>JAKSZU010000003.1:54721225-56056225 GCA_026018925.1 Tupaia tana
AAAACGGTCACCTGTCCTGAATCGACTTGTGACGGGAACAAAGAACAACTTAGAGAACACTTGTGAACTGATGACAGAACTTAAATAGAAAAATGTCACCACTGATGCCAAAATAGATAAATAACATTAACTGTCAACTGCACTGTTTAGATGCAATTTGAAGTCAAAGGAACAAATGTCCAAGTGAAAGAAATGACTTTGTTCTTCTGATTATAAATAATAGTGTGTACTGTAAAGATTCCTTCAAATACATTATTTATTTCTCACAACGTGACTACTTCATGAGACAGATAGTATAATTCTAGTTGAGAGAAAGAAAAAAATTCATCAACAGAGATTAAGTAACATTTCCAGGTTATATCATTTATAAATGGAATAATTGGAATGGGAACTTGAAGTAGAAATTAAGATTCATTGTATTGGGTAGTTGGGGAAGTCATGATGCTTTTTTTTTTGAAAGGTTTTTGCTATAGGATGCATGCACTCGCCAGAAAGACAGAGAGACAGAAAGCGAGAAATCACCCCACCAGGGGGGATGGCTATGCCGCAATCCCTCCTCCATTCTCCTCTCAGGATCTTGGGCACGCATTCACATGCGCCCGGCATGAGTTTAAGCCACTGGGTCTGGGACTCGAACTGCGGTTGACTACATGGGAGTCCAGCAATATATTCATTATGCCAACTGCTGGTCAAGTCATGATGCATTTTTGCATAGAAAAATATGTCATGACTTTCCCGACAAAATAATAGAATAGTAAAAATATATAGAACATAGCTGGTTTATTCTTTGCGGGTGCATAATCCATGGATATATACACATATGTACGTGTACATAAAACCATCACTAGGACTCCATTAAACGTCCTAGGCTGGTGTGGCCTGGGTAGCTCTTTTTCTTTTTTTTTTTTTTTTGGAGAGGTTTATGCTATAGGGCACATGTGCTCGCCAGACAGAGAGAGACATAGAGGCAAAAAGGGAGAAATCACCCCCCAGAGGGGATGGCCATGCCGCAATCCCTTCTCCTCCATTGTCCTCTCGGGATCCTGGGCACGCACGCACACACACCCGGCGTGACTTTTAAGCCACCGGGTCCGGGACGTGAACCGCGGTCGACTACGTGGGAGTCCAGCGACATAGCCATTACACTAACTGCTGGTCTCGCCCTTTGTGTCCTGTGCCTTCATTTCCCTATTCATGAGACAAGTTGTCATCACATCAGCTCAAAAGAAGTTATTTTAAAATATTATTTTAAAGTTATTTTAAAGTTATTTTTAATTTGACTGTCCATGATATAAGTGCAGATTATTATAATTTATTCCCAAATAAGCATAAAGGGTAAATAAAAATATGTAACTTATTTTCCTATATAGAATTATAGTAGTAATATTAGGAAAAGACTTAAGAAATTAGGAAATGCCTTTTATCTCATGACCCAATATGTATATTGAGAAACATTCAGAGAAACAATAGGGATAGGTTTTATTTTCATAACAAGGTCATCATATATCTATTTTTTATCTTACAGAAATTATTATGTTTTTGATCTCTGAACATCTTTGGATGACTATTTTTTGTATGAATAATTCAAAGAAAAACACAAACGCTTGAGGAACAGAAACTCACCCTGCTTTTTTACTTGGGGGTGGAGAGATAACCTTACATAAAATAAACAGTTTAAATATGTTTGTTATTATGTCATTCTTTAATAGCATCTTGTGTAAATATAACTGAAGCATGGCAACGTAATAGCTCTGAGAAATACACAGTTGAAACTATGTAGGAAGTAGTATTTTACGAGGCAAATAGACAAATACATTAGAGTTAAGAGAAGGAAGATGGCTTTTTTTTTTTTAATCTTAGAGCTTGGTCTACCTTTCAATACCTGAGCACAATGAAGGTAACATTATTTTGAAACTACATATATTGAATCAAGTACCAGAGGACCCCTAAAAACAGTCTATTGATGGGACTAGCAGTTGGTGTAATGGCTATGTCGCTGGACTCCCAGGTAGTCGACCACAGTTCAAGTCCCGGACCCAGTGGCTTAAACTCATACCGGGCGCATGTACGTGCATGCCCAAGATCCCAAGAGGAGAATGGAGGAGAAGGGATTGCAAAGTGGCCAACTTCCCTGGGGGGTGATTTCTTGCTTTCTGTCCCTCTCTGTCTTTCTGGAGAGCACACACACCCTATAACAAAAACCTCTCCAACCCTCCCCCCAAAAAAGAAAAAAAAAAACTATCAACAATAAAGTTCACCCATTGGCATCCACTTAGATTTTGTTGTAATTTGCTTTGATTTTGCAGAGGGGCTTACATTCTTGGCAAAAAGTATTCAGTGAGAAGGTTGGTAGGTTAAACTCTTGAGAAAAATAAAATAAAAATTATTTTCTGTAGTGATCATCTACAACTTTGTCATTATGCACAGAATTCAGTAAAATTCTCAATGGCTCTGGTAAAAATAAACATTTTTTGCCTACTTTATCTGCTTATTTCCTTTTCTAGAGTTAAGTTTTGTAACAGGCTTAACTAGACTTCAAAACAAAATTGAATGGCCTTCTTGACTCCAGAAGAGAATAGATGTAAAAAGCTACCATCGTTACTATAAAACAAACAACAGTTAGCTAAGATGGATAAAACATCAGAAGTACATTAAAATTAGGGAACCAGCAGTTAGCATAATGGCTATGTCGCTGGACTCCCACGTAGTCGACCGGGGTTCGCGTCCCGGACCCGGCGGCTTAAAACTCACGCCAGGCGCATGTGTGTGCGTGCCCAAGATCCCGAGAGGAGAATAGAGGAAAAGGGATTGCGCTGTGGCCATCCCCCCTGGGGGGTGATTTCTCGCTTTCTGTCTCTCTGTCTCTGTCTGTCTGGCGAGCGCACGCTCCCTATAGCAAAAATCTCTCAAAAAAAAGTACATTAAAATTATAAAAATACATTAAATTATCTTAAAACTAAGATTAAGTAAAAATATAAGGAAATACTGAAATAATGAGGCAATTTGAGAAATGTGCTGAATCAAGTTGGAAGATCTATTGAGATAACTCTTAATCTTTTGTTTCTCCACTCAAATTATTACAGATTTAAAGTCCTAGGTAGACAGAAGAAAGCTGTAATAATCCTGTAATTCCAAAATGTTAATAGAATTATGAGTTCACCCATGACTTCTTCCCTGCAATTCCATAAAGGTTCCTTCTACCAGGTAAAGGTGTTTGTTCCCTGATTCACTGACTTCAGGATGCCCACCTAGATCACTGGCATTTAATCTGACATAGAACCCAACTGAAGGATTCTCTCCTATCCTAGCAAAATACCACCTTCTGAAAAAGGAAATTGTAAGACATTTATTGAATACTTAGTAGATGATATGGTTGGTTCTAAAACTTCACTGTTAAGAGCTTCTGTAGAGGGGCTGGCAGGTAGCATGGTGGTTAAGGATGCTGGACTCCCACATGGCTAACTGTGATTTGAGTCCCGGACCTGGCGGCTTTCTCTCTTTCTCTCTCCCCCCACCCCCACGTCCTCTGGTCAAATTAAAATAAATAAATAATTAAATAAAATTAAGTAACATAATTTTTAAAAAAAGAACTTCTTGGGACCAGCAGTTAGCGTAATGGCTATGTTGCTGGACTCCCACGTAGTCGACCGCGCGGTTCGCGTCCCAGACCTGGTGGCTTAAAACTCACGCCGGGTGCGTGTGCGTGTGTGCCCAAGATCCCGAGAGGAGAACAGAGGAGAAGGGATTGCGGCATGGCCATCCCCCCTGGGGGGTGATTTCTCGCTTTCTGTCTCTCTCTGTCTGTCTGGCGAGTGCATGCGCCCTATAGCAAAAACCTCTCCAAAAAAAAAAGAACTCCAGGACATCAAGATTGAGAGAAATTCAATTTCAAATCCAACTTGGATTCAGATCCAGGCAATCAGGCACTAAAGCCCATGTATCCCTAAACTGTAAGACTTGTTTTTAAGACACAGTGGTTAAGGCTCTGTATTCCCACATGTCTACCACAGTTTAAGACCCAGACCTGATAGGTTAAAACTCACGCTGGGTACATCACATGCCTGCCCCAAATCCCAAAAGGAGCATGGAAGAGAAAGGATTGCAGTGAGGCCAGCCACGCCCCCCGCCTCGGGGGATGTGTGTATCTGATTTCTCACTTTCTGTCTCTCTGTCTCTGTCTCCTTGAAGAGCACATGCACCCTATAACATGAATCTCTCTCTAAAAAAATTACTTGTTTTCAGTATAGACAGAACATATTCTATTCTGAATATCTGTTTGCAGTATGGATGGATGAAGAATACTAGAGAGAAAACGAATGTGTATTTGCTTGCATATGTATAAACTATTTTTGAAATATACACAGAAAACTGACTACACTGGAATTCCCTGGGATTGGAACTTGAAAAAATAAGGGCTGGTGGTACAAGGAGACTTGTACATAAGTTTCTTCTGGATTTTAAAATTTTAAGATATGCAGATGAATTCTTTTTCTTAAAAAAAATAGAAAAGTCTTAAAAATTATAAGAATTCAGTAGATGTGATTATATTAACAAGTAATTTAGCTCTACATTTTAAGAAAACCTAAAGTCATGTTTTAGGGATCCCACATACTTTATTATGACAGGCAAATGATTTCAATATCCAATTAAATTTTAGTATAATAACTACATTTGGTTTGTTTTCTTACAACAGGTGAACATTCACTGTAGTGACAGTTTCATCATGCTAAAATGTATTCACAAACCTACACAGTGAAAAAAAAGTGCATTTCTAGGAAATTTTATGTACAGTACACATGAAAAACATTTTAAGTCTTTGAGTTGTCACACTACACAAAATAAAAGCCATCAAACACCAATATGCAGAATACATTAACAATATTTTTGAGGAAGAATATTTTCTTTACATTTGGCAGAGTTAGGTTCAAGGAGAATTTCTATGTTTAAAGAAAAGTAGTAAGAGTATATACAATTTAATAATGCTCAAAATAGAAGGTATTAAATAGTACAAATAATATTATAAAACATGAACACCCTTATTGTCTATGAGTTGGGGCTTACATAAGCAAAGGGAACTGTGAAACACTTTCACTCTAACTCTGTACATAGAATAAGTTGGCCATAAACACAGAAAATGGATTTGACTTTACACTGACACCTCTTTCTATTTTCACATGTAGAGGAAAAAAGAAGTTGAATTACACCTTTTAAGCTGGCAAACCATTTGTATAATACTCATAAACTGCTTTAGAAATTACTTTAGAGCCGTATACACTTGGAACAATAGCTTTTTTAAAAAATGAAGTTTAATGTGATTATGATGTGCATTTTAACTACCATTTTTGCCACCATGGGGCCTCCTCTTATAACATCATTATTTACCACAAATAATGCACCCTATTCTTAGATTCTGATCAATGACCACATTCATTCTAATAATAATGTTAGTTCTTGAAGCGTTATGCTGAGTACTTGAAAAGATTATACATCTACCTTGATTACCTTCTTCATGACTGGTAACTATTAATAAAATTTCTTGTCCTACATTTTCATTAGGTATATGGAGCAATGTGTGTACCTGGAAATATAACATTTCTTAAAAAGTACATAAATTTTAAAAGCAGAAATTATGTTGTAAAAACCATATAAGAATGTGAAGAAAATTTTCATATTTCTCCCATCTAATTTTTATTTGGAGAAAATTTTAATTTTAAATTTTTCTAATAAAATTAGCACACATATAATTAGATGTTAATTTTTTATTCATCATGAAACTTAACTACATTTACATTTATAGATCATAACCATATGTACTGACAGCTTTTAAAAGAAAGAATGCCTGTTTGTTCATACTGTATGTTTTCTTTTTTGACATAAACATTTCTCTATCACACACAGAAGATCATTAAAAAAAATGAAATGTTGACTTAAAAATTAGTATGGTATCTGACATTGGTTTTCAAAAAGTGAGAGTTAATCATTGAACTTGATAATTGAAGTTAAAAAGCAGCTATATTTGTTATAAATTCATCTTTAAAAAGCTGCATTTTCTACTTTGATTTTTTTCTTACCCCTCATATAGAAGTTTGATACTTCAAATTTTTTTCTTATATTATTTAATTTGCCACACATAAAAGAAAATTAGAACAAAGAGTACTTAACAGTGTAAAATTATATTCTCTTAGTCTAAAATAACTTAACCTCCAAAAAAAGTGCTTTTGTTTGAAAGATGATCATATAAGAATATAAACATAAATGATTCACTGAAATAACTCTCACCAAAGGTATTTATGTTATAGGCTATCCATTTTATTTCCTGAAACAAGGGGACAAAGATCAATGACAAACATCAGCAGTTGATAATGTTTACAGTCTTAAAATAAAAAACAATAATATATTTTACTGGGTATATATAAATTCGTCATGTTGTCTTTATGAATCATTCATTTTTTATATAACTTTTTGATGCCTTCTTCCCTGTCTTTTATTTATCATGTCTTTCAATAGCCGCATGCATTTATATGACTTTTATGCAAAAGTTGTAGTTTTGGAGTATGTTTTCATATATAATCACTGACACTTAGAAATTTAAACCCCTAAGAAGGGAAGGATTATCACAGGGTAATTGGCCCTCATTCAGTTGAGAGATGTAATCATTCTAGTTTTGTAGCCACCATATTGATTTCGAAAAGAATAAAAAAAAAAAAAAAAAAAAAAAAAAAAAAAGAGGTGAATAAAGACTTAAATAAAATCTGGGTTAAGTTAAATATTTATATGCACCATGAGGACCATGACATGTCTAGTGCTAGTCAATATCATACAAGAAAATGCATGCTCATTTCAGTTCATGTAAAACTCACTTTAGGAGTGGGTAACCGCCATTTTCAGGAATTTCCCATGGGTAAAGCACAAGATGCACAAGATTCTTTGCTGAAAATTTAATCATCGAAGACAGAGCATTTGTTACTGGAAGCATAAGCCCCATGTAAGAAAATATTATGACTCTGGCAACTGATTCCTCCTGTTTCTGCTTTTCCGGTTATTGATGAGAGCCTTTAGCTTACCATAGTCCCCTCTCATCTTCTGTAATTCTTCTCCCTGATGATGTTGCTGCCGAGTGTCTTTGCAGTATTGATTAATCATCTGCATTTCTGAGTGGCTGAATGCCCCCATGATGTCCTTTGGGTGGAAGGGTAAAGCCCTCACAGAGCTGGCCCAGGTCCATGGGGACCATTTGTCTGTCACAACTGCCACCATTTCCGAATCTAAAACTTTGAAGTTGATCTTGGCTATGGTCTGCTTGAAGCTGTTTTCTGTTGCAATGCAGTGATACAAACCTTGGTCAGAATCTTGAACAGAGCGAATTAGGAGTCCTTGAGAAGTGGCTATTATTCTGTCATTCAACTTAACCTAAGAGAGAGACACATTAAAGTTCCCAAAACTTAAAGCTATATATTTTCAAAATGATATGTCTATATAATAGAATACTGTTGACATTTACACATTTGGTAAAAGAATTGAGTACTAATTTAATTAGTTCCCTTCTCAGAGGACATACATTTTTGGTCCATTCCTTTGTTGTTTTTGTTTGTTTGTTTGTTTGTTTGTTTGTTTTTGGTGCATGGAGGATCTTGTTACAGGAGTACTGAATTTATTAAAGAAAGGGTGAAGATCTCCGCAATACTGGTAAAAATAGTTTCAAGTGCATGCCTTTTGTACAGATGTAGTTTCATCACATATAAACAAAGAATTTTGGTTGCTTTTTTGCTTTTGAAATCTGAATCACAGTCAACATTATGGGTGAAGTTCATAGATAATTTAAGATAGCTATTTCATCTTGTTTTTATTTTTATAAAATACTTACTTGTAAAGCCATAAAACCACAATTAGAGGGTTGAATTATAACTTTTTTTTTAAATTAAATTCCAGCAAGCATCTGTGCTTACGGGGGGGGGGGGGGGGGGAGGGAGAGAGCACCCCTAAAGACGCATGGTCATACTTTAATCCCTCCTCTTTTATTTTTGTCATCCTGTAAAGATTTTGGCATGTACATACACATACCTGATGTGTTTTTCAAGGTTCTGGGGCTGGGATTCAAACTGCAGGTGTTCATGTAGGATCAGGCTCCTTTAACCACTAGGCTATGGAGCCAGATCTGTTTACCAATAAAGTAATGAATATTTTTCTGAGTTTAAAAAACATAAAAGCAGAGGTAGAGTTTGAACATTAAGGGCCCTTTTCAATTATACCACACTAAAAAAGAAAATAAGTTGGAATGTCATTATCTGGTGGTTTTGCTTTGTAAAGAAAGGTAATAAAAAGCTACTGGTTAATATTTAGTTGCTTTATGGACTTATGCTGGGAAAAGTGATTACTTGTTGGATTTCGGCCCAGTGCTTCAAATCTCCCTTCCTTACAGTTTCAGATATAGCACTGTCAATGAACAGATCGAGCCTAAGTGATTATTGTCTGATATGTATACTCTGAAGTGTTCTTTTCTTAAGGAAAAGTGAAATTTGACCAAACTCAAAATAAGATAATGCATATGAAATGCTTTTCTAAATGTTAAAGTTCTGTCTAAAACACATTTCATTATTCATGAAATCAAAATTTAAAATAAGTTACTTTGGGTAGATTAAAAGGTGATACACAGTAAAATATGACATTCCATGTGCAAGGAAATCTCACATGAAAATGAACCCAGTTCAAATCTGGAGACCTCACTGAGTACCTCAGGCATGCACTTGCCCATTGTCTGGCTGAGGCTGGGGGCGGATGGCAATGTATAGACATTGTTGGAGGTGCTATCTCTCTCTCTCTCTTTCTCTCACTTTCTGTCTCACTGAAACTTTAAAAAGTAGATTGATGTTTTTTGACAAAATGTAACCCACACACAAAAGCAAAACAATAAAAGATAGTATGAAAAGACAGACAATAGATCAAAACCAGAAACACAAAAGAAAATCATTAGAAGAAAGTAAAAGCTTAAAATTAATTACATTTCTTAAATTTAAATGCACCTTAAATTTTTTTTTTCTTTTTTTGCCATAGAGTGTGTACACTCCCTGCCAGAGAGAGAGACAATGAGCGGGAAAGTGGGAAATCACCCCCCTGGGGGATAGCCATACTCCAATCCCTTCTCCATTTTCCTCCTGGAATTCTGGGCATGCTCATACACCTGCCTGGTGTGATTTTCAAACTACCAGGCCCAGGGCTCAAATGGTAGCCTTGTGGGAGCCCAGCTGCCTTAACCACCATGCCAACTGCTGGCCCCCTAAATAGTTTAAATGATATAGAAATTACATTTGAAATCAAAGAGAAAGAAATTTTTCCTATTTGTATAAAATTGAGGAAAGTTTTTTGAAGTCAATTTGATAATATCAATAAAACATATATATAGTATCTGATATAACAAGTTCATTTCCAGGAATTTATCTTCAAGCTATACCCTAACAAGAATGCAGATATTTGTTTACATAAAATTTTTGAGAAGGGGAAAAACAATGGGCAACCTAACCAGCAGATGGCTTAAAAAAAATTCAAAGTACATGAGGTAACTCCACATGTATAGATACTGAAGTGTGTGTGTGTGTGTGTGTGTGTGTGTGTGTAAGAAAGAGAGGAAAAAATTATAGGTCATACACTTATTTGGAGGAATATACAATGAGTAAATATATAACTCTTGGTAATATATAATAAACTCTCAGTAATCTTATACTCTGAGAAATGGAAATAAATATTGTAGAAAAGGAAGGCTTTAGTTTTCACTTATGCTAACCAGTATGAACTATTACATTTTGCCTCATGAGCTCTTATTATTTGTATTACTTTTTGAAAAGTTTGGTTTCCATGTCAATAATGTAAGGAATAAGTGTATGTTTGCCTAAAATAGTAAGGAAAAATCTGGATGAATTTAATAAAATATTTATATTTTATTAAACTTATTAAGACTAAGTAGAATTGTGATATACTGAAATTCTGAACAAAACATTTTCATATTTGTTATAATAAATGGTATCAGAATCATAATTTATTATATGTTTATATTTTTTAGATTGGAAAAAAATTAAGATAATAATATTTGAGTCACCACATTCTTGAGTATTCTGTATTAATTTCTGTGATGTATTCAAACCTGTGTATATTTATTAACTTTAATTTTAAATCACAGAAATTTACTTGTTTATTAGTCTATTAAATGAGTAAGAGACAAACATTTCATGTATATTATGTAGTCCTTGTTATTGTATTAGTTACCTAGTTACCCAATCCACATAAAAACGTATATAAAAGGACTGATTTTTGAAAGGATGGATCATGTCCATGGGTTCATGCCCTAGCCTGAAAACTCACTTAGGTATGTAATCACCATCACAGATCATGACTCTATCTCCGGGTACTTTGTAAGGCAATTATTATTACAACCTGCATCCTCTCAAAATTAAAATGAAGGAGATTGCAGAAATTTCAAGACTACCTTGATGACAGACTTGATAGCAAAGAAAATAGATCTCAAATAAATAGCAATTTTGTGTTATCGAAATTTTTCGAACTCTTTTTTAAGGATTGTAGAATTCTGATGCCAGAGGGGTTTTGAAATGTATTTAGCTCATCTTTATCCACATAATGAAATGTTCTCTTATGCAAGTGGCCATTAGCCTATGGTTTAGTATTCATGTAATTGGGACCATACAATTACCTGAACAGCTCATAACATTCCTGAATAGGCAAGTCTGAGAGATGGAATGTATTTTTCCACATGGAGTCAGCATTTATTTTAGTAACTTTGATGTAGTCCCTCTGTTCTATAGTTTGACTCAGATGCATTCTAATAGCTTTAAGTAACTTAATATGTAATCACAAAATTGCCCCAAACAGAAAAATATACACAAATGTCGAAGGCATTTCCATTTTCCCCTTGCCTCCATCAGAATTTATGACGCACTCCCATTAGCGAGCACGTTTTGGGCTGAGGCAAGGCTTTAAATACACATCTACATTCAGTCCTCGTTCTCATTTGCCAGAACAATGTGGCATCATTATAAAATTCATTATCTATAATATATCACCCTATGATAATTTACAGTGTCTCTCTTTTTAAAATAACTATCTCTAAGCCATGAAAGATTACAGTGTGTGTCCTTTTGTTTGAAAACCTAGAGTTCTTTTCTCATGTCACTAAATAAAGGCAACAGTCCCATAAACAATGATTCCATATATTACCTAACTGAAACACAAGAGTTATAAATAACAAAGCCATGGAAACAGATTACCACCCAGCAGAAAAATGCTCTTTGTCATAAAGGTTACAGTTCAGTGTCATTTCTTGCTGAGGAAATTGTACTTTTTTAAAAGCTCTCTTTTATCTTGGGAAGCACACAAAGGTGCTGTGTGGTGTGAGGACTAGGTTCTGGATTCGCACACATCTTGTTTCTTTTACGAATGCTTCCTCACATCCACAGCAGTGCCACGCTCCTGTTTCAGTCCCCGTGTTAGAGGTGAGCAGGCAGAGAGAATTTCTAATTAATCCATCAATGCTAAGGACAAAGGATTTTAAAGAAGGTGGCACTCACGCTCCCCAAGACATAAAAGGATGTTCATATGCTTTTCCTTTCTCATTTGAGCTGAACCTCACCAAGGGCTGGTGATTTCATGTTCTCTCCAAAGCCCTGATTGATTGCTGCTGCACTGCGTCACTCACCTCTTTCCTCCTGTCTTTGTCTTTCTGTAGCAACCACTTGATAGATGCCTGTGGAGACTTGGGGGCACACTCGAGGAAAGTGGTGTTATTTTTTACACCATACTGAACAATTTCAGCTGCATTTCTGTATGCTGAAGAGCAAAAAAAAAAAAAAGGAGAGAGAGGGAGAAAAGGAGCAAGAGAACACAAAGGAATTTAGAGTATATTTGCTGGTAGGGATACTAATTTCTCTAAAAATGTGATCAATTAAGGAAGCGATCATCACTTAGGAAGCACCCTATTATGAATTATTTACCTGTTTTATTTAATGTAACAGAAAGGAGAGAAAGACTACTAAGTTGATTAAGGCTATGTTGATAAGGGAATCCATGTTAACCCAAGAATTAGTCTATCCCGACGACAGTACTTAATACCACTTTGGCTACTGTATTGTAACAATATTCCTGTGAGTCAGATTTTCTCAGCTTTTCACCGCTGAGCAACTGAGGCTGTGAGTTATGAGGAAACAGACTGTAGTTAAAATGTTAACTACAAAAAGGCCCAGACTCAGTAAAGGTCCGCACTGAATACGGAGTAATCCCATCCTTAAACACTATCTCACAGTGGTATGGAGGGACTTCAGAAGCACTGAGAAAAGACAATAAGGCATGTCCTCAGTCAGATACGGTGGTTGAGAAAACCAGGGTAAAATCCGGACTTCTCCACCTATGGCTGTGTCACCTTAGACAACTTCCTTGATCTCTCTGTGTCCTAGTTGTACTTATCACTCAAGTACAGGTTACAATATTTTCAAACAGGTTTCTCAATGAAAGTATGAAATTAGGTAAAGCATGTGAAATAATCATGTGTAGCTTAGACATGGACAGAAAAACCTCACCCATAAAGCCAGAACAACAAAAGACTCCACATTAGTTTCTGGAGCATTAAAGGCGAGATCGGGATTTTACACAAGGTCGGCATCAATATTGCTACTATTCTGACCACCATGACAGCTCCTACCACTGATGGGAGCTGACACACTTTGACAAAATACTTGCTCAATAGAGAAATGTGAATCTAGATTTATTCCCTCAAGCAGATGTGTAAAACAATCACACAAAAATCTATCTTAACTTGCTTTTTTAGTTAAGGTGGTTAATAACAAAAATGTCACTCTTTACTGAAGGAAGGCCCAGAATCAAAGCACTAGAAATAGGAGGTTCAATGTTAATTTCTAAAATAGCAGATCTGTAGCAGCTTGGTAAGCCAAGAGGAAGGTCTACTCGGGGATATTTCTGGTTGGTGGGGTTGAGGTGGGGAGAGGAAATTTAGTACCACCATATCAGGATAGGAAGGCAGAGATCATGTTAACTGCAAGACAGAGGCACTGTGCCGGCACTATGGTAAACTCATGTTCACAACAGGATTGTTCACTATAACGAAAGAGGAGAAGAAATCCAGGTGTCTGGTGATGAGTGAATGGAAAAAACAAGCGATACACACACACAAACACTCTCTCACACACAAAAAAACTACACACACACACACACACACTTACATACGCATACACACATAACGTACACACACACACACACTTACATACACATACACACATAACGTACACACACACACACACACTTACATATGCATACACACATAACGTACACACACACACACACACACACACACACACACAGTATATTATTCTGTTCTGAATAGAAAGAAAATTCCAGTACATAGTACCATGTGGATGAACTTTGAAGATATTATGTGAAGTAAGCCAGTCATGAAAGGACAAATATTCTATGATTCTACTTATATTTAGACTGGTCAAATCCATAACAAATGCATATGAAAGTAGAATGGTAGTTGCCAGAGGCTGGGGAAAGAAGGAATGGGTAGTTAGTTGGGAAGCTGGAAAATATCTGGGATGGCTTTTGGTATGACATAACGTCACGGATCTGTACACTTTAATATAGTTAATAGTCCATTTTATGTTATGTGCATCTATTGCAATAAAAAATGTTGTTCCATGTGTTCTTCAATGGTAAATCTTAAAAAGTAAATTTTATTTATCTTCAAAACAAAATAATAGCTAAAAAATCCTATAATTACAATCTGTGTGAAGGATCTACCAACTAACATACCTGAAGTAGGTATCCCCAGACTTCAGTTTTCACATTTCTCAGTACACATACAAATGTCATTTGATTTTTTAATTACCAAAACATTGTGCAGTGATCCTTTATCTAAAATAAAAGGCTTAACTCTATTACATGATAAGGGACATGCTACAGTTCACCAAGATTACCCATTGTTCATTTTAATACCTTTTAAGTTAAATCCTCGGCATTGCGTCAGTGGATTTCCATGTCTCACGTCTTGTCTTCGGCTTCTCCTATGAATGCAGAAATAATGAAAGAGTGACTTAGTATTATCACCATCCATTAGACTGCATTTCAAATATTGCACTTCTGATTCTGCAAACTTTTAATTGCCTAAGTTTTCCTACTTAAAAATAAAAAGAGGACTGGTTATCTGATGTAGCTGATATTTTGCATTTAATGAATGTAATAATAGGGTGAGTACTTATTTTTGCTTTTTAAAAATTTTACCTTAAATATTTGTGTGTGTGTGTGTTTGTGCACACACGTTTGTGATTTCTGGTTTATACATAATTGCAATACATCTTTTTTCAAAGTATACATATAATGTGTGTGTGTGTGTGTGTGTGTGTGTTTGTGTGTGTGTATTCATTTCATTTGACATTGAACATTGTATTCTATCTTTGCTTATAAAATCAGAATAAATTCAGTCCTTTCCAGTATTCCACTTCAAAGGGAATGGCTATGAATTTCCTATTATGTGTCTTTTTTGGATAAATGCTAGATGCTATAATTTAATAGTGCAAATTTTCAGTTCCAAGCCATTCACCCAAAATGTTTAAAAATGTTAACCTCTATGAGTACTTCTCTTCTTTTGAAAGTTTTTCTTAAATAAACGTATTTGTCCTACAAAAGTCTACTTTCTAATACTTTCCAAATATATTGAAATTTTATGGAACAAATGATATAAAAGTCAAACATGGATTTTTCAATATAAAGTTAAATAATAATGTTCACTTATTGGAGTAAACATTCCCTCTTAACTATTTACTTGAAAACTTTCAAACTTACATAAAGTGTGTGTGTGTGTGTGTGTGTGTGTGTGTATTTACTGGCACACCTAGATTCATGAACTGTTACTCTTTGCCACCTTTATGTTTTTCTCTCATGTAAGCGAGTATATGTGGTATAAATACTGTGTATTTCTATTTTCATTTGAAAACCATCAAAAACTAAGTTGAAGACATGATAATGCTTCACTCTTAAGTACCTTAGCTTGTATCTTCCAAGAATAAGTATTTGCTCTCTATAACAATAGTATTATACTAGAGATGTTATATTTATTTAATAATAGTATTTAGTAAATATTCATATTAAAATTGTCCTAGCTCTCCTCAACTACAGATCTAATCAAGGTTCATGTTTTGCATTTAGTTCTTAGGTATTGCCTGGTCAAGCATTTCAAAATGTAGTTACATTCTTCGCAATTTTGTCATTATTTAAATAAAAGTTACAAGTTATTTGTATTCTATTTATTTCATTTCCTGAGTCTTAGATTCACTAGGTATCTTACTGGCATTTACATTATATAGGGTTAACAATTCAAAACAGGGCAACTGAGAGCCTCTGAACAACACTTCATGGACAGAAACATTACTAAAAGCAAGAAGGTAGATTCTAAATATTGGGAGTCACAGCTAAATTCAATATTTGTTGTAAATGTTGAAAAGTACATATAGGCAAATGCATATATAATTAATTGGGTTAAATTATTACAAGTCTTCATTAATATTTTAGTCCTCAAAAACCCATTACAAGGTTCAGCAAGAAGAAAAATATTAAAATCACACAGTAGTTATTAAACTTACAAAGTAAAATTAATCTCAAAGTCACCAAGAATGAAAAACTCATTTTAAGATTATAGCAAAAATGGGAACCAGCAGTTAGCGTAATGGCTATGTCACTGGACTCCCACGTAGTCGACTGCGGTTCGCGTCCTGGACCCGGTGGCTTAAAAACTCATGCCGGGTACGTGTGCGTGGGTGCCCAAGATCCCGAGAGGAGAATGGAGGAGAAGGGATTGCGGTGTGACCATCCCCTCTGGGGGGTGATTTCTCGCTTTCTGTATCTATGTCTCTCTCTGTCTGTCTGGCGAGCGCACGCGCCCTATAGCAAAAACCTCTCAAAAAAAAAAAAGATTATAGCAAATAGTTAATACTCTATGTACACAATGACTTACACACATTTACTTATGGAAATAAAGGTATAAAATTTTGTACCACTCAAATATTCCCTTTCTTTAAAAGTCATATAATCCTTATTCACTTTGACATTTCTATAAAATGACACACACACAATAATGGAGGTGTTAGTCACTCTTATCTTAGGAAATACGATTACTCTTGTGGTCTAGAATAGCTCCCATATCAGGTTATCAAGTCGTTGTATTTGCTATGTATTGAAGTTGTTGCATTATTTGCCACTAGCTAACTAGAGAATGTATATTATATGAACACCACATGAAAGTTCTTATGACTAATCTGTCATTTTCAGCCATCGGGACAGGCAATGTCATAAACAATGGCTAATTTATTGTCTGTGAGCAGCATTACATAATGGTTTTCACATACACATGCTTTCAAGCTGGGCAACCTGAATTTACAGTTATCACATAGCTTCCAGATATTCAATATAGAAAGACACTATTATAGCTTGGTTGAAATGATGAAATCAGCAAAACAGTCCATCTGGGCTTTTTTGGATGTATAGATTTGAATGTATAGATTCCCTCTCAGCATTCAGCAAGCATTGCAAAGCATGCTGGTACTCAGAGTAATACTATGTTGCACAAATAATTTGGGATTTGCCTCAAGTTGCCAACATTTTATCCATTACAGTTAATTCCTTTGAGTAAACAATAAAATAATTTTCTTCTTGGATAGAAAACATACTTATTTGAAGATTATACTAATTATCTTGTCTTAAAATAAAGTTTCTAACTATATGTTTGAATCCAGAATAAATAACATGAGACTAAATTGCAATATTTGATACAAATACACAAACATTTCAAATCCTTGAGAGTGGAGAGGGAAAAAATATCCTTGTATTGTTTACTATGAATCAAGTTGTTTTACAGAAGAGAAACTACTGAACTAATGACTTTTGACAACTTTATTATGACAAAATATGTATCCCATTGACTTTCAAGTGTTATCGTACTTTTTTAGCAAAAGACATATTTTTGCCCTTCATTTCCATGAATTTTTCTGTGTGATCTTTGTGTTCTACTTAGGTGCATGGTGCCATCAGGATAAAACCAGGTTGATTAAAGGCAATAGAGAAAATAAATGTAGAAAATACCTCAAATGATAATTTTCATCACTACTTTTAAATCTCTAAGAAAAATAAATATTGCATATGGGAACTCAGGAAATAGTTAAGTAATTCAACCAATGTGTTTTGCATACACTCTATCTCATATCCAAGTTGAAAATAATTTAGAGAATTCCAATAATATAGACATCTTATTGAAATTTTAAATATGTTAGCCAAATATGAATATGGTAATCTCAGACACACACACACACACACACACACACACACACACAGTCACACATTATTAGATAAGAATCTGTTCTGAGAAATGTCACTAGATGATTTTGTCATTGTGTTAACCTTATAGAGTGTACTTATGCAAATGCAGATATATAGCCGACTACACACCTAGGCTATTTGGTGTAGTCTCTTGATCCTTATGTGGTGCCTTACATGCGATCCATCATTGACCAAAATTCCCTACGTAGTGCATGAATCTATGTGTGTGTGTGTGTGTGTGTGTGTGTTGCATTTTCTGGTTGCTTATGATAGAATTGACATACTGCTAGAAATAATCTGAACAGCTCTTTAAATGGTTATTACTTTCTTTCATAGCCATGATGAATAGTTTAATACCAAATATGATATTGCAACAGTAAAGAACTGCATGATGGCTTCAGCTCTTTGTTTATTAAAAAGATATAATTAAGATCATGATTTATGGTCACAGAATGGCAATATGGATTCTATGTTAAGTACATATATTTAGAAGGATAAGTGAGGTTGTGATAGGTGGGAGTACATGCAAATAAATGAGCTAGTTCATATTTCAGCAGAAACATCTAAAATGTAAAAAGTATCTTAAATATGCAATGATAGTCCACATATAGTGTGAAATTTCATTTGAGAATTTTTTTATTTTGAGAGGTTTTTGCTATAGGGCACATGCACTCGCCAGAAAGACAGAGAGAGACAGAAAGCAAGAAATCACCCCCCATGGGGGATGGCCACGCTGCTATCCCTTCTCCTCCATTCTCCTCTTGGGATCTTGAGTACGCATGCATATGCATCCAGTGTGACTTTAAGATGCCAGGTCTGGGATTCGAACCATGGTTGACTATATGCAAGTCCAGCAACATAGCCATTACACCAACTGCAGGTCCCAATATTTTTGTTTGTTAAATAAAAGTGCTTGTTGGCCAAAGTTAAACTTTGCAGGGGAGTAGTACTGATCTTCCATTTTTTCACATTGTGTAAGAGACCAGTAGCCCTATACTAAACTAAAGTTCAACTTAGAGACCCCACATCACTTTTTTCTTGGAAAGTACACAGCTACAGCTCTCTTCAGCACTGAATCTGGTTAGTGAAGTGAAGACCATAGTTTAGGTGCTAAAGATGTCAATTTTTAGTTTCTCACAGAACAACAACAAAAAAAATCAGACCATTGTCTTATGAACAGTTATGGTGATATTTAAATACTGCTTCTATTATATTTGGAAGCACAAAATAAATATGGACAAAAATGTCAACAGTAGCCACAATTTATTTTTATTTGTAATTATATTTGGGATTTGCTTCCTTCACATTTCATATCTAGGTTCAGACCTCTAGCCCAGTACCAAGTTGGATGATCATAGGGTAATGAGGTCCCAAAATTCAATGTAGAAATCAAAAGAAGTAATAGACCTGCTCCCTAACTCCTGAGATGACAGAGAGGAACTCCTTACTTAAAGAGCAGGAATTCTCTTTATGTCTCACACCTTTTAATAGAGAAGACTCATGTTGTAATCCAAGCTATTCCTCTCTATTCCAGATTCCTACTTCTTTCTTTCTTTTTTTTTAAAGAGAGATTTTTGCTATAGAGTATGTGTGCTCACCAGAGAGACAGAGAGAGACAGAATGCGAGAATTCACCACCTAGGGGAATGGCCATGCCACAATCCCTTTTTCATTCTCATCTTGGAATCTTTTTTTGGAGAGAGAGACATAGAGACAGAAAGTGAGAAATCACCCCCCAGGGGGGATGGTCACACTGCAATCCCTTCTCCTCCATTCTCCTCTTGGGGTCTTGGGCACACATGCACACGCACCCGGCCTGAGTTTTAAGCCACCAGGTCCGGGATGCGAACCGCGGTCGACTACATGGGAGTACAGCGACATAGCCATTACGCTAACTGATGGTTCCCTCTCATCTTGGAATTTTGAGCATGCATGTACACACACCCGGTGTCAGTTTTAAACCACTGGGGCCTAGACTTGAACCATGGTCAACTACGTGGGAGTCCACATAACATTACACCATCTGCTGGTCCCCTGGTTTGCATTTCTAACTGCCTGCTCAACATCTCCACTTGAATATCACAGGCGTCATTATCTTAATATCATCTTTCTCCTTACAAGCCTGATCCTTCCCAAAATTTTCTTTTAGGAAATATTACCTACAGACTTCTTAATGCTCAGTACTGAGAACCGACATCATTTTTGACTTTTCTATTTTTCTAACTTCCTATATTCAATATGTTCATAGATTCTGTGAGGTCTATCAAAAATCAGAAAACTTTATAATCTCTTCCTTTATCCTGTGCAAACCACCACTATATCTCATCTGGATTATTCCAGGGGTCTCTTGTGCAACTTCTGTTCACCTCCCTCCAAAAGCCTTTGCTTATCCCAGAGTGTCCATCCAAGCCAAATCCAGCCAGTACTCTCTTTTTTTTGATTATTTACTTATTTATTATTATTATTATTTCTTAATTTGACCAAAGAAACAGAAAGAAGGCAAGAAAAGAGGAAAGTGAGAAAGAAAGCAAGCTGCCAGGTCTGGGACTCGAACCACAGTCAGCCATGTGGGAGTCCAGCACCTTAACCACCATACCACCTGCTGGCCCCCAACCAGTGGTCTTTTAAAACCAAATGTCAGATGATATTACTCACATGCTCAAAAGCCCGTACTCTATCTTCCATTTCACTCTATATTTAAATCTTTCAATTATTTACAAAGCACTATGTTATCTGGCCTTCTGACCTCATTTCTTCCCACCCTTCTTGTTCTTCACTTCAGTATGGCCTCATTAACATTGAAGCTGTTTCCTGAACAACCTGAGTACTCTCAAGTATTAGGGAATTAGTGCTGCTCCCCATGACACTCATGTTCTTGTTCATACATTATGTACACAGTTAGGTCTTCTCTGACCTTCCACGTGACATAGCAAGTCCCTGCTTCTCATAGGTCCTACCTACCATCTCTGTCCTTTTAAAAATGCTAGAACTTAACATTAGTTGACATACTAGAGGTTTCCTTTATTTATTGTCTGTCTTCCTCTTTAGAATTTATTATTCCTGGGACCAGCAGTTAGCATAATGGCTATGTCGCTGGACTCCCATGTAGTCAAACGTGGTTTGTGTCCCAGACCCGGTGGCTTAAAAGACGCCGGGCACGTGTGCATGCATGCCCAAGATCGCGAGAGGAGAATGGAGGAGAAGGGATTGCAGCATGGCCATCCCCCATGGGGGGTGATTTCTCGCTTTCTGTCTCTCTGTTTCTCTTTGTCTGGCAAGTGCACACTCCCTATAGCAAAAACCTCTGAAAAAAAAAAAAAAGAATTTATTATTCCTGAAGACAGAGATGTTTGTCTTTTTGTTGTTATTTTTTATGTTCTATGCCTAGCTTCCAGAGCAGTGCCTGAAAAATATTTGTCCCATGGTAACTGTTTGTTAAACTAATGGATAAAAGAATCAGAATACTTTTGATATGTGAAAGTGCTAAGGATTTTAATCTTTCAAGGTCCTTAAAGGCATGTATTTGTTATAGGGAATAAAAGCTATAAAACACCATCACTACATTGCTTTACTTGAAAGATCACTGGTCTTCCAGGCTGGTGCTGTTTTGTTTTTCTGCTGAACCTAGTTTTTATAGGTTTTGGTCCTCTCATCCATCACGGCCCATGTCATGGTGTAATTTTAAATAGCTATGGCCATGGTTAACCGTGAATTTTGCATATTCTTTGTTCACTATCTCTACTAGTGGCCTCTTCCTTAGTATAAGTTGGTACTAATTTTCCTTCCTGAGTCTTTGCTTGGGTAAAAGGCACGCTGCCTCAGACTGCCTTTCTTTCTTATCCTCACTAACAGTCATGCACTCTCCATTTCAGTGCAAAGCATGGGCACTAGGTTTTGAAAGCAAGCAAATCAAAGGGCTGGACCATAGCACAGCAGTAAACCACAAGGCCGACCAAAATGGTAAGGCTCTAGCTCATATCCAGAGACCTTCCTGACTGTGGCAACATGTGCCCATGATCTTGGGCTGGATGATGCCAGGGGTGGGCTTATTATAGGTAGTCAGATAGCTATGAGCAGGAAGTTGCAAGATACCAGAGAAAAGGACATCTGCCTCATTGATCACTGGGTCCAGGGGTTGCAGCTCGAACCCCTGGAACCAAGAGAGGAGAGGTTATCTATTTTTATTGCTTAAACTGTCATTAAAGGACCTGGAGAATGCAACTATCTTCCCCATCCACAACTGCGCATGTGCACACAGGCACCATCCCAGGTGCTTGAGAGAGATCTTGCCTTCCACTTGTGGGGCGACACTGATACGGGTGAAGTTGCTCCTAGGTGCATGCTCTTACCTTCCAAGTCTGCACCCCTCATGCATTCGACTTCCCTCAACTGGGCAAGAGAGCTCCCCTTACCTGAGAAGTACTCAGGTGCAGCCACCAAAACAAACAGAGCTGGCTGCAGACAGACCTCTCTTCATAAATATTCATGACAAGACCCCATACTAGAAGTCAGAGCCTAACTCTGTTCCTGGTGCAGCCATCCTCTGACAACTTGCTTTCCTAAAAACCTCCCGGGTATACTATTCTATTAAAATCTTCTCTTTTTTAAAATTTTTTTTTTTCTTTTTATACTTTTCTCGTGGTTGTGGCTTTGTTTTCATCTCAGATCTGGACCTAAAGAATGAGTATTTCTTTAATAGACAACAAAAATGAAAAGTTATCTGCTGATAATAATGTATATGGTAATGTCTTTGATGTGACTAATATGCACTGTATTCATGCTGGGAAAAACCATGTTGTACATTGAAGAGAAGTATAGTTATTTAATGTAAATTTAAGAAAAAAAAACAACTGAGTATTTCTTCACAATGCTCCCAGCTCCTTCTCTGATAACAGACTGCAGCGTCCAGACCCTGCTGGGAGTGCTGTGCTTTCTTTCTCTTTCTCTTTATCTGTCCCTCTCTCATGCAAGAAAGAAACTTTTTGAAAAAGGAAAAATCAGAGTGTTCATCCAGAAACATACTCTTGTAGTTAAATTAGAACAAGCATTTGATTACAAGATAACTAAGCAGTGTAGGAAGAAGGATTTATCGAAGTACATAAAACAAAAAGACATAAACTCAGTAAGATGGTTAAAAAAACTAAATGTTGCTAGAAATATTTGATGGGCTGTAGGGAGCTGGAGCTTTTAAGAAAGAAAGAAAGCTGTTCAAAGGACTGTGCTCTAATTACTGAATCTGCGAGAACCTCCAGTTATTGCCATCTTTGTTCAAAGACTAGAAGAGGTGCTAAGCAGAGAGGCTACTTTCGGTGCCATTTCTTAAGCAATACAGCACAGAACTGATTCCAACAACATGGAGCATTTCTCTATTGTCTAGTGATATCAATTTTTATTTTCAGCTGCAAAGTTAGTACTCACCGCTTCCCAGTTGGGTAGAACCTAGAGCAGGAATGGCCATCCCAGGCACAGTAAGGGTCTCTCGCCAGGCAGCAGTCGGCACAGGCTGTGCCGTAGATGTGGCAACGGTGCAGAGACACTTGGGAAATCCCTTCATTGGAGCTCACATACAATTGTTGCTATTAGAGGAATGAAGATGATTTATTTCAGATGTGGAAGTTAAAAGACGACTTCCAGCAGGAACGTATTAGACTATTCAACCACAAAGCCTTGGATTCATTGTGAAACAGACTAAAATTGAGAAGTAAAACCTAGAAGGGTCTAAAGCCAAAATAAATAGAATTTTCCTACGTTAATATGCCTATAACATTACCACTTTCCTGTTTAAAAACAAAAAAAGCTCAGAGCACTGTATAGAATGGTAATATGTTTTAGACATTGGGATTCATTGTTCTCTTAGATTTGAGCTAATATAGTACAGATTTAAATTATGATGTTTTCTTTTTTCATTGAACACTGTATCTTAGCAAAGCATAGGGAAACTTTCTTATTTTTCAAATCTTGCTACGTATTATTTTATAAATGTCAAGATTAAAAATAAAAGACATTTTAATTTAACAGAAAAAAAGTAGATAGTGCTGAGTGAAATGGGGCATTTGGGTCACATACCTTTAAAAATGGCATATCGAAACTATTTTTAAATTATTGAGAAGAAAATTAGTATTTATATTTAAACATGTCTTAAAATGCATGTATGATCCAGTGATCTACACCACTATTGAAGTAATAATAAGGATCCCAAATTCTTTCATTTGTAGGGTGTCAAGAGCTTCTTAAGATACTATTATGATTCCCTTAGCTGTGCATAAAATAGGTCTCTGGAGCTGAAGAAATGAGTCCCTTTTTTGACAATCTTTATTTTCCAGAGGACTGGTATACATAATTCAAATTAGTAAAGAAACCTGAACAAGTGTGGATGCATGGGAGCATGCACACACCTCTTCTATATACACATACACATTTGAAAATTAAGTCAATGGGACACCATAGGTCCACCATGCTCTGGAGCGCTGGATCCAGACTTCCTAGATACAAATCTTAACTCAGTTACAAATTTGGTGTGTAACTTTGCTAAATCTCATTCTTCTCATCAGTAAAATAGTCATAATACAGCACTTAGACTATAGAATTATTGTTAAAATATGATGTAAGGGCTGTATCTACATAAAAGACACGGAAGAGCTTCTAGTTCATGATTGCTCAAGAGATGTGAACTGATGGTAACAGCAAAGTAAAACACCAATTTATGAGCTATCAATCTGTAAGTTTTCAATGTTATCAACCATTTGAATCACATCTCACTCTATTACTTCTAATATAAACTTACTATTTTATTCAGAAATATCAATTTTTAGAAATTGTGCTGAAATTGATCTTGAGCTAAAACATTTAAACTGTAAGAAAATAACTGCACAGTGTGACAATAACCATCTGTCTAGGAACATTTGAAATAAGTGTTTCCATGTAAATTAATAAAAAAAATATTGTGAATGCCTTAGTTTCATTCAAATATTTTAAGGATATTATTTTACCTGAGAAAAAAACACAGGTAGTTTTATTCTTGATTAATTTTTTAAAACTATTTTCTGTTACATAGCATGCAAGAATACATTTTAAAAATGAAGGAGCATAAAACAAATAATAAAGTAGTTTGAATATGAGGACAGGTATACAAATACATATAAAATGTCATTAACCATTTGTGGTCCTCTCACACTGAAAAAATAATGCAGTATGTAGTGGTGCACATGAATTCCAAACAGCCAAATAATTTCTCCTGCCCCGAATCTCATTGTTTCAATGAACATTTTGATTGTAAGATAGTGAAGACATCTATAATATGAGAGTTACAAGCAGCTGAAACTTGTCATCTATATAGGACTACTTCTGCGCACAAAAGGCTTTGTGTGGATTTTGAATTTTGTTCTGATACTTTCTCTTTCCATTAAACTATTGTAAACAAAAGGGATCCCTGCTGACTTCAAAGGCAATTCTGACTTGGGATCAGTTCCCTAGGCCATCAGGCAAAATGACGAATTGCTTCTCGTTACTTGGGAAAATGTTTGTTATGCACCATGCAAACATTTTTACAGATGAGATCTTTAGCTCCATTGTACCTTATTTATTTTTCCTCATAAAATTTAGTCAAGTGAAAAGAGTACAAGACTGACTGTGGTATATACTACTTCATCTGCAGCAGACCAAATATGGGGGTGAGCACCGCCTTATGTTATCAGTGGTGCTAACACATAAAATCTTTATTCTGCATTCCAAGAAAAATAGGGCTGTGACCCTCATAGACAGTCTTGGCTGAAGATCCCCTTTATTTTAAGTTATTTATATAAATTAACTCATTTGTGAGAAAGGCATCACCTTGCAGATGTAGAAACAGGTCAGTGAATTTAAAATCATTTGCCCACAATTTGTGATCCTGTTGAGATTCAAATGCATGTCAACCCTATTCTGAAGGTCACTCCATTTTTACTTTATTACCCTGCCTCTTACCACTTTTACTTTAATATAATGCATTAGGGGGTTAGAAAGGTGCCTGTTATGCATACCTATAGAACAGAATTAAGCTTTTAAATTTCCTGATCATTGTATATGTGCACATGCAGGCAAAAATTAAAAGATTAATGAGAAAATGTCTGATAATCATAGTCAAAAATTTCTTCTCCAAATCTTGAATTCTTAGATTTGAGACTTGCAGGTTTTTTTTTAAGGACATATATAAACCCCAGGAAATAGTATTTCCTTAAAAATAAGCATAAAAGAATGCATTGCACATTTCAAACATGTGACAGAAGCAGGAACTCAAAAGAGGATTGATTACTCATTTAAACCCCTGAGAACTTTGTGATGTTATAGTAGCCCAAACATTATGCTAAATTCTTCCTTCAAAAGATTATTTTTATTTTACTTGGCTTCACACACTGTAATACTTGAGGATACAGAATATACAAAATGTTAGAGTATCTTGCTGTGTATATGTTCTGCTGTGATGGACTTTTACACACAAATAAACCAAGTATCGCACTAATAGACAGTAAATGCTACATTAAAACTGAAGGTGATTTTACGTTTGCTTTAAACAGTATAAATTATTTTAGTATACATTTAATATTAATTTTCAGAAGTTAAAACATTTGATTCATAGTAGAAGAACATTTTAATATGCACAGAACATAAAAATGGCTTAGCTTTTACCTTTTTGGATGAGATTTTCATTGTTGTTATAGGAACATGATTCTAAAAAAATGAGAAAACATCAAGTTAGTAGTTAAAAAGATCCTTAAAAATAAATTTTACATTTAAAAATTATTTTCTATTAAAACTCAAGAAATACAAATTTTCTTTGTATGATTTGTATGCACACATACTTTAGAGGTATACTTGTCTATAAAGTAAGTTCCCTCTTTGGGGACTAAATGTATTTGTTACACAGATATATGTCTATGCTAAAAAATAATAACAAATTTATCAATATAGGATTAGAAAAAAATGGAAATTTGAAAAGAAAATTTGAGAATGTTGATAAAAATTAAAAAATATTTATCTTCAAGTTTTGTAGCCAAAGACAAATTCTGGGTTGGGTGTGGGCACTCCAGTGGAGGAGGCCATGGACTGGTATCTCATTTGATTCTTTCACAACATGAGCATTCTGCAGAAAACACTATTAATCACTTTCTAAGTGGTGTTTAGGTTGAACCATACTAATTAATTCTCATTGTTGCAAATGATAAAATATTGTTAAAATACACCCTCTTTAGGAAAATGTTAATGAACCTATAAATTTTCTAAAGTGATAATCCTTTTGAAAATTGCTCTATTAATAACTTTACTTCTTAAACATTATTTGTTCCTTTCAGTGATTAAAAATTAGACTTCTGGAGGGCCAGTAGGTGACATGGTAGTTAAGGTGTTGACCATGGTTTGAATCCTGGACCTAGTGGCTTAGAAATCACACCAGGTACATGTGTGTGCATGCCCAAAATCCCAGGAGGAGAATAGATGACAAGAGATTGCAGCATGGCCATCCCCCTGGGGGGAAATTTCTCACTTTCCCTTTCTCTATCTCTCTTTGGTGAGTACACACACCTTATGGCAAAAACATAAAAAGTTTAAAAATTAGACTTCTGATAACCTGAAGATCGAAGTTTAACTTAAATAACTAAGGTAGTGGCAAGCTCCCAAAATCAAATACACCCACAATTATTTTCCATTCTAGAGTTGCATGTACTTAAGAAACTGTAGAAAAAGAAAACGGTGATATTTTTAATGCTCAGATGCAAGAGATTTTTTTTTTTTTATTAGGTTTTTGCCATAGGGCATGTGTGCTCAACAGAGACAGAGAGGGAAAGTGAGAAATCACCCTCTGAGGGATGCCCACACCACAATCCCTTCTCCATTGTTCTCTTGGGATTTTGGGCATGCACAAATGTGCCCAGTGGAATTCTTCAGCTACCAGGTCTGGGACTCGAACTGCAGTCAACCATGTGGGAGTCTGGTGCCTTAACCACCACACCACCTGCTGACTCCAAAACAGACTTTGATCATCCTTAGAAACACACACAAACACAAATGTGTTGCAACTCATAAACAGTCCAGATAACTACTAATAGTTGTACCTATAATTCAAGCTTGAGAAATTAGACATGTTCAGAAAATAAAAACAGAGGACTAAAAGAAGAGATCATTCTGCCCTATATCAAATTGAGAGCCTAGTTTCTATAAAGTTACACGGAGTTTTCTGCAGTATATCACCATGACACTGCTCAGAATTTTGTTTTTCAATTTAAACACTCTCTTCCCTCACATGTCTATCACAGTATATCATACACACCCAATTATTTTTAACTCACTTCAGAAAATGTGATACAAACACCATGTTGAAGACAGTAACTATATTTGGTAATAGTTTCTCTTGATTTAACCATATTAATCACTGGCACACACATCAGTAAGAAAGGTCAGTTTTTACCATCTGTCTTGAGTTGGTGTAGCCCACATGCATTTTAACTGACTCCATTTTCCCACTGAGAGTTTATTCTTAAGTATGATAACACCAACATAACTTGTCTAACACACAATAAGTAGTTAGCACCTGATCAGAATAATTCACATTCCTTTAAGTCCTTCTATAATTTATATATTTGGGTTTGTGTCAAACTCACTTAATTATCATTTCCTGATAATTAAAAAAAGAAATTTCTTGGGGCTGGTCTCATAGACTAGGGGTTAAAGGAGCTGGATGTGGACATGAGAAGGGATTTGGGAATGGCCATTGCAGGGTATGTTCTCTCTCTGTCTCTAGTGAGCATATATGCTCTCTGGCAATTTAAAAAAAGATTGCACTATTAAAAATGAAGTGCTGCAGGGGCTAGCTGGTGGCATGCTGGTTGAGGTGCTAGACTCCCACATGGTTGACTGTGGTTTGAGTCCTTGCCTGGCTGCTTGCTTTCTCACGTTCCCTCTCTCTCTGGTCAAACTGAATAATAACAACAATAATAATAACCAAAATTAAATACACAATTCTAAAAAAAATTTTTTCAAATGAAAGTGCCATCTGCAAGAAAACTCTAGATCAGGCAAAGTGCAATTATTTTGGTCTTGTTTTCCTCTTGAATTTCAGAATAAAAACAAATTTATATAGAATACAATTTTGACCAATCTAGTCAAACAGTGTTTTTACTCAAAAAAAAAAAAAAAAAAAAAAAAAAAGGGCTATGGAAATAGCACTGAAATGGACATAATTAACATTATTTTATGAGGTCAATTTAATATACAAATTACAAATAACCTTAAGCCAAAGTGAGTCTAGTATTAAAAATTCAAAATTTAAGAACATATTGGAAAATTCATCAGAGTTCCTCAGATTTTACATTAGACTCGATTCTTCTTACTATTTCTTAACATTTAAAATGTATCAGTAAAATCTAAGAGCATCGTGTCACATGCGTACAAATTCAATATTTTGAGTGACCCTGGGAATGTACATTAATGAGTCAATATATTCCTAGTCCACTCAATTAAGCACAACAACCTGCTGGAGGAGGCTTCCTCTGCTGCTGGGAGTTCTGAAATGCTATTGTCTACTCAGTCATAGGCTGATCCTTGGTTGTCCCAGGGCCATTGTTCCTTAATGGTTTAATAGGATAGAGTGGTCTAAAGCAGGATTGATTTCATGCCAAAGTTCCTTTGCAATTCTAATAGCTCCCCTGGCTGTGTTTTACCCATCTTTGAAAATACAGATAAAAAGAACCACGTGAACTACAGTGACCAGCGACTCACACATAAGGAGAGAAGGGCATGGCAGGATACCACACGTCCCCTCTCCTGACTCACAGATACAGAAAGAATAAGCATTTTGCTCTGGCTAGGTGAGTTTTTGTAGGACTGAATTTCCCTGTGTGCACTTTTTTTTTTATTGCTGTATTTTGTTTTTCTTCCTTTATTTTTAAATTCAAATCCCAAATTTACAGACAAAAAAAAAAATACAATAAAATCTTAAGATCGAATAGAACATGAAATTTGGGTGTTGTAAAGAGACATTTGTTTTATTTAACTAGAGTGACTTTTAAATGACAACCAATAAAACAAAAGAAAAATAGAGCAGTTTTTCTTAAAATAACTGGCTGAAAACATGAAAAAGCTTATCTCACAATCAATAATGTGAAAGTATTTAGGTTTCAGTAGCTTGTGAAGCAAATGATAAAAGTCCTTTCATGGAAAAATCTTCTAGACCTCGACCCACAAGAGCTCATTTTTTAAAAATAATGATGTCCCAAACCTTCCAAGTTGTGATGAGAACTGAAAAAAAAATCTCTTTATGTTAAGATAACTTGTAATGGAAGAAAATACTTCACAAGAATATTTGTTCCATACTTCTCATTTTATCTAGTGTTTTTCTAACTCAAAAATTTATAATGCTCATTCATTTGAGCTCTTATCAAGTGTTTTTCTTCCAAGTGGCTATAGGATTAAAGAAGTTTCCTTATTGTGCATGCTCCTATATTAATCAGAGATATTTTAACATTGGTTTGGCCCCATAGCATAATGGTTAAGGAAGCCAGATTCTATATGATGGTTCACAGTTCAAATCCCTGTCCTGGTGGCTTGAAAACCATGCTGGGCACATGTGAGTACATGTTGAAAATCCCTACAGGACAGAAATGGAGGAGAGAGTGTGGTGACCCATTTAGGGTGCTTTCTTCTCTCTCTTTCTCTAGCAAGCACATGCACTCAATGGAAATTAAAAAATTAAAAAAGAGATGCTCAAACCTTGAAGACTTCCAACTCCTCCAGTATGAGCTCGCCACTAGCAGAGCTGTTAGTAGGAAGAACGACCACTTTTTGCACAGTACCCCGATCTAGATTAAGAAAAGAAACAATGAGAAGTTACAATTCTTTTTTAAAGGAGAAAAAAAAGACACTTAGACGTAAGTAGAACTTGAGATGAACTTAGAATTTTATATAAATATTTAGTTGACAAAAAGATCTGTATATATTGAGCTATTATTGCAATAAACTGAATTTATTCTGAATCTCATATATTTAAACTGAGATTACATACAAATTGAAAGGAACTAATATTTTTTGTAGGCATCACTATAAGAGAAGAAAAGAATGTTCAAATGTCAAAGTCAAAAGTTTTGAACCAAATGTGTATTCTTTTATTTATTTATTTTTGGAGAGGTTTTTGCTATAGGGTGTGTGTGCTTGCCAGAAAGACAGAGAGAGACAGACAGCAAGAAATAATCCTCCCCAGGGGGAATGGCCATGCTTCAATTCCTTCTCCTACATTCTCTTCTCAGGATCTTGGGCATGCATGTGAATTTAAGCCACTAGGTCCGGGACTTGAACCATGGTTGGTTACATGGGAGTCCGGCAACATAGCCATTACACCATCTGCTCGTCCTACGTGTGTATTCTTTCTTTTTTTTTTTTGGAGAGGTTTTTGCTATAGGGCACGTGCACTCACCAGACAGACAGAGACAGAGAGACAGAAAGCGAGAAATCACCCCCCAGGGGGGATGGCCATGCCGCAATCCCTTCTCCTCCGTTATCCTCTCAGGATCTTAGGCATGCACGCACACGTGCCCGGCGTGAGTTTTAAGCCACCGGGTCCAGGACGCAAACTGCGGTTGATGACATGGGAGTCCAGCGACATAGCCATTACGCTAACTGCTGGTCCCCCACGTGTGTATTCTTAAGATATAATATATAACCTTAGGCTTGACCCCTAAGAATATTATTTACTTCTCGAAATGAACGTTGTAAAGTGACATTATCATCACTTTGTTAACACTGAGATAAACTTATTTCATTATCTGGAAAGGGATGACTACAAATGGATATTTATAATAATTGCACTATAAATCACTAGTACTAGAAAATTGAAATTTGATATGTAGGTCTAAGAGAATTCAGTCATGGTAAAACATTCACTCTTGATTCAAAATAATTTTCAAAAGAGAAAGATAACTGTAGTTTTATTTCAGGTGTGAACATCCACTCACAGAATAATTCTGCTGGTTTCACAATTTATTTATCATTCAGCAATATATATCTTTGAATATTCTTAAAATATAGTGGAAATTTTGAAATTAGATGAGCCAAATAAAGCAAACTTCTTTTTTAATAAAGAAAAAAATTTTAAAAATTTAAAAATTACAGCAGATTAAAATATTACTCATATTTGGCAATCAAATATTGTCGAAACACTGCAAACTTCAAACTAAAAACCTACAGAGGGAAATATGTTTATATAGAAAAATGAGATTAGAGAGTTTGTCAGAACAATCCATGAAACTATTCTAATACAAAGTATGAGCATAGGATTTTGTTCTTCCTTTTTTTTTTTTAATTTATTTTTTATTTTTTATGTTTTCACCAAAGGGCATGTGCTCTCACCAGAAAGGAAGACACAGAGACAGTGAAAAGAAAAATGAGAATTCAATTTCCAGGGTGGATGGACATGCTGCAATTCTTTCTCCTCCATTTTCCTCCTGGGATCTTGGGCACACACACACACACACACACACACACACACCCAGCGTGATTTTCAAACCACAATATCCAGGACTTGAACCGCAATTAACTATGTGGGAGTCCAGCAACATAACTACTACACCATCTGCTGGCCCTGAGTACATGATCTTAGAGGTTGCAAAGTACACTTTGTAATTTAAAATTCACTTCTTAAGCCATATTCAAAAAATAATAACAATTCCAAACCTTGCAGGCTCTAGGTATGTTTAAAAAACTTTGTGAAGTTTCTCTTTCTCTGAGCAGCTTCCTTAGAAACCACCCTGGTAACAACTCTATTTTCTGAGAAAATAAGTAATATGTGTAAAAATTTGGGGGATATTATGGTGAGACGTGTCACAAATGGAAATGAATAAATGTGGTTAGAGATGTTCCCCAATTTCTCTCAGCAAATCATGAGCAGTAGGAACTTCCAGGAAAATACAACATACCAAAAAACCTAATCTGAAAGCCAGAAAATTGTAACAGCTAGAGCGAGATTTTTATGGCATTTGTGCATGTGTGTGTGTGTGTGCGTGTCTGCATACGCATGCACATCTGTGCAACACATATACATGTGCTGAATATTTGTTGAATTAATTAGTAGACATAACAGATGAAAGAAGAATCAGGACAAGGACGGGGGTGTAAAGCTTTTGTTTTAGATCATGTTAATATAAAAGTTATGTACTTTTTTTTTTTTTAAAGTCACAACAGTTTTATGGCTCTCTGCTATACCTTTTAAGTATCATTACCATTCTACATGATAGCAAAGACCTCTTTCTTGAGCAGAAAGTGAATAGAGACGGTGCATAACCATCACCCTAAATGAAACTATGTAAAAGAAAACCCTGATTCCAATGGTTCTCAAAGATAAAACTATCAGCTCTGAAAAGAATTAAGTACTCTCAAACAAGACAATTGGCTTAATGTTTTATCTAATGTTTTAACTTACTATAAGAGCAAAGCTTTCCATAAATTATTTTCTTTCAAAAGAACCCATAACAAAATACCTTATTCATTCCATTTATCAAGTATTACACAAAGAAAAACAAATAAAATGAGCTAATAAAAAGATATTACAATACCTCCTTTTGACTCACCTTCAGTAAAAGCTAGAATGTCATTTTTATTTATTGCTTTTTTTCTTATTTTGGCTATTCTCATTTTGTTGGTAATGATGAATCCTCTATATAGAAATACTCTAGTGGTATCCTTGGGCTATATTGTTCATTACTAAGTAAATAAGTAGATGTAGGTTATTTTCCATCCATTTTACTCACTGATTCAACAAGAAATTATTGGGTATCTTGAGTGAATCAGGCAGGATGGATACAAAGATAAATAGTGCATAAATAGTGCGGATGTATGAGTGCACAGTGTAGAATTTACTGGGTTTTGAAAAGTAAGTGTGTTCCCATTAAAATGTTAGTCACTGAGAGAGATGCATTCCTGAGTGGTCATAAAACTCCCAACTACTTATGTCTATAAAACCATCTCTGTACCCTTTTGTTTGAAGATGATAATACAGTTATCAAATGCCTTCCTTCTAGGTGTGTTGAGAATGTATTCCTTGAATATACTTACAACTATTAATCTTTTTTTATTGTTCCATGGAACTGGGATATTGCTTTTATATCCTTGGGGAAAGCACTATGCCTTTGACATAGTTAGAGTGAAGCAGAGTTTCTTCCCTTTTCCCTTAAGTCTCCTTTTGCTTGTGTATAAAATGTAAATTATAACCATACCTTTTGTAATGGACATCTGTTACTAGGGCCACCCCAGAATCATCCTTTTTGGTGATAACATTTTTTTTTTTTGGAGAGGTTTTTTCACTATAGGGCGCGTGCGCTCGCCAGACAGACAGAGAGAGACATAGAGACAGAAAGCGAGAAATCACCCCCCAGGGGGGATGGCCATGCCGCAATCCCTTCTCCTCCAGTCTCTTCTCGGGATCTTGGGCACGCACGCACACGCGCCCGGCGTGAGTTTTAAGCCACCGGGTCCGGGACACGAACCGTGGTCGACTACGTGGGAGTCCAGCAACATAGCCATTACGCTAACTGCTGGTTCCCGGTGATAACATCTTGAGGCACCTTTTGGAAACAACAGCTCTCTCATTCTCTGTACACCAGGTTAAGGAATGGCTTTCTTCTCTTTCAGCTCCAGAGAGATGCATGTGTCTTAGGTATGTCCAAATAAAGGCAACTCTGAGCCCCTGTGATTCATACAGGAATAGGCCTACAAACAAGTCGGGGCCCAGATCTCCCTGGGAATTAGGTAAGTGGGAGTCTCGTTCTTTCTGAAATCAGGAGTGGGAAAGGCTTGTAAACCTGAAGGTGCGGGAACCAACCTCGCTAGCACATGCAGAGACTGAGAGCCAAAACTGCAGAGGAAAGAACTGGAAGATGGCCGCAAATTCCTGACAATACCATTTTAGCACAAGTTTAGCTGTTCCTGAGAAGGTAGCTTTTGAATTTCCTAGTTACACAAAGGAAAAATTGTTTTAACTAGTTTGAGTAAGGTGTGTGATTACTTTCAATTGAAAGAATTCTGATTAATAAAAACTCAAGCTTAGTATGCTGCCTGGCACATAGTAGACTCTCAAAACGTGGAAGTGATGTTTTTTGTTCTAGGTTGACCACTTACATCACTTACATAACTGGAGTTAGTTTTTTTTTTTTTTTTCTTAGAGCCTCAATTTACTCATCTGTGAGCTTCAAATAATAAAGATCGCCTGAATACATTAATACATTGTTGTGTGAGTACACAAGACAAATTTCAGAAGAGATTTGTATATGTAAACCTACACCCAAAGAAAACAGTAGACTGATCACTCCAAATTAGTGACTGTAATTTTCTTTTGTTTCATCTAATCTTTAAAAAATATTTCCCAAACAAGCTTCCTTTCTGCTATTTTATTTTATATAACTAGGTATTTTCTTTCTTTCCTTCCTTCCTTCCTTCCCTCCTTCCTTCCTTCCTTCCTTCCTTCCTTCCTGATATGAGGAGCATAGTAAAATTACCCTTAATCCTTTCCTCTGTTTCCAGCCAAGAGATCTGCTTGCATTTGTAACACAGTAAGTGTTAGCTGTCTCAAACAAGTGATCAGACATAGCTCATTACACAGGTCATTTGAATAGTCGTTTGTATATCTATCTCCTGGTGTCATTTAAACTTCAGTCCATAGAGGATTTCCCTGGAAACTAACTTGCTAAACTGCTTGCCACCAGGCTTCTGGCTGCTTCAGGATATGGGGGAACACTGACTCCTTAAGTCAGATCAGATCAGACTCTTCCCACTGGTTGCTAACACTTAGAAATACTCTAGTTGAGACCAGTTTCATGGATGTGTAATCTGTACAATCTTATAAATTCCTGTGCCCAGAGGGCTTCATGCTTGATTTAATGCTCTGTTGTCTTATCTTTGAAATTCCTAATCATTTTTTAACGAGAGATCTGTTTGAATTTTTATTTTGCACTATATCTGCAAGTTTTGTAATAAATAGTCATTTGAAACTATTAAGAAACAGCCCTATTCACTTTAGTAAAGACAAACATACAAATCCCAAAAAGTCATACACTCCACCTTTTCCTCCTTATTCTCTGTCTTCAGCATAGTGCCCTTACACGTCAATTTAGGCAGCCCCGTGCATGATTTTAGAGGTAAATTACTGTAAGATAATTAGTTCTAGTATTGATCAACTAAAATTAGTATTATTAAAGACAAAGTCACCACATTTATTAAGTGGCAATTCTTGTATTATCATTTTCTATACCAATTTGTTCATTCAAATAAAGAAACATATGTTTAAAGTCAGAGCAAGAACTGCATAATCTCTGTTTGGCAAACAAGAGTTTTATAGCTATGCAGAAGTATTACCTAGCATCTTATATTGTTGGTTTTTATAATTATATTTTACCAACTGGCTACCTTATTTCCTGTTGGTTAAAATACCCAGTGTAATAAATTTCTTCACCCTGTTTGGTTCCCAAACTGCTGCTACATCCTTTAACAGTAATTTGTAAAATTTGAGAATAAAAATGAATCATGTGTTTATAAAATCTTCATTAGTAGTTACTAAACTTACTTTTTTTTTTTTTTTAAGCGAGATTTTTCTTATGGGACATGTGCACTTGCCTGAGAGACAGAGAGATAGAAAGCAAGAAATTACCGTCCAGTGGGGATGGACACGCCACAATCCCTTTCCCTCCAATCTTTTCTCAGGACTTTGGGCACACATGCACATGCGCCTAGCATGAGTTTCTAGTCGCTGGGTCTGGGACCAGAACCATGGTCAACTACGTGAGAATCCAGTGCCTGAACCATTACACCACCTGCTGGCCCCTGAACCTGCTTCTATGAAGTGGCAATTTTACTTACACATGTCCACCATTACAAAAAATAAGATATTTCTGAGCCAGCCCGGGTAGTGCATGGTGCTAGGATACGGGGCTCTGAAGGCTGGGACCACGTGGATAGCCTGGTTCTACTCCTAGTGCCACCTAAAGGCTGGCTCAGTAGCAAATGCCTGTAGTTCCAGAAACTCCAGGAAGCTAAGGCAGGAGGAAAGTGAGCGCAAGGCTTGCTTAGGCATCACATCAAGAGAACTTGCTAGTGATGGAGACGCATGTAGTCAAGGCTGAGGCAGGAGAATCGCCATATGGCAAAAATCTATCTCAAAAAAAGAGAGAGAAATGTTTCTAAATTAGGCCATTTAGCACCACTTCTCACATTTAGCAGCGTTTTTCAGAAGGTGACCCTTGAGTAAGTAATTCAGTTGTGATGTTGACACCTTCAACTTCTTTCCTTGCATGCTTAGAGCGCTACATTAATGGCATCTCATTGTCTCTGTTGGACGGGAGGCCTATGGAAAGGCAGTAACAGCAGATGCTATCTAGTCATCATCTTCCAAAGTGTATTAAAGCTAAAGAGTTTGTAGGGTCTTATAAATTTGAAAGAATTGAATTAACCTGAGTTAAACAGGTTTCTTTGTGGCAGAACCTTTTAGAAAGTTTAAAATACTTTCCTGCGTTGTGAGGGAAATATAGTATTCAATGACTTTCATGTTTTCTTGTGATACCATTCATTTTGCTTGACTCCTTAGTACCTAGAGTCATGTCCAATTATAAATAGTTCTCAAAGTACAGCCTTCCGGTTATCTCACTCAAAGTGACCAATGACGTTTACTAAATATTCAGAAGCTGGTGCCCACATCAGACCACAGACTTAGGATTTTTGGAGGTGCTGCATACTAAGCAAGCTTTTTAGAAAAAACGAAAGTCTGCTTAATAAACATTTGAGAATCACGAGGACAGCATAATTCTTTTTAACTTACATTATTTTTTAGTAGTTGTCTATATTTATCAAAGAGGAAGCTACTAAATTAGTTTTTTATAAATCTGTCAAAATTCTATTTTCTTTCTGGTTAAATTTGGCTAAAATACAGTTTCTACTAATATCTAAAACTAATGGCTTATTTTCAATGTACTAAAATAATCTGGGAAAATCCTCAAGCAAAATTATAGTAAATTTTGGACATTTTAAAAGTCAGAATATGGGGGCCAAGAGGTAGCGTGCTAGTTAAGGTGCTGGTCTCCCACATGGCCGACCATGGTTTGAGACCCAGACCTGGTGGCTTTCTTTCTTTCTCTCTCTCTCTCTCCTTCTCTCTCTCATCAAACTAACTAACTAACTAACTAAATAAATAAATAAATATTTCTGAAAAACCAAACTATGTGTGTCTACCTCTCTCTGTATACGAGATTTATTTAATTACAAAAAGATTATTCACTTACTCTGAAAACATTATGTAAGTGATTAAAACCTAGAGTGGGCAAGGATATAAGGAAACAGGACTTCTGAGCACTTTTGAGAGATGTGTTTACCAGGAATATCTGGGCTGCTGACTGTGCTGGAGTATCCGCCACCACTTTTCTGCTCTATACATCTATAAAACTGGAAAGACTCTATGAGGTAATTCTTTTTAGGTAATGGATAACAGACAGTGTAAGACTTAAAAAAAAAAAAAGAAAAAGAAAAAGAAAAAGAGGACATGCAGCCTAATTGTTACAATAACCCCACGGTCCACCTGGGACCAGTTTCCCACCAGAAGTTCGGAGAGCTCTGTCCAGATAGAGCATGGTGGTCCTACTAAGATGAGGAAGCAGGGATGAAAAGGTGGGGCCACAGAAGGAAATGAATTTTGTGGCACAGAGTGTCAGAGTGAGGGAGCAGTCCAGAAAGGGGATTTCAGAAAACCATTTGGAAACACCCTGTGAGTCTGTGGCTGAATCCTGGACTAAATACTTGCAGGATAGTACCACTCGAGGCTTTGGGGAGAATGGAACATATAAATTATAGGTTCAGAAGTTTGGGCCGAAGAGCAATGCCAGGTGAAATTGAAGTTCCGGCTTCATTATTAGCACCTTGTTAAAACTGCTGGCGTTCAGCTGACAGGCGAAAGGCTGAGCCATGAAGAGTATATTCCACATCCTAGAGTAAAACCTAGTTTAGGCTTGCCCTGACAAAACCTATAATCAAGACCTGGTCAGACTTTGAATACAGAGAGTTTCAGTCCTAAGAAACTGGAATGACTTACCTTGGACATATATACATTCTAATCAAGAGTAAAAAAAGACCAAACAAGTTCAAGGTGATTAGTTAGTTATTAAATGTTTGCTATAAAAAGAATGGACACTATGAGAGGAAGATGAGAGTCCAAAGCTTCAAGATGTTGTCTATAATGTCCAGCATTCAACAAGTTAATTGTACATTAAAAATGTCAAGAAGAATAAAGTCAAGAAGGATAAAGGATAACTCATATATTTGATTTAACAAATACTAACTTGAAGGCAGTGATTACAGCTAATATAAATATGTTCAAAGTAAAAGGAAATATGTTCCAAATTAAAGGAAGATCTTCTAATGAGTTTACAGAGAAACTCAGCAAAGAAATAAAAACTTTTTTAACAATTGGACATTTTAGAACTGAAAGTATAATAATTAAAAAAAAAACTCTATGAGCTTTAATAGCAGATCAGAAGATCAGAGTTGAAAGAATAAAGAGTCAATGAACTTGAAAACAGATCAGTAGAATTAATCTAATTAAAAGAGAAAAAAAATGAGTGAAGAAAGTGAACAGAATTCTGGGCTTATGTGACAGTAACAAATGGCCTAGCATATGTGTAAATAGAATTTCAAAAAACAGAGATTAGGGAAGAAAAAAACTGGAAAGCTATATGCATAGTAAATATTCTTTTATTTTTTGGAGAGGTTTTTGCTATAGGGCGCATGCGCTCGCCAGACAGACAGAGACATAGAGACAGAAAGCGAGAAATCACCCGCCAGGGGGGATGGCCACGCCACAATCCCTTCTCCTCCATTCTCCTCTAGGGATCTTGGGCACGTACGCACACGCGCCCAGCGTGAGTTTTAAGCCACCGGGTCCAGGACACGAACAGCGTTCGACTATGTGGGAGTCCAGCGACATAGCCATTACGCTGACTGCTGGTTCCCAATATTCTTTAAAAATGAAGAATAAAACAATAATTTTTAGATAAGTAAATATTGGGAAAATATATTGCCTATAGATATAGACCTCCTCCATGTGAAGAAATGCTAAAGGATGTTGTATATTCTTTCTATAGATTCAGGTCTATAGAAAGGAGAAGTGAGAACCAGAATTTGCCCTCTTTCCATTCTGGTTTGTGACAAAGGTTTGCAACTGCTGCAGACATTCGCAAACATGATTAAAGTTAACACGATAAAAGCTCACTTCCTCACTTCCTGCTTTCTCCGAGGGAAGACAGAAACAGTAATTCCAAAGCTGAGCTCTATCAAATTAGGTTTCAAACCCTTCATACCACTGTGTTTTTCAGTTTTGTGAACCAATGAGTCTTTTCAATTAAAAAAAAAATTAAAGTATAAGTAATTACTTTTTTTTTTTTTTTTTTTTTTTTTAAGAGAGATTTTTGTTATGGGGCACGTGTACTCACCAGAGAAACAGACAAAAAGAAAGAAATTATCCTTTGAGGGCTGGCCATGCCATATTCTTTTTTGCTCCATTCTCCTCTCGGGATTTTAGGCACACATGCATATGCACCCAGCGTGAGTTTTAAGTTGCTGCATGTGGGACTTGAACTGCAACTGACTATGTGGGAGTCCAGCGATGTAACCATTATACCATCTGCTGGTCCCAAGCAATGACTTTTCTGAAAACTTTAAATGACAGAATATTTCCCCTATAAAAAAATGCAAATATAGAACTATTCGTGATATCTTAGAGAAAGAAATGAGTATTTATAGTATTATACCTTCATATGAATAGAGGGTTATACTCCATTTTTAATACAAGTCCATGATCTTTTATCTGCAGTTCTAAAAACACCAAAGTTGTTCTTTTTCTTTTTAAATACTTTGGTGGTAAAATCCGTCCTAGCTTGCATTGATTGGGTCATAAAACCTGACTTGCAGTGACTTGAGGCTATTTATGGTCTATTTCATAATTACATTTGGTTTGAAGATTTCTGTTTCACTGCAGAATAGTACTATATACTATTATGGGGTGTGACCCAAGGTTCTACAAGACATTTTACCTAATATATATGCACACATTACCTTTTCTATTCAAATGCTTGTGAAATCTGAAACACATTTGGTTTCCAATATGAGGATATAAACTGCGATTGTCTTTCTTCCTTTTTAAATTTTTTTTTAAAGTTTTTTTTTTTTTCCATAGGGCCTGTGTGCTTGCCAGAGAGAGACAGTGCAAAGGAAAGTGAGAAATCACCCCCCAAGGGAGATAGCCACACTGCAATCCCTTTTCCATTCTCCTCCCGGGATTTTGGGCACACACACACAGGTCCAGAGTGATTATTATTTTTTTTAAAGAATTATTTAATTTTATTTATTCATATATTTATTTTAATTTTGATCAGAGAGAGACAAAGAGAGAGCGAGGGGGAAAGTGAGAAAGCAAGCCGTCAGGTCCGGGACTCAAACTGCAGTCCACCATGTGGCAATGTCCAGCACCTTAGCCACCACAACACCTGCTGGGCCCAGGCCCAGCCTGATTCTCAAGTCACTGATCTGAGACCCGAACTGGGGTCAGCCATGTGGGAATCCAGTGCCCCAACAACTATGCCACCTGCTGGTCCCATCTTTTATTTTTTTAATTATTTTCCAGATTTTTTTTTTTTTTTTTACCATAAGCACATGTAACTCAAGACACAAAAATAATAATTTGAGAAACAGAATTAAGTAAATCTGTAGATTGAAATCATGTTCTTATTTCTACTAAAATGGTAAAGTATAAGTCTTCTAAAGCAGACCTACTAAAAGTAGTAATTCGGGACACCACTGCTGTGTCTGCCCACTGCAGTTACAGCTCATTAGTGCGGTGTCCCGTGAGCCGAATGCTGTGGATGGGACTGACTGCGCTCTAACGGTCCTCTTCTCGTGGTTAGCTAACGGCCCAGGTAATGGCAGTTCCCACAGCACTGCTGAGGAAATTACTAAAAGGTAAAATTAAATAAATTAATAGAATTAAATTCAACCACCTACCTTGAACCTACAGTAGTGTCCTCTATTTTCATTTTATTCATTCTCATATTGTACTTGGAAGTGATACAAATTTGAACAAAATCTTTTGCCTATAATATTTCTTGTTCCCCTATAACATGGAGATACAGTATTTGCCCTACACACTGGACAAACATTTCTGAGATAGAAAGAGCCCTCTAAATGCTGCAGAAAGTATAATTAATTTTATTCTCCAAATCTGAAACATCCTCCCTCATTCCTCCTCTTCACCTGTTCCATAAAGTACTAATTACTGCTGCTTTACTCTTATCTAGAGTTCCCAAACAAAAGAAATGCCTTCTACATAGTATCAGCAGATTCACCTATGATGTCATTCAAGTTCTAAAACATTGTTTTTATTTTCATTTTTTCAGAACATAATGTGTACTCAAAGTCAGGAAACAGTGTAAAATAATTACATATTGGGAACCAGCAGTTAGCGTAATGGCTATGTTGCTGGACTCCCACGTAGTTGACCACGGTTAGCGTCCCGGACCTGGTGGCTTAAAACTCACGCCGGGCGCATGTGCATGTGTGCCCAAGATCCCGAGAGGAGAATGGAGGAGAAGGGATTGCGGCGTGACCATCCCCCCTCGGGGGTGATTTCTCGCTTTCTGTCTCTCTGTCTCTCTCTGTCTGTCTGGCGAGCGCACACGCCCTATAGCAAAAAAACTCTCAAAAAAAAAAAAAGTTACATATTACACGTTTCATTGCTGTGTCCTTCCATAAGCACATGAAGTCTATGAAAGGAAAGAGATTTTGAATTGTGTTCACTGCTCGTGTCTAGTGACAAGCATAGTATTAGAACCCATAACAGAATTCAAATATTTATGAAATACCAGGATATATTTTATATGATATATACTGTAGGCATGTTTGATTAGTTTAAGCTAATATATAGTTACTACATAGGCACATGTGTGTATTTATGCTTATTAATATCTAGTTAGTACTCTAAGGGTTTTATATATATATATATATATATATATATATACACACACATGTACATATATATATGTATATATATGCGTGTATATATATATATACATATATATATATATTATCTCATTGAAGGTAATAAGCTCATCAAATAAGCCTATAATATATATATAATCAAGAAAACTAGACTTAGAGATGCTATATAATTTGTTCAAAATCATAAAACAGATAAGCGATAGAGGGTAGGCTTTAAACCTAGAGCCCTTGAATGGCCAAGCATTTTTCCTGAATTTTATCCTAGAATTTACTTAGGAATAACATTAAAAGCCATTGCCCCAAATTATCATATATTTAACAAAGTTTAGGAGAAATCCCAGACAAAATTAGAATTGGTCATTGTGGGAAAAATCTCTGGACATTTTAATTTATATTTCACTGACATATGTGATCTATGGTTAGAATTTTATGGTAAACATACACAGGCCATACATTTTTGCTATGGAGAGTTTTGGTGTTATACTATTGGTTACTCAAAAAGTAGACTTTTTTTTTTTTTTTGAGAGTTTTTTTTCGCTCTAGGGCACGTGCGCTCGCCAGACAGACAGAGAGAGACAGAGAGACAGAAATCGAGAAATCACCCCCCAGGGGGGATGGCTATGCCGCAATCCCTTCTCCTCCATTCTCCTCTCAGGATCTTGGGCACGCACGCACATGCGCCCGGCGTGAGTTTTAAGCCACCGGGTCCGGGACGCGAACCGTGGTCGACTACGTGGGAGTCCAGCGACATAGCGATTACGCTAACTGCTGGTTTGAAAAGTAGACTTTTGAGAACAATTGAAGAGAAATCTTTAAGGTCAATAATTTTACTAAACTAAGAGTTACATAATAAGGTGTGACTAATCACATTTTGACTTAATTGAGGAATACCAAAAAGAAAAAATCAGTTGACAGTAAAATATGCCCTTTAAAAATTTAAACTAATATTTATTTATTTAACTAAGGCTTTTGTCATCCTAGTAGAAAGTATCTTCTATATCTAATATATCAAAAAGTATTTAATAAGTTTACAGTTAATGTGTTTATTTTGGTTCTAGAAGTTAACTTTCTCTGTGAGAGTTTATAAAAACATCATAATACAGTTAATAGCTCAAGGGCTAATCTATCAACACATGGATTATTAGTCATTTCCTAGTGATATAACTAAAGAGTACTCAAATAGGATAGCACTACTCACTAAAAGTAATGTTTAAGCTTTTGTAAATTCATAAAAATTATATAATTAAAAAAACTTATATTTTTATTTTCCCCCCAAACATTGACTTAATGTTTAATAATGCCGCTAACTTCTGTAAGGTTTTATTGACCCTACACAGGACTCAACAACTTGATTCTGAAAGAAGCAAAACTGGGGCTAATCCTTTCTATTTAATCCTTTATCATAATTAATTCATTTTCTTGCACCATTTTTGTCATAAAATGGGATGTTCTACATTAATTTTCAGAATTTAACCCGCATTGCATAAACTGGTCTGGAACATCCATCTGCATTTCTGGGTACCTGGTTAAGAGAAGAAATTTCCTCTTTGCATTTTGTCATCTCTCACCCACTACTTGCTTGCCCATGTTAACTCCTTCCTTCTTTCTTCTGTTTCCATCTCATTCTTCTGTCTGGAGAGGTTATTCTCTTAAACATGACTGGTGTGTAAGAACATAGGGTACTGAGGAAAACATCAGATGAGGAGGGCACTCAGAAGTGTGCTACATCTGACCATCTTGACCACCGCTTCTCCCTATCCACTTCAGTCTTTTCTCAAGGCCACCACAATCTTACTTCCTTTTATTTTCCCGTTACTCTCATAATCACTTCTTCATCTTCTTAGTAAATACCATATTTCCCACCCCTAAAATAAACTCCCAGAGTTAAATTCTTATCTGCATTGTCTCCTAGAATGACCTCAAGCATTGTCATGGGCTCAGCTAACACCTACATTGCTAATGACTCCCATATCTCCATCTTTAGCACAACCCTCTCTGCTGAAGTGTATTTCTAATAACACCCACTTTGACTTATCCATCTGGATAGTCCATCAAATCTTCAACTCATTGTGAGACAGAACTGGGTTTGGATTTAATTAATGTTTCTAATGGCTTCACAATCTTAAGCAAGCCATTTAACCTCTCAAAGCCTCAAACAAATGTAAATGGGAATACTGATTCTATTTCAGTGGGTTCCTACGAGGTTGTAATGTGATGATATAGTTCATGTGATCAGTTCAGTCTCTGATGCATGATAGGTCAAAGGAAAAGAGAGGTGTTGTTCTAAAAGGAATTTACTATTCTCCAAATCTATTTGCTAGTTTTCTATGACCTTGATCAGTCAATGGTACACTATTTGCCAAGCCACTAATCTACAAATCATAAGTCAACTTGTTATCATCAATCCTTTACTTCTAAATATCTTTGAATCTGATAACTTCTTTCAACCTCCTCCTCTAACCTATCTTAATTTAGGCTTTCCTCATGTTTTCCAATTAAGTGCAAAATATCTTTTTTTAAATCTGTCTTTATTAGATCCTCTATTTCATCATCAAAGTGATCTATAATGTGTATGGGTCACAGCTAACACTCTAAAGTAAACCCAAGTCACACTCTTATGTAACTCCTCATCTTTATTGCAGGTAGAACACAAGAGGGGTCTTCAAAAAGTTCATGGTGAATACATATAATGAAAACCTGTGCATGAATTTAAAAATTCCATTTTCTGGGAACTTTTTGAAGTACCTCAGGATTAAGTTTCTGTTGCTGCCACAAACAAATAATTATCTTAAAAGCTTTAAAAATGCAAGTCCAACATATGCCTCCCTGTGCTAAAATCAAAGTTTTGAGAGAATTATATGCCTTTCTGAATACTCTAGGGAGAATTTTCTTCATAGTGTTTTCTAGCTTTTAGCAGCCACCTGTATTCATTAGTATATTGTTCCTTTCCTCCATTTTCAAGGCCAATAAAGTTATGTTTCTTGGATACTTCTTCCACTGTGACAGCTCTCACTGACTACAGCCAGGAAAAGTTCCCTGTTATTTAAGTTTTTTTTTTTCTTTTTTTTTTTTTCTTTTTTTTAGAGGGCATTTGTGCTTACCAAAGAGTGACAGAGCCAGTGGGAAAGAAGAAAGCACCTCCATGGGGAATGATTATGCCTCAATCCCATCTTCTCTATCCTTTTCTCCTTTTAGAATTTTGGGATGCACACACACACACAGGCCTGGTGTGCTTTTTGAGCTGCAGGTCTGGCACTTGAACCACAGAGCTGACCATGTGGGATCCAGCCACCTTAATCACCAGGCCAAGGAGCCAGCCCAGCTTTTAAGAAGTCATGTAATTAGACTGGGCACACTCAGATAATTCAGGAAAATCTCATGTCAAGGTCTGAAACATTAAACTATCTGCAAACCTTTCACCAGTTAAGGTAACATGTTTTGAATATGAGGAAGTAGGTATCTTTGGTGGGGCCATTATTCTACCTACTCCATTAGAGGGAGAGAAAAATAAGCATGCAACTACTGGAACAGAAACCCATGTGATTCTAATACCGAAGACATACCCTAGAAATTCCAGTTTCAAATCTTTTGTTCCAATTTACGCTACATTTTACATGCTAAAATAAAACATTTCCTTCCATTTGCTAGAATTTGAGCTTTTCCAAGTTCAATAAAGTCACCGCCACAACTGACAGCTCTTTGCCTCCTCATGTAATCACATGGAGAAGGCTGGCCTGGCTGAGCAGCGGGCTGTGAATTCTTCTCCTAGGGACCCGGCTGCCAAGTCTGCCTCAGGGAAACTTGGCAGCTCATCAAGAAAGAAAAGATCGTGTGGCTATTTATTCTTGACACACAGACAATAGACGATGAATTAATGTCTTTAGGATAGAAGATTTTCTTACATTCATCTAGGAGTAAAAGGTTAAATAAAGGCAACACACAGGGGTGAGGTTTAGCTGTAGTTGCTTTCAAGTCATATAGAGAAGTATCAGTGATTACAGAAAATGAGCCAGTGTTTCAGAGCAAATCATTGCCCTCTCTCTTCCTGCTGAGAGGCACTATGTCCTTGCGTGATAGTCTCAAACCCTCCCAATACGCCAATCAACTAGGCAGAATCCATTCTAAGTAACCAGAAGCATACCAAAGAGTTCTATGTAAGTTTTGATTAGTATGTAAGACAGTTTAAATACAGACCTTTGATCTTTTTAAAAATGAATTTTAAATGCACAAAAATCCAGAAAGGCATTACAAATTAAGGTGAAGTCCAGCTCTATTTTTTGCATCCTCTCTTTCCCTCTAAATGTTTCCTTCTTCATTCCTAAATATAATGGAACTGACATAAGATATATCAGATTCACAGGATAAATTCTAGCAAGTTAATTCACACACAAAGATCCATTCTGTTCCAAGGCGAAGCTTGTCCAAGTCTTCTCTGTCACCTCACAAGATGCATCTTGTTCACATGTAAGACTTGGTGACAATATGTGGATGGGCAAAAGTGAGTGATAGCACGGAAACAAAGAAATGCCAGTGCTTAATGTTGAATGTCACATATCAGCAGTACCATCTTGACATATGTGGGTGAGACAGTTAATTCATAGTAAATGAGAAAACATAAATAAAATTAAACTCATTAGCAAACACAATATAGAGCAGCGAAGGTAAATGAGGTAGGAATATGAAGAGGACAAATTTAGAATGTTGTGATTGCATCCTACAGTAAATATCTATGTGACCTGAACTATCTGAGATTCTGTCTAGACACAATGGGGGATAATGAGTGTAGCTCATTCACTCAGGCATTCAAATTATATCAGTGAAGTTATTACTTTGAATGATGCATTAGCCCAGGTCTTAGGATATAGCACTAGATAAATCAGACCAATATCCCTGCTCTCTGTGGAGCCTGTTCTTACAATTTCTGACAAGATATTTCTGAGGGTTGGTGAGATAATCCATATAACATACCTGGCAAAGGTAAAATTATAAATAAATTTAATTAACATTGTAATAGTAAAATATTCCAGAAATGGGAAAAAGTATACTTATTTGCATAATATATTCAATACTGAATAAACGAGTAATTCAAGCAAACTAGCAACAATAAAGTTTGCAAAACTGTTATATGAGATATTACAATATCCTTAAAAGAATGGATCTCTAAAGATTAAAGGTTAAAGAAAAACAAATCTGGTTTTTGAAATAACTTTTTTTCTAGCAGTTAGCCACATATTTATTTTTAATAAATTTTCTTTTCAAAGGAAAATTTAAATTAAACACTTGTCTCCAGATTAGCGCTCTATGGACTAGTTTCCTTTTCTTTTCTATTTCTCTTCACACACCCCTGTTGCTACTCTTCTACTTGATCTAGTAGCCATGACACCGTGACTTATCATCTTTCTTCCATCAATTCGGCCATCATTCTGCTCTGTTCCATTAGCATTTCCTGCTGTGAAAATCCCTGTAGAATCCTTGGTGGACACTCAGAAGTTTGTGGATTCTGCTTTGGAAATCAGTGACCCACAATGTTGCTAAAAACCAATGACTTACAAAAGGATTTGTTCCTTACTCCTAAGCGAAGAGGAAGTCTAAGCATCATCCTTAGAGTGATGCACAATTGCCAACAGTAGTCTTTTCTGAACACAAATGTATTGCTTTGCCTATCAGATTTTACATGGAGTATTTCAGGGAGTTCTTTAAAAATCATTATTACTGGCTCTGCAGTTCATGAAGTATGCCCTTTCAAGAAATCCAGCTGCCAGAACTGTTTAGTTACTATGAAGGCAGTTATTCTCGAAAGCTGCAGCGAGCATTCAGGGCTTCTATCACATATGTGGCCCACGTTTCACAACTCCACACAAAGGACTTACTAACCAGTGCAGCAACTTAGTACTCACTCAGTTCCACAGAAGCTAATAAGACCCATAACACACTATCTACTGTGTAAAAACTCTGGCCAAACACCACATGTATTGACCCTTCATTAAAAAAAATCATATGGTGTTACATCATCCTAAACCTCTAACACACATTGACAAGAATGTTATTACGCTTTCATCAAAAACCATGTGTCATTCTGATTCATCTATGGTGCTAAAAATATAAATATGACAGAATGTGTATAAACCTGACCGAGGCACTTAAATATTTTCATAACTCCAGAAGGAAAAGGAAAACAGGCAGAAGCCTCTGGACCGTGTACCACAGACTGACTGGAGCAATGGCCTGGATGTAAGCAGTAGGTGGCAAAGTTAAAATAGAAATGTTAATCCTATGAGACCACTTGCCTGCTATTTTATGGCTCTTCTTAAAGATGTAGAAAACAAACAAATAAACAACAACAACAACAAACCCTACAGATGGAAAGAAAGCACAGATTTTTATTTTTTTTTTTGAGAGAGATTTTTGCTATAGGGTGTGTGTGCTCGCCAGAGACACACAGAGAGACAGAAAGCAAGAAATCATCCCCCAGAGGGGATGCCCACACCACAATCCCTTCTCCTCCAATATCCTCTCAGGATTTTGGGCACACATGCATATGCACCTGGCATGAGTTTTAAACCTCCGGGTCTGGGACTTGAACCATGTATGACTATGTGGGAGTCCAGTAACATAACCATTATGCCACCCACTGGTCCAGAAAGCATAGATTTTAAAATACTTTTTTCTACCTGTGATTCTTTTTTAATAGGAGCTAGCAGAAAGAATTAGTGGGAAAATAATTAAGGAAACTTAGTTTTCAGTTTAAGTTTTCATAAAATAGTGAACTTTTTTTAAACTCAGGATAAGAGAAAACAGTTTCTATTTTGTGCAACATTACAAATTCTTATAAAATATCTAGATATTATAAAATAACTAATAAGTCTTAATTTTTTTTTTTTTTTTTTGAGAGGTTTTACGCTATAGGGCGCGTGCGCTCGCCAGACAGACAGAGAGAGACATAGAGACAGAAAGCGAGAAATCACCCCCCAGGGGGCATGGTCATGCCGCAATCCCTTCTCCTCCATTCTCCTCTTGGGATCTTGGGCACGAACGCACACGTGCCCGGCGTGAGTTGTAAGCCACCGGGTTCGAGACGCGAACCGCGGTCGACTACGTGGGAGTCCAGCGACATAGCCATTACGCTAACTGCTGGTTCCCATAAGTGTTAATTTTTCAAGAATTTTCAAATTATCCACCAAAACAAGGGGCATAGGTTTTCTCTGTAAAAGATCAAAAGTATGTATTTTAGGTTTTTAGAGCCAAAAGGCTTCTGTGACAACTACTCAATTCTGTCCTTGGGTACAAAAGCTTTCCCAAAATAATGAAAATGAATGGGTATGGCTATAATCTAGTAAAACTTTACTTATAAATACTGAATCAAAACATCTTAAAATTTTCTCTGCTTATGAAATCTTTGTATTTTTTTCAATCATTTGAAAAGATAAAACAACATTCTTAATGTATATACCATACAGAATGTACAGTAGGCTTGATTTGATCCAGAAGATATACGAATAGTTGGACAACTGCTACAGTAGATCTTGGTAAAGTTCTGAGGACGAAGCTGACTTCTCATTTTTGAGAATAATACATTAATACATAATTCCCTCTCTCCCTCCTCCCTTCCTTCCTCTCTTGCTCTCTTTCTTCTTTTTATTTCCTCTTTGTCTTTTCACTCATAATTGTGTTTGTTTTGCTTAGCATCTGCCAGCAGACCAAAACTATTCTGAAGCAGTTCAATGCATGAACAGCCAGATTACCAGCATCTCAAACTCAGCCAGAGTGGAACATCATAATGCTAATGGACTAATTATAATCGCTACCAGGCACTGTGCCCACACAAACACCATGAAGATTCTGTGAGCTATATATTCATTCATAATATTTAAAGTGAGTACAGCACATAATACCCCACTTGCATCCCAATGAACTTTCACATAATTTTCTTCTATGGCATTTTCTTTGAGGACTCATGTCATTGAGTTGCCCTGAATTTTCTGTAATGGAATAGAAGGGAAACCATGAGCGTAGCTATCTTCACTGTGGCAATAATTGGACCACTACTATAATTTTTGAAAGTTTATTTATTTCTTCCATGAGAGAGAGAGACTGATAGAGACAGAGAGAGACGAGAGTGATAGAGGGGCAGCCCCAACAGGTCTTCATACTGTGATCCCACTCCCAGTTGCAACTGGCCAGCACCATGGGAATACGAATGTGCTCCTGGTGTGCACAGGGACATCTCAGGACACCCAGGATATTCCTATCTGGTCTCAGCATCGCTGACCATGGTGACTGCCACATGAGTCTATTTTTTGGGTCCCCCTCACCCCCACAGGGCACATGTGCTCACTGGAAAGAGACAGAAAATGAGAGAACATGAGAAATCAGTCCCTGGGGCATGGCCACGCTGCAATCTCTTCTTCTCCATTCTCCTCTTGGGATTTTGGGCATATAACCATAAACCCCAGTGTTTTTAATTTTTAAAAAATATTTATTTAATTTTATTTATCATTATTATCATTTTTTTCATTTGGTACAGAATGCACACACTCACTAGAAAGAGACAGAGAGAGGGAAAGTGGGAAAGCAAGCCGTCAGGTCCAGGACCTGAACTCTGGTCAGCCATGTGGGAGTCTGGCGCCTTAACCATGCACCACTTGCTGCCTCCCCTCCCTCCAGTGTGATTTTTAAGCTTCTGGTCTGGGACTCTAACTACGGAGTGGCCCCTGTGGAATCCAACACCTTTAACCACCAACCATCTGCTGGCCCAAGCATATTTCTAACTGCTGGAGGACTCTGGCCCTGGTAGATTTGGCTATGCCCAAGAAATGTTGAAATGTTTCTTTCCCAAGACATAGAGGTTCGCAAAGTCAAGAAATACTGAGGACGGCACCTTGTGCTCTTCCAAGTGCCACTGCACAAAAGGCGGTTTTGTTCACTTTTAGTAATAAGTAAGCACAGAAATTCTCTGGAAGAATTTTTACCTGTCAATTCAAGAATGACTTGGGCAGTAAATGTTTTATACCAATAAAGTGGTTGTTAGTGTTTTGGGTAAATTGAAATCGCTGTTGGTAAATCACAGTGCAGTCCAATTTGACAATGAGTATGGTTCAGTGGCTGAGTGAGTGACCATCTCTCTAGTAAGAGGCTGCTGGCAGAGGCCCTGTCCCAGCATACACTTTCCTATCAGGATAGAATGTGTGAGAGCCTCCTGTGGCTTTGTAAGCACTCATTAGTGAAGCTTCTCGCTACTATTAAAAACATATGCCTAAATATTGCTTTTGAAAGTGACGCGTGTTTCAGTACCCACAGAAAAAGTCTATATAAAGGTGCTGGAATCTTACGGGGAAACAAAACACCCAAGAATTTGTGCAAAAGTATATTTCTTACTGTCTTCTGGATAAACAATGCTAGAGTTTATTAAGGCTTGAGAACTCCATTCATGAAATCTACATATTTTACATAGTCTTTTATGAAAAAACAACTGGATGGTGGCATCAAAGTCAACAGTTAAGACAGGCCTCAAAGGGAAAAAAGAAAAGCCTTTCTTTTTTTTTTCTTTTTTTTTTTTTTTTATGGGTAATGTGAGACATTAGAGAGAGGTATGACTTTAAATTGCCACTTAGTTTCAGGGGAAAAATTTTTTTTTTCAAATGTAAATTTCACCCTGGATAACCTGAGCTGAGGCTAAAAGCAAACCTTTGCATTCATTTACATAAAAGCTATAGCTTTGGGGAGACACAGCTTACATGCAAATGAAGATTAGCTCTGTAGTAATTTATGAATACATTTCATTACACAAATAATAATGCACACAGCTATTATGTCCAATTCTTCTTGACAAATATTTATTGGGTTTACCAGGTATTGTGATATTCTGAGAGAGAGATTATATATCAAGGAGAAACAGAACCTTGAGAGGAATGCATAGTAATGAACACAAATATGGGAGGCTAGAGATTAAACTGGTTAGAGCCTTAAAAGAGAATAAATTGAGTTTCAAGTATGATGTTTGAAGTGTTAATAGGTTACACAATTTGTACAATCTGAGAGTAAATAGTAAATGCAAATATTGAGCTCAGGAAATAGCAAGGATTAGCAATATAAATTTTGGATTTGTTTCTCTTTTTAAAGAATTATTTTTATTATTTTAAGGTTTATTTATTTATTCATTTATTTATTTAAATTTGACCAGAGAGGGACAGAATGAGGGGGAGAGAGAGAGAGAGAGAGAGCGCGCGCGTGAGCGAGCTCGAAAGTGAGAAACACACCACCAGGTCCATGGTTGGCCATGTGGGAGTCCAGAGCCCTAAAGCACCATGCCACCTATCGGTCCCCATTTTGTATTGTTTCTATAGACTAGATCATTGAAATCAAATAAATAAGACAGCTGAAGATTTTCTTTTTTTCTTTTTAAAAAAGAGGATTACAGACAGAACTTCAGAGAATGCCCACATTCTTGGGCTAGAGAAAATCAGGTTAAAGAAGAAAGAATTTCCAGAGAACAAGAGGAATTTTATGACACATGGTTGGAGCAATAGGCAATGGAAAATGATGCAAACAGGAGAGAGAGGCGACTCAATGGTTAAAAGATTGAATTTTCTAACCATGAAAACATTCAAGACCCTGGAAACGACAGCAATACAGCAGAATGGCCGTGGGTGAAGATGCATGTGTAGTTCCATATTCCGGCATAAGGTTGCCAAGTGAAGGATCAGTGGAGGGTGAAATGGAAGAATACAGTGGATAAGAATATAGGTCACAACAAAGGTCCTAGAGATGACAAGATGGAATAAAAATTGAGAGCAGAGTGGAGAATGGTTGGTCTGGGAAGGAAAGATTATTCTTAGATGTCAGGCAAGCAAAGAGAGGAACGGTGGAAACTCAGATGTGTCCAAGTGTGGAAGAGGATGCCAAATAGCACATTTAGACGATCCTCACCTTTAGACCAAAACAAGAAAAACTTATACGAGCACAAGAAAATCAGATCCAGGGTTAAGGTAGAGGAATATAAAAGGATAAAATAAGAACTTCATGAGAAAACCACACTTCGGAAATTTTATTCAGCCAAGAAGTATCCACCCACATCTTAAACTGATTGATTAATTCAAAATACATTTTCCACAACTGCCATGTTTTATGATTTTATGGGAATATTTTATATCTATTTCCTAAACTATTATAATAGAAAAACTATCTAGTTTCATGGAGTAGTTCTGATATTATGATAAGACACGGGAAGAAATTTTATTGCTCCCTACAAAGTAGTCACAGATGTTTGGAATCCTGTCATTATTGACAACATGAATTGAGAGGACATAAAGTTAAGTGAAATAAGCCTGGCACAGAAATATAATTTTAATTATTGCCTGACTAGCACGTCAGTGTTTCTTTCCCCTGAGTAGTGGGTGTCTCAGACTTCAGTGTGCACCAGAATGACCTGGAGGGCTTATTAAAACACAGATGGCTGGGTTTCCTCCCTAGAATTCCTGAGGGGGGGCCTGAAAATTTGCATTTCTAACAAGTTCTGGTGATATGGATTTTACTCATCTGAGGACCACTCTGAGAACCACTGTTGGAAATTACCAGGCTAGTCACATTAGGCCCATAAACAAGAGTATTTTCACTCAACTTCTACTAAAGTGACAGAGTTTGTACATGTATTAAAAGAGCACCGTTAGCATTGTAAATAAAACAAAACAAAACAAAACAAAAACTGTGTGCATTTGAGTAAAGTTTAGATCCACATATCACACAGAATGTTATCCATCTCTCCCATTATCCTTGGAAAATGGCTCCATGTATTTGTAAAAGTCACAGAAATTGCTTCAGTTTTGAGGATTACTTACCCACAGCTAAAATTTCCTGTTCTTCAATTCAGTTTGTTATTCTCATATTTGACCACAATATATGCCAGGAATGGTTTTAGATGCTTCTAATACATTTACTCATTTGTTCCTCAGAACAGCTCTAAAATTAACTTTATTAGCTTCATTTTACATATGTGGAAACTGAGGCACAGACAGAGTAAGTGCCTCCTCAGCGCCAACAGAGGGACAGCTTCAGTTCGGATTCTTACCTGTTCCCAGAAACAGGACGTGGTATCTCCCATCGGCTGCATTCACTCGATCCACGGCTATCTTTGTGTACTTGTAGTCAGTGCCGATACGCACAATCAAGGGCCTCTTGTGGATCGGGTAGATGGAATTGTACATGAGAGGGTGATTCCGAATGAAAGTGACCACATCATCAGGGAACTCCTTGGTGGTTCGCATGTTGGGTGTAAATGCTCCTCCAGGGCACTAAACATTTTAAAAGAGCCAAGTTATAAAACAGTTACTTTGTTTTAATAATAATCAAGATAACTCTACTTTTCAAAATACCTCGATGCTTGAGTTGTGTTTTTGCGACCCATTGAAGAGAAAATAAAAAGCATGACTATATGTAATAGATAAGACTACATGTAGAAAATTAATACAGTGTATAATTTGATCATTTGAATAAAACTAAGTCCACCTATCCTACCCTATTTGTTTTCAGAGAGGAGCTGATACCGTTTTATATATGATAAAACTTTATTATTTGGAGAGGTTTTTGCTATAGGGTGCATGCGCTTGCCGGAAAGACAGAGAGAGAGACAGAGAGACAGAAAGTGAGAAATCACACCCCAGGGTGGGGATGGCCATGCCACAATTCCCTTTTCCTCCATTCTCCTCTCAGGACCTTGGGCATGATGCACATGAGCCCAGCGTGAGTTTAAACCACCAGGTCCAGGATTCAAACTGCGGTCGACTACATGGGAGTCCAGTGACGCAGTCATTGTGCCATCTGCTGGTCCTATGATAAAACTTTTTTTTTTTTTTTTTGGAGAAGTTTTTGCTACAGGGTGCATACACTCGCCAGAAAGACAGAGAGAGACAGAAAGACAGAAAGTGAGAAATCACCCTCCAGGGGGGATGGCCATGTCACAATCCCTTCTCCTCCATTCTCCATTCTCATCTAGGGACCTTGGGCACGCACGCACACGTGCCCAGAGTGAGTTTAAGCCGCTGGGTCCCGGACTTTAACTGCAGTCGACTACGTGGGAGTCCAGCGACATAGCCATTATGTTAACTGCTGGTCCCCCATGATAAAAGTTGTTACCCTTCTTATCAATCACTTTTCTGTTTCTCATTTTGTGCCAGACACTACATTGTTAGAAAAAACCTCGTAGAGTCAGTCTAATTCTGGTACTACTTAGAGTATACTGTCATTATCAAATGCGATCAGAACTCTAATATGCAACTGCTTTATTTAATGTCATCTTCCCTTCTGAAAGAACTGCGTACCACAGCGGCACAGTATTAAATACAACCCTCCGCAACGCAGGGGCTCTCTGGGAAGGTCTGTATCCCAAGGTCTCCCTGCCCTTGCCAGGCATGTGTGAATGCCTGTGATCATGGCTGGCTGAGGATGGCAGTTGTATTGTGGTGGGAAGCCCCTATTAGGAGTCTCTCTTTTTCCTTCTCTCGTGGATGAAATAAATAAACTGTAAAAAAGGAGAATCTCAGGAGTTGGAGCTTAGATTGGATGTGGCTAATTAGGTCTGATAATTCACCTTTAGAAAAGACTCCAACGATGCCCATTGCCCCAGAATAAAAACCCAACAGTTTGGAAAGGCCCACAAGGCCCTCGAGCTTGCTTCCCCACTGCGATCTTGGCACTTGCTATTCCCCGCCTGGCACACTCTCCCTCAGACCACCCCGAGGCTTTCTCTGTTACCTCATTCAGTTCTCAGTTCATAACTTACTTCCTTAAAGCTGATGAAATAAAAATAGCTCCCCGTTCCAGTTCCACTCTGTCTCCTTACCCTGCGATTTTTGTTCACAGTCCCCGTTTACCTGACAGTCTATATTACTCGCTTCTGTATTTTGTGTTTCTCCTGCCCCAGACCATAATCTGTCTGTTGACTGTAATAATCTGTGTCTATTTTGTTCATCATTTTGTCATCAAATTATAACGAAAGTGTTAAAAAAGTATTAAAAACTTCTATATAAAGAGAAGTTAAACGAGTAAATTATATCGGGCCTGAGATTTGAGTGTAGAAGTAGTATGAAACAGGGACTTCAATTCTGGCCAGGAAAGGAAAGATTCAGAGCATGACGTCCAAAGGAATAGGCAGATCACAGTAATGAGTTTGGAAAAAAAGACTGTTGGACGACTTCAGCAGTTCTGGAAAGGGAGCCTGACAAGGGCTTCTGAGGAGAAGCTTCCACTGAAGGGGCACCTGAGGCCAAACTTGAGGGCAGGCTTACAACTGCTGAAGCTTGAAACTCAGACTTACTAACAGGAGTGCTAACTGATAGGAGCAAAGTGATTGGTTAGAATATTTAAACAGATACAAGCATGATTTGCCTTATCCTTTTAGATACCCTTCACTATCTCTACTTCCAGAAACAAAATTGCTTTGTCATATTTTCTTGAAACACATAGCACTTTCATTTTATTTTTCTTTTGTCCTCTTTAGAAAGGTAGGAGATAAAAAGAAAGAAACAAAGCAAGCTTCCTGGTCAACAGCACAAGGCGCAGCATCGATGGTGAACGGTAGGATGGATTGGGGACCGTGACAAACTGGAAAGCCATGCCTTTTTCAAGAGCGGCAATGACACTTATTTCCGCAGATTGCTCTTACGCTGGGTATGTCTAGTTCTGCCAGATTTCAACAGGCGATGGAATGCTGTGTGAAATCCAACACATTTTTTACATTGATTTATTGAAAAAAGAGTAAGAACTTTGGGGATGGCACAGACTATGGCAGCCTTTAGATTAAATCCTTGCATCAACTAGGTCTGATAATATGATTGCCTGTGTGTGAGTGGGCCTTTGTTGCCAGGCAGACACTCATTTGCTAACACCTCTCTGTAGATTAGAAACACAATATTACTCATTTAGATTGCATCACTGAGTATAATTTGTAGACTACGTTTTGACATTAAAGTTAGACCAAGTTACTAGAACTTTTACAAGACCAGTATATATAGCTCTCTCTCCCTCTCTCTCTTTTTTTTTTTTTTTTTTTTTTTTTTTTGGAGAGGCATAAGAGCAATGAAATGACTTAGCAAAGGAGATAATTAGACAAGTAAGGAAACCAAGGCTCTTATTCCTTATGCCGTTAACTGGACTTTCTTTCATCTGGGGTTCACATTTTTCTTTCAAGAGAAAACATTACATTGGAATATACATGTTTATAAATTGCCCACAATGAAGACCAAAGTAAAGACAATGAACTTAATTTGAGGTTGTTCTATGCTGATGGGTATGTTCCATACTTCTGCAAAGTATAGAATTATGGATGTTTTCTACCCGCTTTCTTCACACAAAGTGGAAAAAGGGAAACACATTGCTAAATGAATAGAAACATGGAAAGTGCAATGCATGGGCAATTTAAGTAGTTCCAGGCCTTCATAACACACCACTAATTATGGCTTGCTGAGATGAGATGTCTCTTTAGATTTTTGCAAGCATTCTCCTTTTTAAGTTCCAGAAAATCCAAAGTTACCATACATTACTAAGAAATTTATACAGGTTTCTACTAGTACAGCTTGATGTGTAATAAGGCTATTAAATTACCAATGTCTACTTTTTGGCTTTACTTAAAAGTAACTGGATTTCAGATAATAATTGTGTTAAGGTTGCTTAAAACCATTGTTAAGAATGGGCAACCCAAGTCAATCAAGTGAAACAAATTATTTTAAATTCATTCAAATAGCCCATGTTTGGGACTTTTGTTTTGTATTCACAGTGACCTTCTTCTGTCGAAACCGGAATCTCCTAGTATGAGTTTATTTTCAAATTTACGAAAGAATTATTTTTGATGATAATTAATTCTTCCCTTGATTTATGGCATGAACTTTGTAGATAAGACATAGAATGAATGACAATAATGGCGACAAGAATAAAATTGATCGTCCTTTATAGACTCCATCTGTACTACTGAGTTTGCTCAGTGTAACACTGTCAAGTGTAATTGTGATGAATTTTTCCCTCACCTTGTGATATAGTAAAGCACGTGCATTGAAATCTCAAGATAACATAACATCCATGTACTATCATACAATAAGAGCCTTTGTCCGTTAACTAGGCTGGTGTCTTGTTCTTCAGAAGGTTAAATTTTCTCTACAAACAGTCATAAATAACTGTGGTTAATTTTCTCCTTTGAATGTTTGTTAGTCTTCAGTTCGTCCAGCATTCTATTTATCAAGCAATGATAAGCACTCCTTTTTTTGAGTAAAGACATTTTAAGTGTTTGTATTACTAGTGCTAGGTGATGGAAGGTAATACCATGGTAAGGAAGGATTAACAATCATGGCCTTTACCTCACTTCTTTCCCATATTCAGGAATGCATAGATGCCCACTGCCTTCTGAGGTACCTAAACGTTCTCGTAATCCTCATATCCATTATATTTACTTTAAGAATTAATACATTTATATAGTAATATATGTGTCATTCTTTGAACATATTTTAGTCAAAAAGCATTTGATATGCTCAGTAGGGGACATAAAAAAAGTACTATTATCTTCTAGACATGAATATTCCAGTAAGTAGGAGGGACATAGTCAAAACAAAATATCAAAATATACAGTGGGGTCTAGCCCATGTTGTGTTGGGGAGGGCAGCTGGATCTTACATGGCCAACTGTGCAGTTTGAGTTCAGGACCTAGCAGCTTGAGAAACACTCTGGGCATGAGTATGTATGCCTCAAAGCCAGTGGGAAGTGAGAAATGCCCCACGAGGGAGTTCTCTTTTACTTTTCCTCTTTCTCTTTTTCTCCCTCTGGTGAGCACATGTGGCCTGTGGCAAAAGTTGAAAAATATGTTGGAATCTAAAAAAATTGATGGAAGGGACCAGCAGATGGAGTAAAGGTTACATTGCTGGACTCCCAAGTAGTCAACTGCAGTTCGAGTCCCAGACCCAGCAGCTTAAAAACTCACGCTGGCCACTTGTGTGTGTGTGTGCCCCAAATCCTGAGGAGAATGGAGGAAAAAGGTCTGTGGCATGACCATCCCCCATGACGGGGTGATTTCTCGCTTTCTGTTTCTCTGTCTCTCTGTCTTTCTGGCGAGCACATGCACCCTATACCAAAAATTTCTCTCTCTAGAAAGAAAGTAAAAAATGACAACAACAAAAAAACTTGATGGAAAAATAAAGTATGAGTTTTATTTTGGTGCAAAAATATTTGAAATCTATGCATAGTTTTTTTGGAAGACCTATTAAATAGTAATAATTTGAGAGAAATATAAAATAAGTAATGAGCCTGTTCAGGATCAATTGCTTTGTATACCCAGGAGTCAAATATTTTAAAATTCTTTCAGACTAGCGGAAAACTTAAGGCTGCCTGAGTCAATGAGGAAGTTTACAGATGAGAAAACAAAGTTTGGAGTGTTTAAGGAACTCTAATTCCTGGGGCATTCTTGGAACATAGAGCCAGAAGATAAAGAAAAAAGTAGAGCAAAAGTGAAAGAGAGGTAGGAGGTGGGGCTGAAAACAGACAGCAGAAAATAAATGCAAAACTGGTTAGAGAAGGAGTGACTGGTATGGTCAAGAGAGTCTTCTCCTAACACTTGGCAGATGAATGGGATATCAATAAACCAAGATAGTTGGTGACATTTCAGAATCTGGGCTAGTTTCTCGCATTGGTCTAAATATTTGTATACCAAGAGAAAGTGATTTTATGTTTAAATCCTTGGTAAGTTAGGTCCTTTCTTTTAAATCAAAAGAATTACCTAGTTGAAGACATGTACTTTTATACAGCAGTCCCTCCCTTTTTTTAAAAAAAAAAATAATTATTTATTGGGACCAGCAGATGGTGTAGTAGTTACATCACTGGACTCCACATGGCTGATCATGGTTTGAGTCCCAGACACGGTAGCTTGAAACTCACACCAGGTACATGTGCATGCATGCCCAAAATCCCAGAAAATAACGGCGGAAAACAAATTGCAGCATGGCCACCCCGCCCCCCCAGGGGGTGACTTCTCACTTTTTATCTCTCTGTCTCTCAGGCAAGTGTATGTACCCTGTAGCAAAAACCTCAAAAAAAAAAAAAGATTATTTATTTACTTTTAAAATTTATTATCATTATTACTTTCAACCTGCTATAGGGCATGCATGCTCATCAGAGAGAGAGAGAGAGAGAGAGAGAGAGAGAGAGAGAGAGAGAGAGAGAGAGAGAAATTGAAACAGCAAGCTGCCAGGTCCGGGACTCAACCTATGGTTGGCCATGTAGGAGTCCAGCACCTTAACCAACATGCCACATGCTGGCCCTCATCTTCCTTCTATTTGCCCTCCATTAAATACAGAAGTCCATTGCTTTAGTCCCACTTGCCCATGACCACTTCCAGGACTCACTCTCATTTCTATGCACTGTACCCTTTATCTGAAACTCTCTCCTCCGTACTTAACCCCAGTTTATCTGTATCTGATCACTCTCTAGATCCATTTCAATGTCATATATATATATATATATATATATATATATATATCAATGAGTTCCCAAATAAGGCTCTCCCACCATAATCTCTCTCTTCTCTGGACTACATAAATAATTATTTTTATTTTATTCACTTCTTTTGAATAATGGTATGAGACCACATGTAACTAACTTTTCATGACTATATGCCTTATGTGTTCAATTTTATTGCAAAATTTAGAACCAAATGTTTTTAAACATGTCTGAGAAATAAAATACTTCTAATGTACAAACAAAAGATGCGTGCAATCAAAAAAGTGCCAGAAATGATCGTCTCTTTTCCTTGCCACCACTGACAACACGGATAATGAATTTTCTTTGTTTCTTTGCTGGTATTAGACACTTAAAAATAGATGTAAAAACTGAACACTTTTATTAGATATTACTGCACTTTAAGAGGATATACAGTATGCACAAACACAATTCCTGCAGAAGCTTTATACATTTTTGCAACAGAATAATGTAATATGTTAGCTCAGCCACAGAAAGTCTGCAGTCTTTGGCTGCCCTTTGCAACATACCAAAGGTGTCTTGTTTCTCCCACAAACTCGAATTACTTATGGAAAAACATTATGACACAATTGGCAGGCTTCTTCCTCCTGACTTGGACTTGCCAGTTAGGCCGTTTACTAACACGGCCATCATTCCTGCTCTAAAAGAAGCACCTACACAGAACATTAGAATGAGGGTATAAGATTTCTGCTAGTGTCATTTCTTTAAGAGCACAGGCATATATTTATGAGGTTGACCCAGCAACCAGACTACTGTGTGGGGAAATAAAGTATGACAATCACAGTTGATCCTTCATTGGGAGGACTTCAGAGGCAACATTCCTAACCTCAAAGAAGAGAGAATGCTTTGGGTCACTTGGCTGCCAGTCTTCAGACTACATGAGTGGGATATTAAACCCTGGAAGTCCAGGGAGGGGACAGGCACTGGCCACTGTGAGTCAGAGAGCTGACTTCATGGTGTTCTGCTCAGTGAAGGGTGGAGGGACCAAATCTTCAGGGAGGTATGCTTTTCCAGGAGGAGTTCCAGAGGTCACTTCTCCACCCTGCCTCTTTTATTCCCTTAGGATCACTCATCTGACAATATTTGATTTAAACGAGCTGCTCTGGTCTCAACACCAGATGTAAGAGACCACATTATAGAAATATGTCTCAAGCACTGACTACTCCCTTTTTTCAGAGTCTGATCCAGATGTGTGTCGCTAAGTCCTGGCTTACTCTACACTGCTTTGGAACAAAAAAAAAAAAAGCTTATTTTTGAGAGGGCAGCTGAAAAACTGAAAAGAGGGACTGTTAACATAATTTTCTAATTTAGCATTGGTTTATTTTGTTTTATTAAAAAGAATTCATGTATCCCCATTTTATGTAGAATAATTGCTACTCAACATCTGTGGTTTTCTCACTGTGATTCCAAGTTCTAAGCTCCAGTTAAGGTGCCTTTCAAGTTGCCATGTCAGTAAAGAGCCTGATGTGAGATGGGACAAGAAGTGGTCTCAATTCAAGAAAAACCAGTCCTTCATTTGTAGCATTTGCTACTTTGTGGTGTGAATATTCCCAGCATGGTTGGTTTAAAGTTACCACTGTGATGTCCTTAACAGAGAAGAGGTGCACATAATGTCATGTAATTATGTCTGTTCTATGAAATGCAGAGATATGATAATATTATATCTACCCTAATAATCAATTATATAACATCACCCCTTCAACAGTGTACTCCTGACATTGTACAAAGACAGAAATTGATCAATATTTTAGAAGGCAGCATTATTATAGGTCAAATGAAAAACAAGTAGTAAGATTTATTGAAACCTATAAAAATTGCAATTCTATTATGCTATTGCATTGTGTTTTGAGCTACAAAAATTAGTTGCTAATAAACTTCTTAGTATCACTAGTATTTCAGGCCAGCCAGTGGCATGGTGGATAAGGTCCCACATAGTCAACTGCAGTTTGAACCCCAGACCTGGCAGCTTGAAAATCATGCTGGGCACATGTGTGTGCATGCCCCAAATCCCAGGAAGATAATGGAGACAGTGACTTTTTTTCTCCCTGTCTTTCTTTTCTCTCTAGCAAGTGCACATGCCCTAGGGCAAAAACCTTAAAAAAAATACTACTAATATTGTATCATATGGATATAAGCCTCATAAACAGTAGTTCTAGTTCAGGTCATTTTTAATGAGAAAGCTACATATAGTTAAATAACTCTAATTTGTATATTAATCTATAATTCATAAATATTTTATTTGCATTATGACATCACTTTCATTGTAATTCTGTGCTCACACATACCAAACTTTTTTTTGAGAAAAATATAGCATATGATTTTTAACTAAATATATATCTTAAAATTAAATATCTCCACATGCGGTATCTCAAAATTAATTGTCACAGTGTAATTCTTCATTAAAATAGATGAAAATCCTTATATAAGAAAATATTATAAAAAGCAACTAATATTTAAATTTTTGGGATGCCACTGAAAATTTAAAACTATCAAAGGTATGATTTTTATGTCAATAAAATTAGGGAATTATCTCTGCCTTGCCTAGCTTACACAGTTGTTTTGGAACCTAAATGATATTTTGTTAGCAATAGCACATGGAAAAATATATAAAGCATTCTAAATATATATGACATATTAATAAAATCCCAAATTTGGATTCCTGTGAGCTGAAAAATTATTAATGAGCATAATGGTAGGTCGATGACAGTATTTAATAAATGTCAAGATAATGTTGCTTTCTAGACAAATGATACAATTTTTTAAAGCACGATAACAAGGAAACATTCCCGAGTACTCACAGTTCCAGGGCGCGGATATGGAATTCTACCCTGATAGGAAATCAGTTGATGATTGGGTCCTTCTTTGTGGGCAAAAGGCCCATTAAACACAGTCTGTATATCAGATAAATGGTACACACACACTGCTGATCCTTTAAAAACCGAGCTAAAGAAAAGAAAACAGAAACGGTCTTTATCTTAACTTTTTTACATTAAAAAACAATTAAAAAGGTGATGAATTTATGACAAAAATTCATACATTGTGGAAAAGATGTTATGGCACATGTACAAAGTTAAACATCTTCTGATGTTTTGAAATAAGACATTGATACATTAAAAAGCAGTAAAATATTTAACTTATCCATTGATGTAGTAGACAATAATAAGCTGTAAGTTTTTCTCAGGGTTTTCAAAAAATAAAACAAGTGAAATAATTTTCTAAATTGTTAACTAAGTAACAACAAAAAAAAACTGTATTGATGATTTTATTTAAAAATATGAATTTTAATTCCAAATCACTATCAATACAACCTATCATAAGTTTTTTTTTTTTTTTTTTTTTTTATTAAAGAGTTTTTTTTTATTTATTTACCTTTTTTGGAGAGGTTTTCTCTATAGGGCGCATGCGCTCACCAGACAGACAGAGAGAGACATAGAGACAGAAAGCAAGAAATCATCCCCCAGGGGGGATGGTCACGCCGCAATCCCTTCTCCTCCATTCTCCTCTCAGGACCCTGGGCACGCACGCACACGCGCCCGGCGTGAGATTTAAGCCACCGGGTTCGGGACGCGAACCGCAGTCGACTATGTGGGAGTCCAGCGACATAGCCATTACGCTAACTGCTGGTTCCTGAACCTATCATAAGTTAACTTGAGGAAATAAATCCCACTGATGGAGGCACAGAATGTCTTTTTTATATTAAAATGATTTTAATATGAGAGTATTCTCCCATGTAATCCTGAATACTATTTGGTGAAGTCGAATTGCTTTTATTTATTATGTATGTTTCCTGTTGCTCACAGGAAAAGAAAAAAAAAAAAAAGAAAAGAAAGGAGTCCAAAAGAGATTCATTAAATTATCTTTAGTCAATAAAATCTCATAAAATTATTTGAATTCTTACTAAAATATTTTAATTATCACTAAAGTAGATTGACTGAAACCCACATTTCTCTAATTCACATATTTATCTCAAATTTGATGGCTAATAGTAAGGCATTGCATTCTTATGAAAACAAACAATATATATTATTAATCATTTGCATTGACAGAAATAAAAATTTCGAATATTTTTAATATTAAAGCTATAGATTTTTGGGAAAAATAGAAACTAGGGAGATATATTTATTAAAACAAATATTTAAGGGTATCAGAATGTTACAACCTTTAGATAATCTTTTAATTGATTATCTAAAGAAAGAAACCCCAAATCCCCCATTACCATTTAGATTGGTTCCAAGTCTAGAGTAGTAAGTTGAATTCTAAGTAAAATTCCAAGGGTATATTTAATAAACAGAAATATGGGGACCAGTAGATGGCATAATGGTCACATCACAGGACTCCCACGTAGCTGACCATAGTTCCTGGACCTGGCAGCTTGAAATTTAATACTGGACGCATGTACATGCATGCTCAAACCCTGAGAGGAGAATGGTGGAGAAGGGATTTCAGTCTGGTCATCCCCCATCTCTCTCTGTCTCTCTGGTGAGGTCACAAGCCCTATAGCAAAAACGACTCTCTAAAACAAACAAGCAAACAAAACCAGAAATATGTGCAGAAATGAGTGAAAATATGGTGGATTATCTTAAAGCATATACTATTACATTGTTGTTGCTGTTTTTCATTTCATTTTTTCCATACATTCAATCACGTTATTATTTGTCTTACAAAATGGATGTTTCAACAGGTGAACATTTCTCCCTAGTACTGTTGATAACACTACGAAATATCTTCAACAGATATTTCACCTCATATTGTGATAGACATCCTAGAGGTACTAAAAATCATTAAAACTATTTTCAAATATATGAGGTATATAGACCATGATAACTGGTATAGTGTTTCATTATTTTCTAAATAGTTATCACTAGATAACTATACTATTAGGTAACTATTTTTTTTTTTTTTTAGGAGAGGTTTTTGCTATAGGGCGCGTGCGCTTGTCAGACAGACAGAGAGAGACATAGAGACAGAAAGCGAGAAATCACCCCCCAGGGGGGATGGTCACACTGCAATCCCTTCTCCTCCATTCTCCTCTCGGGATCTTGGGCACGCACGCACGTGGGCCTGGCGTGAGTTTTAAGCCACCGGGTCCGGGACGCGAATCGCGGTCAACTACGTGGGAGTCCAGCGACATAGCCATTACGCTAACTGCTGGTTCCCAACTAATAGTTATCAATAGATTGTGCTAGAAGTAAAAATATAAACATATCTCTAATTGAAATGCCAGGGTTTTTTTTAGTTTTTCTGTTTAATTGGTACACAGGAAACTTCATATAATGTATACAATTTGGCGAGTTGAGCCATATGTACTCTGCTACCATCACTATCATATCATCAGGTAATAAACATACCCATCATCTTCAGCTACAACAACCAGAAATATTAAAAATTTCATTTGAATCACAAGTCCTCAAATTGTTTTCTAAACAAATATCTTAAATACTTTATATCTGCATCATAATTTTTATTTCTATTTCTTTGAGAAAAATAGCATGTAATCATTAGGAATACTCTGTACAAACTATTGTGAAAGCATTAGTTCATCTTAAATACATGTATCATGGCAATCAGGCAAATGTAATTAAAATAGAAGGGCAGCATCTCAAGTGCTGTATAAAATTTAAAATTTAAGAGAAGAAGGCTTTAATAATAATTAACACTACTCAACAAAGTTCATTGTGACTCATAAAATGTAATCATTTAGTAATTACCTTGATGTTGTAAAAATGCCATATACTAGTGTCGCCCTTGGGTTATCAGTTTCCAGCAGAAACACATCCTCTATAAAAGGGAAAATGTCATTCTTTAAAGTTCCCAAATTTTAACAGTATGTCTTAAATGATCATAAGACAATAATTTAACTATGTAAAGTACTATTCAGAAAAATATTCCTATAACAGAATTAAAATTCGAAAACAACTACTGATAGGCACAAGGTAAAATCAAATTAAATATTATGCAGACATCAATGGGATTTATAAAGATCCCTATGGAAATCATGCTAATAATATTAAGTGGAAAAAACATTATTATATATAATATAGACTAAAATCATGTAATTCTTGAAACGATAAACCAGAACACAAGAATAGGATTCACAATGAGTGTCTTTGGGTAACAAAGCTACATAAATTTTCTAGTTGCTTCTTTTTTTCTGTATTTTCTAAATAGGCTTTACAGATAATATATATTTTTTTTATTTTAGAGAGACTTGCACTAAAGGGTGTGTGTGCTCGCTGGCAAGCCAAGAGAGACAGAAAGCAAGAAATCCCCTCTTCCCCAGGGCAGATGGTCATGCTACAATCCCTTCTTTTCCATTCTCCTCTCGGGACCTTGGGCATGCATGGAGTTTAAGCCACTGGATCCAGGACTTGAAACATGGTTGACTATGTGGGAGTCCAGTGACATACCATTACAAATCAAATTTAAAATATATTACAGATATTATTTACCATGACAAATATCTATTTCTTTTTAACCTCGTTATAAATTAGAACATGGAAAATAAACTTTTTCACAACTTTTTTTAAATATAAAGTAAGACTTTTTGGCTTCTGGCTTAAATTTCCAGTGACATTTTTATTTAACAAATAATTGTTATAACAATTGTCCCTTAATAAGTTTAATATTAAGGTGAAGACAGAGGTATATATAGTAAAGCACAGTAATAAGTAACAACTTGAAAACAAACTTGTGACAGAAAACCTCAATGAATAATCAATAGCCATGATTTTAAGGAAGTTCTGGCTTGGTGACAATTTTACAGATAGGATTTTTGCTGAGGAATACAAAAACAGATGTATTTTTTAAGTTAGCAATGATTTTACCTTTTAAGTAATAATAACCATCGGTTTTTCCATATTAAATAAAGGCTGGCAATGTGTAGTTCTTCCTAAAAAACTAGAAAGACTGCAACCATACACATACTTGCAAACAATTTAGGAAGAAATAGTGAATGGAATGATTCTTACAACTTCTTTTCTAGAAAAGCTGACACAGAAAATTTGTTTCCATGATTAATATACAGCTTTTAAGGAGAACCATTGTCTATTTCAGGTTTTTAACTATTAGAATCACTACATTTTTCCATATTGCAACACAGTTTTATTTATTTATTTATTTTTTATTTATTTTTTTTTTGTATAGCCAAAGTGCATATGCGCTCATCAGAGAGTGAAAGAGAGAGAAAGCACTCCCTAATGTGCTGTGATCACACCAGGATCCCTTCTCCTCCATTTCTCCATCTTGTGGGATACAGGGCATGTGCGCACTGGTGCCCAGGATATTTTCCAAGTCACCGGGGCTGGGACTTCAACTGCCGTCAGCCACGTGGGATTGGCTCCCTATGCACAGGACTTAACCATGGCACTACAGCGCTGGCCCACAGCTTTATTTTTATCTCATTATTGACCTCAAAAATCTATGACTAACCAGCCTTTTAAATTTTAAAGGATTAAGACAAAAGAAATGTCTCTATAGTATTTAGTACATATAACATTAGGATGCCAAGTTGCTCTGATTACCAAGAAACTATTCTCAAACTGGTGGTCCTTACTTGACTTGAAAAATATAAGCCTCCTCATATCAGTCTGGGGATACTTAGTCCCAGAATCACCAACCAGAACTAAGATGGGCGCACAAGCCTCCTAATTCCCACACTATCACTTTTCCACTTGAATTTCATTCTGACATTGGCTGCAATTGTAAATATATATAGCTGTATTCTCATACAAATATCAAATCAGAACATGAGATATTCTTATAGTCATGAAAGGCACATTCATTTATAAAAACACAATAGATCACTGCCAATATATAAATTAGAAAAGTACTTCTGTCTTTCTCTCTGTCTCTCTCTTTCTCTCAGACATATATACATATGCATGCACACACACACACACGAGTCATACATACAACATAGTAAATTTGATGAACTGAATGTTTCTGTAGTGTAGTCTGGGCTGAAATAAATTTTAAAAATACTTAAGAAAATGTATGAGCAGTATCCAGATTATTTTAATAGAAATTGGCACATTATTTATGCTGAAACTATCCATGGAAAAATACATCCTCTTCCAAGCTGATTAAAATGTATAGGCATTACAAGCTTTCTTTTTGAAACTTTTTTCAGTTTCACATCCACATACCTAATTCATCAAAGTGTGTTTCTGGGCCGTCTTCATCCGTTACCGAGCACACCAATCTCGCTTTTAAGAAGGTGGTCCACTTGTTTACAAGGCTACGCAGTCCACCAGTGTCATTCTGAAATCAATTGGTAAACATAAATATTAGTGTCTTAGAAATCCAACTTGGGCTCTGAGTATTTGGAGATGCACTATGATCTAGAGAATGGAAATTTGAATCACACCTGCATGTCAAAAGCTAAAGAGGAATATTCAGGATATGTAGTATTTTATAAAGTAACTATAGTTATACTATTATTCTCTTCTATTAAGGTATCAGCTGGAAATCAAGAAACTAATTTAATATGTGCCCTAAATTTTTCTAATTTTAACGTTACATGGTATATTTAGAAAATGTTATGTAGAATAAATAATTCACTTTGTCTTTTCTTGTTAATTCATTGTCTTCAATACAAAGATAAATTACTATATACAGTGAAGATTGCAAATTCAACAGTGGAAAGATTTGGTATATCCTTACACAAAATGGTCCCTAATATTTCATTTTTCCCTCCCTCATTTTTCTGCTTTGTCTTTTAATCCTCAGTATTTTTAATTGGGTGCTTTCTGTCCATATGTCCCTGGCCAGGATAGGAAAAATGGCATCTGGATCATTCACAAGTCTCTATAGATGACAATTTTTCCCCTCTGTATCCACAGGCCTCTCACCCCCTTTGCTGGTTTTTCTCTCTTGTTCCACATAGTTTAAAAACAGTTGAGCTCCGTGATCAGTGAAATAGTGTATTATTTAAAAAATAAACTATCTAAAACATTAGAAGAAATATTTATTTTCACAAAGGATGCTAATCATAAGTCAAGAAAGTCTGTAAACTCCTGTATGAGAGGAATTCATAAATTTCTTTTTTGTCACTGTGTCTATTTACTGTTGATACAAAAGGATATTTGGTTACTATCTATAATGAAAACTATATTTTACTAAAGCATTTCTTAATTTTTACTGCTATAGACAGTCCCTCAATAATTATCTTTTATTAATATTTGCTGTATTTTGTTCAGAAGAATTATTTTGTTTCTTTGGTAATACAGAATTTAGCTACTTGTTTTAATACCAGCGCTGTAAGTGGATACGCAATAATTAGTCAAAACTGTTCATGTGTAAAACCACAACCAAAAGATCTCTTTAAATGAAGAGTTCTAGTGAAATAGGATATGTGCACCTCATATGACTGATGCAAATAAAGATTACACTGCATTTGTCCACATTTTATTTATTTGTAACAGTCAGTAATAAAGCAGAAGATAAACCATTAGGAAAATAATCATTTATAGCATTTGAAGTTCTCCGTCTCTCTTCATATGGGAACAACATTAATACTTACAGGACATATTCTGGCAATCATGGAATGGATCTGTCTCGAGCTCCTATTATTGTCTGTCAGTTTCTCTTTGAAGAAGAAGTACACCTTCGCATCATTTGGATCAGTGCCATCTGGGATGACATGTGCATCCACAAACATAGGTTCTAGAAACAAATACAAAAACTATCTCTACTCATGATGAAAATCCATCTACTGTTGACCACATAGGCCACAGTTGCACGCCTTCCCATCTTCAGTACAGAAGAACAATTCAATGTTCATAGGCAGCATTTCTAAAAGCAGTCATTGTATTCACTCAACATACCACATTTGGAATGTCAAGGACCACAAAGTATAGCGAGACTATGAGAGCTTAAGCTATTTTTCTCCGTCTGTAATATGTTTTGAAAGTGCAGAAAATGCAAAACTTCTTTGTGCACTGATGAGTTTTAAAATATTGAAAATCTTTTCTACCAATTATTTTCCATGAAGTATGATTTTCATTTTATTGAAAACAACGTTTGTTTTTCAAACTGTGGTTTTCAATCTAGTGTCTATAAACTCAAATTCATTGAAGCAGAAAGAGGAGTTGGGAACCTAAGATCTGAAAAACACATATTTCTTAAAATACAGCATATGAAATGAACTGGAAACCTTTTTTTTTAATGCAGTCATTTGAAGACATACAGGGTTTCCTTATTTTAAGAACAAAACAACTTTTAGAAAACTATATTTCCAGATGTACTGGAGGAATAATTTGAAGAAGTAAATGGACAATCAATGCTTTCTTGTGCTGGCCTATCAGTGAAAAAGATGCTTAACTGTGATGATTCATGATAACTGTACAATGTTAAGTGAATTGCCAAATTTAGGGTCAGCTAGAAATTTCTCCAGGGTGAAATGATATGAATCTTAATGGTTTCTTCTCCCTGAAAACCCCAAAAGATTGGAATTATACAGAAAAATCAAATGAGTACCTTTTTTGATGTAAATTCCACATGATCACAAGAATTAGAAACAGTTGAAAACCAATAATTGTAAGATTATCATATCTGTAACTTTTAATAAACACTAGCCAAATCATGAAAAAGATATATATGCCAGTTTTACAATTTTAGAATCTAAGTTAAAATAATTAAGAGGACCAGCAGTTGGCGTAATGGCTATGTCGCTGGACTCCAATGTAGTTGACCACAGTTCGAGTCTGAGACCCCATGGTTTAAACTCACACCGGGTGCGTGTGCATGTGTACCCAAGATCCAGAGAGGAGAATGGAGGAGAAGGGATTGCAGGGTGACCATCCCCTCTAGGGGGTGATTTCTCGCTTTCTGTCTCTCTGTCTCTCTCTGTGTTTCTGGCGAGCGCCCATGCCCTATAGCAAAAACCTCTCAAAAATAAATAAATGAAACAAATAAGAAAAAGTTCCTGAAACACCATATTCATTATATCTAAATATCACACATTTAGGGTGATTTTTAGATTTGGCATTATTAAAATACACATTAAATGAATTAAAAAGCATAGTTAGTTGGGCCGGTTCTACCGCTTGGTGGTAAAGGCAGCCAGGTCTCACATGGCTGACTACACAGTTTGAATCTCAGTCCCAGTGGCTTGAAAAACATGCTGGGCACAGGTATGTGTGTGCTCCAATCCTAACACGGCAGAGACATGGAGGACAAGGTACTGCGGTGATCATGCCCCATTGGGGAGTGAGTTCTCTTTGTCCCTCTCCCATTCTTTCTCTCTCTGTCTCCTGTAATTAAACTAGAGAAGATGGTTGAGTATTAGCATACATGATAAATATCCTGTCACTTTTATTTATTCATATTCATATTATTCATATTCATATGACAATTTTATAATAATCCAAAAATAAAGACTTGGGGGATCAGCAGGTGGAGTAATGGTTACATTGCTGGACTCCCACGTAGTCTACAGTTCAAGTGCTGGACCCAGTGGCTTAAAACTCACACAGGGCACATGTGTGTGTGCCAAGAACCCCAAGAGGAGAATGGAGAGGAAGGGATTTTGGTATGGCCACCCCCCACCCCCCGGGGGGATTTCTTGCTTTCTGACTCTGTCTCTCTCTGTCTCTTTGGTGAGCACATGAGCCCTATAGCAAAAATCTCTCTCTAACCAAAAAACAAACAAACAAACAAAAAGAATTGGAATATGATATGATCTATAGGCTATTTAAATTATTTGCTTAACCTAAATATTAAAAATTACAGTGTATAGAATTATTTTCATTCATGTCATGGCCTGGTATTTTAAGTTTTATCCAGTTTTCTGAATTGTGATAATAGAATTACATAAATTAGTTTAAGGCATGATAGTAAAAAGAGAAATGTGGGAAATGTTTCCTTACCACTTAGCCATTTGGAATTGTGTTGGTCAGTTCGGACTGCATTTCTCTTGGTTAAACTTCGAAAAATAGCAGCATCTGTCCCCATGAAATCTATGTACATTCCAGAGAAAAGCTCCTCATCTGTGAAAAAGTAATGCAAAGTCAACAGATTGGGTTTTAAAGCTATTTCAAAATTCAAGGAGCGTTTATTAGATCATCACACGAAGTACAGCACATTTTTAATTGGTTTCCCTTGTCCACCAAATTAAAAAAATGGATAAATTATAATCTGCTCTCATTGCCTGTATCATTCTTACTATAGCTATTTGTTATACCAAACTCAAAACAATCTTACTCTATGTAGAACTAAATCTCTCTCTGTACTTTATACTAAACATGATATTTTAAATAGAGTGCATCAAAATGGAAATTGAATAAAAAAATAACAAGGGAGCTTATCTGATTATTTTATTTTACTAAGGAAACAATGGAATTGTCAGAAAACTTGTCAATCATTAACCAACTGGAAATTAGAATTAAATCATTTAACATCCTGAGTCTCAATCTTCTCATCTATAAAAGATGGCAACTGGATTATGACTTCAAAAGTTCTCATTATATATATTAAATTCTATAATTTTACTAAATGGATTGAACATAGTATTTTTTTTATTATTACTGTTTCATGACATGGAGGTCACACTGAAATTGCCAAAATACTAGTAATGATTAAAATATTCAATCATTAATTATAGATATTTTTATTGCTTCCTGGCCTGTTGGCTAAGATTGAGTATTAAAGTACATATTTTGATCTTTAGTTCCAGGTGATTCCTGGGAAGGTAAACAAAATATTATTAGAACTCAGGTATAAAAAAAACTGCATATAGTGACAAAAATTCTTTAAAAATTTAAATAAATGATTACTAATGGCATACTCTATTTTTAATCTGCATATACATAGCATTAGACCTTTAGCTCATTTTTAAAGAATCATATTACTTTTTATGTTAGTCAGAACATTACTAACATAAAATGTAATCAAACTTTCTAGCATTGAATTCTTAGAAGCAGTGTAGCCCTTGATTATGAAACCATAGCTAAACATCTATTTTTAAATGAATCAAAGTTATCAGGTCTGGCCTACTGCCAAGCAACTTGTGTTCTTTGGTGTTCTAGGATTTCTTTTTGGCTACCTTCAGAAATTGGTCATTTTGAAGTACTCTAAGCTCACTGTTTAGTAACAGGCAATACCACTTGGCCCAGGATAGAATGGAGAATGGAATGTACTGTACCTAGCATGTGCTCACCAGGATTTGAGCTGGACCCCTACCAATTAGCAAGTTGGTGTGACAGGCATTGCCTCACCCAGTTCTCCTTCCCAGTAGAAATTCGAAGCCCATGGAAACAGATTATAGGGAGATAACAAAAATGTGCAAGAAGATATTTTTGAGCAACTAAACTTTTTTAAAATTCTGTGAACATTTGTGGAGTATATGCACACATAGATTTGACTGTTAAATTGAAATAACATAATTATTTCGCAGTTTTGTTATACTCAGTCTTAAAGCTGCAGAGTATAAATTCTTGCTGCTCAATATCTTGATTAGCACAACTACCATTTACTATTCTTGTTTCCAAGAAGAAAAAGAAAAAAAGATATTTGGAGGTTGGTATATAGTACAGAGGCTACTTCTAATACTACTGTATACCACTTTATTAATTATGACTTAAACGTTATACAAGCCTACATCTCGAAGTGGTGTAATTTCTGTTTTAAATTCTCAGTAATTTTAGAATAGTTAAATATGTATCTCAGGAATTTAGCATTTTAAAATATCAAGTGAGGAATTTTCTTCTGTATCAATACGAAATATGCAACTAATGTCATTTTAGAAATATTTCTGATATATTTTTTTCCAATTTTTGGAAGAGTTTTATGCATAAACTTGTGCCTTTTTGCTTTAATCCAAAAGTATTTTGCTTTTCAGTTCTTCTACTGACCAGAAAATCCTCATGAGGATTATGACAGGCTTTGTAAAAGATAATATCTGACTTTGCTGTTGTCTCACAACAGTGACTAAATATAGAAAAAGAACACCAGACTTACACAACAAGTTAGCTGTCACAACTATATTATACAACTTGGAATTCTCATTTTTAATATTTCTTGGCATTAGATACAAGTATTTATTGTGTTGTTCAGGGCATTGTAATTAAGTGGAAATGAAAAAACACTATAGAGGGGCCAGCAGGTGGTGTCGTGGTTGGGATGCTGGATTCCCATATGGTCGCTCATGGTTTGAGTCCCAGACCTGGAGGCTTGAGAGTCACTCTGGTACATGTGCATGCATGTCCATAATCCTAGAAGAACAGATTGCAGTGTGGCCATCCCCTCTCAGGGGTGGTTTGTCACTTTCCCTCTCTCCGTTTCTCTCTAGTGAGCGCACATGCCTTTTGGCAAAAAACTGAAAAGGAAAAGAAAGAAAAAGTACTATAATCTGTTAAAGTAAAATGACTATACACAAATTTTCAAGAGGGATAATTTATTAGACGAATAAAAGGATAAAGATAAGCTGATGAAATTTCCTGTTCTTATTTTCAGTTCTAAAGATAATAAACTTGTTTAATTACTTTCTTTGATAATACAGATTATAATGATTTTCAAAACAATGAAGGGTAGTGTAAGACCGCAAGCATAGGATTTCAAGACACAGGTCCTTGAAAAGCCAGAAAGACCAATATCTAGCTTTTATTTTGTAAACAAATCCAATTCTTTAAATGCAAAATTATTAAAGAACTTATAACAGTTCAGCATGAAAATTTACAATGCCTCGGTCCAACTTTTTATTCTAAATGGTATACAAATGAGCTAAAATTCTAATGCTACCATTAGAATTTTAATGGAAATGGAATTTGGAGTTTATTTTCATAGCATTTAACTTGAGCTAAATGAAAGTGATACCAAGTTAACTACTATCACACACATCATACAGTTTCTAAAGGTAACACAATTTTCTTTTTTTTTTGAGAGGTTTTCGCGATAGGGCGTGTGTGCTCGCCAGACAGAGACATAGAGACAGAAAGCGATAAATCACCCCCCAGGGGGGATGGTCACGCCGCAATCCCTTCTCCTCCATTCTCCTCTCGGGATCTTGGGCACACACACACACGCGCCCGGCGTGAGTTCTAAGCCACCGGGTCCAGGACTCGAACTACAGTCGACCACGTGGGAGTCCAGCAACATAGCCATTACGCTAACTGCTGGTTCCCCACAATTTTCTTCTTAATAAAGACTTTCTAAAACAGTGCTTCCATTAAATGCTACTTGAAGATTTATCCGAAAGGCCCTCATCAGACAGCTTTGGGTCACTTGTTATTTCCAAGCTTTGTATCCTTGCTATGGTTTCACTTCCTACCTGCCTAATTTGAATGAACATGTGGGAATAATTTACTGGATAACTTCTAGGTGTTGGCTTCTAGTCAACACTGGGTGTACTTGTCTAAATTTAGTTTCTGGATATGAGAAGGCAAGTTAGATTGCCTAGTTAATCAAAGCCAGCATTTTCAACAGAATTATTTTTGCACCTGTATTACTGTCAAAGAATGGAGTTTTACTACTGGCAATACACAGAGAAAACAAAGAGGGAAAAAAACATCATCTGTGCATTTGACATCAGGAAATCCAAGATTTGTATCCACAGTCAATCCGTGATAACTCAGATGTATTCTGGAAGGGTTTTAGGTAGCCAGAAGAGAACACCTTTTGGGTGACTCATAGAAAAGCAGCTGATGTTTCAGTTTGGAAACAAATTGATTTGTCAGTGTGTGTAATGGTAAGTGATCAGGCCTTTGGTATAACTGATATTTTATGGAAAGAGAAAACAGGAAGTGGCTTTAGCATCAAGTCCTTTTTAGTCTAGCAACTTTCAGACATTCCACAGAGAATGCATTTGGCTGATATATGCAATTTCTTCTTCCATTTGAAAGAAATGCCATTTTAATAATTTGTACAGTATTACTAAAACACAAGAAAAGTTGATGTACTTAATAATAGAAAAATAACTTCAGAAACATGAAAAACCATTTTATTACAGGTTTATGTAAATATATATATAAATATACACTGTTTTGTAAAAAATGGCTTGTATGAGGAATGACAGCACTTTCATATTAGATGTAAATATACATGTTTTACATTTAATTATAAATATGATTGGAAATGGGAAATTACATCTCAGGCCACAACTTTCTTCCAATTATTTTTCTCATATACTAGCATCCATGTGACCATCCAAAATGAGCGTAGTGTATCATGTTAATTTTTTCATTGCTTTGTATGTCTCCCTCCCTCTTTTATTTGCTACTTACTGATCATAACAGACACTGTGTTCACATTGGGATTGAAAGAGCAGCGTCCTTTTCCAGATTCACACTTGGAGTCAATCATAAAAACTTGGTCCTTTATTGTAGACAAAGTTGAAAATGTAATGACAAATAATTTAGTTAAAACAATAATTCATTAGTAAAAGAAAGCATCATCACAAATACTATGCTTTCTACACAGTTGCTTATATGTCCCAGTTTACTGTATTAATACTTACTGGACCGACGAAGAGAGTCTATCTGTAAATTATGAGCTAATCTCAGCTGGGGTTAGCTCTCATCCTATCATACTCCCCGTAGAGCTGATCCAAGGAGGAGTTCTCCTCTAATCAACATCAGAAAAACTCACTTAAAATCTAGGATCAGTGTAAATATGAACCGGATGTGCTGCACACTGTCCAAAATAATAAAACTACCCACAGAGAAACAATGTATATAAGGACTATAGTAGTTCAGAAATAAAGAACTTCTAAAAATAAACTGTTATATTTTTACTTAATTTAGTTATATAAAATATTACATAAAATTCAACAAAATAATTCACATTAAAATGTGTCATTTATTTATTTAACAAAAACCTTTTATTGAACATCTACCAAATTTTTGTGTCAGATGCTGACTTGACATTGGGGACAAATCAACAAGCAAACAAATTTTTGTCTTGAAGCAATTTATAATTTTATGAGGAAGATAGATAAATAGAAAGAAAAGAATAAGCAGAATATGTAGTACACTAGATGTTTCTTAGTGCTTAATAGAAAAGTTAAGCAGGGAAAGGAAATAGGGAAGAGAAGGGATCGGGGCCAATGGCTCAATTTGAAACATGGTGATCACTGTAGCTTTACTGAGCTGGGACATCTTGTCAATATAAATATTTATCATATATATATATATATATATATATATATATATATGTTAGTACAAGCCACAAATCTAATTCAAAGGGAAGAGTGACCACTTTTGTAGGCTGCATCAGCTGAAGGAGGATCTTTATTATCAAGACAAAATTTTTGAAAATCATCCTGAAAGAAATATGAACGTACTAATATTTTTGAATGTCAAAATGAAAGGACTGAAACTTGGCTCTAAGAAGGATGTATATTATCTTGAGTTTTAGGAAGGCTGGAAATGGAATATATAAAAACAGATACAGGTTGAAGATGATGAATATGCTAATATCCTTGATATGATCATCACATATTGCTTGCATGCTTTCAAAAAGCATACTGTACTCTACGAAGATGTGTAACAATTAAATGTAAATAAGATACTATAAAATTGGAAAAAACAGACACCAAATTCAAGAGAATAGGTTAGTTTTATGGCAATAGTTTAGGAATTGGGAGATAATTTTCTGACATGCCATGATCTCAGTGGTGATGGTAAGAGCAGAAGAGCTGTAAGAGGATTTGTACAGGGACACTTAACAGAGCTTGACAATAAATTAGAAATTGGTTGTGGTTCAAGAAGATTAAAAAAAATAGATGAAGATGATTTCTAAAGTTCCAATGCCTTGAAGAAAATAAAACTACAGGGGACCAGCAGTTAGCGTAATGGCTATGTTGCTGGACTCTCATGTAGTCGACTGCGGTTCGAGTCCCGGACCCAGTGGCTTAAACACACGCAGGGCACGTGTGCATGCGTGCCCAAGATCCCGAGAGGAGAATGGAGGAGAAGGGATTGAGCCATGGCCATCCCCGCTGGGGAGTGATTTCTCGCTTTCTGTCTCTTCTCTGTCTGTCTGGCGAGCACATGTGCCCTGTAGCAAAAACCTCTCAAAAAAAAATAAAAAATAAAATAAAATAAAACGACATCATTTTTGTGATATTGAGTCTCAGACTGCCTGGACAAGGGATTAAAATCATGATTGCTCTTGAGTAGCACATTACCTCTGCATCTTATAACTGGCCCTTCATGATAGAATATTTAGTGACAATCATGGTAATCATGGTATGCAACTCAGGACTAGTTTTTAGACCACATCTTACTTGGTATTCAAGATTGTTGACTTTTTTAATGACTTGCTTTTATTTCCTGAACCACCATACTCTTCTATTTTTTCTCCCTGTCTCTCTGGCTTTTTTCTCTTAAGTCTTGTTTGCAGGCCTGTTTTCCTCCATGTGGCCATTAAAGTTATGAAAGCTTTAATCTTCAATATTAGGTATTTTCTTTTTATCCTATATTCTCTCTACATGATTAAGCTTGCCCTTTTCTCGGGCTTCAGTTACTCATAAAACAATGACTCACAGATTTATATATCTAGGCTTGTATTCAACTGCCTACGTGATATTTATTTCTTTTTTTTTGGAGAGGTGTTCGCTATAGGGCATGTGCGCTCGCCAGACAGACAGAGACAGAGAGACAGAAAGCAAGAAATCACCCCCCAGGGGGGATGGTCATGCTGCAATCCCCTCTTCTCCATTCTCCTCTCGGGATCTTGGGCACGCATGCACACACGCCCAGCGTGAGTTTTAAACCACAGGGTCCAGGACCTGAACCGCAGTTGACTACATGAGAGTTCAGTGACGTAGCCATTACGCTAACTGCTGGTTCCCCCTACTTGATATTTCTTATTGGATCTTTCAATATCTCAGATTCAACAGACCAAACTGAGATTCATAATCTTTACCTCAAACATGATTTCTTTATTGTTTCTCATCACAGTAACTATATAATTAAAGAGGATAAAAATTAAAAAATAAATAAATAAAAATTTTAAAAAAAGGAACAAAAGTGTCAACATCTTTATTGGTATAAACTTCCTTTTTCATATCCCAATTCACAACTATCACACATACTTTCCTAATCTATGTGCCATGGTATCGCTATTGCCAATGGCTACTATATCAATTCTAATCTCTCCATAGCTCTTGCAATTTTTCCCCCACCTATACCCCAAGTCATTTGTAACATAACACACAAGTGATAACACAATTTTGTTCATATCATTTTCTGCTTAAGATTGTACCAGTTACGGGCCAGCCTCTGGCATGCAGTAAGTTAAGGCACTGGACTCTCACATGGCACAATGCAGTAAGTAGTTCAGGTCCCAAACCTAGTGGCTTTAAAATCACACTGGGTGCATGTGTGTGTGTGTGTGTGTGTGTGCCAAAAATCCAGAGAGAGGAAAATGGAGGAGCAGGGATTGCAGCATGAAATCTCCCCAAGGGTGATTTTTCATTTTTTCTTCTCTCTGTCTCTATGTCTCTCCAAGGAGTGCACATTCCCTGTGGCAAAACATATATGTTTTTTTTTTTTTAAAAAAAAGGTTGTAAAAGTTACTTCTCTGACAGATAAAAAAGATCTATCTCTTTAATACATATATTTTTATTTTTATTTATGCATTAATTTATTTTAATTTGACCAGAGAGAGACACAGAGAGAAAGAGAGAGAGAAGGAAAGTGAGAAAGCAAGCCGCCAGGTCCAGGACTCGAACAGTGGTCAGCCATGTGGGAGTGTCCAGCACCTTAACCGCCATGCCACCTGCCAGCCCCAAGATCTATCTCTTCTATCGTATTAGAATAATTTCATTTTCTGCTTTAATTCTCATTCAGTAAAAAAATATTTTTGGATTGAAACAAAAAGAGAAAAAATAATAGGATCAGATAGAGTAGCTGTGAAAAGTTAGATAAAAAGTCCTGACAAAATGTCTAATGGCCACAGATGCCTATAAAAGCAGTGAAAAATCCAAAGGCATCACCAACAGAGCTTTAATATTTTAGATTGGGTACTGATTAGATGTCAACTGGGTCACTGAGGAATCTCAGTCATTAATAAAACAGTTTCCTGGGACCAGCAGTTAGCATAATGGCTATGTCGCTGAACACCCATGTAGTCGACCGCAGTTCGAGTCCTGTTCCCAGTGGCTTAAACTCACACCAGGCGCATGTGCGTGTGTGCCCAAGATCCCGAAGGAGAAGGGATTGCGGCGTGGCCATCCCCCCTGGGGGGGATTTCTCACTTTCTGTCTCTCTGGCGAGTGCATGAGCCCTATAGCAAAAACCTCTCCAAAAAAAAAATAACAGCTTCATTAATGTATAGGAGTGACAATTGGTTTAGAAATGTTTAATAAAGATGTGGAGGATAGGAAGCATAAAATCTGGAAATTCAGCCTACTAGTCTAGAAAGCACTGCTATGAAGTAAAAGAAAGAGAAAAGCAAAGACTTGAAAAATCGTCACACAGCCAAGATAATGATTTTTAATTACAGAAAAGATACCCTTATTTTTACAAAGAAAAACTGTAAATGAAGATATAAAAGTGATGGTTATTTATCAACTAACTTAATGAAAATGCATACTTTTCTTCTGAAATAGGGAAGAATGCTACGAAAAGATGCTGCAGCAAACTAATTTGATGATTAATTTGCATCAAGAAGTATGAGGAATAATTTGGATGCCTATGAATTCTCAGTGAGTCAAAGGTAAAGTTCTCTATTCGATAAGTAGCAAAGGTGGGCCAAGTGGTATTCAACTGTTGGCATAGATGGTACAGAGACATTTGATAAGATCAACGAGAGATGGGATGTGGCAATATGTCTTCATGAAGTTCATGAAAATTATGTAATGTGAAAAAAAATCTATGTATTGATTTCAGTAATTTTGCACCAAAATAAAATCAAACTTTAATTCCATTTTTATGTAAATTTTTGAAGTCTCCTTATAGTCTGAAAATTTGCAGCAAAATGAACCAAATACTGCTTTTCCTTGATTTTTTATGCATTAGTTTGAAGTCACAATTTACTTGTGTTATTTTATCTTATTCCAGGAATAGAAGATAGAGATTAAAGAGAGCAGACAGAAGAAAAGAACTATGTTTAGGTCTTAATGTAGCAAAGACTCTAGGCTTTATGCATGGGTGCTGTTGAAATGCTCTAAGGATGAACTCTGAATAAATGTTACAAAAATAATTGAAGATTAATGAGGTATAATGAAAGTTTGTGACGCTCCAGACTTGAAGTAGGCTCAAAAAACATCTCTTTGAACCAACACATGACTATGAAGACTGACAGATAGAAAAGATAGTGAATAAATGTCTCTGAAAGAAAATGGAATAATGACTGTGCCAAATTGACCTGATTTACTTACAAGTTGGTTTAAAATAGTTGAAAAATGCCATATTTTAATATTAACATAGAGTGTAAACAATAAGTATAACTGGTGGTCATTACAAAATAAGTTAGTGATGAGTAAGATAAATGTTCTCGAAACAAAACTTTCTGCATCGTGTGTCATTTTAGGCAAGAAGATCTTTATCCTAAACTAGAAGAAAATTAATACATTAGATACTGGATAATATTATGGAAACTACCAAATAAAGATATTGGGTGGTCAGAAAAGTCATGACCTATTTTTCTATACAAAAAATGCATCAGGACTTTTCAGATGACCCAATAGTTCTAAATAACTTTATGTACTATAGCTACATTAAAATGATGTGATGGTAAAACTTGTCTGGAGTTGACTCTCAAGGGAAATATATAAAGCTTAAAAGTCATTACCCTTTTTACACCTAAATTGGCCTTTAAGGTATTTACATATTACTTAAGAGATTAAAATAATTAATGGACATATTTCCCCTTAGAAACTTATCTTTTGAAGTGAGACTAAAGTAATTCCTATTTAGCAAAGTGATTAAAATTTATTTCAGGCTGGTTTTTCCAAAGGAGATTATTTTTCAGACAGAAATTCCAATTAAGCCTCCAAGTACATAGTGGGCAATTTGTACATGGGAAAATGATTTTACTTGAAATCTTCGCTATGAGAATTGCTATGCTATTGTTGGCCAGGACCCTGAAGGCATGGACTTCAGAGGAGTGTCTGACAGATCACAGATGTCTGAGGCAGTAGTTTATTTAATCAATTGATCACAGGCATGTGGTTCTAATGACAAATTCATTGTAGGAAACTATAGTCTTCTAAGAGGCATGACTTTACTTTTCCTTTAAGAGTTTTAATATTTTATAGCATCTTAAGTTATACATCAAAGCTCCGCAATTTGGTGTCAATTATAAAAGCTTGGTTATTTTTAAGTGACTTTTTAATCATTAAATGATATGTGTGCATAAGTTATATGTTTAAAAAAGATTAATTACCATTTTTGATGATAGTATAGTATTAGTACCAAAGTTAAGATTAATTCTTGTTAGAGGAAAATAAACTTTATAAGGTATGTCAGTAATAATCTTTAATCTTTTACACAATTTTAATATCTAAAATTGAATTAAGACATTATTTAAGAACAGGATTTTGAAAATTTGAGTTGTATAATGGGACTCAATAAAATAACTTGAAATAATTTAGTTTTTAAAATAATTATAGTAAGTAAAAGAGCAGATTTGACTGGAAAAATGAGGACAACTTTTGGTCTAGTGCAACATTTCCTTAGTCAACACTGTGGACTATGATAATAAACAATGTGTTAAATACTACAGATGAAGTTCAACAGGCCTTATATTTGACTACATGTTTGCTATGTATTTGACTTAAGCAAAACTACATCACAATATCCTTTCTCACTTTAGATCATGTAAGAATAAGACTAAAAAAGCCTAGTGTAGGGAGATGTAGGTTTAAAATAAAAAGTATGGTTTACTAATTATACAAAAATATTTTTAATAAAGACATTTGATTTTCTGCTTTATAGACCTCTTACAGCTATAACTCATGAAGGGTTAATGATTTGAAAGATATATAAGAAATTACTTGAAATTGATTTCAAAAGTTTTCATTTTAATTTTTTTTTAATTTGAAGCAATCATCAGTAACTTACATTCAAAGTAATATAAAATTACACTTTCCTTTATCTGTTACAGGTTTTTCATTTAGAAATATATATTTTTTAGTTACAAACAGGAATCTGCCCTTGAACTGGGCAGACAAAACAAAATATACTTTGTAAATAAGGGCATGAAAGGGCTAGCCAGTGGCATGGTGGTTAAAGAATCTAGATTTCACATGGCAGATTATGTGACTTTAGTCCCCGACTTCACTGCTAGGTGTGTGTGTGTGTGTGTGTGTGTGTGTGTGTACCCAAAATCTGAAAGGAGGGAGAGTTGGAGGAAGAGGATTTGTCATGATGAGATGAGATGTGAGTAGGTGTCAGTTAACGGAATGATTAAATATCTTGGTAGCCCAGAAATGTATAATCTAGATTTTAAAATAGTTCTGGATTTGGGATACATAACTATTTGAATATAAAATTAAGTTTAAAATACTATAGAAAAGTCAAGATTAAATAAGAAGCACTTTTCAGAATAAAACTTATTGAAAAAAGAAAAAGAAATGGAGAAAGTATTACAGCCTGACCATTCCCCTTTGGGGGGTATGCCTTCACGTCTTCCCGCTCTCTCTGTCACTCTCCAGTGACCACATGCATTGTCTGGCCAAATTAAAAAAAAAAAAAAAAACATGAAAATACTTTATGGATATTAATATTTGCAAGTTCTTACTGTAAAATATACATTTATAAATCTTTGACACTAACACCAAAACTAAAAATGTTAACTTGTTACACTTACCTCTGATCTCCTCCCTCTGTTCAAATAAGTACAGACTGGACTGAAAGCACCACTCCCACAGACGTACAAATGAGTGCGGTTGAAGGTCTGAATTACACGGACGAAGTTTCCACAGCCATGCTAAAAGAATTGGTATATGTATCATTAGGAATTCAATACTTATTACTATTTCTTTTAGCCATATTAACTGGAGATTTTTGTATAATAGGTAACAATGAAATGACATAAACTCTTTTTTCCTCCATATTATTATTATTTTAGAGAGATATTTGCTATAGGGCATGTGCACTCACCAGAGAGACAGAGACAGAAAGCAAGAAATCCCACACACACACCGGGGGGAGGGGGTATCCATGCCGCAATTCCTTTTCCTTCATTACCCTTTGGGGATTTTTGGCTCGCATGCACATGAGCCCAGTGTGAGTTTCAAACCTCTGGGTCCAGGACTCAAATTGTGATTGGCCATGTGGGAATCCAGCAACATCAACCAATATCCTATCTGCTGTTCCCATGCATATCATTTTTAATTTAATTTATGTTATAATTTCTTCTTTACATTTAATCATTGTACATCTTTGTGGGGTATAATATGGTTCCTCAAAGCATCAATGTAGTGTGTAATAATCAAGTCAAGGATATTGCCATATTCATCTTCAACAAAGAACACTACATTATGTTCTGCATCTTTGAGAAACTATGTGTACACCTCATAAAGACAATTTGAAAACACACATGGAAATTAGAAAAGTACCATATCAAGCATTAAGATGTGGTACCGCTGAGGAAAAGCAATGACTCAGAAATAGTTACAAAATACAAAAATATTACAGAAACAATCATGCAACAAATGATTAATGAGTACATACTATCTGTTAGGTTATAGTCTAAACTTTAAGGCATTCACAGTGAACAAAAAAGACAAAATCTCTACCCTGTAGAACTCAACTGAACAAAGTTGCCATTATGCTCTAGTTTTACTATTTCTGCTTAAATATTTACTAATTTTTACACTTCATTTGAAAAATCTTTAAAATTTTATTTATGTCAATGCAAAGCAAAAATTATTTAGCAACACTTGGTTATACATTTTACTTATTGCCATAATGTTTTTTGTCATTGTTGTTAGAAGATATGTTTGGCAGAATAAGAAGAGAATAACCTCACTTATTCCATTGATTTATTTCAGGAGGAAGATGGTTCACCTAAAATAATTGGTGAAATGATCTGTATCTCTCATATTTCCATATGTTATATACTATGTAAGTTTTTATGTTCTGAAACGTTTTAAACTTATTCTTCACCTGAAAAAAATTAAAAATTGAGATGTCCAAGTTTCTTTTTAAGATTTCCTTAAACTATTATATTCACATGCACATATTATACAAACATGCTTTGAATGAAAAAGTGCTCTTGCATTTTCTATATTTCTAAAATACAGGTCTATATTATTAGTAGTACATATGGAAAACACTATTGGCATTTAAAATTGGCAAGTGAACCTAACTTTAAGTGATATGCTGATATAACTTGCTTTTTGCAAGGATGATATAATCTCTCTCTACCATTGAAACATTTCTTTCCCTCTACTTTTTTACCCTGCTTCCAGTTCAGCTAAAGCCTAGGGTGTCATTTATTCACTCAATGAATTAAAAAATAATTATCATAATTTCAAATTGCCTGTGACCTTGCAGGAGTATATAGACATGTTCTACACCAGATTTAGATTCTGCGACTGAACTAATCCTTAACTGTTCACATTTGTTAGGTTCTCTTCTTTGCTGACTACAAATTAATCAAGGCTGAGATTAAATGTTGTTCCCTTTACAAAGTCATTTTCTCTCATAGAACGTTCAAACAATTTCATAATCACAGACAATTTTTATAACAGAATATATAGAACTATATCAAAAGTTAACCAGTTATTCCTGCAGTAGTCAGGCAAACATGGCTGTTTTTGTCTCTTCTAGGAACCATGTATTTTCCTAATTTTTTATAATGCACAGCTATTATTTATATTATTGGAAAGGTAAAATAAATTGGCTAAATTATAAGTTTAATTTAAATTTAATATTTTTTATCATTTTTTTAGTTGCCAGGAAATATAGGATTGTTTTTATACGTAGTAATTTTATACAGATGTTTCTATATAATAGAAATAATCAATCATTAGCTCTCGTCAAAGAAATTAATCCTTACAGTCCAGACTATACATTTTATTTTTATTTTAAGACACTAAAGATTTTGGTTAAATATACAGTGTCATTGTACCTTGACACTTATTTATATAGGTACCTGGAAACTGATTACATAAGAACAGATGATAACATGCTCTCCAGAGTAAAAGCACAGATGAATTATTGTGTGTATATGATATGTCAACATTAAGGAAAGTTAGAAGCAATGAGACCTGTGCTTATTTTTAACATTAAAGCTTAGTCATTCTGGAATACTGTGTCTGTATTTTCCCATAAAACATGATCTTAATTCAATTCTATTAATAACAGGTTATGTCTGTCTCATCTTGGGTGTGTAGACAATTTACTTTAATAAATTATTGGTATTGGTTAAAATAATATTTTTCATATTTTGTATGAAGATTATACTCATTTCATCTATGTATCTATTTATCTATCTATTTACTATGGTTAACTTTATTAAGTGTTTATTATGTGCTAAACATTGAAATAATCATGTATTTTACTTTCTCTTTAATTTACCTCCCAGGAGGTTTGATTTTTTTTTTTTTTTTTAGGAGGTTTGATTTTCACATGTATAGCTGACATTTATTTAACAATTAGTATACACTACTTTATCACTTTATATGCATACATTTAATTTTCTATGATTCAATCCTTTTGGAAAAATAAAGCTTCAATCTGGAGCTTTTTTAGTTAATTTCTTGAGGTCATATAAACAGGAACTATAAGCAGATTTTCAAACACATATGTATCTAAAGTTGAGTCCTGTACTTTAGCCACTTTATAATTTGTCATTGGGTGAGGAATAGTATTTTTGTAATAATTACATAATGTTTTATAGTTTATATAATGGTTATTAATATTTACAGAGCTCTTAATCTTTTGATGTGAATTGCTTTGTCACAGCAATGCTCTAATTTAAGTAAGTATTATATTCCTTTTTAGTGATGATGAAATTGAATCTCAAAGAACTGAATCAAGTGCACTAGGTTTAATAAGCATCTGAGCTGGGACTTGAACCTCTGTCACCCTCTGCCATCAAGCTTTTCTGTAGAAGTTTGATTAGCAATGAACAGATTCCCACCCTACATAATACTCAGGGTGCCCCTCACCTTGCCCCACATAAGAAAGAGAAGCAAAAGCAAATTAGTTGAGTTAATTATTAGAAATTATTATCTAGGTCCTTTCATTTCCATTGTACTCCTTTAGTTTCTGGTCACATTTTTTCTGACCCAGATCATCGCAATTATGTCAATTCCTTTTAGCAAATATTTACTGAACTCATTCTGTGCGTGATTCTATACATGGTAGTAACAACAGTGAAATGAGTAGACTCAAATTATTGCTTTCAAAGAAAGGAGGGTACAATATATCAGGTGGTGGTATATACTTAAATCTTCAAAATTGTGCTACAGAAGGAAAGAAGAGAGAATAGTGCTGAACTGGGTATGCAAACTTGAGTGAAGGTTCATTGGAGCTGGGTCTTGCATAATGAACTACAGATTTCAACATATAAAATTCTACTGGGTCCCACATGGGAGTTGATCATGTGGGAACTCAGTGCCTTAATCACCATGCCACCTGCTTGCCCCAGTACCCAGTATTTCTAATTAGTGAGGGGAGACTTACTATTAAAAATGTAGTGAATAAATGCTGGTGTTTCACGTGTACACCCAAGGAGGGCCCACCAAAGAGGGAGCGTGTGCAGTGTGACCTGAAAGGATAAGCAGGCAGATACTTCTCAGGCTAAAAGGACAGGAAGATAATGGAAGGAGAAGAGAATCACATGTGGCATGTACCTAAGGCTGGAAGAGAGAAGGGATGGCTTAATGAATCGCACTATTTTTGAAATATAATAAAATAAAGGAAAAGTTTAACAGCAGATCTAAAGTGATTGTCACCATATTTATGATACCACCTTAAGTATCCCAGCTGCACTGTGGTTCCCTTTGTTGTCTGTGTGCATCCTTCACATTTGCCAATTTCTCCCTGAAGAGATGGCACGGTGTAGCTGTGAGCAGTGCAGGGTCTAGAGCCGCATTTGCCTGAATCAGACAGACCACGCTGCTCCTAACAGTGCAGCTTTGAGTACAGTACTCCACTTCTTTATCTTAAAGTGCGGGTGGTGGCCCCCCTTAGTGACACAGTTGGTTGCAAGCCAAACTGCAGTGCTGGGAGCTACACGGTCAATGGCTGGTTTGGATCCTGAGTCAGCCTGAAAAATAGCAGGTGGGTGCACATGTGCCCAAAGCCTGAAGAGCTAGTGGCTAGGGAGTAGGGTTCTCAGTGTGATGAGACCCTGCTGCGGGTGCTTCCCTCTCAGCCTCTCTCTTTCATGCATGTGGACGTGCTCTTTATCACAAATGAATAAACTTTAAAAAGTGGGTAGTGACAATAATGTCTACCTTGTAGCATTGTTATGAGGCCTTAGGGGCCAGTCAGTGACATGGTTGTTATGGCAGCTGGATTCTACATGGCAGACTGTGAAGTTCAGTCCTGGAACTAGAAGCTTGAGGGACACCATCGGTGTGTGATTGCCCACTATCCTGAGGGGAGAATGGAGAAGGGTTGGTGGTATGGCCAGCACCTCAGGGATGCTTTCTCACTTTCACTCTCTCTCTCTCCTCTTCTCTTCTCATTCTATCTCTCCAACAAGTGCACAAACACCGTAGTAACTTAATAAATAAATAAAAATTTAAAAAGCACCGATAACCATGCCTGGCCCACTTCATCACGAGTTGGGTGTAGTTAGTTATTGCGTATATGTCTCATACCTTCAGTATATCACAGAGGCTTAAATGTAGGGACTTCACCTTTATTTATGTCTAGTTTCTATGCAATATCTAACTGACTCATGCAAATTAAAATGTTCAATTCTTGCGTTTTTAAATATGATGTATCGAATTTTGGGGTGGCATTTATTAAAACAATGTTAAGAGAGATGTAAATATTTAGTTTCATTGAGAAGTGTAATAAAAGGAGGCTGTTCTATAGAATTTCATTTTCTTCTGCATAAACAGAGTATGTGTTTAGGAGAATAGGTTTGATTATTATTTTTCAGGACTCAAAATGATCTATAGACAAACAAAACCATTTTGGCTAAATCCTAAAAATACCTTGAACAGAGCCCTCTGCTAGTTATTTCTCTTGTGCACAGCAATTGTCCTTTTAGCAAAAATTAAAGATAACTATGAAATGACGACATAAGAAAACTATGAGAAACTGCAAGCATGTATTGATTATTTTATCTTATAGTTTTTAATTTTCAGAAAGCAAATAACAGGATTTTTATGTTCTCAAAGGGTGCAAGAAGTCAAATGATTTGTCTTAGATATTTCAGAAAGTCAATAGAAGGTACAAAGGTATCTAAATTCTACAAGTTCTGCCAGTGGCAGTTTCTATGAGGGAAATATACATCTTTTTAGACAAAGTACAGTCAGATTCACTAATTATAGCTATAGGATATTATTGTGGCAAAAGGCAAGATGTGATCAGATATACATCAGTTGGAAAAAGTCTCTTTATTAGAGAATCAAAGAAAATAGTTTAATTCATGTACAAGTATTAAAATGACGGCTTCAGGGAACAAAACATTATTCTACACATAATACTTCATTCTACATTTGGTTCCCCGAAGGGTTACTATATGGCAGGATTTTTTGAATGTTTCTTCTACATTTTCTGGATTTTCCCCTTTAACTTGGGTCCAGCAGGTCCCTTGGATAATAAATACACTCCTGTGAGTTTCTTCTGCCTTCTTTCAATTCACCATCCTCAGTGAATTAAAGACTGGTAAAAAAAAAAAAAACGTGAGATCCAGACTTGCCTTTCTTCTGGTAATCTCTCTTGCCACAAATCCTCTATCAGATCCCAAGTTCCTATATTCCAGACTCTTCTGTAGACCTTCCTTGAGCCTGATATGTTTGTATCTTTATATGTGGGCCTCATAAAAGTCAATGAAAATAGGGCTAACCATTGGCACAGGTGGTAGGCATTGCTCTGTAACGCTGGAGCCATGAGGGAGGCCCTGGCTTGGAACTTGGGTTGACTTGAACGTGTCAGGCAGGCCCCTAATTCTGATTGGCTGGTAGGCTTTGGGGAGGATGATGGCATGGTAAGATCCTTTTAAGGCTACCTGTCTCTCTTTCTCTGTCTCTGTCTCTGTCTCTGTCTCTCTCTCTCAAGGAATAAGTAAAATAAACTTTAAAAAGTCTATGAAGATAGGCTTCATTTTCACATTTACACCTTCAGCGAGGATTCATTATTTTTCCCGTTTTGGCCTAGCCATGTTTGGCCTACCCTGATGATTTCATTAGTCTTTTTTATTATTATTATTTCTTATAAATTTGTTAGCAGTATGATTGCTAGAGGGTGGGGGGAGAAACAGAGAGAGAAAGAAGGACAGTGTGAAAGCACCCTCCTGTGGGGCATGGTTACACTGCAATTCCTTCTCCCACTCTCCTTCCTTTTAGGATTTTGAGCATACTCACACATATTCCTGTTTACTAAGCCACCAGATCCAGAATGCAAACACCATCGGCCATATGATTCAGCCGCCTTAATTACCATGTCATCGATAGGTGCCTGCAATCTCTTAAACACGCTCTACCAAAGTCGGTGCACGATCTTTATTCCAGAAATGAACATCTCTTTATATACTGTAAAATAAGGGCTTAGTCAACGTATTTTGACATTAAAATGAGGTTATTATTTGTTATGACCTCAGAGCCAAATGTGTGTATCTGTGTACAATTACTAGTTTTTCTCCCCAGTCACCACATTTCCATCTCATTCCTGAATTAGCATGTATTTCCATGCTCATTTAATTAAGGTTGATTTTTCAAACAAGATAATGAAGTTAATTAAAATCAGAACTGGCTCTATTTTTGAACAAATCTTGCTCCAGCAATTAGCACTATGCCAGATACATAGTAGGTGCTAAATCAGTATTTACTGAATGAATACTTGACGAAATAGATGGATGAATGAATAAAAGAAACTCTTTACGAAATTATTTGTGAAAGAGTGGATGATTTTGATACTTGGTCCCATAACACTACTTTCTATAATTTGAGGCAAAAATGTGAAATGACATACATGCTTCATTACTGAATATTACAAAATTCATACACAGTAGAGATTTGCTCCACGCATTTAAAAATAATATCAAAACTAATTGAATGCATCAGTTTTAGCAAGTCATTTGTAGAAATCATTATAAATTTCTTCCTTGGCTCTTTATATTTAATCCAACCTAAAGAAATATAATTTGCATAAAGTGTTGTACACTGAATATTTATTGATACTTATACCTGCCTTGATAGTTGTCTTGTGGTTATTTTTAATCAACAAAGGTACCATTCATCACTGGATGTATATCTCTGGAATGTGATGGCTAACCACTACCCTTTCACCGAGAATCTGTCTTTGGACAAACCCACATGGTATCTGGGAGTTGCTCCAGACACTTGCATTATCATTATTTCAGCAGCCTGCTGAGAATTCTACAGATTGGATCCACTTGGAACAGGGGTTATTACTAAAATCCATCATGAAATGTGTCTGCATGAAATAATGAAAGAAAGCAGGAAATTTTTACCCAGTCAGGAATTCTGAAGTTACAGATGGTATAAGAGTTCCAGTGGCTTTGCATTTACATTTTTAGCATATGCCCAGCCTAGGATTTAAAACGCCAACACCCTTTGTCTCAACTCTTGGCTGCATTCAAAGTGCATGAATTCAAAGACTAAATATTTAAGTTCCTGATTAAAAAAAAAAAAAAAAAAAAAATTAAGCACTCACCATGGGATCTTTACCAGCCATTTTACACTCTTCAACTTTGATTGCAGATGCTGGCCAGAAAACCTGCCCAGAGAGGAAAATAAAAGTTGCATAATTTCACTCAAATTCACAGCACAACACTGTTCATTTAATTTTTGCTAACAGATTGCTCTAAGATTTCTTTTCTTTTCTTTTTCTTTTTCTTTCTGAGAGGTTTTTGCTATAGGGTATGTGGACTCGCCAGAAAGACAGAGAGAGACAGAGAGACAGAAAGCGAGAAATCACCCCCCAGGGGGGATGGCCACACCACAATCCCTTCTCCTCCATTCTCCTCTCGGGATCTTGGGCACACACACACACGCACCTGGCATGAGTATAAGTCACTGGGTCTGGGACTTGAACCACAGTCGACTACATGGGAGTCCAGAGACATAGCCATTATGCCAACTGCTTGTCCCAAGATTTCTATACTTACATTCCCAAAGTTTTTTTTAGTTTTATGAACTCAAGTTAATATTCTATTATTTCATAGAAACAATTATCTTTTTATTTGTTCTATTAGTTTTTCCTTTGCCAAAAGGCTGTTAATATAATATGTCCATTTACTAACTATACCTTAAAATAAGATCATTAGTAATAAAAAATGTGCACAATATAAGTGAGTAGATTGAAAAAACAAAAATGCATTTCACTCTTTAGTGACTTATAGTACACTCTTCCCAACTGCTTAGATCCCAATGAATTTACCCATTTACATTGCTATCTCAGTTCAATATTATTTTTGGTAAACTGCACAACCAGAGTGGTAGATTTACCTTAAAAAAAGCCTTTAGGTACTTCAAGAGCTAAAATGGCTTGGATGAAATCCAAGAGATTTCCCTCTCTGAATACCACACTAATATTCTAAGTCACTGGAGCCGAGGGTCAGGTCTGGTTGTAATGATTGATTTTTTTTAGTTGTCATCCTGTTGCCTATAAATCCAGAAGTCTCTGTGTGTAATAAATTTCTAATAAATCTACTTTTGTTTCTTTATTCCAATGAAGCTTAATTTTATTTCCTTGTTGTGAAACTGAATGATAGACATAGGCCACGTTTCTTCAAATAACAGCATATACAATAGCTATGTTTCTGTCAAGCCCTGTGTGGATTACACACAGATGACAAGGTTAGTCTTTCTATAAAGTGACAATTTTTTCATAGTGTATTCCATGATCCTGGTCTTCCCTTTCTATATATGTATATGCAGGAAGTTTTCTCATTTAACTCCATGCACTGGATTGTTAAAACCTAGGAAACTTGACAGGGAGAGCTGAATAATATTTTCAGTCCATAAAAATAAATACTGAGTTGGAAAATTTTGGATGCATTTTTGCATAGAAAAACATGGGAAAATATGTTGTGATTTTTCCAATAACCCAATACTATAGTAACTTTCACTATTCATTGGTATGGCGGTACTTTCTGCTGTTCTAGTGAAATGTATGTTGTTTTTCATTGTATTTGAAACTTACAAATAAAAAAAAAAAAAGACATCTAGAAGATCAACATTGTCCTCATGGAAATGACAAACTTACACTTAAAGGTTCTTGACTTATATTGTTAATATTCAAGGAAAGAATGTGATCTTTGCTGCCCACATATATCCGGTCCTGATCTTCATCCATTAATAATATCCTGTAGTCTAAAGGGTGATGGGACAGGCTGAAGTATTCAGACGTCTTAGTTTCTCGAAGCTCTGAAACAGTAAACAGCACAAATGAAAACAAAGTATCTTGACCTATAATTCTATTACTTAACAAAAAGTTTAGAGGAATATGTACCCCCCCAAAACGTCAGGATACATTTTCCTCCTACACTAATAATTAATGTTAAAACAGGGTTATATCAGTGGACATGTTATTTATTGGCTTTATGCCAAAGCGAAACAAATTAGTCAGTAAGAACAATGTTGTAGTTCTTAGTATTACCATGTGATTAAAAAATTATTCCCATTCTCAATAATCTCAAGTCTGATTAACTACTGCATGTCATCAACTCAAAACTAATTAAATATATAAACCATTATATTTACATATATTTATACACATACACACACAGTAGACTGAACAATAACAAAAAAAAAATAAAAAAAAAAATCCAGTGTAAATTTCTAATCCTCTACTAGTGTTTTATTCCTGGATTGAATACATATGTTCATTTTAGGATTGTTATATCCTATTCTAATTATGTGCCTTACCTCCTCAATCTAATTCTAATTATTCTAATTTTTAAAAATAAATGACTCAAGGGACCAGCAGTTAGCGTAATGGCTATGTCGCTGGACTCCCACGTAGTCGACCATGGTTCGCGTCCTGGACCCAGTGGCTTAAAACTCACACCAGGAGCACGTGCATGAGTGCCCAAGATCCCAAGAGGAGAACGGAGGAGAAGGGATTGCGGCGTGGCCATCCCCCCTGGGGGGTGATTTTTCGCTTTCTGTCTCTCTGTCTCTCTCTGTCTGTCTTTCGGGGCGAGCGCATGCGCCCTATAGCAAAAACCTCTCAAAAAAAAATTAAATAAATGAATAAGTAAAAAATAAATGACTCGAAATACATCCTTTCCCACGATTATTCCCCATTCAGGAGGAATGGAATGTAATTTACATGACAATATGCCCATGCATATGTCAAAGGTTAAAATAGAAAATTTCAGATTTTTGAATTTTCAGATTTTCAGTATCTCAATGATTAGTGACTCAGGGGCATTTAACTTATTTTACAATGAATATGTACCAGTGTAGCTGACCTTTGAGGACTGAACATATCATGACAAAAAATGGTCAATAATCATGGCAGATTCAATTTTCCTTCCCATCAAAATACTTCTTTCCATAAACTAGGATTTTTATTCAAATGGTTTGGAATTTTTTAATTCTTTGAATATGATCTTAAAAGGGCACTGACTGTATGAAAGAGAAAGTAGCTTTCTGGGATTACTGCTTCTATGATCAACTATTTCTAAATTTTCAGGCAATGAGTCATAACACATTTCCAGAAATTTTGAGTTTGCCTTAACCAGAAAAGAATGATTACAGGAAGCATGAACTGCATTCTATAAGCACATGATCCCATACCCCAAGTGCTCACAGAACATAGAGAAATCACAAATTTAAAGTGTTGGGAGGTACACTAGTTCCAAATTGTGTCATAATGTAAAATCATGAGATTCTGTCTAAAATCCAGGTGGTTTACAAAGCCTGCTTTTCATCTCAGGGGTAGGATTCATGCTTGTGAAAATTTTCTGTAAACCATCAGACATAGAGTATATATCTTGGCTTCATAATAGTATTCGACAAATACCTCTCGAATGAATAACTCTCCAGTGAATTATGTAGACTGAAGTAGTAAAATGTGATCAAGTTCACAGTCTCCAAGTACTGGTATCTGAATCCTGGCTCTACCATTTCATTTCTATTTGTATCTGTCAAGAGTCTTTATCTTTCTGGGAACCAGCAGTTAGCGTAATGGCTATGTCGCTGGACTCCCACGTAGTCGACCGCGGTTTGCGTCCTGGACCCGGTGGCTTACAACTCACGCCAGGCGCGTGTGCGTGCGTGCCCAAGATCCCGAGAGGAGACTGGAGGAGAAGGGATTGCGGCGTGACCATTCCCTCTGGGGGGTGATTTCTCGCTTTCTGTCTCTCTGTCTCTCTCTGTCTGTCTGGCGAGCGCACGCGCCCTATAGTGAAAACCTCTCCAAAAAAAAAAAAAAAGAGTCTTTATCTTTCTGAACTCCAGCATCCTCATTGGAAAACTAAGGATAATAATAATAGTGTTATAGATAATCCCCCAAAGGTTCATGGTTTGGAATTTGGTCTTGGTGAGTGAGTATTAGATGATCCCCTAAAATCCATGTGTTGGGACTTGGCTGTATTGTAAAAGTGTTAAGTGAAAACTTCATCACTCCATGGTGTCCTGGGGGAGACTTTAGATAAAGTCATTAAGGTGTGACCCCCAGAATGGAGTTTTGGTATGCTTATAAGGAGAGGAAATAGGGCAGGCACAACCATATGAATAGAGACCATACTCCATTATGCTTTATTCTGCCTTCTACCATTTTGTGATGTCTTTGAACTTTCTAGTCACCAGAATATATGTCAATAAACCTGCTATTTCTTTGTAAGTCAACAGTGTACTTCTGTTAGCAGCACAATATTGGACTAAGACAAACAGTACTTACCTCATTGGGTTGTTGTGAGGTTTAAATTGATAACATAATAAAATACTTAAAAGAGTACCTAAGCTATAGTAACTTGTGTTGCATGAGTTCTCTATTATTATTTAAATTTTTGTAATAGGGCACATGCACTCACCAGAAAGAGACAGAGACAGAGAGAGGGAAAGTGAGATATCACCCCCTCTCCTCCCGAGGAGATGGCCATGCCACAATCTCTTCTCCATTCTCTTCTCAGGATTTTGGGCACACACACACATGCACCAGGTATGATTTTCAAGCCACCAGGTCCAGGACTCAAATTGCAGTCAGCCATCTGGGAATCCAGTGGCTAAACTGCCATGCCACTGGCTGGCCTCCAGTTCCCCATTATTAAGCTTGGGCAAGGTATCCATCTTCAGTTTGTAAAGTAAGAATAATTTCTTAAAGAAGGGGGAAAAATGGAGAGCTATATTGCATGATTTATATTTTGTATTAATATATAGTTAATATTTAATTTTCTAAGTTTAGGCTCTACTCAAATTATTTGAAAAGAAGAATGAAATAATAAAATAAGATATTTTTCCAGAAAATAACTATGAGTATGTAGTAGTGTTATTTGGAAGACTAAGAAACATCATTCTAGTTGCCAAGACATGATGTTGACAAATATCTTGATACATTAGAAATGGAAAGAAGTTAATGTATGAACATTTAAAGTGAAGGATTTGCAATAATTTGAGTTTGAGGAAAAAAGAAGATATAAATTCCCCCAAATTTCTAAGCTAAGAATAGAAGAAATCAATACAACTTTTCTACTTCTGTGGGATCTGAAAGCCCAATTTCTGTTAGAGAGAATACTCCAATGTTGACAGACTAAATTCAAATCAAAGCAGAAACATCCCATAAGAATGCAAAATTAAATAACTAATTTGCCATTAGAAATATCAAATCCATGGTTAAGAAATTTCTAGTTCTTTTCATGGATTATTATATGAAGCCCTGAAAACATAGTTGCTGAGGAGAGGGTAGCTAAGGCCTAGAGATACATCAGATGTTAGATCCTGAGACTGAAACTGAAGCTGATTCAGGATGTACAGGAAAAAGATTGACACTGGAGTCAGTTTTGATATGAAATCTCAGCTTTCTCATTTACTATCTATATTATTTTGAGAAAGCTACCTCACGTCTTCCAGTTTTAATTCCCCCTTCTATAAATTGGTCATAATTTTAATACATAGCCCAAAGGATGTTTCACTGGCATAGAGAATTAATGTATGCTAATTTCAGCAGGAGACATTATTGATCGTCTACCTGATAGATCCTTTTCTTCCATCTTCACAGAGACTCTTTGTCAGCCATGGTGGTCCCAATCCTCTAGCCAGTGTGTGGATGACATGTGATCATGTGACCTATTCTGGCTAGCAAATTTTTTTTTTTTTTTTGAGAAGTTTTTGCTATAGGGTACGTGCGCTCACCAGACAGACAGAGAGAGACATAGAGACAGAAAGTGAGAAATCACCCCCCAGGAGGGATGGTCATGCCACAATCCCTTCTCCATTCTCCACTCGGGATCTTAGGCACTCACGCACACGTGCCCGGCGTGAGTTTTAAGCCACCGGGTCCAGGACATGAACCGCGGTCAACTACGTGGAAGTCCAGCAACATAGCCATTACGCTAACTGCTGGTCCTTGGCTAGCAAAATTTTAAGGGAAGCCTTCTGCAGATATTAAAACAGGGAAGATTTTCTGCCTCTAGACTTTGATATGTGAGCAAACAATATTTGCAGCCATTACATCAAACAAGAAAATGTTGCTAGCTGAGAATGGCAAAGAAAATGTAGAAAAAATTCTGGATCCTTTAAGAAATCATTAAGTTATTGAGCTTACAGTGGAAATGTGCTATCACTGGATCACCGAACTTCCTGAACTAAATGAGATTTAAAACAAAACAAAACAAAACAAAACAAACCCTGTATTTTTCTTGTTGTTTGCACCTTCGGTTAAAGTTTTCCTGTTGTAGAAACTCATACTAACTGATATGTCCTTAGAGTGTTTATAGCCGCCAACCACCCTTTTACTGTTATTTTTACTGTTATTTGTTTTGCCTAGTCTTTTATTTTTTTTTTTTTTCTGGAAGAGGTTTTATTGCCTTAGGATGCGTGCACTCACTGGAAATAGAAAGAGAGAGAGAGAGAGAGAGAGAGAGAGATGAAGATGGTGAGAGGGAAAGTGAGAAATCACCCTCTAAGGGGAATGGCCACGCCACAAACCCTTTTCCTCCATTCTCCTCCCAGGATCTTGTGCACACATGCATGCACATGTGCCTGGCATTATTTTCAAGCCACTGGGTCTGGGACTTGAACTGTGGTGGACTATATGGGAGTCCAGCGATGTAACTGCTATGCCAACTGCTGGCTTCTGGCTTAGATATTTTTTTCAAAATACTCTTTTCTAGTGATGTAGATGTCAAGGGGCTGGTTTCCACATGGCTAACGGTGCAGTTCAAGTCTGGACTGGTGGCTTGAAAAATACACCAGGAATGTATGCATGCATGACCAAAATCCAGAGAGGAAAATGAAGAAGAAGGGATTGTGGCATGATGGCCATCATTCCTGGGGGGTGTTTTCTAACTGTATCTTTCTGTCTCTCTCTCGCTCTTGCTCTCACTCACTCTCTGGTGAGCTCACAGGCCTTATAGCAAAAATTAAAAACATATATTCTGTTTCTTCTTTTTTATCCTTAATCTATATTGAAATAAAATCAAGAGTGTGATCTTAGCAGAGATAATAGCCTCAGCTAAATTATTTTTTCAAGTAACAATGGCAGCTTTCCTCTTTACTCATGTCATTAGAAAATAATCATGTTCTTACATTAACTTAAATACTAGAGGGAGCAATAACCACATCAACTTAAGACCGTTCTGGTCTAAGGGTTTTTATCTACTTTTTCATGCCATAAATTTAATTACCTGTGTCTAATTGACAGTTGACAGCTGTTGCTAACCAAGGATGATTAACTTTAGTACTGTCCTTGTTATAATAGAAGCCTAGACAATTTTATGAAAATGCTATTTGAGTAGTCATAATTGAACTTTGGGCTTGGGGGAAAAAAACCAAGTTTTCAGAATAAAGAGACAATTTTTTTTTTTTGGGGGGGGAGAGGGCTTTGCTACAAGGCGATTAAAGAGATGACTTTAAAGCAATGAGAATTTTATCTATAAAAGAATGACCCAAGAATATATCATTTTAGTTTAATGTAGATCCAACTTAAGTAAATGAATGATTCAATGGTTTGGCCATTGCAATAGAAAAATGACTGATTTAATGATCTGGCTACAGTGAGAGAAGAAATTCACAATTAGTAGTCCTTCGTCTAAACAAGTCAAAAATGGCACTGTCCTACATTCCTTTAAAACTTGAAAATGATGTCATCCTTTTTACAGCATCAGAGGTACAACTATTAATAGTTGCGTAGTTTCTCAGGACACCCTCACAGACTGGGATGGACTTTGGCTGACAGCACACAGTATTAGAAAATGCAGTGGCCCCACAAAGGGCAGTGTAGGTCTCCAAGTCCCTGGGAAAATCTCTTGGGAAACAGCATTTAAAAAAATAATAAATAAATAAAAAACTGCATGCTTTTATTTTGAAATGCACATTATTATAGAACTCTGTGATGGAAAATTACTGTAATACCTTCTTCATTAGTGTTCCCTAGGGGAAATTTTGCAGCACAATCTGCTTGCTAAAATTCATGTATTCTCCTGGATTTTCTTTGTAATGGAAAACACTATGAGCCTTGAGAATTTTAACCAAAGGTGAAACAACAATAGGTTTCTCCAAAATATAAACTCTAGTGATATAAGCTTCTGGGTCTACTTGAGTATACTCAATTTATTAGTAGTAGTAATTATAACTTAGCTTAATACATGGCAACATATTATAACCCTCAATTATACTCTGTCCCTAATCACATATCCTTTGTTTTCTGATAAACCAAGTAATGATTTTAATTTTTCTGACATTACTAAGTCATTAAGAATCCCAATTCAGGGACCAGCAGTTAGCGTAATGACTATGTGGCTGAACTCCCATGTAGTTGACCGTGGTTTGAGTCCTGGACCCTGTGGCTTAAACTCACGCCGGGTGCGTGTACATGTGTGCCCAAGATCTCGAGAGGAGAATGGAGGAGAAGGGATTGTGGTGTGGCCATCCCTCCTGGAGGGTGATTTCTCACTTTCTGTCTCTCTTTCTGGTGAGCACACATACCCTATAGCAAAAACCTCTCCAAAAAAAAAAAAAAAAAAGAAAGAAAAAGAATACCAATTCATGTGCCAAAAAGTATATAGTTGTCTTTTATGAATAATATATGTGTGTGTGTGTGTGTGTGTGTGTGTGTATACCTGTTAAACTACAGAGAAGGGAACACATTAAATTAGAATACATTATTTTTTGATCTTTTATAAAGCCCAAAAGTAAATAAAAGATTACTTGTTTTAAAATCAATGCCCAGGAGTTTCTAGTTTAGAAGAACATGCCGTAGATACCCATTAATTACATTTAAAGTTCACAATTTGCTATTAGTTCATTCAGTACATATGTGTTGACCCCTTGTCAATCACAGCATGATAAGCTGATAAGCTACTTCACTCCAATACCCCAGACGCAGATACGAAGATCCCATGCCCTCACGGCAATTTCGACTCCTACCTCACATTCTGTCATGGGCTAGCCCGCCATGACCTTCTCATCAGAAACCTCTGCTCTGCCTCAGGCACAATGCACATTTACAGATTTCAAAGTTAGTCCTTAGGATACCTTTTACTTCAGAGATATTGCTACTGACAGGATAATTTCCCCTACTGAATGTCTTATCTCAGAAAAATTTTAAGTAGAGTGGGCTTAAATGACCTCTCCCCTCCCTGAGACTCATGACTTTGAAACTGGCTGAGAAATTGAACATCACCTGTCCCTTTAGGAAAACGAGCAGCTAAAAACAAACGCAGTGAAACTTTAGCTAACTGAAGCTACATTCCCTAATTCCTGATATAAACAGAAAGCCAAAAGCCTGTTGTTAATGCCACATATGCTCAAAAATAATAGCTCCAAATGGCAACAACTTGAGGGCTGATAGGAATAACTGCCCTAGGTGCTTTATAAACTTTTTATTTCATTTCATTTTCATTCAAAGTCTCTGCACTAGATTCTAATAATATTCTAGAAGCACACCAAAACAAAAATTCAGTAAATTTTAGGAATCTCACCAAGGCCACACAATAAAGAAGAAAAAGGCAAGATCCATAATTAAAAGCAAGGTCAGTTCTTAATCTGTGAACTCAATCAGATAATCAGATGCCTCTCGCTTTTCTTTTATTCTTTTTTTTTTTTTTTTTTTTTTTTTTTAGGTTCTTGCCATAGGGCATGTATGCTCACCAGAGAGAGAAAGAGAAAGACAGAGAGGGAAAGTAAGAAATCACCCTGCAGCGGGTATGGTCACAATGCTATCCTTTCTCCTCCATTCTCTCAGGATGTGGGGCAAGCACGCACATATGTCTGATGTGAGTTTCAAGCTGCCAGGTCTGGGACTCGAACCATGACTGGCTATGTAGGAGTTCACACCTTAACCTTCATGACAGCTGCTGACCCTGCCTCTCGCCTTTCTAATGAGACTGAGCACCTCGTCACTTAATTCCTGGGTGTCTATCATGGTCTTCGTTTACATGAGTCAGTGCCATATCAGATATAGAAGTAATGTCTCAGCCTCTCAAATTTTCTTTGCCAGGCAGGAATGGGTGGGGATCATGCTCTGAAGAGCTTGAGTATAACCAAATTCTCAGTGATGCTGTTCTTCCTAAACCATCATGGGAGTCTATGAACTGCATAAAACAGTGGCATCAGATCCATGTCTTCGTTATGTCTATGCTTCACGTAGAAGATAACAGAGCTCACTTTTCTGTTTTCTGTTGATTAGCCAAGATTGGCTGAGTGGAAGCAAAATGCCAAATGGATGAAAAAGGAATGAGGAAAGCAGTTGTATTCAGCCAGCCTGCAAGAGAAAGGCAACAGTGATTCCAGGCTTGGAATCAGAGGGGAGATTAGCAAATCCTTAAACCTTTAAAAAGAATGATTCCAACTCCGCTTTGCCCTAGGCAACCCCAGTTTGTGCCCCTTTTCTCAGAATAATTACCAGTAATACCCCCTTTCACTTTCAAAAGGCTTTTGACTTGAATGTTAAGTTGTATGGTCACTGGACTTTTGAATTCTTATTTGTTTGAATGGCTTTCTATTACTTTTAGGGACAATTCAAAGCTTTAGCATGTTCTTCAAGGCCTGATCTGGTTCAAGATTGTCTCACAAGAAATTCATCATCATTATTGGTCTATTTTCTTTGTATCATTGCTGTCTGGCCCTCTTTTCACATCTTCAAATTTTCCTTGCTTCTTTTTGCCTCAGGACCTCTGTATATGTTATTTCTTTGCTTACAAGATTCTCTCCAGCTTTTCTAACTCCTATTCATAACTTTATGAATAATTGCAATGTAATTTAAACAGGATTGTTTTCTAACATGGAAGAAAAAGAAAAAGCTCCCCTGATTTTTTAGATGAGGTGAGGTCATAGGTCTATTGGTATTTGCTCATTTCCCTTCCTGACATTCTCTTCTCTTGAAGGCTAGCTGGAAGATCATTTAAAACCAGTAAGAGGGGCCAGCAGATAGCGTAATGGCTACATCACTGGACTCCCATGCAGTGGACCGCAGTTCAAGTCCCGAACCTGTGGCTTAAACTCACACTGGGTACGTGTGCATGCATGCCCCAAATCCCAAGAGAAGAATAGATTGCTTTGTGGCCATCCCCCCGGGGTTTGATTTCTCACTTCCTGTCTCTCTGTCCTTCTGGAGAGCACACGTGCCCTACGGCAAAAACCTCTCAAAAAAAAAAAAAAAAAAAAAAAAAAAAGAACAGTTGAAACTGGTCTTGAATATGAGATAAAGTTCTTTTTTTATTCACATTCTACTCTTTCTCAGACCATATTGAGTTTTAGGATGTTTTAATTTTAATGAATTAAAAAATAGGGACATAAGCTAGTAAAATAAGAAAAAAATGAGGGTTTTTAGGAAATAATTCATTGCTATTAAAAAGTAAGGTATGGGCCAGCTTGGTGGCATGGTGGTTAAGGCGACTGGATCTTACATGGCCGAATGTACAATTCAGGTCCCAGACCCCGTTGTTTGAAAAACACACCTGGTGTATGTGCATGCCCAAATCCTGAGAGGAGATTGAAGGGATGATGGTCAACCCCCTTGGGGAGTGCTTTCTCACTTCCTCCCTCTCCCTTTCTATCTCCAGTGAATGTGCACACCCTATAGAAAAATATAAATGAATGAATGAATGAATGAATAAATAAATAAATAAATAAATGAAAGTAAGGTATGGAAGGAAAAAAATGAAAGCCCAGTTTTGGAATTTACTGACTGGGACTGAAGTTCTAGTTTTACAATCTGCTGATATGGGGCTTCCCCCAAATACCCTCCTCACAGCACTTTCCCTCTACCTTAGGTCCTGCATTTACACAATAAAAGGAAGAAGAATATTTTTAATAACAAATGACCTATAATTTTCCCTGCAGTATATACAAATGTCTATGAAAATAATTTCTTTTCACTGCTGTAGAATATCTGTGAAACTAATATAATTCTTCATTTTACTAGAAATCTGGTAGGAAAGAAATCTGTTGAAAAATCTATCTTAGAAATAAATTCACAACAATACAACTGTACATTTTCTGGAAAAATGAAGCTAAACCATCTATTCAAAATAATTCCATTTGTATTCTGTGGTGCAAGTAGAGAACAGAGAATTATAAATTTTTACTTCTCTTTCTCTGAACTCACTTGGGAGACAGAAAAGCATGTTCAAAGTCTTCAAGTGTCAATCTTTGGCTCATTATATACAAATGGTGGAAGAATTCTACCTCAGGGTACGAAGACTATATAATTAGGAAATATTTCAGATGTCTTGAGAGACTCTTCGCAGGAAATAACTTCTGGAAAAAAGAATCAAACCTGAATGATTGCTTAGCTGTAGAAAGGCAACATGGATGAGGTCGATGTCAACGGTCCTCATCCTGTCAAGAAGGCCTCATTTCAGAAGCTCCACTTGAGACATAAATAAGGGAGATAAACCTTTGGAGGAGGATACACTTCATCTGAACACCTGTTTTCAAGTCCTTGACACTTCTGTAAGAGCTTCTTTGGGGCAGAGTGTTCAAGAATAGTGGGTTTAAGGTGGTTAGCAAAACAAAAGCAGAAATTTAACTACTGCAAAGCAAAAATAAGTAAATAAAGTGGGGGAAGAGAAAATATAGCAGTTGGAGATTGGTGGAAATTAGGGTACTCTACTCTGTATTATGCTTTATTTCAATTATTTTTGTTCTCTTTAAGATATGGAAAAAATTTTCTCATGCTGTTAAGCTCGAAAAGCAAGCTGTATTCAGTAGAAAAACTATTGTTAAAAGTTATTCTCAGAAAATAAGACTAGGCAGGGACTATCTTAAAGTAGCAATACCAAAGTCCTTGGATGGTAGGAGAGAAATTTAAAGAAGACAATATTTCAGACCAACTTGTATGTGGTAAGCAGAGATATTTTGGTGACATGCTGTTTCATGCCAGCAAAATCCCAGAGCAGAGAGAATACAATGGATCCTACTCCCCACTTTCATCCCCTAAAGTGATCACACTAGAATCCCACATGGAAAGATTCTTAACATCTAACACTTGTCTATCACAAAGTGCATATCATTGATCCGTTTTCTATGTTGTCACTAAATCTTCCTTGGATACATTGTGGCTCTCCAATGAGAACTTCCAGTCAGCAGACTTAATTATTTCAAGAATAGGAGATCCCATGTGCCAAGAGAGGTCATTTGTCCCATAAAACTGACCCTTTATGCCACAGCTCCCCATGATATAAAGTTTGTGTTTATGTATAATACAACAATCCCTACATGAAATAAAAAAATTCTTTGAGGCATATATTTATTCAGTCAATTAACAGAAGGCATATAAATCGGGGACAAGATTAAAAGATGAAAATTTTTTAAGTCTCTTCCCAAAGAGAATAATCTATAGTGTAGTACACCAAAAACTGCAGAACAAAAAGATGACAGGAAATTAAGGGAGTATTACAAAAGAAGAGTAAGTCTTCTTGGAAATAACAGAGAAATCTTAAAAGGAAGTGCTTGGGTTTATTTCTTCATTCATCAAATAGTGGAGCTAATCATTTTTTATTTCTTTTTTGAGAGGTTTTCGCTATAGGGCGTGTGTGCTCGTCAGACAGACAGACAGAGACAGAGAGACAGACAGCGAGAAATCACCACCCACGGGGGATGGTCACACCGCAATCCCTTCTCCTCCATTCTCCTCTCGGGATCTTGGGCACGCACGCACACATGCCCGGTGTGAGTTTTAAGCCACCGGGTCCGAGACGCAAACCGCGGTCGACTGCGTGGGAGTCCAGCGACATAGCCATTATGCTAACTGCTGGTTCAGTAGAGCTAATCTTAATACTAAACTCACAACCACAGTAATAAATGCACAAAGTATAGTAAAAGACAGGATATGTGTTTAGGAAAAGGGCAGCTGCTTTACATCAGGGTCAGTAAAAGCTCCTATAAGGAAGTGACATGTAAACTGTGGCCTAAAGGATAAATATGAACTAATAAAGAGATAAGCATTTTCCAGGGAATGGAAAGCTTTTGTAGAAGCCAAGTCAGGATGATTTGAATGATAATTAGAAGTTTTTGGAGCTGATAAAGAAGAGGATTTAGGTGGGATTTTCTAAGCAGAAGTAAGGAGCCAAACACATGCAAAAATGCAAACTTTTTGAATGTCACACAAACAACATGCAAAGATGCAAACTCCTTGAATGTCAAACCAAAGTGGTTGGACTTTTCCCAAGTCACTTGGGATGCCAATGAAAAAATTCTGAGAAAATGCATGACATGATCACATACAAGTTTGTTAGGAAGATAACTCTGCTGATAAATCGTTCTTTCTTTTTAAAGAGAAATTATTTATTTATTTATTTAGCTATAGGCCATGTGCCATTGCTAGAGACAGAGAGAGAGAGAAAGTGAGAGATCTCCCCTGGGAGGCTAGCCATGCCATAATCCCTTCTTCTCCATTCTCTCTGGATTTTAGACATGCACACACATGCACTTGGTGTGAGTCTCAAGTCTCTGGGTCCTAGGACTCAACCACAGTCAGCCATGTGGGAGTCCAGAGACATAATCATTACTCCATATGCTGGTCTCAATATAAAGTTCTTGAGAGTTTACTTTCTGATACAATTGTAAGTGAATAAACTAGAATAAAAATATTTTTTAGATTTAAACTGTTACATGTTCTCACAGAAATATACATTAAAAAACAGTCCTCAAAGATTCAACTTATTAACTTTCCTCTTCATGATATGTTCACGAGGGAAAAAAAGTCTGATGATAATTGTAAGGTCTGGGGGAAGGGAACCGAAACATGGCGGAAACATTCCAGCTAACAGGAAGTTTCCTGTTGTCCACACCTGGCCCGCCATCACCAACAGACTTTCCTGCCCTTCAGCATTTGGCATGCACGCCAAAGTGAACAGAAACAGCAAACTTCATTGGCCAGACAAGGACCTGTGGTGACCACCTATTGCACAACGGCCCTTTAAGAATGAGCAGCAGCTACCCTGGGTGTGACTCCCTCGGCCTCTGACCAGACCAACGGACCTCTCCAGAGAACGCAGAATAAATTATGTTGGTTTTATTAACCCCCAAAGCCTGACTCTGATCTTTTCACCTTTGCTGCCTCTGACTTCGCCATCGCTCCCAAATCAAACCTAACAATAATGAGCACTTATTTCAGTGCTCTGTTGGGTGAAAGAATTATAATTACTCATTGATTAAAAATCAGGCAGTGGGACCAGCAGTTAGTGTAATGGCTATGTCGCTGGACTCCCATGTAGTTGACCACGGTTTGCGTCCCGGACCGGGTAGCTTAAACTCACGCCAGGCACGTGTGCGTGCGTGCCCAAGATCCCGAGAGGAGAACGGAGGATGAGGGACTGCGGCGTGGCCATGCCCCCTGGGGGGTGATTTCTCACTTTCTGTCTCTCTGTCTCTCTCTGTCTGTCTGACGAGCGCACGCACCCTATAGCAAAAACCTCTCCAAAAAGAGAGAGAGAAAAAAAAAAAATCAGTGTAAACATTTTAAAGACCATAGTGAGTTATATATATTCTCATACAGGAGCTTGGTTGCACTACACCTAACAACTAAGCATGTTGGAACTAGACATGGAAAAAAAATACCAATTACTAACTGGAAAATAGCTATATATTGCCAGAAATTCTCTATCTCTAGATTCTTTCAGAATGATGGAAGACCACCCACAACTGCAGTAAGACAGACTATTTGGAATTTAACAACTCTGCTCCCTCCACCAACCAAAATTCTTGAACTACGCTTTTACTTGAGGCATTTTTAAACCCATTTTCATTTGAGCACAGGAAAAATATAATAAGCTGTATACCACAGAGTCTCAAACTTAAAGATCTAGACTTTATAAACAAAGAAACATAGATACATTTTCCTAAAGAAACAGCTATTTCATCTAAATATTTTCCAGTCCAGTGTGACTCATTGTTTAGTCCAGTTACTGCATTTGGCTTCACATGAGACACAACTAGAGGAACTCAGAGGACAGTGGAGACATTTTCATTTCACTTTAAACACATCGGTCAGTCATTCAATGCAAAAGTCCCCTTTTTTCCCTTTTTTTTCCATGTAACTCTCTCCCCTGACGCTGTCTAAAATACAAGGTCAGTGACTGTAGCTCTCAGTTGCTGGAGAGATTTGAAGTCTTTGGGAGTGTGCTTCTACATAGTAATAGAGCTACCCTTTGATTCTTTTCAAGAGAAGCACAAAGGATCCAGCCATGTTTCCAGGCGCTTTGAAAGCCCAAGACTCATCCTATATACAATGGCTTTTCAATGTATATGCAAGACATTTCTCATTTCTTCATGCTGGAGTGAGAAATCATTTGTTTCCCAATTTCACATGATAGTACTCTGCAATGGCATCACTCAATCTTTCAAAATAGGACACCAGTGTTACATTTTTTTGTTTCCACTCTGGAAACATAATATTTATCCTCCTTGCATGTACTTCAGGGAGAATAGCAGATTATGGGATTCAGTTTATTTATTTTATAAAATGCTGCCACTTCCTGAGGTATCTATGAGACACGACTGTCTTTCTAATTTTCAGTGTATAAGTAAAAGGTTTTAAGGCACACTTGAAAGTGGAAGTGACAAACCACAGGAACTAAAAGTTTGGTCTTGGAATAGCTCACGGTCACCTCTTTAACATGGGAGGAAGTTTCATTACACTGATCTATAGCCATTTTTAGCTATGAATTTAAAAAAGCAAAACGTGTTTTATTAGGCAAAGTGACAGGTGTAGATACTGGAATGGTTGAGGAACTTGACAATGAACAGTTTAAGTGACTTAGCAGGATTAAGTCCAACAAGCCACATTATGCAGTACAACTGGAAGAGTGGATAAACAGAGTTCTAGTTAGGCATTTACCTCTGTTTTCTCTTCATGAAAGAGACATACAAGTTGTACTTTCCTGATTTAAAAATTTTGCAACCTTTTTTATTTCATAAATAATGAACTTAAAAATAACAAAAAATTACTACTTAATATCCAAATAGAAAATTAATTAAAGCTAGTACAATGGAAATTAAGTCCAAATCAATTTAGTCTAAGACATACATATAAATCAACTAGAATTCTTCTTTCTTTCTTTTTTATTTTTAAACTAATGCATCCTCTTGAAATAAAGTCTGGGGCTGGCAAGTGGCGTGGTGGTTGAGGGCGCTGGACTCCCACATGGCCGACCGCGGTTCAAGTCTCGAACCTGGTGGCTTGCTTTCTCACTTCCTCTCTCTCTCTCTCTCTCTCTCTCTCTGATCAAACTGAAAAATAATAATGATATAATAATAAATAAAGTTAAATAAAATAATTCTTTAAAAAAAAAGAAGAAGACAGATCTACTCTTAAATCTTGGAACTTCATCTGTGTGTCCTTAAGCAACTTACTTAAATGATTAGTGCCTAAGTGTTCTCACGTAAAGAATGGAAATAGTAATACCTACCCCAGGGGATGTGGTGCTAATTGAATGAGAAAGAAAGTGTGAAGCACTTGGAGCATAGTATCTATATCACTCATAAACGGTAGTCATCATGTCAAGATGAGAATGCCAGTTTTAAGTAGGATATTAGTGCACTGTCTTAGCTTTAGGGTATTACTGCACAATTTTTTTCCTGAGTTAATCCCGTTAAATAATATCTATTTATATAACATCTAATTTGTACTGAAGTCCAATCTCTGTGTAAGTAAAAACAGTTATGGCAAAAATTCTACCCAAAATAATTCTTGAATTCCAATACAAAAGTAAATAATGATGAAAAAAAATAAATCTTTATTCAGTCTGCCTATTTTTTTTTTTTTGAGAGGTTTTTGCTATAGGGCATGTGTGCTCACCAGAAAGAGAGAGACAGAGAGACAGAAAGCAAGAAATCACCCCCTAGGGGGGATGGCCATGCCACAATCCCTTCTTCTCCTTTCTCCTCTTGGGATCTTGGGCATGCACGCACATATGCACAGAATGAGTTTAAGCTACTGGGTCCAGGACTTGAACAGCTGGACTACATGGGAGTCCAGCGACATAGCCATTATGCCAACTGCTGGTCCCTCAGTCTTCCTATTTTAAAAGACCTCTCACACTTTCTAGTTCCTACTGAGAACATACAAAATACCTACACATTTTTCAAGTGCTTCTCATTTACTCAGCCTAATAGTCCTATTAAGTAGGTCTTATTACTTTTTCCATTAAACACATAAGAAACAGCTCACGAATCTTGGGTAACTTCCTCAAACTTGAATATAGTGCTCTTTAGTCCTACAGAGAGGATGAGACCATGTCCCACTGAGAGACTGGGTCTTCTTCACTTTTCTCTGAGTGTAGCTGTGGTTTTCAAATTTAAATGCACATAAGATATATGTAAGTTGCTTATTGAAAATAAAAATTCCTAGAAACAAAGGTAGCTATTTCCGGAAACATGTAATTAGAGGGTCTTTGCAGATCTGTTGCACACTTCAAACTTATAACACCAAAGCCTTTGCCAAGATCAACCTAGATCTCCAGTTTGCTGTCTTGGGCTGATTCATATCTCAATTGTCACCTGCTCAGGGAGACTATTACTTTCCACTTTAACTAAAATAGTCACTCCAATATTATTCTCTACTTCAGAGCCCTATTTTATTATCTTCAAGTCCTTAAGGCTCAAATTTATTTTAAATACTATTTCGTTTGATGTAGAATATCAATTAGAACATTCTAGGAGAGTATGCATTTATGATTTATTGACATTACTTTTTATTTGAGACCATCTAACAAAGAAGACAAGAAGACTCAAGACCTACAATTTTTTTTTTCTTTTTTTTTTTTTTACAAAACTTTGTGAGGTTCAGCAATAATGTTCAGTTTTACAGTTTTCTTCTATCCACAAAGAGTTTGGGAAGAGGCCCAAAAAATGTGTGAGAGTGAAACTGGAGAGAGAAAATAATGCCCTATATACCACTGTAAGGTTGGTGTAGAAAAATTTTCTCTTCAGTTTGCATGTGGGGAATCTCTAATTTATATACAAATTAATTCCAAAAGTTCATGACAGAGTAATTATTTGAGCTTCAGAACTATTTTTTCCTTAAAAAAAAAAAAAAAAGAAAAACCACAAAGTGATAAATCACACTTCAGGTTCAGATGTACTGAGAACTATGGTTTTCCCTGCAAAAGCCTACCTGTCCTATTGTCATATTAACATTACTAAGGGTGTCATTTAACCAACTGTCTAACATTATTTCTAAAGTTTTACATAAGTTTTCGCTTGTCCTCATTAGAGTCCTACAGATACAGAGTGGTTCGGCATGTGGTCCTGAGGGCCAGAGTGCCAGGGTAGGTTAGCCTCCTTGGCACTTAAATTACTTGGCAAAGTTACTTAATTCTTTGAAACCTCAGTTTACTTACCTGTAAAATGAAAATGATGATATTATCTCTTTCATGAGTTTGTTACCAGGACAAAATATAATGCTACATTCAAAAGTTTTGGGAAAATGGTATTAAAGAATATTTTGGTGCAAAAATTAAAACCCATGTAGTTTTTTTTCAAATTTATGCATTTTAAATAAGCTATTTGAAGACCCTTTATAAAGTGATAAAGCAGAACAGTTCTAGGTTTTTATACTGCTCAAAAAACACCAAATGTTACTGTTACTCTCATTTTCAAGGAATAAAGGTGATATTCCTCAGAGAGGTCAGGTATTGTTTCCAAGGTCACACAGTTAAAAGGTGGTCCATTGGAGCCAGCCAGTGGCATGGTGGTTAAGATGGCTGGATCCCATATGGCCTATTGGGTGGTTCAAGTATCATCTACAGCTTAGAAAACATACATGCCTCAAATCCTGAAAGAAAGAAGAAATGAAAAAGAAGGGGCTGTGGCATGATTATCCCCCATGGGCGGGTAGTTCTCTCTCTCCCTCTCTCTCTCTCTCTCTCTCTCTGTCATTAGTGAGTATACATACCCTCTGGCAAAATAAAATGGTCAATGGAAGAAAACTGAAGTGACATTTTCTGGCTATAGAACCACCACCTCCCACACCACCACCTTTCTTAAGTTTACTTATTTTTCATCGATGAGAGATAAAGAGGCAGATAGAGAGAGGGAGAGAGAGACAGAGAGCCAAAGAGATAGAGAGACAGGCATGTCTAAAAAGAGTCCCCACACCTTGATCCACTCCCTGCTTGGCTGGCCCAGATCATGGGCGCACACCATAGCATCTTTCTATGCTATTAGTGAACCCAAGGTTTTCTTTTGAGGAAATGCATGTAATGTGTCAATTTGGCACATCACTGCAATCACTTTCTGTATGGATAACAGAGCTATCAGGAAAACATCTCTCTCAACCTCTCTATCTGTTCTGTGAGGCATCTATTCTTTATCAGAGGCTTTATTCCCAATTTGCTTAAGGTGAATTTTCCAAATGAAATCAGAAACCCAACCTATGCAACAGAGCAGTTAGAAACTGTGCTTTTTATCTCCAGCTGTCTGTCCATCCTCTCCCCCTCTGGTATTCACAAAATGTAACCACAGGCTCCCTCTTCATTCAAACTGTGAGGGGCCCCCAGATCCCTACTGTTTCCTTGCATACACTGCAAACTATTGTGAGGCAGGAAGTGTCAGGAAGTTTAGAAATGGGAGACAAAAAGTCATTATTCCTAAGGGTACTATGGGAGTCTGACTACACTCTCTGTGGCATCTTTATCATTTTTGAAACATGTATTTCCGGAGTATTTCTTAGCTGGACATCACTAAATGAACTGTTATTGAGAATTTTTAAAAATAAAAAAAATAGTCTTCAAGGCAAAATATAATATATTCATAGTAAGATAATGTAAGGCAGTATATGATATATTTCTTTGAAGGGAGACACAGAATGGCACCAACATTTATAGTCAACCTACAAACAAGAAATCATTTTTATTTTGTCTCTCACAGCCAGACCAATCAATCAGTTGCTGACACTTGTTGATTTTGCCTCTTAAATGTCTCTCAGATCTGTCACTTTTTCCTTCAACTCTGTTATCACTTATTAATTCTAGACAGTCATCGTGTCATCTCTGATGGATAATTGTATAAGCCTTCTAATTACTCTGGAGGTGTTTGGTCTTATATTTTGTTCGAGTATTTCTTGAATGTCGGGAAAACTTAGGTGTCTGCAGTCTGTGTGTGGGAGTTAGGGATACAAAGACTCAGGCCCTACCTATAAGTCAAGTGGCATTCTCATGCCAGTTTTATGCTTCTACCTGAATTCATTACCATCCAAATGCTAAACATGTCCATGTCTTTTACACACATCACTCCTGTCCCACTTAAAATCTATTCAGTGACTTCCTATTCCCTAAACCAATAGTTCTGAGCTTACTAAAAGCAAGGGGGAACTTTTACGATCTTACTGGTTTTCAAAAGTTTCACATATGATCATAATCGTAAGATGTTTCATGCAAATTCTGAGTGTCACTTTTCTGAAATTTATTCAAGTATCCCATTGTTTTCCACGGGGTGGATTGATATGCCTAGGTAATAAATATCCCACCTAAAGGGAAAATTTCATGCCTATAAATATACTAAGCAAAGCCCTTCATGGCTGGACTGTTGCTAGCTCCCAAGTCCCACCAACATATTTCTCCCTTGATTTTTATGCTTCTACAATAGAACTTCCTGTAAAGTCTGGAAACAGCATGATATCAGCTCATGATTCCCACCTGTGCCTATACTGGTCTCCTTTGCCTTTTTTTGCCTGGTTGACTTTTAGGTTTTAAAGCTTAAACTGTCCTACTATGTATGTGTTGATGAACTGCAGTGAGGGAATGGCACAATCAGGACTAGATCTCAGAAAAGCTTGACTCTAAAGTTCTTTATTTTGTAAGACACCCCTCCAGAAACCTTTACACTGAACTTACTTACAGCCATTCCTAAACACACTATACTCAACCAGATTAATTTATCCCACAGGTCTGGTTTTTCCCCCAAATTTTATTTTAGAAAATGCCAAAGTACATTAAAGAGAGTCAAAGATAATATGGGTTTAATAAAAATTGCTTGAGTTGACCTTGATAATGCTTTCAATTTTCTATCCATTATGGGAGATGGGAAGGGAGAAAAAGAAGAGACAAATATGATTTGTCCCAGTCGTTGGTGCTGCCTGACTTTAAGTATGTGTTATTCACCAGGGAGAAAAGTTGAAGAAAGAGTGATATAGACCACTCACAAATGGTCAGCAGTGAAGGACAAGCATTTTTGTGTTTTTGTCTTAATTTTGTATCATATAATAAAGGTAAATTTCTGGATAGGTGAAAATTAGACAACTATTCAGCCATACAAACACAAGCCCAATCTCTTAACATCAGATAATGTGAACATTAAAGTGTGTGGTCACATTGCTACATCTATTCTAGGGGTGCACTCTCATTTTCTCTACTTCCTGTGTGTGGACAGGTAATAACTGTTGGCCCTCTCTGCCAGATACAGAATATTACTGGTTTGGGGCAGTTTTTTCTCTTTTCTGAAAGTAGTAAGGGCAAACTCATTTGGCATTCTCACTTTGATTTTGAAACATTTACGAGGATGAGTCAGCAATGCATTTGCTAACAAGTCTTCTGGTACTCAGAAATCTCTACAGGACATAGAGAGAGGCAACGAGGATGAGAGTCACAGGGTCTGTGAATAAGCGAGGTAGGAAGCATATACTAGACAAAGAGTTGTAGAAGAAAGCACAGCAATCTTGTTTTTATAATCAGCCTTTAACTCTTGGTCATGTCATCTCACTTAGCTATAACTATAGCATCTATAAATGGAGGGGTTGAAGTAAAGAATCATTTCTAGCATGTCTTTTTCCATTTTCCAGTATTTAATAAAACTACCTCCTCCAAAAACTTTAATTATTCTAAATTTTATCTGCATGTTCTTTCTACTTTCTTGACATTATGTTCTTCGCTATACATGCATCTAACCATGTGAAATAGTCATAGAATTTCTACATAACGGTTGAGCATGTACACTTTAGTAAACTTGAATTTAAATATTCTAGTTTGCTCTGATTTGACATTCAGATGAAAATTAACACAAATATCTAAAGTTCAGCACAATAAGCAGAAAACTATTTCAAACAACACTTCCCTTTAGATTTTGACTAGGACTATGCTCCCCCTGTGCAGTCTCATAATTGAACCTGAAGTTCTAGTTTTCAAACTTACAAAAGTCATGCACTCTCTTGTTTAAATCCTTCACCCACAAAAAGAAGGCAATGGTAAATAACTCTGTCTCCTATCTAGTATACATCTTACTCCCTCTCAACTTCAACTTCTGACAGTATTTTGGTATTTTTATCTTTCAAAAGACTTCAACTCCCTGTATTCCTCCACTAAGTATACTTAAACATAGGCAAAATACTCCAATTAAGTCCACAATTTCCTTTCAACAGAGCATTCTTTCTCTGCATGCTCTTCTTTATTTCATTTAAATGTAGTGTTTCTCATGCTGTGTGGTTGCTTATGTACCCAAGATCCTGACAAACTGGAGGGATGGGACAAGGGGGTGACAGAATGATGAAACCCTGTCAAAGTGATTCTCTTTCTAATGCATGCACACACTCTCTATCATAAATAAAATAATCTTTTTTAAAAAATGTAGGATTTGTATCCTATACATAATTAATGCAGACTATGTATTTTACAGAAGGTATTCATGCTCATCCCAGGTTTTCATTTCTTTTTTCTATCACAGGTCTATTCATGTTGATTTTGTTGTAGAATCTAGATCAAAGAATTGTGTCTTTCTACCTCAAGACCTCCCTTGAAACTGAACACAGTCTCTTACCTGGGGAGATAATAAGATCCCTCATCAACCCACCTGGACAACTTTCCTTGAATCCTGTTTCACTGCAATACATAATCTGAACACAAGAAAATTTACTGCCTTTTGATCCAGATTTTAATGTCATACAAAACATCACTTTGCAACTAGGTTTCTAAATTTAGCCATCAGTATATTACCTAATCCTACCATGAGTGGATAATTGCGTAATCTTCTTCAGTCATCTTCCTTACTGTGTTGCATGAAAAAGAATTCAAGACTACTTAGCCTTCATTTTATATCATTATAAACAGCTTTTCTACATAGAATTTCAAACCAGATAAGTTTCAACCATAAGTTTTAGTCATGGAAATGAATGAACTTTTATTCTTTTGCTGAATAGATACATAAAAAGAAAAATGACCTATGCTAAGAAAATCGTTTTCTCAGATTTTCAAGCTTTAATGTTTTGTTTTTAAATGGATGATCTAAACTACTTTTATAATGATCCTTACTTCATCCCTAATAAAAGTCAAATACATAAAAATACTTTTTTTAAAGGTGGACTCAACTGAATGTGAAAGATAATAATGTACTTTCCCTACTTTCTCATAAGATGCTTAACTAGACAGAACTTCACACTGTATGTGAAGGTACAGAGTAACATTTACTCTCAGTTGGTGCACATATAAATTGGTATAGTGTTTCTAAAAAATTTATTGTAGATTGAAATGTGAAAAGGAATACAAAAAATTCCAACGGGATGATATGGGAGACTATCTTTTTTTTTTTTTTTATAGGGTCTGTGTACTCACTGGAGAAACAGAGACAGAAAGATCAAAGCAAAAAATCATGCCCCTTGGGGGGTATAGCCATGCTGCAATTCCTTCTCCTTTATTCTACTCTTGGATTCTTGGGCACACGCACACACCTGCCTGGTGTGAGTTTTGTTGCTAGGTCTTGGACTTGAACCACAGTCAACTACATGGCAGTCCAGCAACAATTACTCCATCTGCTGGTCTTGTAGGAGACTATCTTTATGGTCCTGGGATAATTAAGATTTCTTAAACAGGGCAGAAAAGAACAGACTATAAAGAAAAGAATTATGAGTTGACATACAAGGAAATTTTAAATTCTATACCACCCTTAAGTATGTGAAAAAACAAGTCAAATAATGGAAAAGGATTTGCAAATACACATAACCTATTAAAGGCTAATATTCAAAATGTATGATGAACTCATAGAAGTTAATTAGAAAATGATAAACTAAAATAAATTGGGTAACAACTTAATATAAATGTCTTACAAGATATTTAAATGACCAACACATATTTGAAAAAATGTTCAAACTTATTAATAATCTGAAGAATATAAACAGAAAGCATAATGAGATGTCACTACATAGTGAACAAATCAGCTTAACATTTTTATTTTAAATAACAATAAAAAGTAAAAATGTTCATCACCATGATTCAGCAAGAATATAGAACAACAGGACTTTTCAGATCCTGCTGGAAGAAATATGAATATTTACAACCAGTTTGAGAAACGGCTCGACTATCTCTGCTCAATTTGAACATTTGCATATTATACAACCTACAACCCAGCAATTAAGTCCCTCAGTATATACCAAAAGACATGTTCAAGAAAGCCCACATCGATTTATTCATGATAGTCTTAAATTGGTAATGATATAAATGTCCATCAAGTGGAGATTGGGTAAACTTATTATCATATTTTTCTTACAATGCATACTATGAAGCAATAAAAAGGAATGAACTGTTATTACACTGCCTTTACTTGAACAGTATCAATGAATCTATCAAACAAAATATTAAGCAAAATAAATCAGATACAAAATAAGACTTACCATACAATTCCATTTCTATAAAGTTCAAAAACAGACAAAATTGATCTATGGTGTTAGAATTCAGGATAGTGGTTATATCAGAAAAAAGAAAGGGGATGGTAGTGGGAAGGACAAAAGGGAATCACATATATCTTCCAACCTAGATGGTAGACAGAGATGATCTCTTGGTGCTGAGTCATGTGATAGCCCATGTATGCTGAAGAGTTTTGTACTTTTCCTGTCTCTATGTTTGATTCATTTCTAATTATATGTATTTTCAAAGAAAGGCTAAAAGCTCTGTCTTATACTATCTGAATCAGTAGGCATTCGTTTTCTGTAGATGTTGTAACAAGTTGCTGCAAGCTTGGTGCTTTTTTTTTTTTTTTTTTGAGAGAGAGATTTTTGTTATAGGGTACATGTGCTTGCCAGAGAGACAGAGAGAGATAGAGACAGAAAACGAGAAGTCATCCTTCAGGGGAGATGACTATACTGCAATCCTTTCTCCTCTATTCTCCTCTTAGGATTTTGGGCACGCATGCACATGAGCTTGGCATAAGTTTCAAGCCACAAGGTCCGGGACTCAAACCACAGTTGACTCCATGGGAGTATTGCACCTTAATCACTAGGCCACCTGCTGGTCCTAAGCTTGGTGCTTTAGAATCACAGAAATTCATTCTCTCTCATCAGACCTGAAATTGGGATGTCAACAGGGCTGCACTCTCTGGAGACTATAGGGCAGAATCTGTTTCTTGTCCCTTCCAGCTCCTGTTAATTTCTTGGCTTGGAAATACCTCACTCCAAAGTTTTCCTCTGTGGCTGTGTTGTCTTCTACACCAGTCTTTTAATCCCTTTTACGAGTGATACTTGTGATTAGGGCTCACCTAGATAACCCAGTAGAATTTCCTCATCTCAAGATCTTAAGTTTATCGGGGAACCAGCAGTTAGCGTAATGGCTATGTCGCTGGACTCCCATGTAGTCGACCGCGGTTCGTGTCCTGGACCCGGTGGCTTAAAACTCATGCCGGACGCGTGTGCGTGCATGCCCAAGATCCCGAGAGGAGAATGGAGGAGAAGGGATTGCGGCGTGACCATCCCCCCTGGGGGGTGATTTCTCGTTTTCTGTCTCTATGTCTCTGTCTGTCTGGCGAGCGCACACGCCCTATAGCGAAAAACCTCTCCAGAAAAAAAAAAAAATAGATCTTAAGTTTATCCACATCTTTAAAGTCAATGTCACTATCAAACTAACAGAAGTTCCAGGGATCAGAATGAGGCTGTTGGGGCCAGCAGTTAGCGTAATGGCTATGTCGCTGCACTCCCACATAGTCGACCACAGTTCGAGTCCTGGACCCGGTGGCTTAAAACTCACACCGGGTGCGTGTGCGTGCGTGCCCAAGATCCCGAGAGGAGAATGGAGGAGAAGGAACTGTGGCGTGGCCATCCCCCCTGGGGGTTGATTTCTTGCTTTCTGTCTCTCTGTCTCTCTCTGTATGTCTGGCAAGTGCACACGCCGTATAGCAGAAACCTCTCCAAAAAAAGAAAAAAAAAAAAAAAAAGAATGAGGCTGTCCTCCACAGAGTAATTATTCAGCTTACCATAGAGAGTCATTGACGGCAACCTCTATGCCTAAGAGGAGAGCGAGATAACCGAGCACTAGACTCACGTGAGAAAACTTCATGGTGCAGGAGTGCACTTTTATAGATAATGATTTCAGAATAGGTAGAAAACACGCAATCACAGCACTAAATGTTCACAAGGGATGCCAAGTGATAAAAGAAGTGTTTAATATAATCCAGTATTAGTAAAAACAAATCAAAATATGGACGCCTAAGATGGTACACGGACATGAAAGAGAGTCATGGTCACTTTAGCGTTATTTACACAAGAGAAATGACAACAATGAACTATTGATTTCAATATGTTACAAATATGACGGAAGGTGAAGACCATGAACAATTTTGGTTTGGCTTTGTTCTTCCACACGTCTGAGACCCTCTGTCTTCTCTGAATGCCTGCGCTTGTTACTCTTATGCCGAGTTACTCAGGCTGCTAATGCAAGCACAATGGTCAGTGTAGCCGCAGACGAAGCATTTCATCATCACTCTGGCACTACAAGACTCGGACACATTTTGTTGAAAAATGAACCCCTTCATTATGTCCCCAATTGGGAATCTGAGAGAAATCCCTGTGGAGAGTTGAGACACTCTCATCTATCTGCTCCTCGCATCATTGTTACGTGTGGCAGCTTGATCCCTGACCTTATTCATGGTACTGGTTTAAAATGCGTGGCTAGCCCCTTGGTTCAGTAGCTGGTGTCACTGGTTATTCACAGATCTCTTCAAAAGAAAAGGAGAATTGTTTCTGACATGCTTTCAGAGAAAATGAAATAAGTTTAGTGTTGTCATCTCCCTAATGAACACTCAGGTCATTGTGCAACTTTAGAAAATCATTTTGTTTAAATTAATATGGTACAATTATAAATATCAAAATGACCATGAGAAAATAGATGACATGTTTTGCACGAGGCTATTGATAAACGTTATTCTAATTCTAGAAGACTGTTTGTTTCCCAACAAAATGTTGCAAAGACTATGACAAGAAGACTTTCCAGATTTCTGTTTGTATTTCTTTGTCTGAGTGGGCCTTCAGAGCAGACCCCACAGGAGTTGCATGTACATGGAACTGAGAAACTTACTGCCCCTTCCCATGACTCTACTTTGAAGGAACAGTTCACGCCATCAACTCAGGAGTGTCATTAAAGAAACAGGATAAGTATCTCCCATTAGAAAGACTACAGCCTGAAGCTGGAGCTGAGTTTTCAGGCCCCACTGCTGTGCTTAAAAAAAAACTACCTCTTTCCTGGATTCTGGATGGAGAACACAATGTCCTTGGTAGGGATGAGGTGACCAGTGTCAGGAAAAGAGTCACCAGGGTTTTTCCAATATTTTAGTGTACATACAGGTATATTTACGTTTTCAGTGGAACATTAGGACTGTATCTGTTGAATTAACGGGTGGTCATCTATGGTCTTTTATATGTTTATGGAGAAGGTATGTATCCAACAATTAAACCCAGTTATATTATGACATATATATCCTATTGTTTGCCTGAAGTATTTGCTTACAAGATCTTCTATGCGTGTTTTCTAGTGGTTAACATTATTTTCTGTTTTGGCATTTGTGACTGTAGCGGTTTGAAATTTTTGGAATGTGGACCTACTGATGGAATAACATTGTTTCTATATTTAGATATGAGATAAGATATAACCAAATTTTTTGGAAGCTGACTTTTTATTTTTATGGAGAGAGATTTTTTGCTATAAGGCACATGTGCTCACCAGAGAGACAGAGATAGAGAAATGGAAAGCGAGAAATCACCTGCCAGAGGGGAGAGCCACACCACGATCCCTTTTCTCCCTTCTCTTAGAATTCTGGACACACATGCACATGCACCGGGTGTGAGTTTTAAGTGACTGAATCCGGGACTCTTGAACCACGGTAAACTATGTGGGAGTTCAGAGACATAACCATCACACCATCCACTGGTCTCAAGGGAACAGAGACATTTTAAGAGTATCCTGGAAGCCAACATTACTCCACTGTCCATATTGTTTACCTGATGGGCCATTTTCAGCTCTTTTGGATTTCCCTTGTCAATTCTGTTTCTTTCTATTAGAATAAAAATAAAGGGATATAATAATCTTATATATATTATAATTAATATTTCTCTAAGCCATTTCCATGATTATAAATTATCTCATTTAATCTTTATAGTAGCTTTACAAGTAAGGAGACTATAATTTATCCTCCAAAATGGGATATTTTCTAGTGCAAAAGGGAAAAGCTAGTAATAATATCAGGACAATTGGCATGATGGACAGGATGAGTCTGCCAAGTTCAGCATGGTAGAAACACAAGGGAACTGGTAGTGATAAAAGAAGATGACAATTTTAACAGTGTATCTTCTTTGAAATATTCAGTTGTAACACAAGTTTGAGAGGAAGAGGGGAAATAACTTTTTTGCTTCTGTTTAGATTTCGCTTCAACATGAAGCTCCTTAAAACAAAACCTTCCTCAATCACTCGTGTTATGTTTTAACTAGACTTGGCATATATTTAGCAGTCTCATTACCATGTATTTATGGAAAAGATAAGCTTTTATGAATTTCTTTCTTGCTTCTGAAAAAGAGGTCACATGTAGGGGGCTATCTGTATTAAATACATTATGATAACACAGATTTTACTAGTCTGTCATAAATTAGCAAAGGAATTTTTATTGGATATAGTTAAACTTTTTTTGAGGTTTTAAATTATTATTTCTTGAAGGGTTCAGCGTAAGTATGTTGGTAAAAATTCATTGCTCTTCCAATTTCACAAGGGTGAAGGATAATAATAAATCATCTAAATTATAAAAAGACCCCTTTGAAGCTGCATTTTAAGATATTAGCTGTTTTCTCAGTTCTCTCCTATATGCAGCCGAAAAACACCATGTTTGGTTTTGAAACACAACAATACATTCATGCTTAAACAAATGCAAGACATCAACATGAATTAATTAGAAACCAACAAAATGATAAACTGAGAGAAACGTGGATGAACAAAAGCAGAGAAGTTGGCACTACCACGCCTCCCAGCAGTCAAAATAATGGTGACCGCCCAGTCAGAGATTTTCAAAGGACACACAGTCTTGCAATGGTTGGGAAAAAATAGGTCAAAAAGGAATTTATGCTAAAAAAAAAACCAACTTTGTACTTTAGGCTTACAGTTTGAAGGATTAATACACAAAGAAGCATTGTGAATATAAACTGTTTTCTGTAAAAAATGTGATAAACATTATCTTATTATCATACTGGCACTTGTGTTCCAAACTCACCCACTACATACCTCTGTTGCAAAAGAAGCTAGACCGAGAAGAAACTGAACCTGATCTTTCTTTATCTGGGCCCGTGTCCCTTAGTGGAGACAAGGAGAGCTCCTGCCTCCCCCCTCCACTCCCATGGCACCAAGAATGGCTGCAATTCAAGGTGTGATTGGCCTCCCCTATGTTTTGGAATGAAAATTGCAGCCCTTGGGATTGAGCCTGAAGCAAAAATTCAACATGCTCCTCATCCTCCCCTCCCTCCCTTCTTCCTCCCCGCTATTTCATTCTAACAACCACATGCCAGTGGATAATGGGAGGGGCAGTCACTGAGGTCCAAACCTCACGAATTGTACCACTGATATATGTTAAAGAAAAAGAAAGTCTCTCTTCTCTGCGTACACCATTAAAATTAATTCCTGAATTTCATGCATTTTTATTTCATGTTACCCTGTTGCATATGTGTATGTGTTTCTTAAATTAGAGGCAAATTCTGGATTTGAGCAACAGTTTAAAGAATGCATAAATGCTTCAAAGGCTAAAGGATTTATCATCAGTGACAGGAGGCCCTTTAATGAAGGGAATTTGAATTTTCTTGGCATGCTCATGTATGAAATATTCTGATACTCTCCAAAATAATAATTTCATAATTATATAGTAGGTAAGAAAAGGCAAACATTACCTCACCCCCCCCCCCCCAAAAAAAGAGGAAACCTCAAAACCCTATGTCTAATTGCATGAATAATTGTCACTTCAGCTAGGACATCTTAGAATTGCTTATCATTAGATAAAATATTTGTTTCATGTGTAAAGGAATTATAGTATAAGGTTAATTTAATTTTTAATTTAGTATAAGGTTAATTTAATTTTTGACATTGCTTTTCTGGATTATTTTTCTAATTATAAACCTAACCTGATATTAAGAGTTCTCTCTTCATCCAAGAACACTTCACAAAAAACATTAATATCAGGGGGCCAGCAGGTGGCATGGTGGTTAATACACTGGACTCCCACATGGGTGACCACAGTTTTGAGTCTGGGACCTTGCAGCTTAAAAATCACACTGGACACTTATGTGTACATGAGCAAAAGTCCGAGAAAAGAATGAAAGAGAAGGGATTGTGGTGTGGCCACCATGCTGGGTGGTGTCTCTGTCTCTTTCTGACTAGTGCAGATACATTATGGCAAAACAAAACAACAACAACAACAAAACTAAAAATTTAATATAAAATACTCATCAATCAGGACCAGCAGGTGGCATGGTGACTAAGATGCTGAACACTCCCACATGGCTGACCATGGTTCAAGTCCCAGACCTGGTGGCTTGCTTTCTCACTTTCTCTCTCTCTCTCTCTGTCTCTGGTCAAATTAAAATGAATAAATGAATAAATAAAATTGAATACATAATTCTTAAAAAAATACTCATTAGCACTTAAATCTACCTAAAATTATTTCCTGTCTAGCAAAGTCAGCTTTCTTTCTCTAGACCACTGACCACGTGATAATAGTACTGAAGGGAAAGCCCAGCTTCATGATCTGGTGGTTAAGACAACTGGAGCCCACATGGCCAACCCCATAGTTTGAGTTCAGAACTCAGTGGCTTGAGAAAAATGCCAGGCAGGCATGCATGTATGTCCAAATCCCAAAGGGAGGGAGAGATGGAGGGGAAGGGTTTGTGGCATGACCATTCCCCATGGGGGTGATGCTTTCTCCTCTCTCCGTCTCCCTTTCTCTTGCTCACGAGTGTATGGACCCTCTTGCAAAGTAATAATAGTAATAACATTGAGGGGAGTATTTTGGTCAATTCAATTACAATTTAGAGCCAGCATGAAGAAGATGTAAAGATATTAGAAATTCTTTTTACTAGCTCAAAACCTTGTTAAAAAGACTTAGTGTCTTATATGTATGACATGCTTATTAATGCCTGGTTAGTAAATGTGATGCTTCCAAATTTGAGCAAAGATATTCTTTGTTTCCTACAATGTAAAAACTCAATCAAATTGACTAATAATTATTTTCTTCTCCATCAAAACGTCCATAATGTTCAGATCTTGGATATAATATGGGGAGTTTTGCTATGTTATCTGAGATACTGCTTTAATTTTACCTTAACATTTTTCTGTGTGCAGGACTCATCCACAGTTACAGCATTGACATTTTAAAAATAAATATTAGTAATTTGCTACCCAAGCAGGCATAAATCCCTAAAGCCATTTGTATATGAGAAAACTTTTCAGGAGAGTCATATAAGAATAGGTATCCAGTAACTCACTGGATCAAAATATTTTAGGGTAAGGTTCAAAAATTTATACCTTAAATAAATCTTTCAGAAAATACTGAAACTTAGGCAGCTTTGAAAAATGCTGATCTGTATCATGTCAAAACAAAGACGTGTGCCTGTAGGGCTTCCATTTGGTTTAATTGATGGCCAGACACTAGACCCAAGAAGAAAAATTTTAATTATGTATATATTATATTCAGATATATTCCAAACTAAATAATCACTATAAATTATCTACAGCAAACTAGAGTACCACTCTTGAGATAACTTGATATTAGAATTTTAGGTTATAACTTCATAAATAACTTCATGAAACCATGGACTTTTTTTTTTTTTTTTTTAAGATTTTTTTGCTTTAGGGCACATGCGCTCACCAGAGAGAGACCAAGATGGAGGGAAAGTGAAAAATCACCCCATTATGAGCAATAGTCATGCCACAATCCCTTCTCCATTATCCTCTCAGGATTTTGATCATGCATGCACATGTGCCTGGTGTGTTCTTCAAGCCACCAGGTCTAAGACTCTAAGCATGTAGTTGACCATGTGGGATCCAGTGCCTTAACCTACTGGCGCCAAACTATGAACATTTTGAGAAGGAATTCCAGTTCCTAATTTTACAGATGGGGAAACTAGTAAATAATGGGTATCAACTGTTAGTGTTTGCAAATCACATATGTTTAAGAGGGCAAAAAATGAAAAGAGAATGTGTAAAATGCTAAGAAACAAGCATGTTGAGTTAAATCAGGTTGAGCCTTTGAAGTCCATGGGATTGCTTAGCACAAATTGTGACCATCCTTTTCAGTTCCTCTCATAGCTCTAGAGTGCATTTCAGCCCAGACTGGTCCCAGTTTTACACAGAACAAGCATGAATTAGAGGTGATTATTCACTACCGCTCATTTGGGTCTTAGTTTAGGGAGTAGAAAAATCTTTCCATTATAACTTAAGTTTGATTAGAACTGAATCCAAGACATAGAATGGTACCTTGAAGAGGATGAAGACTGAGATCCCAGTTAGAGTCACACTATTTGTCCCTTTCACTGCAACACTCACACTTTACAAGTTTTTTTTTTTTTTTTTTTAAAGAAAAACCTTTTCAAGCTTTTTATTTTCTTTTACCTTTTCCCATCATTTGAAACATCTTTTTAAAGGTTATGTATTAAGTTTTCTATGAGCAGGAAAGACAGAGAAGGAGAAAGAGACAGCACCAACAACCGGGTCCTGACACTGCAATCCACACCCAGCTTTAGCCAGCCAGCCTCACTAGATAATGCGCATACATATGCTTGGTAGATTCAGCAAGGTCTACAGACATTAACCTGGAACCCTCCATGTGGATCCACCTCCCAGAGGGTCATATTTTAAAGCAGCACCAGCATTCAGCCCCTCATTTGAAACTTTTGTCTAAAAATCCCTCTTGAAACAGGCAATCATTATACAAATAATTAGTTCTCAGACTATAAATCCAAGAGAAACAAATAGCAGTGAAAACTTTAAAAAAAGGAACACTTTTTCATATGCAAAAAGAAGTATATTTATTGTAACTATAAAGATAAGGAATTATAATGTCTGACCCAGGTAATACAATTTTTAAAAAATTTTATTATCGGTAATATGTTTTGACACATTTTTTTCTTTGTACTTATGAGTCCAGAAATTTATTCCTTTTACTGATTAGAACAGGTGTATTACTAAGTTTTGTTGTCTATCTTAAAAGTTCTTGGTTGTTTTGAAAAAGCACCCAACAATGGGACTAGCATTTGGCATAATGGTTACATCGCTGGACTCTCATGTTGTCCACCATGGTTTTAGTCCCAGACCTGGTGGCTTAACTTACGTTTGTGCCCAAGATCCTGAGAGGAGAATGGAAAAGAAGGGATTGTGGCATAGCCATCCCCACTGAGGGGATGATTTCTCGCTTTCTGTCTCTCTGTCTCTCTCTGTCTTTCTGGAGAGTGCACGTTCCCTATGGCAAAAACCTTTCCAAAAAATAAAAAAAATAAAAAATAAAAAGCACCCAACAAGCTTCTTGGAGAGGATACCTGATCTCCTCTACCATTGCCAAGTTCATCTAAAGATTTATATTCAGCCTCAGGTGGATCCAGCAAACTCACAAGTACTCATAAAGCCTCTCTGAGTTAGGGCAGCAACTAATTCTCTCAATCATGGCTATCCATCTGCAGGAACCAAATCCTTTATGTTGAAAACAAGGAATCAAAGGGCAGCTCTCAATCAAGCACAAAGCTTATCTAATTTTTGGTGTGTGTATTCTATTTAGCAATTGTTTGGGAGCATGCGTTTTCAAACTTAGCTCTCTGATATTGCCACAGTATATTAGCAGATTCCACTTAGCTGTCTTTTGGATCCAGTGGATGAAAAGCTCCTCTGTGAGACAAGGCATGAGACCTTATTTGGTGTTGATAGCTCAGACTTCAGCTCAATGGCTGGCAAGTAAATGTTTCTGAACCAAAGTGAAATACAGCAATCTCCAACACCTTTCACATGTGTTTTGATTTAGAAGTTCTTTGTAAGTCTGCCAGACACAGTTTATTTGTTAAATAATTGGGTTTAGAGAACATCTCTTCTATTGAGATACAAAGTTATGTTTAAACTTGGAAAAAAATTTAATTAATATATATAAAATATAAAAGGCTATTTAAACAACGCTCATTTAGTTTTTATTCAAATAAGTCTTAATTCCTCCAAAATAATCCTTTTGGTTATATGCCTTGCAAATATATATGGACTAGTGTTTTTATTTCATTTACCACTCACAATAATACTACTGGGTCTTGGAAAAGTCATGATATATTTTTCTATGCAAAAATGTGTCTTGACTTTTCTGACAATGCAATATTTCCTGGAAAAAATTAGCTATTGTTCAGTTTTTACTGAATAAACTATGACTATGGTCTAGTGGCATAAATTTATAACCATAAAAGTAAATTTTTAAAAAGATCATGAATCTTCTCCTTATGGCCAACTATTTACAGACATCCTTAAGACTTTGAAAACATAAAATGCTGATATTGCTTCCTCCAGATACATCATCATCTCTATTATAGCTTCTTTTCAAAGCAAAGAATCATATTTTAGCTGACATGAGGCTCTGGAGATTCAATAAGTCCAACCAGGCCCTTGAAATACTGCTACAACTTAATAGAGAAAACTGACCTAATGTGGTAGAAATTGTAGCCTGAGCTCTCCCCAGTGACCTTAGAATGACAAAGGCTTTATAGTGTTTCCATTTGATAGTATTAAAATAGCTTCGATCAGAGAATGAGATGTAAGTGTAATTGGCAGAAACCCAGACTGGAAGTTTGAGGCCTCGGGTAGAAGTTTGAGATTCAAAACCACAGAGGTCAAGGGCCCATGGTCATCACTCTTCCAGCAGTGGCAGACAGAATGGACAAGTGCATTCAATCAGGGGGAAGAACAGTGAAGGGAGGCCACCCACACACACCTTTGTTTGCTTACCCCTCCCCTACCACAGGATGCTGTGGAGACAGGTGTTACCAGGCTTGAAAATTCTGTGTGGAGAAACCTGCTGGTCAGTGAGTGCTTTTCCTCAGTAGAGGCCTTCAAAACATACTTTCGGCATTTCTTCTTTAGCTGATGTTTATTTACTTAGTGTCACTAACATCGACATAGTTTTATGTGTGACTTTAAATCAAAGGCTTACTAGATGGAATAATATGGATTTTCACTTAATTAACAAAGACCTTTATTCAGTTGCTCAAACATGTGAAAATGAGAACATACCAATGTGAACATTCTTTGCCATTTCATTTCCTAACACCAGCACTCTAGGACTGATTTTGAGGACACGGTATGTGAAAAACATTTTATTTTCTCCTCATTCAGCAAATGAATAAATGATCCATTATACCTAAGCCACTGAATGTCTACCCATAAAAAGAAAAAATATATACATACATATTTATGTGTGCACATATATGTGTGTATATGCTTTAAATATATGTAGTATAGGATATATGTATGTGTGTGTATATATATATAGAGAGAGAAAGAGAGCGAGAATGAGAGGGTATATAGTGTGTGTGTATATATATATATATGTATATATATATATATAGTATTTTTCTATTCAAAAGGCAACAGGTTTCAGATAAACTATTTCTGAAAATTTATTATATACACATTGTAAAGTAACTCAGTCATTTGCAATAAGGTTTTAGTTAAATTTGTCACTTACTAGGATGGTATCACATATTTATTTGCAATGACTTTCAATATTCTGGGACTTGCTTTGAGTATCTAATAAAATATCCAAATTTTAGAAAGTACTTCATTTGACTTCTATATCATATTTAATAAGAAGTACTTGTGGCAATTTATCAAGTCAAACATGTAACAAGCCAGATTTAAAACAAAAACCAGCTCTGTTCATACAAATTAAACAGCCATAAATTTAAATAGTTTAAAACCTTTAAGAAAGCAGATCTGAAAGGTCAGTTAGTAAAATGTAATTTTTATTGAAATGGCAGCATTCATTCTTTCAAAGAATATTCTTGAGTGTATGTTACTTGCCAATCATGGTACTAGGCTCTAAGAATACAATGTTTAATTAAAAAATATGCTCCTTTTTTTCCTGTAGTTTTTATTTGATGCTTAATTTAATCATGTAAGGGTCATTATTTTGTGACTAAAGTAACCTGTAATTATCTAGTGATGAGGAAAGTCTATCAAGAAAGATAGGACACAAAGTAGGAGGAAAAAATAAAGAGAAACAATCAAAATCAACAACAACAAAAAATAACCCTCACCAACACCTTTGAAGAGCCTCCAAAATACTATAATCAGATAAAACTGGTTTCATTCTCAGAGATTCACTTAGATGCATGCATGGTCGTGGTGGCGTGGGATATGGAACTCTGTGCTTCACAACCTGGGGCCCATGGAAAGCCAAGGTTCAATTCATGGGGATGAAAACTGTTCCTAAATATGTGGGGTCTTCAAAAAGTTCATGAAAAATGCATATGATAAAAATAATATATGTGAATTTAATAAATTTTTACACCAAAAGAACAAAAAAACATGTACTATTTTGTTACATGTCTGGACAGACTCTAGTTAGAGGCACTAAGAAAGATAAGACATTTGTTTGAAACGAGCTCCTATCAGAGAAACATGAATTTTGCTAAAATTAAAGCAAGAAAAGCATCAAAAAATGGTACATGGAAGAGTGGTAAAAATCACCGATGCTTTCCAAAAAGTTTATGAGAATAGTGTTCCAAAGAAATCAGTAATTTATAAATGAAAATCTTATTTTAAAATGGGATGAAACATTTTTGAATTTGATGCCTGAAGCAGCAGACCATCTACATCAATTGGTCAATAAAAGAAATTAATCTTGTTCAGGCCCCACGAAGAAGTTGAAAGATTTATAGTAGAAACAATAGCCAATATCATTGACATCTCAACTGGTTCAGATTACACAATTCTGACTGAAAAATTAAAGTTAAGCAAAATTTCTGCTTCATGAAAGTCAAAACTATTGTGTTGAACCAGCTGTAAAGAAGAGCAGAGCTTTCAAAGGAAATGTTAAACAAGTTTGATCAAGATCCTAAAACATTTCTTCGAAGCATTATAACAGGAGATGTCACCTGGCTTGTTGGTATGATCCTGAAGACAAATCACAATCAAAGCAATGGCTACCAAGAGAGGGAAGTGATCCAGACAAAGCAAACACGAATCAGTCAAGAGTAAGGAACATGGCAAATTTTTTTTTGTGATGCTCAAGGCATTTTGCTTATGGGCTTACTAGTGGGTCAAAGAACTCTAATGTATGCTTATTATGAGAGTATTTTTAAAAATATTAGGTGAAACTTTAGCAGAAAAATATCTGAAAAATCTTCACCAGAGTCCTTTTCTACCATGACAATACTGTTAATCATTCTTATTATCAAACAAAGGCAAGTTGGGGAGTTTGGATGGGAAATCATTAGGCATCTACTCTAAAGTCCTGATTTGGCTCTTCTGACTTCTTTTTGTTTCCTAATCTTAAAAAAAAAAATTTAAAAGGCACCCATTTTTCTTCCATTAATAATGTAAAAGACGGCATTAACACAATCTAATTCCCAGGATCCTTACTGTAGAATGAGCTAAATGACTGTTATCATTACTTACAAAAGTGTCTTGATGGGCCAGCCGAAGACATGAAGGTTAAAGCAGCTGAATCCCACATAAAAGACTGCACAGTTTGAGTCCTGGACCCAGGAGCTTGAAAATCATGCTAGGCATGTGTGCGTGCATGCCCAGAATCCTGAGAAGGAAATGGAGGAGAAGGAATTGCAGGGTAGACATATGCCCAGGGGGGTGATTTCTCATTTTCTCTCTCCCTGTCTCTCTCCAGTGAGCACACATTCTCTATAACAAACAAAATGAAACAAAACAAAAATATGTTGAACTTGATGGAGCTCATGTTGTGAAATAAAGTTTATATTTTAATTTTAATTACATTTTCTCAAACTTTAGTCCCCTAATATATTACTCTAGATTTTACCTCCTTCCTGAACTACAACATTCTAATTTTCCTAGATGCCTACTAAATATTGCTTTATGATTTTTAATTTAATTATTTTTAAATTTTTTTAAATTATTTTTTAAAATTATTTTAATTATTTAATTTAACTTTATTTATTTATTTATTTATTCATTTATTAAATTTGGTCAGAGAGAGACAGAGTGAGGGAGGAAGAGAGGGAAGGAAAGTGAAAAAGTAAGCCGCCAGGTCTGGGACTCAAACCATGGTTGGCCATGTGAGAGTTCAGCACCCTTAACCACTGCACCAGCTGCTGGCCCTTCTTTATGATTTTTCTAAGTGTAACTCCAATTCAGTATATGTTGGCCAAAATTTACTATCTTACTTTCAAACCAGCTCTTTGCCTTGTCTGCCTTCTTCTGTTAAAGAGCCATAGTTCTCCCAGACACCTTAGATCAACACCTGTCATCTTATTTTTCTCTAGTTCTCCACATGTCTCTTGTATTGGATTTGTTACTACATTACATTATATATAAAATGGTTCTTTTCATCACTTGAGTATTGAAATGATTTCTTAAATGATTTTTCTAGCTCCTCTTAATCATTTGTGACATTTACATATACTCTGGGACAATATTAATCTTCATAACATAGAGTTTCTTTAAATCTCCCTATTATTAATTAGTTTTGTGGTCTTAAAAACATCTCTTGAACTCTGAGAAATAACTGTGCAAAATTAAATTATATGTGAGGTCTCCTAGTTCTTTTAATACTCAAGTATTCTGCATCGGAGACACAAAAACATTTTTCAATGTCTAATGCCTACATATTTCAAATATATAATTAGATTCATAATATTTTACTCATCTCTCTAGCCAGATCACTTATGAAGCCTCTAAACATGCCTTATTCTCTGGCCTATTCAACTTTACTTAGCATAAATATCCCAATCATTCTACCTCCACACCTCTCTTTTTCTTGTCCCTTTTGTCTACAATATTGCTTCTCAAAATGTATCTTTCTATCTTTAAAGATGCAGCAAACAATCAGCATCCTAAAGAAAGTATTCCTTATCTTTCTTTTCAATGTCCATAACACTTAGTTCATCTTTTTGCTCTTGCACTTCATCTTTGAGAAGATAATTTCTTACATTAGTTACCAATGATAAATGTGCTAAAAAGAAGTAGTATGGTTTGTTTCTTTTGTTTATCCTCTGCAGTGCCTAGTTCAACCTTGGGCATGCAGCATATGTTGAATAAGAATCTTTTTTAATAACATTTATATAACAATTAGAACAAAACAATAACATTTATGTAAAAAATATAGAAACTTCCTTATAATAGCAGGTTAAAGATCCCAAAGTGCTTACAAGACATGTTTCAATTCATTTGCATAAAATTATTAATGTGGATTACAGATATCATTTACACATAAGAAAACTGATTCCTAGGAAAGTTAAATAATTTGTCAAGACTAATTAACTATAGATGTTAATACTTAAGCCTGAGGCTAAAAGACAAACTGTTTTCTGAGGAGCCCACTGTCTTTGCAATGATTTTTATGGTCAAAATAAAAATAAAATAAAAACATTATTTGTATGAGGACAACCATATTGTAAAAATTTTTCTGGCTTAAAAGACCTGGAATCAAATCTTTAACACAACTAGTTTTACATCTACTTTTTTTTCATACTTATGAGTCTTTAAGTAGCAGTCACTTCACCTGGTTTAAGCCTGGTTTATCAGTGAATTCCACCATGGTGGAATGCATAATTATAATCAGTGCCCCGGAAAGGTGGTGGGGCAGCTGGGGAAGGTGTTTGTTTTGACTGAAAAGCTGTCTGGGCATCCTAGAGAAGCAAATATTAACTTGGTGGTGAGAGAGCTCATTCCTAGAGTTTCTTATGACTCCACAGTCATTTGTTAAGACTCACTCAACAAATGAGGCATTTAACATATATGGAACAGTCATTTGCATTTACAGACACTGCTCTTTTGCTCAAGATTTCTCCACTCAAAAAATTAAACAAGAATATAACCTTCCCACAAAAGTAAGTTCTTGAGACAAAAAGCTAAAAGCCGATGTGCTTTCTGACAATATGTGCTTAGAGAAAATGCAGAGAGCAATGTGTGGAGCTTGTGAACAAAGAAAGTGGAGCAGGTCTTTGATAAGGAGAGAAAAGTGAGAAAAAAATTCCAAAGAAGGTGTCAGGTTGGAATGCCTACTGGGGAATCCTTATTTGAAAAGCATTTTTTTAAAAAATATGAAACATATAAGAAAATGATACATGTAACATGCAGTTATGGGAATTCAGAATATTTTCTGATCAATGATTGTTGAAAAATACTTTAACTAAAATATATTTTTAAAACAAAGAGAAAATGTACCTATGTTGAAGTACACATAAAATAAAACAAATGTCTTGATATTGATGCTCATATACGGAACAAAGTGCCAACATTTCAAATTATTGCACTATGGAAATCATTAATAAATAATGATGTACAACTCTCTCCTCACCTTTTTCTATAGTGTTTAGTTCTTTGACCACTCTGTGTTTCCAAGTTCAGAAAGTTGTGGAAAAATTAAAGTAAAAATTCACTTTGGTACAAAAAAAAACTGACACTAATAGTTTTCTCACATAACAAAACACATTTTCCCTGAACATTTTAGAAAACGTCTTTTATTGTCCTGGGTGATGCATGACATTTTGTGAATTGCTAGTGCAGGCCGGAGGCAGGGCATGGGGAGGACAATGAGGGTATGGAGTGACATTAGAATGCTGAGAGCAAACCTATCATTACTTTATATATCCATATATAGAAATACACACACCCATACACGCCCACTACCTACACACACACACACACACACACACACACACACACACACACGTGTGTCATCTCTGTGGGAAAAGTCATGAGAGAGAAGTCGTCAATACCTTTGGAAGCAAACTATGTGGTATGAGTCAGCTGAGCAAGCCAGGAGATACCACAAATGGATCGTGATTTGGAACAAAGTCTTGGTCTCAATGTCTAGAACATGGTAGGTCAGTTGAAATTGGAAGGTCTATGCCGGGAGGTGGCCATTCCAGAGCTACTGTAGTATCTGTCCTGCTGGACTTTCCGCTTTTTCAAAATAAACCGAGTTTATTTTCCATTGTGAAATGTTACAACCTAAAAACATTGACAACCAATTCATTGTCTCTAACACTATGCAGATCAAGCCACCCATGTCTGTAGGCTACTCTGACCTGTGGGCGGCAATCTGGGACTCTAGAAAAGAGGAAGGTACACTTTTCTCTCCCAGTGAAGGCTAAAGAAATGGCAGACTTGAGGCAGCACCAAGAAAAAATAATTCCTTCCCTCCCTAGCTCCCTTCGTTTTATTTTAAAACAGGCCCTTGATTTTATTTTAAAACAGGCCCTTGATTATTAATATATTCTTAATTATATGTTTGTACACAGCTGATGGCCATATGCTTTCTTTTCTCTGGGAGCAAAGACTATTCATACAGTTTATATTAAGATTTGTTGTTTGGGGTAGAAAGAGGGGAGGTCTTCTGAGTCTGCAGAAAATCTCCAAGCAGCAGATTGCAGGAATCCACAATCTGCAATCTGCAATCTGCAATCTTGGAGATTTTCTGCAGATTTCAGATTGCAAGTAGCAGATTGCGGATTCCTGCAATCTGCTACTTGGAGATTTTCTGTTAATGATTTAGTGATACAGCTCAAGACTGGATATACTAAGTGTCATAAAACAAACTACAGCAAAAAGTTGACAATATTTTGGAAAAGAATTTCTTTGCAAATTAGGAATTGCTTATATCAAATGCATAACAAGTTTTTTTTTTTTTTTCCCCAAAACAAAAGCTGTATTATAACACCAAAATACTATTTCAAGTTGAATTTATCAGGAAAGATTATTTACTATTTCTCAAACCTGTTAAATGTATATTTAAAAACAATATACCTTGTATATTTTACAGAATAAAGTGTAAGTAACTATAATTTTAACTACAATGAAGATTAAAGAGATTTCCCCAAAGTAAATTTTTACATAAAATCTTGGTGTTTCAATTCAGTGCAATTTTTAGTCACTTGGAATGAATGAACTAGACTACCTCCTCCTCCTGTTCCACACATACAGATCTGGCAATGCTGTAAGTAATCACATATGAATTTAATGTTCATAATTAACTGTAATTAGCTAGAAAAATGTTAATGGAAGTGTGTCTGTTAGAAGCAAAAAAATCAGCATCTCATTACAAGCCAAGCAGGGATTATTTGATGTATAATTCTACATGTTCATAGATCAGTTTCTAAATGTTAAACAGACAAATTTTCGGTGTTGTTTTTAACCTTTAGAGCCCATTTAAAACTCTCACAGAAATGAAAATGTGCAGTAAGTGATTTTTTTTGGAATACTCATTTCCATTTTCTACATTCTTCTTCACCTTTCTAGACTCCACAGCAGAGCCCTTTAGGGTTAAAGGAGTGAAGCATATTTATTAACATTCTCAGCACCAGGCACTGTGGCAGGAAAACCATAAATCAGAAGAGCCATGAATACTTCAAATACTTTTTTCACTAATATGATTTTCTCTTGTCCTTTTTTTCTTTCTGTCTTTATTTTTTTTAAAGAGATTTTTGCTATAGGGCATGTGCACTTGTCGTAGACACAGAGAAAGACAGAGTGAGAAAACATGATAAATTATCCCACCCTCCACCCCCCAGCACCCCCAGCCCCAGAAGCGATGGCTATGCCACAATCCCATCTCCATCGTTCTCCGCTCTGGATTTTGAGCACTTATGCACAAGTGTCTATCATGAGTTTCAAGTGGTTGGGTCCAGGATTCCAACTGGAGCCGACCATTTGGGAGTCCAGTGTCTTAACCACTATGCCACCTGCTGGCCCCATCTCTTGTTTGCTTTTAAAATTATAGAATCTTATTGCTACCTATACTATTTCCTTCCTGCAACAGCTTCTCCTCTTCCTGAGAGCAGCATTCACTTAATAGCATTTTCCATGTCTCGGATTCAGACCTCAGTATCACCCTCGATCTTTACTCTCTCATTCCTCAAACACGATGTCCTGGCTACTTTCTCAGTTTTAACTTCCTTTTCTCATAAATTCTTCCCTTGCCTGTTTATCTGACTTCCTTATAGAACAGATGATTTTAAAACCCTCATGGCTGTAAATTTACAAAGCCTCTTTCTCACGCTCTTCTTTCTTGCACAGGAAAGGCTCAGCCTGGCATTGGTGGGTTACCATGTTCTCCGTGCTCTGTCTGAGCCTTGTCCTCCAATTCTGTGTCTACTGCGCCACCTCTTATTCTGCACTGTGTCCAGGCCAGGTGCCAACAGGCCCGGTCATCACCTTCTTTCTCCTACCTGGAATTACTTTGCTCCACCTGAATAGCATGACAACATTCTTCTAATATGTCCCAAATTGAATGGAAAAGTTCCTTTCTCTCCCAGGCATTGTCTGAAGCTCCCATTCAAAGTCATTATTATTCTCTTCCACGGTAAAATAGCCACTTGTCAATGCTCTTATTAGCACCCTCCACAGAGTGCATGTCATTTCAGTTCTTTCCCTATTAGACAACATGTATTACTTGAGGCCAAGGACCAGAGTAACTCTTTTTTAAATGTCATTATTTATCCCTTTCACTCAGCATGCCCACTTGTTAAATAGATTTTCTCCTTTTTAACTGAACTAAAGTCAGACTTTTCTCCTCTTATATTTATTAAAAGAAATGAAAGCTTAGACATACTAAAAGGCTTCAGCAGGTCTCATGGTCCTTTGGTTGCAAAGTTAGTCCTCCCTTACACCATGCTACCAGTGCTATCTACCATAATGATCAACACTGACACTGAACTGATAGGCCGTATCAGGAACTGTTCCAAGTACTTTAATACAGGCTATTTACTTTCCACAACTATTCTATAGGAATTTCTATTTTACAACTATATAAACTGCAACACAAAAGACATTCCATGGGTTGCCCAAGCTCATGCAGCTAATATAGCATGGAGCCAAAATTCAGCACAATAAGTTTGACACCAGATTCCAGATTCTCATTGTTCTGTTATGGGATTTGCATTTTAAAAGACCACAGCAGAAAGAGAGACTTATAGAAATGTCTCCCTAATGGTGAAGTTTAGGTTCATATGCTGCTGGGGTGGGAGGAAGAAAGACCTCCCCTGGAGCCGATCTAATCACTCCACAGATGCCACACCTCCATGCTTTATATTAATGGCTTGCCTTGGAGGGTATGTATGCTTTTGCCTGAGAGTTCAGGCTGTAATACTGGCCCTCTGAACAAGATTTGGCAACCTTTAATTTATGTTCTGCTATAAAAGTCAACATGAGTTTCTGGCTGTAAATTTGTCATGCCTTGCTAATGAACTAAATTGTGTTTTCTGCCAGTGTTCCATTTAAATTGATGTGACCTCATTCATTAACACATACGTATTTATAGTTGTAAGACATTCATAGGGCTTTCAAAAACTTCTGCCCACTTAGTCAGGAAGGGAGTGTGGTTTGAGGAGTTGATAAAGGTATGTAGCAAAGGAAGAAAAATATAAGATAACTTCATTTCACCTAACATTCACCATAAAACAGTCTTTTTAATACACCATTTTAATTCTGTTACTTCCTTGTTTGGAGACCTTTAATGTTTCTGCATTGAGCATGATAGGTTTTACACTCACTGTGGGATATGCAGAGCTTCCTACAGAGCTAGCTCAGACCTACCCTTCTAAGCATAAAATTTATTAAAAAGACCCAGAAAACCCATTATATATTAGTATAAATAATGTAATTTTATGGAAAAAAACATATTTTAAAAGTAAATAGTGAGAAGAGTGGCAGTGCTTAACATTTTTTCCAAGTCTCTGTAATGTCTGGTTTAGTAGAAAACAGCTGAGTTCTCACCGTATTCAGTCTGCTAAAATATCATCTTTCATGTAGCTTCTGGAAAACTCTACAATACGTTCATAAGAAAGTGAGAGTGAAAAATGAAGCTAAAACTTATCATTGCCCTGAAACTAGTTTTGCACTCATGGACCTTCTGAAATGATCTTGGGGGGCCTTCAGGGGTTTCCAAACCACATTTTGAGAACTACTAGTAGAAGGGAAGAAAACAAAGGACATGGGACAGGGTAGTAATTTTAGACAGGATGAGGGGTCCGGAAATTCCCATTTGAAGAAGTGAAAGCAGAGCTGAGGTTTGAAGAACAAGAGCCCATACCAATTCTAGGCATAGAAAATAAGAAGCACAAAGGACTCAAAGAAGAAAAGAACTTGAGAAATTTGAGAACCAAAAAAGAGGTCACTGTGGTGAAAATGTGGTGAGTAAAGGAAAGGATGGGATGAACTGTGGTCACAGAGCAGGCACCACCAGACCATGAAGGGCGAAGGTCATAAGCTAGTGGCCTGTACTTCTGATCTGGACCTCTGCTTTGCAAATGTGTTCAGTTTGTCTGCACGATGTATTTCAATACTATTTTTATGATGATCATGATAGTGATTACTATGGAGTCAATTCTTTCAATAAAGTTTTTGCATGAAAATCTGGACTTCTGAATTATAGTAAACAAACCAGAACACCAGGCAATACTAAGCTCAACTCTAGGTGAGGAAAATATTGTAGTACTGAGTAGCACCCACTGCATTAGAGGAAGCCATATTCTCCATTACTTCCATTGCCTCTTCAAAATTGATACTCCCTCCATTGCTACTGATCCTGACCTAACTCGATTATTTAAGTCACCCTCCTTGCCCCACAGACATGATGTATGTGTCAGACTTCTAAGAAAGGACTTATGTAGCATTTGGTTTTTGATTCTGTTCTAAGTGAAGTGGGAAATCCTTGAATTGCAAGAAAGTGACATCTTCTCATTTATGTTTTTTAAAAGTTTATTTTACTCATGATAGAGAGCATTTCCATGTGCACGAGAGAGAGAGAGAGAGAGAGAGAGAGAGAGAGAGAGAGAGACACTCTCACAACTGAGTACTATCACCCTGCAATTTGCTTTCCCCAACCCTTCCACTTGTCAGGATTTTGGGTATGTGCTCATATGCCCAGTATATCTTCAGACCAACCAAGGAATCTGAACTCACAATTAGCCATGTGACTTCCAGCAGTGCAGTTCAGTTTACTATTGTATGAGTCTTTTATGTTTTTAAAAGATTACCAGCTGTTGTACAGAACATAAATTGCAATTGGCAACAGTAGAATCACCTGTTGACAAGTTCTCTGCACCCAGCTCCCAAGTCCCATTCCTAAAGTACATCAGGAACTTTGTTTTTGCTTCTGCCTTTCCTATGCTGAATGTTCTTCCTCTGACTCAAACTTTACCTTTCCTTTCCCTTCTTGAGATCCCAGTCAAAGCCCTCAGCCCCTCAGTATATATATTACACCAGAGTGGAAATGCAGGCATGAAGTATCCCCAGATCACAATTGCTCCCTGCCTGAGGCATTTACTGTACTCCTCCCTAATACAAAGAATTTACAATCAATGGTTTTAGAGCTTTTCACAGTAAAAATAAGCTCATCAATGAGACTATAAACTTCTTGAGGGCTCGAACTTTCTAAGAGTTCACTGTTCCTAACAACCCCAACAAGAAAAAAAAAATCACAACTAAGGGTCGGCAGGTGGCAGAGTGGTTAAAGCACTGGACTTCCACATGGCAACCCGTGGTTCAAGACCAAGACCTGGACTTTAGCTAAGCACGTATGTGTGCATGCCCAAAATTCTGAGAAAAGGGAGGAGAAGGCATTGTAGAATTGACATCCCCCCCAGGGACTGATTTCTAAAAAAAGAAAATTCCGACAATTAGCACTGGTGTTTAGAGCATTTACATTCCTTAGGAGCTTGCTTCATATTGTCTAAGAGCTCAGAACCCCCCTTTTTTTTTTGGTTAATTGATCAAGACAGGCAGACATCTGAAAAACTATCAGAAGTATAATAGCTGCCTTTATAACAAAGGTATTATTATACCCTTTTCTATCTATTATTTAAAGACTGTGACAAGTTATTCAACTTCTCTCTCTCCTCTCAGTTTCATTGGTAAAATGGAATTACAGTAAGTAGTATCTCTCTGATGTGCTGTTGTGAAGACTGAATAAAATAATACACAGTGCCCAGTTCTTGTTTATTGCACGGCTGTGTGATACATATGAGCTATCATCAGCAACAAGGCTTTTAAAAATATGTCTGCATAATTCAAAATCAGAAAAAATTAGTGACAAATTTTACAAAGTCTTCCCCACTGAAGATCACACCATTTTCTGTGATGCATGATTTTTTTTTTTTCTTTTTTTTGGAGAGGTTTTTGCTATAGGGCGCGTGCGCTCGCCAGACAGACAGAGAGAGACAGAGAGATAGAAAGCAGGAAATCACCCCCCAGGGGGGATGGCCACGCCGCAATCCCTTCTCCTCCATTCTCCTCTCGGGATCTTGGGCACGCACGCACACGCGCCCGGCGTGAGTTTAAGCCACCGGGTCCGGGACTCGAACCGCGGTCGACTATGTGGGAGTCCAGCGACATAGCCATTACACTAACTGCTGGTCCCTGTGATGCATGATTTTTTAACTTTTCAGTAATAAAACTATTTTCAGTACCTTCAGTACATGTATTACTTGAAGACACTTTTGTGGGAAGAACTTTATGATTAATTAATGAATTAATACTTTTTCTAATGGGATTAGATAGAGATTAATAACCTATGGTGAACTCAAGCAGGTCACCTATTTAAAAAAATGAATAATCTAATAAAAAATGGGCAAATGAATTTACTGGACAACTCTCCAAGGAAGATTTATGAATGACTAAGAGGCATATGTAAAAATGTCCAAAGTCTCTTGTCATAAGAAAATGCAAATTAAAAGCATAATGGATATCATTTAACCTCAGTTAGAATGTGTAGGATCAAAAAATAAACAACCACAAGTGCTGGAAAGGCTGTGGCAAAAAGAGAACCCTCTTACACTATTGGTGGGAATGTAAATGAGTACCTCTGGGAAAAGAAATATGGAGATTCCTTGAAATTCTACGAATATAACTGTCAGATGACCCAGCGATTCTGCTCCTTGGTCTTTACTCAAAGATAGGAAAACACTTAAATCAGAAATACACTTGTACATCCATGTTTATTGTAGAATTATTCACAATTGTTAAAACATGGAATCAACCTAAGTGTCCAAAAACAGATGACTGGTTTGAAAATCTGTGGCCCATAAATACTATGGAGTATTACTCAGTTATAAGAAACAATGAGACCCTATCAATTGGTCTAAAGCAGGTGAACATAGAAAATTTAATGCTGAGTGAAGTGAGCCAGACTTCAAAAGATATACACTGTATATCCCTACTCAATTTGTACTAAATATCTTCAGTCTATGGCAGAAATGGAAAGATCTGAAGGTATGATAGTAGAGAGGGTACAGGTAGGTACCTGAGACTAGAAGCGGAGTGAATGGTAGAGAGTGGATGGGTGTGAGGCTTAAAGGAAGAAACATCTAACCGACAGAAAAGTAAAGTTCTCTGTTGAAAAGGTACACATATCACATACACCATGATTAGGACTTTATGTAAAATCTGAAATTAATGTAAAAACATTTTAAAAAATTTAGAAATTAAAAAATATACTTTTTATTGGGACCAGCAGTTGGAGTAATGGCTATGTCACAGGACTCCCATGTAGTCGACCATAGTTTGAGTCCTGGACCCAGTGGCTTAAACTCCAGGCGTGTGTGTGTGTGTGCGTGTGTGTGCCCAAGATCCCAAGAGGAGAATGGAGGAGAAGGGATTGTGGTGTGGCCATCCCCCCTGGGGGGTGATTTCTCGCTTTCTGTCTCTCTGTCTCTCTCTTTCTGGTGAGTGCATGTGCCCTATAGCAAAGCAAAAACAAAACAAACAAAACTCTAAAACAAAACCCACAACTTTTTATAATGACCTAATTTTAGTAACTTTAGAGTTGTAGATTTTCTTATATTATCTGGTTTTTGAGACACATGTCATAATCCTGTTTTATGCTACTATGCTAAATAGGTAGGTTGATCATTCTTTTATTTAAAGAATTATTTTATTTAACTTTATTTATTTATATTTAATCAGAGAGGGACAGAGTGTGAGAGAGAGTGAGAGAGAAAGTGAGAATGCAACCCACCAGGTCTGGGACACAAACTGTGGTCAGCCATGTGGGAGTCCAGCATCCTTAAACACCATACTACTTGCCAGTCCTGAGGTTTAGCATTTTTAAAAAGTACATAAGGCAGTGTAGTGGTTAAGGCACCGGACTCTCCTGTGGCCAACCAAATTGAGTACTAGGTCCAACAGCTTGAAACTCATGCTGCATATGTGTGTATCTATGCCCCAATTCCAAAGATGAGAGTAGAGGAAAAGGCATTACAGTGTGGCCATACCCCTCCGGGGGTTGATTTCTCGCTTTCTGCCTCTCTGTCTCTCTGGTGAGTGCACACACCCTACAGAAAAAAAACTCTCAAAAAACAAAAACGAAATAACAGTAAACGTATAAGACAGTACAAGGAGAAGTGAATGACTATGAACACAAACTTTAGAGTTTGATGGCTGGGATTGGGCCTTGGATATAACTTTGTGTTATAACTTACTTTTCTCTGCCTAGGCCACCTTATCTGTAATTTGCTGCTAATAATAATAGCACCTGAGTTATAGGATTATTTTAAAGACCAAATAAATTTTAGTGAGAATTGATCATTTCTGTTTCAAAATATGAGAATGTTAGTAAACTATTAAGCAAGCAATTAAATATAAATACCACTGCTTTCTAGGCATTAAAATACTTTTTCAAAATTATTTTGATCATCAAATTGCTTCTTCAGCAATATCAATTGATGCCCTTTAGTAATATTTAAACTAGGCCACACCACACTGAAAGTCCTACAAATTTTCCAATTCCTTTGTCAACTTGATTTGTCACATGCAAAAATGCTTATTCTTAAGCAGCGTGAAAACACTTGTCAGTAAAAGGAAAATGCTGCTGGTCTCAAAGCCTCTCATTTCCTTACTCATTTCCATCATTGCATTGCTCCCAGCAGTTCCTGTGGGATTGATTTCAGGGTTATGCCAAACTGGACCCAAGAGACCGCAATAATTATATCCCAGTGGTGTTGACATTCAGCTTTGTCCCACAAGCTGCCGGGGACAGGCAGGGCGCCATCTGTCATGTTAGATGGCCACTAGTTAGTTATACGTAGTGGAGATTACTTTTCTGACATTCTACAGTTTGCTTCGGAGCCAACCTTGTAAAAAGTCTGAAGCAATTAGCGTTATCTCAGAAAAGATCTCGGCAAGATTGTGACTACCTATTGATAACACATAGTTACACAATTTAAAGCACAATATGACAGGAAACATGCATAAGTCATGCTTACTTATACTACAAACTTTCCCTACAGTGGAAACCATGTATTTTTAACAAGAGCCCTAATTTATTATGTATTCTGAGATGTGACATTTGTTAGTCATGCCTACTGAATTCTTCAAATTTGGAATCTTTTGGCTCATTCTCCTCAACTGCCAAGCTCTTTGTAACCAGAAGATCTCTAACTTCAGCAGAAATACTTCCCTTATACTGAAAGATCATTTTATCAATCCTTGTTAAGATTACTCTTAAGCATGATTTCAATTATCTTATCTCTCCTCATCTAATCTTGTCTCAATATTTCCATGCCACATGGTGACATGTTTTTATTTATTAATTCATTTTTATTTAGAATTTTTTTCTTTATTCATGACAGTATATGTGCACATGTGAGGGTGAGAGAGAGAGAGCAGAGGTGGGGGGAGAGCCCCCTTCACAGGGTCTAGTCATGTCGCAATCCCATCCTTCAGTCCTCTATCTTGGCCGCTTGTGCATGTGCCCAACATATTTGAGACTAACCATACCAGCAATTAGAACCACAATCACCTTGTGGGATCTAGCTTCTCTTGAACAGTGCCTTGCCACCGTGCCATAAGCCGGCACAAAGTGACATGTATTTTTACTAAATTTCTCCTTAAACATATTTATTGGTTAAGAAAGAAAATAGGGACCAGCAGCTGGCGTAATAGCTATGTTGTTAGACTCTCATGTAGTTGACCACGGTTCAAGTCCCAGACCCGGTGGCTTAAACTCACAGAAGGCGCATGTGCATGCCTGCCCAAGATCCCAAGAGGAGAATGGAGGAGAAGGGATTGTGGTGTAGCCATCCCTCACTGGTGGTGGGGGGTGATTTCTTGCTTTCTGTCTCTCTGTCTGTCTCTCTGGCAAGCACACGTACCCTATAGCAAAAAAAAAAAAAAAAAAAAAAAAACAAAAACAAAAAACCAACAACAACAACAACAACAAAAACCTCTCCAAATAAAAACAAATCATTTTACCCTGTGATTTCCTTTTTCTTAAAATTGAAGCCCATGGGGACCAGCAGGTGGCGTGGTGGTTAAGGTGCTGTACACTCCCACATGGCTGACCATGGTTCGAGTCCTGGACCTGGTGGCTTGCTTTCTCACTTTCCTCTCTGTCTCTCTCTGGTCAAATTAAATGAATGAATGAATAAAATTAAATAAAATAATTCTTAAAAAAATTGAAGCCCATGTTTACACAGTTTTGATAATTGCAAAATTACACTCTTTCCATCTAGTCTTTTGTTTTGCATTGCTAAAAAATTTGTAACAAAGTAATTTAAATGATCTTCCAAATTAACTTATTAAATGTAAGAGATATTTTATGATGTGTGAGATTGGAATTTAGTATAGTTGGAAAGACCATGACTGAAAAAGGCAAAATTTCTCTCAATAGATTCCATGTCATGAATTCAAACTCAAGGTGAAATTATTTTCTTCAATCTAAATCACACCTCTAGAGTTTCGTAATGACAAGTTTAAAATTTACCTTCTTCATTTAAATTTAATTACCTTTTATGACTGGAGCTCTTCTATTTTTAACCTGAATTTTATTTTCATAGTAGAATTTACTATACTTGTTATAAGTTCTATAGGAGAAAAGTTAATGTAATTTCACAAACATTGACATTGGGATGCTGAGGTAATTTAGAATGTTTTAATACTGTAAGCTATGGAGGACAAAACGATTGATAGTATAAGGGTATGCTTAAAAGGAATCAAGAATAGTGTCCAAATTCCCAGGTTGGACAGAAAAACCTATAGAGCATTTATGAGATGCAGAAAAGAACAAGAAAGGAATTTGAGGAGAAGGAGTAGGGGATGTTCAGAGTTTGACACTTTGGGTTTGAGGGTGCCTCTGGCCTATAGATGCTTGCAGAACTGTCCAGTACATAGTTGTATACGAGAACATTGAGTTATGGACAAACTGGGACTGGAGATATATCTGGAAAGAATCATGGCATAAAGATGGTGATGGAAGCTTTGACAGGGGAGAGATCACCCAGAAGTGGAGTGTGATCCTTGTGACACGTTATTTCAGGAAAAGCAGAAAAAGAGGAACTTGAAATGATTATAAATACCATAGAGGTAGGAAATGGTATAAAAGAATAAAGCTTAAAATATATTTTTTCAAGGAGAGTGATCCATAGTAGCAAATGTTACAAAGATACCAAATCGGATAAGACGTGAAAAGCATCCTATTATATCGGTAGCAGTAAAGACACAAATGACCCTTCCGTGAGGTTATGAGGGAAAAGCCCCAGTTGCAGAGGTCTCAGCTCAGTGAGTAGGAGAAAACATGCATACTACTACAGAATGCAGCTTGGTGCTGAACAGAAGACAGACATGACTAGAAAACTGGACTGAGGAGAAAAATGTAACCATATGAGACACCTGAACATATATTAATGAAAACAGTCATTTTAAACATGCGTCTTAGAGATACAGGAGGAGGACAAGTGACAGCACAGGTCCCTTCAGTCCTAAAGGCTAGGATTCTAGAGCCTGAGAAGTCAAATAACCTTAGAGAGGTACTTTCAGTTGAAAGAGCAAGAAGCAAAAGGGAAATGGATGCAGGAAGATCGCAGACACCTACTATCCTCTCATGATACTGCAAAGGGACAGAGTGGTGAAGGGGCACAGATTCCAAACACATATCACACTTTGTAAAACCCTCTTGCAGGCCATGCCTTACATTATACGTAGAATTCAGCTACTCATTTCCTTGTTTTATGTTGTATTGAATCTTTTGTGTGTGTGTTTATTTTTGAGCTAAAGTTGTACTGTGAAAGATCAATGTAGGGGTAGAATGGCAGAAGGCAAACACAAAGAGGTTAGATGGTATTTACAATTTAAAATTACTTTGGACATATAGCTAAGCCTAATTCAGGGTGATATTGAGCATAAAGTGTATAAGCTTTTTCTATTAAGTTCAGAGAACTTTCAGTTTCTTTGTAGTGTGCCCATGATGGTACCAACTTAATGAGGTCCGCTTATCTGCCTCGGCCTCTTTTCAACCCAAAGTCTTATTGACTTTAGTCCCTGTTACTCTGTCTCTCACTCACTCTCCTGGCCTTATTCCTAGAATATGCCAGAAATTCTCCCTCACACTTTTTGTACTTTGTTCTAGCTCTTTCCTCTGTTTGAATGCTCTTCCCATAGATAACCCCTTGGTTAAGTTCCTCATCTCATTCAAGTCTTTGCTCAAACCTTATATTCTCAAGGAGGCTGGCCCAGACTACTACTTGAATGAGGCTGCTCGCCCTTCCCTAAACCATGCTGAACACTGTTATCCTACTGTGCATTTTCTTTTCCGTAGTACTTATCAGTAAGATATTGAATAATTTACTTATTTATGGTGCTTAGAGTTTATCTGTCGCTTTCCACAACAGTATAGGGCCCACTACTACAGGAGTATTTGTTCTGTCAATGACGTAATCCAAATCCCTACAAGAGTGTTTGGCACACAGTTAATGCTAAAGAATGAGTATTTGTTAAATGAATGAGTGGATGTGAATGATGTCATGGTGATTCACTATATTTATAAATCATAGTAGTCACCTAACTCAGAAATACATGTTGTGTAATTTACCAGAATCATTTAAAAATATGTGCCTTTCAGTGTATTTGGAGGGGAACGCCATTTAAATGTTCACTCTCACCTCCACTTATAAACAATACGCTCATCTGAGAGTAATTTATGCTACAGCAAGAAATACCTCATCATCTTTTAAGGAAGTTATTTGCATTGTAAATATTCAACAATAATCATTCTTATGGAATTATAAATTTTATGATAATCACCTGAAATTAATTTGATTGCTAAGATATACAGTGGTATTTAGATAAGAATGATATTTTATCAAAAATTTTTTGCCTGAGTGTTATTTTTATTGCTTGGAGTGAAATACACACACACACACACACACACACGCACACACACGGACACACATCTTAAGTTTTTCAATCATCTTATCCAAGAAAGGCATCAACAAGGCCAACATGATTATTCTTCCCAATGAACTTCAAATTTGCTCTACCTATAGTTTCTTAGCTAGTCTTATATCATTTTAATGTATTTTAAAACAATATGTAAGATATGAAGAAAATTTAAAATGTACTTTACTTGAGATTATTTTTTTATTACTAACATAGAGAGTCCAGCTTCCATGAAAACAGAATTGATACTTCCTCTGAGTGTACTGTTTTATACAGTCTTGTAAGACATAATTGACAGTTTCTGGCATCATTGGAGAGATTCTGTATGTGTAATTGATTAGGAGACTGAATACTAAAATTGCTAATTCTCCAGAGTTTATCTTCTAAGGTGTGGGGAAAAAAAATCAAATCTCTTGTACATGTGATGTTTATCTTAGCAATCACAGAAACAATTAACTGCATTTACAATTGCCTTCATAACTAGAGCAGCAATAGCTGAGAAAAGGTTAGAAAATTAGATTCAAGTTGTTCCTTGTGGAGATTACCAATTAGTAGGGGTAAAAACCTCTAATCAGACAGAGCATTAAAATAAAGGCAGTATGAGGGGGAAAACGTCAAGCCACATAAAATTAGTCATGACAGAGAAAGCTTGCTTAGTATTATGTAAAGCTAAGGAGGTTTATCTATATATGGATTTATATCCACATGCATACAAATATCATCTATTGAAAATATATGAAATAAACAACTTATGAAAGTTTGTTGACTTAATCTAGTAAGAAATATTTTGAAATTAATTATACTTAAATAAAACATAAATATCCCAGTTAGGGAAAAAGTTGATGCCTATATAGGCATTTAGGTATATAAGAAGTGACTACGTACTTTTAAATTTTGTTCATATAGTACAAAATTATGTGGCCATACACAAAAGAATTACTGTCATTGCTGATTTTAGGTATTACAAGTGATAGTTTAGATTACAATCTCATTTTCCCAAATTTTATTCATTCAATACTGCATAAATTAGATAGCAAACATTATTCCTCCAAAATATCAAATGATCTCAATTAACAAAATGAGATATATTAATCATATCTATCAACATAATCCTCATTTCCTGGGGGGTATTTTATTGGCCTGAAATGTGAAACACATTCTCAGATTTTCCTTTTCTTTCTATTTATTTATTTATTTATTTATTTATTTTTATTTATTTATTTTTTTTGAGAGGTTTTGGCTATAGGGTGCATGTGCTCACCAGAAAGACAGAGAGAGACAGAAAGCAAGAAATCACACCCCCACCCCCCAGCAGGGATGGCCATATTGCAATCCCTTCTCCATTCTTCTCTCGGGATCTTGAGCACGCACGCACACATGCCCTGCGTGAGTTTAAGCCACCAGGTCCAAGACTCGAAACACAGTCGAATACATGGGAGTCCAGCAACATTATGCCAACCACTGGTCCCAAGATTTTTAATTTCTTGATGGCTGGATTATAGCAAGAACTTCAAATCACTGTATAACATTGCGTGAAACTTCAAAATACATTCTGAAATTTTTAGGGAATGAATTTTTTTTTGGTGTTTTACACAGTGAACTATGCCTCATATAATTTACAGATTTGCTTAAAATACAGCCATATGCAAAAAATCCAGTAAGTGTAGCTCCTGACTCATGGTAGGTATTCACTGAACATTTGGTGATTTGTTAAGCACTAATGTCAATGAAATATTTTAGCTCAACAGGCACGTTAGAGGGCAGCTTAGTATTGGCTTAGCCCCTTGAAGAGTTGCCATTACCTCATGTCTCACTTTAAACCATTTATTTTTCTTATATGCATGGCTGGGTTCAATAGTTCTTCCCTTGTTTTAATTGGATATATTCTGTCTTTTTTTCTTTTGTCTAAATCCTATAATACAGTAAAGATATCCAATAGAACTCTTTAAGAATAAGCTGGAAATTTTTAATATAGAACTGTTTCATTTGGATGGTTTCCTCCAAAAAAAATGGATATACACATATGAAAATTAGAAGAAATAAATAAAAGTTCCTTAAAAGGTGGGTTCTAAGGAAAGAAGGAATGAAGGTAAATACACATCGAAGAAAAGAATGAGGATTCCATGATGCCCACCAGACTCTCTGAGAAAAGAAGTTTTCTCATTTACCACAGGTGGGTGACCTGAAGGTCATTACTCATGTTTTGCTACCATAATACTTTATATTTTCTCTCCAGCATTTACGAATATGCCATAAGCCATACTCTACGTGCTTCTTTTTCCTATTTAGCACTGAGTACAAAATGCTCAAGTTAACCCATGTTAATTCTAAGAGGTCAATTATATCTGTCCATAGATTTTTTTTTTTTAAAGAGGCTGGGAAAGTCAGTCTGACCAAGCACATCGCTCTGCACATCGATTTTAGACTGTGTTCCAAACCTTGGCAGACAGAAGCACACACCTTAGCGGGCCCCTCATTCATAAAAGATAAGGAACAGAAGGCAGTCCTGGAGGAACTCTGTTTAGATTGTGCCTGATCTACAGTAGTTTCAAATAGAATCAGAAAGAGCTCACTTGAACTACCAATAAAAGCAACTATATAAACCAATGGCATCAACTCCTAAAAAAAAAAAAAAAAAAAAAAAAAAAAAAAAAAAATACGGTTTGTGATTGGCCTTAACTAATGAACTTCTAGGATTAGGCCTCTTCCCTAACTTGGTTTTTGCGTACTCAGACAGAGGTCACCACCATCTCTTTAGAATGACATTTGTCAAAAGACACATGTCCTACGTCCTCATTCCTTTTTCTTGTTCCACCCACCCTAGACATCTAAGGGCTCACAATTTGCCCTAAGGCCTGCTTCAGAAGCACATTGATTCACTGCTCTGAAGTCCTTCACAGTACAAATCACATCTTTAAATTGTGAGGGGAAAAAAACCCTGAGCTGTCAACAAAATTCACTCATACAGTTTTAACGTACGATTTGCAAGAATGGTCACTTCTTGTTCGTTTTCACTAACTTATCATTACTGCCTACAAGAGATGTTTCAACTGTCCACATCTGAAACGTTGATAAACCCAAGGGGCCATTTCCTAAATTTTAGGGCTTAAGTCAGTGTCATGGGTACTTTGTGAGTGGAAATTTCATTTTGGCAAAAGTATTGTATTAATTTTTCATCTTAATTCAAATTTATAAGTACATTTATTTTCACTTTATAGTCATAAAAAGTTAAAAGCAAAAGAAATTCATCCCTGATTTTATGTGCATGTATGTGCATATATTCCTATGTATATATTAAAATAGCACTCATTCCATCAACTTTTTTCTCTTAAAATATATGAAGTTTTTTTTAGCTATAACTGAGATTAGTCCAAAATCATTAGTGAAAGCTTAAGATAAAGATTCTTGACTCTGCCATATGGGACTTTTAAGTACATAATTATTCTCTAGTTGCTACAAAAATTTGAACCCATATTAACTAATGTTTTCAAACATGAGATACTCTTTGAGAATGCTATTAAGAATGTGTTTTAAAATAGATTACTTTGTTTCAATAAGGTAAATAAGTGAATGAAACTTGTATTTATTTTATAGATGTCTTTATAGACAATGCTACAGTGAAGAAAAGCAACATATATTCTCAACCCATTTAAACATAGAAGCTAGGCAAAGGGAAACTTCAGTCCGGAGGGAAAGTGTTGATTCTAGAACATGAGCAGTCCACACATGAAACGGTGGCATTGTTTTCCAGCTAAACTGGTGCACGGGAACAGAGATGTAAACTCTAACCACATGTTCAGGAGGGAGAGTGGAGTAACTGTGTGTCTTTGTAGAAGAATTTCCTTATGTGTTTATTACTGCTTTGATGTAAACCATAAATTTCTGCCTCAAGGTCACAAGATTAGGATGACACATCCAAATCCAGGTTGTAATAGTATGTTGACTGTATAGGAAAACTCTGTAAAGAACTGGAGAATAATAAACATTGAGAACAGCGTATGTATTTTTAAAAAATACAAGAGTCTTTAAAAAAAGAAACAAAACCTTTTAAGAAAATCTTTGGTTTGCCCAAAGTACAAGCAAAATATTTTACTGCTGAGTTGAAGTTATTCTTTTCATAAAATCATTTAAGCTGAAAGCTTTCACAGGATTATAGTTTCACGATACCATATTTCTTTAGAATGAGACAAAGAAGACAATTCTTATGATAAAATTTGTTAACTGGCTCAATTCTGCAGGATTTTTCCCTATTATTATTCCAAAACTTAAACATCATCCATCACCTAATGTCTGTGATGTCTGAAATATATTTTTGGACATTTGGAACATAGCTCTTCTTCCTTGATCCCTAAGAAGAATAATTTTTGCCTTCTTTCTTTCTTTCTTTTTCTTTCTTTTCTTCTTTTTTTTTTTTTTTTTTTTTTTTTTTTTTGCCAGAGGGAGCATGTGAAAGAGACTGAGAGAAAGTACCCACCTTTGATTGAACATGGTCATACCACAATCCTTTTTCATCCATTTCTCCAAAGTGCCAGGATTTTGTGTAGGCACACATGCACACCCAGTGTGTTTTTCATGCCACTGAGCTGGAACTTGAACTGTTTTGATCCAGCTTTCAATGTACAGTGTTTAAGCACTGTACTACAGGGCCAGTCCAATGTTTAACTTCTTTTTTTTTTTTTTTTTTTTTTTTTGGAGAGGTTTTTCGCTATAGGGCACGTGCACTCGCCAAACAGACAGAGAGAGACATAGAGACAGAAAGCGAGAAATCACCCCTCAGGGGGGATGGTCACGCCGCAATCCCTTCTCCTCCATTCTCCTCTCGGGATCTTGGGCACGCACGCACACGCGCCTGGCGTGAGTCTTAAGCCACCGGGTCCAGGACGTGAACCGCGGTCAACTACGTGGGAGTCCAGCGACATAGCCATTACGCTAACTGCTGGATCCCGAATGTTTAGCTTCTTAAAAAACCTATACATTGGTGAACTCATATAAAACCTATACATTGGTGAATTCATATGAAACCTATACATTGTTGAATTTATATAAAACCTATACATTGGTGGATTCATATAAAATTCATACATTGGTGACTTCATGTAATTGTTTAAAGCAAAAAAAATAGCTCTTTGATAATATGAGTTTTAAATACATGAGTCAATTCAAAGTGATTGCTACAACTATGTAAATTTATTACGTTTAAAATTACTTTGAGGGACTGCAGGTGGCATGATGGTTAAAATACTGGACTCCCACATAGATAATTGCAGCTTGAGTCCTGGTCCTGGCAGTTTGCTTTCTCACCTGTCTCTCTCTCTCTCTCTTTCACGGTCTCTCTCTGGTGAGCACACATGCTCTATAGCAAATTAAAAATAATAAATAAATAAATAAATAAATAAATAAATAAAGTAACTATTTTCATACTAAATCCCAGCATTACACCTACAAACTCTATCTTGCCTTCTTGCTTGCGGTTCCCCAAAATACTGCATTTGTACATTTTCATACTCTACTGCCCTAGCCAGTGGTGAAGCAGGACTGTCTGTGCAGTCCTTTAATCTGTCTTGTCATTGCATGGTGTGCCATTCGTTTGTACAAACCTGCTGTGCTAAGCATCTATTACAACAAACCTGCTGGTGGTATATTGATTTTTTAGTTTCAGTTGTGCCCCTTGAGACTTCAGAGCAGCTGTGTTTTTTGTAAGATTCCACTAAGGCAAGGGCATCCTCACATTATCCATTCAAACAAATTCAAAGAGAGAAATTGTTAATCGCTAGTGCACGCATCTGCCATTGCCAATTCTACCAAATGGTAAAGAATAATCAGGAAATCAATTCATGGTACTGTCGCACAAAAACAGCCTTTTTTTTTTTTAACTTTTGTCCATTTCTCTTATTTCTAACATCTGATAATGTGCTTATCACATGGTATTTGCAGTGTGTATCATGCTTCCACTCATTTATACATGTGTATATGTGTATATATATGTGTGTATGTGTCTGTGTGTGTGTATTTATTTATTTTAAGACTCAGTTGACTCTGTTGAGTGTTGTTCAAATGGAAATTAAACTTGTTAAGGATGACTTGCAGTCTCAAGCTCTCCCATGTTCTCCCATGGCAAATAATAACAGAAGCAGGTTGGAAAGCAATGATTCCAATACCTAGGTGTTAGTTAAATGTAATATCAAAAAATTTGTTAAACCAACCTTGTGCTAAAAGATTATCAGCATTTATTCTAGTCCTTAATTATAAATAATGATTGAATTTATATATGTACTTAATAATCTGTCAATATTTTTTTAAAGCAAAACTAGTAAGAAAAAAAATTAGGGTATTGCTAGGAAGTAAATATGAATAGTTTTCCTTCATTTGAAATTTTATCACTAAGATTTCAAAATATTTTTATGCATGTGCAAAATCACTGATAGGTTATATTAATTAAACATGGAATATATTTCCTCCCACCAGTTCTTGGTTTACACACCCAGTTAAAAGGAAATTACATTAAAATATTACATGAAAAGATTTATACTTTAACATATCAATGTCATTTTACAGAGCAGATTCAAAACTTAAGGCTTGCTTCACCAAGTGAATTTAAATGCTCCCACATGAAATATTTTCAGTACCTTAAAGTTTTTAATTGATGGAATTATTAAATATTTTTAAAAATAAGCTGGCTGATTTTTATATAGTATTCAAACAATTATTTCAATTTCACATAAGGGAAGTAGATGGTAGGAGAAAACAAGTCACCAAATAGAAAGGGGTGACTCATTGAAATTTTGTAACTGGGTTTTTGAATGCTTCTTGCTGTGATTTTATCTTTGATAAATGTATTGAACTTAGAATAAAGCAGAAAAATTGATTTCGTTATTCAAATTCCTAAACCAAGATTAAATGGAAGAACCAAATGCCCATATCAAAGCACTAGTCTTAGTTCTATCAAATTACAGCATTAACAAATACCGTAACCTTGAGGCAACATTGAAGTCTATTACTGTCTGCCAAACCAGTTATTGAGATATTGGTTATAGATTTCATGTTTCTTAGAGTTAATTATAACATAGATGTGCTAAATGAATTGAAAGAGCTCTTTACCCTGAGAATAAAGCATTATTCAGAATGGATACATACCAACAATTACATGCAAAGGAAAAAGATGTTGAAACATTCCAAATATATTCAAATCTCTAAAGCGATATTCTAGTGTTTAACACAGTCTAATATTTTTAATGTTTTGATTTTTGTATTTTATTGGTGGACACAAATATATTAATAGATTAATGATACCTGTCTGAAGGAGTTTCTCATTACATAACTTACTGATCTTGGCAATGAAATAAAATGTTTTAGAAAGATATCTCAGGCATTTTTCTCCACTTGAAACTCTTAAAATCAAATACGATTCCTGAGATAGCCTCTAAAAGACATTGAAAAAGAATAATTATTGGCATCAATACTAAGTTTACAATACTCACATAGCAGAGACATCTAGAAGGAAGAAAACATACACTGAGCATTTATTTATAATTTCCAAGGGACAAGAAATACATTTCTGGTATCTTTCTCTTAAAAATATTTTTGGAGCCAGTAGGTGGCATAGTGGTTAAGGCGCTGGATTCCCACATGGCCAATCACAGTTCAAATCCCTGACCTGGTGACTTGAAACTCACACCAAGCACGTGTGTGTGCATGCCCAAAATCACAAGAGGAAAATGTAGAGGAAAGGATTACGGGGTGGCCATTCTTCTGAGGGGTGATTTCTCATTTTCTCTCTCACTTTCTCTGTCTCTCTCTCTTGCCAGCAAGTGAGTGTACCCTATATCAAAAATCTCTCAAAAAAAGTTTTAAGTTTATTCATTTTGTTCATGACAGAGAACATGTGCAAATGCACAAAAAAGAGAGAGAAAAGCACCCCAACAGGCTCTCACCATTCTGCGATTTTCTTCCTCCTGCCCTCCAGCTTGTCAGAACCTTGCGTGCTCACACTGGCTTGTTTCAGGTTGACTGGGCTAGGAATCTGAAGCCAAGTTCAGTCATGTGGCCTCCAGCACCACAGTTCAGTAGGCTACCAATCGTGGCACAGACGTTGGGTCTCTGGTGTACTTTATCTGTCACTGTTGAAATTTGCCCGATTGCCTGTGTCCTCACAAAAAAGAGACAGATCTCTCTCTATACACACACACACACACATATATATATTAAGAGATTAATTCTACCTGTCTGAAGGACATATACACACACACATATACATATAACACATGCAGACACACATATGTATAATATATGTAGTCATATATGTATATATGTTTTGGACATGACTGCATGATATCTGACATGGTTTTTAAGCCACTAAGGCCACTATTGAAACCAGTCAGCTGTGTAGAATTACTTCCTTAACCACTAGGCCACAGGACTGGTCCTTATTCAATCCTATATTTGAAGTATGTTTTGCATGTTATAGTACAAAAAGAAATGTCCTTACATTCTTTTCCTTTGAGCCCACAATATCTCTGTGTTAGAAAGGGCAGTTACTGTTATATTCATTTAAATATGACAGAAGTAAAGAGTACTGCTTAGAGTAATACAATGTAGTAAAATTAAAACCAGAGTTCAGGTCTACATAGTCATAAATTTGAATACTTTCTGATACATACAATCACCTTTATGTATTATAAATAAATCTGCAAGTAATTATTTGTTATACATGATTTACTATCAACATAGTGTCATGTGCTCTTCCTTGTATTTCTATACATTTCCGTGATAGACTTTTTAAGACACCTGTAACACATAGTATCTAAACTATAATTCTACTTAATCTTTAATATATATGCCCCTCAAAGGGCTATGGTTACAAATGTCTTACATATTATTAGTAAAATTATATATTATTTTAGATAAAATAATATAAATACAATGTAATTGTATACTTTTTCTAATAAAACAAGATACATGATTATTCTAAATATATATGATAATAAAAATGATGTCTCATATATTATAAAATGAAAAAAATTATTATTTATAGTACCCTCCCAAATAAGACCCTCCAATATACATATGTTTTCATCTATGATACTGTCTGAAAACAGAATCACAAGTAAATAATTCTGTCAAGTCAAGCAGAGTTAGTATGGGATAAAAGTCATTCAAACTATCTTTGGTGCAGCAAAATTATTGGTCAAATTAGTCCTTTTTTGAATTACATGTAGTTTGTCTCATAATTGGAAAAATGAACTAAAATGTGAAGTGAATCATTAAATGTGCCTTAAGAGAAATTATTTGTTTTCAAAAGTCCAACATATTATGCCTAAAAAGTCTGTTTTCTCTGACACCTGGGCACTGGCCCAATTTAATCTATCACATTTTCAATATATGAATCTTTAACATTTGTTGCTGCCACGTTTTGATAAAATATTACTATGGGTAGTAAAGGGCAGGGAAAAGTAAAGTTTATTTTTATTTTTTGATCTCTTCATTGGCTTACATTGGCAGGTGTTTCCTGATTGAATATGAGGGTTTTCTAAGGCTCCAAGGTTTCCCAAAGATTTCTGCCTTTAGTTGCAGCAATCTTTATATTGAAAAAAAAAATTTGTGAGAGAGATTTTTGCAATAAGGTGCATCTGCTCACCGGTGAGACAGAGAGAAACAGAAAGACCGACAGCAAGAAATTACTTCCAGGGGGCATGGCCACGCCACAATCCCTTCTCCTCCATTCCCCTTTTGGGGTCTTTGGCACACACCCATGTGCACATGGAATGAGTTTCGAACCACTGGGTCTGGGACCCAAACAGCGGTTAACTACATGGGAGTTCAGTAACGTAACCATTACGCCATCTGATGGTCCATGTATTGAAAAGATTTTAAAATTCAATAAAAAGATTAATTTCAAGGTTAAAAGTGTATAAAGAACACTCTAAATTACTTCAGAGAACTTTAAATCTTAAAGTGGTATTTGGTAAAATAAACTTTAGAAACCACTTCTAAACAACCAAACCTAAAGACTCTAAACCTAAAGTTTCTTCCTACTTGAGGTTTGGCTGAGTTATTTTATTATATATACGTTCTACTTTTTAAATTTGTTGGTCTGAAAGCTGGAACATGTACACGTTCAGTAATGACTGAACCTTCCCCAACTAACTTGGCAAATGATAAAATTCATGGCGTTCCAAAAACATCAAAGAAGAACCAAGAATTCATGTCAGAGAAATAGTACTAGAGAAAAATGTTGAGATTCTGGCAAGGTCTGTTTTAAAAAATATACTTTCCGAGGATACATGATACTAGCAGCCTATTATCACTTTCTCCAAAACCCAAAACAATAGGCAAATGTCCTGTGAATGAAATGGATGTTTCATCTAGGTGGAAGGCCATCTCCTTGGACATCTGCAGTAATACATTGTAGCCTGTTTCTGTGGAAAGCTTCTGCACATCTAATCTGTATGTTACTTGAGCCCTCCCTGCACTAATAAGATTTCATGAATACTGGTTCAGACTCTAATCCCAGGGCCTAACACAATTAAAGGTCTCCCAGGAATTCCATGTATAACTCCTTTGTGTTTTTCTGTTTCACTGCTTGGTTTGGAGCAGTCTGCTTGCTTCTGTCCCACGGGAGTTAGGGCTTTATGTGCCATCCTTCTGCTGGTTTCCATAGACACTTCAGACACACACAGCATTTTGTGATGCATGGCTGATTTAGTGTTGGTCCATGAGTGAAACAAGAGGAATCGCATCAGGCACTGAAACTCTTCTGCTGCCTTCTTTCTATACCCTTTTCTTGAGCCCAAACTTATCTCTCTCAAAGTGGCAAATGTGTTTTCGAGTGAGTGCAACTCCCCTCCTTTATTTTTGCTCCTTCTCCACGATGCTTCTGCCATTTCCTTAGGAGTAACAGCCTTAAGGACCAGCTTATTTTCTCTGGCACTCCTTAAATTCTGATAAGCAAACTTTCTCCATTACTAAATTGTTCTAATAATTTGGAATATGTATGGGGCTATGGGAATAAGAAACAAAAAAAGAGAAAAAAATGCAAAAAGACATACATACCCTTACTTTCATATTTATATCTTTTTTGTTTAAATGATAAATATGTGGGAGAGATAAACTGATTAAAAAACTATTCACTGGGCCGGCCGGTGGCATGGTGGTTAAGGCATCTGGATCCTACACAGCCAACTGAGTAGTTCAAGTCCTGGACGGGATTTCTTGTGAAATACACCAGAAGCATGTGTGAACATGCCTTAAATCAAGAAAGGAGGGAGAAATGGAGGAGAAGGGATTTGCGCAAGGACATCTCCCATAGGGGGGGCTTTCTCACTGTCCTCTCTCTTTCCTGTGAGTGGTGAGAGCACATCCCCTCTGCCAAAATTAAAAAAAAAAAAAAAAAAAAAAAAAGAAAGAAAACTATTTTCAAAGGGGAACTATCAAATTTCTGTAAAGAAGAAACACAGTAAGCAAATTATTTCCCTGCATCCTGGAAAAAAAATTCTACCTTTACTGCTCAATTTAATAGTTAAAATCAAACTGGACACTACAAGACTAAGAGGGCTAGTGATTTCACACTCTTAACTAAAGTACATCTACAGGTTATATAGAACTCTCGTAAATTCTCTAAATAAAGATTATTTTTCATGCTAACCAGAAAATGGTAGTCTTGCATGTAACAGTTGTATAATTTAAACAATAATGACCAACTAGAAAAAACAATATTTTTCTGATTCTTTTATAAAATACCTACCATGTGCCACTAAACTTCCCCAAAGTCTGAAATAGTAAACATCTTACAAAACTATATAATCCTCTATTCATTTTCCTGCTAGTTATAAGCTGCTTCATTTAGAAATACAGCTTTGTGATCATTCTTTGCATAACAGTAGAATTCTTGGATCACATGTGAAATCACTGGCTTCTGTACAGTCTCTTTCTAGGAGACAATAAACTATTGATTTATTGATTGACTAACATCACGCTCACATTTAATTTATCTTGTAATTTCTAACAGTTCTTAGTTTAAAGTTGAATGTACATTAATATTTTTATGGGAGACCTGGCATAGAGTATTGAAATGTTTACAGAGAAATCATTCTTTACTTTCACAGTTAATGTGAATTTTGTGTTTGCTGGTTGTTTGTTTTAAATTTTGCCAAAGGGCATGTGCATTTGAGGGAAAGAGATAAAGAAAAAGAGAAAGAGAGAAAGTGAGAAAGTACATCCCCAAGGGGCCCCTATTTGGTTTTATTCTAATGTCAAGGACATTTACATCTTGCAAACATGCACAGATTCTTTTCAGCATGATCTATGCACAGTATTTGAAAATGGCCATGGGATCAGCCCATGGCATGGTGGCTAAGATGGCTAGATCCCACACAGCTGACTGTGTGGTTTGAGTACTGGACCCTGCTGTTTTAGGAAATATGCGGGGTGTGTGCGCACACCCAAAATCCTGAAAGGAGAAATAAATAGAGGAAAGGGGATTGTGAGGATTGTGAAATGACCATCTTATAGGTGTACATTCTCACTTTTCCCTTTCTCTTTTTCTCTCTGTCTCTGACTCTCTCTCTCAATGAGCGCATGCACTCTCTGGCAAATAAAAAAATAATAAAAATTTGGGACCAGCAGTTAGCATAATGGCTATGTTGCTGGACTCCCATGTAGTCAACTGCGGTTGGAGTCCCAGATCCAGTGGCTTAAACTCATGCCAGACACGTGTGCGTGCGTGCCCAAGATCCCAAGAGGAGAATGGAAGAGAAGGGATTGCAGCATGGCAATACCCCCTGGGGGGGGGGGTGATTTCTCGCTTTGTCTCTCTGTCTCTCTCTGGCTTTCTGGCGAGCGCCCACGCCCTATAGCAAAAACCTCTCCAATAAAGAAAGAAAGGGAAATAAAGAAAGAAAAAAGGCAAAAGATAATCATGATATTTTCTTCTCTTCATATGATTCCATACTTATTCAGATCTAATTATGATTAAGTTGTCTGTACACTATCCCTGAGAGGTGAAAGAGACCCAGCCACAGTGACACAGAGGGTAGGGTGCCACTTCACAATGCTGGAGGCAATGTGGAAGTTGAGGGCTTAGATACTGGGTTTACAAGAGCACACTCGTCATGTGTGTGACACGTACCCATGACCCTAGTTGTCCTAGAGAGTAAAGGAGATCCCAACATGATGAGACCTTGTCAAAAGTGTCTCTCTCTCTCTCACTTTCTTTCACATGAAAAAATAAAATGAATAAACTTAAAAAAGAAAAAGGAGATAGAAATAGATCCTAGATCTGTAGGAAAGTGATGCAATGAAAAACTCTTGGAAATCAAAAGAAGGAAAGAAAAAATAACAATCCAAAGTAGAAGTCTCATACCAAACAGACTATATCAACCTACCAATACTTATTTGAGTCAAAGAACTTAATTCACTAAATCCTTTTTCACAAAAATAGATTCTTCAGAAGTGTGTTGTCTGACATGTATTTTTAAAAATATTCTGAAAGATTTGAGCATACATATTTTCCTTTCCATTCACTGAAGTGTCTGTAACTAACCTCCCATTCTGAGTAACTAACTCTCCTTGTACAGGTTGGAATATGTTTTTTTTTTTTTTTTTCCCTTAATTTTGTACTAATCTAACAAGAAAAGATCATGTTTCTTGTGATTTATTCCAAAGGAATATAGGGAATTGATTATTCTCAGAGCAGTTTACTATTCTTCATTGAAGAAGACAGAAGCAAGGGGAATATATTACATTAAATAGCTAAAGTTGTACTTTGACCTCATGAAATTTGTCTCTAAGACCAATCATTAGCAATTGACTTAAGGGGAAGAGGCACAAAACATAATGCACAAAGATTCTTTTCTGACTGGGTAGTTGGAAAAGTCATGATACATTTTTTCATAGAAAACAGAAAAAAATACATCATGACTTTTCTGACAACTCAATACTTATTTTTTAAGTCATAGGCATGACCTTTCACTAGCTTATTTATATTGGTTTCCTCACCTAGCCCTCACTTCCTCCTAATATTGAACTTGAACTGCAACCAAATGCCTTCCAAGGGCATCCTGCCTCATTGCTTGGACAATATTCTAGCTAGATTAGTTACTCCTAACATTTGTGTGTGTGTGTGTGTGAGTGAGTTTGTGTGTGTGTGTGTGTGTGAGAGAAAAAGGCAGTTTATTAAGTAAAAGAAAAAGTACATACCAGAAAGGTAGGAGTGGGCCTGAGTGGACAGAGAAGTGGCTCAAAAAGGCCCCAGCTGTTGCATTCTGTGGGATTTATTTAATCTAGGTCCTGTGAGTTGATCATTGGCTGGGCCAAACAGATTTTGTCTGAATATCTATAATCAACATTGTTTGAGTGCATTGCATATTATCTTTCACTAAGGACAGATCGAGCTGGGAAACTGATGTCTACCATTGTTCTATCAGATACGATTTCTAGCCATGTATTTTTAAATTCTTTAGGTACAACTCAGATTTTACATCGCCTCTTTTATATTTTTCCTTATCTCCCTAGCCTTCAACACTATTGCTAATAATGTTATCTGGGTATAGTTTTTCTCTTGCTCTCCTTATGGGATTGTAAAGTCCTAGAAAGCAAGAACTCAATCATTTACTGATGTTCTGTTCCATATAGAAGATGATGCCTTTAACAGTGAGTGCTCAATCAGAATTTTTACATTGTTTTACTTAAGGAAACAAGGCTAAGGGTGTCATATTGATAATATTTTAATATGTATTTGGTTTTAGAAGTCATCCTAGATTTATGTAGATTATGAGGTGACATAGATCATTCAGAGATTATATTAGGATATGTCTGAGGTATACATATAAATAATTTCTGGAAAACAAAGAAAGACCATCTTATCAAAAGAATTAAAAACATAAATTTCACTTCCAATCATTATGAAAAAAAAGTCATAAGGATTTTATGCTGTGTCATGAATGCAAGCTAAATGAAGACATTGTTCTATTTTGAACACTACTAACATAGCTCACTTCAGTTTTAACCTTCGTCATACGTGAATGCTGAGAGAACTAACTCTTATCTTCTAAAGATAAACAACCTATTTCTGCCATTGTTATGAAATAAATACCGAGTTTATCCTACAACAATGACATAATTCTTCCCTTTATAGACAATACAAACCACAGCAGATTAGTCCCTGAATACTGTGAATGATATACAATTTTAATTATGGCAATTGCATAAAGGAGGGTGGTAGAGTATGCTATTTTTGTTATTTAAATGTAGTGGCCTCTACTGGTAAAGAATATTTTTTTAAAGCACAGTAAATTAGATGTGCAATGTGCAATTCAAAGATAAACTTTTTGTTGATTCCCTAATTAAGCAGAATATAAATTGTTCTTGTATAATGTGAATTGTATACAATTTCACATTATTTCTGTAAAATGTTTTTTAGACATTATATGATAGTTTAAAAATTTTTTTCCAGGGTGATAATAGAAAATTTTCAGAAATGTAATGGTCATAAATATATGTGTCTACAAATTGATTTTTTTCTTTAGAAAAAAAACTTTTCTAATGAGGTCATTGCTTCAAGATAGAGGGGTTTAGACCCTCTTCAACACTGGTTAATTGACACTTATGGTTCTGGAAGCAGATGACTATACACCTTTCATTTCTTCTTCATTTTTTTGGAGGCTAACTAAAACAATGGGTATTTTAATAAATCAACTAATTTTGGTTTGATTTTGATCACCACGCTTTCCCAATTCAAAAGATCCCAATTTACTTTTCCCAATTTTATCTTTCTCAAGCCTGATTGGATCTACTCTTAGCCTTTCTTGTCATCTTTTGCACTACAATTCCTTAGTGCTCCATTTACTTTTTATTCTATTTGTAATTGACAGACAGTAATTGTGTACCTCATAAGAGGGTACAGTGTGATGTAGTGATGTTTTTATACAGCGTGGAATGATTAAAACAGATAGGCAGAAAGTCTGACAATTGGGCAATGCCACAAATGGACGAGTAACAAGTTCTGCCGAGGGACCGAAATTCTTAATCTCTTTGGGCCTCTCTCAGCTATAACCTAAAAGGGTCAGATTAGATGATGTCTAATTTTTCCCCCAGCAATAAAATTCTGATTCTAAATATAGGAAAGTGATGCATATTCTTTCTGGCTATCAGGATACTATTTAGCATTTCGCCACATCTAGACAGTTAAAAATAAGACTGCGACATGAAACATGTGCCAATCGCTATCATCTGACTACCATCAGATCGTTTCTTTCTTATTGACTGGTCTCAACACACACGATCGTGTGTACACACACACACACACATGCACATGCACACATACTTGAAAAAAATCTGTAAATCTAAAGTGCCATTTATTTTAGTTAATACTTTTCCTAAGTTATTCTTCACTAACGGTGCTTAATCTCTGTGTGGCTAAAAGTAACAAATCAAAGAGTCTGTGTGTGGTGAGAATATGGTCATGATAAGAGGAAATCTACATTGAAAGGGCAGAAAGCACAAAGCCATGGAAAATTGAAGGTACTGACTACTTCTGTTTTTCCAGCTGTTTCGCTGGTTAAAAAAAAATCTAATAAAACAGATAGTATGTCCTTATAGCCTCATTAGTTTCACCTATGTAAACTGACAATGCAGGGTGGTGTTCATTGCATGTAATGTTCAGATACAGCAATCTCGTAATTTTGAAAATATATTTTTTGACTCCAGGCTTAAAAAGGGGCAAATTTTCATGAGGTATAAAAATCTGTAGGTACTCTAATCACTGATATATGAAACAAATTCAAATTCCTAATATGTACATCAAACTACATTTTAGCACAGACTGATTAGATAACTCAGAGATTATTAAGTTTAAATAAGTAAAAAAGGTCTCAATAATATGTGCAACCTATTAATTATCTAGGTAGAAATAATGGGTTTTTAAAAAAACACACAGAAGTGGGACCAGCAGTTAGCATAATGGCTATGTGGCTGGACTCCCACGTAGTCGACCACAGTTTGAGTCCCGGACCTGGTGGCTTAAACTCATGCCGGGCGCATGTGCATGCATGCCCAAGATCCAGAGAGGAGAATGGAGGAGAAGGGATTGCAGCGTGGCCATCCCCCCAGAGGGCTATTTCTCACTTTCTTTCTCTCTGTCTCTCCTTGAAGAGTGCACATACCCTATAGCAAAACCTCTCCAAAAACACACACACACACACACACACACACACAGACACAGAAGTGAATGCTTTAAAAATCTCGTTAAACATCCAAATGGTTACCTCATTTTCTAAAATATCTCTGTGATCTGGAAAAATCAAAGTGATGATTCAATTTAGGGCTAAGGCAAAGTTTATTCTTCAGTAATTAAGAGGGTTAATTGCTCTCATTTAAAAATTTTTCCTCTATGCTCCATCCTTAACATCTAACTGATCTTTAGGCACACCCATAAAATATGTAGGCATTTTAAAATTAATTTTTTGGTAATATTTTCTAAAATATTATAAGATAAAAGAAAAAACAAAGAACATAGTAATGTGAATATAAGATTTTTGCTTAGTTTTTCATATAGATTGTATTCAATAATATTCCCATGCCACTTTTAGCAATATCACAACATAAATATATATATATATATATATATATATATATATATATATATATATATTATTGTTTTTTAATGTGGTCAGAGAGAGACAGAGAGAGAAAGAGAAAGTGAGAAAGCAAGCTGGCCAGGTCTGGGACTCAAACCATAGTCAGTCATGTGGGAGTCCAGCCCCTTACTACCATGCTGCCTGCTGGACACTGCAATATCACAATATTATAATGTATATTATAATATTTATATTTAAATTTTATAATTTTTCATCTTTCTAAGATAGTAGACAACTGTTGTTTAAATAGCCCTACAACTATAAACATAAGATTCATTAATTTGTAATAACTTGATGTAAATAGAGCTTAGAAATGCTTGGAAACCCAATAAAATCAGGGTCTTAAACTCTGGGTACCTGTAGATATAATCATTTGTGTCATAGCAAGGTGATAGCAAAAACTTTTGTTGTATGTCCTTCAGTTACTTCAACGATTAGGAGTCCTTCCTTACATTCTATCACTATACCTATATGCATCTAACTAGGCCTCAGTTCTAAACCTGTTGTCAAACATGTATATTTTGGTTGTATTTGGCAAAAGAAGAGTCTACAATATATATATATGAGGATTTTAAAAAAGTTTGTGCAAATGTTTATTATGAAAAAACTACACTGATTTATACAACTTTGGCACTAAATAAATTTGTACTTTAAATCCATTTTTCCACAGACCTGAAGTTCCCGTGTCTGTGTGTGTGTCTGTGTGTATACACATAAGATAGAAAGGAAAACAGAAAGACCTTCTTAGCAGCCCCTTAAGCCAGCCCAGCAGTGAAGAGGAACCTCAGAACGCATAGACGAGTATCGATAACAGTTGAATACCATCTGCTGTGATTCTCTGTCAGCCTTCATTTTTGTTCCTTCAGAAGTGGCTGTCATAGAACTATCAGGTCCTACAATGAATCCTTGCCATCCTGTGAATGAGCTAGTCAGCATACTAACTTCTCTTCCTTCTGTACCAACTTTTTTGCATTCTGCTCCTTCTTGAATCAAGGCTTGTCCTTGCCCATGGCTTCTACTGTTACATGGTTTCAACTGCTTGCTTCCTTTTGTGCATTTCCACTTCTTCAGGCTCCCTTGATGCTCCTATCTTAGGTTCTAACCTCCCAAGAAAGGACAGCTGACAGAACTCTTGCAGCAGGATGGCAGGGCTTATGGGCAGGGCGTGGGAGACACACAGGCCCCCTCAGGCAGCATGAACTGTGGACCTGGTCAGCAGCTTCCATTGCCTGACTAAACAACTGTCTATACTTTCTAAAAGTTAATAATTCTGTTCAATCTTCCTTCCTCTAACTTTCCTTTTGGTACTTATTAGAAAAGCAAGGATTTAAAATGAACTATATAGCTAGACAAAATTACTAATTTTTGTCACCTGGGTTATAAGGCAGTGAATGAAAATATCAAATTCAGGAATTTCTATCAAAAATACAAAACAATTTTTTTAGAGAGAAATTTTTGCTAGAGGGCACATGTACTCCCCAAAGAGACAGAAAGTGAAAAATCACCCCCCAGGGGGCATGGCCATGCCACAATCCCTTAGGTAACAAATAATATTATCCTTTTATACCTGGTAAATAAAAGCTTAAGAAAGCTGAGGCCATGGCTATCAGTTATATGGCTCAAACATGGGCGGAGCAACATTTCAAATCCTGTCAGTCTGCTCCTGAGCCTGATCTAGGCTGCGTATATTCACCTTATCTAGTTAAGCTTGTACAATAAAGAATCCATAGTTTCCAGTTTGGTTTAAACAAAGCAAAACAACAGTTGGAGGGTCCATTCACTATGGTCCTACAAATTATTAATTAAATACAAGCAAACAAATTCACTCTCTATCACAAATGAGTATATGAAATACAGTCCTTTTGGATTACATTATGGTACCACACTATAAATCTTCCATCAACTTTTTTCCTCTTTACTGTTGTGATAACACAGAGAAAAGCATGAAGTATGGAAAATGCATAATTTGTGTTTTACTGTGTGTTCCCTTATAAATAAAGCTTAAGAAAGCTGTCGGATACGTTGCTTGAGTGGGTTAAAAACAAATTGGGAAATAACACACTCTAACACCTCATTTTGTACCTTGCACTAAACAGTTCTGGTGTAATGGGGTGGAAGAAATGAGTCACAGTTTTGCCTGCTGTAAAGGGTGGTACAAGGAATTATTGCACCTAATTTTGGTGGATGAACTCCAGAAATGACTTGAAAATATGAAAATTATAACAAAGTGTTGCAATTTTTCCAGTTGGTAAGTTAGACTTAATAATAACTTGGGTTGTATCAACAATAATCCAAAATTTAAAAAAATGAGTAAAATATTCTGTGACAAATAAAAACAATGTTTGACAATGAGACCTTATAATTTGTTAATGAGGCTAGTTTAGTATTGGGCAGAAATAATTTCTAGTCAGCAAGGCAATTTGCTTTGTACCATTCAGGGAAGTACCATAGTCATGGAACTTCTATTTTGACACACACGGAGTTACAGTCCCACAGTCTGCTAAGCCATATATTGATATTTTACTTCTGGAAATATATATTTTTAAAAATTGTAAAGAATGTTTTTGCTATAGGATGTGTGCACTCACTGGAGAGAGACAGAGAGAGATGGAGAGACAGTCAACAGGAAAGTGAGAAATAGCCCCCCCCCCCCCCCCCCTCCCCGCCAGGGGCAGAAGAGGGGAGGGGAATGGCCATGCTGCAATCCCTTCTCTTTCATTCTTCTGCTGGGATTTTGAGTATGCATGCACACACATCCAGTGTGATTTTCAAGCCTCTAAGTTCAGGACTTGAACTGTGGAGTTCAGAGCATGTGCTAGCCCCACTCTTGGAAATATTTTAAGTACTTTTTATTTGTCAGTTACTTCACTTAGTTTGCACTTTGAAGACTTGCCACCAAGTGCTAAGTTCTAGGAACATATTAAATTGAATATTTTCTTTGAAAGTCAAGGTATATCTCTATTCAAGATTAATCATTAAAGTTACAAGTAGAAAGTTAGGAACAATGATATCTTTGTTTCCTGTGACAGCAATCATAAAAATATATAATAACCTAGGACATATCTGCTGTTTCAATTAATAAAATAGCTGTCTAATTTTTTTTCTCCTGCCTATACTGGATCCTATGATCAAAATATGCTTTTCTTTTATTTATTTATTTTCAATATACATTCAATCACATTGTTTTGCTTACAAAGTGAACATTTCAATATGTGAACATTTCTCCCCAGTCCAGTTGGTCAAAATATCTTCAACAGATAACACCACACCTCCCCATCCTGTCAATGCTCTACCTCCGTATCCCTCCTCCAAATGTCCTTCCCTAGGCCCCACTCCTCCACACACACCTCATCTGACATTCACACCCATCTCTTGTGTTTGTATATCTTTTAGTCAATCAGTTTCAGTCATAGAGTGCAGACACTTGGTATATATTAAGTGGGGACATACAATGTTTCTCCTTCATAGCCTGGTTTGCTTCACTCAGCTGTAAATCTTCCATATTCTTCCACTTTCTGTCAAAAGCCAGGGTTTTCTGACATTGCCCATATTAAGCCTATCGCATGTACAAGGTGATAAATTCATAGCTTCCTCTAAAACAAAAGATTTTCCCCTTTTTCCCAATATGAAAATCCATTTTGGTACAAAACAACTGTATAAGCTCTTGATAAAGGTCACATAACATTTTTAATTCATTTAATTTTAGTAAGAACAAAATGACATATCCTTTATAGCCAGCACTGACATTTTCAAAGGTTCGAAGTACTTAATTTGTGCTCTGATTACTGTTGACCTGCCCATAAGGTTGTTTAATTTATTCCTACTTCATAACTCCCAAGCACAGTATCTTCTACTAATTTTTCTACTGTAAGTATGTATATTTTCTTCATAAGCTAATCTAAGCATCTAAAAATGCACATATAAAATCAAAGTGTTATTTGCTCATCAATTATAGAAAATGATTATTTTCCAGAACAAGCACATATATTAAGTTGGTCACATGAACAACTATAATTATCCATGGTATACACCATTTTTTCTCTTACCCTTAAATTCAAGGCTAACATTATTGATTCATCTAAAACCAAAAAAAAAAAAAAAAAAAAAACCCACAAACAAACAAAAAACCAACAATTATGCAATTGTGCCACTAAAGTAAAATCATAAAATGATTTGTAACTTATCATAGCAGGTTCAGTCTTGTTCCCAGTAAAGTTTCTGATATTTTTCAATGGAATCATAGGACTACCTTCTAGGGATCCATGAGTATTCCCATGATAAGAGTAAGATTTTACTAAAAACAGCAAGACGTAGCCCAAGATCATTTGCTAAGAAAATATGCCAGGCACATGTGCACATGTACCCAAAATCCCAAAGGAGAACAGAAGAAAAGGAACTGGAACTGCAGTGTGGCCATCCCCCTGGATCATGCTCTTTCACTTTCCCTCTCTTTCCCTGTCTCTCTCCAGAAAGCACATGTGCCGTATAGGAAAATAAATAAATAAAGTAAGAAGGGGAACAGTTGCTGCAATGATGAGTCCCATGTTCTCATCCTGGGGTCTCATTCTGTCAGGCATGTGCACAGAGCAATGATTCAGGCTAGTTGAGGCATGGATAGACTGTAGCATGGGGACACTATTGGGGCTGCTTCGGTGTGTGACTCTCTCAGAAAGAATAAATCAAAAAACTTAATTAAAAAACAACTGGAAAAGATTTTAAAAAGAAAGGCATTTTATGATCCCGGAATAGAGCTAGGACCATGTTTGATTTTTTGTTCTTTTTGACCTACCTATTCCCCCTGCCAAAGAGAAATATTTTTCTGAATGAAAAGAAACTTTCTCTTATTTCCACTTCCAGTCACTTCTAGTGACGCTAATAGAGGCATGTCTTAGTTAAACCGAGATGTTGAGGGGGCCAGCAGGTGGCGTGGTAGTAAAGGCATTGGACACTCCCACATGGCTGACCAAGATTTGAGTCCTGCACCTGGTGGCTTACTTTCTCACTTTCCCTCTCTCTCTGTCTCTCTCTGGTCAAATTAAAATAAATGAATGAATAAGTAAACTTAAATAAATAATTCACACACACATACACACAAAAGCCAAGATGTTGAAATCTACCCAATATGTAGACAGATCCTAAAAACTTCTGTTCAGTATGAATCATGTCTTATTGTCTTAAATCCAACTCATCCTATTAGCTTTTGTTTAAAATTCTGATACCTTCTCTCCCAGGCTACATACCTTGGTCTTTTCCCCTTTCATCTCCCAGCATAGCTGGTAGGAGAGAGGGGAGGCAAACTCTTTTCTCAGTTTTCTTTGACTTGGCCATTTTGAATTGAGTTAGTTCCTGGGCATAACTTACATTTTTATAAAAGAAACAAACACTGTCTACATAGGTTTCAGGCTAGCAACTCCAAGAGCTACTGGGAAACATGGCCACATCGAGTTTCAGTTTAAACTTTCTACCTTCTTTTGCTCATATCCTCCCTTCCCTCACATGCCATCTGGTGAGAAGATCTGCTCCTTGGTCTTATAAATGTATCTGAGAGGAAGGCGCGGAGCCACCATTTCCAATGAAACTGAAACCGTAGACCTGTAATTGTGGGGAAATATAAACTCTCTAGTTATAGCCTTGTCACCCCTTGCTGTGTGTACGTATGTAATACTTTGCCCTTCAAATGTAAAAAATCCAGTGTTAAAATTCTTTGGTGCCAATAAATGTTTTGTTTTATTTATATATATAAGAAAAAGGTGCTATAGCTACTTTGTTGTCTAGAATCTGTTATCTCACAATTAGACACAAAGGGCTTCCATTGTATAAACCTGTATTTAATGGATTCTATGCTAGGCCTGATGATAAAACCTAAGTCAAGACCTACTTTAGGTTGTCAAGAACCTCAAAGATGTCACTACATTTCAAAATACAAAGGAAATGGAAAATAGAACCTACTTTTCTAGGTCATGGCTTTGAAATGAATCCTCACTTTTCACACAGGAATATTTGTTCACCCTTAATGGTTGGTCAACCTCAAATTGCATTACCACTACGCTGAAGATGATTTCCCTAGCATTAAGAATATAAATTGTTGAGTAAAATGGGTATATTTTAAGTTTTTGTAATGATTCTAGCCTAGAAACTTCTTGAGCACTAGATTGAATAGTATTCTGATTATTAAAAGGTGTTCCTGATGATTTGTCTAACAGAAACTACTTTAGGGGTTTAGGTTAGTGTGTACAAACATGGCTGCCTACTGGAATCATGTGGAGTAGTTTAAAAACACTAATGTCATTCCTTGAGATACCAACTTAATTGGTCTGGGGTGTAGCCTTGGAATAAGAATTTTAAAAAGCTTCCAGGTTTTCCACAGTCACTAATTTGTAATCCTACCAACAGTGGTAATACTCCTCATCAGCATTTGTTATTAAAACAGAGGTTCCTCAAAAAACTAACAGTAGATCTGCCATGTGATCTAGCAATCCCACAACTAGGTATATAACCAAAGAAAATAAATCAAAATGTCCAAGAGATATCTGCATTCTCATGTTTATTGCAGTATGATTCACAATAGTCAAATACCAACTCGAATATCCATGAACAGATGAATAGATGAAGGAAATGTGATGTGTGTATGTACAAATACTGTGTATTCTTACAAGTGGAAGCCAGAAAAGTCCATCTTGAAGAAGAGAGCAAAACAGTGGTTACTAGAAGGCAGGGAGAAGATAGAAGAAAGGGACTGAAAGATATTGTTTGATAAATACACATTGTAGCTATGTAGAGAAATAAATCCTAGAGTTTAATAACATTTTAGGGTAACTACATGTAACCATAATCATTGTATATTTTAAAATAGCTAGGAGAAATGATTTTGTATGTTTCTTTTCTTTCTTTTTCTTTTTTTTTTTTTTTTGGAGAGGTTTTTGCTATAGGGCACGTGCGCTCACCGGACAGATACAGAAAGCAAGAAATCACCCCCCCAGGGGGATGGCCACACCATGATCCCTTCTCCTACATTCTGCTCTCAGGATCCTGGGCACGCACACACATGCACCTGGCGTGAGTTTTAAGCCACCGAGTCCAGGACGCGAACCGCGGTTGACTACATGGGAGTCCAGCGACATAGCCATTACGCTAACTGCTGGTCCCGCGATTTTGTATGTTTCTAACATGAGTAAATGTTGAATGTTTGAGATGATGAATATGTTAATTGTACCACTTTTGTCATTACACCTTTTTATTACTTTTTTTTTTCTTTTTTCTTCAGAAAAAGGGCATGTGAGCTCACAGGAAAGAAGGAGAGAGAGAGAGAGAAAGAGAGAGAGAGAAAGAGAAAGTGAGAAAGCATCCTCCTCCCATGAGGCATGGTCCTGTAATCATTTCTCTTTCATTTCTCCCTCCTTTCAAGATTTTGGGCACACATGACAGGTACCCTGTGTATTTTTTCAAGCCACCAGGTCCAGGGCTCGAACTGCAGTTGACTGTGTAGGATTCAGTCGCCTTCACCACTATGCCATTGGCTGGGTTTTATTACACATTTTATACACATATCATTCATGTGGTGCCCCATGAATATACACAATTGTTATTTAATTAAAATAATAATAATAATAGACATATGAGCTGTGAGCAATCCCTTTCAGGGGCTAGGACAACTAAAGATTTTCTGCTCAAACTTCACCCTTCAGACCCCAAGATCTAGAGTGGTATATACCACCCTCTGTCTCTAATTTTTTTTATTATTATTTTTCATTTGTAATGTAAAGTATTTCTTGGCTCTCTGATTCTCCTTTATCTTGCTAATTCTCACCTTTTTCCCCTCCCATTTAGGAGAGGCAAAGCATAGGCCCTTTGAGAAGCCAACTATATTTGAGCTGTGAGAAATCCCTTTCACTTGGCAGGCTCTTCATTTTCTGCTTTAAAAAATAAAATTGTAATGGACATTAGAGACAAAGTGTAAAAAGAGTGTTGGAGGGGAAGAGTGTAGGAAAGGAAATTTGGGGGGGAAATGGAGAGGTAAGACACTTGTGGGACACAGATAAGGTTTTATTATCTGTTGATGAGGATGTGTGTAATAGTCTCAAATGGGCTGGACTGAGGTGTATATCGTGCTGGGTAAAGTCTCTTCACAATCTTAATGATGTATAGCAATTTAATGTATAAATAATCATTTTAAAAATTAATTTAAAAAAATTGACAAACCCACAACACTCAGCTCCCCCAACTCTCCCTGTCTTCCTCTCCCTCCATGATTCCTAAGTAGTCCTTGCACTTCAGAGGCCCTACCCTTGTGGGGGGAGGTCTAGGAAAACTGCTGAGGGTAGATGAGAAAGAAAGGAACTTGAGGAGACAGCTGGGTTGCAAGGACAGGGCACAGTATCAGAGAGATGGCATCAGACATAAGGCCGGCTCTTCAGCTTTGGAATCTGCTAAAACTGGGGTCAAATCCCAGCTTGAGCCCCTCATGGCTGTCCACTTTGGACACATCTTTCAGGACCTCTGGGCCTCAGTTTCCTTAATTATGGGACAGCCATGGTATGTACCACATTGTTATGTAATGAGAAAATCCAAATACATAGATTAACATGATGATGGGCACACAGAAAAGGCTTGATAAACGTCTCCTGCCACTTTGTGTGAAGCCATTTGGTGTGTGGCAGTAAAGCAAGTCTACTTGCGAGAAATCACCCCTCAGGAGGGATGGCCATGCCGCAATCCCTTCTCATTCTCCTCTCGGGATCTTGGGCACACACGCACATGTGCCCGGCGTGAGTTTAAGCCACCAGGTCCAGGACTCGAACCGCGGTTGACTACACAGGAGTTCAGCGACATAACCATTATGCTAACTGCTGGTCCCAAAGCAAGTCTATTTTTGAGAGGTGGGGTATGTGTGGGTTGAATGGAGGTGGAGCCTTCAGTTCAGGAGGATTAAAGTGAGGCTAAACTTAGACAGCTGCACAACACCGATTCACAGATATGTTGGTCTATCAGAATCCCCCAGGTTCCTGTTACCCTACAGATTCCTGGGGATATAAATGTTCCATTCAGTAGATCTGGGTTGGGGCCTCAGAATCTGCATTTCTGTGGGGGAGAGGGGAGAAGGGATGAGTATAGAGAAGGATAGCATGAGAACAAATAGAGAGGCATGACATTAGTGAGACACAGAAATGGTTTATTGCCTGTTATTGATAACATGTGAAGGATTCTCAACTGAACTGGTCTAAGAAGTATTTCATGTTGGATAAATTCTCTTTACAAGCCAAATGATGTATAGTGATTGAATGTTTTTAAAAAATTGAGAATAAATTAAAAAATAATAATAATCTAAAAAAATGAAAAGCTATTTAATGATGATGTGGATAGTAATGTCTTTGTCTTGACTTATATGCATGGTAATTGTGCTGGAAAAATAAATATAATACACTGTAAAGATACATGTGATTAAACGTCATATAAAATATAATAATAAAATAAAAACAAATTTACATTTCAAAAAATATATTTGTAAATTTTTTATTATTGATTTTCTTTCTTTTTTGTCTTTGTTTTCTTTTCTTTTTCTTTTACCTTTATCACTTTGCTGCTCAGCCTCCACACACTGAATGTCTAGACATGTCTACCTGCACAGTAGCCAAATATCTGAATACTATTAGGGTCAAAATAATCCTCAATTCCCACTGAATCTGCTACACAAAGGGATAAAAATGGAATTGCAGAGCGATGGCAGATCACCTCATACTGTATGCCTTTAAGTGCTCAATTTAACTTCAAGAAATTAGAAAGAAATGTATACTCCATTAGATGACCAGAAACTACCACAGAGGCACAAGAAATATGAGAAATTAAGAAAATACCTCTCCCCCAAGAGAAAAGAACAACTCCTCATCATCCATATCCATAGACAGTACAGTGGAACTTGTGGAAATATCAGATAAAGAATTTAGAATATTCATAGTGACAAAGCTAACAGAGATGCAAGAGAAGAGAGACAATGAATTCTAGAAGATGCAGGAAAAAAAGAGACAATGAGGTCCACGTGGTGAGGAAGCTCTTGCATGAGTTGAAAAAGGAAATACACACCATAAAAAAGAATCAAATGTAACTATTAGAGATGAAGGCTGTAATACAGGAAATCAAAACCTCTCTTGAAAGTATTAAAGGCAGATTAGATTGTGCAGAAAATCAAATCTCAGATATAGAAGACAGAACCTCTGACCTAGAAAACTTCACCAAAGATTGAGAAAATAAACCCCCCAAAATGAAAATAATATACAAGAAGCATTAGATGTCATTAAACATCCAAACATCTAAGTAATCGGTATCCCAGAAATTGAAGAAACTAATAAAGGCACTGATAATCTAATCTATGAAATCCTGGAAGAAAACTTTCCAAACCTAGATGGGCATTCAAATATCCAGACCCAAGAAATACAAAGGACCCCTAATAGAATCAACCCAAGAAGATCTTCTTCAATGCACATCATAGCAAGATTGACCAAAACCACAGACAAAGGCACATATACAAAGGATATCCCATCAGGCTAACAGCTTTCCTCTCATCAGAACAATGTAAGCAAGGAAACAATGGGAAAATATATTCAAAGTGTTAAGTGCAAAACAATTTCAATCAAGAATACTATACCCAGCAAGATTATCCTTCATATGGGAAGAAAAGACAAACACATTCTCAGATAAACAAAACCTGAAAGAATTTATGAACACCAGACTAGCTCTCCAAGGAGTTCTGAAGAGAGTACTACACCAGGAAAACTAAAGATTGACACACAGAAATAAGAGTTCAAAAACAGCCAAGAAATTGGCCAATTTAATGATAGGGACAACTCCAGAGTTGAATGTTAACTTCCAGAATTTAAACAGAAAGATCAGACCACAAGAGAAGAGAGATCAATTACATGAAACTGAACTGGCGAAATAGAATTTTATGACTTTTGACTAAAACATTGCTGATTTTCTTCTATGCTTTGTTTTCCAGATTTAAGGACGTTTGTCTTCTCTTGAGCTACTGACAGGTTCACCTACCTACTATTTGAATAGAATTCTAACCTTTTTCCTGGGTTTAAGTCTTAAGCAAATTTCTCTTCACATTTTTTTATTTTGAATTATTAAAGCTAAAACTGTTTTTCTTGAAATTAAAATATACCTATTTAATAACCACAGTAAACTGGGTACCAGCAGGTGGCGTGGTGATTAGGGTGCTGGACACTCCCACATGGTCGACCATGGTTCAAATCCTGAGCCTGGTGGCTTGCTTGCTTTCTCTCTCTCTGTTTCTATGTCTCCCTCTGTCAAATGAAAATAAATGATGAATAAATAAAATAAAATAAAATAAAAATAACCACAGTAAACTATATAGCCACAGGTAGGTGCTACTTTATAGTATGTTCATTCTACTCACTGAGTTTAATGCCTAAAGTCAGACATGTGTTCACAGATATGTATATATAAGCTGAACTTGCTATTGTAAGAATTTAGATTAAGAAATTTTGTGAATCAATGAAATGTGAAAAAAAGAAACATGTAGACTCTTAGAAACAATAAAAGATAATAGTGAGAAGGGGTATCTTCATTTGATTTCCAAATGTAAAGGGAACATATAAAATATTTTACTGGTCAGCAATTTATTACAGATTTCCAGAATGTATGCTATATTAGAATAAAAATGTTTTCATTTTTAAACAAAAGAAAAGAAAAAAGAAAATACTGGGAGTGTGGAGGGGCATAAATGATAAAGGAGATAAATTGGGAATGATTTATAATGGTTATGGAATTTCTTTCTTGGGTGATAAAAATTATCCAAAATTGATAGGGTGATTATTGTAAAACTTTGAACACACTAAAAATGATTGGATTGTACACTTTGAGTTTATTGTATGATATGTGAATTATATCACAAGAAACTTTTTCAAAAAAGAAAAATAATAATAACCATAAAAAATCTGAAAAACAAAAAAGCTTCCAAGTAATGTTACTGTATATGTAGCCAACACTGAGAATTCCTATTCTAGGGTTTCAGGTTTAGCTTTAGTAGCCATTTCAGAAACTCAAAATTAGACATTTTTTTTTCCTGGATTGGTGTCTAATTTTCTTCTAACTTCTAGCTTTGAAGGCACGTTGGATGGGTGGTAGGTAAACTGTCAATGGTAATGAAAGCTCAAAGAAAATCTTCTAACATTTCAGTTTAGGATTGATTCTTGAGCGCTCCCTTCAGAAGCACATATCTTAAAATTGGAACAATACAGAGGGGATTGATCCTTGAGCATAAAAGATATTTCTAAAGACCCACTTCTTTTGAACTACTGATATTTAAGACAGGCTGCTTTTTGCCTTTGTTCTAACACTCATAGATGGTCAATGATGTGTGTATGTCTATGTGTATGAGGGAGATAGAGAGAGAGAGAAAAACAAAAGCGATTCAGAAATTGAGAAATAGAGGACTCTATAATCAGCGCCCCCCCCCCCCCCCATCTTACCAACAGTTTAGGATTTAAATGCTCTAAACATGTGGCAATTGGAAGTTCTACCTATTAATCGATTAGTAAGGCATTCATAACCTCTGTGTGTAATTTATAGGCACTGTAGGAAGTGTGTAGGTGAAACAAAAAAAACCCGAACCTAGCAAAAGTACTTTGCCCCAGAGGATTAGAGGCCCCTGGTTAAGTGTAAATAGCCTGTCCTTGGCATTTCAATTTAACTCCTCTTTCCAGTTTATAACCATGATAAAACTATTATAAAATCCCTTCTAGTAAAATACTTAATGCCTACAATGGGTTTAAAACTAATATTTTAAACTAATTAAGATAATTTTAATTTCAAAAATGTCCTCTCTGAAGTCTATGTGTCTCTTGTATGGCACAGGTTAGGGTCTGCCTGTTACAATAGTTCCTTCTGCAGTTGGTTTATTCTACTTATTAAAACAGATGGCCACCAAGGGCAAAATCCATGCCATATTTCCCATACCCATAGATGTGGTACACAATATTACACAAGATAGGCTCTCTAAAATATTTGTGGAATTGAATGCAGTTATTGGGTCTCTTTTTAAATTGAATAATGGAGAAAGCAAGATGTTAGGCTTCTGAGTAGAAACTATATTCCCAAGCAACAAAAGAGAGAATTAAAAATGGGTGATGTTGAGAAAGGCTAAAAGATTTTTGTTCAGAAGTGTGCCCAGTGCCACACCATGGAAAAGGGAGGCAAGCACAAGACTAGCCCAAATCTCCATGGTCTATTTGGACAGAGACAGGTCAGGTCCCTGGATTCTCTTACACAGATGCCAACAAGAACAAAGGCATCACCCGGGGAGAGGATACACCCGGGGAATATTTGGAGAATCCCAAGACATACATCCCTGGAACAAAAATGATCTTTGCTGGCATTAAGTCAGAAAGAGCAGAGTTGATAGCTTATCTTTAAAAAGCTACTAATGAGTAATAGGTGGCCACTGCCTTATTTATGACAAAACAGAAATGTCTCACCTTTTTTATGTGTACAGGATTTTAACTGATCTCCTACACCAGAATTCAGATCATGAATGGCTGACAGGATATTTTTGTTGGATAATCCAGATTTAAGTAAGACTGGCTTGTGGTTAAAGGAATATTGTTGTTTTTTTAAAAAAATTTTGATAGTAATTTCAGTTCAGTAGGTGCTATCACTATTTGCCCTTTCTAAAGATATAATTGGTAATTCATTAGTGATGCTCATCTTTCTACAAAGATAATGAATGCTATCTCAAAACCTGCTGGAGATTTTTTTTTTTTTGTCTAGGTTTATATGTAATTGGGTATATGAATATTTATATATTATATGAGTATTTAAATGCTGGAGAAATTCCTTTACTTCTGGAAACCAAGCACACTTACCTGTTTTAATTTGTGTTCATTATCCCATTAAAGGCAAGGACTGAAGATAAGGTAGTGATGTCTGCTTTGTATATATGGTCATAACTCTGCCAATCTAATTAGAGTCCTCTGTATCCAAAGCATTGTCTTTTACTTATTGAAAGACATTTTAGTGTGGTTTGTATATACTATCTAATAAAGAATATGTAACACCTTACATATTTTATAAATGATTTGTAAAGTCGGACACTTTTGAAAGTCAATGTGACAAGATTTAGTAGCATGTTAAATTTTACCTTTGAATCTGTTATCTAAGTCAGACTGAGTTATATTTCAGAATTGTTAGACAACTGTTCAAAACCACATAGAAGCTAAAGAACTACTGTATATGTGTGATTGGTAATGGTGCTTTTGCCAATGTATTAGAAGGATTAACGTAGAGGAGATGTACCATGAGCATAGATTTGTAAATTATGCCATCATTAAGACGTAAGACAATTCAAAACCAAATTACAGATCAAAAAAACAGATTGAATAATGGAATCTCTCTGTAAGGAGTATAAGCAAGCAGGGAGAAAAAGAGTAAAAGATAGATGTATATAAAAATCTTTAAAAAGGGGCCTAAAAGCTTTTCCTCATATTGATCTATAATTTGCCAACAATCAATTCTAACCAGATTTTCCTGCTTCCACTTTAAAATGAACAAAATCTGTGCTGTTGAAACTTAATACACATACTTAAATACCTTAAAAAAATGTCTATACTATTAATAGATCTCAGTAAACTTATCTTTAGTTATTAAACATCTAATACATTTTCGCTGAAAATCAATATTAAAGTTTTCCAATTCTGCCATGGTATTAAGTATTTATTATAAAATTTGAAAACCAAAGGTGGCTGCTGTAGAGGTAATTTCATCTAAGAGCTCATGGCACTGAATTTCATTATCAAAGTACGAGTAAATGACATATCTTCATTCTCAACCCCCTTCACTACATTCCTCCTATACCTCAGCACCTGTACTCTGGAGATTTTATCATTTCATAAATAACTCCAGGCTAAATTTTACAATCTTTTTTAATGTCCATTTAACAAAATTTAAGAAGAAGGAATAAGAGGCAAACAAGTGTAAGGAGATCATCTGCTAGTTACTTACAATTTAAATTTCTCTTGTACTATCTGAAATCTCAACAAAAAATTATATAGAAAAATTATGTAGAAAAGTGTCAAGTACATTGTTAAAAAAGTAGATGCAAGATGAAAGCAAGCAATGTTATTCATTTAAAAGATTCATGAAGACAAACTGTTGAAAATAAATACATTCTAGGGACCAGCAGTTGGCGTAATGGCTATGTCGCTGGACTCCCACGTAGTCGACCGCGGTTCAAGTCCTGGACCCGGTGGCTTAAACTCACGCCGGGCGTGTGTGCATGCGTGCCCAAGATCCCGAGAGGAGAATGGAGGAGAAGGGATTGCAGCGTGGCCATCCCCCCTGGGGGGTGATTTCTCGCTTTCTGTCTCTCTGTCTCTCCCTGTCTGTCTGGCGAGCGCACGCGCCCTACAGCGAAAACCTCCCAAAAAAAAAAAAAAAATACATTCTAGAAGAGACATGGATATTACTGATATAATGAGGCAATCATTTCCTTTTACCTAACATAAGGCTGTATTTTATTATTGTGTTGCAAAGTGCTTTGTGCTGCTTTTTCCTTCCATAAAATAAAGCTTACAGAACGTTCTTTTCCTTCTGTAATAGAAAATTGCTTACATCACTCTTGTCAATGTAACTAAATGAAAAACCGAAAGGTAAAATCCTAGTATAAAGAACCCTGTCTATCCTAGTTTAAATACCTAAATAAAATAATAAGCTCCACAGATCTTATGCATTATCAGGTCCCCCTGAAAAAACTTTGCATAATTAGATTTTCACACAAAGGTTTTAAAACTCCAGACATATCAGCAGGTTTTGAGAACTAATGGAAAATGGAATTGATGCAATTATGTTGAACAGTGGCAGGAAGCACGGCTTTTAAGAGAATCAGCTTAAAGAAAAAAAATCCCAGTTGCATGTGCATTAAAGCTGTCAAAACTCTAAGCTAAAGATTTGCTCTCTGTGCCAGCTAAGCCCCTGACCGACTCCGGAAAGTAAGTTTCTGAAGCCATGCCAAGTCCTTTGCTTGAAAATAACATCTTAATTGGTTTCTTCTAATAAAATTCAAAATGCTTTTTGGTGATGATAATACACTCATTGTTTTATTTCAGCTTAATGTTCTGGTCACTTGGAATGTTCTGAGTATTACTGCTTAGGGAGAAGAAAAAAAAAAAAGACCCATGAGTCTGAATTTATGGAGTGACATTCCGGCTGGATGGACCAACAAAGTTGGAAGCTTTTGATGCCAGAAAGACTGCTTCTATAAAGAATGGTTCCATTTAAACTAAGATTCCTATAATGACATCAAGACCCCAATCTTTTCCTTGTCTTCATCACAAGGACCTAATTACAGTAAGGTGTGAATACAGTACTTGGTTGTATAGAGAATCCTTAGGGCTGTGATGGGCAACAGACATAAACTGAATTATCCAATAATTCTTTTTCATATCAAGAGATCATTCAAGTCACGAAGCTTTCCTTTTACTTCAATTATAACAGAGTATATCTAAGAGGTTAGAAAAGTTCTAAAAAGAGCTCCAAAATATTCTCCCCATCATATCAAAAGTTCTATAGCCTAGTCATCATCTCAAATATCTTTATTAAAAGTTTTTCAATTTAGTCTATTGGATGTTTTGTAGAAATATGGGATTAACTCTAATTGCATAATGAAACTCGATAACTATTATTTATTTTATACAAGCCAATTTTATAACCATTTTGCTACTATTCACGTATTTTATTAAATAAGAGAACCCTGTGTTAAGAATTATAGTACTGTTAGATTGTGTTTTTGTGTGTAATAGTTTACTATCTAAAAGGATCTGTGGCCACTGATACGATCTCTACTTGACCCAAATAAGCAAGGTCAGGAATACTTGAGTGTTCAACTCTTCTTACCCTCAGTTTCTAATTTTGTGAATGCTGTATGAAAATCCACAGACTCACTGTGTTTATTATCAAATTTTTGTAATGAATAGAATTCCAGCTTTGAGAACTTTATACAGTTACTACAGACTTCTGTTTATATAGAAAAGAGGAAACGTCTTTTCTAATCTAATTTTTGTGAAATAAGGATTTTGGAAAACAGAAACACATAATTAAAAATATTTCAGGCTGGCCTCATAGCCTACTGGCTGAGGGACCAAATACCCATATGGCCAACTGTGGTTCAAATCCAGGCCACGATGGCTTGAAAACCACACTAGGTACATACTCAGAATCCTGACCAGCCAGAGAAATGGAGGAGAAGGGATTGTGGTGTGACCATATTCCATTGGGGGTATGCCTTCTCCCTCTGGGAATTAAACAAAAATATTTTATTTTATATGCTATACTTGGGATGCTACTAATTCCTTGGCAAATGATGCTAACTATATTAACTCTCGCAATTTGGGTTGTGAGAATTCACTGGCTGTAAGAGAAGCTGGCATGAAGAACAAATTCAGATATTTATCTTATCAGTGTCTTCATGTACTATATGCTCCACTCACTCCCTTCACGTTACCATTTCTCTGCTAAGGGTGGGTAACTTTCTTCTTGTGTGTTGTTATTTAGCAAGACATTTGTTCTCCTTATCAGTAGTCATCAAGAATAGGAGGGAGGCAGGGCTCAGTTACTGAAATCACAATTTTCTTGTCTTAGTCCTCAGCTCAACTGCACTAAGCCATTGCTATATAACAGCTATAATAACGTGTTTGCCAAGTTAGTCATCCAATTATTATAGAATTACAACTTGTATTTATTCATAAATGTAAAAAAGATATAAGCAATATATTTAAAACGATACTAGAAATACAACAGTTTTTTTTTTTTTTCTGACTTATCCAGCTCTTGTTATATGCATTTACAAATGAGTATACACCCAGGAATGGGAAAAGCTGCCTTGAAACATAAGATTTTTACTTAGACTGTATATACATATGTGTATGTGTGCATGTGCATAGTGCATTTATTTTTATTCAGACATATACTTCCTTGCCATAATTCTATCTTATTTTTTAAGGTTTTTGCCATAGGGTACTTGTGCTTGCTGGAGAGAGACAGAGACAGAGAGAGGGAAAGTGAGAAATCACCCCCTGGTGGAGTGGCCATGCCACAATCTCTTTTCTTCCATTTTTCTCCTGGGAATTTGGACACTCATGCACACACACACCTGGTGAGATTTTCAAGCCACCAGATCTGAAACTCAAACTATGGTCAGCTATGTGAGCAAGTCCAGTACCTTAACCACTACGCCACTTGCCGGTCCTGCTTCCTAATATCTTTAGAAAGTGAAAATCTATGCTAGGAAATAACTTTTTCATGGAAAAATTCAGCAGTTGCTTCCTGAGCACTCTTAATCCTGCAGAGTCGCAGTATTCTTTTTGCTAAATCAACAGAACCTCTTTTTTAGAGAAATAGACACTGTTTTCTGCAAAATTAAATTGGCTTATTTCTTTTGGTCTGTTAATTACACACATTAGAGCTTGGACATTAGCCATTACATCACAGATAAGACTGAACATAAGCGCAATCTGACACTGGTTGTTTTTATAAGAAAGTAGTTTCAGTGAGGTAGCAATATCGAAATTCATTAGAGTATTTTAGACTTTTATTATCAAGAGTCTGAAATGCTACTAATTGTTAAGGTTGAGCAAGGCAAGAATATTTAGAATTTTCACTGGCATCACTTCGAACTAAAATGTAAAGTTATTTTGATGGTTATTTTCCTTCTTAGGCAATAAAAACATAACTAAGTATAGCAGAATATGCTATTCTAGGAGTTGACTAAGGAGAAAATGGAACCCCGATGTATACAGCACTTCACGTGAAACTCTTGAATATAGGTGTAGTGGGCAACTTGAGAGAGACAAGGAAAGTCTGTTAATTGATTTACATGAATTAGTCCTAAGAAAATATAAGGCCAAGTATTTCTGTGTTCCCCCAAAACTTGTGAGGATGATTTAGAGGAATCTAATATGGTACTAAATATAGTCAGTCTGACAAATGACTATCCATAAAATACTGTTAAATATCAGTTTTTCATTAAAAACTTACCATAAGTTTTTGGGACCAGCAGTTAGCATAACGGCTATGTCGCTGGACTCCCATGTAGCTAACCGCAGTTCACATCCTGGACTCAGTGGCTTAAACTCACGCCAGGCGCGTGTGCGTGCGTGCCCAAGATCCCAAGAGGAAAATGGAGGAGAAGGGACTGTGGTATGGCCATCCCCCATGGGGGGTGATTTCTCACTTTCTGTCTCTCTGTCTCTCTCTGTCCGGAGAGCGCACGCGCCCTATAGCAAAAACCTCTCCAAAAAAAGAAAAAAAAAAAACTTACCATAAGTTTTTAATGAAAAAACGCAAATGTTTGTATACTTCAGGAAGAAACAGCATGAGGCAAGTTTGTTAATATTCATATTAATGAATATTGACCTGGAATTTCAGCAGATTTTGTAATTTGCATTTACAGGTACCTCTAACTCTACACAAGTACCCTTCATAATTAATTTTCCTCTTCTTATACCATTTCTGTCTTATGGTCTTATCACAGCCACGATCAGGCTGGTGTTCCAGAGCCAAGACAAAAGCCTCTCTGGGTTCCCATGCCTACCTTCTTCCTAGGCTCTCTGTAACGAATGAGATAACAGGCAGAAAGTCTTCAAAAAGGAAAAGGCATTCTGCATAAGTAATACATTGAGTACTCAAAGGCAGTAAACTCCCCCTGGATAAAAAAAAGAGTTGAAATGTTTGTATCTGAAAAGCATGCACTCTGGAAATGTAGAATGTACTTGCCATCTTTTACAGCTCAGCACATTATTTTCATGGCTAGGGCTATCCTAAAATAGCACATGACTCAGCACTTAGCTCTTCCTTTTATGTGCCCTCCTGGCCAACTCATGCTCTGTGTTAGAAAACGTCTCACCTTTCCATTCCTTACTTTTAAATTTGTTTTCTTTGACAACAGATGTCCTCAGCAATACATTTATGAAAATACGCAGGCAAAGGAATACTGGAAATATATCCAAAGCTTGAGACTCTCTTTCTGAATATTTTTATTTATTTTTTAACAGTAATGAAACTACAGCCAAAATGATATTTTATATTTCATTATATAAACTATGTTTAGAAAATGAAAAAAAACTGAGCATATCTCAGTGCTATATTTAGTTAATATTGCAATGATAGCCATGAGAATGAACTCTTGAATCACTTTTTATATTTTTTGTCTTAAAAGAATGTATAGGCTTATTGAACTTAGGGAGATACATCCTGATAAACATGCATAATGAGAGGCAGGTGGCGTGGTGGTTAAGGAAGCTGGACTCCCACATGGTAGACAGAGGCTTGAGTCCTGGACCTAGCAGCTTGCTTTCTCATTTTTCCTCTCTCTCTCTCTCTCTCTCTCTCTCTCTCACACACACACACACACACACACACACACTCTATGTCTCACTCTGGTCTAATTAAAATAAATAAATAAATAAATAATGTTAAATAAAAATACCATTCTTTGAAAACATGCATAATGAGACAAGGAGAAAGAATAATACATTTTTCAATAGTGACCCTTCATCTGAGCTCAACCTTGCTTGCGGATCTCACTTACAGCAGTACAATAAACAGGTTTCAGAGAATTAAGATTTATCATGCTCATCTTGACAATCATACCTTAAATAAGGAATCTGGGATAGTGTAGAGAATAAATCTTATTATCTATTTTCGGGAAGTCTTTGATGTTAAGAAAAACTGAAACTCTACTGTGATACCTATAACATGATAAAAATGAGTTTACAGAAAGCTTTCTTGAAACACCTTTCTTTTAATTTTGATTTTTATGGATCTTAAAACTAATCCTACTGGCATCTGTGGAACTGTCTCTGGCTCTGAGGTCTGACAGCTTGTGTTCTTCTAGTCTTGTCCCTTTCCATCCTTGTGACCTAAGGGAAGTTGCTTACTTTCTTTGTCCCTCTATTTTAAAAGGATAAAGATATTGCTCAATTCACAGTGTTGCTAGAGAATTAAATGAAATAACATAAACTATTTAGGATAGTGCCTGTTGAAAAGGCAATGCGAATGCTGGTGTAATTATAATGAATACACACAAGTTGCCGAAATATTTTAGGAACATAGATGACAAGATCGTATACCTATGAAGAATGAAAAATGCAAAACGTTGGTTCTAGGTATGTGTTTCTAAGTTGAAATCACAAAGTCTAAAACAGTTGTATCAATATGTGAGCAATATATGAACACACATGATCACCATATGAATGATTTAAAATAAGCTATCTAGCATCACTTGAGCCATCCTTATTTGAAAAAAGAGGTCACTCTAATCGAACATAAGTGACTAGCTATATCCATGGTTAATCCATGGAATATGACACTTTTTTTTTAAATGAAAGTGCTTTGATTGGATGACTGAATAAACACAGCACTAGTGCTCACTCTGTGATTTCAGAGCCCTGCAGCATTCCTTTGTTCCCAATTGCAGGAACCTGTGCCTTTGAAATGGCTTAATATCATAACATTATCTCTTGGCAACAGAATCAAGCTTATTAGAATCTAAGAAAATGCACCTAGGGAAAAAAAAAATTACTTTCTCTTGTGACAGGAAAATACAGGCTTTCAAATTTTTCTAAACATTGTTAATAAAGAGATCTACAGCATACTGATGTAACAAATTTCTAGTTTCTTATTTCCTAAGGGACAGTCTTTACAATACCTGAATTAAATTTGTCTTCCAATTCAAGTTTACAAAAGAGAGTTTGTATTTTTTTTTTTTTTTTTTTTTGGAAGAGGTTTTTGCTATAGGGTGCGTGCACTCGCCAGACAGACAGAGAGAGACAGAAAGCAAGAAATCACCCCCCAGGGTGGATGGCCACACCACAGTCCCTTCTCCTCCATTCTCCTCTTGGGATCTTGGGCGCACACGCACACATGCCCGACGTGAGTCTAAGACACTGGGTCCGGGACTCGAACCACGGTCAACTACATGGGAGTCCAGTGACACAGCCATTACGCTAACTGCTGGTCCCAAGAGAGTCTGTATTATTTTGATTACCACCATCCTGTATCTGTGTATATGATTGGGGGAAATAGACATATGAGGCTACATTTCTTGGCAATTTGTTCTCTTTTACTGTATATTTTATAACAGGTTTTTAACTGGCTGCTTTACATCACAAAGTTAGTGTTACTCTACTCTGGACTCTGTTTCAGGTAACTCCACTTCACAGTTGTATTCATCGATCCCTTATAAAGTTCAAGAGCACTGTCACAAGAGGAAGAATACAGAGAGATTTTTATTTGCACAGCACCTCTTGTTAGTTAGGGTTTATTAAAACATGCAGATGTCCTTCAGGATAGTTAAGTGTCATTTAACTGAAAGGACTATATGGGATTTAAAAGAAACTGCATAACACAGGTTTTCCTGAGAACTAAGTATTTCAGAAGATTCACTACCACCAGCGTGAGCATGCTCCACGATTAATGGAGGAATCAAGAACAATCGGCTTTATTTTTCTCTCTTGGGCAACCGCAAGACAAACTGTCTTCAACAAACGTGCCTTGTAATGTTAATTCTTCCAGAGCTCATAAAGAGGCGATTTATTATTTTCAGTGTATTGTCCAACAACAATTCATCAGCTTTTAGGTTTATCTCACTAGTTCACAGGGGTCCCTTTTATTTGTTGTTTAATTAACTAAGCTTCTTGTCAAATGAGGCAGATATTAAAAGATAAAAGGTGTTTTGTAAACTTCCATTATCTTTCATTTATATACTATCGATGACCTAGAGTGGTTGACAGCTTTATTACCAAAAATTCAGCACTGGAAAAAAGGCAAGAAGAATCACACATTACATTAATGAAAGAACTGGTAATCACAGGCCATTTAGGCCCTACCCATACCCACTTCCCAAATTAAAATTCACACCCAGCCACTGTTATGTTTTTAAACCACTTTCCTGCACATGTAAATGTAATTGCAAACATATACATTGGGCTGGAAGATTAGCTGATATTAGCTAAGGGGAAATGCATCAAAACAGTAGAAATCCATATAGACTTTTGACCTTTTATTTGTTCATTTCCTTGTGTGTTTTATGCAAGGTAGTCACAGGTTGAGATGGGTAGAGAGTACTTTAATAATAGGATGTCCCTACTGTTCTAGCAAAGAAACAAGACCGGTCACAAATAACTGACTTTTTCGTTGTGCATTTTAACTACCAATGAAGTAATTTTTGAGCTTTTACAGCATCATAAAGTGCTTTAAAGTATATCCACAGACACCTTGATAACTAAGAATTTTGAACCAAAAGAACGTGTGAACACGGAGCTAAGCTGCTGCCTGTTAAGTGATAATTAGACTATGAATCCTCTGGGATATTGAGTGCACCTTACTTTTACCCTCCTTATTTCATACTTACTTCACGATATTATTCTAGACATAAAAGCACATAAGTAAAAATAATAATCCAGTATTCATTAGGATTACTTTCTTTTAAAAAATAACTAGTAATTCAGAAGTTTGTAATGAGGCAATAAAATATCCAAGTGACTAAATTATAGTTTCTTTGGTAACAGAGATAGAAGTACTGTGAGACCTGATTTATAGTCGTTATGTAATCTTGAAACACAAATAAATAAATAGTAAGTTTTTCTATTTTGATAACAATAAAGATCCTCCTGTAAAATTAATGATCAATTAATATCCTGAGCTTAAAGTCTATTAATTTATTCTCACACAAAGTATTCCAGAGAGTAAATCATTCTAAATTTTAATTTATATGGAAAAATTTATATTTTATTTGTATCTTTATGGATATTCTGATGAGATATTGTATATCATGGTGTTGAAATGGATCAGAAACTATCCCACATGCCCTCTTCCCAAGGGTTCCTGTAGCTCTAAATGTTCCCATAATGGCATAGTGATAGCTATTACAATTTCAAGCCATGCACAATGCCATGACAATCATAAAAAGCAAACCAAAGGGTGTGAGTTCTTATTAAATTCAAGCTGGTCAGCAAAAATGGGATTTTAAAATATTAGAATCTTGAAAAAAATTAGGGGCAATGACTACTTTACATACATATTTAGACATGCTAGTATATATATAGATCCAAGTAGTATTAGGAGTCAAGACGAATATCCCCAGCTGACCACCAATCCAGGCCTTCTAGAAGCCAGAGGACACATGAAGTCTACTTCCTCTAATACTGGAATACTAGGTTTTTAATCAACACACACAAACAACACTCTCTCCTCTCTCTCTCTGGCAGAAAATATTTAAAATTTAGAGAGACTAAATGTCTATTATGAAAGAAACAAAATAATTAGAAGATGATTTGGGAATTAAGCAAGAAGAATTAATATAAAAGTTGAATTCTTAAATAACACTGAATTCTTAGCATAAAATGTGGAAAAGATTTGGACCTACATTAAAATTAATCACCAGCTATGTACCAAGAGTGAGTCTATAACCATCTGTATACAAAATAAAGATAGCTTTCTCATGCTGTTTATATTCTAATAGTATAACGGAGAAATTGCATTCTATCTGATACTGGTCATTGTTTTAAAGTAATCCAAATTCATTGATAGGAAGTTGTGGTCTAAGAAATCTCTATTGGTTGGGGTAGGAGGATGCTAACAGATAACAAGATCTATGTTAATTCATATTAAGCAAGAGCAAACGCCAGTCTCCAGTCTAAGTTGAAGGGAAGTAAATATAGTACAAATGAAGATAATACTTCTGCCTTAGAAGACTATAAAAGTACTAACTCTAACACAAGCCTTCATGTATTATACTAAGATGCATAGTACTTACTACACTTTACAAACTTACTTCATTAAATAATCAAAATAGTTCTAAGACATATGTGATATTCTCATTTTAAAGTTGATACAATTCTGGGACCAGTAGTTGGCGTAATGGCTATGTCTCTGGACTCCCATGTAGTCGACGGGGTTCAAGTTGAGGACTCGGTGGCATAAACTCATGCCGGGTGCGTGTGCATGTGTGCCCAAGATTCTGAGAGGAGAATGGAGAAGGGATTGCAGCATGGCCATCCCCCCTGGGGGGTGATTTCTCGCTGTCTGCTCTCTGTCTGTCACTCTTTCTGGCGAGTGCATATGCCCTATAGCAAAAACCTCTCCCAAAAAAGTTAAAAAAAAAAATAAAGATGATACGATTTTAAATTAGGGAAATTAAGTATTTTCCCAGAATAGCATACCCATAAATATTTAATAATAAAACTCCAATATCTGTGAATTAAAATTTTCTTTTCTTTCCCCCCACCCAGATCCTTCACATAAAATATTCTTGAAAGCACTGAAGGGAATTCTTGGAGAAGACTGCTTCAAAGGAGGTGACGTTTATAAAACAAAATGAAACTTAAATATCATAGGGCTTCAAGATGGTCTTAGAGAAATTTAGCTCCAAATTTTTTAACTGGTTAGAAGTGAGGTCCTAACACTTTCACAATTACTTAGTGAAAAATCAAGCATTAAAACCCTGATATTTTGATTTCCAGGTAAATTCTGTTGTTGCTATATCACACTGCTCTCCTAATGTTCAGACATTTACATATATTAAAGATACGTAACTATTTAAATATATTTCCTAATATTTTCATAACATTTCTTAATTTCTTAGAGGCTGTTGAAATTCATGAAAAATAATTTCTCTACTTACTTATAATTGAAGTTTTGCTGATTTAATTATATAAAAAAGGTTAAAGTGTTACATGTACCCAAAATACATTTCAGAATAAGAATTATTACCAGGAATAATCGGAAATATTTCAGAATGGAAAAGCAGTCAATTTGGCTTGGCACTTATAAATACACTAGTATCTAATAATGGAAACTCAAAAACTTCAGCCAAAAACTGATAGAATTAGATGAATAAAAAAAATCGATAATCATAGTTGGAGAGTTTCACCTCTTTTCTCGTAATTTAAGGAACAAAGAGATGAAAAATCAAAAGAATATAGAAGCATTGTTAGTTGACTGGATCTAATTGGTACTGGTAGGACACGCTTTGCAATAAAAGCAGAATATACATGCTTTTGATATAGACTATATACTATGTTATGAAATACGTTTAAATTAATTTTAAAGAATTGCAAACATGCATATATGTTCTTTGATAGAAAATTAAACCATGGATCAATAATCAGCATAATTAAACCACAGATAATAATAAATTTATATATAAAACTCAAATATTTATAGAATATATATTTCTAAATAACCCATGGATAAAAGAAAAGGAGGAATTACAAAACACTTGAACTCATTGGAGATCAAAGCACAGTTTATCAAAATTTATGGGATACTGCTAGAGCAGTGTTTTAAGAAAAAATTATAGTATAAATGGTTATATTGGGATAAAGTTCTTAAATCAATGACTTAAACTTGCACCTCAAGAAGTTCCAAAAAGAGAAGCAAATTAAACACAAAGCAAGAAGCACCCAATGATGAATTTTAGAGTATAAATCAATAAAATGTTGAACAGAAAAAATAGGAAATAAAACAAACTCCAAAAGACAATTGTTTTAAGAGATCAATACAATTGATAAACTTCTAACCCTATTAGCTAGGACATAAAAAATAGTTGACTTAGGGGCTAGCAGATACTGTGTACTACTACATGGCTGACCACAGTTTTTGACCCAGACATAGTGGCTTGATAATCATGCCAGGGGTGTATACATGTGTGCCCAAGATCTTGGGAGAAAAATGAAGGGAAGTGATTGTGACATGGTCATCACCCTTGAGGGGGTGACTTCTCATTTTGCCTCTCACTGTCTCTCCCTCTCTCTCTCTCCATTGAGCTCATGCACCCTAAGGCAAAAACCTGTTAAAAAAAAAAAAAGTGAGGTTGACATAAATTATCATGATCAGAACTAAAAAAAAAAAAAAACAAAACAAAAAAACAAAACAAAACAATACTACAGATCCTACAGTAAGGATAATAAGAAAATATAAATAACTTTATTTTGACAAATTCACCATCTTAGATTCACAATCTGAATTACCAACTTAAAGATTAATCTTATTTTTAGAAGAATTTACCTCATTTTAAAATAGAAACTATATTTAACATATTTTACTTCTTAATCACAATTTATATCTATTAGAATGTCAACAGTATCTTCCATTGTCTGAAGTTTGGAATCCCTTTCTTAAAGATTACACAAAACTAATATATTTTATTCAATTGTTGGGTATTTATTTTGATTTTGTAAAATAACGAAGGCTAAAATCTCTACTAGATAAAGGCAGAACGTTGTCTTTATATAACAAGTGAAAAAGGTCTTGTCTATTGTTTTTATGTAACCTTCATTTTCCTTATGATATGGACATTAGTTTTCTTTGAGATTACAAAGATGTTTTTTTCCTGGAAAAAAAAAACACAGTGCCTATAATGCTATTAAATATGAGTCTGTCAATATATTGAATATATTGTCAACAAAATTTCAACTTAAAAAAATTTCATAAAGTATATATTCATTTAAAACTTATCTGGCTAAAATGAGAATTATACAAATTACAAAAACATAATATCTATTAGAAGTTACAGTTCTGTTAATGTGAACGATTTAGCTAGCACAAATAAAACTAATTAGTAACACCTGAAGTACATTCTTCCACTGAACTGATGACCATCTGGTTGACCTTGCACACTTCAATAAAGGGTAGTCTGTAAATCACTGTTTCACAAATGCTATCATTACATCATTCCAACACAAGAAGGGATGGAACACGGATGAGAGAAGAGATCACATGTTTTACACACTTGAAAACTGACTGTGATGCTTACTTGGACTGCAAGTAAAACTAGACTGAGTGGATTCTTCTGACATTCTGCCTAGAAGCAGATAGGCAAAGAACCAAGTCATAGTAAAAGATTTCAAGGCAAAAGAACTAGTAGGCAAAGAAATTATATGAGAGTTATAAAAATGCATATTGAAAGAAAAGCAAGTGGTGAAATGACCTTGGTCTGATGCAAACTGAAATTAGTTGGATATCTTTAAAACATCTTTTGATTCCTGGAGTTTGTTTGAGAAATACTGGTAGAAAATTTAAAATATGAAATAAATGGTGGAGAATATTTCCATATGTATATAAATAAATACATTGTTAATATACCTCAATCCTGTACAAAGTTTTATATTTGATGTCAAGAATAAACCATGTTGGATAAAACTTAGTAACCTACTCAGTGTGCTACTCAGATAAGTTATTAGATTAATAAGAAACTTTAATAAGAAATTTTAAATATTTCTTATTATGGGTATCTCAAGGCATCTCAAGCAGTGATGTCATAAAAGTATCTGAAGAAAATTCTATTGAATTAATGTTTGAAATTTGTACGATTTAACAATTGTTTTTGCCCAAAGTATTTTTCCTGTGAAACTTGTCTAATATAAGGTTTATTTTATGAGTTTAAGTTTTTTAATTTAGAAATTTAAAAATTGTATTAAATTTATCCTCCCTGTTGATATATCTCTTTAAAACAGGATTCAAGTTAGGAAATATCCTGTCTCTGATTATTTAACAGTAATACTCTTGGGAAGGACCTGAAATGATAAACATTGGGTTGTTGGGAAAGTCATGAAGCATTTTGCATAGAAAAGCACAGAAAATACATCATTGATTTTCTCGATGATCAAATAGAACTTCAGATCAATACCTTATCTATCATGCCATAGTCTACACAAGTTATAAATTAAGGTAAGTCTTATTCTGCAAGAATCTGTTTTGAGTTTGAGAGTACTTCAATTATTAGACATGTGGGGCAGCAGGGGGTGGAATGGTTAAGGTACTGGACTCCCATGGTTGATCACTGTTTGAGTCCCAGACCCAGCAGCTTGAAATTCATGTGAGATGTATATGTGTGCATGCCCAAAACCCTGAGAAAAGAATGGAGGAGAAGGAATTACGTCATGGCCATCGACCCAGGAGGGTGAATTCAAACTTTCTATCTGTCTCTCTTTGTATCTCCATGTGAGTGCACGTGCCCTATAGCACGAAATATATATAAAAATAAATAAACTAAAAAAGAAAATTAGAGATGTGGTTTTTTAAAAGGCCATCATAACTTTAAGTGACTATATAGCATAGCAGTCACTGTCCTACTTAATATAAAGTTTGGGTGTAAAAGATTGCATCATTTAATTCCTTCTATAAGATATAATTTATAATTGTATTTTTAAACACATACTTGATGAATTACTTCAAGTCATGCACTTGTTAATATTTACAGTAAAATTCTGGATTAGTTTTGATATAATAGAAAAAGAGCAGGTGTAGACACATCTAAGCTATTAGAACACTCATGTCCTTACAGACTAGGAGAAATAAATAGAGGGGATAAAGTACTGCTAACACTTTTTTCTTTTTTATTTCAAATGGTACTTCATAGTTCTTAACTTGGCAGAAAAGAATGTGAGCAGACTATAAGATGCTTATTAATTAAGGGGGAAAAAAAAGAAAAAAGAAAAGGACACTTCAAAGGCCAGTTCTATTCTTCACAACTGAGCAGAATAGCTATGAATTTTAAGAGGAATGCCTGGCTTGGAGGCTAAGGAATCAACTAGAAGCTTACACACTCTAAGTTCTAAATATGGCTCCTTCTGAGCTTATGATGACCTTGGGGAAAGCACTCAGTGACTTAAAAAGAAAGAAAGAAAAAAAGGATAGTCATTTGACAGATAATTGTCACACATACTGCTTTTCAAATTTGAGATAACAAGGAGTTTCAGAGACACTCTCCTACGGAAAGACCTGAGAGTATATTGGTTATCACATGAAAGTAACAATATGTGCAATGATACAGGTATATGCAGAGTTGAGAGGTAATAAAAATATAAATAACCTTGATAGGCAAGATGGTGCTGCTCATCCATTTCCTATTCCATCTGTCCAATCAATACAGGTTACTTGAGTGACCAAAATAACCCATCTGTAAATCATTTCAACTATGTGTGGTAAGGCTCGCACATTCATTTGGCAAACCATTCCCTCAGAGGACCTTACACCTTTTATGAATGCGAAAACTCGAAATCCCATCCATTTCCTTAAGCTTCCGAAGATAACATTTGTACACAACAGTCAAAACATAGTTCCAATGATTTTTTCAGTTTTTTTTCAATTAACTAGGGGACTATGCCAACCTCAGGAATCCTTTGGAGAAACTGAAGAAACACAATGAGAACAGCATATGGGGTAACTAGTTTTGAGGCTAAGGCCCAAAATTTATTGGGAGGATTTTTTTTTTAATAATTAAACCTGCATAGCTCTTTCCGCTGCTGAGGATTAGCACAAAGGGGGTGTTCCTCAATATAACCAGGTGAATGGTAAGATCAAAGATCTTAGGCTTTGAACGCTTTACCCTCTCTCCACATGCAACACATGCAAATATAGAAGAAACTTGGGGGAAAAATAAGGTAGCACATACTTTCATAAAAATACAGCAAGCATTTTCATAACTATTGTCTCAAATACACTAGAGGGCATTTTTCTATTAATGAATAATTTTAAGTTGTTATGTCATCCAAAAAGCAGCCCAGTAAATACTTTTAAAATTAATTCTCAGTAATGCTTTCCCCTATTTTAGTTTATTAATTTTTGAATCTGGATAAGAAAGAAAAAAAATACTTTAAATAACATTTTTTCCCACAGTATTCATCAACTCTCTTACCATCAAATGTTAAATAAACTCTTGCTTGGGGCTGGGAAGATCCTTTTACATAGAGAGAACAAATAAATACTCCAACCAACACGCAAATTGTCCGGAATGCCATTTTCTTCAGACTTGCAAGTTAATATCCAAGGAAAAATACCTTTAAAAGAGAGATAACAAATTTGTTGTTATCTCATTTCACATTTTAGGAGTACCAAAGAAACATCAATCTAGACAGAACCCCTGTTGGAAAAAGACACATCTGAACTTTTACAGGAATGCAAACAGTAGGAGGTGCTATAACTTTGCTTCTCAGATGTGAAAATTTGAATGATTCATTGGTATCTGGAAGTCTTTGCAACAAGAGAAATTGCTTCATCTTTCAGCGAAATAATGCTAACATCAAAGCAGAACAAAGGAGAGAGGAAAATGTATTGATTACCAAGGAAAATCAAATATTTTAACTAATCTCTCTAAAACTCCTTTACATTAAAGTGACTTAAAAGTGCTATCAATAGGGTAGTCCTGGATAATAACTTTTTCCTCCATAAACATAGTAGCAGTGGAGAAATCCCACATGAGTATTTGTGTGTACCCACTCACTATCATACCCACTAGCTGGTTTGGAGTAATTGTTTCTGAAATGGTGTTTCTGTATATAAACCTATGTGTGCTTTAACCTTGATCACTGAAATCACTTGAATCATTTATTGGCCAATTTATCCAGGTAACCAGGCAGCTGTTAAATGATGCAGATGAAGTAACCATGGACTCATGCCAAATTCAAACCAATGACCTGGTGGTGAGCAATCCAGTTAGCCCCGTATCTACCAATGCAAATTTTAATAAATGAACCAAAAAGTGGGCTGTCAAAATTCTGAAGGATAAATCAGAGAGACTGCTTGACACTGTAGCTGTTAACTAATTTCTGAGTAAGAAAGATCAGATAATATGTTAGGACAAACCCATAGGAACTCTAGTGGCCAGGCTATGTAACGCAAACTCAGGACCATAAAAGAAATCTCAACATTTTGCACCCCAAATTATACAATGACATGGTATGAAATTGTATGCCTTTTTTTTTTTTTTAAACCACACAGATGGAGGAAACCCTAGACATGTTTGTGTTGGTAATTTTCAAAAGAAACAGTTTCTTCCTGCTTCCACAACCTCTTCACCCTGTCATCCCTAAATTAACTTAGAAGAAATTGATTTTATGGGTGACTTTCCCTTAGTAATTTGCCCCTTGGATTTGTTTACTTTACAATTAAAGCTAAGGGGCAGGGGGAAACTATAACTATAATGAATCTTCTCGTATATTAAGCAAGGCGATAATATTTGCACAATTTTTACATATCGCCATTACTAGTATTTTATCTGATATGTCTCCCCAAAAAGAACATGTGTCACAAACTGCGAAGAATAACACTGGGATGAAATGACAGGTTAACTGAAACTAGCCTTTAGCACAATCTGATTTCAGTTCTACCTAGTACACTTAAAGCTACGAGGGAGGGGAGAGACCGAAAGTCAGGTGTCTTAAATACGCGCGCCCCCACCTCCACCCCCACCCCCAGCATGTTACAACTTATTCCCTTTAACTCACTTAGATGTGTTGTTTGGTGTTTTCACTTCTAACTGCAAACGAATAACATGTAACAGAGAATTCTTTCAAGTCTTCTCCAGAGCAATTTTGCCTTAGAAGGCACTGTAGTACTCAACTTTAAACTCTCCGCAGGTGTCACAGCCTAAAGAAACAACTCAAGCCGGGCTCTCAGCAAGAAAAACGCTTCCCTCACAAACCGCGTGTACCCTCAAGAAAATGTGCAGACTCGAGCACACCGATATATGAAAAGTCAGTACGTACTCACATCCAAAAGTTTTAGATTTTGCTAAATTTGTAACGCCGAATATATCAAATCCAGCTTACCGAGGTCAGAAGAAATCAGCACGGAAAAGTCATCAATTGGCTACCGTGTTGGGCCCGCGTTGTGTCTCTAGCCCTTTCCCCAGAAGACTTTAATTTCTAGAACGTCCCAACGGTGAAATTCTTTCTTCCCGGTCCCCTGAGTTTCTTTGTAAAGGAATCCTCAGCGCTGCAGTGCTGCGGCACCCGGAGCCCTTCTCGGCGTCGCTCAATCAAGCACCTCCGACTGAATGGAAAGTAGCGCGGGGGGCGAGCGCTCGGGGTCGAGCGCTCGGGTGTCCGATTACAGCGACGCGGCGCGCGGCTCGGGCTGCCCGGGCGCGCCGCCCAGCCGGCTCGCATCACCGGCGGAGCACACCCGGCCGCATCTCCACCGCCCGCGAGGCCCCACCCAGAGTGCGCCCGCGAGAGGGTGGCAGGGAGCCGCGAAGGCGGGCGGGCGGGCCGGGCGGGGCAGACCCGGAGAGCAGGCTACCCTGGAGATGCAGGAATGCACTGCAGCAGGCTGGAGGACGAGCCCAACAACTCTGTTCTTTTTTGCACCCCGCACTGAAGTGAACAATTTGTACGGTGCGCTCCAAGATTTTTGTTACTGGCAGCTCCTGGAAGGCACACAGGCTTTTTGCTTGACAGTAAATATAAAAGTGCAAAACAGATTTTTTCCCCCGAGGGAAGGATCACTGCGTCCTTTTAAGGCAAAGAGGTGCGTCTTTAAAAGGAAATAGTCTTGTCCTGATCCTGCAACAAATTTTCTAAAACTGGTCGGGACGAACTAACAATCTTGCCGCTGAAGTTCATCCTTTTAATGGATATTGTTTCCTATTGTGTTTCCTTAAGGTCCCGAAGGCAGTAATTCTGTTGACCTCTCCACATTGACTTACTGACTCACCTTCCCCTCCAGGATACTCCAAAACATAATTACCAGAATTTATTTCACAATTTCATAGAGGAAGGCTATTCTGAAATGTGCCAACAGATTGAAGTTTACAAATCTAGACCCCAGGAGTCTTACCTTTAGGTATACTGGGTAAACTTTGGAAACGACTTTGATATTTAAGTGAAAATTCCTTCTGCGGACCATAATGAACTTAACGTTTGAACATCCGGAGAAAGGAGTTTGGATCCCTATGAAATGAGCAAGCACTTGCTTAAAATTACTGTGGCTATAGCCCAGTAGATGTCACTATATAGAAAGAACATGGAATATAATTTCTTCACATTATACCTTACAATTTTCTTCATGAAATGAAGCAGAATTATTAGAAACTGTATCATAGAAAACACTGCTGAGTGTGAAACCACTGTTCGGTGGGACAGTTTAATAACATCTCAGGAAGAAGCAAGATGACAAAGTCAAATCTCTCCTTTGTAGGCACCGGCTTGTGTCCAGTAGACATAATCACATCTCTGAGTCTTGCTGTCTAGTCGAGAAATGAAAGGATCAAATCAAATAAGAGTGGAAATTAAAAAGCTCAAAAATTATATTACAGCCCTAATATTATCTTTAAAATGATCTGTGTTTATAAAAGAAATTTCTGTTCAAATGAATGTGTTATTTCAAGAAAGATCAATATAGGAGCAGTTGAACTATTTGTTTAATAGTATGATAAAAATATGGGCAGCTCCTTGACATAAGTTCATAATAATGGGTGTGTGTGTGTGTGTGTGTGTGTATGTGTGTTTCAGTCAGTGTCTGAGTATGTGGAGATCTTCCTACTTCAACCGCAGGAGTAACTGAGATTATAGACACCAGTCACCTTGCTTGGCTTTTAGGGCAGGCAGGAATGAAGTCTGCCCTAGACTTTCCATATGGCCTCATCTTGTCCAGCAGCCACTAACATGGCTGGGCCTTTAATAATGAATTTAACCCACGCAACACCTGACAGTGTCAAAAACTAGATAAGGATGCGACTAAGCACTGAACTTGCTTATATTTCTGAAATTGATGAAGGTACACATTACATACTGCCCACTAGCATCTTCCTACTGATATCTGAAGGAAAGAATAAATCGTTAGGAAGATGGGTACGTTGGGATAGCCGATATCCTGGTCATTCAGCAAGCTGGATCTCACGTGGCCGAGCGTGCAGTTTGAGGCCTGTACCTTGTGGCTTGGAAAACACACTGGGTGCATGTGCATGCATGCCCAAAATACTGGAAGAAGGGAGAAATGGAGGAGAAAGGATTGCCATAGGACCACTTCCCATGGGAGATGATTTCTTGTTTTCTCTCTGTCTCTGTCTCTGTCTCTCTGGCAAGTGCACATGCCCTCTGACACCTTTTTAAAAAGAAGGGGAAGGGGAAGAAGAAGGATGCGAGCATTAACAAATTATATATTTATTAATGAAAAATGTGGAGCCATTAGACACGGATTACATTATAAATCTATGTAAGGTAGCATTGTTTAGACATTTTATTTTCAAGTTTCAGGGAACCAAAATAAAGAAACGCCTTTGTGAAATGCATGTCAAATGGTGTTTTTACAAGGGAGTTTAATTCCAAACTCAATTTACAAAAACCCAAAGAATTAGCTTAATCTCTCACACATACTCACAAGACTTTGGAGACTATGACAAATAGCTTAGATTTAATCGCAGTCTATGAAACTTGTGATGAGATTCCCTGTATCTTGCCTGAATAAACCTCTTTTCAATGTGCTCTTGGGATTTAATGGTATTTGCTTAGTACTCAGACATTTACAGCTGGCCACACCTCGAAATGAATCATAAAAGCACTGATCAACATTAGCCAGGAAAGAAATCAAGCACAAAGATAGAACTTGTGCCTAAAACTTAGGCCAGCGTGAAATGTTTAGAGTGGCGCTAGGTGTCCCTAATAAGATTCATTTCTGACCCCATTGACTCAAAGAACTTAGAGACCTAAAACACCTTGACAAAACTGGAGTTATATAAGAAGTCTTTAAAAAGCTTATAAAAAATATGTATTATTACAAAAAAAACTATGCATGGTATTCAAAACATTTTTGCATTAAAATAAACTTGTACTTTAATTCCATTTTTTTACTAACTTGATGAACTCTCCTCATATAAGAAACACTGGTGGCCAGTGCCACTGTTTTAGGATGCAGTCTTCAACTCTGTCCTCATGGTGGGACATAACATGAATAATTGAATATATGGGTTCAGGACAGGGGAAAGTAAATAAATATAAAGGACTAATGACACAACTAACCTTAGAGTATACTAATTACAGTAATTAATAACTAGTAAAGTAATAGTAACGAATTTCAGAAGATCCTATTAGTGATTTTACCTGCCCCCATCAAAATGCTTGATGAAAACAGCCACATTAAAGTACTTAGGATCACCTTCTTCAAGATGTTACAGGGATCAGCTGTTAGCGTAATGGCTAAGATGCTGGACTCCCACATAGTTGACCATGGTCCAAGGCCCGGACCCGGGCGGCTTAAACTCATGCCGGGCTAGTGTGAGTACGTGCCCAGGATCCCCAGAGGAGAATGGAGGTGAAGGGATTGACCATCCCCCCTGGGAGGGTGATTTCTTGCTTTCTGTCTCTCTGTCTCTCTCTGTCTTTCTGGCGAGTGCACGCGCCCTATAGCAAAAGCCTCTCCAAAAAAAGAAAAAGAAAAAAAAAGTGTTACAAAAGCAGTACAATATCTTATACTCTAAATTTTCTCTGCCTGTCAAAGTTTAGTGGTCGTATCTTTAACAGTTTATGTTTTGGGTGATCCCAAAGAAAGTTATTTAACTTAAACTCCTGCTCTGATTTTCAGTGATTCACTTTTCTTAAAGGGTTTTGTGCCCCTATGAATTGTTTCCTTTCTAAATTAATGAGAATAGATTTCAGTTATATGAATAAACTACCCTAAATAGAGAATCTCAATCAATCTTCACAGATATTGAAAGTTGTCTTCTTATTATGCATAATAACCATTTGTACTGGGAGAAGATAGACCTCTTATTTGCCAGGTACTTTGCATGTCATCTGCACATCATTCTCTAATGAAGTTACTATTTTACACAAGAGAACACTGAAAATTTTCCCCAGAGTCAAACGGATAGTTCATGTTGGCATGGAATGAAATTCAAACATGATTATCTCAATGGCTAATGGTTTTGCATATAAATCTGAGCTATAGTTTCCTTTTCCCTCTACTTCTCTTTTTTCCTTTCTCCTCTCCACTTCTCTCCGTGTATCATTTACTCAACTTCCAGTTGCTAGCCTTTAAATTTCCTGAATTGTGTCTTTCGAGAGTCCGAACGTCATGGGTTTATGTCTTTCACATCGGCCTTACTTCCTCTTGGTTTGCATTAGTGGCTCTGACACCAAGCTGGTCAAACAGGTCTGGACTAGAAATCTGTGTAGAATTGCTATCTGCAGAATTGATAGATTTTAATACTTCCTCTGCCAAAGTCATTCCTTATTTATCAACAGGACGAGTGTATCTTTACTTTCATTCTTAATTCATTGTGAATTTATATCCCTGCCCTGACCCTTGATCTCTTCCTTTGTTGATAGGAACTAAATTCTGTGCTTCTCAAGTGGGAGGTGACAGGGGTTTGCTCTGGAGAGAAAAACTGGCCAGAAAGAAAATTTTCATTGTTTTCCTCCTTTTACCTTTGTAATTTTTGAATCAGAGAAATATATAAATTCTTACAAAATTCAAAGTTTAAGCCTTCAATATTTCTCTAAGCATCTTTAAACATCCCAAACACAGTAAGGTGCATTATTTTCCAACTCAACCAAAAGAACAGCATACTACTTCTAACTATATGTTTCAGCATTTGAAAGGTAAAGCAGAATGAATAGTAAAGAATTTCAGAAGAAATATCCTGTTAGTGATTTTACTTTAGTGTCAAAATATCACGTGTGCATGACAAAAGTTGGGGAGGAGTGTTGTGATCATTCACACGTTCAAGACAAAAGGTATAATGTAAACTCTGCATTTGGTCCTTACTGGAACACTTCAGGTGAAGCCTCAGTGAGAGTAGATAGGCATCTTTGAGATTATATAACAGCAGTTGCAAAGTAGCCCACAGTTATTTAATAAATAATGTTTGCTAGGTGACTCTATGCACATAAACCACAGCTATTTACCTTTTGCAAAACGCCAACTGCTTCTCTGGCTGTATTATATCTAAAGCTTTTTTCTCCTCACCTGGGAGCACAAAACCTTTTCCCATATCTATTCTCACAGGAGAACCATGAGAGGCTTCGTAAGTGCCTCTGATTGTCAGATGTGTGTAATGAGGCTCAAAAATAATAACCAGCTGGAGCAATGGAGACAAGACTGTTAGTTATGGCTAATTGACTCCCATCTACAACCCGTTAGCATGGGTAAAGGATTTTTCTGTGTAATCTTCCAATTTTGCCATTTTCCTACACTTCTTGGAATATTAAATTGTGTAAACAACTTCCACATTTTAGCAGACACATACTCATAAAAAGTCACATGAAAAGCTCTGTTGTGTTCTCTCCCAGTGACTTCAAGGAGGTAGAGAAAGTCGTGGAAGAAACTTGAAAAGATCCAACCACTTCTTATATTGATTTGATTTGTTTCAAGTCATGATACATATTGCTTTGAAATATCAAGTGACCTTTAGTAACATAAAAAGGATATGAGATTTTTTAATTTTCTAACCAGTATGACACAATTTAAAATATATGGCTTTTGGGATACCTGTCAGTTAACTATCTTTATTTGATGGGTGGTGTCCATTGCAATGGACTCGATACAGCTTTAAACCAGAAGTGTACCCGCAGTGGAGCTATGATTCAAAGGGCAGGCATTATTAACAGATATTTTAGAAAGATTATTTCTTTTCATCTCCATCACAGCCCTAAAAAGAAGATAACATCTCTTTGTTTGCCAACTAGAAAGTCAGTTCAGAAATTTGTGACACCTTACCCTACTTGTGCCCCTAACTCAACAAGTTCAGACCTGAAAGTAGGAAAGAGGAAAGTAGGAAATTAACCTCCTTCCAAGGCTAATTAAGTACTAAAAAAATGTTTATTTGTAGGATGTTTATCACGTTAGCTTTAGGTTTGAATAATAAATGTGGGTATCTTCTCCATGACATTATAGAAATCTTGAAAGCAGAATCACTGTCTAGTTATCCTCTGAATCTTTTAGACCATCTATAACTGTGCTGACTAGTGAGTAGCCTTGATATACAAATGGTGAAGTAGCTCCAGGAATACGGTGGAAGTAAGAGGGAATCTCTAAGCTGACCTGGTAGACAACCACATTGTTAGAAAACAACGACAACAAATTACAAAATTTTAATTTTAGTACATTTATAGTTATAAAAATTGGCTCTATTCTCTTCCATTGTCTGGTTGATAACATGTGTAAATACCTTAAGTGGCAACCCAGAAACAACTGTGCACTGTGGACTCAAGCCTGAGTAACGTGACGTTCAACCACATTTGGGCATGTCAAATCTGATTTTAAAAATTTAACTCACAGATTACCTGCTCTGCAAATTGTCACCAAGGTTGCTAGAAAGTCTTTTGCTCATTTACTGAAGGATCAAGTTCCTGCTTGTGTTCCTGCTTCATACCCCATCTCCCCACCTGGTTTGATTCCTCATCTCCTCTTCATTCCTTTCCCTGGCACCTTACACTCCGAATCAAATGTTTTACCTTCTTTGACTACACTGGGCCTCCTCATATCTCTGTGACTTTTCACTTGCTTCTCTTTCTCCTCCTATCAGTCCTCTAGAAAATCCTTTCTGATCATTGAGATTAATCTCAAATACATGTTCTCTATGAACATTCTTCGGTAATCCTAGGTAAAACTAGTCAAGTGCTGGATGTTATATAAAGAGTTGTAACTGTATGACTTTTGATGTCAAGTAGATTTTTATTTATATCTCTCACTTCTGGGCCATCCATGGTGGTACAGCTAACGCAATGCTTCCAATGCTCGGGGGTATGGGAAGACCCTGGGCTGGCCACCGAAGGTCTCCCTTGCAGACCAGAGGCACACATGTGTGCCTGCAGATCCTGGCTGCCTGAGGCTGAGGGTAGTACTGAGGCATGACAACCTCGTTGGGGGTAGCTTGCTCTTTCCCCCGCTCTCATGGGAGAAATAAACACACTTTAGAAATAAATAAGTAAAAGTCTGATTATATTTTGTGTATCGCTTGATTTCCATTTTAATTTTGTTTATATAATGAAAATTATAACAAACATTTTTGGCTTTATTGGTTAATTAAATACTATAATGTGTGTACACCTTCTCTCTCTCTTCTGTAAGTTAGTTTGTTCCTCTGCTATGTCATTTAATGCTACAATTATGTGAAAATTTTCTGCATTGACTCCCAACTGCTGCAGGGCAGGACACTGGAATCTCAGACATTTCATATCCTGCAGTGAAGCTGTTACTTAATTAAATGGAACTTTTTTTTTTTTGACACAGTGACTGCTCCGGGTAAACGGTCCAGCGACATACTTAATTAAATGGAACTTTCAATAATGTTTTGTGAACCTTAAAAGTCTAAATAAAACATATTAATGTCACTGATTGTATGACATAGCAACATATGCAATTAAAAAATATTTATTTAATTTTATTTTTTATTGCTATTTTTTTCATTTGACCAGAGAGAGAGAGAGAGAGAGAGAGAAAGTAAGAAAGCAAGCCACGAGGGCAGGACTTGAACTGTGGTCAGCCATGTGGGACTCTAGTGCCTTAACCACCTCCTGGTCCCACATGCAATTTTTTTATAGGCTTCTTAAGTAATTATTTTCTAAGGTTCATAATTTTATTCACAAAGATAATCATATTTGTATTTCCCCACCAGATCATATTTGACTTTCATTTTGGTTTTGTGAAAACTGTGAGAACATTGAACTGGCTTGATTCTTGACAAGCAACTGGTATAGAAACAGGTGGTAAGAATTAATTTTAAGTTATTTTTTATTTGTTGTAAAATTTAAATCTGGGAAATATGTTTTGAGTTTACTGTTTACAATTCAAGACAAGATTCCCTGAAGGTGTATCACAGTAAAAATAAAAGTACAGCATGATTTAAAACACACACATACACACACACACACACATACACACATACACACAAAAACTAGTAGCAATTTTTGGCATAGAAAGAGAAATTGAATATAAATTTAACTCTTCTTATGTTTCATTCTAATTTGCTTCATTCAAGTTTTCTTCTACTAAAGTCTTCATTTAAGGCAACAAGAACATATTATTTTAAGAACTAAATTATCTACTAATTATATTTTTATACTTTTATGTAAACTCTATAGGTTTAAATCTCAATTTCATCCTTCATTTTTAAAGTGTATATCAGTTAAAATATTCCACATATAAAAATCTGGTGTTACTTAATGTATTAATATAGTACAATTTTTAAAACTTGCTTTACAAAAGAGTCCTCAGTTTTTTATCCAAAAGATTAATTGAAATTTCCCCTTAGGCATTCAAGTTAGAAAATATATACACAAATATATACACATAGGTATTGATTTTCAGAAAATATCTAAGGTTTAAGTGAAGAAATAATTATAAGAAGTATCTTCAATACTACCATACTTAAGTTTTTTAAATTTTTTTAATTTATTTTAGGTTTTTGCCATAAAGCACATGTGCTTGCCAGACATGGCAGTGGGCCATGAGGAAATCTAGCCACATAACCACCATGTCACCTGCTAGCCCATATTATTATTAAGTTTTAAAATTACTTGATAGGGACCAACAGATGGCATAATGGTTGCATTGCCAGACTACCACATAGTCAAATGTGGTTCGAGTCCCAGGCATAAAACTCATGCTGGGCCAGTGTGCATGCATGCCTAAAACCCTGAGAGGAGACTAGAGAAGGGATTGCAGTGAGGTCGTCCCCCATGGGGGTATTTCTCACTTTCTATCTCTCTCTGTCTCTCCAGCAAGCACATGTGCCCAATAGCAAAAACCTCTCCAAAAAAAAAATTTTTTTTGATAGACTAAATTTTTTAAACCTTAATTTTGACTGAATGCATAATTTTTTTGCATTTTATTTTTTTGGGGGGGGGGAGAGGTTTTTGCTACAGGGCGCGTGTGCTCGCCAGAAAGACGGAGAGAGACAGACAGACAGAAAGCAAGAAATCACCCCCCAGGGGGGATGGCCACGCCACAGTCCCTTCTCTTCCATTCTCTTCTCGTGATCTTGGGCATGCGCGCACATATGCCCAGCGTGAGTTTAAGCCACCGGGTCCAGGACTCGAACCGCAGTCGACTACATGGGAGTCCAGCGACATAGCCGTAACGCTAACTAACTGCTGGTCCCTGCATTTATTTATTGATATTGTAATCATGAGCATATTATTTCAAGAATATATGGTATTGTATATATATTGTATATATCTTTATCTACAGAAAATCTGTATCAACTAGGAAAAAAGTAATTGTATTTCCTGACTATGAAAGTTTTACAAAAAGAAACCTTGTTTAAAGTGGAGATAAAGTGCTATTGTTGGGCATTTTTTTTTTTCCTTCGTCCCTTAGAAAGTGGAAATGTGTTGGGACCAAAAGATGGCATAGCAGTTGCGTTGCTGAATTCTCACACGGCCTGGATTGATGGCTTGAAAATCATGCTGGGCGTGTGTGCATGTGTGCCCAAGCTCCTGAGAGGAAAATGGAGAAGAAAGGGTCACTGTGTGGCCATCCCTCCTGGGGGACGATTTCTCACTTTCTGTCTCACCATCTCTGTCTCTTTCTCCAGCAAGTGCATGGGCCCTAAGGCAAAAATCTCTTTAAGAAAGAAAGTAGAAATGTGAACTTGTCACTCCCGAAGTCTTCTTATATTCAACACAAGGCTAATTTATCTAGAGAGATTTCTCTTTAGTCTTTTCAAAATGAACTATTACTCTTTATGGCTTTATAAAACCCACCCTCACATGCATACACCTATATTTCTAAAGAAATGTCCTCTTAAAAGTGTTTAACAATATTCTTACCCCAGGGAAATGTTAAAATTTTATTACAACATAAGCATGCTGAAAGCGTGACTTCAATTTTGACAGTACACATTAGATTTATGTATCCAGTTACTGACATTGTCATTTGTCTATGTGTGTCTCTACAGACAACATTGAAGAGATTTTTAAAGTGCAGTAGCCCCCAATATTGAGAAATATTTCATTATTGCCTCCCATTCAATTTAAGTCTTTTAAGTATGCAAAAGCTCTTTGGTCATTTTAAAAATTTTTTTTATTATCATCATCATCTTCTTTATATTACATTGGATTACATATAACTTTACAGTGTATTACAATGCTTTTTCAAAAGGGAATGCCATGCATGTCAGTCAATACAGAGACATTCATCTCCCCGCTTCAACATTCAATATCTTTTCTATGTTTTCCCCAATCATTATTATTATTATTCTAATTATTTTTTTAAAAACAGTCAATCACTATTTCTCATTTTGCTTGTAAAAAGACTTTACCCATCATGAAATACTTCTCAGACCAATCCAGTTGAGAATACTATACATGTCATTATCTACAGTTAATAAGCCATATCTGTTTCTCACTAACGTCCTGCCTCTCTATTGTTCTCTTGCTATCTTTCTCTATCCTCTTCTTTTCACCTCCCCCATTCCACACTGTCCTATTCTCATTAAGTACCTTCACTGCTTTTATGTCCTCCAATTTTTCGTTCTCTACCATAGAGTGCGGATAGTCGGTATATATTGAGTGGATACATACAATATCTTTCTTTCATAGCCTGGCTTACTTCACTCAGCAATAGATCCTCCATATCTGACCACTTTCTATCAAATGCCAGGGTCTTGTTATTTTTTATGGCTGAGTAGTATTCCATAGAGTATATATACCACACTTTTGCAATCCATTCATCAGTTTGTGGACATTTAGGTTGGTTCCATGTCTTGGCAATCATGAATAATGCTGCAATAAACATTGATGTGCAAGCACTTTTCTGACTGAGTGTTCTCCTGTCCTTTGGATAAATACCCAGAAGAGGGATTGCTGGATCAAATGGTAGTTCTATTTGTAGATCTTCGAGGAACCTCCATATTGTTCTTCACAGTGGTTGAACTAGTTTACATTCCCACCAACAGTGTAGGAGGGTTCCCTTTTCACCACATCCCCGCCAACACTTATCACTTTTTATATTTTTCATCTTTGCCCTTCTGACAGGGGTTAGGTGGTAACTCATTGTGGTTTTTATCTGCATCTCCCTTATGATGAGGGATGTTGAGCATTTCCTCATATGCTTTTTGGCTGTTCGTATGTCTTCCTTAGAGAGATTTTTGTTCAGCTCATTTCCCCATCTTTTAATTGGGTTAATCATTTTTTTTTTCGCATAAGGCACTTGAGTTCCCTATGTATTCTGGCTATCAGTCCCTTGTCTGAGGCATATTTAACAAAAATATTTTCCCATTCTGAGGGTTGTCGGTTCACACTTGTTACTGTGTCCTTTGCTGTGCAGAAACTTCTTAGTCTAATATAGTCCCACTTGTCTATTTTAGGGATTATTGCCTGTGCTTTGGGAGTCTTATTTAAGAAGTCTTTGCCTACTCCAATGTCTCCCAGAGTTCCCCCAGCATTTTCCACCAGTCATTTTATTGTTTGAGGTCTTAGGTTCAGATCTTTGATCCATTTTGAGTTGACTGTTGTTAATGGTGAAAGATGGGGGTTCAGTTTCATCTTTCTGCAGGTGGATACCCAGTTTTTCCAGCACCATTTACTAAAGAGGTTTTCCTTTTCCCAATGGATTGACTGATATCCTTTGTCAAAGATCAGTTGGCTATAAGTTTTGGGGGTTATTTCTGGGGTCTCTATTCTCTTCCATTGGTCCACATGTCTGTTTTTATGCCAATACCATGCTGTTTTGATGACCACAGCTTTATAGTATATCTTGGGATCAGGGAGTGATATGCCTCCTACTCCATTCTTCTTGCGCAGGATTGCTTTTGAATATGAGGTCTTTTATGATTCCAGACAAATTCTATGATTGTCTTTTCTAGATCTGTGAAGAATATTTCTGGTATTTTGATTGGAATTGCATTAAACATGTAGATTAATTTGGGTAGAATTGCCATTTTGATTATGTTAGTTCTTCCAATCCTGGTCATTTTTTTTAAAGAATTATTTTATTTAACTTTATTTATTTATTTATTTTAATTTGACCAAAAAAAGAAAGAGAGAGAGAAAGTGAGAAAGCATGGCGCCAGGTCCGGGACTCAAACTGTGGTCAGCCATGTGAGAGTCCAATGCCCTTAGCCACCATGCCACCTGCTGGCCTAGCTCTTTGGTCATTATATATTTTGGGGGGATTTTGATCCATTATGTACTTTGTCTTTATATAAACATGACAGTGCACATGTATGGATAGTTTGGATATGACACATTTATACAAAATATACATATTTGATTTTTCTAGTCTTTAATTTTTATTTAAGTCTCCTTAACTCTACAATCATCTCTTGTTTTTACTCTCTTTTTTGCACTCCCTCCCTTGCCAGTATTTTTTAAAATTTTAGGGTAATTATTTGGATGAACCCAATATATAGTAAGAGTATCTACAAACTGAAACACAAGAAATTATTTTCAATGAAGAAAATAGCCCTTTGCAATACTCTGAACAGTAACAAGGCACTGGTTAACAGTGTGAGGCTTAAGGTGTCCCACATTTTAATTTGTTGAGATTGCTGTGTTTTTGTTACTTTTAGAGGTGTTTGCCATGGGGTGATTGCACTCATTGGAGAGAGAAAGAGACAAAGATAGTGAGAAGGAAAGTGAGAAGTCACCTTTCAGGAGAGATGGGAATGCCACAATCCCTTCCCCTCTATTCTCCTAGGATTTGGGGCACACATGCACACATGCCTGGGGTGATTTTCTTTTTTTCTTTTCTTTTTTTTTTTTTTGGAGAGGTTTTTGCCATAGGGCGCATGCTCTAGAAAGACAGAGACAGGGAGGCAGAAAGCGAGAAATCACTCCCCGGGGGGATGGTCATGCCACAATCCCTTCTCCTCCATTCTCCTCTCAGGATCTTGGGCACGCACGCACACGCGCCTGGCGTGAGTTTTAAGTCACGGGGTCCGAGATGCGAACCACGGTAGACTACGTGGGAGTCCAGCGACATAGCCATTACGCTAACTGCTGGTCCCCTTATATTCACCATTTTTTACAACTGTTTAACTCAACTGAGTTCCTTCCTTATTGTGATAGGGTTTCTCAGAGTTTCCCTTACATGTTCTTTCAAATAAAAACAGTCTGCTACCCTGGCTCCCCCTGTCTTTCCTCTCCCACTGTTCTGGTCCCTAACCATCACCACTGAGCCAGAATGTTCTACAGCTGCTGGTCCAGTCCATTTTGCTGCTAGTAACCGAAAACTCCTGAATGCATAATTTAAGAGAGGAGGAGATTATCTAGTTTCCAGTTTGGAGGTCTGAGAGCCAGGGCCACAACTGGTAGGGGTCTTGCAGAGTCCCAAGTGAGCACATGGAGTGGGCAAGAGCAGAGGAAATCACCTGTGGCCATTGCGCTCAATCACTCCCAGTCTCTCCCTAGAAAGCCACCAGCAGTCAATCCTGGAGACCCTCTCTACAATCCTCCCAAAGACCCCACACTTCAAATCACACTCCGGTCAAGTTTCCATCCTCTTAATCACAACAAAGTTACAACACGTGAATTTTTCTTTCTTTCCTTTCTTTTTCTTCTTTTTTTTTTTTTTTTTCCCCCCAGGGGTGGGGAGGACACAAGCCCTGGGGCCTGCTGTTGAAATCTGAATGCCTTCAAGTGATCAAAGCTTTTCTCTGTATGCTGCCACAGAGAGACGAGGGTGAATGGGAAATACTTTATGTCCTATTGTTTTATAATAGAAAGTAAAAGTTCAGTTTGTGATCTTATATGTTAGGAAAATTTCCATTAAACAGAACTTTTAGCATAAACTTCTTGTATTTTCAGCATGTCCTACGTCCCGCCCCATACCAATATTTGAAGAGAAAGGAAAGCCAGGAAAAGAAAGCATTCTGAAGGAAGCACAGGACAGTCAGAAAGCTCTCTTCCGAACCTCCGCCGTCCCTCCCCACCCCTTCCGCAGCGACAGGTAAGGAATCTGGCTATGGGGCATTAGTCATAGATCTTCACTATCTAGTCCTGCTACCTCTGCATAGATGTCCTCTCTCAATACAGACATGGCTACATTGGCTTCACAACAGTGTCAGTGGCTCTCTGGATAATGTAAGAATCATTCAGGAGCAACGATGGATTGAACCCTGTCCCTTCAAAAGATATGCTAAAATCCTAACCATTTTCTTTCTACCTCTTTATTCCCTCCCTCTCTTGTTCCTCCCTCACTTCTTTCTTTCTTCCTTCCTTCCTTCCTTCCTTCCTCCTTTCTACTTTTCTTTTTTTCTTTCCCTCTCTCCCTCCCTCCATTTCTTTCTCCCTTCCCTTCCTTCCCCTTCCCTTCCACTTGCCCTTCCTTCTCCTATCTTTGTTTCTTTCATTTTTTGTTTATCTATTCCCCTCCTCTATGAGAAGGGGAGACAGAGAGTAAGTGAGAGAGAGAGGCGCTCCTAATTTCAGAAGCAGCCAGACAGGATCGCAGGCATGTGTGCACACCTGCATGCACTGAGAAGGCCTGGACGTGAACCCAGGATTGTCCCACGTGGCCTCAGCACTGTGGACCGCTGCACAACCACTGTACCACCTTGGCTGGCTTACCACTTTGAGTTACTCTCTCACCTTTAATTTTTAAAATGTATTTATTTATTTCTTCTGAGAGAGAGAGAGAGAGAAAGAGAATCAGAGAAATGAGAGAGAAGAGAGACACCCCCAGTAGGGTTCCACACTGCAATCTACTCTCAATCCTAGTCAGCCTAGATCACGGGCATGCGTGCAGATGACTGGTGTGTAAAGAGAAAGACCCTGGGACACAAATCAGGGACTGTCTCACGTGGATCCAGGGGGGTTACTGCTGCTGCACAGTGTGACCCCAATTCTCCCACCTTTTATAGTAACTGGAGCTTCTAGTCCTAAGTGTTCCTGTGGTTTTACAGCACATAGATTTTTTTTTTGTTTCAATTTTTGATTAACACATAATATTTGATCTAATAGAAATTGAAAGTAGAATAGGAGTTACCACAGTCCAGGGAAAGTAGTGAGGAGGGAGAACGGGAGGCTGTTGATCATCGGGTGCAGAGTTCCCGCTGGATAGAAGAAAGGCTCTCTGTTCCACTGCACAGCAGGGAAACTACAATTCCGTATTTTGCAGCCCATATCCACTATCTCCTCACCAGCCGTTGCCTTCTCCTCCTCTCTTAGGCCACAGAATGTTCTATCTTGCTGCAACAGTACCACTTCACCATCTGTTTCTGTCTTCTAGAGATGTGTTAAGAACTTATAACACCTTGTAAACAAGGTACACCCCATTCTGCTCACCTTGTTTTTGCAAATGTATATTCCGTACAGATTCTTTTACTACTACTTTAATGTAAAGCTAAGTAGAAAAGGGTATAAATTCCAATGTTCCATCGACCGTTTTAAATAAAGCCTCTTTCCCACGGCCTCCAGCAGCTCTGCTGCTTTTTGTTTAAATTATTGTTTATCATCTCACATCAACACTGGTAAAAATTTTGTTTTGTCCTGAAAAGGTTCACTCATTAAAAACCTCCAGTGCTTGCTAGACTCTAGCTGTTCTAAGACTGTGCTACACATGGAAACTAGATAATTCTAAAAAAGAAGTACATTATGTGTGGTATAGAGAAGATGGACTACCTTCTCTCATTTAACTCTTAGGCCTAATTCCTCATGTATAGAATTGAAGAAAATAATTCAGAACCTCTTACTGAGTTCAATATTTTTATAATTTATACATAAGTCCCATGTTAGAGTTTCTTTCTTTTTTATTTTTAGAAGTTTTTGCTTTAGGGCACGTGTACTCGTTTGGTGGGGGAGGGAAAGAGAGACGGTGAGAGAGAAAGTGAGAAATCACTCCTCGGGGGGGGGATAGCCATGCCACAATCCCGTCTTCATTCTCCTCCCAGGATCTTGGACACACATACACACGTGCCTAGCAAGCCACTGGGTCAGAGACTCGAACTACAGTCAGCTATGTGGGAGTCCAGCGATGTAACCACCATGCCATCTGCTGGCCCTAGAGTTCCTTTATCCTAATTTAAAATAGCATCTCAATATATAACCAGGCAAGAATATTTTTAGTGTTTATGATGCTTTCTATAAAATATTTGCAGAAAGTTTTGTTCTATTACTGAAAAGAATATTGTAATATTTATCCATTGTAATTCTTCTTATTTAATGCCATTAATGGACTTCGTCATATGTCATATCTTCTCATTTAATGAATATACAATTGATAAATTATACATGTTAAGTACATATACATTGGGACATATTAATAAGTATACATATTAAACGTTTACATATAAATTCTTCCTGCATGACTAGTCTCCAACTCCATGTGCGTCACTACATACTCTTGTAAAGATATTTTTCTTTATCACCAGGCAGTATAATTACCTTTTCATGTGGAGTGGATCGGTGACTTCAATGACATTTTAATGGATTTTAAGTGGATCCTGACCCTGACCTTATCTTATTTGTATGTGACTTTCTGTAACCATTAGGCCTATGTCCATTATTCAGTTAAGCTGTGTGAAACAAAGCTGGTACATTCCTCACTTGCCTTTCATTTCTTTTGTTATGTAATAGAACCATATATGTAAATTATTGTTACAATTTGTTTTAGTGACAAGATTGGATAGTTATTTTTAATTTGGGCATTAAAAAAAATTTTGGTGAGCCAGTTTTGGATCCGTGCATTGGAGCTAAGCATTTGATATGACTCCATTTCCATTGTCAGGAACAATCTCTGCCTAATGTATGGCTGTGTCAATGTGGTTCAGGCCACCTTGTCTTTCTGCCCTAGAGGTATTTATAGACTTTCTTTATGTGGCTGGTTTGTCTCTGTGAGTTATCATTGTAAAATGGAGACCATCTTTATCTCCATAGTAAAGGAAAAGTTAACTTAAAAGCAAATGCATTATAGCAGACGGTTTGTAATTGTATTTTGATTGTGATCATTAACATAATGATATATAAGTTCTAAATAGGCACTTTCCTTAATGCAGATTTCTTTAAAATTTCTTCTGCAGAGAATCCAATGCTATGTTCTAAAAAACCAGTTTTCTATTTGAGTAAGCCAAAATTTACTCAAACCATCTCCTTCCTGTAAATTATCTATAGTATTCAGAATCCTAGAATTAAAAGGTGTCTTTAAAATCTTCTTGTCTATTCATGACGCCCATGGAAATGGAGGGTCAAAGTGGTGATTGAATTTTTAGGATAACACAGTTAACATGCAGCATAGTCTAAGAGAAATCGCATCTGTTGATTACCGTCCAAGGAGCTTTCAATTGTTATTTTGTGTACACCATAATTCCATACCTCAATGAATTAATCCTTCTTCAATGGTTTAGAGAACTGACAAAAATGAGCAAATATGTCAAAAGGTATTTGTCAACTCAGTCACAGTAGCACTGCCTCCTAGAAAACTGGAAACCACCTGGGAGGCCCAGGTTTGGTTCCTCAGCCCCCTGAACACACTGAGCATGATTATGCACACCGGTAATCTTGGCTAGTTAGAGGCTGGTGCAGGAGGATGGTGACAGTGCGAGATCTTTTTAAAAAAATGCACATCTCAAAAAAAAAAGTACACCTCCAGCTCTCTCCTCTCCTCTCTCCCTCTCTCTCTCTCTCTTTTTTTAAATGAAGAAACAAAGAAAAAAATAAAGAAGCTATTTATCATTTACTATTGTACAAAAATTGGTAGAGTCCTAGCATTACAGGAAGGAAGGATCTTAGAAGCCATCTAATCTGTCTTTCAGCTTCTGGAACCTAGTAGTGTATGTATTGTGTATAATATTACATAAGCTCAATACACACACACACAAACACACACACACACAAATACACACACACACCTACTCTCTATACATCTTGTGTATTTCAGATTATATACTAAGTATATTTTTACATCTTGATTTTTAAAAATATTTATTCATTTCTTCAAAGAGAAAAGGGAACAGAGAGAGAGAGAGAGACAGCACCCCTAATAGGGGTTGATAATACAAGTCACTCCCATTTTCCGACATACCTGGATCATGGGTAAGTACATGCTCAACGTACTAAGGAAGGTCTCTGGATGCCATGTGGATTAGCCTCACAGAAAACCATGTTCGCCCACTTCACCATCCAACTCCCAAATCTTGATTTTTTTTCATTGAACTATTGGGTTGTCAGAAAAATCATGACATGTTTTTTCTAATTTTTTTAATACAAAAATGTATCATGGTCTGTATATTGGTCTGTCTTTCATGACAGACCAATAAAACTATTTATTAAGCACTTCCTATGTAAAAGATATAAATTAGCTTTTTACATTACTTTTTTAAAACAACCCTGAGAATCTTTTTTTGTCCAATTGTAAGTGATGAACCAATGTTGCGCAAACAGTCTTTGAGATACTCACTTCATATTTCACAGAGCAGGGATTTAAATCCAAGTCTATTGTTCTCTCCAGCTTGTACTGTTAATCATACTTTTCTTTTGGCTCCTCATGTTCTATTCTCACCTTTGGGTACATTCCCTGTACCCGAGAATGTTCTGCCCTCAGTCCTGACATGATTTATACCATCTCGGCAGAAATATCACTTCCTCAGAGAGTTGCTCCTTCTTCATTTACTTGTTAATTTATTATCATCTATCTATACCATCAATCTATCATTTATATTCTAGTGGTCCTTCTCCCAAGTAGAATGTAAATTTCATTGGAGCAATACATTTATCACCTTCACTACTATCCCTCGTCCAATGCCTGGCATGGAATAGCTGTCAAAAAATATGATTTGGGGCCAGCTCTGTGGTGCAATAGCAAAGCACTGTTCAAAAGAAGCCAGATCCTACATGGCCCAGCCAGCCTGAAATATGCCGGGCAGATGTGCGAGTGCTGGGATCCAACTGGCAGGAAACTTGGAGGAAGGGGATCACTGCGCAGACACGCTGGCCAGTGCTCATCTCTCTCTTTGTCTCTCTTTCTGTCTCTCTCTCTCATTCTCATGTGTGAGCACATGAGCTCTATCATAAATAAAAGAACAAAACAAAAACCTAAGAAAAAGTATGATGTGAATGGATAAGTGAGTTTGCGCAACATACTGACTCACAGCATTTTCCACATTGTAATTTCATAATAGGTGCCGATAAACATTTTAAACAAAATTATTTCTTTTTAGTTATAGCATATTATTTCACTGAAAGGTTGGATTGTAATTTACTTACTTATCTCTGTTAAAAAGTTTTAAGGTTTTTTTTTTTTCTTTCTTCTGAGTGAGAAAGAGAGAGAAGCACTCCTAAGTAGCTCTTCAGACCATAATCCATCCAAGTCTCCATCAGCCTGGATCATTGGCACACACACTCATGTCCAGTGTATTCCAGGAGGTACCAGAATGCCAACCTAGGACCTTTCCCATGAGGGTCCAGTTGTGTTACCACTGTGCCACTGCCTGGCTCCTTAAAATTTTCTTTCAATATTCAATTTGCTCTCAATTTTTGTTCTATATTAAAAATTCTCAACTATGCACCATTACTATTGGGTTGTCAGTAAAGTCATGACGCATTTCTGCACAGAAATACAGAAAAAAAATAGAAAAATATATCATGACTTTCCTGACAACCTAATATTTTGGTATAGGCATTTCCTTGTTGGGATGGTGGTAGGAGGCTTCTCTGCATACTGTAGGATGTATAGCACCATCCTAAACTTTATGCACTAGCAGTTAGTAATTTCTCATCCTTGAGTTGTGAAAATAAAAGTGTCTACGGACATGGTCCCTTAACCAACAAGGTTACCCCCTACCACAAAGTAGAACATTTGGGCCAACGTTTCTTTGTTTAGAAATAACAAAGTTGGAATTTCATTTCCAATCGGAGTGAGTGTAGGGTTTTGTGTTTACCTACTATATTTTAGGACCTCTACATAGTTCAAGGCCTCGTATCTCACACTACAGTATCTCCCTTCTTGATCCCCACTTTGCTCTATGACTTTCATTTTTTTCTTCCCAGATTACTTTGCTCTCTTCTAATCGCACTACTGGAAACCAATTTTCCTATCTCTAACTTAGAGATTCATATTCTACCTTTCTCCTTTCACTCACCTCTCCCTGTGTCTTGGTCAGGTTCAGCAGAAGCACCCCCCCCCCAGCTAAGAATGCATGTGCAAGTGATTTATTATAGAAATGCTTCAAGACTCAGCAGATGGCATAATGGTTATGTCACTGGATTGCCATGTAGTCAACAATGGTTAAAGTCTCAGACTCAGCAACTTAAAACTCATGCTGGCCATGTGTGCATGTGTGCCCAAGATCCTGAGAGGAGAATAGAGGGAAAGGGATTGTGGCATGGCCATCCCCCCGGAGGGTGATTTCTCGCTTTCTGTCTCTCTGGCAAGCACACACACTCAAGAGCAAAAGTCTCTCTCTAAAAACCAAAAACCAAAAAACAAAGAAACAACAACAAGCACAAAAACAAAAAGAAAAAAAACAAAAAGAAATGTCTCTAGGGGCTACCCGGTAGGGAGCTGGAGGAAGCCCAGAAAAAAGAGAAGGGAGCTAAGCACAGAGATTAATGTTAGCCTCCTTCTGCAGGGAGCTCTAGAACATATATTATGCCTTAGAGTTGTGACTAGAGGACAGAGAGTAGGTTTTCATAGCATTAGATTGTCTTCCGTCATTGTTAAGGAAATAGAACATACAACAACACTGCTCATCCCACACAGAAACAAATGGTAAAAAAAAAAAAAAAAAAAAAAAAAAAAAAAAAAGAAGGTTAAAAGGTGGGCCATTGGGTGGATTGGTGGTTCAGGTAGCTGGATCCCACATGGCCATCTGAGCAGTTAGAATGCTGGACCCAGAGGCCTGAGAAACACACCAGGTGCATGTGAGCCCAGAATCTTGAAAGGAGAAATGGAAGGGGTTGTGGTGGGACCATCCTTCATAGGTGGTTGCTTTTCTCGCTTTCCTTCTCTTTCTATCTCTGTTTCTCTCCAGCAAACACACATGCTATCAGGCCAATTAGGGGGGGAATGATAAAGAGGGATCTGTGAGGAGCTTCCCATATTGTCCGTCATGTACTTTTATGTACTGAGTCATCCCTACTCTGAAGTTTGCCATCTGCTTGCTGTTTCCTACTTCTGTAAGTGCTCTGCTATGTTCTGCCTAATAAACCAGGCACACTGAAACTGGATGTTAACAGCAGTTCTGGGAACTAGAGTTCTGAAATAGCCTCTTTCAGTTTTATCCCCAAAGAAAAAATTTTTTAAAAAGCAAATTGAGTTTGCTCATGTGTGCGGAAATTCATTGACATTTTGATGAGAAATCTCTGGGTCAAAAGTGGTCTCTTAGGTGATGCCCATTTCCGGTCTCTGTCTTATGTCAACACGGAATTTTTAGCCTAAGGAAAATGGCAATTATCTCCCGTACGGACAGCTGGTACCGTCATTGAGGTTTAAATTTAACTTTATAGCTAGAAACGAGTCATCTTTAGATTCAGACATATGAATTCATTGTAATAAGGAGTACACCAGGGCAGGCAGGAGGAACAGAGCAAAGACAATTAGAGTCTTACTTCAGTGCCATAAAAGAATTGTCACATGAGCCTTGACACACAAGTTCCCAACACTGAAGATCGTGCAACTATTGCCCAATAAAGTTAAACAGAGTGACTGTACTTGGACAGTTTCTATACTTTGAAAAAAAGCACTGAATGACACAGTGATGTATAATGGAGAGACCGATTTTTGAATTATCATATCAGAGACTGTGAACACAGTCCAAAAATAAATACCAAACTATCAAAACCCCAATGCAAAATACATTTCTATCTGTCCATAATATCACTTGCAAGGGGGCCAGCCTAGATATCTCCTTTTTTAAAGAAACTTTTACCCTCTCTGCTCTACTGCTTGCTCACCTTTCGTCTCTCCTTTTCCCATTCTCCATCTTAAATTTAGTGTTTCTTTTTCTTTTTGAGATTTAAAAAATATATTTTTTCTCTGAAAGAGACAGAGATAGGGAGACAGCATCCACAACAGAGTCCTCCTGCAGTCCTTCCCAGCCTGAGCCAGGCCTGAGCCATGGGTATGCATGCAACCAGTACGCTCAGGGAGGCCTGTAGACACAAAACCCAAACCCTCCGGTGTGGAACAGCCTAGCAGCACATGGCATTTACCACTGCAACACAATCCAGCCCTTAGTATTTATTTCCTAAGAAACAAGTTTATATCTCTCTTAGTTATTTCTTCGTCAGTGAAGTCTTTCTCACTTTTCAACTATAAACATCAAAGTACTGGGCCAGCAGGTGGTGTGGATGAAAGGTACTGGATCCACATGGTCGACTCTGTGATTCGAATCCCTGATCCGGTGGCTTGAGAATCACACTGAGTGCATGTGCACGCATACCAAAAAAAATCTCAAGAGGAGAATGGAGGAGAAAGGATTGTGATGTTCCCATCCCCCCCAGGGCGTGATTTTTCATTTTTCTTCTCTCTCTTTCTCTCTCTCTTTCCATCTCTCTCCAACAAGCACACACATCCTTTAGAAAAAACTAAAAATAGTTAAATAAAAAATAAAGGCAAGGTACTTTTCTAAAGAATACACTCAAAGGGACCAGCAGTTAGCATAATGGCTATGTCGTTGAACTCCCATCTAGCCGACTGCAGTGCAAGTCCTGGACCCGGTGGCTTAAAATTCACGCCAGGTGCGTGTGCATGTGTGCCCAAGATCCCGAGAGGAGAGTGGAGGAGAAGGGATTGCGGTGTGGCCATCCCCCCTGGGGAGTGATTTCTCGCTTTCTGTCTCTCTGTATTTCTCTGTCTGGCGAGCGCACGCGCCCTATAGCAAAACCCTCTCAAATAAAAAAAAAAAAAAAAAAAAAAAAAAAAAAGAATTCCTCTTCCTCTTTGAGTGTATTCTTTTTTTTTTTTTTTTTTTTTTTTTCTGGAGAGGTTTTTGTTATAGGGTGCATGCACTCGCCAGAAAGAGAGAGACAGAAAGCGAGAAATCACCCCCCAGGGGGGATGGCCATGCCGCAATCCCTTCTCCGTTCTCCTCTCGGGATCTTGGGCACACACGTGCACAACACACGCACCCGCCATGAGTTTGAAGCCACCGGGTACGGGATGCGAACCGCGGTTGACTACATGGGAGTCCAGTGACATAGCCATTATGCTAACTGCTAGTCCCAAAGGGGAATTCTAATGTCCACCTATAATAGTTTGCAATGTGCTTCAGGTGCATTGATAATATTTGAGAAAGTTATAAGCAGAGAGCAGACTTACTCTCTTTTTAATGCTGTAGTGCTGATAAAATCTCAAGTTACTTTCTATAATCGGGTTGCTCTTGAAGCATCCTGATTCTGAATACAAGGCTCTGTTTTCTCTCCTATATCCAGCACACACTGGCTGATCTGCACTCCTGCCAACATTCTCATAGCTGCCCAGACAGCCGCCTGTAGAAACGTTGGCTGAGTCATGTCTCCACTCAGCTACTCAGTAATGAGCCATCTCCAGGGACATTCCTGAGACGTGCCAGAGATGTGTCTCTGGTCCCCACCTATTTCTTTGTCATGCCCCAGGCCGTGCCCACTTAGTGGAATTTCCAGTGTATTACCACACTCAATAGGACAAAGGGAAAGTCTGTAGAATTGCCATTAAATATTACTCAATAAATCAGTAACAGAAGCAATGAAGAGAATGGAATGCAAAGTTCTTGGCTCTTAGCCCTAAATAGAACCACTTCCTTCCTTTGAGCAAATCGTGGTTAATAGATTGGCTTTGGGGGCTGTAGAAGAGGACAGTTTCTAAGTAGTTGATTTTACTCTATAAAATATCTGGAAAATATTTACCCTTTCCAAGGGAAAGTCCTACACTACTTTTTCCCTGCCTTGAAGAACTGAGTATATAATCAGGTAATACAGAGTCATTGAACAAATGTTTGCTGATTTAAATGAATGAAATGATTCAAAAGCGTTACTGAACCAATATTTGATAATTTACTTAAGAAAACAATGATTCATATGTGAAATGTATTAGGTTCTACAAATACTATATTCATTTTTAAATCAGTATTCTGTTTTTGTCCCAAGAGAACCTTCAAAAGAAAATTGCAGCTGTCACTTTAGACAGATGGTCCTATAGGAAAAAAAAGTAACAAGTTAATAAAAATATAATAAAAAGATGTTAGACATAGTCAAATGAAGATAAAGCAGAAGCAAATCTTTTTTTAATCCTCATTTTATTAATTGATAATCCCTTCTGTACTGAAACCAAAAAACAGGAGTGGACACTTTCAGACACAAGAAAACTGCTTCATTTCACTTCTTATTTGTTTTTTTTCAAGATGCCATCCTGCTGTTAACCTCTAAAATCTCTCTTCAGTTTAAGTGCTCCATTTGACTCCGAACTACAAATGTCCCTGTGCTATAGAAATTGCTTCTTTCTAACTTCTCCTCCTCCCCCCAATGTGCTGATGTTTCTTACATGACCAGACTCCTATCCTCACACACGGCAGGCCTCACTGTTGGATCAATGCTTTGTGCAGAATTCCTTGGAGATATGCAACTTGGTGGCCATGGTTAACAGGAATGGGAGAAAAGGCAAAAATCTACTGGCCCCACTACCTGTTGTCAATTAAGTTTTACATGGCTTCTTATTACCTAGAGGATAAAAGTAAACCTCCTCAGCATGGTAAAATGGTTTTACAGTGTGACTTTAACCAGTTTCTTCCTTTGCTTGTCTCATTATGGGTTTGTAAGCTCTAAGTCACTCGCTGTTCTCAACATGTGGTTCTCTCTCAAGTGTCTATGCCTTCATATTTGCTCTTTCCTTTTAGCTAGAATAACTTTTCATACTGCCATTTCTCAGTTTTAGGATCTGATTTAATTTAATTAGGGCTATAAAGATATTTCAATTATAGCTTTTTTGGTACATTATGTTTTATTTAGTTTTGTATAGTTCACATTGAATACTGAGCTCTTTGAAGACAAAATCTTATTTTTTTACTTATTTGTTAACATTGAATGTGAAATGTTGGCAGAAGTCATTGGGGCCATAAGCCAGTTTCTATCAAGAGGGAGGCAGAATGGATGTGTTAGAAAGAACACTGCAGAGAAGCACCACCTCAAGGCTATGGTGCAGAACCTGCATATGAGCTGCTTGGGCCAGCCCTGTTATCTCTCTGGGCCTACAGTTCATCCCACGATGAGCAGAGAACTTTTGAAGAAAGGTGTCCATATGGTTTCCAATCCTTGATTCTGGATAACTCAAACCCAAGGTCAAATTAATATCCAAAATACAGAAACATCTTAATTGAGAAGCAAGAAAATATGCACTCAGTTTTATAGAAGGGAAACATTGTGAGGTACAGAGACTCCAAGAGCATAGTGTTGATTATTAATAAGACATGCAACAGAACTGTCAAATGTTACAGTAAAAGCAGAAGCTTTTCATCATCATTGACGAGCAATCCTGCCACTCCTACAAGTCACCTCAACCTGAAGACACCAAAGAAAAAGACACTGAGTTCTGAAACCTAAATCTTGATACATCTAGTTGCAAAGGCAAGAGTCCAACATCAAATTTTCAGAACATCTACACTGGGATAATCAATACCCACCTGCTCCTCAAAGAATGTGAGCAAATCAAATAAACACTTCTCTCAACTGAAAACATTGCTTAGTTGGAGTGAATCCCAAAGGAATTCTAAGGTGGACTTCAGAGATTTCGTATCTTCTCTGTGAAGGGTGGACTTTCAAAATAGGGACTGTGTAATATCATTTCTGAAACTAAAGTTGATGAAATAATTTTTAATTTATTCTTTGAATACATGGAATCCAGGTTCAAAAGCAAACTTTTGGGGGCATCCTTCAGTGTTTATGGGGATATCTCATGAGTATGAGTATCTGAAATTGCCTACTTCACAGGATAGATAGAAGGATCAAACAGTTCATAAAGGTTGAGGCCAGCAGCTGGCCTAGTGGTTAAGAGCTCTGGACTCCTACATTTCTGGCTGCAGTCCGAGTCCTAGACCCAGTGGCTTGCTTTCTCATTTTCCCTCTCTATCTCACTCTGTCCCTTTCTGATCAAACTAAAATAAATAAATAAAAGAAAGTTCAATAAAATAATTATTTTTTAAAAAGCTCATGAAAGGTGGGAACCAGCAGTTAGCATAATGGCTATGTCGCTGGACTCCCACGTAGTCGACCGCGGTTCGCGTCCTGGACCCGGTGGCTTAAAACTCACGCCGGGCGCGTGTGTGTGCGTGCCCAAGATCCCGAGAGGAGAATGGAGGAGAAGAGATTGCGGCGTGACCATCCCCCCTGGGGGGTGATTTCTCGCTTTCTGTCCCTATGTCTCTCTCTGTCTGTCTGGCGAGCGCACGCGCCCTATAGCAAAAATCTCTAAAAAAAAAAAAAGCTCATGAAAGGTCATTCATTCTTAATGGTAGTGATATGTATGGTCATCCCATGGTTTGAGTCCTGGACCTAGTGGCTTCAAACTCAAGCCTGGTACATGTGCATGTGTGCCCAAAATCCTGAGAGGAGAATGGAGGAGAAGGGATTGAGGCATGGCCATCCCCCTGGGGGGTGATATCTCACTTTCTGTTTCTCTGTCTCTCTGGTGAGCACTTCTCCTTATAGCAAAAATATATCCCTCAAAAATAAAAAGAATAAAAAGATATATTGGGTTGTCAGGAAAGTCATGAAGCAGTTTTGTATAAGAAAAATATATCATGACTTTGCCAAAACCTAAAATACGGATATGAGTGGCAATACTATTTTCTCCCCTAATCAGTAGTTTTTATTATTTTTACCATTGTCTTTCAAGGGGAAATTAAGACCTTTATGAGAGGTTCTGTTTACTCTTGAATTTCTTCCATATGTCTGTAGGCTTATTGCTAATTCAGAAAAAGAAGCAAATTGCACTGACTTATAGTCCCAATAATATAGCAGAAACCTACAAATAGAACTGCCATATAACCCAGTAATTCCACTCTTAGGTAACTAGCCAGAGGATAGGAAAACCCTGAGTTGAAAAAAACACTTGCACATCTGTTTATTGCAGCATTATTTACAATTGCTAGGACATGGAATCAATCCAAATGTCCAAGAACAGATCAATAGATTGGAAAAACACGGATCACATACTCTATGGAATACTACTCAGTCATAAAAACCAATGAGACCTTGGCATTTGATACAAAGTGGATGAATATGAAAGATTTAATGCTAAGCAAAGCAAACCAAACTATGAAAGACAGGCATTGTATGTCCCTGCTCAATATAAACCAAATGTCTTTGTTCTATGGCAGAAACTGAGAGATTGGAAGGTACGATAGTTGGGAGGACAACTGTAGATAAAGACATTATGGGGGGGTAATATGATGTGAATAATAGGAATTGGGAGGGAGAGGATCAGGGGAAGAAAAACAAATAAGACATTTAATAGACAAAAATGAAAAGTTATTTGCTAATGATAATGTATATGGCAATGTCTGACTTGACTTATATGCACTGTATTTGTGCTGGAAGAAACCATGTTGTACACTGTAAAGATGTACAGTGATTAAATGTAAATAAAAATAAAATTTAAACAAAAGAATCAAGTTGTGCCTTTATTTTCTCATAATCATGTGTCTAACTATATTAGTAAAATCTGAACAGGATTCTAATATTCCTTTTCAATTTTTTGCTATAGGGTATGTGCGCTTGCAAGAGACAGAGAGAGGGAAAGTGAGAAGTCATCCCCAGGGGAGAATGACCACACTGCAGTCCCTATCCCATTCTCCTCTTAGGATTCTGGGCACACATGCGCAAGTGCTTTGAGTGATTTTCAGGCCACTAGGTCTGACACTTGAATCATGGTCGGCCATGTGGGAGTCCAGTATCTAGATCCACCACACCTGAAGGTCCATTACTCCTGTTTTTTTTCTCTTTGTTTTGTTTATTTTGTAATGTCCTTGATGATAGATGACTCAGTAAGATAGAAATTTTTATTTTCACAACTTTCCATTGGTCCTATAGTAATGTTTCACTCTGAAGTGGCATTTTAATTTTGTTCTGGTGAAGACTTGTTTCTGGGATTAAAAATTGTATTGAAACATAACATACCAATAGTTTAGCTATCTTAAATCTTTTCTAGAGCATAGGTTTATTTATTTATTTAATTTTCCATTTAGCACGTACTTTCTAGATAGAGAGAGAATGAGAAATCACTCCCCAGGAGGAAATGGCCGTGCTTCAATCCCTTCTTCATCCCACTCTTAGGATTTGGGAGACACATGTGTATAACATGTTTTTTGAGTCACTGGCCCAGGACTCAAATCACAGTCGGTGAGGTGGGATCCAGTCACCTTGACCTCCATGCCACCTACTAGCCCCTCAAAAGTATATATTTGTTAAATGATAATGTAAGATTGTATTCAATCTGATTTTTAAAAAGCTCTTTAGAAAAGAGACCTTTGTATACTGTTGTATTATAAATTAGATAAGAATTATCATAAAAGTCTGCCAGAACCACCACCATGTACAAAGGTCACCACAACCCTGCACAAAAAAATACTTTCGCAAGTAAATCTGCCTAGCAACTGCCTGTCTAGCCTTGAACTTATACCAGCCTTGTTATTGATTCTTGTATCCAAGGATAATTGTAAGAAGGCAACTTGTTTAATCCTCCTCATTTTCTTTTAAAACCCTTGTTCTCCTTTACTTTCCTATGCTTATGTCTATCCATAGGGCCATTGCAATTCACATTCCTAAATAAACCTACTATGTTTACAGAATAAAATAAGTAAATTATACAGTCATTTTGAAACATTATTGAGGTGCCTCAAAAGACTAAAACTGGAATTACTATATGGTCCCACAATCCTGCTTCTGGTTTTATATATAAAGGAATTGAAATCAGTGTGTCAAATACACGTCTGCACTCTCGTGTTCACTGCACTATTCCCTACAGAAGTCAAAATAACTGAAGTACCCATCAGTGGACAAATGGAGTTTTAAAATTCAAAGACTATCTAGCCTTTAAAAAGCAGAATATTCTGTCATTTACAAAATTGGTTGGTGAATCTTGAACACTTCATGCTACATGAAGTAAGCCAGGTACAGAGACACAAATACCATGTTGATTTTACCTCTACATGGGTAGAATCTAAAAAAATTAAACTCAATAAAAGAGAGGAAGAGTTATTATCAGGGGAAAGTAGGAGTCGAGGGTAGTCAGGGAAAAGGGGAAACAGTGTCAAAGGCTACAAAAGTTCAGTGAGGAAGTGTAAGTTCTGGTGGTCCATTAAACCGCTTAGTGGATATATTGACAGTTAATGTATATTTTAAAATAGCTTTAAGGATTTTAAATGTTCTTGCCACAAAGAAATGGTAAGTACTTGAGGTGATGGATATGTTAATTAGCCTGACTCAATCACTCCACCATGTATACATGTAATAAAACATCACATTGTACTCTGTGAATATATAGCTATTATTTGTCAGTCAAAAATAAGATAGAGAAATAAATGAGCAAGAGCTCTATGTAACACTAGTAAACTTCACAAGTATGATTGAGCAAAAAAGGAAAATAAGTAAATAAAAAAAATTGAAACATTAAAAAAAGAAAGAAAGAAAGAAAGAAAGAAAGAAAGAAAGAAAGAAAGAAAGAAGAAAGAAAAAGAAGAAAAAAGAACACTGCAGGATGTTACACTACGAGTTGAATATTGGTCAGTGCATTCAAGATAGATAAATGTACCCTGCTATAAAACTTTCCAAATAGGCATCATTTTTCATTTTTAAAATTTATTGAGATGCAGTTGTAGCTGTAGACCTACCTGGGGCTATCCTAGTTGTAAATTATCTTTAGAGTAAAATTAGATTAGGACCAGGAAACACTAAGTGATTAAAGGAAGTAGATTATGGACCTAGCTTTAGAAGAAAAACAAGACTTTGGAGTCCTCTTGTAAAGCAAAATTTTTTAGAAGGGGTAACACATTAATCAACAGGTTTCTATTCATTTGTTTATTATCTTTTAAATAAATGTTTATTGAAGATCTCTGTGCATAATATTGTGCTAGATAGAGTTGACACAACAGATAGATACAGGGGGACTTCAAAGAATTATGAAAAAAATTTAGTTAAAATATGCATATTGTGGTGCAAAAAATACTGAAATCCATGTGAAGTTTTTTTCATAATAGGCATTTCTTACTTTTTTCTATGTTTTTCTTTTTATTTTGCCGGTAAGTACATGTACCTATGAAAGAGAGGGAGAGAGGGAGGGAGAGAGGAAGAGAATGAAGTCCAATTACATTGCAATCTTTTTCCTTCAATTCTCAATCCAGTCAGGATCCCAGGCACTTGTGTTTGTGTGCCTAGGATGCAATTTATCAGGGCTAGGACTCAAACCCTGGTTGGCTATATGGCATCTGACTTCTTCTGCACAGTGTTTAACCATTGTACCAACCCCCAGAATACACATTTTTCATAAACTTTTTGAAAACTCCTAGTATAATCTCATATAGACTTTACATTCTGGAGACAAAGAAAAATAATAAATAATATGTAATAACATGAATTACAAATAATATGTTAATTATTTAATCATAATCTGAGACATGGGGTAACGAAAGCATAGAAAAATATAATATAAACTTTGCAGTCAGGCAAATTTTACACGAGAAAAAGTCAATAATATGAGGATGGCAGGAGTTAGGTAAGGAGGGGATTGCAGGGAATTTATGGTTTAAGGAATAGCCTGTGCAAATTCCCTGTGGCTGGGTGATTTGGCATACATTCAAAACTATGAAGAAGGCAGGAATGATTAGAAAGAGAAACTTAGGAAAGATACATTCAGATGAGTTGCAAGATACAGGGAGTAATCAGATCTTTTAAGGTAATATTCAATGTTGTAAATATTATTATTAGCCATTTTTCTTATCTTTAAGACAAAGGTTTGAGTAGAGAACATCGATTTCATGAAATTTTCCAGCTATAGAATCACAGCCTGGAGATGGATACTGTTGATGTGAAGAGTTCCCTTAGTATGGGATAATTTTTAAAATATATTGACATAGAATCAACCAGACTTGATGCCAGATTAGATATGAAGTTTAAGGAAGAGGAAAGTATCAAGGATGACTGCACACTTTCTGGTTTAAGTAACTAGTTAGGTGTTGAAGCCACTCTGTCAATGGAACACAAGAGTGACCGTGGGGACGCCATCCTCCCAGTTGTAGAGGTGCTCAGTGTGAGGCAGTTATGGTATATCTGTGTGGTTCTGTCCAGTAGGCAAATGGTTACATTGATGCAAAGCTCAGATGATAGACAACTGAGAGTTCTATTTTAGAGACTTCCACATATAAAGGGTAAATGAAACCACTGAAGAAGATATTAAATCCCAGATTAAAAGGGCAGAGTGGGAACCAGCAGTTAGCATAATGGCTATGTCGCTGGACTCCCACGTAGTCGACTGCGGTTCGCGTCCTGGACCCGGTGACTTAAAACTCACGCCGGGCGCATGTGCGTGCGTGCCCAAGATCCCGAGAGGAGAATGGAGGAGAAGGGGTTGCGGCGTGACCATCCCCCCTGGGGGGTGATTTCTCGCTTTCTGTCTCTATGTCTCTCTCTGTCTGTCCGGTGAGCGCACGCATCCTATAGCGAAAACCTCTCCAAAAAAAAAAAAAAAAAAAAAAAAGTGCAGAGTGATAATGGAAGAAGGCCCAAGAGAAAACCCTGAGGAACTTCGGCATTTAAATAGACTAGTGAGGTAGTGTAGTGGTTAAGATGGCTGGATTCCATCTGGTTGCACTGTTCAAATCTCAGACTCTATGGTTTGGAAAACACACCAGACACATGTGTGTGTGTCTGCTCAAAACCCTGGGAGGAGAGTAGAGAAGAGATTTGTCAAGGCCATGCCCCTGGGGGATGATTTCTCATATTCTCACTGCTCTCTCTCTCCCTCTCTCTCCTCTCTGTTTCTCTCCAAAGTGTTTGTGCCCTATAACCACAAAAGAAAAAAAAAATGACAGTTTAATAGAGGATCTCAGCTAACTAGATTGAAAGGGAACATGAAGTAGCTAAACTATCTAGCAAGCTAGAGATTTAAGAGAATAAAGTACTTTTTAGAAAGAGATTTACAAAAGGCTTAGACAATTTCTTTATGTTTTTTAGAGAGATTTTTGCTATAGGGCACATGTGCTCGCCAGAAAGACAGAGAGAGACAGAGAGACAGAAAGTGAGAAGTCACCCCCCAGGGGGGATGGCCACGCCACAATCGTTTCTCCTCCATACTCCTCTCGGGATCTTGGGCATGCACGCACATGCACTCAGTGCAAGTTTAAGCCACTGGCTCTGGGACTCAAACCACAGTTGACTACATGGGAGTCCAGCGACATAGCCATTATGCCAACTGCTGGTCCCAAGGTTTGGACAATTTCTTGGCAAAGAAATTTTGACAAAGTCTAACAAAATTTCACTTTTCATATTCACATAATTTAAGTGAAGTTCAGAAAAAAATGCTAATAGGGTGCTAATTGTAAAAACATCACTGATTCAAATACTATAAAATCTAATACGGATAGATCATGTTTTAGTTTGATTTTTCTTTCTGGAATAGAAGGAAATTATTTTTCTAGTGGATTATTCATATGAATAATTTCATTGTATTGTTAGTAGTAGTGTAATGTAATCACAAATGACTCAGGTTACTAAAGAATTAAATAAAGAGGTTAAAATGACCCTTGGGAGAACCAGCAGGAGGTATAGTGGTTAAGGTGCTGGACTCTCACATGGCCTATTGTGGTTCCAGTCCCAGGTCCCATGGCCTGAAAATCATGCTGGGCACATGTGCGTGCCCAAAATACCAGGAGGAGAATGGAAAAAGTATAGAGGCATGGCTATCCCCCTTGAGGGGTGATTTCTCACTTCCCCTCTCACTCTCTCTCTTTCTCTCCCTAGTGAGCACAGATGTCCTATGGCAAAAACCTAATAATAACAACAACAAAAAGTGAACCTTGGGAAGAAATGAAGCAAGTCATCCAAGAATAAAATTTTTAGGAAAAAAAATCAAACCTTCACGTTAAGCATCGCTATTTGAATTCTCCATTGTCTTTAGATAATTTAATTAATTTTATTTTAGCAAATTCATACTTCATATGTCATTTCATTTCTCTTAACATTAGAGTGTACTTTTTAGAACAGAGTTATGTGTTGGTCTCAGAACTCAGTGCTAAAGTAAAGTGGGCTGAGGTCAATAAGCATATTTAAGACAAATTCCATTTTATACAAAAATAACTTACGATGAGGCATATGCCAGGATATTCTTATTTTAGATTTTTATGTCATAATTTAAATAATTATTTTGTAAAGTAATTATTAATAAAATCTTTCAACTTAATGAGACCATTTATAGTAAAAAAATATGCTCTTACAGGATTAAATTTTCCTCTGCAGAAACAAGTCAAATGGCCTAAAGGTGTGGCATTGTCATTATTGTCTATGAGTGCTGTAGAAAAAAGATTTGGACTAGAGCATGAACTTGGCATTTGTAAACGTCTCTATGGCAAAGCAAATATACCGGATATTTAGAAATCACTAACAATAATTCTTTTTGTTTTTCCTTTTTAATTGGCAGAGGGCACTATACTCATCTGAGGGAGACAGACAGAGAGCGAGAGGGAGAAAGCACCCTCACCTCCAACAGCGCATGGTCACGCCGCCATTCCTTTCTTCTATTTTTCTATTCTGTTGGGATTTGGGGCATGTGCGCACAGGTGCCCAGCATGTTTTTGAAGCTCTGGGTGGTTGAGCATGTGGGATCTCGTTCCCTTAAGCATTAGGCTACAAGGCCCGCCCTATTTGTAACATTCTTAAAACAGACAATACAAGAACAAGGCAGACAAAGAAAACTGTTTTTTTTTTTTTTTTTTTTTTGAGTTAAGAGGGCTTCTGAAATATTCCAGCAATGCGGAGTGCTAGCTTGCTCCCAGAATCATGATGATGTTGTCGTTACATCTTTATATAGTAGTAAGTGGTATGAATATTAGAGTTATACAATTCCATAAATCTACTTCTCTTCTAGAATTATCAGTTGAGGTATGCTTAAGAGAATGAGGGTATTTGAAGGTAGAGAATAAAGAGAAAGCAGTACTACCAGAGAAAAGATAATAAAGGGATGTGTGAAAATCAAAGAGAGTTGGAGAGAATAGGTACTTCTACTGTGTGTCTAGAGCATTGGGTGCCAATGAAGAAGGAGCAAAAAAATAAGGTGAAATGGCAGCACATGAGATAGCCATTCTTTGGTCTCCCTGGCATCTTTCCCTGCATCTGAAAAAAAAAAAAATCTCTTAGTGAACTAATTCTCATCTCACTCAAATATGTGGTAGTTTTTCCTAGAGCTCCTAATCTCATCTTTACCACAAGAATGGGGAAGTGTGGGACCAGTAGTTGGCATAATGGCTATGTCACTGGACTCCCATGTAGTCGACCACGATTCGAGTCCTGGACCCAGTGGCTTAAACTTGTGTTGGGCGTGTGTGCGTGCATGTCCAAGATCCCTAGAGGAGAAGGGATTATGGCATTGCCATTCCCTCTGGGGGGTGGTTTCTCGCTTTCTGTCTCTGTATCTCTCTCTTTCTGGCAAGTGTATGCGCCCTATAGCAAAAACCTCTCCAGAAAAAAAAAAAAAAAAAAAAAAAAAAAATGGGGATGTGGCCCATGCTGGGTTAATAGGAGTTCTTCTCTAGGATTTTTTTTTTTTTTTCAAAGTAGAATTGAAGGGAAGCTACGTTTTTTTTTGTGTGTGTGTTTTTTTTTTTTTTTTTTTTTTTTTTTTTTTTTTTTTTTTTTCACCCTTTTTCACTGTTTGGTCATAATATTAGGCAGAATAACCCTACCCCCTGCAAGAGATCCACATCTTAACCCATGAAGCCTGTGAATGTTAGGTTACCTGACAAAAGGAAATTAAGGTTGCAGGTGGAATTAAAGTTGCCACTATGCTGACTTTAACATAGGAAGATTAGCCTGGATTATCCATTTGAGCCCAATGTGACCACAGAGTCCTGAAATGCAGAAGAGGTAAACAGAAGAGGAGGTCAGAATAATGAGAAGTTAGAAGGACTCACCCATCTTGGTTGGCTTTGGAAATGAAAAAAAGGACCATGAGTCAAGAAATGAAGGCCTCTTTAGAAGTTAGAAATAGCAGGAAAATAATCCTTGCCTAAGGACTCCAGAAGAAACAGCACTGCTGAAATCCTGGTTTTAACTCAGTGTATTAGTCTGCTAGGGATATTTTAACAAAATACAAAGACTGGGTGCCTTTTACAATTGAAATTTATTTCCCCATGGTTCTGGAGGCTAAAAGTTCAAGATCAAGGTGGCATCAGGGTTTAGGTCTGGTGGGTCCTCTCTTTCTGGCTTGTAGATATTCTTTTCCTTTTTAAGATTTATTTATTTATAATTATATTTATTATCATTAGTCTTTAATTTTGACCAGAAAGAAAGAGACAGAGGGAAATGGAGAGTGCAAAAGCAAGCCACCAGGTCCAGGACTTGAACTGTGATCGGCCATGTGGGAGTTCAGCACCTCAACCACCATACCACCTGCCAGCCCCAGCAGATATTCTTGCTATATTCTCACATGATTTTTTTCCTGTAAGTGCAGAGAGAGAGATCTCTATTATCTCTCTTCTTTTCAGAACACTAATTCTATCAGATTAAGGCTTCATCTTTATCATCCAGTTTAACTGTAATACCTCCTTATAGATCCGATCTCCAAAGGCTGCCAAGTGAGAATTAAGGTTTTGACATATGAATATGGGGGGAGACATTATTCAGTCCATAACACTCAGAGAAACATGTTTAGGTCCCTAACATACAAAACTATAAGATAATACCTTCTGTTCTTTTAAATGACTAAATACAGTCATTTCTTACATGAAAATGGGAATTCATGCAGTTATATTTGTCAACCCCCCCCCCCCCCCCCCCGAGGTTCCTTTTGGCTTCACCTGGGTGGGTTTCTGTCCTTTTCAAATAAGAATCCTGATTTGGAACCTGGACTTGTGCTAAGAATTAGGGCCATAACACCACCAGGCTTTTGCTAAAAGAGAGATAAGATGTAATTTACATTTAGAGCAATTATTACACATTCTATATTAGAAAGGCAAGAATTTGGAAACTACTGATTAGTTGAAGTAACAGAAAATAAAATTATTAGAAATGTGTATAATCTGATAAAAATGAGAAGTGTTACTATTACTGATGTCTTCAGTTTTTATTACCAAATGACCATTTGTATTATAGAGGTAGTATCTTTTTTAAAAGTTTTTCTTTCTTTCCTAATAGAGAAAGAGGAAGGACAGAGAGACAGGGAGTAACCCATCAAGTCTTGTCATACTTTGACACCACTGGCCCATATTGCCAAACCTTCCAGTCAGTCAGGATCACAGCTATGTCCATAAGTATACTGGCATGTCCAGGCTGACCCGGGAATTGAACCAGGGACTTCTAATGTGGGATCTACCACAGATGGCCTAGTAGGATCACACTAACCCAGCATAAATTTATTTCATCAAAGAGAGAGAGGAAGTAGGAAGAAAGGAAGGTGCACAAACTTTAATGAAGAGAACATGTTATATAGCCACAAAAATCGCTCCTCAGTCTGGAAGTTCTCACTCACTTAACTGATGCCACAGAGAAGCAACTTGCTCCATGGCTGCTCACTTTTTTCTTTCTCTTCTTTCCTTCCTTCCTTCCTTCCTTCCTTCCTTCCTTCCTTCCTTCCTTCCTTCCTTCCTTTCCTTCCTCTGTTTAAGGTTTTGGCATAGGGTGCGTGTGCTTGCCAGAGAGGAGCGACAGAGAGATAGACAGTGAGAAGGAAAGTAAGAAATAACCCCCCCCCCCCCCCCCCGGGAGAATGGCTGCTGTACTTCCTCCTCCCTTCTCTTCCTGGGATTTTAGGCACTCATGCACACATGCCTGGTATGATTTTCAAGCCACCAGGTCCAGGACTCGAACTGTGGTGAGTCATGTAGGAGTCTAGCGTCTTAACCACTACATCACCTGTTGGCCCTGGCCACTCCTTTTCTGATAGCTCTTGGCCCACAGATACGTACAAGGACAGTTCCTCAAGAATAACTGAAAATTTAATCTTTTTTTTTTTCTAATGATAAAGAGATTTTACTCAGGAACACTGAGAAACTGTATGATTTCCCAGTGATTTACAAATTTAGTTTCCTATTGTGGCCTACATTTTGTACTTTCTGGTTCATATTTTCTTCATTTGGTTTCCTTTTTAATACAGAGGTCAGAGGGCAATATACCATGATTTTTTGGTCCTGAAGCCCAAACTTTTTATTTTAAAATATTTAATAATTTGTGGGGAGACCAGCAGATGGTGTAATGGTTATGTTGCTGGACTCCCACGTAGTCGAATGTGATTCGAGTCCTGGACCTGGTGGTTTAAAACTCACACTGGGCGCAAGTGTGTGTGTTCCCCAAGAGGAGAATGGAGGAGAAGAGACTGTGGCATGGCCATCCCCGCAAGGAGCAATTTCTCACTTTCTGTCTCTTTGTCTCTCTGGCAAGTGTGTGTGACCTATAGCAAAAATCTCTCTAAAAAGCATAAATATAATATTTATTAATTTGGAATGCATGCTTTAATCAATATGACATTTATATAGTACATATTTTTCCTTGAAGCCCGTTCTGAAATCAAGGGTGTGTTTACCATGGATAAAGCCTTAGAGTTGAGAAATGTGTTATGTAATGTCTGGTTGTCATAAGGACTAAATGAGTTGGTCCACGTAGAACACTTAGAACAGCACTTAACGTAAGTACATAATTGTCACACAACCAACGATAATCATTATTATCATATATACCACCATTATTACCTTAGACAGTATAATGCAATTATTATGAACATAATTTCTTATGCTCGGCATCCTTCAGTTAAAATTGGCCATTTGCTACTTGTGAGTCCTAGTAAGGCATACGATTTCTTTAAGCCTTGATTTCCTCGTCTTAAAAATTGAAACACAAGACCTACATTTTAAAAAGTAGTCAGATAAAAAAAGAACTTCTATTTTATAAGTTTATTATAGTACTTGGATCAGGGCAAAATCTTAGCTGAGAAGCTATCAATTACTCCCGATTAGCTGTAGCTAATTATTAAAGCGTTTAGCCTTCTGAACCCTGGGCCCTTTTCACAGGACTGGTATTTGTCAGCAGGTATTTTCAGGAAATGGGGAGATGAGAGGCTAGAATATATCTGATGTGTCTGGTCCTGGCTTGCACCCCTATTCCTAAATCCAGTATTGTTACTTTTGGATTTCAACTTGATGACATCCCTGGGCCTAAAATGACAGATGATCACAGATTTGTTGCTGCTGTTGTTTACAGAAAGGGGTAGAAAATTGTCATGGGACATCCTGATGGTGACCATGGGCACAAATTTTGACAAATTCATCTGGTGACCCTTTGGTGTCTCTCTGTGTAAAGGTCTCTCAGTTCATTTTAAAAAGTAGTGATTCCAAATGTTTCCATTACTCTTATATAATTGGCAAGGGGCATGTGGGCAGTGAGAGTTATTGGCATGTGGAACTGGCTTATACTGGACTTAGAGAAATAATTGTTTACATTTTCAGGAATTTTGCAAGTCAGGTGTTAAACATAGTCATTATTAAATATTATTACATATTAAATTATATACAGTTCAGTTAATTATATTAAAAGCAAAGATAAGCATCCCAAGCTATGACTTCCTAAGTATTTTACTACACATTACTATTGCCCATGGCTTGGAGACTAGCTTAGTCTGCTTTCTCTGAGTAGTGAAAATATTATCTAATGCTCTGGTTTGCTACTGAATTTAGCTTTTCAACTCTGCTCACTGGCAGCACATCGATAGCTTTAAATCAGCCACAGTGGGAGAACATACTACGAAACAGCCCCACCCCTCCCTGAGCTGTTGCTTAAATATTTTCCAGCACACCACTTGAGTTCGAATAGAGTTGGGTACATTAGACAACAGCGGAAATGTTTTTAAGCAATGGTCATAGACAAGAGCTCTTTACTCGATGTCCTGAATGCAGTAGATGCCAAAGTAGTGTAAAAAAATTTTTTTTAACAAACTGTTGAGTTTAGAGAACAGGTCATGTTCAATGGGATACAATGGTTAAATACTCAAAAAATTTCACAGCCAAAAAACTGTTTATGATGTGAAAATATTTGCACAACAATCAGTGTTTGTTTTTATTTAACAACTGGTTACTCGATTCCTTGCCTAAAATCTTTATCTTTGTCCAGAGTTCCAATAAAATGTCACCTGGGTTATTGTTATAGGTTATTATTATACTCAGTTATTTTTAGGATTATTCTTATTTAGCTCTTACACAATATTTAGTGACAGTCTCTGAGTGATACACAGATAAATCTCCTACCAAACATTCAGTGTTGAGCTCACAAGAAACAGTAAGATCATTTATTGACACATCATGCAGTCAACACAAGGCAACTTTTAGATATGTGTGAGTATAACAATAAATAACAACTCTCTCTCTCATTCGCTTCCCATTCATCTAATAACATATTGGAATTTCATATTTTTATAATAGTTTTAGTTTATGGGTAACTTTCTTTGGTAGGAATAAAAAGGAATAATAAAATGTGTTTGCTCAATTTTCTAGGTATTACTATCAAATCTACATTTTATGGAGCTTAAAACAAAGCTATTTATAGACTTATACATAGAAGGATCAAATTATAGAAAATATTAACATCAAAGCCAGTGCTTATAAATTAAGAGCTAGAAATTTTGGCTTGGTTTTAAACATTTGACCTGACTAATTAGCTAATAATCATATATAGTTTTGGAAATCTAAATTCCATTTAGCAACCAGCCTAGATATAAAATCCAACTTATCATCCTTAAATTATTATCCATTTATGATAGCAAAATTGCTAAAATAAGCTATTGTAGAAATATTTTAAAACCCAATTAATTTTACCCTACCTTATAACCAAATAGTTAAAAATATGCCTTAACAAAAAAGTATTTTCTTTTTTTTATCTTTTTTTTTTTACCAAAAAGTATTTTCATAGGGACATTTCTAGAGGGTTTTATAGAGAATCTCTTTTGCAACAGGTAGAAGAGAAGAGATAGTTTGATAATACAAAGCATCATGAGAATGTCAATACTTTATCTTTTAAAATCTTCAGTGTAACTCGTTTTGCCTTTCCTATTTTGAGTATAGTACATCATTGCCAAGAATCACCAGAGCATGCCTGAGGCTTTTGAAACTTTATCCTTAAATTCCAGAAGGTCGTCATGAAATCCTCTTTGACTTTGTCCATCTGTTAATCCAGTGCCTGCCCAGATGATGCTCCCAGGATAGAACCAGGGGGCCCCATAGTTTGGTACTCATATCATGTGACATAGCTTAAAGAATCATAAAAGAGAGTAAAATTATGTGTCATTGCATATGAGAATTTACCAAACTTATTCCAATGACAAAGTAAATGTAAATTTCTATATTATAGGCATTTCATATTATTTTTGAATTTTTTTCATTTATGAGATGAAATATGCTATAAAAGCTAAGAATCAGTGTCCAGTAGATCAGTTGAGCTTATTTGAATGATAAAGCAAAACTGTAAATTTATAACAATTCTTATTTTTCTGTCTTCCTATTCAGCAATTTTTGGGTACCTGAAATGTGCTAAATATTGAATACACTTTGGGGAACAGTGATCAAAAAAAAGTTGTGTTTCTTGGTCTCATGGAATTATGGAGCATTGTGGGTAAAAACGCCAGGCATCAGAGAGTAAACACAAGTGCAATTCTCAGTGTTATAAGCAGCACAAGGTAAAATGGAAATCAACACTCAGGCCTTAATATAGTTTGGGGAAATCAGGGGATGCTTTTTAAGAGGAAGCAATGCTTACACTCAAGGCAGAAGAAATTAAAGGAGTTAATTGACCAAAGAACAGGGGTAGGATTACATGTTTACAGGCATTTCCTCTTTATTCTCACCTGTGTTCTCTACCACTTTTTGAATTATTTTGGAGAATATGATTGTAGAGAGGAGTAGTTTGACAGTGGAAGTGAAAGAGAATACACCGACACTGGCACTTTCTTATGCCCTCTTTCTGCAGAAACCTTTACTTCTATAATTCGAAAATGAGGATAGATTTAATTTAGCTCAGGAGTCCTGTGTGACGATACCTAAAAGTTAATTGAATTCCAGAAGATGGAATGAGAATAGTTGTATTGATTTGCTACTTTATCCTCTGCTCATTTACTCCTTATTTATGAATCCTCTGTAGGTGTTTTGTAAAATTTTCTATATATGTGTAGATGTTTCCTTTTCTCCTACCAAGAGAGAGACTTTAATTATCAAGTAGATCCAAGCATAAAATAATTAGAACTGGGGACCAGAGGACGGCATAATGGTTATGTTGCTGGACTCACGTAGTTGACTGCTGTTCAAGTCTTGGACCCAGCAGCTTAAAACTCACACCGGGTACATGTGCATGCATGCCCAAAATCCTAAGAGGAGAATGGAGGACAAGGGATTGCAGCATGGCCATTCCCCTTGGGAGGTGATTTCTTGTTTCCTATCTCTCTGTCTCTATCTCTTTAGCGAGCCCACATACCCTATAGCAAAAATCTCTCAAGTAAGTAAGTAAGTAAGTAAGTAAATAAATAAATAGATAGATAGATAGATAGATAGATAGATAGATAGATAGATAGAATTGTTATAAGAAAATGCTCTTGGGACCAGAAGATGGCATAATGGTTATGTTGCTAGAATCCCACATAATTGATCATGGTTCAAGTCCCAGACCTGGTGGCTTAAACTTACACTGGGAACACCTGCATATGTGCCCAAGATCCTAAGAGGAGAATGGAGGAAAAGGGATTGCAGTGTGGCCATCTCTCCTGGGGTGTGTTTTCTCCCTTTCTGTCTCTTAAGCAAGCATATGTGCCTTATATACAAAATCTCTCCTTAAAAAATAAAGAAAAGAAAATGGTCTATTAATATGAGCTAAATACTTATCTACATTTTCTTCTCATCCTTTTGTGATTTCATTTTAAACATAATTACTTCAATAAATATATGGCCTGGCTCTGCAGCCTAGTGGTGAAGAGAGCTAGATCCCATATGACTGACCATAGCTTGAATCTCAGTCCTGGTGGCTTGATAATCAGGCTGGACACTTGTGAGCGTATCCTCCAGATCCTAATAGGTGTAGAAATGGAGAAGAAAGGATTCTGGCAGGACCTCAGCCCACTGAGAGGTGCTTTCCCCCTCTCTCTTCCTCTGTCTCTTTGTTTCTCTGGTGAGAGCATGTGCCAACAAGTAAATAAAAAGAGAGATAATTACATGTAATTTTTATAATTTAATTTGATATGTAATAGTAAGACTCAACATTCCTCTATCATCTTTTGAAAAATATACGCTCTCATCATCAATTTGTGAGACACCTTTTAACATGTGTTATGCTCTTGTGTGTTACAGGGTCCATTTTAGGGTTATACATAATATTCTTTTGACCTATGTGCTTCTTTTTATATAACCCCCTCGTTTTAATTATTGTAATTTCATAATGAACTTGCATACCTAAACAAAATCCTATATTTTAATTTTTTAAAGGTTTTTGCCATAGGGCATGTGCACTCACCAGAGAGAGACAGACTGTAAGAGGGAAAGTGAGAAATCACCTACCCCTCCCTCCACCAGGATGGATGGCCATGCCACTATCCCTTCCCCTCCGTTTTCCTCCTAGAATTTCTGACATGCATGTACACATACCCGGAATGTTTTTAAGCCACCAGGTCCAGAACTTTAATTGCAATCGGTCATGTGAGAGTTCAGTGTCTTAACCACCATGCCACCGGCTGGCCTCTTTCTTTTTGTTTTTAATGTAAATATTTGAAACTATTTTGTCAATTTATACAAAATGGTCAGTTGAGATCCTAATTTGGAGAGAATTTAATATTTAATCTATACATTCATTGAGGAAACTAATTGTTTTCTAAATCTATCTTTCCATTCAGTGACTCAATATATACTTTTATACACACACACACACACACACACACACACACACATATTCTGTATTCCCAAACATTGTACATATTTAGATAATATTTTAAATGGAGTCTTTTCCTGTTTATCATTCTAACAGATTAGCACTGGATTTTAATATAATTATGTTTCTTTTGTCCACTTTAACAATCTTTCTTAGTCATTCTACAATGTATAAAGTTAATTGCTCTGGGTTTTCTAGAAAATCTATAAATAACATAAATATAAGTTCTCCTCTAAACCCCTAATTATCTTTGTTCTGCTTTAATTTGTATTCTACTACATTTTCTAGAATTTCCAGTAATAACATTAACAGTCTTGACAACAATAGAAATCCTTAACTGTGTTCTGATTTTGAAGGGAACTAATAATGTTTGAATAATGGTGAATAATCTCCCACTTGTCTGTGATTTAACAAAAATTATATTTCAGATGAAAGAGAATATTCCTCTTAGGATCATCTAAATGTCTGTGTGTTTATTCTCAAGATTAAAATATTCAATCCAGTGTAGAATTACATCCTGTGCTCTTTAATAATAGTTATTCTGTGTACTTGATCTCAAATGCAGCTGTATTCATTCTTGTTCAGTTGTTGCTTATTATATATTTCCAAGAAATAAAGCATCTTACCTAAAACACTTCAATTCACTAGTAGCTAATGTTACTCATGGTCAACTCACTAGTAACTAATGTTACTCATGGTTTAAATTGGTGTGTGTGTGTGTGCGTGCACGTGCGGGGTTGTGTAGGTGTACACTAATTGCCATGTACAACACTGGCAGCATTCCAGAAGCACTGCTCAAATTTCACTTCCTCCATGACACCTCTGTTGAATGTCTGGACATAAATAAATCTTCCCTCCTTAGTTTCTAAATACTTGTTTCCTACATTCATGGGACACTTATCACTTACAATTAAATAGAGTAGATTTTTAAAAATAGCCTTACTTTTGTCCTTTTCCAGCACGGCGATTTCAGCCACAAGGTCAGACGTTAGATGAATCGGTTTCAAGTCTTGCCTCTGAGCATTATGTGACCTTCTGCAGGTTTCTAGAGCAAATTATTTTCACATTCAGCACCACAGGCTTCTCCTATGTAAAATGAGATCAATAATGATGATTATTTATCTGAAAATGTATTTTAGAGCAGTCATCTGAAAATTAATGAAGTATACTAAAGCACTTAGAATGATTTGGGGCTCAGTTAATTAATAGAAAATAATATTAGTGATTTCAGGCCACCTTTGTGCTAGACACCCTTGTTTAGTTTTATGTGTATTATATCTCATTTAATCATCTCAATAGATTTAAAGAAAACTGAACCTCGTAGAGATTAAATTATTCATTCGAACACAGATTCTTACTAAATCAGGAAACTGGAATTTCAGTTCAGTTGGTCTCATGCCAAAGCCTCTGTTCTTAAGCAATACACAATTTAGATTTCCAACTAGTACAATGAGAACAAGAGGTCTCTTTATTTGGACTCACAGAATATGGGAGAAATTGTACATGAGTTATAACTCAAATATTGCAACACAAAAACAGACCAGTGGTGCTTAGACTTTGCTATACTTTAGAATGATTTGCTATTGTTGATTTTCATTGTCTACTTTTTTCTCCCTCTCCCTCTCCATCTCCCTCCTTCTCCTCCAACTCCTCTTCCTTCTTCTTCTCATTCTTCTTTAATTTTAAAATCTCTACTCAGGGGCATTCACTTATATCAATTAAATATGAGTCCTTGCAGGTGGGGACCAGATGATACCAATGTATAGTCAAGAATGAGAACCAGTGGGGACCAGCAGTTGGCGTAATGGCTATGTTGCTGGACTCCCATATAGTCAACCGTGGTTTGAGTCCCGGACCAGGTGGCTTAAACTCACTCCAGGCGTGTGTGTGTGCCAAAGATCCCGAGAGGAGAATAGAGGAGAAGGGATTGCAGCGTGGCTATCCCCTCTGGGGGATGAGTTCTCGCTTTTTGTCTCTCTCTTTCTTTCTGGCAAGCACACGTGCCCTATAGCAAAAACCTCTCAAAAAAAAAAAAAAAAAAAAAGCGAGAGAGAGAGAGAGAGAACAAGTAGTTTAGAATAGTGGTTATACTTAATACCAGTTGTGGGGTCAGCAAGTGGTATAGTAGTTAAGGTGCTGTACCCCCACATGACTGACCCCTGATCAAGTCCCAGACCTGGTGGCAAGAAAAATCATGCTGGGCATGTGTGCGAGCGTGCCCAAAATCACAGGAAGAGGATATAGGAGAAGGGATTATGGTGTACCCATTCCCCCACTGGGTGATTTCTCACTTTCCCTCTCACTGTCTCTCTCTGGTGAGTGCATACACCCTGTGGCAAAAAACTGAAAAACAAACAATAGTAACAGTTGTAATTTATAGGAACAAATCTGTTTCTGAAAGGACCAAGGAAGGTTTCGCAGAAGAGGTAACTTCTAACTTGATATTTAAAGGAAAACACATTTGCCAAGGAGTAGGGGGATAAATATGAACAGAATGTGCAAATACACAACAGAGAAGAAAGAGTACAACATACTCTGAGGCAACTGCCAGAATTCTACATTCCATCTTAAACCATCTCCTAGATGACTTTGTTTGCAGTTCTTCATTGATCATGTTCGTCTGTTCCTCTAAAACCATAGTTCTCTGTTCCTTCCTTTTCTTTCTTTCTTTTTTCTTTTTTTAGTTTATTTCTTGAGAGAGAGAGGGAGAGAGAGCAACTTCAACAAGCTTTTGATGCTGCAATTCACCTCATTCTCAGCTAGCTGCAGATGGTGGGCACCTACATGCATGGCATACTCAGGGAGGTCTCTGCGTGAGAACCCAGAACCTTCTACGTGGAGTCAGCTTCACAGAGCATTGCATTTCACTGCTGTGCCACTGTCAAGCCTTTGTTTCTTCTTTTCAACTGCTCTCTAAAGAGAGATCTCTTCGATATTTTGATTCTCCAAACCAATTCCATTCTGAACATTTTCTTACCTTCTGCTTATGATTTAGTGTTAAGTTTTAATTAAAATATTTATTATAATAATAAAATGTTGTTATTTGCTATAAATATTGAATAATTCATCTGTTCTGTTAGATTGTGCACATTTCAGAGGTAAGCCCATTTACTGGTATGTATTTGTTTTAGTGGTATTTTACTAGGAGTCTACGTTATAGATTACCATATTCTACAGTATCTGATAGTGAAAACAGTGGTTTTCTATGATCTAATTTGTTGCATATAAGCTGAATGTATTTACTTTGGAGAAATTTAATTATTATTGCCTCTAATATTTTTAAAAGCATTAACAATCAGAATTTTTTCCAAAATTACAATAGAAATGTTAATATCTTGAAATGATGTGTGTACAGTGGGGCCAGCAGGTGTCATGGTGATTAGGGGCTCTAGACTCCCACATGACCTACAGCAGTTCAAGTCCTGGACCTGGCAGCTCGCTTTCTCATTTTCCCTCTCTCTCTCTCGCTCTCTCTCTTGCTTTGTCTCTCTGTGGTCAAATTAATATAAATAAATAAATAAAATTAAATAATATAATTCTTTAAAAAATTATGTGTGTACAGTAAATACATATGTAAGAAATGTTTATAAGATAAAGTGTTGTTAATAAATGACATTTTATAAATTCACTAACATTTGTAATAAGAACATTCTATTCAAATAATTCATCCTGTATTTCAAACTGCCTTAGTAGTTAGAAAAAAAAGTAGTTTTCTTTGTTTTAAATGATTACAGATGAGATGACAAGTTGGCCTTAACAGGAATTTTTGTGAAACTATTATTTTGCCTTAAACCATGTGCAAATGACTTCCAGGAAACAATTGGTCAAAATGTGATTTGAGTCATATCTTAAAATTCCAAAGAAGACAGTAATAAAAACAAATTAAAATGCTATGCACATCTATTGGGAGCAAAAAAAGTTGTTTACTACAAATCCAAAGTAGAAAATGCAAGTATAAAGAGTTAATATGTTTTTTTTATTCCATTTGGAATGATAGCAAAATGCAACATATGGCTTCAAATCACATTGATGACAGTTTTTGGAAATTACTCAGGGGTTTCTAAATAGAACCAAAGAATAAATATCGTATTATCTTTAAAATATAATAAACCAACATGTGTCTGAACTGCTTAATGTAATCTCGGAGTGTTAACTGCTCCTGTGAGAGAAATGTAATGTGTTAGTGGAATTGATGGGTCACAAAGTTAATGAACCAATTTGAACTAGCATCTTCATAATCATGATGAGGCTGGTGTTACATACTCATGACTGCTGACATTTTAGATAACGTATGAAATTTTATAGCTGCTTGGATAATGCACCTGAAGCTTTGGAATCAACCTTTGGGTGAAACACTGGAACATTTGTGAAATAAATACTCTGAAACAGTGTTCCTTGGGACCATAGCCAGTGCTCACAAAATCTATTGTCACCCTTATAGCCAGGTCTACAGAAAAATGCAATGCAATTAACTGTTTTCTTACCCCCATAATATACTTTTATACATAGATCAAAGCTTGAAAAATTAAGGGTTGACACATTCAACCTAAAATGAACCTCACCAATTAGAAAATATGAAAGATTTGCTAAGACTTCCAAAATCATGTCACTTTCTCCATTCATTACAAGAGATCTTCAAAAAGTTCTTGTGAGAGACGAGCAGATGGTGTAATGGTTATGTAGCTGACTACTACTGAAGTCCAGACCTGGCAACTTTAAACTCAGGTCAGATACTTGTGCGTGCGTGCCCAAAATCCCAAGAGGAGAATGGAGGAGAAGGGATTGTGCCATGGCTATCTCTCTGGGGATGATTTCTTTCTTTCTGTCACTCTCTCTCTCTCTCTGATGGGCACATGCACCCTACAGCAAAATTCTAAGGGAAAAAAAAAGGTTCATGTAAAATGCATATTATGGAAAAAACTACATGGATTTCAACTTTATCTTTTGCATCGAAATAAACTTATACTTTAATTCACTTTTTTCTGTGAATTATTTAAGGTCCTCTCATATGTTACTGTGTCCAAAAACTTACCTTTTTGTCCTAAACTATCCAGGCAAAGAAACCTGGAGTTCATGTGAATGTAGGATGTGGGAGGAAAATAAAATCACTTTAGGCCTGGTCACCACGGTAGCATACTGCTCTGCAATTCTGAAGCCACATGGAAGGCCAGGGTTCAGATTCCAAGATGACCAGAAACAAGCCAGTGTGTTCCTGTAGCTATGATCCTGGATGGCTAGAAATCCTGAGGGTGGGGTGGGGGAGAGGGAGAGGGACGGTATTGTAACATGATGAGACTCTGTCAAGGTTCTCTCCCTCTTAAGAAACAAATAAACTAAAATATCATTTTAACTCTTTGAGAATCATAATGTTATCTCTGAAGTTGTCCAAGAATAATTTTGAGAAAAGTAGGTTTCAACCAACGGTTTTGAAATGAAGGAAATATGGCATCTATCAAGATGTGTTAGTAGTCCTACAAACCTGAAATCAGAATTTTATTTCATATGACAGAGTTTTAACCTTTTAGATCCTGTCAAAAAGACTTTTATTTATTAATTTCTAAGTATCCAGCACTCTTCTAAGCAGTCTACAGATAGCGTCTCATTTTAAAACTGTTATCAACCTCTATTACAGAAGGGATATCAAGGGTCAGAGAGGTGAAGCTACTTGCTTGAGACCACGCAGTCATTAGGTACTATTACAGAATTTGGGTTTTGAAATCAGAAAGTTTAGCTCCATAGTCTGTATTTCTCATATTAGAGTATTATAAAATGAAGCGATATCTACTGGAGGCAATTAAGATAGTTAGCTATTCCGACATATTATTATATAGAACATGGAATAAAATAGATTCTAAGTGGTACAGTGGTAGACCAGGATGCTCTTTGAGGCAATCCTATACAGAAGTTTCCTGCTTCAAATCTAGATTTCTCCCTGAGAAGCTGGGCACATGTTTATCATGGTTTGAGACTGGCTGAAAGCTGGGAATGGATCGTGGAACTGAGAACCTGTCGGAGGTGCACTCTCCCTCTGTCTTTTTCACTCACGGAAAAAAAAAAATATATATATATACTTAAAGGAAGTGGAAAGGGCTAGGTGGTGGCCCAGTGACAGCTAGGTCTCCATTTCGTGTCACAGTGCCTCCTTCTACACACTGAGCTTATATGAGTGTCCATGGTTTGGGCTGCCTGAGGCTGGGGAAAGATAGGGCATGAATACCATGTTGAGAGTGCTTGTGTCTCTGTCTTTCTTTCTCATGGAAGAAAAAAAACAACTTTAGAAACAAAACAAAACAAAAATGCTTTTTCTATGTGTTTTATTCAGCTCTGTAAATGTAAAATTGTTATCCTTTATTAAAAATATTCATCCTGAACAGAGCTGTCCTCTAAAGTAAAATTCTAAAAGTGAGTATTTATTTGCACATGTATTCATAGCTTTCAGTTTATTATTTTTATTTTCCAGCAAAAGCCTCCTTTTAGAATAAATCAAGGGGAGCTTCAATTTGCAAATGTAAAACATTTGTGTATTTTAATGTATACCAGTGAGAAAAACTAAAGCATTTTGAAAAAGATTTAAAAAACTGAAACCAAGGACTGAAAATACAGTTGCAGATAATATCCCTAATTGTTCTATTTTGGATTGGTCATATTATATGATATATCATTATTGACATGAATGAGTGGTTTCAAAGATAACTTTTTATCTAGTTTATCTTGAAATCTCAGAACAATCTTCTAATATGGCTTACAGAATGAGTGGTTGTAGGACACCTTAAAGTGCTGCTTGTATTTTTTATTATAAATATAAAATCAGAAAAGAATCTCCAAATTGATTAGTGGAAATACTCTTCATTATGGCATTCAGTTTTTTTTGTATGCTAGAAGGCACAGGCAGTCTGAAGAGAGAGAGAGAGAGAGAGAGAGAGAGAGAGAGAGAACCCTCCAGTGGAGTGTGGTGATGTTGTAATAATTTTTTTCTATTCCTCCAACCCATCAGGGTTTTGAGAAGGCACACACATGCAGCCAACATATTTTTCAATTCAATAGGGCTGAGATTTGGACAACAGTGGGCCATGTGGGATCCAAGTCCCTATGCATAGAACTTAAAAGCTGTGCTTGGGGGCTGCTCCAAAGTCATTCACTTTTTGTTGGTCATTTGCACGTATCTTGATATGTGTAACCGGTAAGTGAGTGCATTTAAGCCTAGCTAATTGAATGTAATATGGATACTCACTTTTGCAGATTTATATTAATGGGTATGCTGGCTCAGGCCAGAATTTAGTTTTTAAAAAATCATTTAACAGTACTGAATTCTACTTTCTTAATAGATGATATATTTACAAGTTCAAAACATACACAGAAATGGTTGATCTATACAAGTTGAGTTAACCCTGAAGAGCACACCAACATGTTGGTGGTCCCACACACTGAAATCTAATACAAAACATAGTCCCTTTAAATATTGTTTGTTATTACAGCTTTTAAGGGTTAAACTATTTTTTAATATTACATTTTAATTGGTTGTAGAGCCCCAAAATACAAGAGGATTTAAGTATTGCATATCACTTTTCTAAAGGTGATGTGATTTTTTAAAATGCAAAAATGATTACTGAGTACTAGATTAGTTTATTATTGGTAGATATTTTGACAGAAGTATTTTGCTTATTCTCTGTGATTTTTTTTGTGAACTAACAAAAAAGTTTGATATTTGAACTCAGTTCTTTTGCTATGTTGTTGAATTTTTAACTAGCTAGCAAAACTTGAAATAACTTAGGTTTACATGACTAATTTCTATTTGAATCAAAATTAATTTGGAATTCAAGGTGGCTATGCCTATGTAGAAATGACTTTTTTTTTTTTTTTTTCTTTTTAGAGAGAGATTTTTGCTACAGGGCACATGTACTCGCTAGAGAGACAGAAAATGAGAAACAACCCCCCAGGGGGTATGATCACATTGCAATCTCTTCTTCATTCTCCTCTTGAGATCTTGGGCACACATGCACACACACGCAGTGTGAGTTTTAAACCTCTGGGTCCAAGACTCGAACTGCAGTTGACTAGATGGGAGTCCAGTCATGTAACCATTATACCACCTGCTGGTTCCCCCCCAAAATGCCCTTTTTAAAATCTCTAAAAATATTTACATTTGGGTATGTAGATGATAACTAAGAATAACAGTGGATTTTAGCACTGTCAAAATTTAAAACAAGGGGCCAGCAGTTGGCCTGGTGGTTGAAGACACTGGATTCCCACATGGTCGACTATGGTTTGAGTCCCGAACTTGGCAGCTTGCTTTCTTACTTTCACTTTCTCTCTCTCTCTGGTCAAATTAAAAAAAAAAAAAATGATAACGAATGGAATTAATAAATAAATAATTCTTTTAAAAATTTAAAACATTAAAAAGGATAAAAGTAAATAGTTTGGGCAAGACTAATGGCATTTTCCTTTTAGGTGTTTTTATAAGGAAATTAGCCTTTGAATATGTATCATTTTGATTCTTTTCCTCTTTTTTTTTTTAATTATTTATTTTATTTTATTCATTCATTCTTTTATTTTTTAGTTTGTCCAGAGAGAGACAGATGGTGAGAGTGAGTGAGAGAGGAAGTGAGAAAGCAAGCCACCATATTCAAGACTTGAACCCTGGTCAGCCATGTGGGAGTGTCCAGCGCCTTAACCACCACGCCACCTGCTGGTCCCTCTTTTCCTCTTTTTATCTATATGTCCCATCAACTTCTAACAACTATTCCTTTAAAATAACTTGCGTGTTTTTCTTCTTATATCCATTCCCACTGTAAGCCAGCTAGTCATGGCTATCTATGTGCATTATTGCAAAACATGGTCTCTGTGCCTTCAATAATTCTGCCTTTTTATTCTTTTCTTTCTTTCTTTCTTTCTTTCTTTCTTTCTTTCTTTCTTTCTTTCTTTCTTCTTTTTTTTACTTTCATGATTTTTTATTTTTTCCTCTTTATTTTACATATTCAATCACTATACATCAATACAATTTGTAAAGTGAAATTTTTTAAATTTATTTATGTTTTAGTTTTTGCTATAGTGCATGTATGCTTACTGGGGGGGGGGGTTGAGGGGGATGAGAAATCACCCCCTAGGATGGTTGGCTATGCTCTAATCCCTTCTCTTTCATTCTTCTCGATTTTGGTCATGCATGCACACGGGTCTGGGATGATTTTCAAACTGCCAGATCTAGGACTCAAACAGCATAGTTGACCATGTAGGATTCAGCACCTTAACATCCATGATACCTGCTGACTCAATTCTGCCTTTCTAAAAATCTAGATTAATCATTCTGAAACTTATTTCGTCTTTCTTCTAAACAAAAATCATATGGAGATTTTATGCTCCTCCTCTGATACATTCCAACATCTCAGCATGAAATTCACAAAACACACACATGAACACAAGAATGCGTGCACACATACACGGCTTTCGAAATTAATCTATTAATATTCCTTAGTGTAAAGACACTGCAGTGGGTATGCCAGTTTCCTTACCTCTGTTTCACCTGTCCTTTCCTCTTTACTTAAAAATTCTTAAGTTTTGCTTAAGATTTAGAACTATATATATTCTCCCCATTTCAGTAACATTTTATTATTCTTACTAGTAATGAGATTTACATTTTGTTGTGATATCTTATTTTCTGCTGTTTACTCTGATTTTATTTCTTCTTTTCAGGTAATATAGACTAAAAAGTAGCTTTTAAGTTTTGTTTCCTGTGATTTTTTTTTCCTGCACTTTTATTGCACAATATAGGAAACAGCAGTGCCATGCCAATATATGACATAACAAGTAACAAGACATTAGCTGAATGATGTGGAAAAAAATCGCAACTTATCAAAAACTTTGTCTGACTTTTACAAGGCCCTCTTCTCACGCAAAGGCAATTTTCTCATGCATGTTGTATAATCTCTGTAATGATGTTCTATTACTTACTTTCCAGTAATTAAAATAACAAAGATAATAAATTAAAAATAATAAATGTGGAGGCCAGTAGGTAGTCTGGTGGTTAGAGTGCTAGACTCCCACATGGCAGACTGTGTTTCAAGTCCTATTGCCTTGCTTTCTCACTTAGCCTCTCTCTCTCTCTCTCCATCTCTCTGGTGAGAGAATCTACCTTATCGCAAATTAAAAAATAATAACAAATAAAATTAAATAAATAATTTTTTTACAAAATGTGAACTGTGTGCTGTTCTGGGTGCTAAAGATACAATGATGAACAAAAGAGACATTGTCTCCTACTTTCCTAGAACTTAGATTCCAGTGAGGCCGAATGACAGTAATTCATAACTGCCTACGTGAATGTGACAGGATAAAGAAGCACTGCAAGAGTTTACAAAAGCACATTTATCCAGAGAGAGGTCTCAGGGCACTTTCCCTGAAGAAATGATCTTGTGCTGAGCTCCAAATCATAGTAGATACTATAATATATTATTCAAGAAGGGAGGAAGGAGTGTTTTAGCAGAAGGAACAGCTTGGTTAAAGATCTTGTAGTCAAAGGGAGCATGACTGAATCAGGGCCTGCAAGATGAAGAGAGTGGCTGAAAGCAGAAGGTGAAAGGGAATGTGTGGGAAGAAGAGATTGGAGAAGGAGATGGAAGCCATAGCAAGCCTGGTGCTTATCCTTTGTAATGGGATTTCTTGTCACCCTCACCCTAATGCAGGGATCCTCAACACCCTAGTGTGGACCAGTGCTGGTCCAGGGCCTGTTGATCTCATCCTCTGGCCTTGCAAAATGGGGTGGATGGTAGGTAAGAAAATGATGTCTGTGTTTGCACCACTCTCCATCACTGGCATTGCTGCCTGAACTCTGCCTCCCATCAGTTCAGCTGCAGTGTTGGATTTTCATGGAAGCACAGACCCTCTTGTTCTGTGACTGTTTCACTGGATGTCGCAATGTAGTAATGGTGGAAAGGGGTGCACAGTGATCATGGATGTGGTACACTTGGGTTATCCTGAGATCAAGGCACCCCCAGGCCCCCACCCTCTGTTGATGGAGAGACTGTCTTCCATGAGGCCAGTCCCTAGTATCAGGAAGCCTGGAGATTTGCTGCCCTAAGGGCATATGGAAGTCAAAGAAGGGCCTTAAACAGGGGAAGAGATACACACCGAAAAAGACTCATTATTAATGACAATGAAGAATGTAGGATTTGTAGGTGCTAAGCATTTATAATTAAATAAATACTTGGGATTGTTCAAAGGTACATTAAGAGCTATGTAATTTTGTTTATATAAAGCACTTAATAATTCAAAAGCATAGTGACTATGTTGACATTTGGGAAATATAATACTGTTTCTGAGAAAGTGTCAACCAAAGTCCTTTTATAAATTAGAAAGTCTGAGAATGACCAAATGTTTTAAATTTAAAACACTGGACTGAAGAAATGATAAAAAAAATGTTTATGTACTAGAAACTCAATGTCTCTATGGATTCTTAAGCACTTTTACCCTTACGCTCCTGTTTTGCATCTAGCTTAGGTTAGAAATGACTTGAAATTGTTACCACTCGACAGCTGCTGACATATGTGAAATTAATCAGTTCTCGGCTTAGCTCCTAGTGCAGGTGTCCATGTGCTAAAGCCAATGTCCTAATTGTCCTAATTGTCCCCGATCAGTTTCATCTTTAGCAAAGTCAGTAAGGCAACCAAAGATCAGGTTGTTTAATCACATCAGTAAGAAATAAGAAAGACCACGCAGGTCACTTTTCTTCTGCCCTTGGGATTATGGAAAATCTGCTTCCTGTCCTTTCTCCTCAAGTGTTCTGCCCAGTTCAATTCAAAACAAATCAAATGTTATGAATTCTCTGCTTCCCTCATAAAACCTATATATACTTTGCTCTTCCCTCCCTGCTCCACTAATTCTCCTCTTTGCTTCCTTAGTAAACATCTTGAGGAATTCCTGCCCTTTGTCTGTATTTCTAGAATTCAGAGAGCAAGCTGAGATATTAAGTTAAGTCATGAAGAAGGAATGGATTGGAAAATTGAATTGCCTAATTACCTTGGTAGGTGGTCCGTATTCATGGAGATAAAATTCATCATATGCTAAAGATTGTAATAACTATGACCTAGCCACAGTATAACAACATAGACCTAATACTGTGATCAAATATTGAACTTGAAAGTAAGTCATCATAAATGCTAAACAAATGAAGTATGTAAAGAGTAAACAGGAAAATGGAATTCATAATTTAGAATATTCTACTTATTGTATTTTTAAAATTTAATCATTTAAAAAATAATTTTGAGAAGCATGGGGAAGGACAAAGGATCTGAGTTTTAATTTCAGGCTCTCTGATTAGTGCTTTTTGTCCAGTCTAGACAGGCAAATAAAAGTTCATAAGAGAAATTATGTTTTATGAAATCAAGGTGATGGAAAAAAAGTCTCAGCCTGAAATCATCTCATCTAAGAAAAACAAAGATTGAAAAAGGATTGCTGAAATACAAGATAATGTTATAAAATTACTCTCCTGAGACCCTAGAAATACGTAATATATGCAATATAAACGTAGGTCTCACCATTTATCCAACATCTATAATTTGCCAGGCGCTGTGCTAGATGCAGCAACCACGATTTCCACTCTTAAAAACCATTCATAAGCTAATTTTCAGTTTTGCATTTTTTTAAACAGGAAGAAAAAAACAAAGTTTATAAAGTTGAATGACTCATCCAAGGTCATACAGCTAACAGGAGGCAGAACTTGGGTCTCGATCCAAGTTTTTCTTACACATCACATACCACTTACTATATAGAAACACATGTGAAAAAACTAATCTTATTATTTTATCCAAAATTCATTTGTAAAATCTCACACCTGGCCTACTATTCTGACTCGCATTATCTACCTTTAATGACAGTTAATAAAAAGCAAGAAATATCCATTATGTTTTTATGGTGAGTTTAGAAAACAAAGTGTTATCACAGATAACAATAATAAGCTATTCATTTTTTTTTTTTTTTGAGAGGTTTTCGCTATAGGGCATGTGTGCTTGCCAGAAAGACAGAGAGAGACAGAGAGATAGAAAGCGAGAAATCACCCCCCGGGGAGATGGCCATGCCGCAATCCCTTCTCCTCTATTCTCCTCTCAGGATCCTAGGCACGCATGCACACACGCCCAGCATGAGTCTAAACCACCGGGTTCGGGACTCGAACTGTGGTTGACTACATGGGAGTTCAGCAACATTGCCATTACGCTAACTGTGGAGGGCACTGCATACGGGAGCCATCTTGAGCTATCCGCCATCTTGAGCTATCCACCATCTTGGAAACCATTAGGCTTCACTTCCTCACTGAGCAAACTGTTTCTCAGAAATCATGTGACCAACTGTTCTCCCCGGAAGTGGTTGGGTTTCTAGGCAACGAGAGAGCTCCGCCCACATCAATGATTGGTTCATGCTGTTCTATTCATTTGCATTTCGGGCAACCAATTGGTGCCCACCAGCTGTATATAACTCACCATTTTTTCCTCAATAAACGGAAGTAGACAGAAGAAGACTACTTGATCAGCACTTCGTATTGTATGTGCATGTGTTTTTGTCCCATCTCTCACTCCCTCCCCCAGGGAACCTGTTCGACTGTCCCGCGGGTCGGGACACGTGGCGCCTGAACACGGACTTGGGTACGAGGAGTCCAGTGAAGAGTTCCCGAGGAAGGCTCCAGTGCAGAGCAAGTGAGAAAAGCCGGCAGGAAAGGCCGCAGAAGCGGACGGCATAGACTCGTCCAGAAGGGGACGGCAGAGATTCGTCCTGGTAAGTATTTACTTACGTTTTATTTTAAGTACGGGTAATAATGGGACAAAAGCTTAGTCAGCAAGAAATATCCGTTCAGAGCTTAATAGAAGCTCTTGTCGTTATGGTCGCTAAAGGAGAGCAGATCATGCAAAATGATCAACCCCAGGAGGAGGCTATAGCCACCTCAGATCTAACCAAGGGTTCTAAAATTGAAAAAGAACAGGGAGAGGATCTTATTTCTGAAAAAGAACAGGGAGAGGATCTTATTTCCCTAGATAGTGAGGAAGAAGTTAAAAGCCCCGAAAGAGAGACAAAACTCAAAAAATCTAAAAAACTAAAAAAGAAAAACAACCTTAAGGCTCTCCAAGAGCCAAAGAAAAACGAGTCATTATCTAGTTCAGAGGATGAAATCTTAGAGGCCAAGACTGCCACGTGCAGTAACTCAAAATGGCCGTCTGAACAAAAAACTTTAGAAACAAACACTGCCACGTGCAGTAAACCAAAATGGCCGTCTGAACAAAAAACTTTAGAAACAAAGACTGCCACGTGTAGTAACCCAAAATGGCCATCTGAACAAAAAACTTCAGCAACGAAGACAGGCAAATACCATAATTTAAAATGGCCACCTTTCAAAAACCGACCGCCATCTAACAACCCGGTCGCATCCACGCCATTTTTGCCGATGCCCGTTATTGATCCTAAGGCAAAAGTTCAGACTACAAAACTTAAGCCAGTTCAAAAACTTCAATCATTGATAGATTTTGAGGGGCAGGAAGCCTTCCCGGTAACAGAAACCATAGATCCACAAGGACAAGCATGGCGCCACATACGTGGCTTTGATTTTAGATTGGCAAACATTGGCCCGTGCTGTGCTGTCTGGAGAGGATTTCAAGCAGCAACCAGGCTATATAGAAAAAAGACAGATTTATCAGGATATATTCGCCTATGTTCTGATGTTGGGTCAGCATACCAACAAGGATTGGCTCTGGCCGCTGCTCTTAAAGGATATACTGTTCGCCAGTTTCTTAACTGTAATAATGGAGGCAATTGCTTCAATTGTGGTCAGCCTGGACATATGGCAAAGATCCTGATACATTCATCCAGCCATATACTAAAGACCAAGTTAATTGGCTATTCCAACAAACAGATTTCTGGCCTATTGCATGTGCTTCCTTTACTGGAACTATTGATAACCATTTTCCTCCAGATAAATTTTTATATTTTTTAATCTGCCCATGATTTTGTTTTAGTTCATGTTTCTGTTGATACCTTTAACAGTTTCATTTTTGCCACGGCACAAACTGGTGAGGCTGGCAAACATGTTATTTCCCATGTACTTGTCGCACTCTCTGTTATGGGCAAACCTCAACAAATTAAGACAGATAATGGCCCAGGTTACACAGGAAACAATTTTGCCTTTTTTTTTTGTAAACAACTTCACATTAAACATGTTACGGGAATTCCATACAGTCCTCAGGGACAGGGCATTGTTGAACGTGCTCATCTTTCCTTGAAAAATACTCTCCAAAAGCTAAAAAAGGGAGAGCTTTTACAGACAAAGGGCTCGCCAAAAAACCTTCTGGCACATGCTCTTTTTGTCCTAAATTTCCTGTCTCTTGATAAAGATGGAGACTCAGATGCTGAGTGCTTCTGGCATTCAACTACCAGAACAAAATTTGCCTCAGTTTTGTGGAAAGATCCTCTGGACAATATATGGAATGGTCCGGACCCTGTCCTCATTTGGGGCAGAGGGTCTGTCTGCATTTGTTCTCAAAAACTGGATGCTGCTCGTTGGCTACCAGAAAGATTAATCAAACAGATTGATTCTAACAAGCCATCCAGGGACGATGAAAGCCCTGAGATATCTCTCTCTCCTTCCACAGATCCACAAAATGAAGATCCTTCTTAAATACCTGATCCTGTTTTGCTTCTTCGACACTACTGCTGCTGGTTTTGATTCTGGTGCCACTCCTCCTAGCAGAACAGGGGGGTCCCTGTCTTGCTTTACAGGAACGCTGCTGCTTTTACACCAACAAGTCCAGCATCGTTCGTGACAACTCTCCGACAATCCCTTATGGTCTGCATGGAATGGACTCTTCCCCTTTATCCTCCCCATACTTGGTCTGATTCTGGGTTTACTGATTGTTTGCTCTTTGAGGCCTATTCTCTTTAATAAGCTCATGGCTTTCTTTAAACAAAAGATAATTCCATAAAAATGCAGCCTATCCAAGTCCACTACCACAACCTAGAGATGGAGTATTGCGGAGCCTAGACATTGCTCCTGCCTGAGGCGCTGAATCGGTTAGCCAAAGACGGGTAAGAGAGTCTGATGAACCCAGTAATTGTTCAGTCCTTCCACCTAAGACAGGAAGCCCATCATAGCTATGGGACTCTCCAATGACGGGTAAGGATGGACGTATGGTTCCATAAACGACTCCAACCTAAGACAGGCACGATTCCCCCAGGTTTTTCTCCTCTCTTTGAAAAAATAGAAAAGGGGGACATGTGGAGGGCACTGCATACGGGAGCCATCTTGAGCTATCCGCCATCTTGAGCTATCCACCATCTTGGAAACCATTAGGCTTCACTTCCTCACTGAGCAAACTGTTTCTCAGAAATCATGTGACCAACTGTTCTCCCCGGAAGTGGTTGGGTTTCTAGGCAACGAGAGAGCTCCGCCCACATCAATGATTGGTTCATGCTGTTCTATTCATTTGCATTTCGGGCAACCAATTGGTGCCCACCAGCTGTATATAACTCACCATTTTTTCCTCAATAAACGGAAGTAGACAGAAGAAGACTACTTGATCAGCACTTCGTATTGTGTGTGCATGTGTTTTTGTCCCATCTCTCACTCCCTCCCCCAGGGAACCTGTTCGACTGTCCCGCGGGTCGGGACAGCTAACTGCTGGTCCCAATAATAAGCTATTCTTGTTCTCAGCTCCAATGATTTAGAACCTGTTACTCAAAATAAGAAGCCCTCTGTTTCAAATATAAAAAGGAATATTCTGTTTAGTCAAAATCGCAAAGATCTGAAACTGGATTTCTGAGCCATTTCCATACAAGAATTCAGCTTGCATTTGTCAGTGATAGAGGCAATGTTGAACTAAGAAGTCCCCGAAGAGGTCACAGAGTTAACAAAATTCAACACAGTGGCGGAGTCTATACAGACACAAGAAACAAAGCTAGGCCCTTTTACACGTCTTAGGTCCTCAGGATGACTTCCTTTTAAGTCAATGTTTCTTCATGTCGTCCATACTCCCCAATGTCTCCTTGATGAAATACCATAATCACCATGGGATCTACTTTCCTGCAGTCTTGTGTAGACTTTGCTGCCACCCCAAAACCCAAAAGAATGTCTGCCATGGAGTACACCACCGCTCCCTGGTATTGAGAGTGATTCCACACAGTCCAGATTTCAACACAAGGTTCCCATGCAGGAAGGACTGCTCTGCTCCAGGCTTCATCGATAATTGATACTTGGCATAAGGTGGAACATAATCCAGAGCCATGATGTGCAACCAAAACTTGTAGGTCTTGGTGAATTTTCCAAAGCAGGTCCGCATCCACACTAACTTGTCCCCGGAGATATGGCGGCCATTTCAAAATCTTATAAATCACGTAGTACACCCGGTCATTGTGCAACCTGAAACAGTAGGTGCTGTCGGGCAGGTCAACTAGCAGCTAGATTCAACTAGATTATCCCCAATGTATTTCGTGATCTTCTCACATATTACACGGGTCTCAGGTTCAGTCAATGGCCGCATCTCATCGCTGGGTTGGAATACCAAATCCACATGCCTGAATAGCCCCTACTTACTGTATTTCTAAGATGAAGTATAATGTATATGACTGTAACAAAGTTCAACAACCAGAATTTATAATAGTTGGTTAGATAATGCTAAAAGTAGTCATCAGGGATCAGCAAATACGGAATGGTTATGTCTCTGAACTCCCACATAGTCCACTGTGGCTCAGGCCCAGGACCTGGGCTTAAGACTCATGCTGGGCGCATGTGCGTACATGCCCCAAATCCTGAGAGAATGGATTACAACATGGCCATTCCCCCTGAGGGGTGATTTCTCACTTTCTGTGTATCTATAGCAAAAATCTCTTTACAAAAATAGTCATCATACGTTTCGAATCCAGAAAAAGCATTTCTATTAGCAAGTATACATTCTTTTTAATGAGACAATCATTTACAGGTGTTCTTTTTATATGTTCTTATAATGTGGCCTTATATTTTTTCTTTTTTTCAATGTATAAAATTGAAATTCAGTAGTGTAGTAAATGAGAAACAAATCTGGAATTAGAATTTAAAGATCTTAAAAAGAAAAAGAATTTAGAGATCTTTACAACACTTACTTATTTCACCATTACCATCTGTTAAGTTTTTCCTTTTATAGTAGGTTTTAATCATACACAAGGGCCAAAACAGAAGGCTTGAGCTGTGACAAAGGACTTTTAAGGTTATGGCGACAGTGGTAAGAATAAGGGAAATCCTGGGTTGTTGAACAAAACATTTTAACAATTTAGTGTTTGACACATGGAGAAAAAATCCTGAGGTCATCTGCATCTGTTTTTCCAAATTCTGATATGTCTGGCTTATATAAATTCCTTCGTTTTCCTTTTTATGTAAAATATTTTACTGGTAATAGCTCTGAGGAAAGAGACTGCTGATAGTAGAAATAATATAAGCTTAAAAATAAATAATTTTTAAAAGAACTGATCATATTTCCAAAGAATTTTTCACAGATGCTGGGCTTTACTAGTGTTCACTTGTTATAACAGCATTTATAGACATAGTCAACTTTATAACCATACTATAATATAGGAAGTCTATTATGTTCTTATTTTCATTTAGACTTTATCAGCATGGCTGTAATGTAAATTATCCTCCATATGGTGTTTGGCATGACATGACCTTGTTATCTGTTTTCAGATTCAATTATTTGGTGACAAAACTTCGAGTTAAGCAATGAAATAGCAGGTCATCAAAGTCTAAGGGTAACTAAAAATGTCTATCAAAGATTGTTTTTGCATGTGTGTGTGATAAGACCCTTAAGAAAAATATTTTGCATATCTATCTTATATCTCTGATCCAGTTTTGTATCACTGGGAACACCATGATTTTCATTCAGACATCCAACACAGTCATGAAGCTCATAAGAGTTTTTCCCTGTTTGATTTTCAACAAGCACAGAGATTTTGAAATTTAGTGCAGAGTTATTTTTAATAAAATCAGTAATTAAAATTACATAATAAAAATTGAATGAGAATTTATTTTTATTAGTTTTGTGACAATTAATTAACTATGAGGCAAATTGGTATGTTCAGTATTAGGGAAGGGCTGTATTTTCTAAGTATTTACTAAGCACATCATACCACTACCATGTTCATAGTCTAATTCCTTCTGAATGTGCCAAGTGGGGAACTCATTTATCTCTTTGTTATTACATATCTTTTAATATTTTATAATTCTCAGTCCTATCGAGGGGAAAAACCACATAGTAACTTGAACAGAAGTTTAATATAGAGAATTACTAACAATACTAGGGGATTAGAGTAACAAAGAATTGACTAATAAGAATGAAAGAGAAGTCTAATGTATATAAGACTAATATAATAGAATTATATAATTATATAATGGAATAATATTAGGCCATTGGGAAAGTCATGATGCATTTTAACATACAAAAACAGAAAAATACTTCATGACTATTCCTATGACCCAGTGTAATAATACAACCTAGTCATTGTCCTAGGGCTAAGTGTCATGGCCTGAGATTTATTCATTTCCCTGGCCTGAGATCCAGACTTTATTGGGGAGGAAATGACCTTGGCTTACTGGAAGAGACAGTGTGGCAATGCCCTGCCAATCAAACTTGCAGGGAACATTTCCTTTGTCACGTTCCAGAGATCACCTATTTGGTAGCTTGAGACAAGCTGTCCATGGGAGATGTCTCACAGGAGGTTCTCTGCTATGAAGCCAGTACAGCTGATTACAGTGTTCTACAAAAGCTTGTTGCTGGAGAAGCTTCCTGTGGGAGCCTGGTGCTGGGACAGCTACCAGTTGTTTTGTTTTTTGCTCTTTCTTTCTTCCTTTTATTATTATTATTGTTATTTTTAGGTTTTCACTATAGGGTGCATGCACTACTGGAAAGAAACAGAGAAAGGGAAAGTAAGAAATCACTCTCAAGGGACATGGCTATGCCCCAATCCCTTCTTCTTCATTCTCCTCTCTGGATTTTGGGCATGCATGCATAGGCACATGGAATGGTTTTCAAATGACTAGTCTAGGACTCAAACTGTGGTTGAGCATGTGGGAGTCCAGCACTTTAACCACCATACCATCTATTGGCTCCAGCTACCTGTTTCAAGATGTAAGTTTTTATTCTATTCAGATATGGTGAAAACAATAGATTTGAAAAGACTCTTTTATTTATACTCACAGATCCCAAAAAGAGGCCACATGAAAAAGCACAAGGGTCAGTCAGGAGGCAGAAAAATTTTAGGCAAAATGTAAACAAGAACAAGTATTGCATTTTCTGTAGGAAGGAACAGACAAGGAAGGGTAAGCAGGTTTATGATTGTCTAGTTTGAATATTTCAGAAGGCTCTAAACATAGGGGCCATCCCTGGCAGTCTGGTATCTGGACCTGGACTAAGTATGGCAGGTGGATAGTGGCTCAAAGTGTGAGAGCCTGATGAAGGAGGTGGTTGGGTATACGGACTGCCTTACATACTTTAAAGTTGAGTGAAGGGATCAGCAGTTAGCATAATGGCTAAGTCGCTGGACTCCCACGTAGCTGACTGCGGTTCGAGTCCCAGACCCGGTGGCTTAAACTCACACCGGGTGCGTGTGTGTGCGTGCCCAAGATCCCGAGAGGAGAATGGAGGAGAAGGGATTGCGACGTGGCCATCCCCCCTGGGGGGTGATTTCCTGCTTTCTGTCTCTCTGTCTCTCTCTGTCTGTCTGGCGAGTGCACGTGCCCTATAGCAGAAAAACCTCTCCAAAAAAAGAAAAAAAAAAGTTGAGTGAATATGTTGGTTCAAAAGCACCCAGTAACAAAACTGCTTAAAGTTCAGACCGGATCACCTGGAGAGCATTCTCTTACTTTGAGACTCACCATTTTTGCATTTAAGCTGTGTTAGGAGTGGGTCTCCACTGAGTTTTGCTTTTAGTGGAGTGACTAAGCATACAATTTAAATCATTCCAATGCTGTATGTTCACACACTAAATCACATCCTGGTTAAGGGTACTCCTATCAGTAAGTCTAGCTTATCCTAAAACTAGGGTCTTCTGTATTTCTTCTAGCTCACGCATAATTTATTTGTACAAACATTCCCTCTGCATTTGTTGGTACATGCAAACTTGCTAGCAGGATTTTTGTAGGAGTACCTGTAAAGCTGCAACCCACACTTAGTAAGATCATAATGCCAGAATTGGCATAGCATAGTAGTTTTCAACAATGGATGATTTTGTTGCTACTCCCTCTGCAGAACATTGGCAATGCCTGGGGATACATTTTAGTTGTCACAACTAGAAAGGTGATAGCAGCAAGTGCTCCGGGAGGTCAGAGATGCTGCAGATCACTACAGTACAGATAACAAGCCCCATAATAAAGAGTCATCTGACCCTAAACATCAACAGTGCTGAGGTTTAGAAATGTGCTAGCTTCAAAGTGGTCCTGGTGCAGTAGAGAAAACCCACTGTGGAAGGGGCCCAGGGATACATGTTTCCTAAAGATTCCATTCAGTGTTGGCTGCATAAGCCAGGGAAGATAGAAAGACATCACTATAAAACTAGGCTCCCTGGGCCAGCAGGTGGCATGGTGGTTAAGGGCACTGGACTCCCATATGGCCAAGCACAGTTTGAGTCCTGGATCTGGTGGCTTGCTTTCTCACTTTCTCTTTCTCTCACTCACTGTGTCCCTCTCTGGTCAAATTTAAAAATAATAATAAATTAATATAGGTAAATAAAATTATTCTTTAAAATAAAAACACTAGGCCCCCTGATGGCAAGGAAGATGATAGAACCCATATGCTATTTCCAACCTCTGAATGAGTATTCAGGATTAAATAGAATAGGTATTTAGTGACTCTCTCTCAAGGGGTCATTGGTCTGGTGGTAAGAGCTATCATTCTTTTGTATTTACATAGCCATCTAATTCAGTTTACAAATCATTTCTCTCCCCTCTGAAATCTAGACGATTAATAGAGGATAAAGGTGTTTCTAAAGAGAAGGATCAACACTTAGCAACTACCAGGGGACTTTGAAGGATTCTTGAAAAGAGAGCCAGATGGTGGAGCGGCAGTAAAATACAACACTGCAAGGCAGTCCCACATGAAAAAGTTCCTGGTACCAGTCTGAAGACCTGGAGTGTGGCAGGCATACCTGGCTGAAGGCTGAGGTTACAGAGTGCCATGAGAACTCTGTTAGAAGTGCACTCTCTCTCAAGCAATAATAAGCTTTTTTTTTTTTTTTTAAAGAATTCTGGAAAATGGAATTAAACTATGAGTCAAATTTTGGTGTAAAAACATTTGAAATCCATCCATAGCTTTTTCACTATGTGCATTTTCATACCGTTTTTGAAGATCCATTATAAGACTAAAAGCAACTGAAAACTAAAATTTTTCAAAGAGATTCCCTTTAATTAAAAGAAATCATGGGCAGTTATGTAGCTTCAGAATTTCTCCTTGTTCACAATGATTTGATTTGTTATTTAGACAAATACAGAAAATTATTTTTTCTAGGTGCTAATTTATCAAAATACTGATAGTAACAAACCACTAATATCAGTAACATCAGAAGGCAAAAATAACTTAGATTCTTCTTATTCATTTCTATACCAAATAAACAATATTGTTCCTTTGCTTTCTCTCTTTAGGTCCAGACTAAAAACATAAACATATGCCCAATCCAAATCACTTAGCTGTCACTGGAGAATTATGTGTATAGAGTTTTATACCTAAATATGGCCTGAAGTTTTACTTTACAAATAAAGAAGTGGGCTCAGGAAACTAAATTACTTCCCTAAGATCAAACAGTGGTTTAGTTGGGTGCAATCTAAATTCCTGTATTCCTATTTAATGTTATTTCTATCACATGGCTAAATAATGACATCAGGGATGGTTAGAATAATCTGAGACAAGATTGTTCTGTATATTTATATGTTTAACGAACTTTTTCTTATACAAGCAGAAATATATTTACAAATTTGCACAGTTAGGGAATTGTCTTACATGAGGCAAAAACTGGCATTACATTGTTAAATTAAGCAATGTATTTGACATCCATAAAACACTTTCTAGTTCTATTTTAATCTTCAATTAAAGAAGAAGAGTAGGGTTGGAGAAAGAGCATACCTAGGCTGTTTTTTCCATCATGGAGACATACCCTTGATAAATCACTTTATTTTGTGTACTTCAGTTTTCACACTAAAACTCTGCCTTTCTTCTCCACTTTATCACAGCAGGGTGCAAATCAGTAAAAGCACAAGAGAGTTGTTGCTAGGAAGACAAAATGGCAAAGATAAAGGTTTTAAATAGAAGTTTCCTGGTGTATAATTTAGGAGTCAGAATCTTGAGCTAAATAGTGATTGAGTGTGTTTGATCAAGATACTTGGAGGGCAGAAAGCAAAGAGAGAATAGAGAATAATCGAGCATGCTGGAAATTTTCTCTGTCCTAAAATCTTACAGTACTATTTTTTGACCTACTTGGAAAGTAAAAAGAATTACCTTTTGTGTAGCATTCAGGTATGAGAATTCAAAACTATTTGGTATACTTTGAAATTTCAAATGATCAGTGAATTGATCTGAAGAAAATATTTTACCCAAATTACCAAAAAGCAGAGTGCCAAAGGATCAGTGAAAATTCATCTTTTGGATTTCCTCATGTAAAACAACTGATAAGTATTCATCCAGTTTTTAGAAATAATTCCATTCCTCAAATAAATTAAAAACTTTTCTTTCATATTCATATTGGAAAATTTATTAATTTAGAAATAACTTGAGTGATTTTGGATTTGCTGTATTGTGACTGATTTAATTTTATTGTGGTAGAAGAAATATTCTAAGAAAGTTAAGGATTTTTAAACTTACTGAAACATTTTATAGTTCAACATATTGTTTAATTTAGGGAACATTTCATCTGCACTTGAAGGAATATTCTGCAACTTAAGTGTGTAGTGTTTTTCTGCTTATTAAAAAATTATTTACTTCTAATTATTATTATCATTTTTAATTTGCTATAGGGCATATACACTCACCAGAGAGAGATGGGGTGTTGGGCAGTGGGGAGTGAGAAAGCAAGTCGCCAGGTTTGGGACTTAAATTGTGGTTGGCCATGTGGGAATCCAGTGCCCTAACCACCATACCACCTGCTGACCCAAGTGTGTATGTTTTACAAAATATAAATTAGATCAAGGGGGTGCTGGAATTGTGAAAATCCTGTATATTGGGTATTTTTTTACCATAATAAAATTAAATCAGTTAAGGTAGCTGATTATACATTGCTGACTACTAGATTTGACTCCCAGACTTGGGGCTTGAAAAACAGGCCAGGAATGTGTTCATGTGTGCCCCAATCCCAATAGCAAATGGAGAAGGGATTGCCACATGGCGATTTCCCTGGAGGATGCATTCTCACTTTCTCTGTCTCTGACTCTTTCTGACAAGTGCACATACACTGTAGAAAGTTAAAAGAAAAAAATGCATATTTTATTTATTCATTTTTATCTAAAAATCAGTTTTAAAGAGGGATGTTAAATTCTCCAACTACAGTTGTAGATTTTTTCAATTTACACCTTCAGTTTGGTCAGATTTTGATTTATTTTTGGAAAGACCAAAACCTTCATGACTGAGGAGTAACTATTGATCTTATTAATATTCATAATTTGGGACCAGCAGTTAGCGTAATGGCTATGTCACTGGACTCCCACGTAGTCGACCGCGGTTCGAGTCCCGGACCCGGCGGCTTAAACTCACGCCGGGCGCGTGTGCGTGCGTGCCCAAGATCCCGAGAGGAGAATGGAGGAGAACGGATTGCGGCGTGGCCATCCCCCCTGGGGGGTGATTTCCTGCTTTCTATCTCTCTGTCTCTGTCTGTCTGGCGAGCGCACGCGCCCTATAGCAAAAACCTCTCCAAAAAAAGAAAAAAAAAATATTCATAATTTAAAATAAAATTTTTGGCATTAATATATACACACCAAAATTATTATATTCAGAATTTATGGCACATCTTTTTATATCATTTTATGTACACTGTTTTTAGGTCTTTAAATTTAAAGTCCATCTTTTGTATTCAGCATACATTTTAATTTTTTGATATTTTATCTTTACTTTGGATCTTATGTCTTGTCTTTAATCCATTCTTTTTTTTTTTTTTTTTTGAGAGAGATTTTTTCGCTATAGGCCGCATGTGCTCGCCAGACAGACAGAGACATTAGAGACAGAAAGTGAGAAATCACTCCCCAAGGGGGATGGCCACGCCGCAATCCCTTCTCCTCCATTCTCCTTTCGGGATCTTGGGCATGCACGCACACACGCCTGGCGTGAGTCTTAAGCCACCGGGTCCGGGACGCAAACTGCAATCGACTACATGGGAGTCCAGTGACGTAGCCATTACGCTAACTGCTGGTTCCCATCTTTAATCCATTCTATTTGCATATTAATTGTAATATTTCATTATCTTTATTGAATGAAATTTTGATACATTTTAGTTTAGATCTACCTCATTTTACTATTTCTTTTCTTTTTGTCTCAGTTGGGATAGTCAAGTATAATTTTTGTGTTCTCTTTTAATACCTCAAATAGCTTTTTGACTATAACTGTTCATATTATATATAAGTGGTTACTCTAGAGAATACAATATAGCTTTTTATCACAGTAGAGTTAATATTATATCACATTATGTGAATTGTAAGAAACCTGCAACATGCAGTGTAGAGTGAGTTAACATAGTAGGTTTCACTATTCTCCTTCTAAAGCCCTGTTTACAAGTTTGCTTCTTGCTTCGCATCTGGAAATGTAATGTCTGGGAAAGTTCCCATCATTAACTGGAAGAGCGGTTCACTATGCCTAAACGGTATAAGCAATATGGTTTATATTGGGGGCCAGCAGGTGGCATGGTGGTTAAGGGCGCTGGACTCCCGCATGGCCGACCATGGTTCAAGTCCTGGACCTGGTGGTTTGCTTTCTCGCTTTCTCTCTATCTCTCTCTCTTTCTCACTCTGTCCCTTGTCCCTCTCTGGTTAATAAATAAAAGCAAGTAAATAAAATAAATAAAGGTAAATAAATTAATTCTTTAAAAAATGTGATTCATGTTGAACACTCACTTTTCTCCTTGGGGTCTGGAATTTGGGTAAATGCCAGCCAGTGGGTACCTACATGATCAATCTCCAATAACAGTTTTGAGCACTTGGCTCTAATAAGCTTCCCTAGTTGGCAACATTTTACATATGTTGTCACAACTCACTGATGGGGAATTAAATGTGTCCCATGTTATTCCACTGAGAGAGAAACGTTGGAAGCTCGTTCCTGGTTCCCCCAAATTTTGCCCTCCTTGTTTTCTCCATGCAATTTTGTTTTATATTCCTTGATCATAAGAAATAATAAACATGAGTATGACTGTATGCTGAGCCCCATGAGACTTCGTAGTAAATCATCAAACTTGGGAGTAGGGTTGGGGACCCTCAACAGAAGTATAACTTCATTTATTCAACCTTATCTTTTGTATTTTTATTGACATATATTTTACATCCATCCTGCTAGAAGTCCTCACATACAAGGTTATAAACTTTTACATTACAGTCATTTGCTTTTTAAAGAACTTATGAACTGTTGAAGATAATGTGTATAGTATTCCCAGCTGGACAGGTGAGAAATGTATTCTTGTTGGAATATTCACTTTACAAGCTAAGGGACATATGTGATTGAATGTATAAAATAAATCAAAATTAAAAAATATAAAAAATTAAAACACCTGATGAAAATAAAAAATAAAATATTTTAAAAAGAACTTATGAAAAGAATATAGTCTTTCATGCTCATCCACATAAATATATTTTTAATGTTTTTAATCCCTTCTTCTATATAGTTTCTTTTCTTTTTTTCTCTTTTTGGAGAGGTTTTTGCTATAGGGCGTGTGTGCTCGCCAGAAAGACAGTGAGAGACAGAGAGACAGAGAGACAGAAAGCAAGAAATCAACCCCCAGAGGGGATGGCCATGCCACAATCCCTTCTCCTGCATTTTCCTCTGGGGATCTTTGGCACGTACGCACATGCACCCAGCGTGAGTTTAAGCCACCAGATCTAGGACTTGAACTGCAGTCGACTACATGGGAGTCCAGCGACATAGCCATTACGCTAACTGCTGGTCCCCCTATATAGTTTCTAATATCGCATATACTTTCAGAACAAAGATATTCTTTTAGCATGTTTTGTAGCACAGGTATACAGGTTAGCACATTCTTGCAGTTTTATTTAAAATGTATAATTTTTCCTTTAATTTAAAAAAATTAATTTATATTTTTAGAGAGTGGGAGTGGGAGGCAGAGAGAGAGAAGTATTTTTTTGACAGGTTCTTGCCTAGTCCTGGTTGGGACTCTCCCGTTCCAGTCTCCTAGGTACCCAGGAATCTAGGTAGGTTGGTCCAGGAACCAAACCTAGGCCTGCCACATAGCCTCAGCCATCATTCAGTGATGCTCTCACTCTTCTGCTTCCTTGGGTGAGCCTATCTTTATTTATTTATTTTTTTAAAGTCTGTATTTTTTGATGTGTGTGACCACTAAAATCTCTGTTCTATTAGCCTAATGATCAGTCAGTGATTTGACAGAGATTTCCTGTATTTCCTGACACCAAAATCAATAACAATAGAAACAACAGCAGAAAAACAAAACAAAACAAAAAAAACAAAAAAAAACAAACAAAACTAGAAACTCCCTCAGACTATACAGAATGACTCTCTTTGGGGGCATTTCTATAAAACAAGGTGAGGCAGTTTGAACTCTACCCGAGCCTTCACCTCCCACTTACGTCAGCTTGAAGATCAATGAGAGATGGGAGCTTAGAGTCTGTCCAGCTCTTCTCTGAGCACGCATCCAGCTCGGACATGAAGATGGCCTTCTAAATTCCCTGGAGTATGTGGGAGTTTCTCTAAGCTTTTATTATGTCAAGCATTTTCTTCTTGTGGATCTTCCTTTTCAAGTGTTTTCATCTGTCTACTGCTTGCCCTTACTGTTATCCTTTGTGCCAGGTGACAGTGGCGAAATCATTTGCCTTTAAATTCTTTTAAAATATGAACCCAAGAAGTTAAATCTACCATCGAAAATCTCGAAAGTAAGTAAAACGACTGTAAGTCATTGAGCTCATCCTGCAGGAAACCACCAGGCAGGTGAAAATACACAATTTTTAAAGAATAAGATCAATATCACTTTCTCTTATGCTAGCAATCTGCACCAGGTATTGCAGGAGCTTCAATACCTGGGATGGTAGTAGGGTATGTTAAATAGCAACATATCTCTCCTAAAATTCAGTAGAAACTTTTTTCATAAATGCTTCCTTAGTTGTTTCAAAATTTTATCAGATTTCAGCCCCCCAAAAGTTGTTTCTTACATTTTTTGCTAGCTTATTTAGAGGTACCACGCTGTGGCTATCCTTACTTGGCCATATCCACTGATGTTACTGTTGCTTTCTGTTGGAAGGATGTTTAAGGGAAATAGAACTCAGAGCTATTTTTATCCCCCCCTCATTGTTTTAATAATGTGCTTCAAATGACTTCTGGATGCCACTATTTCTAGTGAGAGGTAATCATTCATTCTTTTCATTGTTCCCCTGTGTATAATATGCCTTTTCACACCTCTGGCTACTTGTGAGATTTTCTTTCTATATTTTATTTTTAGCAGTTTGACTGTGATGGCCTATAGGTCCTTTTTTGGCTGAGTTTTGATGAGATTCTTGGTTCGAAATGCTAGTATTTTTTACTAACTTTGGAACATTTTCAGTCACTTTTTTTTCTTTTTCTGGCTTTCTTTCCCTCTTTTTTTAGATTTTTGCCATAGGGCACATGCTGGGGAGAAAGAGAGACAGAAAGGCATCAAAAGAGATGCTTTCTTTCTTTTTCTCTCTCTAGTGAGCATATATGCCCTCTAGCAATAATAATAAAAAAATTATTTTAAGCCAGTCATTTAACATTTTAACATATTTATTAGCTGTTGAAAATTACACATCTGCTAATTCCTTGTTTGTTTTGTTTGCTTTTTGTTAATTTTTGCTATAGAGAAAGTACATTCACCGCAGAAAGACAGCAAGAGAAAAGTGAGAAATCACACCCCATTGGCATACTGCAATCCCTTCTTCTCCATTCTCCTCTTGAGATTTTGAGTACACACTCATATGCACCCAGCAAGATATTCAAGCCACTGGGTCCAGGACCCAAACTGCACAGTCAGCCATATGTGATCCAGCACTTTAACCACCATGCCACCTGCTGGTCCACATATGCTAATTTCAATATCTGGGTGATCTCAAGGTCTAGGTCTATTAATTGTGTTTTCTATAATTAAGCTTTTTCTGCTTCACTGCACATCAATTTTTGTGTGTATATCTGTGTGTAGCAAACATTTCAGATCATACATTGTACAGATACTGGATTCTGTCATATTCCCCTGAAAAGTGGTGATTTATCTAATGGTATGTAGTTAGATTACTGGTTGATATCTTAAACTTCTGACAGCTTAAATTTGTACCTTGTTAGAGTCTGGGTTTTTCCCTTAGTCTTAAGAAAAATTCTTAGTTCTAAGACATAAAATGGGGTGAGGATGTGGGCCTTGCTTGGATGCAATGGAAACCCTTCAAACATAGTAGATTTTACATTCCAAATTCTAACTACCTTATGTGATAATCAGTCAAAGTTCCATTGAACATTTTCTGTCTTTCAGCTTTTGCTTTCTGTTGGATTTCTTGTAGCCTTTTCTGCTCATGCACAATCAGTTAAAGGATCAGTCAAGGGGAAGAGGAGGCTTTATATTCAAATTTCCTGGTTTACCTGGTTGTGGTTCTCTCCTTATCTAAATTTATCTCCTTATTTAACTCCTGAATTTAGTTCTAGTCATCAGGCAACTCCAAACTCTTTTCTAGCAACATGCTTCCATATAATAACACTGCCGATTTCTAACTGGTCTCTACATTTTGCTCTGGACCCTATGGAATAGAGAATATAAACATAGAACTCACCCAGCGAAGCTCTCCTTTGCAACGGTGAAGTTCCCTCAAATTCTGCTCTATTTGTGTCAGTCTCTAGTATTTTTCAGTAGCTGAGTTGCTGTGTATTATAATACATTTTGTCCAAGTTTTTTAATTACTATTTGTAGGCCTGTTAGCTTGATATAAGCCATGAGTATGCTAATGAAACTTATAAGTAAGTTTTGGAATTAGATTTCATGGAACCTACTAGACTCCAAATACAGGTTATAGACAACTGTAAAAGTCATGGAGAAATTTGATTGGTAGAGAGTCTAATTTCCACCTTCTCCTGCTTTTAAAATGTTTTCTTTATTTGCCATTTATTTTAAACATAAAATATGCTAACAGTAATTTAAAAAATAATGAAAGCAGACTACTTTGTCCAACAGATTTTGATTAGTAGTATAACACATGCTGCATCAAATCTCAAATTTTAACATCAGTTAATGATAAATGTTAGGGTTTACGGTAAAATTTCTAATAACTTAAATATATTTTTATGCCTAGGCTTTTTTATTTATATTTATTTGTTACTGAAATTAGTAGCATTCTTAGGTAAAAAAAATTTATTTAAATATTTTACTAAAGTGTATAATATACATAAGCTGTTGGCCATCATAGGCACACAAAGTTTTACTGAACGTGCCAAGTGAAGTCCTCTAATTTCAGATATCTAGTAATAGAAATGACGAGTTTTTTTGAAACTCCTAAAGTTGAGACTACAACAGAAGTAACTACTGGGATGAAGTCACATGGAATAAGGTCAATCACTATTTTATTATATAATCAACTTAAGCATAGTAATATAATATAAGTAGTTAATACTACATAGAAAATGTTGCTATTTGAGAGCAGGTGGTGGTACAATGATAATGCAGCTCAATTCATCTGGGAAAGGTTCTGGTTTATATCCAGGGACCTCCCTGGGCGTACCAGGCATGTGCAAGTATATTTGAGATCTAGTCCAGTTGAGACTGGGGATGGATCATGATGTGAGATCCTGTTGAGATCTTATTTCTCCCTTTCTTTCTCTCTCTCTCTCCTGTCTGTCTATGTTTATCTGTTAAAAAAAAGACATTCTTGCTATTTAAATGTAAAGATTAGCCCATGTATGTATAATTACTTAACTACTACCTCTTTCTAAAAATTTGATCATTAGCATAATATTCTTATTTCCTTTTGACACAGAGTATTGCATTTCAGGATAGAGTGTTTTTTAATTTAATTTTAATTTTTGCTACAGGGTACCTAAACTCTCTAGAAAGGCAGAGAAAGACACTCAGAGAAAGTGAGAAATCACCCCCAGGAGAGATGGCCACACCACAATTCCTTCTCCCCTATTTTCATCTCAGGATTTTGGGCACACACACACACACACACACACACAAACACGTGTGCACACGCGTGCACACACACACACACACACACACCCCTAGTGTGATTTTTAAACCACCAGGTCGGGGACATGAACCATACAGTCAGCTATATGGAATTCAGCCACCTTAATCTCCATACTTCCTGCTGGCCCCTAACAGGACAGAGTTTCTATCAATTAATTTTAATTTTTAATAATCAGGATTTTAATTTTTTAGTTAAAATAAAAAATGAGGATGGTATTTTTCAATTTGAATGTTAATTGTGCCTGTGTTTATGTTGTATGTGTGTGTGCAAGCACCCACAATGTATTTTTTTAGGCAGAGACCCACCATGTTGAAATCCTCCTGCTTTATTCTCCTGAGTAGCTGGGACTACATGCATGCAGCCACTACACAGCTTTTAAGGTAGACCTAGAATTAAACCCAAGTCTCCCATGTGACCTCAATCTGCCCATTAATGCCCAACACACATACTACCTTAGCTGGGCCAAATTTAATGTTAATTTTATAATATTTATTTGGGTGGAAGAAAATGTATTTTCTTATTGAATGTTGCTTTTCATCTGAAGGAAAAAAAAAAAACCATGAAGTAGATTGATGAAGCATTACTAGACACAAATTTGACCAGAATGCTGACAAGTATCTCCTAACTATTTCACCAAGTTGCTCCGAAATCTCTATTAGTGATTCAATTCTTCGGGTGGCTTTTAGCTTGTTATAGATTAAAAACAGCCTTGAAAGTATATTTACCATTATGAGTCAGCTTATTACTTATTTTAGCTAATGTGAATAATGAGTCAGAAAAATAATCCTAGAAAGAAATCTTACAAAGTTTTTAGATAAAACTTTGAAAGAGGGTATTGTATGGTTAGCCTGAAAGGAAAGTAAAGGGCAAACAAGTATTTTAGGAAGAAAGAAAGGGACACTGAAAAAACCAGGGGATGGGTTGAAAAAAGATAGAACATAGCCTGATTCTGATCTTAAAAATAAACTGTTTGCTAACAAGATATACTGACAGATCATTTATTCAAGCTCATTCAACTTATAGGTCATTTCCTTTGAGAACAAATCGCTAGTATAAATAAATTTTCCCAAGCTGGAATGGTTCGATCCAGGAAGAACCAGGAACAAGACCAGGACCGGGACAAAGTGGCCAGACCACTACCTATACTCATTGTAATTCACTTCCCTACATGACAGTAAATAAGTCAACTCGATTTTAGGAATACTTCTGTACAAAAAAATCAATTTATGCAAATACTGACTGCAAATTTGTTGAAATGAAGGACATGTTGCAATTGCTCAAATGATGCTGAGCAAAAATTTTCAGCCTCACTGAATTTAATGAGATGGTGAATTTATTGACCAAGAATGCTAAATATGGCCAACCAGGTGGCATAGAGGTTTTAGGTGGCTGGATCCCACTTGGTTGAGTCTTAGACCCGGCTTCTTGATGAACATGCTAGATGGATGTGTGCATGCCTAATATCCTAAGAGGCGAATATACGAAAAGGGATTCCAGTGTGGCCATCCTTCCTGGGGAGTGATTGATGAGTTCTCACTTTTCTTCTCTCTCTGGCGAGCACACACACCTTATATCGAAATTAAAAAAAAAAAAAAAAAAAAAAAAAAAAAAAGAATGCTAAATGTTGGAATCCAAATGCACTAACAGGAAGCTACTAAATAAATAGAGAAAATGTTAAAGATGTATAGATATTTCTCAGTTTCCATTTGAACTATAATATCTTGTCTTCAAAGAAATAATCTTTTCACCTTTTTTTTAGTGTTTATTCAGCATTTCAAAAACAAAAATATTGGTTATATAGTAACCTATCACCCATAACCAATGAATATGTCTATTTATGTTTATATAAGTGTATACATTTTCCCATCTTTAAATTCTGCACTTCTTTCCCTCAGGGATTCATAATAGTGCAGAACCACTCAGAATACACTCCTCACTTAAAAGACAAACCACACATTCCATTGATTCTAAATCTAAGAGCGTCTCATAGCAGTATCACTCCTGAATGTTATTTTAGAAACTTTTGCCAGATCTCAGGTCTGGAACTTGTTATATACAGGGGTGTGATAAACAGAAAAAAATAAACAGTGAACGGAATTTTCAACCAAAACTAGGAACAAAAACTGCCAACACAATTTCAGACCAAATAGTTCTGAAAGGCCCTTCTATGTCTAACCACAATTTAGGGAAGGGAGGCAGAGGTAGAGGATGGAATAAATGGATCTTTGGATTAGTTGCAAACATTAGCTTTTTTGGAGAGTTTAGTTTTGGTGGTGGTGTGACCTGAGCAAACAGATTGACTCTAAATTCTGTAAATAAATAGTCTTTTCTTTTAGAACATAGTGCTTATTCTACAGGGGCATTCTTGGTTCATCTTTTATTTGAACCAATTTTTATCTTGTAAACATCAATGACAAAATAGATGTTTGCAAGGGGAACAGTGAAAAATAGATAGTTTAAAGGTAGGATTCAGCATTTTTCAGTGAGAGAGCTGTCTGTTCTTGAACACAACTTCTATGACTTGTGCTTAGTTAGGCAGTTAGACTTTAGACATCTTACAAAATGTGTCAAGACTGTGGTTTAGTCTACTTTCCCATCACTAAGTATTTAATTCTACACTATATAATTTATAAGGAGTAGAGGTTCATTTGGCTGATGGGTTTGGAGGTCCAAGAGCAGCTCCATCTGGAGAGGGTCTTCTTGTTGGTGAAAACTATAGAATCCTGAGGGGACACAGGGCAACACCTGGCAAGAGTTTGCCTACATTAGTGTGTCTATTTCATTCTCTCTCCTTACAAACCCACCAAGATTCAAGCATGAAGACTCCACCCTGGTTATTTTAGCTAATCCCAATCACTTCCCAAAGGCAGCACTTCTTGACACCATAGTTGGATTAAAGTGTTCACTCTCTGCATGTTTATATTCATTGCAGCCTTATTCACGATTGCTAAGACATGGAACCAACCCAAATGTCCACAAACAGATGAATGGGTTGAAAAGTGTGGCACATATACTTCATGGAATACTACTCAGCCATAAGAAACGACAAAGCCCTAGAATTTGATAGAAAGTAGATGAATATGGAAGATTTGTTGCTGAGTGAAGCAAGTCAGGTTATGAAAGAGAAACGTGTTTCCACTTAACATATGCCAACTGTCCGCACTCTATGGTAGAGACTGAAAGACTGGAGGACATAAAAGCAGTAAAAATTTTTGCGTGGACACTAGAGACAAAGTGGAAAGAGTGTGAGAGGGGAAGAGCGTAGGAAAGGAAATTTGAGGAGAAAATAGGTAAGACACTTGTGGGACACAGATATTGTTTATTATTTGTTGATGTGGACATAAATAATATTCTCCACTGGGCTGGACTGAGGTGTATATCATGCTGGTTAAAGTCTCTTTACACTCTAAATGATGTATAGCAATTAAATTAAATATATATATATATATATATATATAATAATAAAATAAAAATAGTGTTAGCTCTCCTAATCCTGTCTCAATTAAATTACAACAGATGAATTTTGAGGTAAGTGAACTAAATTTCTCTTTATAATAAAGTTAGAATAAATTGTAGAATTTTTAAAGGTTGCTCAAATGGAGAATGTATTGTTTAGGGACCTGAAGTAACTAGAAGTGATGTGGAGCATAGGTAAGGAAAAGGTCCACCACAACAGTAGGTGAACTCTCGGCTGTGGGAATGGCCCAAATATTTGGTACATAGATACCCAATTTCTTTTTCTTTTTTGAAGAGGTTTTGCTATAGGGCATGTGTGCTCACCAGAAAGACAGAAGAGAGACGGAGAGACAGAAAGCAAGAAATCACCTCCCCCAGGGGGGATGGCCACACCGCAACATTTTCTCCTCCATTCTCCTCTTGGGATCTTGGGCATGCACACATGCACATACACACACACACACACACACACGCCCGGTGTGAGTTTATGCCCCCGAGTCCAGGACTTGAACCACGGTCGACTACATGGGAGTACAGCAACATAGCCATTATCTAACTGCTGGTCCCAGATACCCAATTTTTTACGTAAGTATTGTAGACAGACTTTTGATGTGTTCTGTGCATTGTAACATAATCCACTCACCATAGTTTTCTGCCTCTACTTGTGAATTTTTAATAAAATTCTCCTACACAACTTTAGAGGTATTACAGTATACCTAGAGTCAACAATGCTATATTGTGCACTAAATTATTTAAAGGATATCATGTTGTATTCTTTTTTTTTTAGAGGTTTTTGCTATAAGGTGCATGCGCGCACTAGAAAGACAGAGAGAGACAAAGAGACAGAAAGCGAGAAATCACCCTCCCCCGGGGGGATGGCCACGCCGCAATCCCTTCTCCTCCATTCTCTTCTTGGGATCTTGGGCACACATGCACATGCGCCCAGCGTGAGTTTAAGCCACCGGGTCTGGGACTCAAACTGCAGTCGACTACGTGGAAATTCAGCAACATAGCCATTACACTAACTGCTGGTCCCTCATGTTGTGTTCTTACAAAGAAAGTCCTTGTATAGTAGCAATTTGAGAAATGCAGGATAAAATAATATTCCTTGAATGGGTCCACATAGCATAGGAAAAAAGAAAGACTGCTACAACTATTTCACACAGGACAAGAAATGAGAGTAAGCCACGACAGGAAGAAACATCAGAACCACTTATGGGATTGGGGTAAAATGTCCCACTATTGGTAGAAAGAAGTTTTTAGTCTCCCTTTTTAAAAATAAATCATTTGAAAGAATGACCTTAAGAGACTGGAGGAGTCTAAAGCAGTGGGAAAAGTTACATTTGGTCATATTTATTTAGGTATAATTTTTATCCAAATATCATCATTCTGAAACCCAACTGTAATGTCAATATCAAAGTCATAAAAGCCACATAGATTGAAAAGCTATATCCCAATGAAGACTATATAAATGTTTAACATATGAAATACTATTTAACTGATTAAATAGTGATTCCTTTTGCTACCCTTATCCATAGAATTACTTTAGTAAGTAAGATTTTAGAATTTTATCTTTTAATATATCTGTGTTCATATCTCTTTTTTATGAGTGGTATATGTGTATTAAACATAAGATGCAAAAACAAAGAAATGGAGCTCAGAATATTCTAAGAAGATATGTGTTTTTGTGACTATATCTTAGAACTTATTGAGAAATTAATACCACAGTAAGTAATTCATTTAGAATACATTAGCACTTACACTGAAAAATATTTCAGTCTACTTTTCATTAGGACAGTAGTGTATTCATGCTGGAGAAATTCATTTTTGCAAGCTGTAATCATGTAAAGTGACTGAGTATATAAAAAATAATAAAAGAGATGACTATTTCATTATTTTTGATGATAATGTCACATATGTCTACAATTACCGAGAGTTCAAGAATGTATGCAATCTACTTATAGAATAATACTTATGGCCAATTTTAAATAATGGTACAAATTAATTATATTTATAGAAAGTTTCAGGCTTATTGCTAAAGAGTTCAGTGTGGCCCTAAACTCATTTTATAGAGATTTATTTGTTTTATACCACAGAGACCATGGCTCAGCTTTTGGAGTCATAGTATATCACAAAAGATGGCTCAATCAGAGAGCCTTAATGGAATAACAGTTCTCATAGATCTCAGTCACTATTTTATCATATTTTAAAAATAATTAAATTTAAAAACTCATTTTACATAAAGAGCTTGTCCACAAATTTGAGAAAAATACATATTATGAAAAAAGTATGCATGGATTTCAAAACATTTTTCCACCAAAATAAGTATGTGCTTTAATTCTATTTATCTATGTTGCCTCTAGTACATATCAATAAATTAAATTATTTTAAGGCATGTATTTGGTACCTCTAATAGGGTCTGTTGCTTAAAGCCCACTGATAATAATGTATATTTATAACTAATTTTTATAATCAAAATATATACATTTTAGTTAATTTTTTCATCAGAAACTATGTATTGTGCTACTTATTAGAAAAAGGTTATGAGTCAATTCATAATTTATATAACTACATGGGTATAGTTTTTTATTAACTGTAATAACAATGATTTGAGAGCCTGCATAGACAGGAAACGTCAAGATTGACAAAGATCCTATTCATGTGAAGCTGATATTTCAATGAAGAGATGACAATAAACAATGGATAAATAATATAATATCAGATTATGATAAGGGTGGTAAGTTTAAAATGAAATAGTGGCCAGGAAGTAGCATGGTAGTTAAGGTGCTAGACTCTCACATGGCTGACCAAAGTTTGAGTTTTGGACCTGCTGGATTGAAAAGCACCCTGGGTGTGTGTGTGCATGTGTGCCCAAAATCCTGAGAGGAGAGTGGAGGAGAAGGGATTGCAGTGTGACCATCCCTGGGGGGGGGGGGGGGGGTGATTTCTCATTTTTCTTGCTCTTTCTCTCTCTCACTCTCTCTCTATTCCTATTCTCTCTGGCAAGTGCATGTGACCTATGGCAAAAACCTAAAAAAAGAAAAAAATAATAAAATGGAATGGAGAGTTCTGAAAAGGAAGAAACTGCTTGCTTTTTTTTTTTAGAGAGAGAGAGATTTTTACTGTAGTGTGCCTGTGCTCACCAGAGAGACAGAGACACAGAGACAGAAAGCAAGAAATGGCTATGCTGAAATCCCTTGTTCTTTACTCTTCTTTCAGGATTTTAGGCACACACACACAAATGCCCAGATTACATTTTAAGCTGCTGGATCCGAGACTTGAATCGAGATCTACTAGGTCCAGCAACAAAACCATTAAGTCATCTGCTGGTCCTAGGCTGCTTCTTTAGGGATAGTGGACAGGGCAGGCCTCAGCTCAAATTTTAGCTGAGGTATAAATGATGATCAGGAAGGGGTTAATTAGATGATGATACTGAGGAAGAATGATAAGGGAGGAGAAAACAATTTTGGAGCAGAAATAAACCAGAGTAGCTAGAAAAATGAGTCAGGGAAATTGGCAGGAAATGAAAAGGATAGGTAGGCTGTGGCTGATCATGCTAATCTTGCGTGCTGTCATAACTTAACTTCCGAGAAAATAGTGCCTGAGATAAGGTTACATACAAATAGTTTATTAGATGGAACATAATATAAGGGGAATAATGTGGGAGAAAATAAGCAATTGAAGTAAGAAAGGAGTAAAAACAAATACAAGTAGAGTTTTACTGAACGGACTACATATTCTTCCTTAGACAGGAAATACATCATCTAGTACACATATGGGACAACATAAGAGACCATGAGGGTTGCTAGAAGAAGGCAAACTCTATCTATCAGCAACTTCCACATTCTGGCTCTCATTGGTCAATGTTTGCTACTTAGCCTTTTACCTCCACTGATCTTTCTAGGCACCTGCTGGAGGTACCAGTAACCTTGCATGCGTGGAGGAGTGGACACTGGGCAATGTAGCTACTGAGGCCTCCAGCACAAAGTGGCATAATAGAGACCATGAAGAAGCCCATCCTTCAACTGCAGGGGAGCTGAGCTTGCCAGAATTATTTATTAAAAGAAGCTGCTGTAACCCAGTAGCTAAAGTTCCCTTAAGATTTAAGATTTTATTCTAATTTCAAAAAAAAAAAAATTAGCAATGTTGTCTTATTCATGCTCTTTTCCCCTTATTTTTCCAGAGCATGCATGAGACAGAGACAGAAAAAAAAAGGGAGAGGGAAAAAAATCACTCTCTAATGGAGTGTCCAATCCCTTCTCCTCCACCTCTTCATCCCAAAGGGATGTTGGGCATATACACACATGTGCCCAGGGTGTTTTACAAACTGCTGAGACCAGAATTCAAAGAGCATAGTTGGCCATGTGGAATCCTGCTCCTATAACTACTTGGCCAGAGGGCTGGCCTGTCTCCCATTTATGCTTTTAAAAGATCACTTACTGCTGTACAGAGAAAAGAGACTTGGAGTAGAGGTAGGTGACAGGAAACAACAGAGTCCAGAGTTATCAGCCCAGAGTTGCTACTTTGTTTGTTTTTCTAAACTCATCAACTCTAAGTTTTAAAAGAAAATGAGAAGACAAATTAAATTTTTCTTAGTATGAACATCTTTAGTGACCTTTATAGGAATCATGATGGTGAAGTAATAAGACAAAAATATATTCTGAGTGAACTGAGAAGAAAATGAAATTGTAAGGTGAGGCAGTAAAGTAAACCTCGGTAATTCTTTGGAATAATTGGATGTTAATTTTCTCTTAGTCAAGGCTTTATTTTTAAGGAATGATTTTAAGGTAAATTTATGTGCTGACAGTGGTCCAATCATGATATAGAAATTTATTTATCAGGACAGATTAGGGATAATCACAAGACAATTTTCTAGAGTGAGATGAGTTGGATTATGATAAAGGTAGACAGATTCTATCTGTCCCTTTACCCTTCCAAGGAAGGTAAAGGGCCCTTTCTCTCTCTTTCTCTCTCTGGTCAAACTGAAATAATAATTATAGTAATAAATAAAATAAAATATTTTGTTTTAAATCCTAATCATGAGTCATTTCACATCTATGTGTAGTACTACTATGCCCATCACTAATCAAATTCCAATAACTTTTGGAAATCTAATTCTTTTAGAATTCAAGTCCAAGTATTAATACCAGATATACGTCTGATGCTTGTGACCATCAACAAATTTAGGAATCTAACATTTTAAAAATGCTACTTATATTATTTAAGAAAATTAATTATTTGGGACCAGCATGTTGACATGGTGGTTAAGGTGGCTGGCCCCCACATGACCAACTGCACCATTTGAGTCCTGGACCCATGGAATTGAAAGATATAATGGGCAAAAGCCATGTTTTTCACTGTAAAGATATATAGTGATTAAATGTAAATAAGAAAACAAAACATCTGATGGGCATGTGTGTGCATGCCGAAAACCTGGAGAGGAGAATAAAGGAGGAGGGATTGTGGTGAGGTCATCTCTCCAGGGGGTGCTTTCTTACTTTCCCTCTCTTTCTCTGTCTCTGGTGAGCGCATGCACCTGGTAGCAAATTAAAAAATTAAATAAATGACTTGGGAAACTATGTATGGTTTCGAAAGAATGTCATGTGAATATTACATTCTAAGTTTATAGCCAATGAATTCAAACCAATTCTTTCCCATCCATATCTCATGAGGATGCACTGAAATGGGTACTTTAAGCTTTGCTGGTGGGGGACAAAATTGGCACAATCTTGTGAAAAGCAAGTGATATTATTATATTAATAACATCGAAAATGATCATGCCATTTTGTACCACTATGTCTCTCCTCAGAAAATAAACTAAGGAAAAAAGACTGAAATACAGGAGACAAAAGCTGAATGGAATACAATGTTTATTGCAGTACTGTTTGGAATAGCAAATACAAGTGTTCAGTTATATACTAATATTTTATTATTAATAATTTATATAATAAAATATTATGTAACAGTTACAAAGTACTTTCCTATGGTCATGTAAATAAATTGAACATGCCTCATTAGAATTCTAAGTAATAAATAATAACATGTAGGCATCTAATCAACATGCATAAAATATATTTTTAAATGGCTTAAATATGTGCACAAAGAAATATGAAACACACAGTTACAACCCCATTAGTGTTCAATTATCAAATGTGCTGTGAGTCTTCTGAAAGGTTTTGAAGTTTTGTATCTCAGGGCCAGCAGATGGCATAATGGTAACATCACTGGACTCCCACATAGTCAACTGTAGTTTGAGGCCCTGACCTGGCAGCTTCGAACTCACCTTGGGCACTTGTGTGTGTGCCCCAAATCCCAAGAGGGGCATGGACAAAAAGGGATTGTGGCATGGCCATCTCCCCGGACGTGTGTGTATGTGTGTGTGTGTGTGTGTGTGTGTGTGTGTGGTGGGGGGGTCATTGCTTTCTGTCTCTCTGTCTCTGGTGAGCAAACATGCCCTGCAGCAAAAATATCTCTTAAAGTCTTGTATCTCTAGGTCTCTAAGATTTGCCATAAAGCCAATAGACTGACTTAACTGAAAGACGATGTCCTGTTAACGAAAAGAGAATTAATAGCCATGGTACTTTATGTGAATCTGCACATTAACAAATTCCAATTTAAGGCAAACAATCATATCTTTTTTCCCTCACCTCTGAGGGTTGCTTTCTTCCTGAGTGGGCCTTATTTGCTATTCAGCCATGTGGCAACTAATCCCATATTCTTGCCATGACCCCCGCTGAAATTTCTAACTATGGGATTGGAAAGCTTTTTTTGGATTCAAGTTAACTTCTTTTTTTTAAAATCTGGAATTTCTCTTGGAAGTGATTGTTTTGGATCCTGCTATAAGAATCCATAAAGACAAGGAGAATGCAGTTTCTCAGAAATCAAGTACATGTTCTCCATAGGCTCTCCTTCCCTCTGTTTAGGGATCATTAACTTTCAGACTTTAATTTAAGCAACCAGACTAGGGAGGAGGGGAAACCTAACACAAACAAATGAACAAATGCGTGATTCCCTTGTCATCAGTTAACTTCAGTTAACTTTGGAAGTAGCTATTACCCCATTACAAGTTTTTCTCTTATCCAAAGCAAGTAATAGAGAACAATGAATTCATTTGTTTTAGAGCAGACATAATTTGAAGATGTAATCTTTGCAATATTTCCTGAGGTAACTTTTCCTCTTCTGCCCATTAAGGGTCCAATTTTTCTAATTGCCTATGAATAAGGAGGCCAAAACAATTGGGGGTTTTATTGGATACATAAAGTTATTTGAGTGCTATTTTCTTTCCACTATATTTCAATTACAACCATTGCTATTTCACTCAAAGTTACCAAACTGGATGTCATAAGGATTGCTGAGTTTTGTTTTTTTTTGTGCTTTTAAGGATGAAGAAAAAAAAAAGCAAATAAGACAATAACCATGTTTTCTAGAGGATGCCGGCTATCAATGTTAATCCATTATTTTGGAGGGCATCTTAAAACTCTTCAAAGGAATAACATTTCAAATAGTATATAACAACAATACAAAGTGATGACAAAGTCAGGCATTAAACACTTTAAAACCATAATATTAAAAATTCTTTCACTGGGTGGGGTGTAGATTGTGGCTCTGTTTTGTTTTACAGGCTGATTCTTTGGGACTTACGAGCCAATGCAAATGTAAAACCCAGCAAATGAAATTGTGCAGTGAAAGCAAAAGTAAAAAAAAAATGCCAAATAATCAATAAAATATGAAACACTTCTATTTTGAAGTACTAATAATGGTTAAATTAATACTAGTAAATAAGCATAGTAAAAGAAATATTCAATGTGTTTATTTTCTGTCTCAAGAACTTCATTCTTGGGTTTCCAATATATACTGTCAATGATGATCCTTTGAAAACACAATATTTTGAAAGGTACAAGATTTCAAAATTACATAAATTATTAAAATATTTTGACTCCACAGGGGTATGTTAACTGCAAAAATGTATATTGGTATTATCAGTTACTATCTGGTTTTACAAATAAATATTACCTTTTTATTTTCCTAACAAATTCTTTTTTTTTTTTTTTTTTTTGAGAAGTTTTTGCTATAGGGCACATGCACACGCCACAAAGACAGAGAGAGAGACAAAGTGAGAAATCACCCCACCCACCCACCCAGGGGGGATGGCCACGCCACAATCCCTTCTCCTCCATTCTCCTTTCAGGGTCTTGGGCATGCACTCACACGTGCTCTGCGTGAGTTTAAGCCACTGGGTCCAGGACTCAAACCGCAGTCGACTACATGGGAGTTCAGCAACATACCCATTATGCTTACTTCTGGTCCCTTTCCTAAAAAATTCTAAAACTGGGGCCAGCAGGTAACATAATGGTTGAGGCACTTGACTCCCACATGGCTGAACATGGTTCAAGTTCTAGACCCCATGGCTTGAAAATTATCTTGGGAGTGTGTGCATGTGGATGCAAAATCCTGAGAGAATAGAGGAGAAGGGATTGCAGTATGGCCTTCTCCCCAAGAGGGTGATTTATTACTTTCTTTCTCTTTGTCTTTTTCTGGTGAGGGTGTATACCCTTGGCCAAATCTAAGGACAAAACAAAACAAAAAACAAAACTTAAAACTCTAATCCTAGTTCTGATTATATACAGACTGCATTTGCAGGTAAATTACATTGGAAATAAGATTTATAATGTTAAAACTTAAGTTATTTATTAACTGGCCCATCTTTACTAGGTTTCAGTAGTTAATATATTTATTCTATAACATTAAGTAGCTGTACATTCTTAATGCAAAATAAGACCATAATTTTATAAATCTTAGATACCAAAGATACTGTAACATTTTTGTTTAACACATATTTTTGTATATTTAAGCCAACTTAAGTGCTCTTGCACTTTTGGATCTTGGGATTTGGACTTTCATCCACTTCTTCTTTAAGTTGCACTACTGAGCAGTCCACAGGTGAAAGAGTTCATCTGGGAACAGGAATTTAAGATCAGCCCAAAACCCAGAACAGGGACATCTGGGACTCCACATAAGAGTAATTAAAAAAAAAAGAAAAACAAAAAAACAAAAACCTCACACATATATTTTAGATTTATGAGTTTAACTCCATGTCAAACTAAAAAGTGGAAGAGCACTGGACAATATTTCATCATTTCCCGCCTCAGATTCCTTTGAATACCCAACTCATATTGTATGCAGTATTTCTTCGTTTTTGTTAGAACCAATTAAATTTGAACTAATCATAACATAGTTGTTATGTTAATTATTTATAATCTTGGAATTAAACTTCTGAAATCTGTACTAAATTCATCTCAAAATGAGAAAGAAAAGTAAAAAAAAACAAATGTGTGCATGCATTGGTCAAACATGTTTTTGTTATGTTTTAAGTATGAATACATATCTTTCACATTTCTTGGAAATAATGAGAAAACAATCTTTTCTTTTTTTAAATATGTCATTGTCATTATCTCATTTTTCAGTCATTGTCATTATCTCCTTTTGCAGAAACAAACTTACTCAAACTCTTTCAGTATTATTTTTTATCTTACTTTTTTGACAAGGAAAGAAATGAACAGGATCAAAAAAATACGGAAAAAAGCTCCATATACATAGATATGTTTTTGTTTTAGCATCAAGAGAACATTCTATTAAATCATGATCTTAATTAACACTATTCTCAAGATACACTAATGTTGTTTATTTATTTATTTTAGAGAGATTTTTGCTCTAGGATGCATGTGTTCACTGGAGAGATAGAAAGACAGAAAGCAAGAAGTCCCCCGCTTCCACCCCCAGAAGGGATGGCTATGCCACAATCCTTTCCTCTTCATTGTCCTCTCAGGATTTGGGGCATGCATGCACACTTGCCCAGTGTGAGTTTTAAGCCGCTGGGTCTGGGACTTGGACTTTGGTCAACTACATGGAAGTCCAGCGACATAACCATTATGCAACCTGCTGGTCCAAATACGAATGTTATTTTTTGGAAGTCTTGAAATATTAGTGGAAATCTTCTCTTAAAAGTTGTCATGAGAACCAGCAGATGGTGTTACAGTTATGTTGCTGGACTCCCATGTAGTCGACTACGGTTCGAGTCCCAGACCCAGTGGCTTAAAACTCATGCTGGACACGTGTGCATGTGTGCCCAAAAATCCCGAGAGGTAAATGAAGGAGAAGGGATTGTGGCATGCCATCACCCCTGGGGGCTTATTTCTTGCTTTCTGTCTCTTTCTCTCCGGTGAGTGCATGTGCTCTATAGCAAATATCTCCCTTTTTCTAAAAAAAAAAAAAAAAAAAAAAAAAAAAAAAAGAAAGAAAGAAACAGAAGAAAAGAAAAAAAGCTGTGTCAAGTTAAAAACAATATTATTTCATTTAAAACACAGTTTTGTTAGTTTGTTTTAAGTGTTCTTACATAATAAAGTTATTTACAAAAGCTATTCTTTAAATTTGTTCTTTTTTCTTTGAGGTCAAACACATCCCAAATTCATGTCTTTATTCTTTTCTCTCTCTTAGTTTATGTTCCTTTCACTAACTTGTCTCTGTATATCTTTCTTTCAGCGTATTCTTACAATTTATTTTTAGACATTTTTGCCTTAGGGGATATATGCTCACCAGGGAGAGAAAGAAAGAGACAGAGACAGTAGAGGGAAAGTGAAAAACTCCCAAGGGGGGGATGTCTGTGCCGCAATCCCTTCTCCTCCATTCTCCTCCTGGGATTTTGGGCATGTTTGCACCTGCGCCTGGCATGATTATCAAGCTGCTGGGTCTAGGATTCAAACAGCAGTAGACCATGTGGGAGTCCAATGGTGTAACCGCTATGACATCTACTGGCCCCTATGCCTACAATTTTAAAGTTTGATATATACACACAAACACACACACACACACACACACACACACACACACAGTCAAAACAAAAAAGTTGCTGAATTATTTTCTAACTGCCAAAGTGTACATATACTTACCATGGAGACAGAGAGAGGGAGGGGAAGAGAGAGCCCTCCCACCCGCCCCTGCCAATGTTGCATGATCACAATGTATTTTCTTCTTCTCAATTACTCCATCTGGCTGGGATCTGGTGGAAGATGTATACACTCCCTGCATGTTTTGCAAGCCACCAAACTTGGAATTTGAAACAGCCATCTGGGGTATAGACCTCTTAACTACTAGGGTTGCTGAGGTGCTGAATTTTTTAAAATATTTGCATTATAATATGAAGAAAAGTTTGCAGGGAAATGTAGGATGTTTCATTTGTGAGGGAGAAATAGTAAATTAGTAGTTCACAATTGTCTTAAATTGAATGTGAAATACAAACTCTAATATGCAATTAACCTCCCCCTCCCCACCATATTAATGGATTTTTGAAGTATTATTCACAGGAATAATCACTCAAGGGGTTAACATTTCATTGGCCACAGTAGTGAAATAAATGTTACCATTTCACCAATGAATAAAAATATAAAGCTTTAGTAAAAACTGTTTTCATTCATCCCTAGAAAATCCGATTCCTGATAAAGAGGATATAAAAGAAAATGAGATAATAGCAGAACAACTTACATAGCTTCCTGAAAATCTGGACAAGACTGATTTTTAATAAACTTTCTACAAAGTATTGGGTGATTCAAAGGGTAGGACAGTTTAAAATAAGATCTGCCAAAAGTGGCTAAAAAGCATAGATAGTATTTGAGTTGCTTCCCTTTCTTGTGAAAAATGTCTAGTCACTGTTCTTCACCTCACCAATCCCATTATTAAGTTAACTGCACTCCTGCAAGACGTTGTGGTTCACACTCTGAGAGTGGGAAATGGAAATTATATTAGACCTTTTACTCATTAAACCCTAGAAACTCTCCCTCTATGATGCATAGAAAGCTTGATATATCCATGGGAATGGTTCAAAAAGTATTCTATTCATTCAGACTCTCTCCTATGGGTAAAGCAGGTAGAAAGAACAATAGACTACCCAAGTTGGTTTCCCACTCCTATAGTTTGAATGTATTCTCCCAAAATTCATACATTGAAATATGGCTAGTCATTGTAAACAATCTTCACAAGGTAAAGACTTAATCTGATGTGGTCTTTGGAAGAAAACTGGGATTAGATGAGGTCATCGGGGGGGTTCCCATAGTTGACTTCCAACAGCTTCATAAGAAGAGTAGACACAGCCACCCACATTCTGCTCTTATTCTGATTTTCTATGATATGCCCTGTGCCCTCTTAGGATTCTGCTGAGAGTCGAGCTAGAAGACCCTCACCAAATGTGACCTCTTGACTTTGAACACCAAAAGCCATGATTTTAATAAACCTCTATTCTTTATAAATTACCCAGTGTGGCATTCAGTTGTTAGAGACAGGAAAGCAGTCTAAATCACCTACCAAGTTTAATACATAGAAAAAAAAATTAACAAACTTTGGAAAGTTAATGGCAATGAGACATAGTATTGTGTAGCTAAAATGGGACAGTCTTGAAGATCATCCCCACAAAGCAATGGAGCATAGTATGCTAGGCAATTGGGGTGTGGAGTAATGCTGGCAGAGGCAGAATCTCAGTTTTTCCCTAGGAGGCAGACCCAGAGGTGTTGTCAACTGTGGCCAAATACATTAATAGGTGTGATGCAGAAATGGTGCTTTCATCACCATTTGAAAATTAAAGCATGACAAGTAGGGAAAAAAATTGAGAACTCAGAATGCCATTATTTGGGTAGTGCAAATACCTGGCCGTACTTGAGACCCTATGTGCTTATTTGAGGAAATGAGGTTGTCAGATTTTGAAATATTATAGACAGCATGAATCCTGTTCCTGAACCAGGAGAATCTATGGACTAGTGAGAAAAAGATGGTAGGGGATGAAGGCTATTTAGAATATATCTGTGTGACTACATAACTAGAAAATACATATAGGTTTTTATGTCTCAGTGAGGCATATGCTAATAGGAGGCTCTTTGTGCTTTTTAACGTCTGTATAGAAAATTTCCTTGTAACTGTGAGTCTAAAAAATCCATTTCATAGTTGTTTTTGTAAATCACGAGAAACAGGTACCTATTTATATTAAATCTAGGACTCTCTGGACTTCAAAGAAAAGGATGAAAACTATAAATGTTCTAATATCCCACAGACAAAGCATAGTTTGACTTTGAGTCTTATACCTTTGAGTGTAATTCATATGCAAGTTTAAGGCATGTAGGAAAACTAGAGACAATAAGGGAATTGGAAGTAGCAGTGAGGTGACCTACAGACAACATTTTCTCATCCCGATGTGGCTCATTGCCTACGATTCACATGCACAGCAGATGGCAAAAAGGCAGTGAGGGTGGGAGTGGCTGACGCCTCTTTGACTGCCAGGCTCTGTCTGGGCTCTTGATAAATATTAATTAAATGAACTGAATCCATTGAGCAAATTCAATCTTCCATGCTGCCAATTATGACAACCAGTCTTTGTGTTGTGTATTATCCTCATGTTAGCATTACAGAGAAACTTTGATCTGCCCTTTTAAAGATGGAATGTGCTACACAGACAACCCAGCGGAGGTAAAACTCAAAGGTATATGTGTTGTATAGATCCTACTTTATAAACACATTATGAAAGCCATACCCTAGTGATAATTTAATTAGCTATTTATCTGTTACTGAAGTTATCGGATATTGGAATTGTTTGGCCTGGAGTTATTGTAGACAAAAAGGAAAAACTGCAGTTCTGAATTCATCCACAAAGAGAGCTTGTATTTCTAGGGTTTATAATTCAGGTACCTTAGAAATTTTGATAATATTTCCTGAGTGCCTGACCTGAAGACCATTCAGTGAGCCCCTTGTGCCTCTCTTCAGGAAAGATTACAGCACTAATCTGGAGATTAGTGATTCCCATATAGGACGAAGATTGAGAAGCCATAAAGAATCCACGTGTTCAACAGCATTCCCAAGTTGAGGTGTGTAAATTCACGTCATATGAAAATGTATTTTCTGAGTCATAGGGATGCATCCTCTTTGTTATAGTAGTGTTCTCATAATATCAGCTGGCTTTACCAGCCTGAGTTCAGATGAGGATTCATTAATATTTATGCCCAAATTCCACAGGCCCATTCATAATGGCAAGGCATCATTCTCCCTCTTAATGTGCAATGTCTGAAAATGTCGGCCAGCTCTTTCTGGGAGTCCTCATATGCTGTCTCATAAGTTCTCAGTTTCTTTTACTCCAGCCTTCTTGTTAACAGATACTGCTAGGAATGTCCTAAGGGGAGACACCTGGTCATTGGCAATTTACCAGGATTTTTTACAAGGATATTGCTAGGCACCAGAGTTACCATATGGGAATGATGTGTCTTTCCTTTCTTGTGCCTGTTCATTTGTACTCCAAAGCAGTACAATTAGTGCCTGGAGCCCCTCCTGAATACAGCTGCTTATAGTTTCAGTGTGTCAAAATTAGCACAGGTGAGGAACACTGTGGCTCCCCTACTTACTCTTCAGGAAGAAGATAAACATTGTTTCCTTGGAAAAACATACCCTTACTTCTCGAATGTGTTAGAATTTCCATATTTTTATTTATGTTTCTTGTTTGTCTTCCTCTCTAAGCTCTTTATTTGGAATGACAGCAACTTGCATATCTTGCATATACAGCGGTCCGTACCAGAGCTACCAAGCTGCACAAGTCCAGTGGGCACCACTGACACAAAATTGTCTGAGATTGGGTAGCAGAGACCCCCATCCACAACATTTGTAAAATATGGCAGGTGCTTAAGGAATTTTGAATGTGTACATTTTATTATGCATTTCTATGTCACTTCTACAACTTTACTTAAAACCCATGCATAAAACCTCTGCATTCTGCTCACTTACAAGAATATAATATAATGTAATATACTCTTATCCCTTCCATGTTGGGGAAACTGATGATGAAACTGTATTATTCAGAAGAGGATGAAATTTCCGTTAACACAGTTCAAATGTCCATACAGTTTAGAAATGTGATAAAGATATAAATAGCAGAGAAAGTGTAAGCTGGGATTGATAGAACGACAGGGAGGCATGGACCTTCAGTTATTCCACACATATTCATTGAGCACCACCTCTCTAGATGCAGGGAACATAGTGAAGGAAACAGGCAGTTAATGAGTTAACAAGGAAGTGACGAGGAAGGTTAATATTTACATAATAAGTTGGATGAGAAATGCAGTAAAACCACAGGATAGAACACAATAAAGCCTTGTGGTTATTTAATACAATATAGCCAGAGACAAATCTCTCTAAATAATGAGTGAACATATAAAAATATTAGAAAAAGGCAATACAGGATCCTGAGAGAAACCAGGTAATAAAGTAAAGAAAGTAGTAAATAAAGTATCCTTGAGGTTTTCAGATGAATCAGAGAAAATGAATGAGAAATGTATAAAATTGGGATTTAGGACAGTGCCTAATTCATTAACACATTTTGATCTTATGAATGTGTGTGCTTTACAGACAGTAGAAAAACTCATGTTCCATGCATTCTACTAAGCACACTTAATCATCTCAACATTCCTATGAGGTAAGTAGACCACTACCCAGATTTTACAGATGAGGATCCTTAGGCCAAAACAATTAAGAAACTCTCCAAGATCATACAACCAACAAATGTCAGTGCTTGAATTTAAATAGAAGCCTAGTTATAGAATCTTTGATTTAATCAGATAAATACATAAGGCTTTTGATGCATTTCTAATTTTAATGTCATTTCAAAGTATCTAGATATATGAGGAAAATATGTATTTTAATATTTTAATTGTCCAAATAATTACTCTTTTCCCACTTAGTGTCATTAATTTGGTTTTTCTCATTGAAAAACATTTATGTAATTACTTTTTATTCTCTTCTGTATTGTGTGCTGTGTCTATGTCAGAAGTAGACATAGAAGAGCAAAAGGAATCCAATGATTTTTTTTTTTACTGTTCCCAAAGTTGTTGGCATAACAAAGATAACTATTGTAATTGGTGTCAATAGCAGCACCTGAGTAATTAGATCAACTTTACCTTAAGTGAATAAAGGATAACTTATTAATTTCCATCACCTATAACTTTAATGTTCATCACTTCCTACTTGTAATGCTATCTGGGTGAAAGAAAAAAAATAATAGGAAATATCACCTAAGTCTTTGCACATCTATTTATAGTATGCTGTGTTTGGAAATGATGTAAGAAAATATTTTTAAAGTATTAATGAAAGTAATATTAGAGAAAACCTTAAAAGAAAATATTAAAAATAGAATCAGCATATGGTACAGCCCACAGAAGATGGTTCATAATGGATTACAAAGAGCAATTTCTGTCAGTTGTTCTGGATATTTCTTGGAATGCTTCCCTTGGACAATGTTAACACTGAAATAACAACATTGTTATTGATGAACGTATCCATGGCAATGAGCAAATAGATAGAGTCAGCTTAATTCATGGAACATTTACATTAATTTTATTTATAAAAAATTTGGCTGCTATTATTAGTACGCTCATATTCAGTGAGTGGATAGCTAGTCCCCAGGCTGCTGTTGTTCCTCAAACAGTTTTAAAGTCTCTGCCAATTTTGTTTATTTAAACTGACTGGTTAGAACAGCCGCCCCAGTAACCAGCCCATCCATCTGCTGCTGAAACATATTCTATTACCAACAACTCTTCCTGTCCGAGTGCTTCGCCCCTAGTCAGACAAATCTGTGAGCAGGAATGATGGATTTAACAGGTATGAATTATAATAGTTGGAAAAACACTGACTTGGGCAGATCACAACTGGAAGAGAATTTTAATGCTAAAAATCACTCTGAATGTTTCAGTGGGCAGTGCCAAGCAGAAACATGGAAGATAACAGATGGTAAATATATTCACACCAAACTGACAGTTGCAATTCCCAAGGCCAAGGCCCAAAGATCCTAAAGCATGCAGTTCCCATGTCAAATAGACCTCATTCTGTGTCTATGCTCAACAAATACATGTAATTATCTTTAATAAACAAATATTTTTAGCTACAAGGGGTTATTTTTTAAAAATTTTATTTCTTTTTTTGTATATACATTCAATCGCATTGTTTAGGTTACAATGTGAGCATTTCAATATGTGAACATTTCTCCCCAGTCCCATTGATCAAAATATCTTCAACCAATAACACCACACTTCTGCATCCCATCAATGATCTACCTCCGTATCCCTTCTCCAAATGTCCTTCGTTAGGCCCCACTCCTCCACACACACCTCATCTGACAGTCACAGTCATCTCTTGTGTTTGTAGAGACGTTAGTCAATCAGTTTCAGTCATAGAGTGCAGACATTCGGTATATGTTAAGTGGGGACATAGAATGTCTCTCCTTCATAGCCTGGCTTGCCTCACTCAGCAGTAAATCTTCCATGTTTTTCCACTTTCTGTCAAAAACCAGGGTTTTGTTGGTTTTTATGGCTGAGTAGTATTCCATAGAGTATATGTGCCACAGTTTTTCAATCCATTCCTCCATACGAGGGCATTTGGGTTGGTTCCATGACTTTGCAATCGTGAATAGTGCTGCAATAAACATCGATGAGCAAGCACCTTTCCAATGAAGAATTCTTCTGTCCTTTGGGTAGATACCAAGGAATGGGATTACTGGATCATATGGTAGATCTATTTGCAGATTTTTGAGGAATCTCCAAACTATTCTCCACAGTGGTTTGACCAATTTACATTCCCACCAGCAGTGTAAAAGAGTTCCCCTTTCACCACACCCCCACCAACACTTATCATTTTTTGTTTTTTTAATCTTAGACATTATGACTGGGGTTAGGTGGTACATCATTGTTGTTCTTATCTGCATTTCCCTTACAATGAGGGATGTTGAACATTTTTTCATATGCCTTTTGGTTATTCGTATGTCATCTTTAGAGAGTGTTTTATTCAACTCCTTCTCCCATCTTTTAATGGGATTGATCGTCTTTTTTTCCAAACAGCTTCTTTAGTTCCTTGTGTATTCTGGTTATCAGTCCCTTATCTGATGCAAAATTTACAAAAATATTTTCCCAATCTGAGGCTGTCGATTCACACTAATTACTGTGTCTTTTGCCATGCAGAAACTTCTTAGTCTGATGTAATACCACTTGTCTATTTTGGAGATGATCGACTGTGCTTTGAAGGTCTTATTTAAGAAGTCTTTCCCTACACCAATGTCTCCCAGAGTTTCCCCAGTGTTTTCCAGGAGCAGCTCCATAGTTTGAGGTCTTAGATTTAGATCCGTGATCCACCTTGACTTGATTTTTGTCAAAGGTGAAAGGTAGGGGTTCAGATTCATCTTTCTGCAAGTGGAAATCCAGTTTTTCCAGCACCACTTGCTGAAGAGGCTTTCCTTTTCCCACTGGATTGACTGGTACCCCTTGTCAAAGATCAGTTGACTGTATGTTTGGGTATTTATTTCTGGAGACTCTATTCTGTTCCATTGGTCCACCTGTCTGTTTCTGTGCCAGTACCATACTGTTTTGATTACCACAGCTTTGTAGTATACTTTTGGGTTGGGGAGTGAGATCCCACCCACTCCATTCTTCTTGTGTAGAATTGCTTTGGCAATATGGGGTCTTTTATGATTCCAGACAAATTTAATGATTGTCTTTTCTAGGTCTGTGAAGAATGTGTCTGGTACTTTGATTGGCATTGCATTAAATATGTAGAGCAATTTGGGTAGAATTGCCATTTTGATTATATTAATTCTTCCAATCCATGAACATGGGATGTCCTTCCATTTTTTTGTGTCATTTTCAATTTCTTCTTTTAGCTTCTCATAGTTTTCCTTGTGGAGGTCTTTAACTTCTTTAGTTAGATTTATTCCTAAATATCGAATACTTTTGGTGGCTATGGTAAATGGAATAACTTTTTTCAGTTCTATCTCAGTCTGCCAGTTATTCATATATAGAAATGCTACGGACTTCTGTATATTAATTTTATATCCTGCAACTTTAGTGTAATCATGTATTACTTCCAGTAATTTTTCCATGGAGACCATTGGGTCTTCTATGTATACAATCATGTTATCTGCAAATAGAGAGAGTTGCACCTCTTTCCCTATTCGGATGCTCTTTATTTTTTCCTCTTACAAGGGGTTATTTTGCTAAGTATAATAAAATGTAAACAATTATTAAAAAGTTAAAGACACTAAAATTTGTTTGATCATACATGTTGTGTTATATTTTTCTGGAATGCTTTTAAGTATTATAAATTTTCTCAGTTAATGCCTTTAGTCTTAAAATCACTCAAAAAAAATTTTTTTTGGAGAGGCTTTTGCTATATGGCACATTCACTTGCCAGAAAGACAGAGACAGAGAACGAAAAATCACTCCCCAAGGGGGATGGCCATGCCGCAATCCCTTCTCCTCCATTCTCCTCTCGGGATCTTGGGCACGCACGCACACGCACCCGGTGTGAGTTTAAGCCACCAGGTCTGGGACTTGAACCACCATCGACTATATGGGAGTCCAGTGACATAGCCATTACACTAACTGCTGGTCCCTCAAAAATGTTTTTCAAAGTTTCATATTTTTATGGGTATTAGAATTAGGTAGATGATTAAAAATATCTAAAAGGTAATTGTTTTGCTATGTGCAATTGATGTTTTAGGAGAAAATCTAGAGATACTACAGGTTGGTATAGATTAGATTAGTTAAAATAGAATTACTATGCTCTGTTTTAGTATTACTATGTTACATAGAAAATATATGTATTTTTTTTGGCCAGAGATACATAAATTTTGGCAAAATGTGTATGCCAGAAAGAGACAGAGGAGAGGGAGAGAGATAAATCACCTCTTCATAGGGTATGGTCATGCAACAACCCCCTTCTCCCCCATTTTGTTATCCTCTTGAGATTTTGGACACCCAGGTACACACACCTAGGTTGTTTTCAAATCCCTGAAGGCAGGTACTGAAATCCCACGATTGACCATGTGGGGGTCCACCTCCCTTAACCACTAGACCATGAAGCCAGCCCCATAAGTAGAATTCTTTATTCTAACAATCATGAAAAGCATCACTTGCTCACCTATAAAAATATGATCAAATATATTACATTAGAAATGTTAACAATCTTGGCTAGTTCAATATAAAATGTTTCTTGATATTTCCATTTTGCTATTACATGGAAACCAGAGTTTTATAGTCTAAAATAATTCCTCTAAAAATGGGATGTATACAAAGGAAGATGACCCACCCTATGCCCAAGATTGAGATTGTCATAACTAAAAGCATCCACTTCCCTAGACTGACAGGATTTCCTATGGCAATTTTTATTTTTATTTTCATTCACTCTGAGAACAGAACTAAGTTTGGCCAGATAAAATCTTGCTGTGGCTTGGAAGCTAATAGTTTTCAGTTGCTAATTTACATTAAGCCCTAGCTCTGCCAGCTTCAAAGATAAGACTAAGTACAAAGCCAGGTGACCTTAAATGACTCCAGAAATGAGCAGTTACCTGTGCATTAATAATTAGTATAAGACCTGCTCCAGCGTAGTGCCAATGAAGATAATCAGAATATAGATCAGACTTTCTTTACACGTTTATTCACACAAATCTATTAATCCAATATTGCCAAATTTCCACATAATTTCCTTTCTAACACAGTCGAACTATAGTATCAAGAAAGAATAATTAGGGACCAGCAGTTAGCGTAATGGCTACGTCGCTGGACTCCCACATAGCCGACCACGGTTCGAGTCTCGGACCTGGTGGCTTAAACTCATGCCAGGCACGTGTGCGTGTGTGCCCAAGATCCCGAGAGGAGAATGGAAGAGAAGGAATTGCGGCATGGCCATCCCCCCTGGGGGGTGATTTCTCGCTTTCTATCTCTCTGTCTTTCTCTGTCTTTCTGGGGAGCGCATGCGCCCTATAGCAAAAACCTCTCAAAAAAAAAAAAAAAAGGAAAGACTAATTAAAATTTTATTTTATGTTTTGTATCTGTTAGCTTCAGGGAGGAATATGTCACCCTGAAATTTAGCGGGTTAAAATAATAACTCTTTAGTTCATAATGTATCTGTCCACAGTATGGACTGAACTTAATAATGGATGGCTTTTCCAGAGTTCTCAGCTAATCTCACTTTTGTATCAGCAGTCATGTGAGGACTGACTGAAGCTGGCTGGTCCACAGTGATTCCTATCATATCCCTTGTGGATTGCTAGCAATTGGGTGATGCTACAGTGGTCCCTGGGCATAGGTTTCCTTTCATCCAGTAGGCTAGTCTCCATTTACATGGTTATTTCAGAGTTCCATGAGCAGCAGGAAAGGACAAGCTCCAATGCACAAGCATTTTCTGTCTTGGTTGACTATAGTTCAAACAGTTAACACGAGTCACATGGCCCACCCCATCACCATTGGAGTGGGTGGGTACTCAGAATAGTAGGGAAAGGCAAAATGAATACAGGAAGAGAATATGTGGCCATTTTGTAGTCTACCATACTTATTAACCATAGTCAGTTTAACATACAGATCTGAGCACCAACTAGATTTATTGTTTAACAACTTTACTACTGTAGAAAACAAGGCCAAATGTTGCCATGGTGTTCAGTTTTACTACATCAAAAATATAGAGGAATATCTTTTAAAAATAATTATTCAATTTTATTATTATTATTTTAAAATTTGCTATAGGGCATGTGTGCACATGCAAGAGAGAGAGAGAGAGAGAGATAAAGAAAGCCTCCAGGTCCTGGACTCAAATTGTGAGTGCAGTGCCTTAACTGCTGTGACATAGGCCAGTCCCTAGATGAATATCTTAATCTACAGAGTTAACTAACACTGACTGAGTTTTTTCTATGTGCGAAATGTATCGGCATTTTACCTATGTTATTTCGTTTTACTGGGAAAATACCCAGAGAAGATGGTGAGCAGGCTATTTATAAGTTTAAAGCCAAACTCTATGTTCAGTTCTATTGGATCCAAACACTCCGAGGATGTGTTTTTATCTTCTTCAATATCTCATGGTAGGATCTTCTTGCTCTAAGCTGTTAGTATTTACTCTTTGGAAGCTGCTGTTTCTATCAAATAATATACTGACCTTTAGCCAAAAAAAAGAGGGAAACACAATGATAACAACAACAATAAAATAACTTATGAAGTATATTTAGAACATTGATACTTATTATACCACACAGATCAAGGAAGCCAAAAATATCGGTAGGTCTATTAAAACAGTTCCTGTATTTACACATTCTGTAATAGCACCACTCTAAATTTTGCACCTGACGTAATGAAATTTTATTCTGTGTTTTTTTATATATGTTTTCATAGCAAAATACCTTTTTCTTGGTTCTCATATATCTGAATAGGTCATCTTCTTTATTACTTAGGTTCTGTGATTTCTTGTTACCTATCCCCGGTTTTACAACTATACCACTTCAGTTCAAACTACCACACTCATGTCAATGTCATCTAATGACTGGAGCTGGGTAATGTACCATCATTACTTTTATCTATTTTTATCCATGCATTTATACTGGGACTGATGATCCCTCTGAATATTTGGCTTGAGCGAACTACTACGGCACAAACATACTCTAATGTTTTCATGGACTAGTTTTATTTCTGTGGAGTCCAGATTGCCTGGAGAAAGAAGAGTTTCTAAGAGAAAATTCAACGAAAGGAAAAGATCAAGATAGCGAACCAGATGTTGAGAGAGGAACAGCTTGCAGAATGAAGGAAATCAAATGTAGGTTCCTGAAATATACTGATTACAACCCCACTTCCTTGGCATCACATGAATGCCAGAAGATAGAGGTTTTGTTCATAATTAGAAAAATCTGCTCAGGGCTATAACTTTTCGAAATAGTAATAGAAGTGGGGTCCAGCAGGTGGTGTGGTAGTTAAGGTGCTGGACTCCCACGTGGCCAACTACAGTTCTAGTCCTGGACCAGGCAGCTTGCTTTCTCACTTTCCCTCTCTCTGGGTCTCTCCGTCTTTCTCTTGTGAGAGCATGTGCTCTATAACAAAGTTAAAAATAAATAATAAAATAATTCTTAAAGAAAAAGAGATTAATAGAAGCAATTTGGGTTTAGGATCTATCCTCTTTATCAAGTTGAGTATTACGTGGATCCATCCTATTTATCAAGTTGAGTATTACATGGGAGTGTTGCTTTTTCATTTCATTAAAGAAGAGATATTGCTCATCCACTTCAAAGTCCAAAGGTAATTTTCTAGAGTAGTCAGGAGTGGCATACTTCTAACTACATCAGCTACTAAATGACAGCAATGGCCTCGCCTCAGAAAATATACTGGAAACATGACTATTGCAATTTGAGAAACTGGACCAGCTGCACAATTCTGACTCAGTTATCCAAGCAAACATTGAAAGATGAGTTTCAGTAATTCCTGTATTATTTTTCTTCTTAGGCAATCTTGTATTGGATTCCTAAATGACACAACATAGAAAAACTGAACTTTCTTATTTTGTAAGAACAGAAAGAAGGCAGAGATAGATATCTAAGTGTTGCTAACATCAAATGTCCTTCTAAGGATAACCTCAGAGAAGCAAACATCTGTGGGTCTGCATCGGGGCCTACTCAAACTCAGCTCAGCTCCTCATAAAGGAAAATTACAATTCAAAGTGATTCATGGGGGCCAGTACTGTTGCAGACAAGCAGGGGAGTCTTGGACCACAGATATTTAGGTATTAATGTCAATACTCAACATCTGCATTTGTTGTATAGTAAGGCCAGAGCCCATGTTGCAGAGGGAAAAAGAAACTGAGGCTCATGTCACAGTCCTAATTTAAAAGTTATATTTATAAAATTTCATAAAATAAGTAAAAACTTGGTACATTTATTAGTACTCCAAATTAACAAACATTCTTGGGGATGGGCATAAACATCAGTGAAAATTATAACCAGATTTTTCTCCTTTCTACCTGGAAGAAATAACATAAAACATACTTTTTAAATGTGTCCAATATGTTTTAATAAATTTTGATTCTTGCTACATTCTTTCTTCTCTCTTTAGCTCTTGGCTGACCTAACCGGGACTGGAGCCACTCCCTTCATTTTCCAGCAGAGAATGTATTTGCTCTTCGAACTTACAGTAGTCTGATGTTTCTAATCAAATCAAGAACCTGGGATTTAGCTTGAAAGCATTGGGATAACACATTTAAGTTTACATAAGCTACTACAAATGTCACTCTCTGGTTTTTAAAATATGTTAATAACAACTGAGACTATTTTCTCCTAATTTAGGTTGTTTTAAAAATTTTGAGTAATTTAACGAATCAAATATTGTTTTTTAAGAAGGTTAATTTTTTTCCCTTACCTACTTTTTTTTTTTTTTAAAACTGCCAGAGGGTGCATGAGTTTGCCAGAGAGAGAGAGAGAGAAACACAGAGAGATCGGGAGAGGGAGAAAGAACCTCTCAATGGGGTGTGTTCATGCCACAATCCCTTTTCCTTTATTTCTCCATCATGTCAGAATTTGGGTACACACACACACAGGAAGCCAGCACATCTTTTAAGCCTTTGGGACCCGGGTCCCAATTGCAATCAGCCATGTGAGATTCCCTCTCTCTCAACCACTAAGCCATAGGACCAGAATAACAAAAAACTTTAAAATTAACTTAAAAATTAAATTTTTTAAAATTAGCACATAGATAAAATTTATTCCCCCCTGGCTTAAATTCAGTTCAATTTGTTGAACAAATATACAGATCCTATTTGGGAGGATATGAAGATTCAGACACCAGAGAGAAGGTACTGTGTTATTTTTCTATTACTTTGCACTAGGATATTTTTCATATAATGGATGCTCAGTAGACAGTTACAGAATTGAACAAAGTATTTTTTTTGTTTATGCTGTTAAAACAGTGAAATTAGTATAGAAGCTTAGATAGGCTAACAATCTGTGTAGATAGTAATAGTCTAGTCTTTAAAGGAAGTGATGTAGTTAAAGCTCAGTAGCTGCAAAAATAGTAAGATTTCAGGATGCCCTTTCTCCTGTCATACATGATAAGGCCTATATGATGTATGGATAAATGGCCAGTGCTTTGTTGCTATGGTGACAGTTGCTTGACACTGGAATACAAAGTATGAATCTGAGACCAGATGGAGTTCAAAGAATTGTATAGACAGTGCTGAAATTTTGTTAGCTATGTCTAAAATTTATAAAAATAAAAAATATTTTGGGACCAGCAGTTAGCATAATGGCTATGTCGCTGAACTCCCATGTAGTCGATGGTGGTTCGAGTCCTGGACCTGGTGTCTTAAACTCATTCCAGGCGCATGTGTGTGTGCATGCCCAAGATTCTGAGAGGAGAATGGAGGAGAAGGGTTTGTGGCATGGCCATCCCCCCTGGGGGGTGATTTCTCGCTTTCTATCTCTCTGTCTCTCTCTTTCTGGCGAGCACATGTGACCTATAGCAAAAACCTCTCAAGAAAAGGAAATTATATTGGTAGAATTGGAAGAGGCAATCCAAAGAAGATCGGAAAATAATACCAGAAGACTAGGAAGCTGGGAACCCGAAATACAAGAGTGAGGAATTCAGACAGTAGGTAAAATCACAAGGCAAAAACCATTTGACCATAGCTCTTATGAATCACTGAAAAGGGAAAACCCAAACACAGAAATGGCTGGATATTTGAAAAGAGCACAAGAAATGAAATTGGACCTGGAACTTAAGTCTGTCTGTGACTTTTAGCATAGTAATTCATGAACTTAAGCCTCAGTTTATCCCCAAAGTAGGAGTCATAATATTAAATATATGTGAAACATCTAGCATAGCACCTACATAGAAGAGGCTCAATAAATATTAATACATATCTCCTTGTGAATCCATAATGAATAGGAGTAAAAGCTCTGACACTGCTCCACAAAGAATCAAAGCAAAAGAAAACTATTCTTTAGCATGGAAGTACAGGCCAATTTGTGATATCAAGCACAAAAATAACCTGGTGTTCTGAGAAACCAGCTGCAAGACTTAGTCACTGGTGACATAGAAAGCTGTTTACTTGCTGGGCAGTTTAGGATGGTGTGTCCTTATTTTCCAAGTGAAATAGAATTTATTCCAGCAGGTGGTGTAATGGTTACATTGCTAACTCCCACATAGTCAACCATAGTTCAGGTCCTAGACCCAGAGGCTTAAAACTCACACCAGGTGTGTGTGTGTGTGTGTGTGTGTGTGTGTGTGTCCAAAATCCCCAGAGGAAAATGGAGAAGAGACTGTAGCATGGACATCCCCTCTTGGAATAATTTCTTGCTTTCTGTCTCTCTGTTTCTCCAGAGAGAATTATCTATAACAAAAATATCTCTTTAAAACAAAATGAAACAAAACAAACAAAAAAATATTATTTTCTCCTTTATATGTAGAACTCTATGAAATATATACTATTAGTCTCATTTACTGTGAATGAAAGTGACATGAAATGTATTTATTGGGATTCAGTAAACTTTTTAATTTTTTTCTTTAATTTTTGAATTTCAATTTCTTTTATACATTCAATCACATGTTACTTAGCTTGCAAAGTGAACAGTCCAACATGTGTACATTTCTCACCAGTCCAGTTAACAATACTATAAAGTTATCTTCAATAGATAATAACCCATTTCTTTGTCCCATAAATGACTTGCGTCTCTATTTTTCTCCTTAATGTCCTTCTTCATACTCTACTCAGTAAAGTTTTTTCTAATGTAGCATAGTCTCTGAAAAATTCACTGGTCATAATTATGCAGCCCAATGATTTATTATAAGAGGAACACAATTATGTAACTACTATTATTTTTCAATAATTATTGATCCAACCAAAGATAACCATTCTGACTTCTATCACTATAAAATGGTTTTGCTCATTTTTGAAATTTATGCACAATGAACCAGATAATAAATACACTCTTGTACATTATGGCTTATTGCACTCAACATGATATTAAAGTATGTCCTGCTGTTGGATGTTCATGCATTTTTATCCTTCACAGGGCTGTATCTGTTGTACAATATTGCATTGTAAAGACTTACCACAAACGATCAGTCTTACTATTGATGCACATTGGGACATTTCCCAGTTTGGGGATCTTATACATAATGCTTTGGTGAACATCCTTGAATACGCATTATGATGCCCGTATATATGCAGTCTTGCTGAGTATGTTTCAGAAGGGAATTGCTGGGTATATATGTCTAGTATTTGCAAACATTGCCAAACACTTTTTAAGTCTAATTTTTCCCCTTTATATTTCCAGTGGCAGGGTACTTCTGTAGTTTGAATTTGCACCAACATTTGATAGGATCTTTTTGAATTTTAGCTATTCTTGTAGGTTCTTAATGGTGACTCATGGCAGTTTAAGTTAGAATAATCTGATGAGAAATTAGTTAAAAACTCTTTTATTTGGATATCACCTTTTGTCATGTACCTATTCAGTCTTTTGGCCATTTTTTTTTATTCTGGAAATTATTTTCAATATTGGAGCTTCAGACATGTGCTCTAGATACAAGCTTTGTCAAATTGATACATTACAAGTAGTATCTTCTCCAACACTGAGATTTACTTTTTTCACTGTTTTAAAAGTATTCTTTGACTAACAGAAGTATTTAATTTTAATAGAATAAAATTTATTCATCTTTATTAGTGTTTTCTCTATCCTGCTTAAAAATGTTTATTTTAAGGTAAAGAAGTTATTATTCTATCTTAATATATTTTAGAAACTTATTGTTTATATTTTACATTTATGTTTGCCATCCATTTAGAATTGATTTTTGTGTATGGTGTAAGGTGAAGATAAGGTTTATTTAATATTCTATACAGAGAACCAATAGAGAATGTCATGTGGCCCATGTGGCCATCCCCCCCTTGGGCGGTGATTTCTCTCTCACTTTCTATCTTTCTGTCTCTCTGGCAAGCACATGCACCCTGTAGCAAAAATCTCTCTCAAAAAAAAAAAAAAAAAAAAGATCCCCAAAAACTTTATTATACTTTAAAAAGGGTTAACTATTTTTGACCTGATTTATCACATAAATATTAAAATTATCTTGTCAATTTTCATATACTTCAACATGCAAAATTAGTCTTTGGGAAGTTTTATGGAGACTAATGTTTTTCTACTGGTATATATTGAAATAATGAATATTTTAACTATTTGAAGTATTTGAAATCCATGAAACATGCCTTTGCTTGTTTAGGCTTTATTTTGTTTCTCAGTAATATTCTATAGTTTTTATTTAGATTCTTGTATATCTAGCATTGAATTTATTTTGGGTTAATTGATTTTTAATTCTACTATAAATGCTACCTATCTTAAATTTTATTCTTATTAATTGCTATAAATATATAAAGGTGCTTTTTGTGTGCCATATTGGTATACTGTTAAATTTGTTATTTCCGTTAGTTCTTTTTTTTTTTTTTTTTTTTTTTTAGTTTTGCTATAAGGTGTGTGTGCTCACCAGAAACAGAAAGAGTAAGTACAGAATCCTCTCCCAGGGCATAATCCCTTCTCCATTCCTCTGGGAATTTTGGGCATGCGTGCATACTCACCAAGCATGATTTTCAAGCTGCTAGAATGGGACTTAGATTGTGCAGTTAGTCATGTGGTATCCAACATCTTAACCTTCATGCCATCTGCTGGCCCAAAAACTCCTATTTTTTAAATCTGTGGATTATTTAGGATTTCTTAGACCTTTAAATAATGACAATTTTATTTTTATCACTCTTTATTCTTTATTCTTTTCATGTTAAACTATCTAAAACTTTCTGTATAATACTGAATAAAAATTGAAAATAAGTATCTTAGGTGACCTCAAGAGGAGGTCACATATATTTCACAAATACATACGACACTGTTTTTGTAATTTTTATCAGGATAAGAAAGCTATATCCTAGTCATTTTTAAAAGATATTTAAAATTATTGTCCTTTTGGCCGGAACCGCCATCTTCCAGTAATTAACCAAAATGACGAACACAAAGGGAAAGAGGAGAGGCACCCGATATATGTTCTCTTTTTTTTTGGAGAGGTTTTCGCTACAGGGCGCATGCGCTCGCCAGACAGACAGAGAGAGACAGAGAGACAGAAAGTGAGAAATCACCCCCGAGGGGGGATGGTCACGCCGCAATCCCTTCTCCTCTATTCTCCTCTTGGGATCTTGGGCACGCACGCACACACGGTAGGCATGAGTTTTAAGCCACCGGGTCTGGGACGCGAACCGCGGTCGACTACGTGGGAGTCCAGCGACATAACCACTACGTTAACTGCTGGTTCCCTTGTTCTCTAGGCCTTTTAGAAAACATGGAGTTGTTCCTTTGGCGACTATATGCGAATCTACAAGAAAGGTGATATTGTAGACATTAAGGGAATGGGTACTGTTCAAAAAGGAATGCCCCAGAAATGTTACCATGGCAAAACTGGAAGAGTCTACATTACCCAGCATGCTGTTGGCATTGTTGTGAACAAACAAGTTAAGGGCAAGATTCTTGCCAAGAGAATCAGTGTGCATATTGAGCATATTAAACATTCTAAGAGCTGAGATAGCTTCCTAAAACGTGTGAAGGAAAATGACCAGCAAAAGAAAGAAGCCAAAGAGAAAGGTACCTGGGTTCAATTAAAGCGCCAGCCTGCTCCACCCAGAGAAGCACACTTTGTGAGAACCAATGGAAAGGAGCCTGAGCTACTGGAACCTATTCCCTATGAATTCATGGCATGATGGGTGTTAAACTAATCTGTGGTCTATAAAAAAAAAAGATATTTAAAAGTATTAATGTTATTTAATTTTATTATAAAAAGCAACATCCAGTATATATTTAGAGTCCCAGAAGCAAAAGAGAATGCAAGGCCAAAACAGTATTTGAAAAGCTAAGGACTCAAAATTTCCCAAATTGGCAGAAATAGTTAAGTCAAAGATATGAAAAGTACTATGGACCTCAAGCAAGATAAATTCACCACATTAATAAAGAGTTAAAAAAAAATAGGATGGTATCAAGAGTGCAAAAAAATTATCAAAAAAATTTAAAATGTAGAGATAATGAAAATATTATAGAGGATGTGAGTGGTGGTATTAGCTCCAGAAACAGTTTATTTTATCCTTTGGTGAGGACCTTGGGTTATAAGGAAGATCGCAGTAAGTAAGGGACTTAGCATACTGGTAGCTAAATTGCAACTTCCGTAGCAGTCAGTTTATCTCTGCCTAGGTTATTATTCTTTAGGGCACCATGTAAGAACCTAAGATATTTGCTAGGATTCTTCGCCCATGAGTCCTAATTTCAATTTTTTTTTTTTGAGAGAGTTTTTTTTTTTTTTTTTTTTTTTTTTTCCAATAGGGTGTGTGCGCTGGCCAGACAGACAGAGACAGAGAGAGAGACAGAAAGCGAGAAATCAGCCCCCAGGGGGGAGGGCCATGCCACAATCCTTCTCCTCCATTCTCCTCTTGGGATCTTGGGCACACATGTATACACACGCCCCGCATGAGTTTAAGCCACTGGGTCCAGGACTCGAACCGTGGTTGACTACATGGGAGTCCAGCGACATAGCCATTACGCTAACTGCTGGTCCCTCAAAACATTTTCTTTTTTTTTTTTTTTTTGTTCTCATCTCTTAGCTACTGTGTTCTGCCTGGTTTCTCAGTCTCTGAGCACGTGTTCTGAGCGTGAAAGTTGCTCCCAGCATGTTAGCACACCTCTCTGTGGCTCACTCCTCTGAGGGGTTTTGGGCCCCTCAGGTCATGATAGCTTCAGCAACTCTCCAATGAGTGCAAACAAATCACTTCCTTCTAATTTTGTCTTTTCTACTTGTTCTCAGCAGAAGTGCTAGTAAGCTAAAATTTCTCTATTGTTGCCATCTCAGAAATTTCCACAGCAACTTGTTTTGATGATTCAAGTTTCAGATTTGTTTTGAGTGTCAGAATCTGAGTGTTTAACAAATATTTCATAGGTTTTAATAAAAAGCTATAAAAACATGAAAAAATCTTTGCCATAGTATGTGTGCAGTCGTTTAAATAAGCACCCCCAAAGCACTATGCCAATGGAATGTTTCTCTGTATTTCTGAAAGAAGAATAATTGTAATGGACATAAATCCCAGTTTCTCTGAATCTGAAAACAAACCATATTAGAATATAAAGTGACAAAACAAAACAAAACATGTAAATAGGTACTTCTATAGTATTCAAATGAAAAGAATATCCTGATCAAAGGCTATCGCTGTTTCCTTTTCAATCTTAGATCTAAAATACTATTACTCATAAGTTTTCCATCTAGGGCAGAGTTGAGAAATAGACCTATGCTATGATCAGATGAATAGCGAAAATGTCAAAGGCAACCAGAAAGTTTCAGGTATTGAGATTATGCAGATCCATGAAGCTCAGGTACTATAACCATTGGACAGACTATTTAATTATTATTCTGACAAGGGACATTAACAAACAGTTGCTGATGGTCAAAAAGATTAGGATAGTGAAAACAAAAACTTGATGAAATGATTTTAAAATCCTGTAAATCACCTTCAGATGAGACTTTAGATGTGATTAAAATATATCAAACCTATCTTCTCTATTTTATGTATTAATTGTTCAAGATGTGGTCTAATATACAAGTAAATTTAAACCACGTCACTGAATTAAATATAAAAATTAATATTAAAATATTCTACAGTGTAGGAGGGAACTTATTTATGCTTCTATTTTATACATTGGGCCTGCTTATTTTTAAACATATATAGTATCCAATACTTCTAAAACATGTTTTTATTAAAATGAAGTATTTTCAATAAGAAACATGATTATTTTGAAATTGTAGAGAAAACTCTTTTAAAAATGATATTTGGGGGTCAGGAGGTGGCATAGTGGTTGTGACACTGGACTCCCACGTGGCTGACTGCAGTACAAGTCCTGGACCTGGCAGCTTGAAAGTCACTTGCATGTGTGCCCAAAATTCCAAGAGGAGAATGAAAGAAAAGGGATTGTGGCATGGTCATCCCCCGGGGCAGGTTTTCTCACTCTATCTCTGTGTCTCGCTCTGTGTCACTCCAGCGAGTGTACATGCAAAAATCTCGGTTAATAACAACAACAAAAAAGATATTTAGAATATTTTTAATATTTATTCCTTTATTTCTTCTATTAGAATGACAAGTAGGCACTCCTCAAGTCTTAGCCAGCCCTTCACAGGCTTGTACACTGTACCTGGCGTGCTCAGTGAAGTCCTAAAACATGAACTTAGGACCTTCCCTATGTGAGTCCAGTTGTATTACTGCTGTGCCACTGCCTGACCCTGAAGGAAACCTTTTTTTGTTTGTTTGTTTTGAGTGAGATTTTTGCTATAGGGTGTGTGCACTTGCCCGAGAGACAGAGAGATAGAAAGTGAGAAATCACCTCAGGGGGATGGCCACACACAATCATTTCTCTTTCATTCTCCTCCCAGGATTTTGGGCACGCAAGCACACATACCCAGCATGATTTTGAAACCACCCGATCTGGGACTTGAACCATGGTTGCCCATGAAGAGTCCAGTGATATAACCGCTACACCATCTGCTGATCCCAGAACTAAACTTCTTAAAATGAAAAAAAATCTGGTTTTATGTTGTTATATGTTTACTATGAAAAGAAAAAACTACATCGATTAATGTCTAAAAGTTGAATGTTAGTCACATATTTTTACACGTGTTACAGAAATTGAAAGCTTTGGTAGCATTTTAGAACTTCTCAGTAAATCTCAAATAAAGGAACCAAATATATAAATAGCAATAATTGGGAGAGTCAGGGAGAGAGCATTACATTTCCAGATGTAACAACTTGCTCACCATGATAGTATTTATATTGAGGGTTGTAGAGACTACTGACTCATTATTGACATATACACTTAGGACAGCAAAATTTTGACTCATTCTACTTCTCATTCACCCATGTTGATAACTTGGTATTACTTAAATAAATTAGTATTTGACATAGTTTATAAACACTTTTCTTTAATTCTTTCATGAAAATGAATATATTCTTTACATGAACTTCTATATATTTGCCTATCATGTTATTTATTTGGAAGTTTCTAATGTGCCAAACTGTCATTTATCTCTGACTGCTATGATTTGACCTTTAGTGGATATTGTGCTGCAGTAGATAGACTCTATCTAAGAATTAGAAAATCCCAAATCAAATCTTTCTTGCTCTATTACAGACTGTATTAGGAAAGATACTTTCTAGTTGTTCATTTATTTGTTCTTCAGAAGGAAAGGACTGTAATCTAAAAACTCTGATTTCTAAATTAAAATGATTGTAGGTGATTACCCTTTTTCTTTTTATTTAGGAAAGGAAAAGCCATAACTCTCTGAAGCATAATTTCTATTATTCTCAACTGGCTAGAATTTAACATTAATTTCACTTCTATTTGCTTTATATCTGAAGTTATTCTACTTACCCTCTAGAAAACTGATGACCTATGTTCTTTTAATTTTAATATATCATCATTGCTCTTATCTCCTGTATATATTGTCATTGCGCTTATCTCCCATATATATACTACCATGTAATCAAAAAGAAGACATTTCTTAAAGAAACATTATTGTCAAAGATTTTTACAAATTTATGGATGCCCAACTGCCCAAGCACCATTTACTGAAAGATCTGTTCTTTTTCCATGGTTTGCAACTCCAGATCTGTGAAGTCATGTTTCTGTATTAGTGTCCATTTGTTTTAGAGCACATCATTTTGCTTTAGTTTTTATACTGCTTCATGGTCTTAATTACTAGGGTTTTAAATTAAATCTTGGCATCTAGCTGGTAAGGCAAATTTAGCCACATTTTTCTTCTGTTACAATGGCATTGCTTTTCTTAAACCTTTGAATTTTAGAAATTACTTGTAAGTTCCATCAAAAAGCCTGTTTTGGTCTTCATTGGGATTGCACTGAATTTATGGATCACCCTGAAGAAAATGACTCTTATAATATTAGGTCTTCTTCTCCATGAGTATGATACATCTATTGCCATTTATTTTGGCCTCTCAAATGTTTTGCTACAGCATTATACAATGTCCCCACAAGTGCTGTGCATATATATTATTAGATTTAATTCTAGGGCCTTTATTGTTTATCCTATTGTAAGTTATATATACCCACACACACCACAGTATGGCTTAGCTGTATCTGACTGTTTCTGATATTTTACTAGGTTTTGTTCAGAACGTCTCATATCTTTTTACATATTATTTTTTATATAATCTGCTTATTTTCCTTGAACTTTGTAAAAATACTTTGAACCTGGGATGATGTTGAGTTCTCCCAGAGAGAATTCCTATTTGCTTTTATCAGCCATCTGGGAACACTGAGACGATGGTATTTTAAACTAAATTCTTCTCTGAGATATTTTTTTTTTCTTTTTTTTTCTCTCACCAACTTATTAATGTGCATTCAGGCTGTAAAACTCTATAAAGTTCAACCTATAGTTAACAATATTTTTAATACCCTTTGTGCCAAGTTTCAAAACAGGCAATTGCATAGCAATATCCAGATTGAGGAAGGATAGTTCTAATTTACCCTTACAAGTAATGTGAAATCTGTTTTGGAGAACAGGCTCTATAGTAGTTCAATTTTACCTTTCAACTCAGGCTCTGAATTTTATTTTTAAATTTTGCTTGATAATATATACATTCATCAGAAAGAGCCAGAGAAAGGGAGAAGAAAAAAAAAAAAAAACACCCCTCAGGGGGGGCATGGTCATGCCACAATCTCTGCTCCTCCATTACTCCATCCTGTTGAAATTTGGGGCATGCATACATGCACGTCCCACATGTTTTAAAGTTGCTGGATCCAAGATTTAAAGCATGGAATTGGTCGTGTAGGATTCAGCTGCCTTAACTACTAGGCCATGGAGCTAGCCCTCAAGCTCTGAAATCTAATTCTTGTCCCAAGTCATGAATCTTTTCAAAAACTGTTGCTCAAATTCACTGTGTTCAGAAAAATTCTGTAGAATGAAAGACAAGTTTAATTCCTTTTTTTTTTTTTTAAAATCTCTTGACAGCCCATAAATATGTTTAAGATTTTTGTACACTATTTCATAGTGGATCAACCTGAGTAAATACCACATTAGCAGTAGACGAGTTCCCACATGTGTAGTTATCAAATGTTCTTTAATTATATATGAATATTATCTCAACAGCAATATTTAAATTCTAAACCTTAGCAAAATATTTATATTATAACATACAATTACTATAATAATTATTAAATATTTCCTACCTCTGTTCATTAAAAATGGCTATAAGTAATGTCAACTCAATAGGAAGAAACAATATTCATCTATGCTATGGTGCTCAAATATCATTCCCAATTAAAAGTGACTATGACTGGGACCAGTAGTTAGTGTAATGACTATGTTGCTGAACTCCCATGTAGCTGACTGCAGTTCGAGTCTCAAACCCGGTGGCTTAAACTCACGTGGGGCATGTGTGCGTGCATACCCAAGATCCCAAAAGGAAAATGGAAGAGAAGGGATTGTGGCGTAGCCATCCCCCCAGGGGGTGGTTTTTCGATTTCTATCTCTCTGTCTCTCTCTGTCTTTTTGGTGAGCACATGTGCCCTATAGCAAAAACCTCTCCAAAGGAAAAAAAAAAAAAAAAAAAAAAAAAAGAAAGAAAGAAGTGACTATGACTTTTGCAAAGAATACTTGTTTTTTATCTATGTGGCAGAAAATAAAGTATGTATTAAATAATAAATTATAAACCCGAAGAATTTCAGAGAGCTAACAATTAAGCGTTTAGCAAGCCTTGTTATTTTGTGTAAAAGGACACAGATAGCAACATGAAAAAGCTAAGGTTTTCTAATATAAAAGGATAATTTGAACATATAGCAATTATATAAAAAACATGAAAATTGGGTTCTAATTTTATAATATAAAAGAGAGAGACAATTTCAAAGGGGAAAAGAAACTCATTGTACACTATGTGAAGTAACATAGAATCAACTCTATATTCATAAAATTAGCAATTAAAATGAAAGTATTAAGTTTTTATCCTGAATTTCCTAAATAATTTGTAATTTACATTATCCAACAGCCCTGGGTGATGAGATAGGAAAAATTATTCCTTAAAAGGAAAATTCTTCTTTAATAAAAAAATTTCTAGCTAACAAATAACAAAAGGATAATGGAGCAAAAAAGGTATTTGATAAAATTCAACATCCTTTCATGATAAAAACTAAAAACATTCAGGTATAGAAGTAATGTATTTCAACACAACGAGTAAAAAGTTGAGAGCTTTATTTATAAAATCAGGAACAAGACAAGGATGCCCACTCTGATCACCTCTATTCAATATAGTATTGGACATTTAGGCATGGCAATTAGACAAAAGAAAGAAATAAAAGGCATCAAAAGAGAAAGAAGTCAAATTATATCTGCAGATGACATGATTTCACATATAATATTTATATAATCACCACCACAAAACTGTCAGAATTAATGAAAAAGTTGAGTAAAAGTTGTTCAACAAATTTGAACAAATTGATTATAATTGCAGGATATAAAGTCAACATAAAAAATCAGTAGAGTTTCATACAATAATAAAAGAATGTGATAAAGGAATTTAAAAAATTCCATCTATAATAACTACAAAAATACTTAGAAATAGAGCTAATCAAAGAAATGAAAGCTCTATTCACCTAGAACTATAAAATATTGATAAAAGAAATTGAAGAAGACAAATAAGTGGAATATATCTTGCATTCATCAATAGAAAGAACTGATATTGTTAAAATATTATACTACCCATAGTGATTTATAGATTCAATGCAATCTGTTTTAAAATTGCAATCACATTTTCCAAAGAAACAGGAAAAAAGCATGCTAAAATTATGTAGAACTACAAAGCCAGTTAATTGCAAAATCAAACTTGAACAAAGAGAAGAGAGACAGAAGGATCACTCTACTTGACTTCAAAATATACCATAAAGTTATAATAATTAAATTAGCATGATAATAGCATAAAAACAGACACATAGATCAATAGACAGCACAGAAGTAAACCCTCACATATACAGTCAATTGATTTTCAACAAAGATGCCAAGAATACATAATAGGAAAGGATTTCTTCAATAAATGGTCAGGAAAATCAGATATCTACAGGCTGAAGAATAAAATTTGACCCTTATTTCAACCTATGTACAAAAGTAAACTCAAAATAGACTAATGTTTAAATTTACAACGGTGAAACTATAAAAGTTCTAAAGGAAAGAAATGCTCCATAACATTGGTCTAGGAAACATTTTTCTTTGTATATAGCCCCAAAAGCACTGGTGACAAAAGTAAATATAGACAAATGATATTGTATCAAACCAAAAAGGTTCTGTACATCAAAGGAAGCAATCAACAGAGTCAAGAGGTAATCTACAAAATGGGAGAATATATTTGAAAAGCATATGTTTAATAAGAAATTAATATCCAAAATTTACTAGGAACTGAAAAATAACCAATAATGAGAAAATAATTTGCCTTTTAAAAAATGCATAAAAGACATTTCCCAAAATAAGACATTAAAAAGGCCAATAGGTATATGAGAAATTTTTCAACACCATTAATAATCAGGACAGTGAAATTAAAACAACAGTGTGATGTCATCGTATACATTTTATTACCAAAAAGACAAAAAATAACGAATACTGGTAAAAATGTAGAGAAAAGAGAACTCTTGTACACTGTTGGTGGGAATTCCAAAAAATTAAAAATAGCACCTGCAGGCGGCCAGAGGTTAAGGCTGCTGGAACCCACGTGGCTGACTGTGCAGTTTGAGTCCTTGATCAGCAGTTTGAAAAACACATTGGGTATGTGTGTGCGTGCCCAAAATCCTGAGAGGAAAATGGAAGAGGAGGGATTACAACATGGGCATCCTACTAGGGGATATTTTTTCACCTCTCTTCTCTTCTCTCCTCTCTCTCTCTTTTTCTCTGGCAAGTGCACATACATTATGGCAAAATAATAATAATGATAATAATAATAAGTAAAAATACAACTCCAGATGATCCAGCAATCTCCGTACTGAGTATATATCCAAAGGATATGAAATTTTTGTTGAAGGGATTTCTACACTCTCCTGTTCACTGCAGCATTATTCATAATACCCAAATAAATGAAGAAAATGTGGATTATATACACAATAGACTATTGCTCAGCCTTAAAAAATAATTAAATCCTTTTATTGCAACATGGATGAAACTGGATGACATTATGTTAAGTAAAATAAGACAAGCACAGAAAATCAAATACAGTCCTCTGAATTAGCAGGTCCCAATTCTGTGAATTCAATCAACTCTGGATGGAAAAAGAAAAATGTAACAATGCTGTGCACTATATAGTTAGGCCCACAGTGGTTCTGTCTTGGCTAAACATGTACAGACTTGACTTTTCATCATTTCTTAATACAGTATAACAAATATTTACATGGTATTTAAATTGTATTAGATAGTAAAGGTAATCTAGAGATTATTCAACATATACTAGAGAAGTGTATATGTTATATGTAAAAACTACACCATTTTCTATAGTATCTGAAGGATATCCTGGTACCAGTCTCCTATGGAGACCAAGTGAACTCTATATTGCATGATTTCAGTTATAGGTACAATCTAAAAAAGTTGAACTCAGAGAAATAGAGAGTAAAATGGCAGTAACCAGAGACTGAGGGGTTAGGGGCACTGGAAAGATGTCGAAGGACATAAAATTTCAGTTAGGAGGATTAAGTTCAAAAGATCTACTGCACATCATGATGACTAAAGTTAATGACAATATGTTACCTATTTGAAAGTTAATAACAGTAAATTATGTGTTCTTGTCATACACAAAGAACTGCTAAGACTGTGAGGTAATACATATGCTAAGTAGCTTCATGTAGCCATTCTGCAATATGTGCATATATCAAAATGTCACATTTTATAACATCTGGAATTTTAATTTTTATATATGATATTTACTTGACAATTAAAAATAAATTTAAAAAATTTATGTAATAAAAATTGTTAAAAGTTACACTTTCAAATGTACCAAATAATCTCAAGATAAAACAATTTATATACACTGCACTATGCGCAGTTGTTGGCTATTCCTGATAGCATGTATGTCATAAATTTGTATCATAGGAATAAAAGTAGTAGCAGCCTAAAAGAGAACTATACCTCAGGGAGGTCAAACAATTGCATAGAGAATCTCTGCAGAGTTATATTATTTTGTTATAATGAAATGAGTCAACCAGTAAAAATAAAGCAAAGAATTATTTTAATAGATGCAGGAAAAAAAGATTTGAAAAACTCAACACTTCCTTAAAATAATAATAAAAGTATTTTCAGAAAACTAGATATGGAGGAGAGCTTTTAATATTGTATCTACACAAAGAATATATAAGATAATTTTAAAGCTAAAATGACATTTAAAGATGAAAAACAATGTTTTCCTCCTAAGTTGAAAAGAAGGTAATAATATCCCCCCTTTTCCCTTCCGTGACACTTTGTTTTGGATATTTAGGCAGTTCAATAACCAAAGAAAATGAGGCAAACAGATTGAGAAGAGTTTTTTGTTTTGTTATTTTATGTATACATCATGACCATCTATATAGAAAATCTGAAGGAATCAATAAAGGGCTATTAGAACTATTAACTGCATTGAGCGAGTTCACAGGATATAAAATCAATACACAAAAATCAATGATAGAACAAAGTTTAAGAACCTCAACTACCCGATCTCAAGCCATTATATAGACCGTTAAGACAGTTTACATTGCCAAGAAGATTAACATATAGAGTAACATATTAATATACACACACAGGGAAACTTGAATTTTGAGCAAGGTTTCAAAGGCAATGCAATAGGATAGAATAATCATCTTAATAAATGGGACTGACACAATTGAGAGCTTTGACCCTTTACTCACAACCTCTTACTAATTTTAACATGAAAAGTTTTGAAATGAATCACAGAGCTAAATTTGAGAACCCAAACTAGAAAATATCTAGATAAAAACATAAGAGAAAATGTTAGTGAACTCTAGTTAAAGAAAGCATTTTAAAATAAGACAAAGTATCTCCACGAAATATAAAGTAAAATCTAATAATTTGACTTTTGTCAAAATTATAAATGTTTGATGTTTAAATGACATTTTTAAGAAAATGAAATGGCCAGTCAGGGATGAAGTGACCTCTTCTTTACCCCAGCTTGGCTTTTGGTCAGTGCCATGCCTGGTTCATGTCTTGGAAACACGGGGGGCGGGGTGGGGGGGGGGGGGGGGTGGAGGAAGAAAGAAAATGAAACGGCAAGGCACAGACTGAGAGAAAAATAATTTCCAAAAATAGTTCTGCTAAAGGACTCATACTCAGAATCTATGAGAAAAGCAAAACCAAAAGCCCTTCTGTCTTATCCCAAAAATGCATTGCTAACAGAGATATCTGAGAGTAAGTGACTCATAAAGAAACAGAAGCTTGTTTGAGTCAAGATTTGTGGCTAAAAAGCCCAAAGACATGAGACTGGCATCAGGCTGGCTAAGTCACAACATGGTCAACAGAAGCAGAGTGGATTATGGAAACACACAGAGACATACCTGGGAACAGCGATCTTCCTTTTATTATAACTTAATCTCATGAAAACTAACCCCTTCTCAAAAGTGTTAGAAATCACTGGGTCTTGTGATATATAATTAATCCATTCATGAAAGCAATGCCTCCATGATTCATTCAATCATTGGCCACAAAGACATCACACACAATCTCATTACACTAGGGACCAAATTTCAACACATGAACCTTTGGGGAAACAAATCATTATTCAAATGATAGCAACCTTTTTCAACTCAATATTAAGAAGGCAGACAATCCAATTAAAATACAAGGAAAGATTTGAACATTGAGTCAAAAAAATAGCAGATTGCAAATTAAAAGATGCCCTAAACTGTTAGTCATTAGGGGAATGTATATTAAATCTATACACATCCAGTAAAATGGCTAAAATTTAAAGTTTGAGAACACCAAGTATTGCGTGAAAACTTGATAAACTGAAACTCTTGTGCATTTCTAGTCAAAATGTAGATCACTATAGCTTTTCTGATAATTAATTTGGATTTTTAAAATAAAAATAAGGCCAATTAGGAGCCAAATAGTTTTAAAAAAAGCTAATTTATTAATTTAAAATTGGAATTTATTGATAAATAGGTCATTCTCCCTCTGAGGTCATGTGAGAAACTCCCATTTTTTGAAATTCAGAACTGTGTTAAATACCAGAAGTAAAACAAGAGAGTTACTCTGTGATTAGGATTTAAACAATCAGTAGTAAGGCTATCTTTATAAAAGTATTTTTTAAAAAGATAATCTCATAATTTCATGACGTGCTGATAATTATCAGTGTTCTAACAGTGACTTTTTGTTTCCAAAGATGTTCACAATTCCTAGGTCCCTTTCTGATTTAAATCATGATTAGTGCAATGTAGATGTTCAATAAATATTTAATTATTTGTTTATATATATAATATACTCGCTATGCTTATAGTTTAGTCTCCTGGAATTTGGAATAATATAAGCCTTTCAGGTGATGTTTGATGTATTTGACTTTGTTATATGAACTAATGCAACTAGATTTCCAATGTGCCAATTGTATCTCAATTTTATCTTATTCTGAATTTATGAGGAAAAAACATGAGAATTTATAAACTATTATATACTGAGTTTTAAAATCATTTACTCACTCTTTTTTTTTTAAAGAATTATTAAACTTCATTTATTTATTTTAATTTGACCAGAGAAGGACAGAGAGAGAGAGAAAGGGAGAGAAAGAGAGAGAGAGAGAGAGAGAGAGAGAAAGAGAGAGAGAAAGAGAGAAAGTGAGAGAGAAAGCGAGAAAGCAAGCTGCCACGTCCGAGACTCCAACCATGGTCAGCCATGTGGGAGTCCAGCACTTTTAACCACCATGCCACCTGCTGGCCCCCACTCACTCTTTTTTGTTATTATTGTTTATTTACTTATTTACCATTTATTCATAACAGCACAAATGAGAAAACAGAGAGAAAGACAGTGAAACACCTTTACAAAGTCTGGTAATGTCACGATCGCTTACCCCCAGGCTCCCTGCTCCTCAAGAACTTGGGTGCACCCTGAATATTTCAATCAACTGGGCTGAAGAGCTGAAGCTACTGTTGGCCATGTGTTTCCAGCCCTGTGTTTCCCTATATAACCGACTGTGCCACTGAATCTAGACCATTCACTCAATCTTTTATTCCACAAGTGTTTATTGAACTCCAGAAAGGTAGAAGATCATCTGCTCTCTAAGAATAAGCTTTTAAATTGGCAGGTGTATTATTCCAACATATTTTAAAATAATTTTTGACAAATGTGGTTAAGCAAGTTTTTATGGTTATCAGTTGGATTGCTTCCTTCCCTTTACTATTCCTTTGAAGACTTCAATGGCAAATTTGTTCTCAATTGCTCAAGTCAGAATAGAAAAGCATGTTTTCCTAACTCCAAAATCATTTTTTAATTCACATTTGGAAATTAAAACGTTTTAATAATGACATTAGTGAGGATCAGGTATATACAGATTTTCCAGTGCATTCTTTGCTTTTGTTGGTATATATCCTAGAACCAAAGAAAATGAATTTCCTATTTGGCTCTCATAAATGTGAGAATTTAGAAAGTCAAAGTAAGTATAAACTATTGTTCAATAATTGTAATTTTCAGGAAAGTGGAGTAAAACTCATATTCATTATATATAAAGAAACTGTCAAGTGACAATATGATAATTTTTACCTTATTATACTATTATACTCAGTTTGTGTAAAATTAAGAATTGTACTGGTTATACATGACGCCAAAACAACTGGATAAAAGAAAAACTCAGTCATCAACTTATTTTAAATATTCAAATGATATTCATATCAAACACCTAGCTGTGTGATGTAATTAGTTTTGTTTCATAATAGATTTGTCTAAGTTAATAGATCTATCTGTTTCTATTAGGTCAATGGAAAAGTCATGACTCATTTTAGCATAGAAAAACATGTCATGACTTTCCCAATAATCTAATAATTTGATAGACAAAATAATTTTATGTGAAAAAGAAGAAAATATTTTTAATATATTTTCATTATTATTCATACATTAAATAGCTATACCTCATTTAGATTGTGAAAAGACTTTACCCAGCATGCTTGTAGTAATATAGATATAGGAACAATCACTAAAATCAACATTTTTCAAGAGCTCGTTTTATAAATATAGTTTTATTCATACAATTTCAATCAGTTAAAATACTTTGATCTGGTTTCTATTAATGTATATTTGAAGACAGAAAATAATTTTTGTGAATTATCCAAATTAAATCTCCAATTCCTGAACATGTGTTATACACAAATTACATTCTCATTAATAGTATCAAATATAGATCAAAACAGGTTATATTTATAAATAAAAATATTAGTTTAGTTCTCTCAAAAGTTGTTTTGCTAATGCAAAACATAAGTAACCAAACTCATGAATTCTGTGTGGTCATTTATATAATTCTCATTCTTTTCGTCACTCTTTCTACTGAAAATGAGTACTGAATATTTATGTGATTGAAATGCAAACAAAGGTCCAACTAAGAAGCAAAATAATTCCCCGTCCTATATGTTAACCTTCTAAAGAGTGTCTTAAGATTTGGATACACCCAACTATTGTCCTTACCAACTAACAAATATGGACTCCAAGTGTTCCTGATAGGTGAATATTGAATTTACCAACCCCAAATCAGTCAAAATAGATTTAAAACAGAAATTTCTGCATTTGCCATGAGACTGCAGAAATTATAAAACAATGCTTTTAAGTTTCAGTGTCTGAAGTTTAAAAGACAAAGGATTAAACTTTAGGAATGATTTGTATGAAGTCATCTGTTTCTGTCCAAATCATCTTTATACTACACAGTATTTGGAATTCATCAATTGGTCTGATGTATTTTTCTTGGAAGTAACTAGGTAATTCTCCAGAGACCTGGTGGTAATCTAAAAGGCTTGCCTGGCTTTTATTTATTGAAATACTTTGACCCAGCAATTGACCTCTTCATTCTTTAATGTAGACCTCCCCATCACCACAACCTTTACACCAGGGCTCCATCAGATGAACAATGAATATCAATCCACTCTCCTTTTTTATTTCTCCTTCATACAGTTGAACTTAAGTTATTTATCAAATTAATATTCAACTTTTGTATTTTTCAGCCTCTAGTTCTATCTTCTTTACTATTGCAAATGATGTAAACCAAAGAAAGAAAGTAATCAAATAAGTGAATTCCAATTCCTAGTCATATATGATAAAACATGCATTGGCAAATAATGTTAAGACCTACATGTGAATTAAATTTTCAGATTCCCCAGATCCCAGGAGAAAGGACTGCTTTGTGGCCATCCCCCACCCCACACACCCTGCGGGGGGGGGGGGGGGATTGCTCACTTTCCCTCTCATTGTCTCTGTCTCTCTCTGTGCCTGAAGAGAACACATGTCCTAAGGCAAAGCCTCCTTTTTCTTAAAGAATTATTTTATTTAACTTTATTTATTTTAATTTGACCAAAGAGAGACAGAGTGAGAGGGAGAGGGGGAGAGAGAGAGAAAGGGAAAGTGAGAAAATAAGCTGCCAGGACAAGGACTCAAACCACGGTCAGCCATGTTGGAATCCAACATCCTTAACCATCATGCCACCTGCCATCCCCAGGCAAAAACCTCTTAAAAAAAAAAAAAAGATTTGCAGATCATCTTTTGGGATCTTCCTGATTACTATAGATTATATAAACAAGGATGACTTTTGGTGGTGACAAACCAACTGCATGAAATTCTTGAAACCAAGTAGATTTCGGCATAAATTATATGACACTTTAATTATCTTCTTCACTGATTAATTTTGAATTTTTAGATAACCAAACAAATCAGCTTATCTAAAAGAATAATCCAGCAGACAAGATTTTAATCTCTTCATTTATCATTCAGCAAATATTTATCGATTGCCTACTATGTGCAAAGCAGTTATCAGTACTGGAAATATTGCAAAGTAATGTGAACAGAAAGCTCTACCTCATTGATCGTATAACCTAGCGATGAAGAATATACACTAAATAAAAATATATATAAACCTTTTTTAGAAATGTAAATTAATGGGATCAGCAGATGGCATAATGGTTGCATTGCTGGACTCCCATGTAGTCGACTATGGTTCAAGTCCCAGGCCTGGCAGTTTAAACTCATGCTGAGTGTGTGTGTTTGTATGCCCAAAGTCCTGAGAGGAGAATGGAGAATGGCCATCCCCAATGGGGGTTGATTTGTTGCTTTCTCTGTGTCTTTCCAGTGAGCACACATGCCCTAAAGCAAAAATATCTCCAAAAAAAAAAAAAGGAAATTAATATGGAAATAATAAAATAGGTAAGGGGTAGGAAATATTGAAGCATGTTTCTTATTATATAGGGTAGAGACAGAAGGCTTCTTTCTAAGATAACATTGCAAGGATGTTTTGGAATGACATATTCCAGTATCTGGCCAGGGAGCAACATTATGGGCAGAGGAAAACAGGGCATACAAGGTTTCTGAGTGGGGAGAAGGCCTGGCATGTATGAAAAACTTGAAAGAGCCCCATATAGAGAGAGCAAAGAAAGAGATAGAGAGTAATAAGAGGTAAAAGATCAGAGAGTTAATAGTTGGAGGCTAATTGGTTAAAAACTTAAGTTATTTTCAAGGTTTTGAAATGTTCTCTATAAACTTTATAGTAAAGTTAAGGATTTTAAATCTACTTGAGTTGAACCCAATGAGAATGGTTTAGTATAAATTTGGAAAATGAGTATTACATGTATTCTTTCTAGCTTAGGGGAAATTTCAGGCAATGGAATGCCACATGCTCTGTCCTGGTTCTTGGAAAAAGTATGTTTTGAAAAAAATTAATACTCTGGGAGAAATCATAGAACTAATACTTATTATACTTAAAGTTTAAGTAAGCAGGAAAATGGCTAGTATGAAACTGACTAAAATAACTAGGACACAATTTAGAAAGATAAGTAGATTTATATTTAATTTCAAAATAACAAAATTAGGTGTTTCAGGAAACTTATTCTACTAGCAAATCTAGTAGCATTAGAAAAACAGCATTGAGATCATGAGAAGTAATTGTCTTATGTGCTTCTCTTGTCACATCATCTGGTGTATTGTCTTCTATTCTTAGAACTCTTTTTATTAAGAGAGACACTAATAAACTAAATCATGCCAAGTAGGGATACAATGGAAATTAAAGATGATAAGGGGTCGGGAAACAATTTTATAAACTATGCAACATATTAAATATAACTCCATGCTTTTACCCTTGTGTTCCACCCATCCTCTGCTGAGAGCCCATTCTTAACACTTCAGCAGAATTAGTCTTTTTAAAATATGTCAAAGGAAATCTCATAATTATAATAGCTCCACAAGGCTCTTAAAGTACCTACAAAACTGGATGTAATTCTCCCGCTGTCAGTTCACTTATCTTGTCTCTTATGACTCCCCTCTACTCCAGTCACTCAGCCTGCTTTGCTTTGCCCTGGCAGTTCTTCTCGCCCGAAACTCCCTTGTCCTGTCACATGGTTAATCCCTCACTCTTTCAAGCTCTTGCTCAAATATCACCTCCACTATGTCTATTCAGGGCACTGTACTTAAAAATCATAAGCCATCCCTATTCCTGCCATCTGCGTTCCTTTACCCTACATTTGTTCTTTACACAGGAATTACCAACATTTTTTAATCATTTTTTTAACTTTATTTATTTTAATTTGACCAGAGAGGGACAGAGTGAGAGAGAGTGAGATAGAGAGCGAGAGAGAGAAAGCAAGCCACCAGGTTCGGGATTTGTACCACAGTCGGCCATGGGACAGTCCAGCGCCCTTAATCACCATGCCACCTGCTGACCCCAGAAATTACCAACATTTAAAAACTACATTTTTTTACTTATTTATTATGGTTATTATTTCATTTGTTTTGTCTGTCTGTGGCTATCTCTTTTGCTATAGTGAAAGCTACATGGGGGCAAGGATCTTCCTTTTGTTCACAGATATATCCCAAATGCTCAGAATGGAACATGAAAAAGTAAGATTTCAATAAATATCTTTTAATTAAAGTAATTTTTAACCTAACCTTTCAAAAATATTATGGTGTTATAAGGGCATTAATAATATTATAGTGACAAATAGAATTTTCTACAATGACAAAAATGTTCTCAGTATCCAGGGTAGAACCCACTAGCCATGTAAGGTGGTTGAGCACATGAACTATGGTGAATGCACTGAAGAACTGAATTTTTAATTTAAGTTTAACTAATTAAAGTATATATTTATAGAGGCCAGGCAGTGGTGAAGTGGTAACCACGATACTCTGCAAATTGAGCCGCATAGGAAAGTTCCCAGTTCACATCCAGAGACCTCCCTAAGTATGCCAGGCATGAATGCCCATGGTATGAGGCTGGTTAGTACAGGAGACCATTATGCAAGCCACACCCTAATGGAATTGTTGTCTGTTATGCTTACTCTCAGTCTCTTTTGCTTAGGGAAGAAAGAAAAAACTTTTAAAATTTAAATTTGTAGGGCTCTATGAGGTTAGTGGCAACTGTAGAGGGCCACATAGCTCTAGAAGGTATAAATTAAAACCACTGAATAATTATCAGCAAGAATGAGATTTTTGTTTAATTAAGAAAGAACACCCCAGTCAGAGCTATCCAACCATGGAATGGGCTGCCTCGTGAATAGTGTATGCTATACCTAATATGTGTATCTACTGTTACTTATTCAGTATTCCCTGTAGATAGAAAGAAATCCAGGATTTCTAGAATAATAAATAGTACACTAAAAATGGGAAATTTTTTTCTCTTTAAATCCTGTGTTAATGAAGGACAATGAGAAAGAAAAAAAATATTTGTAAAAGTGACAAAATAAATCTCTTCTCATCCATCTTAGGAAGCCATGTTCTTTCTTGTAACATACAGAGTATGGACTTTGAGTCACGGTCTCCAGAAACTCTAGGAAATGATCTCTGGTGGTTGCAAACACCAGGTGTCCATGAATATTATTCTTAACTTCCGTTAACAACAGAATGTCTTGCTCATGGCTGCCCACCTACAAAGGACATGCCTCTAAATCTTTGCAGTATTTGTAGGTGTGGGACAAGCTCTTGTGACTGAAGTACAAGCAAAATGACACATGCCTACTTAGGAGGGAATCTCTGGATGGACCTGGCCAACTGCTCTTTTTCTCTACCCATTGACTGAAATGGCAATAATCAAAGTGGCCCTAGGTTTTTTAACAATGTTAATATATTATTCGTTAAATAACTCAAGAGCAGAGCTAGTTAATTTCTAATTTATATTGACTCATCAATAAGATAGAAAACATAAAGTTATTTCCCCTAAAGCAAAATGTGCTCAATTTTTTTTTTTTTTTTTTTTTCAGAATCTGATTTCTTTCCCTACCTGGATAAGAATAGATGTGCAATTACAGGTTTTGGGAATAGCTGTGAAAAGTAATCACCACGATGACTGGTAAATCTTTACGACTACTATTAGGGCTGGTGACTTTACTTCTTTTTTATATGAAACACTTCATATGAAAAAAGAAAATGCTATTTAAAGCAATGGTAAAGACAGTAGCAGGCAGGCACCTTTCTTTTTTTTTCCTACGTGGTATTTAGTGTTTGACAACAAATACACTTAGATTTAAGACTGCAATTTTCGATGGCATTCAGAGGATGTGAATCAGTTTCCTGATACAAACATGTAATTAAAACCAAACAATGAGAATAGTTAAACATGGCATTGCCCAACAGATTGTTTAATGATGGACTTCCTTTCCCCTCCTAGTTGAAAGGTAAGGGTTCATTGCAATTATTCAGTAGTCTAAATATAATTTATATCTTAAAATATTTTTTACAAAGGTCTTATTGATCTGACGATATATTTTCTCATGGGCAAATGTTAGGATTAATAGATATTTTATTAAGTAAAATTATTCTCCCCACCAAAGTTTGCCAAAAATCAAAGCTTAACAAAAAAGACCCACTGTTTCACACTTTATTTTATTTCTGATGTAATGAACTGTAATTAGGGTAGTGAACTGTATTAAAATAAATAGGACATTCAGCTTATAATTCAAGCAGATGGAAAAGCTTAGCCAATTTATCTAATAAGGTAGGGTTAAGTTTTAAGACAAAAAATTTATTGTTGCTATTTTTTTCTTACTTGGAACATTCTCCAAGTTTGACAAAAACACATTCAATTCCAGTATTCATCAGAAATTCAAGTTTAAGCAAGTTACTGAAATCATGTCTAATTAGGTCTGTTTATTTAGGAGAGTACTAAGATCCTGAAAATTTTCTCATAGATAAAATAATCTAGAACTTTCAAGAGAGACTGGGAGAACTCTTAATATTCAATATACATTGTTAAAAGAATGTAAATAAATGTCTTGCAATATGTTGGTACACCAAAAATCTACTTTGTAAAAACATATTCTTAAAGCTATTTCCACCTACCACACAGTTTTTTAACAAAGATGAGAAAGTACAAGAGAAGAGAAGAAAAAGACAATAATCTGGATGTTTAATCTTTGCAAACAAACCACACCTATGTCTTAAACCTGAAAATTCCCCCAGTAAAACAAACAAACTCATTATTTCAATTTTTAAACCACCTTAGTTTCTTCTTAATACTTTTTCACATCATAAACTACTCCTTAATTCCCTACTTGGAAATTTTGTACCTGATGTCATGATCTAAACGATCAAGGAAGTAGGAATAGAGACAAACTGAAACAAGTACAATTGTGCAATGAAAAATGAGATGCAGATTCTGAAATGACAGTCATCTATTTTAATTTGGTGGGTTTTTCTTTGGTTTTTATATTCTATAAGGACAAAAGTACATTTTATATTTAAATCATTTTTAAACTACTTTATTTGAGCAGTCCCTTTATCTTCATCTTTATCCTTTAAAACTATTTACTCTTAGTAACGGTGATTGTAGTTATGTCTCATGCAATGAGAACTACATGAGAATTGCATAATAATGGATGTTCTGGTTAAAGTCTAGATGACAAGATAAATTAACAAAAATTGATTTTTATATTTTTTATTTTATAAAGTATGTTTATCTTCTTCAAAACAGTATTTGCTTTTAAAAGAGCAAGTATCTGGGCTACCAGTCCAGAATGGCAGGATTCATTTTTTTCATGCACCTCCATGCTAAGTACAACTGTAAATCCTGGAAATTACACCACAGTTAGGCAAAGGAGAATCCTGAAAGATGTAATGAGGAAACAGTACTAAAGACCTCAGGACTGGAAGAACAATAAAATAGGAGAATGGCTTATGCTCCTCCATCCAACAGAAAAAGATGAACCAAATCCAGTCTAATAAAATTTAGTCTACATAGAACAATTCTTCCACCTCTCCAAATAAGTATCTAATACATCAACACATGCCAAATCATGATGACAAAAATGTTAGAATTTCCTGGCAAAGATTTTAAAGCAACCATAATAGAAGTGCTCTAATAAGCCATAATGAACATACATGAACCAAATAAAGAACTAGAATGTCTCAGCAAAGAAACAGAAGATAGAGATGAAAAAGTGAAGATTTTAGAACTGCAAAATAAGACAATAAATTAAAAACTCACAAGACTTATAACATGCTTGTTATGACCATAAGCTGATGATAAAGGTGAGAGGATTAACATTATTAATCTTTAATATTAGTGCTAAAATATACTGAATTTCTCATTGATAAATTGTGATTTTTTTCCACTTATGTAACTTTTTAAATACCCAATTGATATATTGGAAGCTTAATATGATTAAAAAATCAATGCATTTTATACCATTGATTTATAAGTAAAGATGATATTTCCTTAAAACCCACCCTTAAAGGAAACACTATTTGTAAACTGTATTTGTAATTCTTTTCAAACTGCCTATAAAAAAAATAGCATGCTCCATTCACTGAAAGCTATTTTAAGATACATTCACTTATCCATTCTGATACTATTAAAACTCATTACTAATATTTCCTTGTAGTTTATGCTATGGAATTACAAAGTTATCAAAATAACTTATCTTATATGTATATTAAATTTAAGGTCATTAAAATTATTTGAAGACTATTGTCTTTCCATATTCAATAAAATGATAACTAACATTGCAGAGAAATAGTTCTTTTAGAAGACAAAATTCATGAGTTCTTTCATAAATCATGGTCTGAATCCATTCATTCAAATAGCAACCACAGGTTGTAAGCTATGAATAGTTTTGTGATGAATAAACTTCAGGTAGAAAAGGTATATTTTTCCCAAAAAAATGTGATACATTTGAAAGACCACTTTTATAATAAGCTGATTAGCAGAATTTGAAATAAATTATTATACAATAACAGAGATGTAGTGTATTTCTGTCATTATTAAAGAAAATCAACACTTCCTTACTCAAAAATATTGCCTCATACTGCAAAATAAATGCAGACATACATAAAATAAAACAGAACAAGCTTTATCTATCAAGCTTAATTTGATTCCTTCCTTTAAGCATCATGAATAAAAGGAGGTGATTTGGGGGACATATATTTACTCACTATATATGTTCTGCAAGGGTTAAGTGATTTGTTTTCACTTATATTTCTCTCCCCACAACCTTATGATATGACTAGTTTTAACTGAATTTGAAAGATGATAAACTCAGATAGATGAATACCTTTCTTTAGATCACACACTGAAAGTAGCTGTTGAGTCTGAATTAAAATACAATTGTACTTTCATCTAAAGTCTGTTCTCTATCAACTTCATCATGCTGTCTCAAACTATTGTCATGTGTAATTTGGTTGTTCAGAGTTCAGATGGAGAAGAACTTAAGTGAGCTTTTATTCACACAGCTGAATGTCATTGTCCTCAAATTTATGTCAGAGCTATCTCCTTCCTTGTTGCATATTCATTCCGTATCAGAGAATAAAATTGGGAAAAAAAATTGTTGACAACTGATGGTCTAGGAACCATGTGTGCACAGCAGTACTCCTTGTCAAAAGGCAGTAGACAAAGGTAAGAAAACATTTCTGATCAAAACCCAGTTGTTTTCATAACTGCTTTTCTCTATTTCCAGCTGTTCCAGCCTTTCACTCGGCAGCAGGAATTTAATGACAGCTGCACAAGGATTATGATGAGAGACTTCCTACTTTAACTGATCTTTTGGACAAGCTAATAGCTTTGATCTGTCACTGCTAGGTCCAATCTAGTGCTGGTGATAGGAAAACTAGTCATATTATCATTCGACTAAAAGCTGATCTACAATTAGATATGGAAATAGAACAATATTGTTCCATTTGGTTTGAATTGCCATGTAAGTTAAAAAGACTAAGTGAATAAGACTGACTACAAATGGAATATTATTTATTAATTGACTTGGTTTTATAGAAAGACGAAAGTATTTTACTATAAGAGCAACAATGACAGGCATTATCACTCCAAATTCCAGATGTTAGTTAGCAACTGTAATGAGTCTTGAGTGATAGAAATATTTCTTCAGAAGAACATAACTAGTATGAAATATTAATGATGAAACCAAAAGTGATTTGTAGAATGATATAATAATAAATATGAGGACCAGACGGTGGGGCAGATGTAATGTGACTGGACCCACATGGGAAAGGCCTGGGTTCCCATCCCATAAGCAAGCACACATGCCTATGATCCGTGCCAGTCAAGGCTGGAGGTGAATAGTGGCCTAAGACCCTATTGGAGTGCTTTTCTCTGTCTCTCTGTTTGTCACTGAAGAAACAGAAAGACAAAAGTAGAATTTTTAGTTGTTTTGAGAAGTTTTAATATTTCATTTGAAAAGTTTTAATATTTCATTTAGAAAAAAACAATGCATCTTTGCATTGTTTTTCTAGCCCTGTTCAGTTCTCCATAGTGTTCATATAAAATATTTTCTACTCTACATCTCCCACTCTTATCCTTTTATTTACGTTCATAAAATAGCCTGCCTTCTACTTTGCTGCAAACTTCTATACCCTGAAATTCCTATCACTTTTTACTTGCAGAGTGTTTTTATAAATTTATCCATGTTTTCTGTGGTTTCAGAAGAGGTTTCCTCCTTTTTGGTCTAACTTCTCCCATTTTACTAATCAGTTCAAAACTATTTAATCCAATTCTGTTCTGAGCCAATTTAGGAATTTGAAGATGAGTTATGTCCCCCTGTAGGCACTCACTGCATCTCCTGTCCCATCAATTATATTCTATCACACTTGCATCATCGGGCTTGCCCTTTCCACTGACTTATTTTTCTCTGCAAGTATGAAAGTACAGTGCAAGAAAAACAACAATCTCTCCCTGTCTATTGGCTGTCTCTCGCCCTACTGTTACTTCCCAATTTTTTAGTAACATTCATGTCTATAACATTCATTTATATTCATTCAGCACCTAATAATTCCTTTATACTCCTGCTTTTATTATACCACTCTTTTGTAATTTAAAAAAAAACTCTTCTCTGGTCTTCCAGTAGTACTCTTTGTGTATTCCTGTGTGTATTATTCTTCTTCATGACTTTTTTCTTTCTTTTTTAAAGAGAAGCATCTTTTTGAAAATTATTTCCTCTATGACAGAGAGAAAAAGAGAGAGAGAAGCAGCACCAAGACAGGCTCCTGATACCACATTCCACCTCCAGTATACAGCCAGCCCTGGATCACGGGCAAGTGCATGCCCAGCATACCCAGGGAGGTCTCTGGATTTGAACTGAGAACCTTCTCTGTGGGATTGCATCACAAAGCACCACATCTGGGTCATTCTAAGCATTATTATTATTATTATTACTATCATTTTGGGAGAGGTTTTTGCTATAGGGCACATGCACTCACCAGAAAGACAGAGAGAGACAGAGAGACAGATGGCGAGAAATCATCCCCCAGGAGGGATGGCCACGCCACAACCCCTTCTCCTCCATTCTCCTCTTGGGATCTTGGGCCCACACGCACATGCCCCTGGTGTGAGTTTAAGCCACTGGGTCTGGGACTCAAACCATGGTCGACTACATGGGAATCCAGCAACATAGACATTACGCCAACTGCTGGTTCCTCTAAACATTTTTTATAGCTTGAAATTAGCCCCTTTGTTTCTGGGTTCATGATGCTAATTTGTATTATTGTCCTTTCAACTTTTCTTCCTTTTTCTATTGTTCTTTCTTGCTATAGAGCATGTATGCTCACTGGAGTGGAGTGGAAGGGAGAAACAGAGACATAGATATCAATAGATAGATATCAATAGATAGAAAGATAGATATCATCCCTAAAGGGCAATGACCATGCTGCAGTCTCTTCTCTTCCATTCTCCTCTTGGGATTTTGGGATACACATGCATCCAATATGTTTTTCCAGCTGTGAGGTCTAAGACTCTTACCACAGTTTGCTGTGTGGGATCCAGCTGCCTTAACCGCCATGCCACCTTGCTGGTCCCTACAATGTTTTCTATCTTTAATTTTTTGACAAAATTATGTATTCACTAAGATATCTATTATCATAACTCTGACTTATTAATCTGTGTAATTGCCTGTCAAATCTTTTTGTTCTGGGGGAGGAAATTCCCATCAGGGATTGGGATGGGTTTGTCATAGGAGAGAAGGAGGGGGCTTTGGATAGAACTCTGGTAACTTTGTTTTTATTTATTTTTTACATGTTATTTTTAAGTCTTTCAACATAATCTAGTAATAGTCTCTTTGTTATATCACCCCATAGATCTATTAAACTAACCCCATAATTGGTAAAAAAATATTTATATATGTGATATTAGCATTTATAAAGAAGAAAGCATTGCAAAATTTTTACTTTTACCTAAGTTTTTGTGTGGGTATTAAAAATTGCATAGTTTGTTAGCTCTAGCTAAGCAATTCTTGTTTGAATATGTACTTTTGACCAACATTTTCTCTTGTGTAATTGCTAAATGAAAATAAACAAAACTTAAAACAATTTCCTAGAATTAAAAAATAACAAGTGCAAGAGATCTTTTTCTTATTTAAAAAAAGGTATCCTAATAGTAACTTAATTTATTATAGGTACTTGAGTAACCTTAAAATGTTAGGTCAAATTTCTTATTTCATTCCTCTCTCAGAGTTCCTGGAACTCTATCTCTTTAGATTATCTGGTAAGTAGTTATCATTTTTCAGTAAATGTTTTTGAAAAGTTAATTTTATTTCCCTGTGGATATACATAAACAAGGAGATTTTCGAATTAAACATCTCATTTTTAGAATTTAAAAGGAGGATACATTTAGAGACAATTTGTTCTAATACTTTTTCTTTTTTTTGGTTTATTTACATTTTTTAAATTTTATTTTCTTTTATACATTCAATCACATTATTTAGCTTACAAAGTGAGTATTTCAACATGTGAACATTTCTCTTCTGTTAATTATCTTTGTGAAAGTAATACCAAAGTTAGAAACACCAGTCTTAGAAAGCCTGGTACAGTGAGTGCAACATAGACCCATGATCCTAAAATTGGGTGAATAATATTTGCAGTCATAGCAGTGCTAATGCTCCTTGCTTAAACACAAAAAGCCTGAGTCTCAAGGCAAGATAGAGGCAGCAAATGGCTAAATAGAGAAATATATCTGCCAATGAGGTCACTATGCTAATAACCTCATGCTGCTCATTGATAAGACCTGTCACTTACCTGTTGAAGATATTTTGTAGTTTTATCAACTGTACTAGGGAGAAATGTTCACCTGTTGAAATATTCATTTCATAAGCCAGATAATAATGTGATTGAATGTATAAAAGAAAAAGAAATATAAAAGTAAATTAAAAAAAAGAAAAGACATTGCTCTTGAATTGAGCTGTAAAATACAAAAAGAGTGGATGGTAACAAGAAGGCTGCTATTGCCAGGTTTAAAAGTGAAAAGAGTAGATAATACATAGAACATTCAAGATGTGGTATTTTGTCAGATGATCTGGATGTACATGTAGGTTTGTAGAGGATATCCCTATGAGATGCGAATGTGGCAATAGATCATGAGTGGTTAGAGTGTCAAATCTGCGAGTTTGTACTTTATTTAGTAGGCACCATTATTGACTGGAGGGTGAACCAATACTTTTATTTTTTTAAAAGAGGATGATAAAATAGCAGCTTTATTTTTAAGATAAATCAAGTGGCTAATAAAATAATTGGCAGAGAATATGTTAGTGCAGAAAGGTCAATTTTAAGAATTTTTTCCCCTCTTTTTTTCTCTCTTTATTTCATTTGTTTTGTTTTAGTTCAAGGTCTAAGCTAATAAGACTTTTCATTAGCATAGGGATCACTGAGATGAATAAAAAAGGCTAGAGGAAGAAACACCAGAAAACAAACAAAAATATAAGAATACAGAGAACAGATTGAAGATGGGAGAAATGAAGAGGTTTTGAACCAGAATAAATGGGATGACAATGCTGAATAGAAACAGGCAAGTCTGGGGGAGGTGCGGATCTGAGGCAAAGGGCGGGGATCATGAGTTTGTTTTCAAGCATGAGGAATTAGGGTAAAAGGATAACAACCAGATGAGAATATTCAGGGCATGTTAGGAAATTCAAGAGAGAGATGAAGACAAGTGATAGAGATTTGAGAATCATCCACAACAAAACAAATCAAACAAAGAGACATATAAACAGAAACAATTCAACGAGGATTTTTATCTCTTAAAATGATTGTCTTGCTGAGGGATTCCATCTCCTGCCACAAGAGTTCTGGACTTCTCTTTTGTATGAGAGCTCTTGTATTTTGAAATTCAGTGCAATAATTATTGAGTGGATCATATTGTAGCATTGAAGGCTGTCCTTAAGAATAAGGCACTGTGGAACTGCTTTTGTCTGCTAATTGTTTAGTATTTTCCATAACTAGCTTTATCTGCACAAGGTTTCTGCTTGTGCTTGGACTTCTCATGCCAGTGCTTTCACCATAACAAGCTGAGGAATGCAGAAACTCTTCCAAAGCCTGTTTTGGCAGAAAAGTCTTTCATGGGGTTTTAAGCTTAAACTCAGTTGAGTTTGTGATCTCTCAGAGCTATATCACATTTGACTAGATTTAATCATTTTTGTATTTTAATGACTAACAATATGAAATCCAATCAAAACTATTAACATACAGAACAGAGGGGGTAGAATCATACGGTATTAATACCATTTCTGGGAATATTTCAGGAAGATGGAAACCAGGGATATGGAGCTACTAATTGAGACTTTTATGGGAATCTTATTTTTAAAATTCAATAATGAAAGCAAGTAACTAATAGTCCAATAAATGAAAATAAGAGAGAATGTATAATTCTATCACTTGGGAAGAGAACTTAATAAAAGCAATAAAAAAAACCCAAAAACTTAGGTCCAGCTGCTGTGGTGCAATTAGTAACATACTGGACTGCAGAGCTGGAAGCCACATATTGACTGCTGCTTGGAGCACCAGCCCAATGGTCTTGAAACATGCTGGGTGCATGTGTGCACACTTGGGATCTTGGTGTCAAGTAGAGGACTGAAGACAGGAAATAGTGACATGACCAGCTTCTAAAAAGGGTGCTTCTCTCTTTCTCCTCTCTTTCTCTCTCCTGTATGCATGCTCTCTACGATGGACAGCCAAAAGACTGAAATAAAATAAAACACTTATTATGGATACCTAACATTGTATGAAAAATAATCACTTTTACATTATAGGGTTTAAAAACTGGTTACATTAATATTTTTATTATTTTATTTATTTATTTATTTATTTATTTATTTATTTATTTATTGGAGAGGTTTTTGCTATAGGGCACATGCATTCACCAGAAAGAGAGAGACAGAGAGACAGAAAGCGAGAAATCACCCCCTCTTCTCCATTCTCCTCTTGGGATCTTGGGCATGCATGCATATGTGCCTGGTGTGAGTTTAAGTCACCATGTCCAGGACTCGAACCACAGTCGACTATATGGGAGTCCAGGACCATAGCCATTATGCCATGTTCTGGTCCCATTATGTTTTTATTTTTTATTTTAATTTACATTTAATCACATGTATCTTTACAGTGTATGCATTACTTTTTCCTGCACAAATACCATGCATATCAGTCAAGACAACGATGTTACTATCTACATTATCATCAGCAAATAGTTTTCATTTTTTCAATCAATTAAACGTACCTCACTTTTTTTCCCCCTCTCTCTTCCTCTATTACCCATCTTGGCATTACCCCTATACTTACTGTCTCTAATATCTATGGTTGCCCTCCCAGCTTCTCTACCTTCTAAACTTTCAGTTTCTGCTATAGAGCACAGACAATTGGTATATATTGAGTGGGGACATACCAAATCTGTCTTTCATAGTCTGGCTTGCTTTGCTTAGCATTGTCTTTCATATTCGTCCACTTTGTATCAAATGTCAGTCTTGTTTTTTTTTATGGCTGAGTAGTATTCCATAGAGTACATATGCCACATTTTTTCTATACAATCATCTACTTTTGGACATTTGGGTTGATTACAAGTCCTGGCAATTGTAAATAATGCTGAAATAAACATGGATGTGCAAGTGTTTTTCCCATTGAGGGCTTTTCTATCCTTTGGGTAAATACGTAAGAGTGGAATTACTGGGTCGTATAGTAATTCCATTTGTAGGTTTCTGAGGAATCACCATATCATTCTCCAAAGTGACTGAACTAATTTGGAAAATTGGTTACATTTTTACAGAAAAAATGTGTGTATAAAATTAAAAATGGTCAAAACTTTCCCATGTCTCAGTTTAGGAACACAAGACTACACAAAAATGATTAATGGACATTATTCAGTTACATATTGAAACAAAACAGCTTTATAGAAAGGGATAAACATTTAAGAGTTAATTTTTAAAAAATTAAACCTAAAATAATTATCTAATGTGTAACACTGAGTATATCTATTAGTTAATCTGGGCACTAAGTTACATTTATAAAATAATGTTCTGCAAATATTAAACTTAAAATCCAATTATTCACCTATACTTCTTTGCTCAGCCTAGGTGGCACAATTTATATTATATTGGACTAGAGTGCTGGAAGTCACATGGACAGCTGTGGGCTCTGATCCCTGAGTCATGTGTGGGCACCCAGGTTTTTTATGAGCTGGAGGGCTGAGGAAAGAAGATTGTGAAATGAAACCCTGGGAAAATTCTCTCTCTGTTGTCTCTAACACATGCACACATGTGCAGTCATAAAAACAATTTAAAAAATAGTCCTTTTTCTTTTCTAAAACAATAGTAAAATTAGGTGTAGTTTCATTCTTCTAAAGAGTACTGATAAATATAATTTCTTTGCATGCTATTGTTTCACACACACACAATTTTAAATATATATATGTGTGTGTGTGTGTATACACACGCACACACACATATATATATTTACTTATATTTATCATACAAGCAACAATATCTCTAGATTTCGAAAAAGAATGGGTGGGCTAGCTCAGTGGTTAAGGGAGCTGGATCCCACATGGCTGACCACAGTTGAAATTCTGGCCCTGGTGGTGTCAAAAACACGTCATACATGTATTTGAGAATTCCCAAAATATTGATGGGAAGGAGAAGTAAAGGAGCAAAGATAGCAGCAAGACCACTTCCCCTCTAGCAAATGCATGAGCTCTCTAGCAATTACACACACACATGTGCTCATGACATAGAAGAATGGATCTTATGATGGTAGTAACTAAATTCTGAACATCTAACAATCTAACAGACATTCAACAAGGTATATACTTGTAAAATATAATTAAATTACATTTTTAATACATATTTTATTCCATCCATTCGTTAGATATTCAGAGTATAAAACATGGGCTTTAGATCCTGGAAAACTAAACCATCACTTTATAATTATTTGAACTAAAAATATTACTGACCCTTCCAAGCTTCACTCTTCTCAAATATATTTTTAAAATAAAAGAAATAAAGCATGAGACCTAAGAGTGACATGGTTGCTGTCTTCCTCTTTGAATACGCTTTTCTACCAAGTGATGGTCATGTACATTTGTTTGTTGAGAAAACAACAAATGTCCATCCTCGCTGGAAAGGAGTTTGAAAAACCTACCATATTAAGCTGGGTTCATGGACATTCAGAACAAAATCATGAAGGTTTTTTTTTTTTTATAATTTTATTTATTTATTTATTTTTTGCTTTGTTTAGAAAAGGAGAAACATTTATACAATAGATACCTAGGTAATCACGTGAGAAAAATAATATTCGTATGGAGTAATATCCACTCCACAAATACTGCCATGGGGACAAAATGTGAACATTTGCACTTACATAACACAAACGATCAAGAACATAATATGTTATAAATATCAAAAACATCAATTTTCCAATGTTGTAAAAAATGTCTAATAATTGACTTATAAAGCAGTTGCCTAGGCATTTTTATAGAACCTATATATTTTGTTAGCAATATAAATTTTAAAAGATCCCAACTAGGTCATAGAAGTCTTGATGTTGACACAAGTCTTCTAAATTTTATACTTCTAGTTTAATCATTGATTTCTTTTGCTTAGTGTGTTTGATATCAATAAGAAAATATAATAGTGTTCTTGACTTCAAATACAATAGTTTTTAAGGTTCACAGTAAGTATAGTATGCTGGTAAATGAAAATGGTCATATTATACATAAAATGCTTGAAAAAGTCTAGATAGAAAATTTAAATGATGTTTGATATCATTGGATGAAGCAAATGGAATTTAGATCTGAGAACTATTCCAGCCTACTGTGCCAGCTTTCCAACTTAATTGAATTAATTTTGGCAATCATGGACTCAGAGAAGCCTTTTGTTCCTGTGAGTTTCCCAAAGCACACGCTGCTGTCCTCGCCTGCTATAAGTGGACTGAGGCATTCAGAGGAGTAAGCACCTCAGTTTTGGTTATGGCAAAGCCCCTGGGCTGGTCTTCTAGTCCTATCAAAATCAATCAATCAATCAAGATATACTGTATAACTTTTCATGTATTGATATCTCACCTTAACTAGATTGTATAAGTATACTTCAAAGTTTGTAAAAAATAGAATTAAAGCATGAGTTTATTTTGGTGCAAAATAATTTAAAATCCATGTATAGATTTTTTTAAAAGAATCATTTTATTTAATAATATATTTTTTTTATTTGACCAGAGAGAAAAAGGGAAGTGAAAAAGCAAGCCTCCAGGTCTGGGATTTGAACTGTGTTCAACCATGTGGGAGTTCAGTGCCTTAACCATAATACCATCTGTCAGCCCCCATGCATAATTTTTATAACAGACACTTCCCATGACTTATTTTTTTAAAGAATATTCATTTATTTATTTATTTAAATTTGACCAGAGATGGCCAGAGTGAGAGAGAGGAAAAGTGAGAAAGCAAGTTGCCAGGTTTGGGACTCGAACCATGGCTGGCCATGTGGAAGTCCAGCACCCTTAACCACCACACCACCTGCTGGCCCCTCCCATGCCTTTTTAAAGCCTCTTCATATGTGTCAAGAATACATGACATATATGACTTTTTTTACGAGCCTACATTGTTGCATATGATTGGTGTTGGCTGAGTGTTTTCTTTGATAATTAATGTAAAACACATTGCCTTTCCCTAGCATTTACTATCTAAACGTTTATGTACTAAAAAAAAAAAAAATCCTTGTTATATTCTTTGAAAGCAAGTTATTAAGGTTTCACCTAGTTTCTTGATACTCTCTGCATGATGCTGCCTCAATGGAATTATATGGAGTAATGTCATGAGGCCATTTCTATGTTCAACTTGTACTCAGAATAAATAGTTTCTTTTTTATGCTCTCTCTCATATATTGGTTAGTAATGGAATTACACTATCTTAAATGATATCAGGGCTAATTAGTCCTATCCTTCCTTAGTTATAGAACTTTCAGAGTTTGGAAGGGTCTAGGGAATCACATGTCTCAGGATTTGCAAAAGAGGAATCCGAAACAAGAAAGGTCTGAGTTATCCGTTTAAGAGACATGTGTTGAACATCTGTCAATTAATTAGTCTCAGACTAAGTCCTGAGGATAAAAAGGCAAATTAGAAATAATCATATAAAGATTAAATGCAGTATTATGTATTCTAAACGGAATATAGCACCTGGCATACCACATTCATTTGTATAATAACATTTGAACATTTTACATTTAATATTATGGCTCCCAATTTTCCTACATTAGAAAAAAAATTAAAAAGGCTGGGGAATCTGATTTTTTTTTTTTTGAGAGAGATTTTTGCTATAGGGTATGCATGCTTGCCGGAGAGACCAAGAGACAGGAAGGGAGAAATCATCTCCCAAGGGTGATAGCCACACCGCAATTCCTTCTCCCCCATTTCCTTTTGGGATTTTGGGCATGCATGCATACACACCTGGCATGAGTTTCATTCAAGCCACTGGGCCTGGGATTTGAACCATGGTCAATCATGTTGGAGTCCAGCATCTTAACCAGTATGCTACATGCTGGTCCTGAAAGCTGATTCTAAGAGAACCTCAGACAGTCTGAAATGCATCTGCCCCAAAACTCTTTCCAGTTTTACATATTAAGTAATTTCTCCTCCCATAGGAAAGAACTGAGAGGTGGACGCATAGGAAGAAACTTACTCACTTTCCTAACTAATGAGTTAAGGCAAAAATCTGATAAATGAGAGAGTTGTTTTGTTTTGTTATTTGGTTTTGTTGATTTGGTTTGCTTATATTTTTTCTCTCCAGAATGTACAATGCACTCAAATAGAGAACAAAAAGCTACAGTACTACATAGCAGAGAAGTCATCTTTCTCACTATACATGATAATTACTAGGTCTTTCATAGGCATTAAGGAATGAAAGATCAATACTGAAAAGATTATGCACTGAGCAAATAAATAAGTCAAAAATCTATTAATAATAAAGAGAAAATAATCACAGTTGAATTATAAATTTTAGAGAGAGCCTTTTATTCTGTTCAGGAAAATTGATAAATCCTTTAGAATTAAAAGTGAGACTAATAGCATGGTTTTGGATAAATAAAACAAGAAACTTCAAGCTACTTTGCTAAGAAATCAAATAAGAATGGAATGAGGGCATCTGAAGAGGAAAGAAAATGGAAGAAAAAGAACATCTGTTCCATAAAAAACATGTTGCAGTTCAGAAAAACTTCTTTTTCACCAGTTCTAGGTTCTAAACTGGTTGAGAAATAGATAAGGAGTAAGATAAGTATCAACATATTAACTTTAACAGGGGTCAGACTGACTTGGTGAATTAAATTGAATGTGGAGCCAAATGGGACTTTCTGCTTCTTTGCTCCTGCATTTGAATTGATCACAAAGGCATGGGACAAGGTGTTGGACTGGATATAATCAGAGGAAATCTTGGATTTTCCCAGATTTTATTGCTGTTCATAGAGAGTGGCCGTCATCACCAAGTCCCAGGCACTGACTTGGTTGCTAAGAATACGGGGATTCATAGGGAAAAAGTGACAGAGAATCAGGCGCCATGGGCAACTGTCAGAGAAGACAACATGCCTATGTCAAATACTCAGGTCGTGCTAGGTTGTGGTTGTGATGGTGGTGGTGGTGGTGAATAGCTGGTTTCACTCAGTAGAAGCAGCCCTGAAGCAAAAATGGATATATTAAATCCAAATATCACGAGACAATAACTAGCCATCAGGGGTCTATTTGCCCTACAAATCACCAAACTTTAGTAGGAAAAAAGAATATGATTTTTAATGATACCATTGCTCCGTTTGCCATCAAGAAAAAGGATCCCAACAAAGCTTATACATAAATACCCCAGAGATAAACAAGATGCTAATTCAATTGAACTTTCTGTTTTGACGGTATATAGAAATAATGGGCATCTGTTCAATTTTAAGAAAAATGAAAAAGGGAAGGCAGCAGTCAGTATGAGTAGCCTGGACTGTATTAACCAGTGAAAAAAGCTAAACACAGGGCCAGCAGGTGGCATGGTGGTTAAGGCTCTGGACTTCCACATGGTTGACCACAGTTTGAGCCCCAGACCTGGCAGCTTGTAAATCATACCGGGCAGGTCTGTGTGCATGTCCAAAATCCTAAGAGAAGAATGGAAGACAAGGATTGCAGCTTGGCCATTCCCTGTTCCTACCCTCAGAGAGGGTAATTTCTCATTTTCTCTCCCTGTCTTTATCAAGTGAATGTACTCTATGGTAAAAACCCAAAAACAAAAGAAAACTTAAAAACATAATTCATGCCTGGTCACTTGTCATCTCAAGTGATCTGCAGATTTTGGAGCACCAGCAGAATAATATCTGGGCAAGGCAATAACTCTTTTAGAAAGTAGTAATAATATGATAATGTGAGGTGTATTCAGAAATCATGATTTCAGAAATCAGGACTGTAGTTATAAGAATTAGACCCACAGAATATATGAAAGGGGAATGATGAGGTTGTCCAGTGGTAGGACAAACTATGGTTATAATGTTTCTGTGACTTCAGCTCATACCTACATTCTTGTTTGGCTGGGTTATGAGGTTCCATTTAATTTTATTTTCTTCTTTGTTACCCTCTTACTACTGTTCCTCTTTCTTTGGTGGCTTGACTTTGTGATAATTTAACCTCATCTTCCATTCAACTCTTGGTAGACAAAATGGCAACTGGTGCAAAGGAATCTAAGATTGATGGAACCCGGGAGAAAAGTGGCTGCCTTAGCGGCAGTGTCTTCACTGGGCCTCAGCAGAACAGCAGTGGTTCATTCATTCCACACTCAGTGGTGTGCCAGTACAGCACATCCAAGTAAAAATAAGATCTGAATAAACATTTGCTCTGTGGGGAGGACTGTGGGTATAGAGAAATTAGTCAATGGGTACAAAGTTATAATTAGTTAGCAGGAATAAATTTTGGCGTTCAATTGCATAGTATGAGTGACTATGACTTAAAATATTGTATTGTATATTTCAAAATAGGTAAAACAGCATTTTGATTATTTTCACCACAAAGAAATGATAAATGTATGAGGTGATGAATATTCTAAATATTCTAGTTTGATTCTTACACAATGCATGCATGTATCAAAACATCATACTGTACCTCATAAACATGTACAATTATTATGGGTCAACTGAAAACAAAATTTAAAAACATGTTTTTTTTTTTGTTTTTTTTTTTTTTTGGAGAGGTTTTTGCTGTAGGGCATGTGCACTCCCCAGAAAGACAGAGAGAGACAGAGAGACAGAAAGGGAGAAATCACCCCCCAGGGGCGATGACCATGACACAATGCCTTCTTCTCCATTTTCCTCTTGGGATCTCGGGCACGCATGCACATGCACCTGGTGTGAGTTTAAGCCACCGGGTCCAGGATTTGAACCACGGTCGACTACATGGGAGTCCAGCGACATAGCCATTATGCTAACTGCTGATCCCAAAAACATGTGTTTTTAAGAAATGAATATCTAAGGGATACTAAGGACCCAGTTTCTTTCACATGGGGCATTATATGTTCTTGGAAATAATCAAATAGGATCTACTCAGTTTAAAGGAGGGCCTATATTTATAAACTAGGTTCTGATATAAATGTATTGGTCTTTCTAACTCAGGTGATAACCACTAGCTAGCAAAGATAAAAAAGAAAAAAATTCTGTTAAATTCTTTCAGTATTTACCAGACCATACCCAAAAAGTAGAAGAAAGGAAAGGAAGGAGGGAGAAAAAATGGAAGAACTTTGTTTTCTATATTTGGGTACACATTGGCATAACAATCTGGTCATAACATTCCTTCATGAGTGTCATAAAAAAAAAATAACTGATTTTTGTGACCAGCAGCTGGCATTAATGATTATGTCACTGAAGTCACATGGTCCATGCAGTTCAAGTCCGAGATTTGGATGCCTGAAACTCACACTGAACACATTTGAGTATGTACCCCAAATACTGAGAGCATAATGGAGGAGAAGGGATTGTGGCATGGTCATTCACCCTCAGGGGTGATTTCTTGCTTTTTAAAATTTTTTTAATTGCATTTATTTATTTGTTTTACATTCATTCACTGAGCATTATCACAACATACAAAACTGCAATTTCCAGGACCAGCAGTTAGCGTAATGGCTATGTTGCTGGACTCCCACGTGGTCGACCACGGTTTGCGTCCCGGACCCAGTGGCTTAAAAAAACTCACGCCGGGTGTGTGTGCGTGCATGCCCAAGATCCTGAGAGGAGAATGGAGGAGAAGGGATTGTGGCGTGGCCATCCCCCCTTGGGGGTGATTTCTCGCTTTCTGTCTCTTTGTCTCTCTCTGTCTGTCTGGCAAGCGCACGCACCCTATAGCAAAAACCTCTCCAAAAAAGTAAAAAAAATAAAAAACTGCGATTTCCCATCCAGACCACACTGTATATTGGCTCAATCGTACATATTATTTGTCAACAAATAATTTTCCATTTCTTGTTTCAGATATATATTTTTTTCTGAAACATTTTTTAATGAATTAATTTATATTCATTCCCTAAGCATCGTCAGAGCATACAGAATGTGATTTCCCATCCAGAATATACTGCATAATGGCTTAATCATGCACGTTATTGTCAATAATTTTCCGTTTCTAGTTTCATATATATATATATTATATTATATATACACACACACAAATATACATATATGCATATATACATATACACATATACAAATACATATATGTATATATATGTATTTTACCCCTATTTCTGACACTCTGCCCTTCCCCCCCTCCTCCCACACTATCTCTGGTGTCTACAGTTGTTTTCCATTCCTTTGCCCCCCACATTTTATTGATCACACAATTTCTTATATAACCTAACTACTTTCAATAGCAAGTTCAGCTAGTAATTTCAAGAAAAGCAGTTTTAACTTTAATAAATCAAAGAAATGCTAAGAAACTTTGCTTAAAACTTAAAGCCAGGGGGACCAGCAGTTGGCACAATGGCTATGTAGCTGGACTCCTGTGTAGTTGACCACAGTTCGAGTCCCAGACTTGGTGGCTTAAACTCACACAGAATGGAGGAGAAGGGATTGTGGTATGGCCATCCCCTTGGGGGGTGATGTGGTGTGGCCATCCCCCTAGGGGGTGATTTCTCACTTTCTGTCTCTCGGTCTTTGTCTTCCTGGAGAGTGCATGTGCCCTATAACAAAAACAATCTCCAAAGAAAAAAAATTAAATTAAATTAAATTAAATTAAAAAATAAAAATAAAAAATAAAAAAAACTTAAAGCTAGGAAACAGGTTAGGATTCTGTTCAAATAGTAGGTACATGAATCTATCGACAACTCAAGACAAGACAAAAATTCTTAAAACAGGGAAACAAAGCCTCGAAGAAAATCAGCAATATTTTAGTCAAAAGTCATGAATTGCTATTTCACCAGTTCAGTCTCATGTACTTAATCTATCTTCTGTTGTGGTTCAATCTTCCCGATTAAATTCTGGGATATAATATTCAACTCCAGACGTGTCCCTACGGTTAAGTTGGCCATTTTCTTAGTTTTTGAACCCTTATTTCTGTGTTTCTGTATTTAATTTTCCTGGTATAGCACTCCTTTGAGAACTTCTTGGAGATCTGGTCTGGTGTTGGTAAATTCTTTCAGGCTTTGTTTATCTGAGAATATTCTTGTCTTTTCCCATATGAAGGATAATCTTGCTGGGTACAGTATTCTTGATTGCAATTACTTTTCCCTTAACACTTTGAATATATTTTCCCATTCTTTCCTGGCTTGCATTGTTTCTTTTTTTCTTTTTTCTTTTTTTTTAGAGGTTTTTGCTATAGGGCACATGCGCTCACCAGAAAGACAGAGAGTGACAGAGAGACAGAAAGACAGAAATCACCCCCCAGGGGGGATGGCCACACCACAATCCCTTCTCCTCCATTCTCCTCTTGAGATCTTGGGCACACATGCACATATGCCTGGCCTGAGTTTAAGCCATCAGGTCGGTCCAAGACTCGAACCACGGTTGACTACATGGGAGTCTAGCGACATAGCCATTACTCTAACTGCTGGTCCTGCATTGTTTCTGATGAGAGATCTGCTGTTAGCCTGATAGGATTCTCAGGAGCAGTGGAAGAATCTTCTTTCAAAGGCCTGCCCCTTGCCTCTCCACTTAAGTTTGTGGGCTGGTGGCTGAATTATCAGTGTAAAGTCTTCAGTTCTCTTTTTTCCCTGAAATCCGATTTCTTGCTTTTTGACTCTCTCTTTGTCTCTCTAGTGAGTGCAAGGGCAAAAGAAACAAAAAACAAAATAACAAAAAAACAAACAAAAAACCTCTAAAAAAATTAACTGATTTTAAAAGGTTTACTAGGTTTATTTAAATTTAAGAAGATGACTTTATTTAGAATAGAAATGTTCTCTCCCAAAGTAAAATATAAATACCTTAAATTTCCACAAAAAAAGAAATGAAACACTTTCATAACTTTTGGAAGACCTTAGGTAAGCATATCAATAACCCTAATGTACATTCACTATTTTGATTATGCCATACTGCTTTATTTAGAATTAAAGTTCATCTCACTCATTATATCATAATGATCATAGAAAAGGAAATGTAAGAACAAAAATAAAAAACAAATGTCTATATGGAAATAATAAGTTATGTATGCATTTCAAGAGCACAGTCATATTGAAGACAATATCAAAAACTGGGAGGCAAAATTAACTCATCTCTTCTTGAATTTACTCAGACACCAAAAAAGTGTTTTCACAGTTGTCAGTTGCCATAGTTGACAAGGAGTCCAGCTGAATAAAGCAAAAGAAAAAGTGGCTGGTAATATGAGTTGACATCAAAGTTTTATGGAATTCCAAACTTGAGTAGACATCTTGGTAAAGGAAAGAGTAGAAAATAAAATTAATTAGAAGATTATGCTGTTCCTTCTTTGGGGCTTGAATGAAGTTATATAGAATTCTTAACCACAAAATTCACACTTAATGAGAAGTCAGTTTGCCCTTGTTTTAGGTCAATTGATCTAAAACAAAAAGTTTAAATGTTTGATGAAAATTCTCTCTGATTAAGGAATCAGTTCTAGGAAAAGTAAATTTCATTTGTAATGAAAGCAGGGTACAAATGAATGGTATTTATATATAACAGAAGAAAATTAATATGAACTTAGGATCATCAGGAGAAGACTAAAACAGAAATAAACACTGAAGCAAAATTTTGTCATGTCTTGACTAAAAGCTTAAAATGTTCTCAGTAAATTGGTAAAACTGTTTATATACTGGGTTAAAGTTTTCCCAACTTATTTTGGCTAAAGTTTAGTCTTGGTCAATTGATCTTCATAGTTATACATGTGTCAAGGTTATTTACTGGATCATCAGGAAAGTCATGAAAATTCATGGTTTGCATAGAAAAACACAGACAGAGACCAGCAGGTAGCATGGTGGTTAAGGCACTGGGTAATCCCACATGGTTGACCACGGTTTGAGTCCCTGGACCTGGAAGACTGCTTTCTCAATATCTACCCCTCCCATCTCCCATGTCTCTCTCTGGTCAAATAAAAAATAAACGAATGAATAAATGAAATGAAATGAAATAAATCATTATTTAAAAAAAAAGAAAAACACAGACAAAAAAAACCCCAACCTAATACATAGTGAGAAAGAGCTTTCATTATTTCTTAACATCAGCAGATAGATAACAGGTACATGTAGAGAGAATTTTTTCTTTTAATTTACACTTATCAAAGTAAACTTTTGATGTTAAATTTCCACTGGAGTTAGCAGACCCAAGTAGAGGAAACTTGGATAACTTGGACTTCAATTATTCTGGTTTATGTTGCAACTACTTTTCATCATAAATGAATAAACTCTCATATGTCTGTGAGTTTTATGAACTGTTTTCTTGTAATTGTGATGTCTGGTTCACATATAATTATACATATTTGTGGAGCATTTTTGTGGTATAAGGTATATTTGAAAGCATGTGTACAGTGTAATCAAAACAAAATTATTGTCATATTCATCTTCTTCAGCAATGAACATTACATTATGTTGTGTAATCCAGTAACAGTTCTACTATTTTTTTCGAAATATATATTGTGTTGTAAATGACATTTATACTCTGCTGTGGCATAACATTCCAAACCAATTCTACTTGTTTATATTCATTCTTCTGTCAAACTTTTTTTCATTAATCTCCCACTCCCTCCAGCTCTCCTTCCATGCAGGGTCTGGAATCTACCATTACTCTCTCTACTTCTATGTAATAAAGTCCTTCAGTTTTCACTATGGAGTATGGACATTTAGTATATTTAAATTGAGGATATTAAGTATTTATTTTTATTGACTGGCTCATTTCACTTTGCATTACATGTATTAGATTTGTCCACTTTGTGTCAAATGACAGAATAATTTTTATAGCTATTTAGTATTCCATTGTATTTACATGCCACATTTTCTTAATCCATTCATCAGGGTTTGGGCACACTTAGATTAATTCATATCTTGGATATTGTAAATAATAGTGCAATGAACATAGATGTACAAATTTCTTTCTGATAGAGTAATTTCCTGTTTTCAGGATAAATACTCAAGAGTGGGTATTTACTAGATCATAGAGTTTCATTTTTAGATTTTTGAGGAAACTCAATGCTATTTTCCATGATGGTTATATAATTTATAATTCTACCAGCAACATATGAGGATTCTCTTTTCTCTGCAACCTCACTAGCACTTGCTATTTGGTTTTCTTATCATAGCCATTCTGACTGGGGCTTGATGATCTCTCACTGTGGTCTTGATTTACATTTCTCTTATGATAAGAGATATTGAACTTTGTATATGTTTTAGCCATTATTTATCTTCCTTTATGAGTTGTCTGTTCAGGCCAATTACCCACTTTTTAACTGACTGTGTGTGTGTGTGTGTGTGTGTGTGTGTAAAAGAGTAGTTTAAGTTCCTTATACAATATATTCTGGTTATCCTTTATCTATAGTTTTCATATAATGTCTCCCATTCTATGGGTTATCTGTTGTTATCTTTGCTGTTCCTAAGCTTTTAGCTTTATGTAATCCTACTTGTCTATTTTTGGTGTTGTCTCTCTTCAGGAGTCTTATTTAAGAAATCTTTGTTGGGTCAGTGGGTGGTGTGGTAGTTGGGGTGTTGCGCTCCCACATGGCAGATCATGGTTGGGTCCTGGACCTGTTGGCTTGGGGGGGGTCCTACTGAGCAAGTGTGCATGCATGCCCAGGATCCCAGGAGGAGAATAGAGGAAAGGGAATTGCAATGTGGCCATCCCTCTCTGTTGGGGGAGGTGATTTCTCACTTTCCCTCTCACCACTTCTCTTTCTCCAGTGAGCACACGTGCCCTATGGCAAAAGCCTTTTAAAAATATCCTAGCCTACTCAAAACAAAAATTTAAATTGTAGGGCATATGAACTTGTCAGAGAGATACAAAAAGAGAGAGAAAGGACTCCTAAAGGGGTATGGCCTTGACACAATTTCTTCTCTTCCATTTCTCTGTCCTATTGGAATTTGAAGCATTCATTCTCATGTGCCCTACATGCTTTTCAAGCCAACTGAAACTTGTATTTGAATCAGTCAGCCATATAGAATCCAGCTCCCTTAACCTTTAGGTGATGGGGCCAGCACCTTTCTCCAATATTTTGAAATATTTCCCTTGTGTTTTCCTCAAGCAATTTTATAGTTTTAAGTCTTTACCCATTTTGAGTTAATTTTGGTAGATAGTGAGAGATGGGGGTTTAGTTTTATTCCTCTGCAAATGGATATCCCATATTCCCAGAACCATTAGTTGAAAAAACTGTCTTTTCTCCACTAATTACCTTGTGACTTTTGTTTACAAAAAAAAAAATCATTTGACTATATATTGTTGAATTTATTTATTTAGTTCTGGATTTTCTATTCTATTCCATTGGTCTGTGTGTCTGTTTTTGTACCAGTGCTATGCTGTTCTAGTTATTATGGTTTTATAATATATTTTGAAGTCCAGTAGTGAGATGCCTCCAACTTTATTTTTATTGCATGATATTGCTTTGGAGATATAAGGTCTTTGGTGATTTCAAAAAAATTTTATGATTTTTTTTCTTAGTTACATGAAGAATATCACTGACATTTTGGTAGAAGTTGCACTGAATTTGGAGCTCATTTTGGGAAGTATCAATATTTTAATTATATTGGTTGTTTCGATCTATAAATAAAGGATGATATTCCAATTTTTTCATATTTTTTTCAGGTTTAAAGATATTTTTCATAGTAGAGGTCATTCCATTTTTTGGATAGAATTCCTAGGAAAACTAAGACTAAAAATAGGAGTAGAAGTGAGCTAAGAAAGAGCATTAGTGAAGTGACCTCTGTTTATTTAGACTACAAATATTTCTTAATATACCACATGTCAATCTAAGTCTTTGAGGATGCAGCAGAGGATCAAACATAGCAAATCCTTGTTCTCTAGGTTTAGCATTCTGTTTACAAAGATACTAAAACCAATTAAAGTACTACAAGTAATGAGATCAGCAGATGGTGTATTGGCTAAGTCACTGGACTCCCGTGTAGTAAACTGAGGTTCGAGTCCCGGACCTGGTGGTTTAAACTCATGCTGGGCACATCTGCATGTGTGCCCAAGATCCCAAGAGGAGAATGGAGAAGAAGGTATTGTGGCATGGCCATCCCCCGGGGGGGTGATTTCTTACTTTCCGTCTCTCTCTGTCTTTTTGGCAATCACACGCATCCTATAGCAAAAAACCTCTCAAAACAAAACAAGACTACAAGTAAGTAATTTTAGATGGTTTTAGTTAAAACCCAGTTTAACTAAAACTGGGTTTGTAGTGCACATTTTGTTTGCCTCCCCAGGAATTTACTTTTCTTCATATAACTCATTTTCTTCTGGGTAAGATAATATTTACCCTCTTAATTGGTATGAACACAATTGCTCTAGAAGTAATGCCATCTTTTTACAAGTAATCTATTGAGCAATCCAGATCTAAGTAATGAAGTCAGGAATGGTATTATAACACAATTCTAGTCAGTGAAATACAAGGGGAAGATTATTCAAACCTCTAGGGCAAATGTTGCTGATTCCTAGGAGAAAGCCACTAGCAAGAAAATGACCTCTTTCTTCCTTTGATTGAGATGCGATGAACTGCAACAGCTATAGCTCTATGTGTCTGAGACAATCTCAAGAAACAAACCTCTTGCTAGCCATACTGATTTCTACCTGAGTCTCGCTATTTCAGTTACATAAGACAATGATCATACTTGTATAAATCAGTCTGACTCTAATTTTTGTTAGTCATCAAAAACCAATAAATAAAACCAGAGAAAATAAATATTTGAAGCATTAGAAAAGTGGGTGGGAGGGTGGTAAACAGGGGACAAGGTAGACTGCTTCAAACTTTTAGAAGCTTTTTTCTGGGGCTTACCAGATAGCCTATTTTTAGGGAAGCTAGATCCCACATGATAATTTCAGTTCAAATCCCAGCCCTGGTAGCTTGAGAAACATAATGGTCATATGAGACTTCATGATAAAAAAAAACATCAACAGGAAGGAGAAATGGAGGAGCAGAATGTGATGTGACCACAACACACTGGGGCTGGGATGGGAGCTTTAACTCCCACCCTCTCTCTCTCTATCTGTCTCTCTCTCTCTGTCTGTCTCTCTGACAAGTGCATGCACCCTCTGGCAATATTTTTTTAAAGAAGTTTGATTCTGAAGAATTATTTAAATTGAGATGAGAAGTCAACCATGATAAGCCATGAGAGGAGATCCTTCAGTGAAGTGGAAAGAACATTCACAATGTTCAGCTAAGAATAAGTATGAGATTAGATTTGAGCAATGTCTTATGCAAAAGGCTTGTGAGTAAGGTGAAATTTCATTCTAAGAGTATACAAAAGGCTTGTGAGTAAGGTGAAATTTCATTCTAAGAGTCATTAAAGCATTTGAAGTTTTGGGATGGCAAACTATGTTTTTCCTTCTGCATAATATTAAATCTGATGTTTTTAGCTACAATTAAAATGTGGTATATAGTTTACAGCAACCACATGTCATTTTACAGCACTAAGAAAATTAAAATGGAATTAACATCATTCTTATGGCATTTAAACTTGTCTTATTTCAAGAAGTATTCAATGGTAGGATTTTTTAGTAGATCATAAAAGCATTCTGTGAGTAAAATCAATAACTATGAAGTAAAAATGCAAGACAGTATTATTTTAACATAAAATAGAAACAATTGTGGAAATTTTATTTTAATTATCATAGCAATAAAAATAAATTGGGCCAGCTAGGAGTGTGGTGGTTAAGGGAGATGGATCCCACATGGCTAACTGCATGGTTTAAGCCCTAGAATAGATGACTTGAAAACCACATTGGATGTGTGTGTATCCAAAATCCTGAGAGGAGAAGGGATTGTAGCAGGGCCATTCCCCCTCAGGAGGATGCTTTCTCATTTTATCTCTTTCTCTCTCTTGTTCTCTGTCTCTCATGAGCTCACATACCCTAGAGCAAAAACTTTTTAAAAAGTAATATATAAAACTTTAAAATTTTAAGGTAGACTAAATGATTTTTTTCTTTAAAACTATTTCTTTCAAGACACGTGTGTACTAAAAGTAGGGTAATTGAGATAATTAAGGAGGCATGGTTTGAAGAGGAGGATATAAGTTTACTGGATAAATTTAAAATAGCTTTCTTAAATTTCTACATTGCTACTTTTTAAAAGTTTCTTTCATGAGAGTGAGATATAGAGAGACAAGAATCCTCAACAGGGTCTCATGCTGTAAATGCTCTCTCTGCCCTCATCCACCTTGCCAACTCTGCAGGATCATGGGCACATCACCTATAATAGAATGTTGACCAGGGAAATGAACCCATGATTTTCCATACAGATCCAGCTTTACTTGAATGGTACATTACTCCTGGATTCCCAAGCTGGCCCATGTTGTTATTTTAAAAACAAAACAAAACAAAACAAAAACTTGTACATCAAATTAATTTTTTCATGAACGTTTTGCCTTTTTCTATTTTCTGCATATACAGTGTGTGTATGTGTATGTGTGTGTTTGTGTGTGTGTGTAGAGAAAGAGACAGAAAGACAGATACCCTCCATAAGGTCCAGTCATACTGCAACCCCCTTCCTCTACTGTTCTAACTTGTTGAATCTTGGGTCATTAAGACTGAGTATTCAAAGCACGGTTGCCGTGTGGCTTCCAGCATCACAGTTTGGTATGTTATTGTCTGCTCACCACAGCTGAGTTCCATATTGCAACTCTTAACGAGCTATATATCATAATTTTTTTAAAATCATGCATATCTTCATAAAATATTCACTATAGACAGATATTAAATTTCAGAAATATTTACCAAATCCCTCTGTGTGCAATGCCCTATGCTAAAGACTTAGAAACTAAGTACAAAAAATAAGATTCTCTTCCTACCTTCAAATATCATACCATCTCAGAGAGGAGAAAATACATTTCAGACTTAAAAATATAAAATATAATGACAATTTTGAAAGAGATATAAACAGGGATTACAGAGATACCACTTTTGCTAGTAAATAAGAAAAGACATCATAGACAAGAATGTGAGGAGGGTCTTCACACAAAAGCCAGGTGCTCACAGGTGGGGCAGAAATTCCCAAGTAATTCTGAATTAAATAATACCTTTTTTAGTGGGTATAGTGTCTGATCACTCATGTCTGATTTACCAACTGTTAATATCAGGACTACATCCCGTTTAGCATCATCGAAAGGAGCCATACTTTTCTTTATAATTCCTGATGGACTGTATGAGGAGACTTCAAAATGTTTGTGGAAAATGGAATTAAGGTACAAATTTATTTTGGTGCAAAAAGTTTTGGAATCCATGCAGGTTGGATTTTGTTGTTGTTTATAATATGCATTTTCCATGATCTATTTGAAGCTGCCTTGTATATATGAAGCTTAAATACTAGAAACATACTTGCTAATGCCAAGAAAATAGCAATATGATAAAAGTCCAAGAAGAGAAGGTTTTGGTGATTTATTGTGCATTTTATTCTTATAGTAATTAAGTGGTAAGAAAGAAGATCACAGACCATGGGTAGCCAGAGAAGCTACAAGGTGTATTATAAAATAATTATAGTTCTAATTCTGCCAACCAATGCCTATATGATCTTGTTCTTTACCACTATGAGCTTTAATTTTAACATTTGTAAAATAAAAATAACATGCATGGGTTTGTTATAAGAGATACATGAGAAAATGTGTTGAAGTATTTTAGGTTCTAGAATTATTATGTCCAACATAGTAGCCATTAGCCATATGTGGCTATTTAAATGAAATAAAACTTGAAATTAAGGTTTTTAGGCATGTTAGTCACATTCCAAATACTTAATAACCAGGTGGCTAGTGGCTACCATATTGAATCACATGGACATAGAATATTTCTATCATCACAGGAAGATTTGTGATACAGCACTGCTCTAGAATGTGGTGTTCTTTCTATTTTAATAGTCATAGAAAAAGATGTTCTGGTCAATAAATGAACTCTTTAGATAGAAAATATCTAGATAGCTCAATGGCTCCTGAGAACTAGTGATTTCAGGGGAAAAAAAGAAATTAAGATTTTCTACTGATAACTCAGCCTCCAGCCCCCAACTTGGGTGGAGAGGCAAGGGACATTCATAAGACTCCTCCCTGGCTCCTGAGAACTAGTGATTTCAGGGAAAAAAAAGAGAAATGAAGATTTTCTACTGATAATTCAACCTCTAGCCCACAAACTTGAGTGGTAGGGCACCCCTCTAGCCTTTTCTCTGTTTTTGTCTCTGTCTCTCTCTGCCTGTCTCTGTCTCTGTCTTCTCTTTTTTTTGGTAACTTTTCCTTTTTAAAATTTTTAAGGTAAAGTATTCTCTTGACTTTAGGTACCTCCTTTATCTTGCTAATAATCCTCTTTCTACCTCCCATCCAGGAGAGGCAAGGGGCAGGACTTCAGAAGACTCCTCCATGGCTCCTGAGAACTAATGGTTTCGCATGACACGCTTGCACACCACACGGTTATTTATTTATTTATTTATTTGCCTTTAAAAAAATTTTTTTTTTAGCTTTATCCTTCTTTTTCTTTCTGTTTCTTCAGGGTTTTATTTTTTAAATTTTTTTCCCCTCTCTCTCTCTGTTTCCTTTTTCTTTAACTTACTACTCTGCTCCTCAATCTCCACTCAATGTGTTTCTAGATGGATCTAAGGGAACCACAGCCAAACATCCAAATACTATTAGGGTTAACATATTCCTCAGTATCCACTGAATCTGATGCACAAAGAAGAAATCTTCAGCAATTCTAGGTTCTTCAGATCCTTTTACCTTTTGCATAAAAGTAATTGTGAATAGTTTTTTCTAACTCCTATTCTTATATATAAAACCTGCCTAAAAATCAAATAATTTATATATATATATATATATATATATATATATATATATATATATATTCCCCCCCCCCCCCCCCAGGGCACAAGTGCTCACCAGAGAGTAAGGGAAAGTGAGTAATCAGTCCCCAGCAAGATGGCCACACTGCAATCCCTTCTCCATTTTCTTCCTCAGATTCTGGGCATACACACTGTACCCAGCATGATTTTCAAGCCACTGGGTCTCAGACTTGAACTGTGGTAGGCCATATAAGAGTCCAGTGTCTTAACCACCATACCATCTGCTGGTCTATAATTTTTCTTTCAGTACCCAACTATCTAAACATTAGATTCTAAAGCTTTGAGCTTTAAAAATATTTATGTATATAATAGCAAACAAATAGAGCAACTGTTTAATATGTGCCAAATACTCTCATTCTTTATATCATCAATTTAAAATTCTTCCTACCCCTCTTGCACACCTGTGGAATTTTCAGGTAAGAATTATTTTCCAATCTATAAATGAAGAAACAAGGTCAAGGAGTTTAATCTTATCCAATGAAGTCAACTACAGAATTTATTATCAACCTACATTTGACACCAAGCCATGCTCACAGATGTCTTTTGTTCTTCCTTATATTCCTAAAAGAGTGTGGAAATTACAGATTTTCACAATTACAGATTCTGTGCACCTTAACATCTAAATTTATAAGTAAAAAACTTTTACTTTTGAAGTCAGAATCAAACCTTTAAAAAATAAATCTACAGGGACCAGTAGTTAGCATAATGGCTATGTCACTGGACTCCCACGTAGTCAACCGCGGTTCGCGTCCCAGACCCGGTGGCTTAAAACTCACGCCGGGCACATGTGCATGCGTGCCCAAGATCCCAAGAGGAGAATGAAAGAGAAGGGATTGCGACATGGCCATCCCCCCTGGGGGGGTGATTTCTCGTTTTCTGTCTCTCTGTCTCTCTCTGTCTGGCGAGTGCATGCGCCCTATAGCAAAAACCTCTCAAAAAAATCTACATAATTATAAAGGCTTAAAGGCTAATGCTGGCAAAATGGAAATTTTTTAAGATCATGCTTAACAGTTCAGGTATAGAAAGCTGAAAATGTTGTTATTCCCAGATAATGTTTGTGCATTTTTGTAATTTGTAAACTATTTATTTATATTGCTATAAAATGAGAAATGTTATGCTATGAAGTTATATACTAAAACAGACTGTCCAAGTTTCTTTTTTGTTGCCCTAAAAATAGCAAAGCCTGAGAAATTAGTTCGTTCATTTTATTCACTGAATGTTTTGTCACAGAATAGATGGTGAAATTTAAGATTAACACTGAACCATTAATATAGCAGTTAATCCTAATCCGAAGGTGAGGGAATGGGTTAAACTGGGTCGCAAATGTCAAAGTAATTAATGTAGAACACACAAAGTCAGAAGTTGCACATAAATTGATGCAATGTGGGCCTCAATTTCAGGCGGAAAATCTTCTAAAACTATTTTAAAGATAAAGGCAGGAAGGGTTCTCTTTGTCATGTCATCTTTTCAACAAGTTTAACAGCTATTTGATACAAATGTTGTACATGATAATTGTATGTTTCTGTGATAATAATTGAGCTATTGTCTTGGTCTCTAGAATTCTCTTTATAGCAAACTGAGATTACAGAAGCAATTATATTTTGGTATTTAATACATTATCTTGTTCTCAAATTCTAAACTTTTAACTACTATCAGAAGTTTTGCCTCTTTAACTGTCTTTTTATGGATGGATGAAGTCTCAGACAGTGATTAGGCAAAACTGGTTCATAAATATATGAATATGGGTAACGAAGACTTGTAAAAACCATCACTTTTTTTAAATGAAGTTTGTCTTCATTAATTTACTTTTGATCATCTCAGAAAGTACTAAATCAGATCTGGGAACATGTTTTGAGTAATATAAGCAATTGCCATGCTTCCTTTTGGCCAGAACCGCCATCTTCCAGTAATTAACCAAAATGACGAACACGAAGGGAAAGAGGAGAGGCACCTGATACATGTTCTCTAGGCCTTTTAGAAAACATGGAGTTGTTCCTTGGCAACATACATGCGAATCTACAAGAAAGGTGATATTGTAGACATTAAGGGAATGGGTACTGTTCAAAAAGGAATGCCTCACAAATGTTACCATGGCAAAACTGAAAGAGTCTATAATGTTACCCACCATGCTGTTGGCATTGTTGTGAACAAACAAGGGCAAGATTCTTATCAAGAGAATTAATGTGGGTATTGAGCATATTAAGCATTCTTTTTTTTTTTTTTTTTTTAAGAAGTTTTTGTTATAGGGCTCATGTACTTGCCAGAAAGACAGAGAGAGACAGAAAGCGAGAAATCACCCCCCAGAGGGGATGACCATGCCTCAATCCCTTCTCCTTCATTCTCTTCTTGGGGTCTTGGGCACGCACGCACACGAGCCCAGCATGAGTTTAAGCCACCAGGTCCGGGACTCAAACCGTGGTTTTAACTGGAATGCATATATTCTAGGTTGAATGTTTTCTATAGTAGACTAAACTTTTTTGAGGAAGTGTAAGTAAAATATTTCTGTTGTACAACATTGAAGTGAGAGTACTCAAATAATCAATAGTTTTAGAATATTTAATAAATGTATCCATATGTGGGAGCCCAGTGACATAGCCATTACACTAACTGCTGGTCCCCAGCATATTAAGCATTCTAAGAGCAGAGATAGCTTCCTAAAATGTGTGAAGGAAAATGACCAGAAAAAGAAAGAAGCCAAAGACAAAGGTACCTGGGTTCAACTAAAGCGCCAGCCTGCTCCACCCAGAGAAGCACACTTTGTGAGAACCAGTGGAATGGAGCCTGAGCTACTGGAACCTATTCCCTATGAATTCATGGCATGATGGGTGTTAAAAAGAAACTAATCTGTGGTCTATAAAAAAAAAAATTATACCGAGTGTCTGCACTCTATGACTGAAACTGGTTGACTAAAGGTTGAACAAACATAAGAGATGGGTGTGAATGTCAGATATGGTGTATGTGGAGGAGGGGGGCCTAAGGAAGGACATTTGGAGGAGGAATACAGAGGCAGAGCATTGACGGAATGGGGAGGTGTGGTGTTACTGGCTGAAGATATTTTGATCAACTGGACTGGGGAGAAATGTTCACATATTGAAATGTTCACTTTGCAAATTAAATAATGTGATTGAATGTATAAAAAAATTTAAAAAAGAACTAAAGAAAACCTAAAAAAATTGCCATGATGTTTACATATTAAATAAACATTTTAGAAAATGAACCAAATAATAAATGAGAAGGATTTCTCCTGTAACACTTCAAGAGGAATAAAGAGTCCATACTGATGTTGTGAGTTAAAGAAATCAGTTTCAGATAATTGCCCTGATAAATAATATTTTTCCACTTAATAGGTTTTGTTTGCCTGCGTTGTTTGTGGAAAAGATTTTTATTTCTCAGATTTAGAAAGGCAGATTTCCACAAAAGAAAGTCTTGTGACTTAATTGATCTCTCAGAGGGAGTGTGTTCCAGCTTAGGAGGGCAAAGTATATTTTCTTGCTGGATCAAACTCTAAAGCAGACATTTATGGGGAAATTATTCCATTCTGCTCTCAGCTGCTTGGCCAGTTGGCTAGTTTGCTGCCAGTGAGTCAAAGGTCATGAGTTTGATACTTCAGTAGATCATTTTGCTGTGCACAGAGAAAGCTCTGTAACAAAGACGTAGATTACAGCCTTATCCCTGCCAGCACCAGCTGAATTCCAAGTGTGAGGCTATTCCTATATGAAGAACCAGGTTCTCTGAAGACGTAATGGTCCCTCCAATGAACAACATAAACACTCTGGCTCATTAGGTGATTTCTTCCAAAATAGGAAGACAAAATATAAAGAAGTTTATGTCTTTATATTTTACATACAAAGACAAAATGTCAAGAAATCTATCAGACTAACTGGTCACAGAGAAAATGGGATTCTAGCTTTAGTGTTAAGTAAGGAAATAATGACTAATACAAATATACTTTTTTAAAAAATGACATCCAAAGTTTTAACTGGAATGCATATATTCTAGGTTGAATGTTTTCTATAGTGGACTAAACTTTTTTGAGGAAGTGTAAGTAAAATATTTCTGTTGTACAACATTGAAGTGAGAGTACTCAAATAATCAATAGTGTTAGGATATTTAATAATTGTATCCATATGTGGTAAATTTTAGAAATGTGTGACTTATTTATGCCATAAACTTGAAATGTATTTATCCATTACCATCTTGAAAACTATTTCACTTAATTAAATCAATATTTTGCCTGTCCTACATAAAATTTTTTATTGTACATTTTAAATGTATAGTATGTAAATATAGGGAACTGACTAGTAATTGACATTAGTCTGCTCGACTTAACTACATACCCTACCATGTAATTGGTAACTGGGTCTTATTAATTATATTTCTTAAGCATCTCTGGAATCTGACATTCTTATCTCCACATATTACTGCCAAGAGTTTAGAGCTGCCTTTTATAATCTTTCACTTGAACTTCATAGTATCTTCTTATTGGTCTGCTTCCCTCCAAAGTCAGAAAACCCTTTCTAGAACATAAGTTTTGCCATGTAATTTCCTAGCTCTTTTTTCTCTGTAGGATAAATGTGAGACTCTTATGGTCCATGTACTCAGTCTTGGCTTGGCCACTATGATAGGGTTATATTGAATTAGTTCCAGATCTCAAAATGTGCTTACTGGCTAATCATTTCATTTATTTACATACTGACTAAAATCTGTTTCCCTTTCCAATGGTCATTCCCAATCCCTTCTTCTTTGAAAACTAAGAAATAAACAACTGATTCTTCTGTTTTCTGTGAATAACATTTGGGCTTCTCTGACAACTCCCAGGGCTGAATCATAGTTAGCATAAATCCATCATGCTACTACCCCTTGTCAGAGAATACTTCTAGCATAAGTATGGTTAGTCATAGGGACAGTCTTCTAAAGGCTTCTAGTAAAGTCTCACTTAAAGTATGGTTAGAAGACAAGGATTTTTGTTCTGACTGTTGGGTGATGTTTTCAGAGGATGTGTTATTCTCAATACTTTCAGGGAACAAAAGCTAACCCTGAGACTAGCAGAGCAGAAAAAGAAAAGAAATATAACTTAATGTCCTCAAACCAATGATTTAACTGTAATTACTACCTCTCATCTTATCAAAGATAAATATCTTATTATTTGAGCCACTTTTTGGTGGGACTCCTGCTCTTTGCAGCCAAAAGCAATCTGATACAAATTCCCATAGCTCCTCAGAAGCATATCTTTGCTAATACATACCTCAGTTTTGCTAATATTCACCTCCTTTGAAACAAAAAAGCCACCTAATTTGTATGCCTTTAGAATTCACCTTCTCTGTTATTTCATTAGTTTAGACATATAATTTCTATACATATCTGTCAGATAGCTTTGCAGACTTTATTGGCAAATCCAAGGCATCGTTTTGTGTGCTTGGCACATTTTATGTTGTTTCCCATACATAAACAAATCATGAGAAAAACAAATAATTGTTTCAGCTAATTTCTGTTGGCTTATATAGTTCTAGTACTGAACTTCACATAATGCATAAACTTTTGTTGATGAATATAAATGATGGTTTCATGTGCATAAAAGTAGTACTAACTATGAAACACAAAGGACATAGGAAAATCACATTTTCTGTTTTGACGGTACATGATGTTGAAATATAACATCTTAAACTGGTAAAAATCTTTTGCATTTCAAAGATCTTCACATACATAATTTAATTTTCTTCCTCACAGCAGTTTTAAATGTAGGAGAGAACAGTATTTTTACAAACATCTTCTGGGTAAGATTCCCTCAGTCATAGAAAGGATCATTCATTTGCCCAAAGGATTGAACTCACATGAAACTGCTTTTCAGAGTATCTCAGACTTACATCCTTTTCTCTTGTTACTGCTCTTCTCTCACTACAACTAGACCATGGCTCTTAATATTTGATAGATATAAGACTCACTTAAAGGGTTTTGTAGAGACAGCCATATGTTTTCAGAACCTCTGGTGGGTGGAGTCTGGGTACATGCTCTATTGACAGATCTCTACCAGTGTTTGAGAGAGGAGACCCACAGCTCTAAAAGAGTGCTGCGAAAATTATGATTCCTAGACTATTCCCCACTGTCCACCACACATCAGAATTAGTCTTGTTAAAAATGCTGATTCCCATGCTTTATTGGAGATCTTAATTAGACTATTTGGAGCTAAAGAAACTGCTTTTGAAAGTTTATCAAGTGATGGAACCACTGTTCTATGACCTCAATTTAATATATATATATTTTTTTCATGGCTGCTTCGATCTGTTTGACCTCAATTCATTTTCTCAGACCATTACTATTGTTGGAGTACGACTAAAACCTGTTCATCAAGATAGGCCATTTTTCTGTTTTTTTGGAGAGGTTTTTGCTATAGGGCGCATGCACTTGCCACAAAGACAGAGACGGAGACGCAGAAAGTGAGAAATTACGCCCCCCTCCCCGGGGGGGGGGGGGGGGGATGGCCACACTGCAATCCCTTCTCTCCATTCTCCTCTTGGGATCTTGGTCATGCACGCACACACACACACCCGGTGTGAGTTTAGGCCACCGGGACTCAAACCACAGTTGACTACATGGGAGTCTAACGACGTAGCCATTATGATATCTGATGGTTCCAAGAAAGGCCATTTTCAAAGGAAGGCGGTTTTTTTTTATAGCAAAAAATAAATAGCTAAAAGACAAGATAAATACGAATGTTCTGAGAGATTACTTCACTAATCCATACTGATGTATACAGGGTAAGACTTATCAGTCGTTGTTCTGTTTGCCTTTTCCTTTGGCAGCAGCTATGATGGTCTCTCTGTCTCCACACAATGCTATAGCATGAGCGTTTAGTTTACGAAATTCAGTACTTCTTACTTGGCAATAAGAGGAAAAAAATGATCATGTTGTACTTAAACCTGTTCACGTAGTGCATAGTAAGTACTCAATTGTATTAATTTTCTATAATTGAATTAAAATAACAGCAGACTTAGTAGCTAAAATCAAAACAAATTGTTTTCTTACAGTTTTGATGGGTTAGAAGTTCAGGTATAGCGCAACAGAGTCCTCTACTCAGGGTCCTTGCTAGAGTACAAGTAAGACTTCAGCTGGGATGGCCCTCATCTTACAGAGGTGGCATACAGCCCTCATAACCTCCCTCAAGACCAGCATGAAAATCCTCTGTGACCGTAGGCCCTCTTTTGAAGGGCACACTTGATTAGGCTAACCTGACCCAGGAGTTATCACTTTTGGTTAACTTAAAGTTAACTGATCAGTGACTTTCATTACATCTGCAAAATCTCTTTTTCTTTCCCTTGTAATGTAACTTGATCATGGTAAGGAAAGGCATCAATCCTATTGACAGGGCTCACCTGTTCTCAAGGGCTGGCTATTACACAAGGCAAGTGTCCCAGGGGGCAGGACTCTTAGAGGCCATCTTAGAATCTCCCCTACTACTTCAATATTCCTTGCATTGGTTATTGCTTTTTATTAAGATTCGTGTAAATGTACAAAAAATAAAATAATCAAAGCAGAGTAGATAATGAAAGTATGTCTATCTCTCATGACTGAATTTCAGTCACCTTCCCTGATTGCTCACAATATTTTAAAAAGATTTTTATTATGGTTTTAGAGTATGCATTTATGTGCTATAACACTGATTTGCATACCACTTTGCTTTTTTATTTAACAATCTCCAAAGTATATCATAGTAAAACATAAATATCTATATGGATGTGTGAGTATATATATATATATATATATATATATATATATATATATAAAATATGTGTGTGTGTGTGTGTGTGTGTGTGTGTATGGACTGTATGATTATTTTTTATACATGTACCATAACTAGCCTTATATTGACAGAAATATAAGTATTTGCTCTTTTATCATTGTAAATATTTTTATTACATACATGTCTTTGTGTAGATGTGTTCATATAAGACAAATTTCCTGAAATAGAATTGCTGCTTCAAATACTAAGCACTCTTAACAGTCTGATAAACATTGACCATTTTTTCCAAATGCATTCAAGTTACAATCCCAGTTTCTTTATGATCTTTTCAATGCTGCATTAGAGAATTTTTAAGTTTTCCAATCTAAGAGTTGAGCAAAGGCACTTTACTGCTGCCATAATTGGTTTCCTTAATTAAGAACATGGTCAAGGGGCCAGACAGTGGAACAACAGTAAATGCTCTCTGAGGCTGAGCCACATGAGAAGGTTCTGGGTTCACATCCAGAGATCACCCTGGGTACACTAGCATGCATATGTGCCCATGATCAGGGCTTACTGAGCCTAGGGTAGATAGAGACAAGATCCTGTTGGATATGCTCTCTCTCTCTCTCTCTTGCTCATGGAAACAAATAAACTTTTTTTAGAGGTTTTTGCCTTAGGGCACATATACTTGTCAGAGAGAGACAGACACAAATAGAAGGAAAGTAAGAAATCCCGCCCCCCAAGGGGGATGGCTACACCTCAAACCCTTCTCCTCCATTTTTCTCCCAGGATCTTCGGCATGCACACACATATGTCTGGTGTGATTTTCAAGCTACTGTATCTGGTACTCGAACCACGGTTGGCCATGTGGGAGTCCAGAGATATAACTACTATACCATCTGCTGGTCCCATAAACTTAAAAAAAAAAAAAAAAAAAGTCATGGTTGAGGGACCAGCAGATAGCATAGTGGTTATGATTCTAGACTCCCATGTAGCTGACCAGTTCAAATCCCAGACCTGGCAGCTTAGACTTACATGGGACGCATGTGAGAGCATGCCCAGAATCATGAGACGAGAGTGGAGAAGAACGGATTATGGTGTGGCCATCCCCCTGGAAGGTGATTTCTTGCTTTCTGTCTCTTTGGGGAGCATACAAATTCTATAACAAAAATCACTCTAAATAAAAAGCATGGTTGATATGTTTAAAGCCATGGTATTTCTTTTCTTTCATGCTTTTTTTTTTGATAAATTGTCTCTTTATGTCCTTTATTATATGTTTTAGTGACATAACCACTATTCCATCTGTTGGTCCCATAAACTTAAAAAAAATTATGGTTGATATATTTGAAAGCCATGGTATTTCTTTCTTTCTTTTTTGATAAATTGGCTCTTTATATCCTTTGTTCTATTAAGTTTTTTCCAACTGCATTTCTTGTCCTCTGGCACGAAGCAGAATACTCAAAGTGTACGTACCCCAGGGTGAGAAGCAACAGTAAACTATTCTGATACATGATTAGTCACACAAGCATCTCACGATGTAAGGAAAATCCATGAGTGGAGCTTTCATCCTATGGGATGTGTGTTCTTCCCTTCAGTCTCTTTCCTCAATCCCTTTTGTCTTATCCAAGTACAATTCTAGCTCTCATTGTAAGCTTTAAAAATGATCATGTGGGAATAAATAATAGGTGCAGATTCAGAAGATCTGCCTTTGAATTTTGATGGTCATATTTGCTATCTGTAGGCCTTTGTGTAAACCATTTAATCTAGTTGCAACTCAGCTGCTGTGAGGCTTAAATGATGTAAAATATATGTGCATGACTTGTTAAATAAATCAAGTACTTAAAGAAAATGAATGTCTTCACTTTTTACCACTGGATTAGCTTATGATTCAAGCATGCTCTGAAATTCTAATACATTTTAATCTAGAAATGCAACAAATGAGGTAACAGGAAAAACCATATATAAGTGTCAGTATCTTTTGTTACTTACTCAGAAGTAAAACATAAGCCATACCAGAAAATAATGTTTGGGGATTTTGAAGTCCTCAATGCTATTACAATGCAAGATTTTAAAGAATTCTTTTCCCTCAAGCTACTCAACACTCTCATCAATCTGGGTCTGAAAATGCTTACTCTGAAAGTTTTAAGTGTAAGTAATTTGGGCCGGTTGGGGTTATGATGGTTAGCTTGCTGGACCCCATTGGGCTGACTCTGCAGTTGAAGTCCTGGCCCTAGTGGCTTTAGAAACACGATGACCATGAGTACATGAGTGCCCAAAATCCTGAAAAGAGAGAGAACTAGAGAAGAGATTACAGTGTGACCATTTACATGTTTTCTCACTTTCTTTCTCTCTCTCTCTCTCTCGGGTGAATGTACACACCCTCTGGCAAATTAAAAAAATAATAATAAGAAGAAGAAGAAACTAAGTACTCCTAAAAATTAAAAGAGAGCCAGATCATGGCCTGGTAATTAAGGACTCTGGACCTCATTTGAATAACCACATGGTTTGAGTCCAGAATCTGATATCTTGAAAATCAAACTGGGTATATGTGTGTGTGTGTGCCCAAAATCCCGAAAGGAGGAGAGAGGGAGAAGAGATTGCAGTGTGACCATCTGCCATAGGAAGTGGTTTCTCACTTTCTCTCATTGTCTTTCTGTCTCTCTCTCACACAAAGCAAATTGAAAAAAAAAAAAAAGAGGGACCAGCAGTTGGCGTAATGGCTATGTCACTGGACTCCCATGTAGCTGACACCAGTTCAAGTCCCAGACCCAGTGGCTTAAGCTCACACCAGGCACGTGTGCATGTGTGCCCAAGATCCTGAGAGGAGAATGGAGGAGAAGGGACTGTGATGTGGCCAACACTTCTGGGGGGTGATTTCTCACTTTCTGTCTCTCTCTGTCTGTCTGGCGAGCACACGCACCCTATAGCAAAAACCTCTCCAAAAAAAAAAAAAAAAAAAAAAGATAAAGAAAAATAATCTGTTTTGTGAGAATATAACAAATAAAGCAGGTATTTACATAGGAGACAATAGCCATGGAGACAATGGAGACAATTAGTCTAATAGGTAGGAGCAAATATCCCTTTGAAAAACTTGAGGAAAAGAGGATAAAATTATCTTGTCATTACATTCATTCTGTCACCAAGGTGGAAAGAAAGAAAGATAGGTATCACCTTACATTTCTAAAATGTTCTTCCTATTAAATATTTTATTTAAATGTATAAATTGCTATAAGCAAATCCTAACTTTGTGTAACTTTTCCATACACTGTTCGAAAGAATATCCTTAGCAATTAAGATTTTACACTGGAAAAACTCTTTGTAGGATCATAAACATAATGGCAACCTGGCTTCCTGCCCTTTTAGCCCTCCAGGCTTAACATCTGGGTACATGTCAATTCCACCTGCATCCCTTGTCCTACTACAGACTCTGGAGCTATTCCAGGATGGAAAAAAAAAAAAAAAAAGAGAGAGAGAGAACAGATGTAAGTTTCACAATCAAGGCAGACTTTCTGCCTTTCCCTTTCACTGGAGTAAAGAAATGCAAGAAATATGCACAAGATTGTTTTATGGGGTGGAGTTAAGGGTTCAGATGTCCTGGTGAAGTTTCCTAACCCTCACCAGCCCTGATCTGGAGGTGCTCAGTAATGTTGGTACCTTTCTTGTGAGTTTAACTTTTCTCGTACACGTTGATTTTATCTTTAAGTCCAGAAAAGTGGAGAGAGGCTGCCTTAGCTCTTACTAAAAGGCATCTCAGAGGAGAGATGATCGATGCATCCTATTCTCAATATAAAAGCATGGTAGGATGCTCACACATCAGCTATTCAAACACACTCAGGAAACAGAGGGACTTTAAGAACTTCTCAGGATATGTAACTTGGCCATGATTGCTCTTCCATCTGTTTTTTTAACAGTAAGCCTCTAAAACAAAAGGGGTCTGTATGCTTGTCTGAAAGGAACAGGCCTGTTGGAGGAATGAGGAAGAAGAGAGGCATCTAAGCAGTCTCTCTGCCCTTAGTGTTGGATATCCTACCAGAAAATGACCTCCTTAAAGGCATACACTGAGTCAATCTTACGCATATTTGTCCTGTAAATAAGTGCACAAATAAGAAAAATTATCAACTTCAAGTAAGAGTTTCTGAAACATCATGCTGGAGACTAAAGGACTGATGAAGCTGTTTGGGCTGGAAAATTAACCTACAGATGCTTAGTAGAAAGGGCCCTGAAATTGATTTATTGGTTTCTCCCTACACTTTGCCCTCATCTATAATAACCACATCCTTACCTTATATCTTAATACAAGGGGGCTTCAAAAAGTTTACAGAAAAATGGGATGAAAGTATGAGTTTATTTTGGGTGCAAAAACTTTGTATGTCATGCATAGTTTTTTAATAATACACATTTTCCATAAACTTTATAAGACCCTTTGTTCTTTAAATCCCAGTTGATTTTATGCCTGCTATTTTAGTCCCTTTGAGATTAGTCTTCAGCCCATAAACTTTCTAAAGATCAGATTACATTAGACGTGTAAACCTATTCTGTGACTACTTATGTGATAAGTCACTCTCTGCCTGACCCTCAATTTCCTTTTCAATAAAATCGTAGTCATTATACTCACTTCATTGGTCTTTAACAGTATCAGGATGCCTTGCACATGATAAGAGGTCAATCAAGACAAATTAGTGTGGGTGTTATTTGCTTTCAATCATGAGAGCATTTTGTTTGGGCTTCTAAAACTGGTTGCCAAAACCTCCCACTATCTGAGATGTCTCTCTCTTCCCCTTGGCCCATTCTCTAAGACCCTGCTACCGCAGAGGGGTGGGTCTCCCTAACAGAACATGTTTTTCTTGTTGGATTACCTTGTTCTTGCTGCTGTTGAAACCTGTCCTTACCACCTGTTTCCATCCTCAGCTCCCTGGGGCTCTATTAATGTCCAGCACCTGGCCACTCCCTGTCTGGCTACTCCGCTGATTCAGGGTTCTGTCACTGGTTTGACTCAGAAAACACATTATTGAAGAAACACATTATTGAATTTAGGGGAAAAAAAAAAAAAACAGTGATAAATCCAACACATATTCTAGTGAAATTCAACACAAATACTATATGTAAAACATTACTCCAGTTACCCTTTTATTACTAATAACTGATAAGCACACTTTTTACTTTCAAAATACAAACTTGAAAATTGTTTTAAAAACTACTGTGGCTTAGCATTGCAAAAGAATTCAAAAGAAACAAACCATTTTAATGACCATGCCTAGCATTGTTGACTTCCTGGTCTTGGTTTAATCTGGATCCCTGAGTTGTGTCATAGACACAGAACTTATTCATTTAGCAGACTCAAAACATTCAAAGTCTCAATTAAAAATGTAGGGTTTTTTTTTTTGGGGGGGGGAGGGAGGAAATCAACAGGTGTTGTGGTGCCAGACTTCCACGTGGCCAACCGTAGTTTGAGCTCCAGGTCTGGCAGCTTGATAATCACACAAGGCACATGTGCATGTGTGCCCCAAATCCTGAGAGAAGAATGGAGGAGAAGGCATTTCAGCGTGCTTGAAGTGATTTCTGCTTCCTCTCACCATCTCTCTCTCTCTCCAGCAAACATACACACTCAATGGCAAAAAAACTTAAAGAAAAAAAGAGTATTTTTCAAACGCAAAGACATACATACACACACACACACACACACAATCACTTTCAAAACCCATTTCAAGTGATTTTTTTGTTCTATTCCTTAAGAGTTTTGTTATTAAGTGGGACAGAATTTTCTTATTATTATTTATGTAGGATATATGTTTAAATTTTTTCTTATCTACAAATTAAAATGTGATTGTTACTCCTACATCAACATATCTGAGTTCTGGCTTTCTTATCTGAATTGAAAATTTTGATAAGGGGAAACAATCTCTGAGTCTTACTACATTGCCCAGGCTGACTTTGAACTCTATCCTCAGGCCTCGGCTTCCCAAGTAGCTTGAATTACAGGTGTGAACGTCCCATGCAAGGGCTAAACTTTTGAGCTGGAGTGGTGGATGATACTTGCAGCATCATTTGAGTTTCAGGAAGGAAAGAGAGTAACGTCATGTTAGTCTGGTTATTGAGATGCCATAATTCAGCCATCCTTAAGAAAAGAGTACGGGTCCCTGCAGGTGCTTGTAAGGGGACTGAGCAGGATGAGCTCTGTGGCTGCAGTCTTGGGAATCCAGCAATGGTCCTTGAAGCCGACTCAATCAAGGGGCACAATGTAAGGGGAGAATCTCTGAGCAGAACAAAAAAGCTTGATTAACAGTGAAGGACCATGAGGACCAATGGTGGTGATGGTGAGCAGCAAGAACTGAAAGCCAGATGTTCTCTCTGTTGTTTTGCAAAAAAATAAAATAAAATAAAATAAAAAGGTCTTATATACAGGCTGAGTATCCCTTATCCAAAACCTGGGACCATAAGCATTTATTTTATTTTATTTTGGATTTGGGAATATTTGCATATGCATAATGAGATATCCTGATGATGGGATCCAAGTTCTAAACATGGTATTTATGTTCAATATACATTTTCTACCCATAACCTGGAGGTAATTATATATAATATTTTTGTTTTGCATGTTTGACTATGAACCATACACTAAGTTAGGTGTGGACTTTCCTACTTGTAGTATCAAGTCAGTGCTCAAAACTTTTTGGATTTCCAAACATTTCAACTTCAGAATTTTTAGATTCAGGATACTTAACCTATACCACAAAGGCAGAATAGAAGGCCAAGAACATAGACTAATATTGACCTTTAAAGAAAAGATCGTAATGGGAACCAGCAGTTAGCGTAATGGCTATGTCGCTGGATTCCCACGTAGTCGAACGCAGTTCGCATCCCGGACCCGGTGGCTTAAAACTCACACCAGGCGCGTGTGCGTGCGTGCCCAAGATCCCGAGAGGAGAATGGAGGAGAAGGGATTGTGGTATGACCATCTCCCCGGGGGGTGATTTCTCGCTTTCTACCTCTAAGTCTCTCTCTGTCTGTCTGGTGAGCGCCCGCGCCCTATAGCGAAAACCTCTCCAAAAAAAAAAGAAAAAGAAAAGATCGTAAGTTTTTCCTATCCATAAGAAAACATACTGGGGGACCAGCAGTTAGCATAATGGCTATGTCGCTGGACTCCCACGTAGTCGACTGTGATTCGCGTCCTGGACCCGGTGGCTTAAAACTCACGCCGGGTGCGTGTGCGTGCGTGCCCAAGATCCCGAGAGGAGAATGGAGAAGGGATTGCGGCGTGGCCATCCTCCCTGGGGGGTGATTTCTTGCTTTCTGTCTCTCTGTCTCTGTCTGTCTGGCGAGCGCATGCACCCTATAGAACCTCTTAAAAAAAAAAAAAAAAGAAAGAAAATAATATTCTGGGGTGTGACGTGACATGATCTGATGTATTTTGAGGATCTGAGTCTCTGGCTCACAGTTTTGCCCTCACTCCCCTGTGTATCTAGAAGACTTGAGATTATCCTAGAATTATTATTATTATTTCTGCCCCACACTGGAGCAAAACTCAACAATGGGCTTCTGACTAACATCAGCCCATCATGAGTACTGTCAGCACAGAACACCTGCACCTAGCAGGTCAGACCGAGTCAGAAATCAGCTATTCTGAATCAGCCTAGTCGAGATTGCTGGTTTGGTACATTACACAAACTGAAGTCAGAGCCTGCTATGCCTGACCTTCCCAGCCTTCTTTAACTGTACTGTCTGGCACCTCTTCCTGGATACAGTCTCCAGTGGCACGTTCTGTGACTGGAAGAATCCTTTGTGCAGAATAGAAAATGGTATCCTTTTTCTTCCTGGTGATAAAGTTACAAGGCTTGGTGAGTGGTGGGAGGCTGAATGTCAGTTCCCACTTTGCCTGTGGGTTGGGTGTCCTTGTTTAGAAGACAACCTATATGACAACATGAGACTGCTCTGATTCCTTGTCCAGTTTTCTGAAATTAGTCTCTCCTGCATAGCTCTCTACAAGTAGTCAATAAATTTTGTGATAAAAATAATCATCATTAACCATGATTTCTCTGTTAAAGATGCCAAAACCCATGAATTAGCAGTAGCAAATCAGTTCAATAAAGGTAAGAGTCACATGTATATATTTTACAAGGCATATTCATCAACAAAAGATGTATGCAGTTTTATAAAAGAAACTTAAGAATAAAAATAGAATTGTGGGGCTAGCACATGGCATGGAGGTTAAAGTGCTGGATCCCAGAGGACCGACTGCACTTTGTAGTTTGAGACTAGCTGAGGTGTGTGCATGCGTGCCTAAAAGCCTGAGAGGAGAAGGGACTGTGATATGGCCATCCCCCTTGGTGTGTGTGTGGGAGTGATTCCTCACTTTCCTTTTGGCTCCTTGCGTTTCTCTGGCAAGGGCACACTCCCTATAGCAAAACTAAAGAAAAAAAACAAAAAAGACAAAAGAAAAAAAAATAGAATTGTGTACTTGGAATCAACCTCGTGCATAGAAAAGCAAATTTAGAAGGAAAAGGAAGTAGACATGAGTAAGAATAAGAACTACTGAATATGGGGATATAAAGGAGGAAAATGGGAGTCAGGCAAAAAAAAAATAGAGAAAAATAAATAAATGCTATTGAGTGAAGAAATCCTCTGATGCTTCTAAGAAATCCTAAATGTGAACCAAGCTCTCTGATATAGTTGTAAAAATGATAGAAGGGTTTCTATGTTTCTGAAAGGATATTACCATCCCAGAATACCAGAGTAATAGAACATTGTTACAATTAAGAAACATTTTAAACAGTAAGATCAGTTGCAACAAAGAAAAGTCTAAAGACTGCTTTTTAATCCCCTTCAAGTTAAGGATTTACTGTTCTGAGAATACTGAATATTGATCATGCTGAGAATTGTAACTGAAACTACATTAAATTAGAAAAAATGCCTCTGTGTAGTTAAGGAAAAATTAAAGGAACAATAATAATGAAACAGATCTAAAGAAACAAGATTAAGAGTGGGTACAATATTCATCAACGGCTGATTGTATGTGTTCTATTATTCACCTTTGGCTGGAGTAACAATAACACCAAAATTTCAAAAAGTTATGACAAATTTTATTTCTTGGTCACATTTCATGAGGACTGCAGGTTGGCTACAGTTCTGCTGAGTTCAACTCACTGTGACTTGATGTAGTCTACTTGCCTTTCCTTGACTGCACTTGGCAGGGCTTGAATCCATGTATTTCTTCTGAAATTCAGGCGAGAAATATTCGCTCTCTGTGATATGCTCTAATGGAGGAAGGACAGGAGCAAAATAAACAGCTAGGGTGAGCATTAATATCTCCTCCCTGAACAAATGACATCCACCACGATGTCCACAACGTCTGCACATATTCCATGGGTCAAAGCAAGTCACATGGCCAAGTACAGACTTGATGAGACAGGAAAATATAATTTATGTATTTGTTTCCTATGATTGCTATAACAAATCACCACAAATTGAATACCTGAAAGTCATAAAAATCTATTCTCCCACAGTTCTACAGACCGGAAGTTCAAACTCAGTAGATGTTGATTGGGCAGCATTCCTGAGGCTTCAAGAAAACATTCATTTTTTGCTCTTCTAGCTTCCTAATTAGAGGATCTTTTGATTCATTTTCTAATTTTAATATAATTTTAACATTGTAGTTATTGTCATTCAAGGCCATATCATTTTAAAATATTGTTTCATATTTTTAAAAGAATTATTTAATTTTATTTACATTATTATACTTTTTAAATTTGCTATAGGGCATGTATACTCACTGAAGATAGACAGAGAGAGAGAGAGAGAGAAAGAGACAAAAGGAAAGTGGGAAAACAAGTCTCCAGGTCTGGGACTTGAACCACCAGGAGTCCAGTAGTTTAACTACCATGACACCTGCTGGCTCTTTGAATTTTTTTTTTTTTTTTTTTTTTTTGAAACATTCAAATCACCTGTCTTCTTAAAATAAATTGCTAATTAATGAGTGTTGAATTGTGTCAGAGATCAGAGGTAGGACTGCTCAGTGAGATCTGGAGAAATAACTAGAGGCTTCAAGAATGAGCCAGTTTGTGATGTAGAACTTCAAGGGGTTCCAAAGTTCAAAACAGACTAAAAAACAAAACAAAACAAAAATCAAAACCTCTTTGCATTGTATTGGGAGTGCTTTTATTTCATATTCATTTTATCAAACCAATATCGTCTAAGCATAGTCAGTTATTACTCTCTTCCTTTTATAAATGAGGAAAATGAACTATAGCAAGATAAAACAGCTTCGCTGACATCAGATTAAAGTATAATGCAGTCAGTCCTAGTCATGATGATGATCAGTTACGGAATTGTGTGCTCAGCATAAAGAAAAGAAAATGGAAGTCAGTGAAAAAGAGAATGTCTCACTGTCCTTCCATTGATGGGAATTTTTTAAAATACAGAGTTTAAGAGAGAAATTAATTTTAATTAACAATTAAGTTAAATACGGCCATTCCATGGTGCAGAGATAAAGCACTGCTGAATGGTAGCCAGAATAGCACAGTTTAAACCACAGTTTAAATGCCTTGCCTCATTCTCCTGGAGCATACCTGGCATATGTGTGAGTGCCCATATTTGACGGGTTGAAGGCCTGGAAAAAGGGGATCATGGCATGATTAGATTCTGTAGAGAATGTTATTCCCTGTCTCTTTCATTCTCAGGTGTACATGTACACAGTATATTATGAATAAAGGAAATATAGTAAAAATTTTTAAAAGATAATTAAGTTGAATCAAATTTATAGATTAATAAAAAGTCAGTTCCTTCAACTTAGAAGTATTATGGAGTGTTGGACAAGTATCTGAAAAACATTGTTTTGATTGGTTTTAACTGTTAAATAATGATCTTTATTCCTTTGGCTCTGCTATTTACTGAAAAAAAGAAAAATACTCAAAAGATTAATGTTGTTAACATAATACATACCAACATTTCTGTGTTGGCTCTTGCAGTACAGATGGATTACAATATATCTGGAGCCCATGTTTCTACCTCAGTGTTTAATTCCTATGAGGCTTAGAGAGGATGTTGTTGCTTGGCAATCGTCCTCCACATAACTTATAAATCTGCATATCCCTGTCTTTGTCTTTATGTGAACTCAGCAGAAAAATATGTATATACAACTTGTACCATTTCACCTCCCAACCCTCGTACTGCAGAAAATAGCAGGTGTTATATATAACACTTGTAGAGAGCCCATGAATGTAGTAAAGCAGAGATTTGCTTTGGAGTTAATAATGGTGGTGGTGAGATTAAAAATTTTAAATGAATTTCAATGCATCACTTTTATATAAAAACATTTTTCCAAATGAATAGTTCTGTAAAGCTATGAATTCTTCAAAGGCTGGAATAGCACTTACTTTTATCATAATGGGATGAATGAATAAAATAAAATATAGATGAACTTAATAATGCTTAAATTGAATACAAAAGGATTTCCATTCTAGATATTAAAAACTGAAAGTTAGACTTTCAATTTACAATTAGAGTGGAAAATTCATTTTTAAAATTGGGCCCAGTTTTTGTGACATCGTTACTATTGTACCAGACTGCAGAGCTTGAAGGCACATACCCACTAAAGTTCAAGGTCCCAGGCCAGTTGGCCTGAAAACATGCTGAGCACATGTATGCACGCCCTGGATGCTGGTGGGCTTAGGTCTGGAGGAAAAGGATAGCAGCATGACTGAGCCCTATGGAGGGTGCTTCTCTCCTTGCTTTCTCTCTTGTGAGCATGCATGTACATGGAAAAAAATCTTTCAAATTGATTTGGTTTAAGATGCCTAATATTAATTTCAAAGTTAGTAATAGCATGAATGATTTAAAATTTAAGTATAAAATTTTAATGATAATTTAATCTTACTTTAGGCTAATTATTTTTATGAACAAAAAGTTCATTATAATTCAAACAGATTCTTTTATACCAAAGCAGGTTAAATTCAGCCAGACAAGCAGTTTGCCATATGTCCACTGTAGTGCATAGTTGCTGTCTGAAGGGTAGATTGACAACATTGAGATAAGCCTTCAAGTATTCTGACAGGCAATGTGAGGATGAGGATTGAGATGGTGTTTCAGGACAAAAATTCCCAAATAAATCCACCATCACTTTTGCCTAGATTGCTCAGATATTTATTATGTGACAGTATCTTAAATTTTGTTTCCTACATCTGTTCTTAGACAGTAAGATTCTAGAAACTTAGGTTTTTCTGAAACTATAAAGTGTTTTTTTTTAAATAGATTTTTGTAATGTTAGATTTATCACATTCACAGTGTCCAAAAGCTATGGAAATGAAATCAAGAGATGATAATATTACGCTAACTGCTAGTCCCATGGGCACACTAATTAAAAAAAAATAAAAAACACACATTTATTCTTTGTTACTAAAAGATTTCATTTTGCACACTAAAAATAGAATTTAAAGGACCAGCAGTTAGCATAATGGCTATGTCGCTGGACTCCCATGTAGTCGACTGTGGTTCGCGTCCCGGACCCGGTGGCTTAAAACTCACGCCAGGCGCGTGTGCATGTGTGCCCAAGATCTCAAGAGGAGAATGGAGGAGAAGGGATTGCAGCATGGCCATCTCCCCTGGGGGGTGGTTTCTCACTTTCTGTCTCTGTCTTTCTGGTGAGCACACATGCCCTATAGCAAAAACCTCTACCCCCCCAAAAAAAAAATTAGGATTTAAAATATTGATTAAATTTACAGATGATTAAAATCACATCTACCTATTAGTGACAAACAATTACATAAATGTAAGATAGAATAACATACCTTTATAATGTTGTCATTTTGTACACAGACCATTTAGACTTATTAGCTTAAAAACATCAGAGTTTATGCAGTAGAATCAATATATGAGGTAAACAAATGAAAGAAAAAAATTTTGCTCTGTAGTTAATTTGATTTAACAGAGACCAAAATTTGATACCTAACATTTTAGGGCAGGATTGATGACCCAAAAATCTAAAAGCTAGTTTCAAGACTTTTAAAATTCTACTGCCAGTTAGACTGCTTAAAAGGTCAATGCGATGAAAATAATAAATAATGTAAGCTTCCACCTTTAAAAAATTCTAGTTTGAATGGTCTAACCATGATGTATATCTGTAATATTGAAAATGGAATAACCTCTGTAAAAAAATTAAAGACACAAAAATTAACTGGAAAATATAAATGTGTGCATGCATTTTATGATATAAGGAAGTCCACAAGGATGTATCAAGCAAGAAAAGATAAAAATTATCTTGATTTGTCACCTTGTTTATTTAGTTTCATGCTAATATAAACAATTTCAAATCAATATTGCTTGATTAAGCCTCTGAACTCCTAATGCATTTTATTAGCTATTTTATTATAGGGTCTTTTATAATTAGCCAGTTTTATACTATTTTATATGGTTTTATGCTTCTCTAGATCTAAGAACCTTTCAGGACAAGAACTGCATCATACTTCCACCACCCCAAAAGAGCAGTACAATATCTTGAATGCAGTGAAAACTTAATATAGATATCTACTAAATCAGCTTCTGTACTGATGTTTTCAATATGAATCAAAATGACATTCTAATTTAGCATTGATACAAACTTCACAATTGCTATTTTATCCAGATAAGTTAAATACAGGAATTAAGACAATTACTGCTGCAGCATTATTGATTGATTATTGATTCTAATAATAAAAGATTTATGGTGTCATTTTACAGGTAGAAAAATATCAGGGTAAGGATAATTGGTAATATGGATTTTCTTTATGCTTTGAGATTCAGGATTAAGTGATTTACAATAGCACAGCAATAATAAGATCTTAGATTCTTAGATTCTACATTTTAGGTCTTCTGGAGGAATATGAGATGTCAAAAATTTCCTGAAAAATGAAATTAAAGTATGAATTAATATTGGTATAAAAAAATTTGAAATCTGGGACCAGCAGTGCGCATAATGTCTATGTTGCTGGACTCCCATGTAGTTGACCACAGTTCGAGTCCTGGACCTGGTGGCTTAAATTCACACTGGGCACATGTGCATGCGTGCCCAAGATCTCAAGAGGAGAGTGGAGAAGGAATTGCGGCGTAGTCATTCCCCCTGGGGGTGATTTCTTCTCACTTTCCTGTCTCTCTGTCTCTCTCTGTCTTTCTGTCAAGCACATGCGCCCTATAGCAAAAATCTCTCCAAAAAAATTGAAATCTATGTACTTTTTCTTCATAATACACATTTTCTGCTAACTTTTTGAAGACTTCTCATAGGAATTTATTTTTAGGTGAAATAAAGTTTAAAGAAATACAGATATGTTTACCCAAATAGGCTTTGCTTAGTAACATGAGTTTTCATATCTGATGTACTTGCTAGGCTGTAAGCAATAAACTGTAATAAATAAGATGTAGACATTTCTTCTTTTAAGTCTGTTTCCATTTTAGACTTATTTCTAAGAAAGCCTTTTGGTAAGATGTAGTTGATAATGCCTCTTTTCTTCTTCAATTTGAGTAATGAGGACAGAGATGGAAACTTTATCTGAATTAGGAGAAAGAAGAAAATATTAGTGTGACTAAATCCCCATACTCAATAATTTCATAGTCCAATGAGAGAGGAAAAAAACAGTGAAAGAAGCACAAATATTTCAAATATAGAAAATTAAAGTCAGAACAGAGAAAGAAACAATCATCTTAGAATGGAATTTTCCAACTGAAAATTTAAAAATTTCCTTTGCCTTAAAAAAAAATAATTCATTCACATATATATCTGTGTGTGAGATACTGATGGTAGTCAAAAGTTCATGAAAAATGTGTAGTGTGAAAAACTATGCATGGATTTCAAATTATTCACTTGGTACAAAAGTGATTGTGGTTTTACATTGTTGAAATCTGCCATTTCATATTGGATATATTCTTTAAAAAAATGTGGTTAGGTTATTTATCATTTTAATGCACATATCTTGCTTTATGATTTTTTGCTAATGACTCATTACTTGCTACTTATGTTATATGTACTTCAGACTGAAATGATGGAAATGACATTAGACAAAAAGCAAATTCAAGCAATTTTCCTACTTAAGTTCAAAGTGAGTAGTAAAGGAGTGGAGACAACTCACGCCATCAGCAGTCATTGGCCCAGGAACTGCTTATGAATGTATGGTACCAGAGTGGTCCAAGAAGTTTCGCAAAGGAGACAACAGCCTTGAAAATGAGGAGCATGGTGGCCATCCATCAGAGGTTGGCAAAGACCATTTGAGGGCAGTCGTGGAAGCCGATCCTCTTACAACTATATGAGAAGTCACAGAACTCAACATTGGCCGTTTTACAGTTGGGTCCTTTGGCATTTGAATCAAATTAGAGAGGTGGAAAAATTCAGTAAGTGGGTGACTCATGAGCTGACTGAAATAAAAAAAAAAAATACTGTTTTGAAGTGTCCTCTTCTCTTATTCTATGCAACAATTTTGATTGTTATGTGAGGCAAAAAGTAGGTTTTATAAGACAACCGGCAACAACCAACACACTGGTTGGACTGAGAAGTTCCACGGCTCTTCTCAAGGCCAAGCTTGAACCATAAAATGACCATGGTCACTGTTTGGGGCAGGAGGGACGAGGGATAATGGGGGTTTGATCCACTACAGCTTTCTGAATCCTAACGAAAACATTACATCTGAGAAGTATACTCAGCAAAGTTCTGAGTTCAACAATAGAAAGCTTCAACAATAGAAAGGGCCCAATTCTTCTCTGTGACAACACCCGACTGCAGTTGGCACAACCAATGCTTCAAAAGTTGAATGATTTGGGCTATGAAGTTCTAACTCATCCACCATATTCACCTGACCTTTCACCAACTGACTACCACTTCCTTCAAGCATCTCTACAACTTTTGGCAGGGAAAATTCTTTCACAAGCAGCAGGATGCAGAAGATGCTTTCCAAGGGTTCATTGAACCTGAAGTATGGGTTTTTATGTTACAGGAATAAATTGATTTCTTGCTGGCACAAACATGTTGATTGTAATGGTTCCTGTTTGAATTAATAAAGATGTGTTTGAGATTAGTTATAATGATTTAAAATTCACAGGGTAAAACCACAGTTGCTTTTGCACCAACACAATATTTTGTACCAAAATAAACTCGCACTTTAGTTCTATTTTTCCATGAACTTTTTAAGTCCCTCTTATATATTTATTAATTGCTTGTGGCTGGCTCAGATTTGTGCTTTCCTTTTCAATGAAACTAAGTCTTTCTTCTAACTCTTTTCTCTCTTCCAGTGCAAATTTCTGACTGTTGATAGTTAATGATCTCATTTGATAGGTTTTTAATTTTTTAAAAGAATTATTCATTTAATTTATTTATTCAGTAATTTATTTTAATTTGACCAGAGAGAAACAGAGAGAGAGAGAGAAAGTGAGAAAGTCAGCTATCAGGTCTGGGACTCAAACCATGGTCAGCCATGTGGGAGTGTCCAGTGACTTAGCCACCATGCCACTTGCTAGTCCCAGGTTTTTAATTCTGTTTAACTTCTTTCTTAAAAAATTTATGTATTTGTTTACTTTTTTATTTATTTACATTTAATCACATATCTCTTTGTAGTATACAATATTTCTTTTTCCAGCATGAATACTATGCTTATCAGTCAAGACAAAGCTATTACTATATATATTATCATCAGCAAATCGCTTCTGATTTTTTTGTCAATTAAACATACTTTCACTTTTCTTTCCTTCCCCTTTGCTCTCTCTCCCTCCCATATTAAACTTTTTTCACCTTTTATTGATTCACAAAAGATCTTAATTAAAATATGAACAAAGCTAAAATCTAGAGAGAAGTACCCTGTAATTTTCTTCTGAAACATTTTTTTTTCTCTCTCCATTCTCCCTTTTACTAAAGAGAGGTATAAACTAACTTATTTGCAAAAAAAAAAAAACAAAAAACAAAAAACTTAGTCTCAATTTGGTCTGTTATTTGCACAAAGCCCCATAAGAACTCAATTTCTGATGCAAGGCAACAGATACTATTGTATTATTGACCTTATGCAGATAACTATTTAACCATTTTGCCAAAAAATAAGAATGTTCAGCAATATTTTTCCAATTACAAATGGGTCAGGAAAGGAGAAAAGTTTATGTTTCAATTAAAAAAATTAACAACTCTCTTTTGCTCATGAAATAGTAGATCTGTCATTCAATGTTTTTCTTTTAACCTGCTTCAGTGGTACCTGTTATCACAAAGGTTATTACCATCTTTCCCTTCCTCCCCCTTCCTCCCCCAGGATTAAAGTATCTAACGTCATGAAACTTTTGCTTCTGATGGTGGACTTATTCTTCTATAATCTCATTTATAAACAAATTGTGCAACTACTTGTCCTAGTCACATCAGAAATAGTAGCTTGAGAGTGGAGAAGGGTCTCTAGTAACATCTACTGAGATTACCAGGTTTTACATGAACACTTATCTGCTGGCCTGTTTACGAAGTCTTGTGCATAGCAATTTAAGAATTTATCTAAACAAGGAATTATTTTAGCCATGACATCTAGGAGAAAATAGATATGTTTTTATCTACCATATGTTGATAGAAAGCCAATACAAAATGATCAGATATCACAGGCAATATTTTAAACTCTAGGATACTTGAGAATGCCCAAAGAAGTACCTTTCTAGTTCCTTTTCAAGTCCTCTTCATTATGTATCAGAACTTTTATAAACTGTAAGGCCCACTGAGCCATTGTCCCCTGCCTGATGTCATTCATTCCCATGGTTTCTACTACCATCCGATTTTTGCTAAATTGTACGTACCTTGAGAGCAAGGATTGTATCTTTTCTTTATTCCCTAAAATCTTACTTCAGTTTTACAGACCTTACAAGAATACCATATAAGTTAACAAACTATAAAACAGTATCTAATACTTGAGCTCTTATCTCTTCAATGATAAATGGAGCTTCATATTAAATACACTCTAGAAATGTAGGGTTTTATTTTCAGGCTATTCATTATTTTTATAATCTGATATATTTGTATTACATATTCTAAGTAATACATTTTTCATTTTTTGGAAGGATGATGTACAAGGTAAGAGTTGAGAAAAATGGAAGGATTTTCCTTTAAAAACATATACGTATAGGGGCCAGGAGATGGCGTAGCAGTTACATTACTGGACTCCTACATGACCCATAACAGTTTTAGTCCAGGACTTGGTGGCTTGAAACTTGGGCTGGGCATGCCCAAGACCCCAAGAGGAGAATAAAGGAAAAGGGAGTGAGGCATGGCCATCCCCCCTGGAGAGGTGATTTCTTGCTTTCTGTCTCTCTGTCTCTCTCTGTCTCTCTGGTGAGCACTTGAGCCCTATAGCAAAAAATCTATCTCAGAAAAAAATTTAAGAATATAATGTCTGTAGTTATAGTTCTTTAAAGAAAAACATGATGATGGGACCAGCAGTTAGCGTAATGGCTATGTCGCTGGACTCCCACGTAGTCGACTGCGGTTCTAGTCCCGGACCTGGTGGCTTAAATTCACGCCGGGCTCATGTGTGTGCGTGCCCAAGATCCCGAGAGGAGAATGGAGGAGAAGGGATTGTGGCATGGCCATCCCCTCTGGGGGGTGATTTCTCGCTTTCTATCTCTCTCACTCTCTCACTCACGTCTGTCTGGCGAATACACGCACCCTATAGCAGAATAGCAGAAACCTCTCCAAAAAAAAAAAAAAAAAAAAGAAAAGAAAAACATGATGCTGTATTCAGAAATAGCATGTTTAGACTTTTCATCCTGTGACAATAAAATATGTAACATTTCAGAATTAATTTTAATTTTTTAAAAATTAAGTGACAGGGTGCATGCGAGAAAGAGAGAGAGAGAGAGAGAGAGACAGACAGACAGACAAAGCATTCCTGCAGTGGTGCCTAGTCATGCTACAATCTTTTTTTCTCCAGTTCTTTATCCTGTTAGGGTCCTGGTGGAGCTACGTTTCCAGCACGTAAGCTGCTGGGGTTTGGACTTGAACCCTCATGGGTTATGTAGGATCTGGCTTGCTTTGCATAGAGCTTAATTATTGCACTGTCAGTTAACCTTAGATATAATTTTAAATCAAATTTATGCTGAGAATATTTGTATATTTAATTTTGTCTGAATAAAAAAGAGTTAAAGGTAAGTGGGATAGTATGATCTTATCTGAATTAGAATACAATTTTGTGACTTGAATTGACTTACACAATTAATTTAAACTGACATTTTAGTGTCAAGGATTCAGAACCATTCTCTCTTATCCATTCAAATTCTCTCTACTACAACTATAATTTTAGTATGAATAATTTTTGTATTATACTATCTCCCACTCACATTTTCTTTTCTTTATCCTTTATAAACGAGCAGTGATTTTAATTTTGAATATTGGATGACTATCCTAGTTTTGTGCATAAAATATTATAATATTGTTTCTTAACAAAATTATGTAACAGCTTTTTATTCATATTCGGAAAATTTATACATTACTTTTCAGAGCTCAGTGGCATAAAGAAGAATAGTTGTAGAAATTTATAAGTTTCTTGGAGGTAATTATAGAAAATTTTTCATAGTAATATATTCAAAAATTATTTTAAAAGACTTTTCTCATCAAAAAATTTATTTGGAAATTTAACTTAAATCAACAATATATTTTAATAGGATAAAACTTTTTCCCTGATACTATTTTTTCATTTTTTTTTTTTTTTTGAGAGTGGTTTTTTTGCTATAGGGCACGTGCGCTCACCAGACAGACAGAGAGAGACAGAGAGACAGAAAGCAAGTAATCACCCCCTCGGGGGGATGGCCACGCCGCAATCCCTTCTCCTCTGTACTCCTCTCGGGATCTTGGGCACACATGCACACGTGCCCGGCATGAGTTTTAAGCCACCAGTTCCGGGACGCGAATCGCGGTCAACTATGTGGGAGTCCAACGGCATAGCCATTACGCTAACTGCTGGACCCACCATTTTTTCATTTTGAAAGCATTTTAGCATACAGGGAAATGAGTAAATCAAAAATTTCTAGTGAAAAATATTGTTTTTAAAAATTCATGAAAATTTGGAAAAAACACAAAATGATTAAGTACTAGAAATTTCAGAATATTCAATGGCATTTGGGTAATGCATAAGTGTGTTTAAAACATACTTTTTAGCCCAGAATTTATGAATTATTAATTGGGTGTTTTGATTTTATTGTTCTTTGATTAAATCGAAATGATGGTCATTTCACAACCTAAATAAAGGGGCCAGCAGGTAGTGTGGTGATTAAAGTGCTGACTTCCACATGGCCAACCACGGTTTGTCAGGGACCAGACAGCGTAAAACTCACACAGGTGCATGTGCGTGTGTGCCCATAATCCTGAGAGGAGAATGGAGAAGTGATTTGTCACTTTCTCTCTGTCTGTCTCTGTGTCTCTGGTGAGAGCACATAGTCTATAGCAAAAAAATCTCTCTCTTTTAGAGAAAGAAAAAAAAATAGAAAGAAAGATAAATAGAAAATAGGAGACAGGAAATAAAACATTAGTAGTAATGATCAAATTAACTTCTGGGACTCATGTGAATAATCATTTATCATTCCTAATAATTACATTATTTTATTCAGAAATACCCTCATAAAATTTTTTTAAAGTTTTTTTCCAGTTTAGATAATCTTAAGACAATATGTCCAGTGTGGATATATTTATCTGTTACTCTCTTGTTTAAGAGTAGAATATGTAATAAAGTGAAACCTCAGCAATTCCATTACTAATGGGGAGAATACTCCTACCATCTAGGCAAATCTACTTGATACTTAAGTTTGTCCTAGTATGTCTTAGAATCATAGGAGAAAAATATACTTTCCTTCAGTATCCTTTCCTAAAGCTATTTGACTTTAACTCTTCTCGTCAGTTTAGAGACTCAGTGGCCACTGTGTGCTAGACCTTTTCAGAAATCTCTTTATGTCCCCACCTGATTTGTTTTGTTAAAACAATTCCTTTAATGTATCTTAGTTATTACACGAGTGTTTGGTCTAATATGTCAAACATTCTGGACTTTGGAATCTTGTAATCTGGATTTGTTTTCTAGTTTGGACACATACTTGTGAAATTTAAGACAAGTTATGAAATCATCCAGAACTCAAAGTTCTTATCTCTCAAGGGAGATAATTACGTTTATCTTGCAAATATTTGTATTAAAAAACTGTGAAAGCAAATGTGAAATGCTTAGCAAATTAGCTGGCATATTAATATAAATTCCACAAGGAATAGTAACTGATACTTATTGTTGATTTATACCTCAAATCAGCAGTTCCTCAGATTTGGGGTCTCATAACATTTTTTAATTCTTAAAATCACTGAACACTACAAAAAATTTGTTTAGGTACATTGTAGCTATTGATATAGTCAAAATGAAAACTGAAAAAAGTTTCTATATTATCAATTCATCTGAAGTAATAGTAATAAAATGGTTAAATATAAATAATAATCACTATAAAAAATAACTGTATTTCCAACATAATTTTTTTTTGGAGAGGTTTTTGCTATATGGCACATGTGCTCATCAGAAAGACAGAGAGAGACTGAGAGACAGAAAGACAGAAATCACCCCCCGGGGGAATGACCACGCCACAATACCTTCTCCTCCATCCTCCTCTCAGGATCTTTGGCACGCACGCACACGCGCCTGGCGTAAGTTTCAGGCACCGGGTCCAGGACTCAAACTGCGGTCGACTACATGGGAGTTAAGCGACATAGCCATTACGCTAACTGCTGGTCCCTCCAACATAATTTTTTAAAAAACAAATTGCCATGGTATATGTTTTGTTTGTTAAAATCTATGAAGAAAATATGACTTCACATAGATGCATAGTTGAAAAAGGGTGAGATATTTTAATAACCTTTAATGCAATGGGGAATATTCTTTTATGGTACAACATAAAAATTCCACAAGCGTTAGTTTTTTAAATGTTAGCTGCAGGGAACCAGCAGTTAGCGTAATGGCTATGACGCTGGACTCCCACGTAGTTGACCGCGGTTCACGTCTCGGACCCGGTGGCTTACAACTCACGCCGGGCGTGTGTGCGTGCGTGCCCAAGATCCCGAGAGGAGAATGGAGGAGAAGGGATTGCGGCGTGACCATCCCCCCTGGGGGGTGATTTCTCGCTTTCTGTCTCTAATGTCTCTCTCTGTCTGTCTGGCGAGCGCACGCGCCCTATAGCGAAAATCTCTCCAAAAAAAACAAAAAAACAAAACAAAAAAAAAAATGTTAGCTGCAGTCCAGCTAAAGTTTAGTTGCAAGGCAGCAAAGAAAATAAACTGAAATAGTATCAATAAACATTTTATACTGTTGCATTAAAATCTACTTGACTATCTCATGATTTTTTTGGAGATTTTGAAAAACATTGATTCATTGGGACCAGCAGTTAGCGTAATGGCTTTGTCGTTGTACTCCCATGTAGTTGACTGCAGTTCGAGTCCTGGACCCAGTGGCTTAAACTCACGCTGGGCGCGTGTGCGTGCGTGCCCAAGAGCCCAAGAGGACAATGGAGGAGAAGGGATTGCGGCATGGCCATCCCCCTAGGGGGTGATTTCTCGCTATCGCTCTGTCTCTCTGTCTTTCTGGTGAGAGCATGTGTCCTCATATATATTCATTGAGATTTGCAAATCTTCCCAATATTGACATGTTTTGTTACTGTGTTGATTTGCTTTAGTCTGTATTCTTGTGCGTGTGTGTGCTTCAGACAGACTCTCACTGTGTCACAATCCTCCTGCTTCAGCCTGGGACTACAGGGGCACTACACCATATGTGGCTTTTTAAACTGGGACAAGAGACAAACACACCTTCCATGTGGTTTCAGCCTGTCCAGCAGCAGCATCCAGCATACACCAGCATGGCTTAGCCATGATATCAATTTATTTTCTCACAATTCAGAAAACTAGAAGTCTGAGATTCTGATGTAGGAGAGTTAGTTTCTTTTAGGGACTCTCTCCTTGGCTTTTGAATGGTAATCTTTTGGCAGTGTTTTCTCATGGTCTTTCCTCATTGTGTGCCCTTGTACTAATCTCATCTGATAAAGACACCAACCATGTTAAGCTAGAGTTCATCCTAATGACCTACAGAACTGGAGCTAGAACTTCCATCTATGCATTTTGGGCAGACACAGTTCAGACCATAACAATGATCTAATATAAAAAATATCAATATTGAGTAGCCATAGTGGAAGATGCTGGTTATCCATAGTTTGTCATCAATTTTTCCTTCAATAAAAATGGTATTAGGGCCAGCCAGGTGGCATGGTGGTTAAGGCAACTGGATCCTGCATCTCCTACTATGAAGTTGAAGTCCTGGACACTGCAGCTAGAAAAACATGCTGGGTTTGTATGTGTGCATGCCCAAAATCTCAAAAGAAGGAATATGCAGAAGGTAAATCTACCCTGAGAGGTGCTTTCTCACTTTCTCTCTCTCTCTCTCTGTCTTTATCCAGTGAGCACACACTCACTATAGCAAATTAAAAAACAGAAAAGATACTAGGCTGGCCCTGTAGTACAGTTAAGCCCTATGCATAGACAGCTATATCTTACATGGCCAACTGCGATTCATATCCTGGCCCTGGTGGCTTGAAAAGCACACAGGTACCTATGTGTAAAAAATCCTGATGGGATGGAGAAATAGAGAAAATATGTTGCAGGATTATGCTGCACTGGGGTGCTTTTCTTCTCTCCCTGACACATTTGCTACACATTAAGAAGCCATTTAAAAATGGTATTCAGGGAACCAGCAGTTAGCGTAATGGCTATGTCGCTGGACTCCCACGTAGTTGACCGCGGTTTGCGTCCCAGACCCGGTGGCTTAAAACTCATGCCGGGCCATGTGCGTGCGTGCTCAAGATCCCGAGAGGAGAATGGAGGAGAAGGGATTGCAGCGTGACCATCCCCCCTGGGGGGTGATTTCTCGCTTTCTGTCTCTGTGTCTCTCTCTGTCTGTCTGGCGAGTGCACGCGCCCTATAGCGAAAACCTCTCCAAAAAAATAAATAAATAAATAAATAAAAATAAAAATGGTATTCATAAAATTCAGTTTGTAACTCAAACAATCTTATAATTGCTTTTCATGTGACAATTGCATTTTGACTGACAGCACCAGTGCTTTATGTGACTCTTCCATTTTGTCACACAGATGTAACAAAGATATCTACTCCAATGTGTATATTTACTAAAATTAACAATTTTACAGCTTCATCTTGAGCATTACATGAAACAAGCATTTATTTAATTTCAAAAGCGTGACCGTGATGAGTACAATGACTACTGGTACAGTTCAGTGCCACTGCCTGGCTTCTTGCTAAGTCACCAGCAGTGACTTAGTGCTTTTGCTCCACTGATACAAAGGTCAAAACAGATGCAAAAAAAAAAATACTGCTATGAGGAAATCAATATTGACATCATGAACTCCCTACAAGTGTCTTAGGGTCTTATAGTCTACACACTGGGAATCACTGCCACAAGTACATATTAAGATTACATGGTGGGACTAGCAGATGGCGTAATAGTTGCTTCACTAGACTCCCACAGAGTCGACCATGATTTCCAGTCCTGGACCTGGCAGCTTAAAACTCATGCCAGGCATGTGTTGGTGTGTGCCCAAAATCCCAAGAAGAGACTGGAGGAGAAGGAATTGTGGCATGTCCATTCCCCTTTCCCCCAGGGGGGTAATTTCTTACTTTCTGTCTTTCTGTCTATCTCTGTCTCTCTGGCAAGCGCACGCACCCTATAGCAAAAAACCTCTCTCTCTCTCAAAAAACGATTACATTGTAAGTAAGCTATATCATACATAACTGAAAGGAGGCTTTAAAAAGTAGTTTCCTCATAAAGATTTGGAGGGAGGTCAGGGTAGTGATCTGTAGACAGATCTTTTGCACAGTAAACACATTTTCATCTTGTTCTTTTGGTTTGGCTCTTCTACTTAGTAAATTGCCAGACTGGACATTCAAGAGGTCTCTGAGTCAGCATGAATGTACATGTGATTTTGCCTTTCAGCAGAATTCTAGTGAAGCTGTTTTGTTCCTCCATGTGTTTGTCAACAGCACCATTTGGAGAAAATTTGGTTGTTCCTCCATGTGTTTGTCAACAGCACCATTTGGAGAAAATTTGGTTAAAAAGAAGAATTCTGGGGCTGGCAGGTTGCATGATGGTTAAGGGCACTGAATACTCACATGGTGACCAAGGCTTGAGTCCTGGACCTGGCAGCTTGCTTTTTCATTTTCCCTGTCTCTCTCTCACTCTATTCCTCTATGTTCAAATTAAAATAAACTAATAAATGAATAAATAAAAAGTTAAATAAAATAATTCTTCAAAAAATAAAATAAAAAAGAGGACCAGCAGTTGGTATAATGGCTATGTTACTGGACTCCCACGTAGTCGACTGTGGTTCGAGTCTCGAACCTGGTGGCTTAAACTCATGGCAGGCTCATGTGCGTGCGTGCCCAAGGTCCTGAGAGGAGAATGGAGGAGAAGGAATTGAGGTGTGGCCATCCCCCCTGGGGGGTGATTTCTCGCTTTCTGTCTCTGTTTCTCTCTCTGTCTTTCTGGCGAGTGCACGCGCCCTATAGCAAAAACCTCTCACAAAAAAATAAATAAGTAAAATAAAATAGAAGAATCCTATATGATTTGCAGCTTTTTATTTGTTAAGCAGACAACCAAGTCTGTATTTTATTTATTATCTCATATTCACAAACTCCTAAGCAAGGATTTAGACATGTTTGCAGTTCTTAGGAAGTTCTTAAATTATTTTCAATGATTAGACATGGTATGTAATTACCAGTATTTTTCTATTTGAGGCCTTTGTTTCAATGACTGCTTCAGAAATTCATACTTCTGATACTTAAATGAGAGACTTAGCATTTATTTATTTATTTATTTACCTATTAATTTATTCAGCCCAGGTTCTATCCTTGTTGGTCAATTTCATATTAACTTCACAAATATTAATACTCACTGAAACAACTGGCTTCTTAAAAGGCAGTGTAATGTAAGAGGCTTTTGGACACCAAAGCTGCAATGAGACAGCTTGTTCTTTCATATACTAATTACGCAGCCCTATGCAAGATACCCCTTTCTGAGTTCATTATCTTTCAATGATAAAAAAGAAAGTTATAGTTTCATTGAGAGCTAAAATTAGTCTACATAAAGTACCTATTTATAAACAGCTATTAAAATACTAATTTTAAAACTACTTACCATTATAAAAGATGAAAGTAATTAAAAGAAAAGACTTTCTTTTTCATGTGGGAAAATAGCTACTTAAGAATAAAATCTACTATTTGAAGTTTACAACTTGAGAAAAACCAATAGAAATGTTGTATTCACAATATATATCTCAACTGTCTTATTATATTAATATAAATAACACCTTATTTATTTTTCCTTTATCATAGCCTTTGTCCATGGAGTCTCCAAGCATATCAAATTCTATAACTCTCAAATTACGCTATTTCAAACTCTACTTATGCTTGCTTATAGTGTACCTAATTGGAGAGAGGCGTACACCTTCAAGCTTGGCATTATTAAAAACTTATTTAATCTTATTTTTAAAACCCAGGGAATTCTTGACCTCCTCAAATGTATGAACCAGTGGTTTATGGTATTGATTATTTTAGTAAAAGAAGAGAATAAATGTTTTTTAGTTAGCATAGTACATCAAAGTTAAATTCAATCAAATAGAATACCCTCTAGGTATATTCATCCTGAAAGAATTATTGCAGGCTTTGATCTCAAACATCATGTTCAACTCTGGATCAAATTTTAACCTTCATCAGTCTTTGCTACTCAACAATTTACTTTTGTTTCCTCTTCTTTCTTTTTCTTTTCTTTTTTCTTTTTAAATCCTGAGGGATATACAGGGCCTTTGCTCAGTGTTGGTCTGAAGGTATTAAATTGTTCTGATAAATGAGCATTTAGAAACTGTTAAAGTCTTACTTTGATCTTAAGGGGCAATAAAGCATAAAGATGTAAGTCTCTCTTTATGTCTGTATGTTATATAAAGTTTTTTTTTTTTCTTTTTTTCTGGCTATAATTTTTATTTACCGTTCAGAAGAGCTATTTTCTCCTTATAGCTACTTAAAGAAAAAGAAAAAAGAAGGAAAATGAAAAGAAAATAAGGCAGACAAGTGACTTACCTAGATTTACCCGCACACACACTCCAGTTTACACTCTCATTTGATTCCTTATTCACTTTAGACTGTGTGTGGCAAGAGTGGATAGATGGGGGTGGGGATTGGATTTTTAGCAACCAGAACATCTCTCTCATCATAAAACCCTGGACTAGAATTGGTATCACAATGAGTCTTCTGTCCTAAGGGAAATTCTGGACATTAGCAACAGTTTGGCTGTTGACAACTACTTGAGCACTGTTTATTTTCTATTTTATTGTATCATAAAAAGGCATCCTTCACCATGTCAGAATTAAAATTCTCTTTTTACTTTTTAACTAACTCAGTGGGGTCGAATAATTTGCAATTTAATAGCCAAAAACGGTTTCTCAGTGGCCTTCTCATTTTGGGAGAGACAAATGTGTGGGACCTATTAATTTATCTACTGTCCTTTTCTCCTCAGCTGGTGCTGATCTGTTAGCTGAAAAGATGAGAAGACATGATTTAAATGACAATTTAAGAATGGTCAATCTCTCCTTCTCTGTAATTATTCCTAAAGACAAGCTATGTGTTATCAACCTAAAGTAGAAAACTCATATACAAAAAGAAGTGGGGGTAGTTGTGTAATCAAATGAAGAGCATTGCATAAATTTATATTCTTGTAAGAGAGAAACAAGTCTCATAAAGATCTCCTACAATTGTTCTAAAATTGTACTACTTATTTGTTTTCAGTATGTTGGCTTATCTCTCTCTTTTATTATTTTTAACCATATTCCTATTTTAATTTCTTTTTTAAAAGAACTATATTTTACTTATTAAATTAGTAGTTTCAGACTAGTAAACCTTAATAAATGTTGGTATGGCTGTTCACATTAACTGATGAATGTCAGTAAAAGGGTTGATTAGTGTAATTTTTGTTTTGTTTTGTTTTAATGGATGACAAATCAACAATTAGCTTGAAATTATTGGGATGAATACAAATGTCACCATGTATACTTTATCCTAAAGAACATATGTAATTAAGCCACTTTGTGAAATACTCTGCTACACAACAGAATGTAGTTAATTTCATAATGAACATGTTCTATTTTTCCTTTTTCTCTTATTTCTTTTACATTTTTCATCTGTCAAATGTTTCCACCTCTTTTATCTCACACCCAACCTCTACCACTCAGTCTCCACAAGCCACTCTCCCTCGATAGTCTCTCACATTTACAACCATCTGCTCCATAATCACATTAAAAAAAAGGAAAGGCTTGAAATTCTATCTTTAATTTCTAATCTTCTGCATCATGAGTGCAAAACAAACTAAAGTCCAAGTCCAGAAATAATAATAAAATGAACAGTTACAAAGATGTTGGTGCTTTCTATGCAGAATGTACCAAAAATTACATGGAGAAAAATAAGTCTGTTCATGGGAGACTTTTGTTTAAGGTACAATGGGCAAGATATTAAAAGTTAATTAAGAAATATCTTAATTTCTTCATGGAGAGTGGCAATTTTTAATTAAAATATTTCTTCATATTCCCTAGTAGTCATAAATTGATTTCATGATATTATATGGTATACAAAAAGATTTTTTTTTAAATATAGTCATTATAATAACAAACTATATTTCATGAAGAAAATCTTTTAACAACTAAGATACACAGAAAGTGCTGTTTCTGTAAAAAGCTGGCATAACTTATGAAGAATAATAATTTATTTTATATTGTCTTACCTTACCAGTTCATCTTAATGCAAATTTTGACACAATAAAAAAACACAACTGTTCAAAAACAATCTTCTCTTTTTCTTCAGAGATTTAATGTTAATATAAAGTAGTATTATTATGAATGATGTTAATATAATGTAGTGTCATTATAAATGATAAGCTAATAGTGGACCCAAGTACTATGGAATTAATAGATGGTATGTTTCACTGAAAACTTAAAACAAATTGAGTAAGGAATGTAAGAGAGAATGAAACATGTTTACTTTCAAACTATTAAAATATTATGAGTGTGAAATATAAATTTAAAAATTTCAAGAAAGTATTCAGTGACACTTTAAAAAAAATTAGGTTGCAGGACCAGCAGTTGGCGTAATGACTATGTCGCTGGACTCCCATGTAGTTGACCACGGTTTGAGTCCTGGACCTGGTGGCTTAAAATCATGCCAGACACATGTGCATGCATGCCCAAGATCCCGAGGGGAGAATGGAGAAGAAGGGATTGTGGCATGGCCATGCCCCCCCAGTGGGGGGATTTTTTGCTTTCTTTCTCTCTGTCTCTGTCTGTCTTTCTGGTGAGTGCATGCACCCTATAGCAAAAGCCTCACCAAAAAATAAAAATAAAAATAAGTCATATTTCTTATTTTCAAAATTGGTGAAATATAGAGTCAAAGAATTCAGTGATAAATTGCTCATAGCAATGTGTCTATGGTTCAGGGTTTAAGTTAGCTGTTTGTGGTATACACAGTTTTAGGATCCTGATGGGACTAATTTTTTTTCTTGCTGCCATGTAAGTCATTATTTGAAAGTACATTAGATGCATTATTTGTTTTATGTATGTGTGCATGTGTTTAAACTGTATATATGTTTGTGTGTGTATATATATATATATTTTTTCCACAAAAGTATTTTAGGACAATTTTTACACTATTACAATATGTTCAACATTTTCTACATTTTCAAAAACGTTATTCACATATTGATATTTTCCAGAAGTATTTTATGAAGTAGCAAGAAACGAGCATACTGTATATAATTTGCATGATTTGTGATACAAATGATAAAGTTAATCATGTAAGAATTTATTATATCACACTTGAAATATTTAGAAATATCTACATTATTGACATATTCATTTTCTCTTTTTCCAAATGTTTGCCAGAGGGCAAGTGCACTTGCCAGAGGGTGAGAGAAAGAGAGAGAGGGAGAAGATGAGAAAATACCCTTATGGGGAACAGTCAAGTCACAGTCCCTTCTCCTCCATTACTCCCATCTACGTGGGCACACATGCTCTTCTGCCGGTATTTTTCCCAAGTGTCTGGGTCCAGATTTGAACTGTACTGTCAACCATGTGTAATCCAGCTGCCTTAACCACTGCACCATAGACTGGCCCTATATTCGCTTACTCTGTAGTATTGTCTTCATCTAAGTATATGGAGCTTCTTTTTATTAATTTGTAATATTTTTAAAGTTTTAAGAAAAAATCTTTAAATTACAAAGTCTTTTTGGCAAAGTTGGTATTGGTAAAATTTATGTTTCTTATAAAATACGATAACTGAAACCATAGTTTTTGAGTAAATATGGTATGTGTTATATCATTTTAAATAGACATATTTTAACTGATTAAAGCAATTTTAATACAGGGTCCATGATAAGTTAGCAACAGATGCAGACACATTTTAAAATTATTTTTTACTTGCTTTCATTTGTAGCTGTGTGGAAAACATGGAAAGAACAACATGCCGACAGTTATTAATGGTATCTACCTACCAATGTGAAGAAAGAGAGGAGACATGGAATGGCTGACAGGAAGAGGAAGAAAATGCAAATAAACCAAATCAAAATTTTGCATGTATTATTACTCCTAAAACTATTTTTAAAACTAGAGCAGAGTATAATAAAAAGTTTGGTCAAATCTCTATTCTATTTCTACTATTTTCTATTGTAAAAAATGTTAATATACATCCTATTTGACACATTGGCTATTTAAAATTTTATATTAAAAATTTCAAAGATAATTTTACATAGAATGTCGTTATGTGGCATTTTCAAAAAGGTAGACTAGGTGTTCCCATTTTTTTAATACATAGGTTATATCTGTCATTCAGTCATTACTGAAATTTTCAAATTACTATGCATACATTTAATTTCTGGCTACCTCACTATGTTTCATTATGATTTTGTTTTAAACTAATATATAGACTGTACAAAAAATGGCATGTATCATATATAGACTTGGTTTGTCTGTGTAAGTTTCTTTAAGATAAGCAAAGAATTCTCAAATGAATGTTTTTGTTTGACTTGATTTATTCACACATTCTTTAATTCATTCATCAAATCTACAGCAAATATTTATTGAATAAACTATGAAGTCAAGATCTCAAAAGAATTTCAATTAGTACTGGCTTTTCTATTTTCTTAAATTGATTTTTTACTTCAATCTGTTAGTCACATTTTAGACTTGGTAAACTCTAGAGTTAATTTATGTACTTAAACATGATGAACTTTGGAGCCTGTTGAGAAGTGGTTGTCACATTTATATTTAGGAATATGATTTGATTTTCTTCTTTTTAAATAGCTATTGCTATTTTAGTGACTTTGAAAACTGAGAATAGAGTTAATCCAGTCTTTACACTTGGTTGGTTGATTTCTTTCCTTGCTTAGACATTGTATTAAATTCTAAACTATTTTCTCAATATGGTTTATAAGCCTGGATGTACTTATAATAACAAAAACATATTATAATTTTGTTGTACAATTCCTTCCTTAAACAGTTTTATGTTTGAAACTCCCTATGTAAAAGTTTAAGAGTAAATAGAATAAAAATAACCCCAATATACATGAGATTATATTTCATTATTAACATATGTGAACTTTATTATCTTGAACAGTCCGATTAAAGACATCACTCATATTCTTTGCAATTTTTAGTGTCCTACAAAATTAGAAAAATAATTTCATTTTTACTTTAAAATTTAATTTAATAACTTCTGGGTATGAAATAGTGGGGAATGGAACACTAGAAATTGCAACAAATTACACTGTCACATCAGGGAGCGAGTTAGGTACACTTAAATCCTCTTATTTTGGGCCAATGGGTGGTACTGTGGTTGGGGGGCTGGACTATAACTGACCACAGTTTGAATCCCGAATCTGGTGACTTGATTGTGGTGAGGCTATTCCCTCTAGATGATGATTTCTCATTTTCTCTGTCTCTTCTTCTCTGTGTCTTTGGTGAGCACATGTGCCGTATAGCAAAAATCTCTCTCTTAAAAAATAAATACTCTTATTCAAAAGAAAGAAAGAAGTACTCTTATTAGCTAATGTAGGAGCAAATATAGTTGAGGATAAGATCAATGTTATGGAAGTAAAGCCAAGAGTATTCTTTGGTTTCTTGTTTATCCCTTTTTTGATTATTGCCCAAGATATTATCTGAAATAATTACATGAAAATAGTTTGATACCCATGTTGCTTAAAATTACTGATATTCAGGACCAGCAGATAGTCACTGGACTCCCAATAGTTGGCCACAGTTTGAGTCCCAGACCCAGTTGCTTAAACTCATGCTGGACATGTGTGCGTGTGTGCCCAAGATTCTGAGAAGAGAATGGAGAAGAAGGGATTGAGGTCTGGCCATCCACCCTGGGAGAGTGATTTCTTGATTTCTGTCTCTCCATCTCTCTGTCTTTCTGGTGAGCACATGTGGCCTATAGCAAAACCTCTCACAAAAAAAAAAAAAAAAAAAAAAAAAAAAAAAAAAAAAAAAAAAAAAAAAAGAATTACTGATTTCCTTTTATCCTTAACCTAAAAAAGGTTCTATATAATTCTCTTGATAATAACTGTTTTTTTTTTAACTCAAGTTATTTACTTGATTAAGGAAAAAGGTAATAAAGTAATCTGAAATCCAGATCTCATAAATGTGAATTTTTTCATTGCATTCAAGAGCTACAAAATAATTTTGTTTAATTCAAAGTAGCAAACGATATTTTTTATTTTGAGGAAGGAAATATTTGGGGTTATATTCTTATTTTTCACTTTATATGTGTAGTTACTAGTAGTGATGCATATTTTATTCCACTATTTCTACAAAAACACACCATAGTCAGTGTTTTCACAACATGCTAGGAGCACATAAATCAACTTTTAGCTAGTGGTGATAGATTCATTTTTTATTTTATTCTTAAGCAAACATCTTGGTCAATCAATGAAGCATTTTGACACCAATTCATTGCCAAAACTCATTTATACAATTGCAGACTCCTAAATTACAATTTGTGAATTCCCTGTAGAATTTATCATTTGATGAAGAGCCAATCTTTTAGTTCTTGAGCTTACTATTTCCCGTCTAGACAACTATAGCATGCTGTGTTTTTTTAAAATAGCTTTGCTGTTCTTTCAATCTTTTTTTGTAAATTCACAAAATTACATGCTTGCTTGTTAGCTCTATGAACTTTGTCTATAAAACATTTGTAAAAATAATTACACATATTTATGTAGCAGTCTTATTCACTGTTCCCTGATACCGGTCCTTTGCTCTCTTAAATGCCTCACTACCATGGGCCATTGCTATGTGTTTTAGATTCTTTCCACAATTGACACTAAGTTTCTGGCAATATTTGTATCTTTTTTGTATGTATACATTTTCTCTAGTGATATAAAAGTTACCCTATCCTCTAATTCTATTAATAATGCATATTTCTAAAATTTTTACAAAACAATTTAAAAGCATAGTAATATATTTATATGAAAGGACTTCTTAAAACCTTCAAATATAAGAACCTAAAAAAATACTTCACTATAAATTAATGTGAGGAATGGCTTGATAACATTAAAATCAGTAGCATGGACCAGGTAAGAATAATTTCCTAGTTTTTGGAGATTTCTGAACATAGTTCCAAATATAAGTTAGCTATTCACTTATAAATACTTCCTTTCAGTACTGTGTAAATTTAGATGCGTTAGGAAGGGGCGACGCTGTTTAATTACATGGCATGTTGGGAATACAGGAATAGCATTCTTGGCTGGTATTCCTGGCATACCCTTCTCAGAGGTATTTGCAACTTTGTTCTATTCCGTTCTACCCTGACTACTTGTCACTAAATGAAACACACCTATTTCCAATGTAAGTTTATTAATAAACATTCTACTTCATAGTTAATTTGGATTTTAAGCTTAGAGTTAAATAATTTGACATCTCTTATGAGAACTTGGTCATGTGTATGATAATTCTGTCTCAAAGTTTTATGATTTTAAAAGACTATTTACAAAAGCATATTGAATTGTAATAAAATATTATATAAAATATTGGCTGCTCTAACATAAATGTTATCTGATGTTAAAACAATAGTGCTTAATTTCACCATTTTCAGGAATGAAAATACATTAAAATGTAATTGAAAGAGAACTGGGAATATTTTCTTTTTTTGAATGGCAACTTCTCCACAAACTGACCGCTTCCCAGTTTCAGGATTGAATGCTGGACAAATCAACTTCTTTGGTTGGCATTACTCCTGTTATCTATGGAATGCTAATTATCTTTTAAAAGAGGAAACCAATTAAGTGTAGTCTACACATCATTATTCTCACTTTGTGTTTTATATAAAAAATTAACCTGCATATGATCCATGTTTTAAAATTGTTTCCTATGAAAAAGGAAATAAAAAACTTTGTAATCACTAAACTGATAATGAAATGCAGTAAAAACTAAATTACAAATGTGATATGTACATACATATTTATACATACTATATATTATGTATGCATATATGCAATTTTCTAGTTTCTAAAACTTTTCCTCATAAGACTCTAATTAAATGGAAAAATTATACATATTTTTATCTGATTAGATAGATAAGTGTTAGACCCAACTTTCCAGTCTATAAATTTTTTTTTAAATATTTAAATACAAATACTTTATAGGGAGACCAGCAGTTAGCATAATGGCTATATCGCTGTCCAGCTGAGTCCTGGACCCAGTGGCTTAAAAACCTCTCCAAAAAAAGAAAAAAATAAATAAAAATACTTTATTTAGTGGACTTCCCTGGAATAAATCAGAATCTTTGAAATTTTATCAAATTAGAACTCTATAATAAAGAAATAGTCCTTATTTTTTCTGATGCTTTGTTAATGTTTTCACTTTTAAATAAATATGACTAATTTTTATATGTATTCATGTAAGATAATATTGGAAAGTGTTCAATAACCAGAATAGCATGAACTCTTACCAATCAAATCAAAGAATAAAGTACCTCATCAGAACAAAGCTAAGGAATGAATGACATGTCAGGACTGAATTACAACCCTGTCTGCAATGGCAAATAGGCAAATAAGATTTTAGAATGTGATGGCTCTTTCTTGGAGGCAGTTAGTGGTAAAATAAATTTCTTCATAAATTTCCACACATATTAACACCCATGAAATAACTGCCTTTATATACTTTTTTGGAATTCTTTTTTAAAAATTGTATTCATTGTCATTATTTTATTATTATTATTATTATTATTTGAAATTGACCAGAGAGAGAGACAGAGAGAGAGAGAAGGAAAGTGAGAAAGCAAGCTGCCAGGTCCGGGACTGGAACCACAGTCAGCCATGTGGGAGTCCAGCCACCTTAACCACCACACTGTCTGCTAGACCTGCCTTTCTATTTCTATTCATATGCTTTTCCTTGCTCTTGGGCATATCCATTCTCAGAAAAAAAAACTTTATTTTGGATTTAGATTTCTTATGTGTAGTCTTAAAATTCTCAGACTATTCTGATTTTGTTGCAAATTGATATGTGTAACATTATTATGATTATTATGATTATTATTTAGTTTTGCTATTGGACATATGCTCATGATAGAGAGAGAAAGAGACAGAGAGCTCAGATGACAACAAAGCCAATCACCAAAGATATTTCTCGGTGTTTTCTCACAATACACCGGAGGAAGAAATGAGACTCCGAAGCAGAGGGTGAAAAGTGGAAAAGAAAGAGATGAAGGAGAGGCCATGTTTACCTTTCAATCTCCAAGCCAACACCAGAGGAGCACTGGAAGATGGGGAGAACCTTTGTGCTATATGTGAGATTTAATTTATAAATTAAACTGGTTGGACTTTACCAAAGGGAGTTAATTACTAAAACTGAAACTTGTTCTTGCCACTGAAATTTATAGCAAAATATTACATTCAAGACTGGGAAGGGAGATCAGAAATATTTTAAGGTACTAGTTTAGAGATACAAATAGAAAAAAAAAATTTATCCGTAAACTCACTGGATTTAGTACATATGTTACAAAGTTTAAAAACTCATGGCACCTGTAGTCTTTCTGAAACTCAGTCCAGTGGTATTTATATAATTGGACAAGTTATTTCAATATAACCCAAGTGTTAAAAAGCGTATGATTTTATTAACAGAAGGGAACCTAGCCTAATGAGTTTATAAGAGAAATGTATGTCTAAATTGGGACTTGAGGTATGAATCTATTAGCCATGAAAAGCATGACAGAGATGTGATGATATGCTGTAATTAATATCATAGGCAGAGGTAATTCTGTTCAGGAGGCGTCCTATGTTATAGAAAGCATGACACTCTGAGAGAATTTAGTCCATTCTGAGTATTACTCTTTTGGAAGAAGACAGCAACTCAAAATATTTTGTGGAGAGGTGTGCAAGAAATAGAAGTGGCTAAAAGGGACTCTAAAACAATAATGATTTTAAAACCATGTTCAGAAGATTGGACTTCAACCACTTCATCACTTTTGGAAGAGAATATATGCTAGCCCTCCTATTATTTTCATCAGCCTTCTCCCCTAAAGCAACCCTTTCAAAGAAAAAAATAATTCAGTGATACTTATTAAAGCAAAATGAAGAAGACTTTATTCACATCCCATAACTATAGGAATAGAAACCTTATAATGGGGCTGGCAGGTGGCGTGGTGGTTGAGACATTGGACTCCCATATGGCCAACTATGATTCAAGTCCACGATCTGGCAGCTTACTTTCTCACTTTCTCTCTCTTTCTCTAGTCATATTTTAAAAAATAATAAATTAAATTAAAAATAATTCTTAAAAATAAAAGGAAAAAAAGAACACTACAATGGGATTTTGCAATGGAGAACAGAAATTAGACTCAACTCTAAATATAGTGTGGACAAACAGTAATTTATAGGCAAGATCAAGGTTGGGGTCAGTAGATGGAAAATTACAAAGAAGAAACATCAGGAGTAAGTAGGTTTCTGACAACCTTAAGAGTCAGGCAGGTATCTAAGCTAAAAATGAATTTTACAAGGTCTGCATGGATGAACCTAAGGTTCAGGAGCCTGAGTAAAGTTTGGTCAAACAGAATCTTCGTCAATTCTCAAAACATAATAAAGTGTGATATACTTGCTAGTCTGGTAAATCTTTCTCTTTTTTTGGAGAGATTTTCGCTATAGGGCACGTGCGCTCGCCAGACAGACAGAGAGATAGAGACAGAAAGCGAGAAATCACCCCCCAGGGGAGATGGTCACGCCGCAATCCCTTCTCCTCCATTCTCCTCTCGGGATCTTGGGCACGCACGCACACGCGCCTGGCGTGAGTTTTAAGCCACCGGGTTCGGGACGCAAACCGCGGTCGACTACGTGGGAGTCCAGCGACATAGCCATTACGCTAACTGCTGGTTCCCTAGTCTAGTAAATCTTTAAGCTTCATTTTTTTCACAACCAAATAGTTGTCTCTAAACTTGTTTCTTAGAAAAATTGTGGAGCCACTGTATAAACACTGTAACTTTCCAAATACACATACATAGAGTATGCTAATCAATTTATATTTCACTGAATCATTCTGTATTTTTTAAAGATTATTAGTTAGTTTCCTATATTATTTTAACAAAAATAAAAGTGTCATCAAAACAACTTGATAAACCAGAGGGGAACTATTTATATTAGTAAACATCAGTAACATGTTTACTGAAAAACTTAAATGTTTAAGGACCAAATACATGCTCAGTCTTTTTATTTCTATAGTAATATCTATGAAGTCCTCATTAATAGTGGTTACTGCCTTGACCTCTGTCCCAAGGCTTATGAATAACCAATAGTTACCTCGTTTAATTTAGCATGTAATGCATGGCTCATGATCCTTCTCTGGGCATTTATTTGATTCACATTATACACGTTTCAGGAGCACTACCGAAGATTTTCATTCAGTGAATATCCAAGGGCCTACGTAAATGAATAGCTAAGTGTAGTTATTACTTACATATTATTTAACAAAATTATACTTTCATCACCTGGGAATACTCTAAAGTGGTGGTTGGATGTAGAGGACTGCTATTGTGCTGTCTTCTCATATTTATTCAAAGGGAAATCAAGTCACATAAGAAGAAAACATCTCTATACTACATAACAATCACCACTAACTGGGGATATAATTGATCTACTTTCCTAGGTGTGTTATCTTTGGAAAAAACAGTTCTTTCGTTATTGTATGAGAAAACGGCTGCCAGGAATATAGTTATCTGTCTACCATATTCTACAGGAAAGACTTAACATCATTAAATTTTTTTTCAGGGGTTGAAAAAAAAAAGGTAGAGTTTTCTATAAAGTATATACATTTTATCCCAAATGATACATTTAAAGTGAGTACATTAAAAAAATTACTAACTATAGGAGGCCAGCCTGTGGCATGGTGATTAAGGTGTGGACTCCCACATGATTGGCTGCACAGTCTGAGTCCCAGACCTGGTGGCTTGAAAATCATGCTGGGTGTGTGTATGAGTGCACCAAAAATCCAGAGATGAGAATGGAGGAAGGTAACTGTGGTGTAGTCAAGCCCCTGAGAGGTTATTTCCACTTTGTCTGTCTCTTTCTGTCTCTCTCTCTGGTGAGCACCTGCTTGCCTATGGCAAATACAAACAAAATGAACAAACAGAAAAATAAAGTTAGCTATATTCATTTATTGATATTATATAATTACTACAAATTTTAGCTTTAAAAAATAATATTACCTCACTGTTGGATTACCTTAACATGACTTTATTATTTAAGCTATCAAATAATGGAGATCTTGAACAGGACATGTTTTTCTCTTTGAAAGCCCCATGACTGATTTGATAGTATATTTTTTTAATAAAGTTGTTCATTTAAATTTTATTATTTATTTCTTCCATGAGATAGAGACAAAGAGGCAGGGACTCCCAGCAGGTTCCCAACACCACAGTCCATCCCTGGCCTGAGCCAGCCCAGCCTGTTCAGGGAGGTCCTGGGAGGTGAACCTTGGACCTTTGCCATGTGGGCCTAGTTGTGCTACCACCATGCCCCCACCTTGTCCTAGTATTTTTTTTTTTTTTTTGAGAGGTTTTTTTTTTGTTTTTGTTTTTGTTTTTGTTTTTTTTGCTATAGGGCATGTGCGCTCACCAGACAGACAGAGAGAGATAGAGAGACAGAAAGCAAGAAATCACCCCCCAGGGGGGATGGCCACGCCACAATCCCTTCTCCTCCATTCTTCTCTCAGGATCTTGGGCACACACGCACACGTGCCCGGCGTGAGTTTTAAGCCACCGGGTCCGGGATGTGAACCACGGTTGACTATATGGGAATCCAGTGACATAGCCATTACATTAACTGCTGCTTCCTCCTAGTAGTTTTTAATAGATGTTACTTGCAAGGATTAATTAGAATCAGAAAGAAAGACAAATACTAAAAATTTCCACTTTGACATATTTACCTGGTTAAAAAAAAGAGAGCAATTATCTTAGTTATGTTTAATGTAATTTACCATTGGAAATATAAAAAGCATTTTATAATAATATTGGGGGAAGTGGATAAACTTAAAAAGATTGAAATTTTCCCAGAATGCTATATTTATAAAATTTTCAGTAAGATAGCTGATGGTTTCATTATAAACATTAATAATCTATACCCAGTTACATGTGAATATTATTCTAATAGAAAACAGAAGTACTATAAACACTGATTTCTTAATTTCCCAGAGGTCTAAGAACAAATAATTGTTATTATCTCTTTGGGATGTCTACATGAATAGGTTGGGGTCAAAAAAATTATTTTCTGACTGTAAACATCCAATAAAATTGCATATAAGTAAAAAAAAATTCTAAAATTAAATGCTTTCAATAGCAGGAATGACAGTGCTTAATAAGCAGAATAAACTTTTGGGGTAGTGTTTTATTAATGTGTTTATAAGTACTTGTTCATTATGAAAAGTATACTTCACTAAAAATGTATGTACTTCAGGATATACAGACTTTCTGTGTGTTTAGCTAATTGTATTAAATTATCACATGTAGTGTAAAATAATGATTAAAATTTCATTTAAAGAGGTCAAAAAATCGCAAATAAGTAATACGAATTATATCAAGCTTTTCTATTTTTAAAATATTCTTAATTTTCTGCCTTTTATCCCCCTGTAGTGCTTGGGCCTGCAGGTCAGCCACAGCTGCCAGTCTCTGTTCCCTAGGATGGGATTTATTAGTTAACAAGAATAAGGCCTACTTTAAGAGATACCAAGTGAAATTTAGAAGATGATGAGAGGGTAAGACTGATTTCTATGCTCAGAAACGCTTGGTGACCCAGGATAAAAAAAAAGTACAACACACTCAAATATAGGATGAGTTTGTGTTACTAACAGAGATATCATTTGTCAGATTGCTTATGCCCGTGTAGAAGGGGATATGATAGCCTACACAGATTAATTCACCACAATATGCTGTGAAGCTTGGCCTGACAAATTATGCTGCAGCATATTGTACTGGCCTGCTGATGGCCCACAGGCTTCTTAATAGGTTTGCATGGACAAGATCTATGAAGGTCAAGTGGAAGTGACCAGAGATGAGTACAATGTAGAAAGCTTTGATGGTCAATCTGGTGCCTTCACCGGCTTTTTGGATGCAGGTCTAGCCAGAACTACCACTGGCAATGGGATCTTTGAGGCCCTGAAGGGAGCAGCGGATGGAGGCTTTTCTATCCCTCATAGTATTAAACAAATCCCTGGTTATGATTCTGAAAGCAAGGAATTTAATGCAGAAGTCCATCGGAAGCACATCATGGGACAGAACATTGCAGACTACATGTGTTACCTAGTGGAAGAAGATGAAGACGCTTACAAGAAACAGTTCTCCCGGTACATAAAGAACAATGTAACTCCAGACATGATGGAAGGGATGTATAAGAAAGCTCACGTTGTTATACCAGAGAACCCAGTCTAGGAAAAGAAACCCAAGAAAGAAGTTAAAAAGAAGAGGTGGAATCGTCCCAAGACATCGCTTGCCTAGAAGAAAGATCGGGTAGCCCAGAAGGCAAGCTTACTCAGAGATCAGGAGCAGGCTGCTGAGAGATAAACCATACAATGTTCTATGACTTTATTCAAGATGAGGACAATAAACTTAACAATAAAGCAGCAAAAAAAAAAAAAAAAAAAAAAAAATCTTAATTTTCTCAAGCACGATTTCTGCCTGAGTTCATTTTTTAAACATAAATAGTCTAAGTAATATTAAATTTGACATCTCATAGCCATATTACTTGAAAGTCTTTTGTTTCCTAGAGATATAAGATGAAAAATTACATAAAACAAATGAAATGAATTTTTTTAAATTTTAGATTGTTATCTAAGGTTTTACCCTGTCTAAGAAAAAGCAGGCACTTGGAGTCAGGAAGAACTGAGCTTAAATCTCAGCTGTGCCATCTGGGAGCTGGCTGACATAGGCAATTACATTTTTTCTCTGATTCTCATTTTCCTCATCTGTTATATGGATACAATAATACTAACTACTCAGGTTTCTGTGAGAACTAAATTCATTTATACACATACATTTCTTGGTTCAGTGCTTAGCACACATACTTGAATTGTAGTATTATTTTCATTTCCCTTAAGATGCAAACATATATAGCATAACAGGATTTGATCTTATTGATCATTACATTGAGAAATGCAACAATCAGCAATCAATAGATAGAAAAATAACTTAAGAACATTAGAAAGACTTTCAAACATTATGGATCCTTAAATGACATTAATATGAGTGGGAAACCTTTTAATTAAACTATATCCATTTACACAATAGAGTTCATATTGAGATAAATGCTTTTGACACAGACATTTTACTTCGTTTTAATAAAAATCTTTATCATTGTGTTTTTAGTAACTATACAAATACACTGTATATACTAAGAAATGTTAAATAATTTTATTGAATACATGCTTCTTAATCTAAATGAGATCAAAATATTACAGAAAAACCTATACATCTAATTATTAGTTTATTTTTACATATCTTTTTCTGTCTATCTACTGATGGTTGATCTGTTTATCAATCTGGTGACTATCAACCTATAGCTTCCTCTTAGTATATATACAACTATTGGTAGCTGTTATATACACAAAAAGTAACTTTCACTTTTAGAAATTTATAAGGGACCAGCAGTTAGCGTAATGGCTATGTCACTGTACTTCCATGTAGTCGACCGCGGTTCATGTCCCGGACCTGGTGGCTTGAAACTCACGCTGGGCGCATGTGCGTGTGTGCCCAAGATCCCGAGAGGAGAACAGAGGAGAAGAGATTGCGGCGTGGCCATCCCCCCTGGGGGGTGATTTCTTGCTTTCTGTCTCTCTGGCGAGCGCATGCGCCCTATAGCAAAAACCTCTCAAAAAAATTATAATACATTCTGCAATATAATGCATGCTTAGAACAAAGTAAAATTTGGGTACTGTTATTCCAAGTTTTCAAGAAACCAAAAAACTTCCCCACAAAGCTAAACTTACCATTAACTGATTAAAATTCAGGGTATCTGTTTCCTGTCAAATTCTTAAGTACTACTTATATTATTAGGATTGAAATTCAGAAGAACGTCTTTAAAATATAATAGCAAGACCACCACATAAAGTAACAAGAAATTAGGATGAGGAGGAAGAGAAACAAAGGAACGAGGAGGAGGAAGAGAAGTAAGAGGAAAGGCTCTGCTATATGCCTTTATCCTTTTTTCAGAGCAGGATTTAGATACTGAGCTCTAAAACAATTTAGGCCCATGTAAAATTCTGACATCAGAAGCCAGAAGGTGGTGTGGTGGTTAGGGTGCTGGATTCTCACGTGGCTGGTTACAGTTCAAGTCCTGGACCTGGTGGCTTGCTTTTTCACTTTCCCTTTCTTTTTCTGTTTCTCTTTGATCAAAATTTAATAATAATAATAATTAAATAAATTTGAACATAATTCTAACATCAAATTTCCAGTATCTTAGGTTGTCTTTACTTACCTGTTTATCAACTCCTGTTTGAAATTATTTTGTTTATGTTTTCAATTTATTAGACATACAACTGTATGATTCTAATGTTCATTCAACATGAATATTCAAGTGAATATGAGAATCTATATGCACAATTTTTTCTTATTTTAGTCTTAATTGATTTGAGGAAAATATTTTTAAATAACAAAATTTTTTATTTTAAAAAATCAAACATGACATCTTTCATTGATGAGAGGAGTCTAAAGGCAGCAATTTGTTCGAATGAGTTTGTCCTATACCTACTTAAGTAGAGGAATGTATTATTAATTAAAAATAATTCTCTTATAGAAATAACACCTAAATGAGAATATAGGGCTAGCATAGATAAGTTAACAATATCATTTGATATCATGAACACCTAGTTTCTATCTAGTGCGTACTTTCTGGATCAATTTTAAGACAAATAGGCTAATTTGTTTTAAAAAATTTTACATGTAAAATAGAGCAGATTAAATAGATTTTTAAATTTTACTAGTAAATTGTTATCTTGATTTATAGTTTGTGTCCATATAGTAATACTTTTCTTTATTTCTTTTTTTTTTTTTTTTTTTGGAGAGATTTTTGCTATAGGGAGCGTGAACTCACCATAAAGACAGAGAGACAGAAAGCGAGAATCACCCCCCAAGGGGGATGGCCAGACCTCAATCCCTTCTCTTCCACTCTCCTCTCAGGATCTTGGGCATGCACTCACATGGGCCCGGCATGAGTGTAAGCCACACTGCGGCCAACTACATGGGAGTCCAGTGACACAGCCATTATGCCAACTGCTGGTCCCTCTTTTTTTTTTAAGAGATATTTTTACTCTAGGACATCTGTGCTCCAGAGAGACAGATAGATGGAAAGCAAGAAATCACTCCCACAATGGCCATGCCACAATCCCTTTGCCTCCATTCTCCTCTTTGGATTTTGGGCATGCACACACAAGCACCCAACCTGGCCTGAGTTTTAAGCCACCAGGTCTGGGACTTGAACTGTGGTCCATTATGTGGGAGTCCAGTAACATAACCATTATACCAACTGCTGTTACCCCATATAGTAATGTCTAAATTCATTTGTTTGATCTTTAATTGTTCATGATGGTAAGGTCTGTTCAAACGAATCAGCAGTAGTCGTCACAGGTTTAGAGACTTACATGACTCTAGCCACTATGTGTGAAAGGATATGCCAATTAATATGACAGCTGTGGTTCCTGGGCCACCGTTCAGATTGGAAAGCATATATATATATATATATATATATATATATATATATATAGAATAATAAAATAGTCAAGCCGAAGAGAGCATGGAAGAATATCTACTTTGTGTAAAGGACCTCCTACATGCTATGGAGAAAGAGAACAAAATATTAAAAGATAAAAAAGACATTATTTTTCCCATCTCAAAAGTGATCTAGAGCCATATAAGAATGAGGAATAGCAGTAAAAGGGGAAAACATCAACAGCCATCAACAGCATAAAATATACTTAAGTGCTCGATGCTTTTCAGGTGCAATTCCTATAATGGCAACAAATGACTTACCAATATTACTGTGAAAGGACAGAGTAAGAGGTCACTCTACCAGCTAGTCATCTTTGATTGCTCTCTGCCATAAAGAATTGCTCTTCAATATAGGGTCTAGGGTTAAAATGTACTTGAATATTGGTTCTTTTTTTTTTTTTTTTCTTTCAGAAATGTAAACATTTCAGAAAGAAAGCAAGAAAAAAACAGAATGAGAATACCTAGCAATATTCAAATATGTTTTTGGGAAAAGCTGCCTGGCCCTAAGTGTGAATCCATGGGGATGTTCTTGAACACGAAGTACTATTTTGAAGACCACCAAATGTGTGAGTCTGTAATGGAGTTATAAAAAAAAAAATGGAATCATTTAAAATGTGCTACATTACTTTAAATGTGCTTTAGATAGTCCAACAAAATTTTACTCCCAATTACATGATAGGGAGTCATGAAACGGTTGTTATATCAACATAAATAATACACACTCTGTCATTAAGGGTTTATAGTCTAGTAAAACAGAAAGTACTCACATTACTAAATAGAATGAAGGTATATGTGTCCCGTTATGTGGTCAGGCCATTAAATACTGCAGCGTGCAGTAGGTGGATTCCTAGAGAATGAGACATTTGTCTTGGAGTGGTTGAATTTCTTTAGGTGTGTGTGTACAGCAATAAGATAGTAGAAAAATCAGTGAAAATGGTAAGAACAAATTTAACATGTAATAGTCAAGGAGGCCTATCTAAAGGATTATGAAAGTGAAAATAATATGAGCCCAACTGATTTTTCTTTTTCAAAGTATCAAAGAAAGATCTTTTTAGTTTATGTAAGGAAAATAGAAATCTAATTTTCAGGTTCCAAAGTGTTTGATGGTGTGTCATTGCCGCATGCTCTCTCCCTTCTGTACTCTCTATATACCACTGTGATTTCACATTTCTTAGAGGCAAATGTCACAGTTATTTTGTTCTCTTTCTTATAAACTGTGTTGACCACACAGCAATGCGTATTTATACTAGTCTGTTTCCTGCCACACAAGGCTGCTCTGTTCTCTTTCCTCTCTCCCACCACTGACATACAGATGTTCATGGGCAAACACACACACACACACACACACACACACACACAGTTGAGAAGATTTATGTTTCTGCTTGATGACTAGCTATTAAAGACAGCCTTTGGCTATATGAAAATCACTGACACATACACAGGGTAGAATACATTTACATAAAGAAGGAACATCAATTCCTAGAAAGTCATGCTAGAAACTAGTCGGTCCAAATAAGACTAGCTTAGTTTCACTGGAGACTTTTTTCTTCACATGTTAAACTTTCCTCCTGTGAAGATTATTATTTTGCATTTCAAACAGCTAGAGTTAACTGAACAAAGTAAGCTACTTGTCTAGACATTGCCTAATAGACCATGGGGACGGGGTTGGGAAGGACAAGGAAGGTTTGCAGCAGGAGAAATATCTGGACAATCAGTTAAATGCCTGTATGACGCAATGTTTCAGGAAAAAAAAAAAAAACTGAACTACATATGTGTTTTTTGTTAAGGAGGAGTATTTGACTAGATTATGTTCAAAATAGAGCATAACTTAATTTTTTTAATTTATGAAAAATATATTTCTAATTTTGGAGAGATGGGTAATTTAGGTACACAGTAGATACATAGTGAGTATACAGAAGATAAAAAAATACTACCTAATTATTCTATTTCATGCTTTAAAAAGAATTGAATAGAATTTATAGGAGACAGAAATTCACCCAAACTAACTTGATTTCCTATAACTGTTGTTTTAAAAACTTTCATGTGTTCAAAAAGATTTTGAGAATATGAAGGAACTTATAAGCACCTAACAGGATTTTTTAAAAGTTGTATTGAGCCAAAGAGACATGGAGAGAGAGCACACACAACAGAGTCTCCTACCCTAGCTTTGGCCAGCACCAAACACATCATGGTCATGCCCAGTGTACTCAGAGAGGTTTCTGAACTAGAACTCAGAACTCTCCTATATAAGACAGCCTTATGGGGCATTATGTTTTACCCCTGTACCACTGTCTAGCCTTTTCATTGGATTTTAATTCTCATCCCCAACAACTTTGTTCCTTACTCTTAGAGTATCACTGCCTTAGATAAAAATAGTATATTTTCATTTTCTGGTCATTTGTCAACACTTTTCTGTCATGTGTATGTCAATAAATTCACGAATAAGCACAGCTGAATTCAACAAAGTTATATGTTTGCTTAACTGGAGAATTTTTGTTGTGGAAAATTGTGGTTAAAAAATGTGGAGTAACTGTACTTCTAGAAATAAAGAACCCACAAATAACATGCATAGTAAAGTGAAGAGAAGAGAATGTCAACTAAAGGGTGAGGGAAAGAAGAGTGAGACAAGATACAGTGGATGAGGATAAGGGAGTTTGGAGTGTGGATGAAGAATTGATTAGGAGGTGGTGAAAGCTGTTGCTCTCTCTCCCACCCACTGTGTTTGTATGGGTATCTCTGTTTGTGTGAATGAAAGAGAGAGAGGGAGACAGAAGGCAAGAGATGAAGAGACAAAGAGACCCATAAAGATGGAGGAACAAAGAGAGACACACAGAGAAAAAATACTTTTAAGAAATATTGTTGAACCAAGTATTAGCCTCCTTTGGCATTTTCAGGAGGTTTCATAGGTTCTTCATGTCTTTGACTACCACCTTATAACAAAACAGGATTTTAGGTAACTTGACTTTACTTTGGCTACATCTGTGAATCCTCTATTTGGGTCTTTTAAAATAATTTTTAAAAATTGGCACCAGCAGTTAGCGTAATGGCTATGTCGCTGGACTCCCATGTAGTCGACCACAGTTTGAGTCCCAGACCCGGCAGCTTAAACTCACGCTGGGCGCATGTGCATGCGTGCCCAAGATCCCGAGAGGAGAGTGGAGGAGAAGGAATTGTGGCGTGGCCATCCCCCCGGGAGGTAATTTCTCACTTTCTGTCTCTCTCTGTCTCTCTGGCAAGCGCACACTCCCTATAGCATAAACCTCTCCAAAAAAAAAAAAAAAATTTGAAGATACAGTTATTGGAGGACCAGCAGGTGATGCGGTGGTTAAGGCGCTGGACACATCCACTTGGCCAACCACAGTTTGAATCCTGAATCTGGTAGCTTGCTTTCTCGCTTCCTCTCTCTATCTCTCTGTCCAAACTAAAATAAATTAATTAATAAACAAAATTAAATAAATAATTCTTTTAAAAAATGATAGTATTCTCACAAATATGAAATAAACATGTGCCAAATACTTAACTCATTAATTAATAAGCATTTCAGTAAGATGTTATAACTGATTCAAAAGAGAACTCACAGTGCTACATTTATACAGGGAAATCAAGAATGCCAAGTGAATTTATCAATAGATGTAGAATTGACTTTTTTCCCACAAGGAAAGGAAACCAATTGTCTCTTCACTGGAGAGAATTCATTTTGATGCTATGAGTTGATAGAGGCAATCTGGAGATGTAAGAATACTCACTAATCCTTTTTGCCCATTTCAAAGCCTCTTATGATTTTTCCTGGTTGTACACACCAGTTTCATACTCGTTTTAAAATTAGAATGTAGGAATGTTTTTAGGATGTTGTAAACATACAAATTGAGTAGAAAATGAAAGCAGCTATCATGTTAATGATTCAAGCAACTTTTTCAGTTTTTACGAGGGTTGTTCCTATGATGTCTCCTCAAATTCTGCTAGTTACTTAACTTTCCATTTAAATAAATGTAGTATAATCATTGTATCGGAAACCCACACTGGTCAGTTTTTCACTTCCCACTCTTACCATATCAACACTTCATCTTCATCTTCACAGAGGATCAGTAAAATATCATGAACATTTTTTTTTTTTTTTTTTTTTTTTTTGGTTACTCTCCCACCGGCACAGAGATAGAAATGAGGAAACACTATCTACAACTATGAGGCAGTATAAAAGGATAAGGAGCATTAATTACAGAAAGTTAGAAATAACTTGTTTTAAGTGAGATTCTCCAGCTCCTCAGACTCAAAAGAATTAGGAAAGTCACATTCATTTACCTAAAAGGGCTATTGAAAGTTAAACACTAAATAAGAAATATAAGTAATCTTAATAACGTGGATGGACACAAAATGAAGACTATATAATTACTCTTTTTCTTTTCTGACAGATCCTTTAGCAAAATGTAATTAATCATTAATTTGAAAGTCAAATGATAGTTAAAGGTGTTTTATGAATTCACAAACATAATATTGTTGATATATTTGTGATACTATGCGACTATCTAATGATTCTCAATTTTAATGTGAGGGGCTAACAATTTCAAATAACATTTTAATGTTAGATTGCAGTTACACCCAAGTAAACAGAAGACAAAATATTTTAACAAATTATGATTACATGTTCAACACTATCTACTAGCATAAAAACCAATCTAAACACATCATATCATGAGAATGGGCCACTAAAATGTTTCTGGTTTGCATCATCTGTTAATAACACTTTGAGTCAAGTATGATGTATATCCCTATTAAACTGGTGTAAATGTAGGAAGTTTAGTCTGAGAATTTCTTGCATAATTTTTCTTGTTCTTGTATTTTGGTGGTACCTAGAAAATGAGATTAGTCACTTCAAAATTGTTGTGTGTCATTTCCTAAATGATTTGCCATGTGTAGATATTAAACTTTAATTCAGGGTTTGTATTGAATAAATCATGAGGAGTCAACAGGAACAAGTTTCCAGAAAATGACTTAGTACACTTAACAAAAACAAAAATAATTTCAACTGTTAATTTTAATTAGTTTTCTGGATAAGGTTTACTTTATTTAACATTCTTGCGTCAAATTGGCCATGGAGAACATAAATTTTATGACTTGTTAACAAATTACTATGATTTTCCCTGCAGACACCAAGCCTAACAACATTATAAAGGAAATACAAATTTAGTAGCTTGTTAACAACAAAATACAGTACTGAGGCTTTTTGTACTTTGCCCTACATTAAGAGGTAAAGTAACAATAAAATAATACCAGTAATAAAATATCTCCTATGAAACATCAAATTAGACTCAAAGAATTACTCAAATGTATTCCATCATTAACATTATTATCAGGTCTACAGTGTAGAGAAGTTTATAGTTTAAATTCTTTACTTTTAAACTAGGCACTAATTAAAATTATAGCCACAACATAATGGGGTGGTCTGACAAAACTTTTTAAGTTTTTCTTCTCATTGGTCTTTCCAAGACCACTTTTGAACATGGCCTTGTCCTCAAGCCTCCTGATTTGGTTAAAACAAAAATCCTGGTAAGTCAGTTTGGAGAGAATCCCTTACTTTTGATGTATGATAACCCTGGATATCTGATTTGCCTTCATATCTGATCAAATTCCTCTTCTCCTTCCCTTCATATCTGATCACTTTAACTTGTCTTCAGAAAAATACCTCCAATTGGTTTAACAAAAATCCCCACCCATCCTTTATGACTCCGCTTAGTAATTTTCTATCTACTAACTTCTCAACTTGCTTATCAGCTATAAACCCTCACTTGTTCATGCTGTATTCAGAATTGACCTCCATTTTGTGATACTCTTGATACCTGTCCTAATAGTGTTGAATAAATTCTTGCTTTGGTCTTAACATGTGTCAGACTAATTTATTTTTTAACAGCTTGAATTTTGAATTTTATATATATATATATATATATATATATATATATATGCCATGTAGTAACAAGAAAATGCATTAGATGCCAAGAGTCTTTGAAAATATAAAATTAATTACTTAACTTTTAGGTTTCTCAAACATAATTTTGATTTTTATTGCATTGTTTAATGTTTATATCTTTCTTTTGAGAGGTTTTTGCTACAGGGAGCATGCGCTCGCCAGACAGAGAGAAAGATAGAAAGTGAGAAATCACCCCCCAGGGGGGATGGCCACACCACAATCCCTTCTCCTCCATTCTCCTCTCAGGATCTTGGGCACGCACGCACACACACCCAGAGTGAGTTTAAGTCACCGGGTCCGGGACTCGAACCGCGATCGACTACGTGGGAGTCCAGAGACATAGCCATTCTGCTAACTGCTGGTCCCAAATGTTTATATCTTTTTATAAAAAATAAATCCAATACACATATCTTTGTAAGAGTATGAATTTTATATAAATGCTTTATTTTAAAAAGTCAAAGATGGGCCAGCAGGTGGCATGGAGGCTAAGGCACTGGATCATACATGGCTTGAATTAATACTTTGAGTCTGCTGTGGCTTGAAAGTCATGCCAGGCTCTTGTGCATGCATGCCCAAAATCATGAGAGGAGAATGGAAAAGAAGGGACTGTGGCATGGTCATCTCGTCTGGATGGAGGGGTGATTTCTCACTCCCCACCCCTCTTGCTTTCTCTGTCTCTCTCTGGTAAGCACGTGTGTCCTAGAGGAAAACAAAACAAAACAAAACAAAACAAAAAAACAAACAAAAAACTTTAAAGACAACTTTGATTTTTTTCACCCCTCTTCCAAGATACCTGTATCAATATTTGATGATGGACTTTTTAAAATTATCTTTCCCTAGAATCTATATTTTAAAGCATTGATTGAGACTTCAAAACATTATTGTTTCTCTCTCAATAAACATATTCACATTATTTACTACTTAAAATATATAAAATATCAAGGGACAGTAATTCTTCTTTATAAAATCCAAACAACACACAAAATCATTAACTGTGAGGATTCCTGGAGCCAATGTATGTGTGTTTGGAGGTAGGTTTTAAAGAGAGGATTAAGTGACATACATTTTTATTTTATACACTTCATTTGTTTTGTATTTCTTTCTTTCTTTTTTTTTGAAAGAGAGATTTTTTTGCTATATGGTGTGCACATGCACTCACTTGCCAGAGAGACAGATAAACAGAAAGTAAGAAATCACTCCCCACCCCCCCGGGGGGATGGCATGCTGCAATTCCTTCTCCATTCTCCTGTTGCAGTTTTGGGCATGCACACACACACACACAACTGGCATGAGTTTTAAGCCACTGAGTCCAGGACTTGAACCACAATCAACAATGCGGGAGTCTAGTGACATGACTATTACGCCATCTGCTGGCCCTTTGTTTTCTTTTTTCTTTTCTTTCTTTCTTTATTTTTTTGAGCAGTTTTTTTGCTATAGGGTACATGCACTTGCCAGAAAGACAGAGAGACAGAAAGCGAAAAAATCACCCCCGAGGGGGAATGACCACGCCGCAATCCCTTCTCCTCCATTCTCCTCTCGGGATCTTGGGCACACATTCACACATGCCCGGCGTGAGTTTAAGCCACCAGGTCCGGGACTCGAACTGCAGTTGACTACATGGGAATCCAGTGACATGGCCATTACACTAACTGCTGGTCCCTTGTTTTCTTTTTTTAATGAAAAATTTAGGACCTAGTATGTCTTTGATCATTAACTGGCACAACAATAATTATAGACTTTACTCCTGAAACTTATTTCCATTCTCATCATATCCTGTCTCTAGAGAAGTCTCTTTCATTGTGTGATAACAGGCTTTGAACAAAGTAATTGGTTTTATTCAAATTATCTGAAAGCTGAAAGGAAGATAGTGTGTTATTTCTTTTCTAGACTGCTTCTGAATTGGAGTCCCAAGCCTCCATTTTATTTTTATTTGATGCCGTATACTCTGAGCCTATACTTGATTGAAATGATCAGTTATTCAACTCTACACTATTTACTTCTATCTTTGTGGATAACTTGAGTAGATTGTTCACATACTCATCCACATTCTCCAACCAACTTCAGCTGACCTCATTCTCATGATGTCCAAATTGATGTTGGCTTTCAGGCAAATCTTCAAGTTCACATCATCTTATCGTCCTCAGCAATGCTGACCTTTACTCATCTTCCATCTCTATTGACCACCCAGTAATATAACCCCAGTCTGAACCTCATCAGCACATCCACATTCAACAACTTAACTTTGTATTTGGCATGTATAATCAAAACTTCCTGTCTTGTTTTCTCTCCCCACACCCACTAATTCTGTTCTCCCACTTTACTGAGAAGGCCAATTTCTCAGCTTCTCTCTTTCTTTAAATAACTTACTTTTATATGTATGTGTGATATTCTATGCTCAGAAAACATGTTTGTCATATTTTTGGATTCTCTGATATTCATCTAGCTGTTTCTATGACTGGGTTCATGATAGTCCTTGTGGGTAAATCATCTGCAGTTTCCTTGTTTGTTCATATGTTAAACCGCATCCTCTAGCCTTCCATTAGGTAAATGAGCTTGTTCAGTCCATTTGAGCTACTCTAACAAAATACCATAGTCTGGGTATCTTATAAACACCAGAAACTTATTTCTCATAGTTCTAGATGCTTGGAAATTTAAGATCAAGATGCCATCAGATTCAGTGTCTGGGTAAAACCTGCTTTCTGGTTCGTAGAACTTTGCCTTTTCATTGTGTCCTGTAATGATGGAAGACCACAGGGATCTCTCTCATGGCACTTTTATAAGTGTACTAATCCCATTCATGAGGACTCTATCTTCATGATTTAATTATGTGCCATAGGCTGTCTCTTCTAATAGCATTACCTTGGGGGTTAGGATTTTAATATATGAACTTAGGGAGTGAGAACACAATATTTAAACTATAGGAAAGGCCAACCATCCATTGGATAATTTTATTCTTTGTTTAAGCTAGATTTTTTTGTTTAATTATGTTATTTGCAACAAGGATAAATGCAACCGGTAAAATTCAGTGGCCAAGTGAACTGTCTAACTTGACTACAGCATGAGAAATATTTATTTCTGTAGTGAAAACAAGGCTTAAAAAGAGGTTTGGGAGTTCTCTAGAATGATAAGTTTATCTATGCCAGTGATTCTTGAATTGGAGCTCATAGTTTCTCAATGAATCTGTGTATAGAAATATATTTAACAGGGAGCCAGCAAGTGGGATGATGGCTAAGGCACTAGATTCCCACATGATCAACTGCAGTTTGAGTTCTGGACCCAGTGGTTTGAAAGATATGCCAGGTGTACATGCATGCATAACTGGATGATGAAAGAAGAATGGAAAAAGGATTGCAGCATGCCCATCTCCCCAGGGGTGATTTCTCACTTTCCCTCTCTCTCTTTTTGGAGAGTGCATATGCCCTATGGGAAAAAAATTATATTTAATAGAAATTATTTTATCAGAGACAACTGAAGGTAATATTCTGTGAACAATAAATCTCAAAGGCCAGAATAGTCAATTTATATGCAATGATCACTCTGCCAGTATGACTCCTTTCTGTCTTAAGACCTAAGAATGAAAAAGACAGGTTCCATATATTTAATATCTAATGAAAGGATTGGGGGGGGAATAAATAAAATTGCAACCGCACAAATTCGGAAAAATTGAAAGGAAATTTTTTAAAAGTTTAAAAAGTTTTAAAGAGTTTAAAAAGTCCCACAGGACCTTTTTGTTCCCTTTATTTATTTATTTATTTTTTGATAGAGAGATTCTTGCTGTGGGGTGTGGGTGCTTACTAGAGAAACAAAGAGACGGAAAGAGAGATCACCCCCCCCTACAACTGAGGGCCATTAAGTGAGAAGATTAATGAAGGTGGAGTTTCTTATAATCCTACTATCTTTGCTCCTCAGAAGAAGTAAAAAAATGCTAAGTTTTTAGTGAAGAGGAAATAATGGAGCCCTCTGGAAGTATGTTTAACTAACATCTCTAGGAATGAGAATTTTGGGGGTGGTTTTATGGTGCCACCATTTCAATGCCCACACTCTGTTCTTCAAGACAACTCCCAAATTCTCTAAGATAGAATTTTTTTCTATTTGCCTACTATTACAAATAGTAATTTTAAATTCATTCAAATTAAAATAAGTGGAGTTTGTTGTCTTTGAAGTGAGAGTATTTTACTTTATTTTTAAAAGAATTAGTTATTTAATTTCTAAAACTTATTATTTATTTATTTTAATTTGCTACAGGGCCCATGTTCTCACCAGAAAGGGACACATATGAACACATACACATACACACACAGAACACACAGAGTGACAGAATGAAGGAAAGTTAGAAAAGCCCGAGGTCTCCAATAATGGTTGGCCATGTGGGAGTCTGGTGCCTCACCTATCATAACACCTGCTGGCCATCGAGTTGAGGGTATTTTTTTTAAGAATTATTTACTTATTTATTTATTATCAGAAATGTTCTTGCTCTAGGGTATGTGTGGTCACTGGAGATACAGAGAGAGACAGAAACTGAGAAATCACCACCCAGGTGGGATGGCCATGCTGCAATCCCCTCTTCCACTCACCTCTTAGGATCCTTCATAGGCACACATGCGTACCAGGCAAGAGCCCCAAGTCACTGAGTCCAGGACTCGAACATGTGGAAGTCCAGCAGCTCAACCACTATGCCATCTGCTGGTCCTATTTATTATTATTATTTTAATTTGACACAAAGTGAGAGAGAGAAAGTAAGAAAATAAGCTGCCAGATTTGGGACTCAGACCATGGTCAGCCATGTGGGAGTTGGCTCCAAGAATATCTTAAACTATTTGTTACAATGTTGGTCATATGAAGTCAGATTCGCCTACTCCATTTCCTCAAATCCTTATGCTAAAGGAAACAAACAAACAAACACACACACATCAATAGCCTTTAATACATGGGAAAGTTCTTTCATTTTCGAATTATGAGAAACCATTGAAATTAAGATGTTCTAATGATGGAACTGTGAGGAAAAAAAAAAAACACTTCTACTTGAAAAATTACTCTTCATCCTTTTATTATTATATTCCACTCCATTTCACTAATGGCAACCCAAAATCCTATTGGCTCTCAAAGGACAAGTAATTCTGTTGCTTTCTACCCTGTCTGAAACTTTGAAACCATACCTCCTGAGAGGCACTTGGTTTCAACACAAGTTAAAACTAAGAATATGTTAAAAATAAAAGGTCCCTGGCTTTGGTGTTGATGTAATCTTAGCCCACCCAAGACCCTGTTAGACAAAACGGGAGATGCACTGTGGCTGAAACCATGTATGTAAATCTCTGCTAATGCTGTGACCCATGCCTTTGTTGACTATTCTTTTAAAATAATCGAGATTTTAATTACCCTAGCAAAGATCTACCAGAGGTCCGGATTCAAGCTATTCTGCTCTGACCTAAGACTTTCAACAGAATTTCTCTATTTAATAAAGATAAAAAGAAGAGAGGATTCGGTAAATGTGCTCTTGCCCTGGAAAGATAAAGCAAGAGTGTCCCTGGGGACTCTCTCAAATGGCTCTGCCAATTGCAGCAGGCTGCTCTGGGAACACATCAATACATCACTGTGTCTCCTAGGAGTACTAGCTCAGCTTTCTTCTCCCAAGAGGGATCATTTTGCCTGACCAAAGTGCTCTGACCTTTGCTCTACCCCGTTGCCTTGTTATCCTTCCTGCCACCATTTCAACGCCCCCACCCTGTGCTTCAAGACAATTCCCAAATTCTCTAAGATACCTGTGCTGTCATTTTAGAAAAGGTTAAAAAATTATTGGGTTGTGGGAAAAGTCCTGACACATTTTCGCAAAGAAAAATATGTCATGACTTTTCTGACAACCCAATAAAATCAATGAATAACACACAGTCAAAATATGCCTTTTTATTAATTTTTTTGCTAAAAATGTGAACATTTAGACATATTTTCAAAGACTCACTAGCTTACTTTTATGTTTAAAAAATTTTTATGTTTACCTCTATTATACTTAAGGCAATTTGACCTTTTAATTTATTTAGCACAGTTTAAATAAAACAAAAAATGCTTATCTATAATCACATTTATAAGATTTATTTCTTAGAATAAGCCAAGTCTCATCCTCTTTTAATTTTTTTTGTTTGTCTGTGTGACAGTAGAAAGGAATAGCTTCACAAATAAAGGACTCAAACTTACATGATTTTAGAAGACCTTAATATTGACTTAACATCTGTCAGAGTTTGAAGGGCTCTGAAAACCGACCTGGTAGGTGACGTTTATAAGAACCCTCTCAATTTATGGCTTTGAAATTCCCCACATTGTGCAAAGAGAATATCCTATTTTTAACAGTATAGTTACAGCAAGTAGGTTGAAATGATACCAAATGATCAGTAATCAATAAAATATTGACATGACTAACCAACCATAATGTTTTGTTGGGGATGATTTTTACCAATTTTTAGACATACTCCCTGGAAGTTCTCCATTAGTCTTCCAGAAGTTAAATACTACATTTTGAGCCGAAAAAAAATTTCTTTGTTGGTGTAATACATATATTCCTTTTGTATGTAAATAAAGTGCAAAGCCTTTTAACTGTTTAAAACAACAAATGTGGCTGAAATAGCCTTAGTGGTAGAGTTCATTGATGCCAAAGATTTGGTCATAGTTAGGAGCTTTTATAAATATGTCTTGTGGTTATGCTGTGCACTGGAAGCTGGATTCCACATGACCCACCACAGTCTGAATCCCAGTCTGGTGGCTTGGAAAATTTGCTTGGTCTTGGTGCCTGCATGTCCTGACATAATGGAGAAACAGAGAAGAAATCATTGCAGGGCCACATCATGTGTAGCGGAGTGCCTTCTGTGTCTGCCTCTCTCTCTCTCTCTTTCTCTCCCCCTTTCTCTCTCCGGCAAATGATGTGCCCTCTGGCAATAAAATTTTTTTTTTTGTTCTGTCTAATAGATTCAAAATATGCCAGTTTTTAATAATAGTAATGATGATATACTTCATATATAATACTATATGGATAAATTAGCAGTTAATTTTATTTGCTTTTTTCCCCCAAAATAAACACAGATCATTTAAATGTTAATTTCAGAAAATACTTTGGATCATGTTCTTTTCTTGTTATTTTCTTATACTTCTCAATTTCTTGTCATTTTACTCATTTTCCTATAGATCTTCCAAATAAGCAAATAAAGCAGTGTGTTTCTAACTTGGAAGCAAACAGCAGTCTACAAATTTCAGGGAGATTTTAAAAATACAAAAAATTAAAAAGACCTGATCTTATTTGATTATTTAAAATTATGAAAAATAATTTCTTCTGTAAACCACATCTTATTCAATTTTATTTCATTTTAATTTTTATTTTTTTACAATCTGACCTATGACTTTAAACAATTTATAATTGAGGCTTTTTTGTTTTTTTAAGAGAGATTTTTTTGCTACAGGGCATATGTGCTTGCCAGAGAGACAGATGGAGAGAAAGTGAGGAATCAACCCCTAGAGAGACGGCCACTCTGCAAACCCCTCTCCTCCATTCTCCTCTCAGGATTTTGGGCACACACAAACCTGGCATAAGTTTTAAGCCCCTGGGTCTGGGACTTGAAACTGTCAGCCACGTGGTAGGTAGACCAGCGCCTTAACCACTACACCACCTGCTGACCCCTTTGAGGGCTTTGTTTTGGCATTCAGCTAAGTCATATGTTCATATCATGTGTAGGTACAAATTTGAATTTTATAAAATGTTATTTATTTATATTGTAGAGTTTTTGCTGGAGAGACAGAAAGAGAGTGAGAAATCACCTCATGGGGGATGGCCACACTACAATCCCTTCTCCTCCATTCTCCTCTCAGGATTTTGAGTGTGCATGCACATGTTCCCAGCATGAGTTTCAAGCTGCCAGGACCAGCACTAGAACAATGGTCACTACGTGGGAGTCCAGCACATTAACAACTGTGCCAGCTCTTGGTCCCATAAAATTTTATTTTTAAGGAGAAAGAGAGAATGTTCTAAATGATTTATTTTTTCAGAGAGGTTTTAGCTATAGAGCATGTGTGCTCACCAGAAAGACAGAGAGAGACAGAGAGACAGAAAGTGAGAAATCACCCACGGGGGGGATAGCCACCCTGCAATCCCTTCTCCTCCATTCTCCTCTCGGGAACTTGGGCACACACTCACACACACCTGGAGCAAGTTCAAGCCACCAGGTCCGGGACTCGATCTGTGGTCGGCTACATGGGAGTCTAGCAACATAGCCATTACGCCAACTGCTGGTCCTCTAAATGATTTTCTTATAACTATATTGTTTTATGTGGGGTCAGCAGGTCGTGACCTAAATATATATGTTTAGGTTATGGCCATAGAGGTCATATATACTTGACAAAGAGAGACAGAAGGAAAGGGAGAAATCACCGCCCAGGAGGATGGCGACACCACAATCCCTACTCCTCCATTCTCTTCCTGGGATCTTAAGTATGCATGCACATGTGCCTGGTGTTTTATGCATGCACACACACACACACATATTTTTTCTTATTTTTCATGAGGTCAGAATGATAATAGATAAATTTCCCTTTATTATGTTAATAATTATTTGAATACACTTCAGCTGAAATGAGCTATGTGTTTTTCTAGCCATATATCTTAACAATGAATAAAGAAAACAGTAATTCTTTCTACATATTTTATGAAAATACTTTTTCAAAAAGAATTTCGTTTCCTTTCCCTCACATGACTGCTTTCACAGAAGGGAAGATATCTTGAGCATTCATACTTCTCATTATTAAGATGATGGCTCACCTTATTGGAATATACCACCTTCTTTGTTACATACTCCTTTATATGTGGATTTTTTAATCCCATTTTTAAAAAGTAAATATTTGAGTACCTACTCTGTGCCAAACACTGTGCCAGATATTTATAACATACTTTCTTATATAATTCTCAGGACACTGTTAATTTGGTACTATTTTTATTCTATATATAGATAAGTAATTTAAATCTTTGTTAGCAAGCGAATGATATGAGATCCAACTTTTTCTCAGTTCCTGTCAGATCTTGAAAGCTCACACACGTGACTAGTCTGTTTTAGGCTGATCTGGGTGGGGATTTGAACCTAGTCCCTGGGTAGGATCTGGCTTCTCTTGAGTAGTGCATTACATCTACTCCATGGAACTGGCTCAAATGTTTTTTATTTAAACATAAGACTCCTTAAAACTCTGAAAGCAATAAACACTGGAAAGTACAATGCTATTTACTTTTTAAAAATCCTCTTAAAATACATGAAATTTTCATTTATCAGTCAGTGACCACTTCAACTCTGCTTAAGTAATTCCATGTGGTGTTTTTGAAAGCAAGTTTATTTTCATGAAATAAAGTGAAGTCATACTTCATATTTATTTTTAAATATGTTACAATGTATTAGCATTGTATTATATAATTCCAATAATAGTATTTTAATATATATGCACTTATTTATGAAACAATATTTGGGGATGAACATAGATGTACCGGCTGTCAGAATTCCTGTATTATGACACAGTTAAAATTACCGTTCCTCCTAAAAATGCTGTTCACATAATCCACATGCAATAGCTTTAGAGCCAACAGCTGGACTGCATTCCAGTTTTTGTAGTAAAAAATATATAGAAAAAATGAACTAAGTTCTTGTTTACAAGTGTGTGATACATTTATAGAACTAAAGGCATATATGGCCTTGTATGCAATGATTAATCAAATTTATTTAATTGACATCTATTTCCAAATTTAATTTGTAGTCTGGGGAAATAACTGCTATAAGAAATACTTATTTATTAGGCATAGCTTTACCAAGAATTACATTTATTCTAGCTGTATTTACTATACTAGAATATTTGTCTTCCAAGTAAAATACTTTATATCACAAAGACAACCTTGAATACAAATATACATATTTCTGAGAATTGTATAACATTTACATGGCTTTATCCTATTATATGCAGTTTTTTTAATGAACAGAAACACTTACAAAGCCCTTATTCTGATTTTTAGATTGACTTTTCACCAGAACCTTTTACAGAAATTATCTCTAGAATTGTATTTTAACTGGATTAACTGGAGATAAGTTCCTTACTTTCTAGATTCAGTCACATAAACCTAATTATGTATGGTCAATTATCTTCCAAAAGTTATTCTTTTGCTGATGAACAAGGACTCCACTGCCCATTGTGACATGTATATTTTTTCCAGCCCACTTTACTAAAAGAATGAGTCTAGGAGGTACCACATATTTGTACCAAATACAATTTTTCCTGACCATAGCCCATTGATACAGGGAAACTCATTCACCTACAGGTAAAAAAAGATCATTGGCTTATTTTTCAAGAATTCTCAAAAGTTGACAGAGGTGGGACCAGCAGTTAGCGTAATGGCTATGTCGCTGGATGCCCACGTAGTCGACCGTGGTTTGCGTCCTGGACCCGGTGGCTTAAAACTCACGCCGGGCACGTGTGCATGCGTGCCTAAGATCCTGAGAGGAGAATGGAGGAGAAGGGATTGCGGCATGGCCATTCCCTCTGGGGGTTGATTTCTCGCTTTCTGTCTCTCTGTCTCTGTCTGTCTGTCTGGCAAGCATACGCACCCTATAGCAAAAACCTCTCCAAGAAAGAGAAAAAAGTTGACAGAGGTCTCCGGAGTTGAATGGTACTGAACATTGAAAACTTAGTGGTCTGGGAAAGGAAAACCAGGGCAAAGCTGAGTTACGGGAATGAGAAAGTCTGAGTATTATGAGAAAACTCATCTGTTGAGAACTGATTAGCATGGGCAGGCAAAGGGTTTCAAAAAATGAAAAATCTATATAGCCCAAAAGAGAAGGAAGTGTATAATTATTTTCCACACTTTCTGCATAAGCGTTCAATTGAAGCTAATTGTTTTTATCAACTGGCTACACTTCATGCAGCTTGACTTCCAGCTCTTATCTTTTTAATAGCTTACCTTTCTATTTTTGTTCTGTGTGGATTTTACTTCCTTGTAGAGAAAGGGCTTTGGCATTCAGTATCTGTGGTGACCAGTCACACTGCACAATACTTGCACTGCATGCAGTAGAGGCTATATAATCTACATTATATCCCATGTAGTGAGACTTGTTATAACCATTTGGGTTTATAGAAAAAAATACCACTGAAATAATCTCCACAGGATAGCTGCATTCCTTAGTTGTAATGGGATATAATAATTACCATTAGCAAGAAATTATATTCCCAGATTTCAGGTCTACATGTAAATAGCTTGATGTACAAACCAATAGAATATGTAAGTGAGGAACAAAAATACTTATTTGGATACAGTAAATTCTTCTTTCTTTCAAATGCTTTTATTATTTTAATATAAACATCTTTTTTTTCTAGCTTATTTTTATGTAAAAGGCAAATTGATTGGTTTGTTAAGAGCTTTTCCAACTAGCACAAACTTTGTTACATGAAACCTAAAGTTTTTTAAAAGGAATTAGATAAAATCACTCAGGATGTGAAATAGGTTTGAGGAAGTAAAGTGGTTAAAAGATTTTGTGTTTGATTATCAGTACAATTAGGTCATCTCTGATAATTAAAACATTCTGATTGAAATCCTTCAGCAGGAAGGTACAACAAAAGTCACCTCCACTAAGGAATAGTTCACCATGATAAATAAGGTAGTCCAGACCAGTTACCCAAGAATATCAAGACCTTTAGAATGACATAGAATACCTGGATCTAAATATATTTCATAGCTGTGGCAAGAAATACCTTCTGATCTGACTGTGATTTTTTAAAAGAATTATCATATTTAATTTTATTCATTATTATTATTACTTTAAAATTAAAATTGATCAGAGAGAGAGAGAGAGAAAGTGAGAAAGCAGGCCACCAGGTCTAGATCCGAACCTTAGTCAGTCATGTGCAAGTCTAGCATCTTACCCACTACTCATTTATCAGCCCCGTGCTAATATATTTAATCAAGCTTTAAAGATTATTGTTGTTGTGACTAACAAATAAAGATCCATAACAACGGACAGCAGTGTGAGATCTGAGTGACACTGGCTGAACAATGGGCAAGAAGAGCCACCACTTCTATGACCCCACCCTCTGACGAGATATGATCATCAAAGCAGTGAAAAGAAAAGCAGTCAGATAAAGCAGTCAGATTTAGAGGGATTCTTCATTTGAAACAAATGAGCCTTAAATCCAAAAATAAAATTTGTACTCCTTCATGAGTATTCCATCTTTATGACTTAATCATCTCCAGTGCCACCATCTGCTAATGCTATCACACTGGGGATTGGGTTAAACATATATAATTTGGGGGAACACAAATATTAAGAATTTAACATTTCATAACTTAAATAAAATGATGTAAAGTTAACAATGCTTACATAGTATGATCTAAAGTCAATACATTTTATGTTGCATGCTTAATAAATAATAAGAAAGGGAAGAAAACAAAGATTTTAGCTATAAAAAGGTAGGAGTGTGACTCACTAATTCCATTTCTACACTGATCACAGTGTGTTTATAACCTCTGTTTCTCCAGTCTATGCTATATAACAAGCAGTTTCCTCTTGAACCCCGCTGGCCATTGTTAAGATAGATTAATTCTGGGAGCCTGTGGCAAATACACTCCTACCCCAAGTGTAACTCCTTTACATTCCTTTTGGAATCCCTAGCTTACCTTAGGTGGAGGTCCTAAAGGTGGTAGCTGGAGTACAAAGTGTAGCGAAACGTCATGTGAGTTATAATAATATAACCCTCATGAATAATAAAGCCCTGTGCAGTGCTTTATTGTAGTAATCTTATTCTCATTTTTGGTCTTATAGATCTGACACTCAAACAACAAATATATACACACGCATACATATGTTAATAACAAAATAAGAGATACTGTTCATAGCTTAAAAAATGTTTTAGTTTGCTCAAGTTGCCATAACGACATACATAGGCAGGGTGACCTGAACAACAGAAAACCAGTTTTTCACAGATCTGGAGAGTGTTGGTGTCTTTCTCTTCTTATAAGGACACCAGTCTTACTAGATAAAGGTATCACTCTTATGACCACATTTGAACTTAATTACCTCCATAATGGCCCTGTCTACAAATACAGCCACATTGAGGATCAGGGTTTCCACATATGAGGAGGGGGGTCTTAAAAAATGTCATAAAAAATGTGTATCATGAAAAAAACAAATTTCAATTGTTTGGTACCAAACAAAATAAATCATACTTTAATTTCATTTTTTCCATGAACTTTTTGATGTCCCCTGGTATAAAAACAGACTTTGAGGCTAAAATGCAAGCAGAGAACATTTCATTTAAGTCTGTGGATAATGGGATTAATATATGAGTTTATTTTGGTGCAAAAATGTTTTGAAATTCACATATAGTTTTTCATAATGTGCATTTTCTATGATCTTTTTGAAGATCCCCTATATTACTACTAACATGTAAAATAATTGATATTAAGGAAAATGTAACGTAATTCTTTATTCTCACTAGCCACATTTCAAATGCTAAGTAGTCACATATTACTAAAGGTTACCATTTTGGATGACACAGATAGAGAACACCTCCTTCAAAGGAGAAAATTCTATCGAAAGTCACTACTATATTGCCTCAACACTGTGATGTAGAGCGGGTCCTCCACCTCTTTTGGTAAATAAACTTTGTTGAAACATACCTATATCCATCATTTGCATATTATTTTTGACTCAAAAATCACGATTGAATAGCTGTCAGACCTTACAGCTCTTAAAGCCAAAATTACTTAGTATTTGTAATTTTTGTAATACCCTTTACAAAAAAATTTGTCAAACTTTGACCTAGAAACTTTTCTCCAAGAAATTAAAAATTAACCTCAGTTTCTGGCTAAATTATCATTTTTACATAAGTATTTACAATCCTTTGCTTTCCTTGTTTTCCTATTCCATTCTTTCCTCCTTTCCTATTATTTAAATGATATCTTTACTTAAATTGGAAAATTTGAATTAAAAACTCTTGAATTTAATCATAACTTGATAAGGAAAAGAAGGCTTTAAACTTAAGATTGGTGAATACTTCTATACATTTTTAGCCACCATGACCCTACAGTAACAATACAGTAGTGTTTTAATAAAAGTCACGGAGAGTATCACTCTGACATGTGGATCTGGGATGTGAAAAGGAAGTAATTTTTCTGTTTTATAGGACAAATAAAAAGGAAAGCCCCCCTAGAGATAGAATTCCATACATATATATTTTATTCTTTGCAAAAACTTCTTTGTGAAAGTCCATATATCCTATATTGAGGCATTCTACTATTTATTCAATCCACATTGATTTATTTAAAAAAAAATAAACTAGTTCCAAAGGCAGGGTTTTAATTCTTAACTAAAAACATTCCAAAATCTTCCTTTGGTCTTTATGTAATATAATGAGAAAGAAAGAACTTGCCATGATTGATTTCATATGGAATAATAATATATACATCAAGTACAAAATAAGTTTATTTGCAAAAACTTCTTCCTGCTACTTTAAGGTAACTGCAGTTAAAATTTGAATTGAACTATAACCCTTAGCTATGTAGTAATTGAAAATAAGTTTTTTCTATGCTAATAGCAGGAGTAGCAGCTTTGTAAGAAAAACCTATAAGCTTTCTCCATATGTAGCAAAATGAGTAATTGCTTCGATTTTGAGGGCATTAAATACTTAATATTTAGTCAGGCTTTACTCGACACTATTTTATTCATTTCACTCAGTGTTTAAGAAAAGAAAATATGTGAGCTATGACAAAAATTTTCCCATCTGATATTATTAGTAATGGTCATATATACCTGGCAGACACTTGCACAGCATTATAGAGAGAAGAATTCATGACACAGTGTATCCCAACTCTGCTTCGTGTTAGTTTCTATATCCCACAACCTCTTTTTTTTTTTTTTTTTTTGAGAGATTTTCGCTATAGGGCGCGTGCGCTCGCCAGACAGACAGAAAGAGACATAGAGACAGAAAGCGAGAAATCACCCCCCGGGGGCATGGTCACACCGCAATCCCTTCTCCTCCATTCTCCTCTCAGGATCTTGGGCACGCACTCTCCTCTCGGGATCTTGGGCACGCACGCACATGCGCCCGGCGTGAGTTTTAAGCTACTGGGTCTGGGATGCGAACCGTGGTCGACTACGTGGGAGTCCAGTGACATAGCCATTACGCAAACTGCTGGTTCCCTATCCCACAACCTCTTTAACCTCACTATTTCTCAGAATCCTCATCTACAAAACAGGGGTAAAGGTTTACCTACATCGTGGACTTGAGAATGAAATGAATATACCTGCAAAACCCTTACAACAGTGTCCCAATCAGCTATTGCTAATGGAGAGCAGCATTATTCTGTTATTACTAGTGGAAAGATGATGTGTGTGGAAACTTGTCAGGTTTATTCTTAAATCCTAGTTCTGTACTTCTAGTCATGTTAAACTCTTAACCTCAGTTTCTTCATCTGTAAAACAAATATGATAATACTAGATATGCTAAGGGTCAGCAACAAAATATATAGGATTCCTAGCGCATGGCAAATGCTTAATAAATGACAGTTGATACTAGCATAAATGTCTAACTATGAAAACTTCAAGTTAGCTGACTCATTTAGTCAATCTGCCCAGCCAATGCATATACAATTTTAAGCCCATTTCCTCAAATTTCCTCTGAGATCTGCCTCATTAAAACTGCTCAAGAAACATCTAACTAGTGAGCTAGTTGCTCTTGCCTTTCCAGCAAGGCGTACTCCTTCTCTTTGCCAATATATGAGTACCACTCCAGGGGAGTTTAGCTGAGAAATATGACTTCATCGATTATGAGAACTGCATGCAGGCTGAAATTATGTAGACCAAGTTCCTCACTCACAGATGAGGTCAGTGAGGATCAAAAAGGTTAAACTATCCCCCTAGAGTTGTGCAGCAATTCAGCCAAATTTCTTCCAGGAAGTTGGACACGTCCCAGCCTATGCTGTTTCTTCCATCACACTGTGTTTAGCAGTTATGTATACAACCTTTGAATCCTTGTTTATATCACTTCAGAGTTGCTGTGTAGTTGTTCCCATACACGTATAACTTTTTTCCAAGTTCTATGCTTTATGAAAACAAAGATCTTGGGATCTTCTTTTAGTCCCTCCTAAACAAATCCATAGCATTATGAACAACTTATGAATGTTTAATTAGTGAATAATTATACATTTCATGGAGGCATTAAATTCTAGTATGTAGGGACAAGGTACCTCATGCAATTTATATAGGCATTCCCTTTCAGATCAATCTCCTTACATTTTGATATTTAAAACATCATAATATGATACTAAACACGCAGATACATTTACATATTACTCAGTGTTGGCCCCACTTAATTGTTCATGTTGTAATCCATTCTAAGAATTCTTTATCACAGTGGTTTGAATGGAGAGGCGGCCTTGGAAACAACATGCCTTCTAATCCTAGAATGCTGATATGCTTCAGGAGGTTTCCTTGCCTTCCATTCTCCAACCCCCACAGTCATGGACAAAGATATATGTCACACTGAAATTTTGCTATGGCCAATTTCATTCAACATAAAAAAAAATGTAAAGCTTTAAAATTAATACTTTTGGGCCAGCAGGTAAAGTTGGGGTGGCTGGTTCCCATATGACCAGTTGAGCAGTTTGAGTTTCGAACCCAGCAGGTTGGAAAAGATGCAAGGCACAGGTGTGTGCATGTCCAGAGTCTTGAGAAGAGAATGGAGCCACAACTGCAGGGTGGCCACCCACCCTGAAGGATGATTTCTTGCCTTCTCTCTCTCTCCATCTCTGTCTCTGGCAAGCACATGCACTCCATAACAAAAATTCGAAAAAAAAATTACTACTTAACTTGTGAAGTAGAACTTCTCAGTCATTTCTTTTTTCTTTTTTTCTTTCTTTCTTTCTTTCTTCCTTTTTTTTTTTTTTTTTTTTTGGCTTAAACAATATTTATTTCTCACAGTTCTAGGGGCTGGGAAGCCCAAGATGAAGGCAACAGCATGGTTGAGTATTGGTGAGGTCCTCTTCCAGGTGGCAGACTGCTGGTTTTTTATTACATCCTCACATGGTGGAAAGAGAGCAAGCTAGTTCTCTAGCTTCTTCTAATTCTAAACAGTGATTAGCCATTTCTTGGCATCACAGGCATACTAAAGCTCAGGTGATCTAGGTGGGAAGTATGGGATAAGAGGTGGGAGAACTAAAATCAAGGGAACAAAATGAGCTAATGCCAAGGATCTCTCTTAAAATGTTATTACATTACTGGGTAATTTAAAAAAATCGACATTATAACAAATTGATGTTAATCATAACAAGACCACTATATCGAATAGACATCAACAAGAAGTCTTACTTTTAGTCAGTCATTGTTATTAATGAGAATAATAACATACTATAGTGGTATTAGATTATAAATAAGATCGAGAACAAGCACTTTAGCCTCTAGTATTTTGTTTACTCTCTTCTCAATAACATACACTTAATGTCATTTGAATTTAAAAAAAAAAATCAAGATAAACTAGAAAACTCAAATGTGAGCATGATATATACAGTTATACACCACGTAACTATGTTTCATTCAAAGATGGAGCACCTATACTACAGGCATCTCCTAATATTATAATGGAGTTGAAAATTTCCTTCTGCCTACTAACTTTGTAGCCATGTTAAGATGTCGCATCACAACACACAACACTACTCACCTGTTTATGGTGATGTTGGTGTAAGCAAAAAACTACAGTCAGTCATACAAAATTATTGCACAGTCTCACATACATACACACACAACATAAAAAGACCCAGCCTTTACAGTCAGTCCTACTAGACTGTAGGAATGAAAGCCACATACCAATCTTGATTTGAGTCCCTGGATTAGTCAATCTAAAAAACACAGCACTTGTGTGCATGAGTGCCTGGGATCCTGCTTGGCTGTAGGACTAGAGGACAGAGATCATGGTTTGACTGAGCCCTGTGAAGGATGCTTCTCTTTCTCTCTTTCTTACTCAAGCATGCACAAGTGTGCAATTATGAGTGGAAAAATATAAATAAAATGAAAAGGACCCAGTCTAAGTGGCAAAGTCAGTAGTATACTGGACTGCAGTGCTGGAGGCAACATTACTGACCACAGATTTGGATGCCTGGTTGTTCTGAAAGCATGCTGGGCAAGTATGTACCCAAGATCCTGAGGAGCTAGAGGTCTGAAAGAAGGGAGATCTCAATGTGACAGACTCTGAGTGGGTGCCTTCTCTCACATGCATGCTCACACACAATCATAAAAAAATACACATACAAGTATGTATATGACAAAATATACTTGTTAATGATCATACGTGAACATGTTTCTGGTTTATGTATTTACTGTATTATACCTTTTATTGTTATTCTGGTGGGTTTTCCTTCTATTTATTAAAAAAAATTACTGCAAAGCAGCATGCCATGCCATGCTGGCATCAGCTTCATATATCTTATGTTTACCTCGACTCATGATTGCCTCATTTTCTCTTATGCTTGATGTTATCTTGTGTTGTTTTGTTAACTGTGGCCCTTCCAGTAGAACAAGATATAGAGGTAAAAGTCAATACTAATGATCCTCACCCTACATAGGCTTAGGCTAACGTGTGTATTTGTGTCTTGTTTTTTTTTACAAAAGTGTTTAAAAAGTATAAAAAATGAAAATATTTTAAAATAGGTAAAGTTTATAGAACAAGAGTTTAAAGAAAGAAAATATTTATATACAGCTATCCAATGTGTTTGTTCTTTTCAGTGAAGTACTATTACAAAAGTGTCATAAAGTTTTTTTTGTTTTTTTGTTTTTTTTTTGGAGAGGTTTTCGCTATAGGGTGTGTGCGCTCGCCAGACAGACAGAGAGAAACATAGAGACAGAAAGTGAGAAATCACCCCCCAGGGGGGATGGTCACGCCGCAATCCCTTCTCCTCCATTCTCCTCTCGGGATCTTGGGCACGCACGCACACGCGCCCGGCGTGAGTTTTAAGCCACCGGGTCTGGGATGCAAACCGCGGTCGACTACATGGGAGTCCAGCGACATAGCCGTTACGCTAAATGCTGGTTCCCAAAAATGTCATAAAGTTTTTAAAAAATTAAAAAGTTGTTAGCATAATGGCTATGCTGCTGGACTCCCACGTAGTCGACCACGGTTTGCGTCCCGGACCCGGTGGCTTAAAACTCACGCCGGGCGCGTGTGTGTGCGTGCCCAAGATCCCGAGAATGGAGGAGAAGGGATTGCGGCGTGACCATCTCCCCTGGGGGGTGATTTCTCACTTTCTGTCTCTATGTCTCTCTCTGTCTGTCTGGCGAGCGCATGCACCCTATAGTGAAAACCTCTCCAAAAAGTTATAAAGTAAAAAGTTACAGTAAGCTAATATTAATTTATTACTGAAAACAATTTTTCAATAAAGTGAGCATGACCTAAGTTACAGTGTTTGCAAAGTCTTTAGTAGTGCCCAGTGTGTGCTAGATGCTCACAGTCACCCCCCTTTGAATCACTGCCTCACCCAGAGCAATTTCCAGTCCTGCAAACTCCATGCATGGTAAGTGCTCTAAACAAGTATACCAGATTTTTTATCTTTGTGTCGTGTTTTTACTATATCTTTTCTGTGTTTAGGTAATATTAGACACATAAATATTTCCCAATGTGCTCAGTTGCCTGAAGTATTCAGTACAGTAATATGCTGTGCAGGTCAGCAGCCTAGCAATAATAGGCTATCACATATAACCTAGGTGTCTAGTAGGCTATACCATCTAGATTTATGCAAATACACTCAAACGCATTCACACAGTGACAAAATTACCTAATGGCACATTTCTCAGAAAGTATTCCCACAGTTAAGCAATGTATGGTGTCTACATTAAAATATTCTGAGTTTAGACTACATAAAACGTTGACTATATTTTAAATCAATGATTAGTAATGAGAATTAGAATCACGTCATGAATATCGTCATTATAATTAAGTGAAGCACATTAGCGTCCAAGAAGAAAAACCACATCTTGTTAGTTTCATTAAAAAAAAAAAAAAGTTGATGGAAAGATACGTAGTCCCATTTAAAACTAACAGGAAAGCCATAGAACTAGGTTGAAAAAAAATACATAATAGGATGTAGCCAAGAACACAGCCACCATCACATCATGTGCTTTGTCTGGTTAGAAAATTGACCCTTATGCCAGAACCATTAGATGTGGCCTGCTGAGCAGCTGGAATTCAATACAGCTGCCACTGTGGGCACTGCATTCTGGCTATTTTTGTTGCCACCACAACGTTCCAAAGGATTTGTAAACTCTCAGTCAGTGCAGAAGCAGTCTAGGGCAGGGGAATCTGACTGGCAGAGCAGAGGCCCCAAGCTCAAGCTGAGTCATATGCCTGGGTCTGAGCTGCCAAGGGCTTGTGAGAACACTTATCTAAGCCTTCCAGTTTTAGAGCAAAGACTCTTCATCAGGCTTCACAAAGTACAGTACTGCCCAAATCACAGGAAGGGAATTCCAGTGCTAATCAGCCAAAAAACAAGAAATATTCATCTTACTGTTTTGTTCTTTGTCAGTTTTGATTTCTTCCTGTAGTGTGACTCTAATCCTTGGCCACATAGAATCCTTAAATAACTATATCCTTTGCAAAGTAAATATCAAACTTCTCCAAAATACTGCCTAAACTCCATCCTGAATTACTTAGACATTGGTGATGCTCTTCACTACCAATGTAATTTGCTACTAATTTCCAGGATTATTCTTGCTAACCATTTCAAGATTTCAATTCAGCATCTTATTCAACTTTGCTTCACGTAATAAACAACTGGGCCTAGACATGGTGGCACAGGTAACAGAGCACTGTTCTGCAATACAAGAAACCCATATGGAAGACCTGGAGTTTGAATCCCAGGTGTACCTGAACATACTGGGCACACGTGTGCATGTGCCCATGATTCTGGCTAGCTGAAAAAGTTGGAAGAGTATGGCTATCATGACAGGATGAGACCTTGTCAAAGAACCCATGTGCTTTCTATCTCTCTCCCTGTCACGAAAGAAATGAAAAGTTTCCTTTTTTAAATGAAGAATTCAATTACACCAAGGTTATGCCTTCTTTATAAGATGACCTTAACTCCTGAATTTAGCTATCATCAAGAGATTATATTGATGGATGATGTGATCTAGCATCCAATTACTAGGTAGCCTCTTTTTTATTTGGCATTAGGTATGGTATTTAGTAGTTGCTAGCAAATCTTAACAATGTACTCTTGTACACAAACAGCCATTTATTCTCAGACCTAATCTGTTCCTCTCTGTAATAGTATGAATACATCAGCTCATGTCACACATGATGATTAGATTCTTTGGTCTGTTACAAAGGTAACTGTCTGTTCATGCCTAAATACATTTGTGAAGCTTGTTAGTTGAGGCAAGACACATACTAAGCTGCTGTTTCTGTTACCCATTTGCTATCTATAAACAGAGCTATATGCAGGAAAGCTATCAGCAGCAATAGGATTGAATTCACCTTTATACAAAAGACAGAGACAAATTTTATGGATATATCTATGTCAAAAAATGTATGTACTATGTTTACTAATATTAACCCTTAAAATGATTTTCTATGCTTTTTATGCAGCATGTAAATCAAGGTCATTACACTGAGTATAAAAATATCCTGAATCATTATCTGAAGTGCTAAAAGCATTGTGAATTATTGAGACAGAAGCTACTCAAAGGATATGCCCTGGTCTTTGCTGTGTTACTAAACATGCCAACACAATGTTAAATTAATTAATATGGTTCTATGATTTATCTTGAATAAGAGAACCTATTAATATTAATTCTATACAAATAGACTCATTTACTTCTCTTTGTTGGTCAAGATATCCATTAGTAGAAAAGCATATGTGTTGTGTAAATCAAAGGTGGATTTATGAGCTTTTAGCAATGGACAATGAAAAGAAGAATTAAAAATTAGCTGAGTAAATACACAGATTTAGAAAGAGAGTAGGAGGGTGCACACTTCCTGTACAATGAAAATATATTAAAGGAAATCCACAATAAAACAGAAAGACATTAGCCGATCTTGAGGAAATAATTTTAGTGAACACAAATATACAGGGATACTAAACGTGAGGATCCTGTGGATGGTGGGCATCTCTCCATCTCTCTCTCGAGTATGCATGCATGTATCCTACCCTGAATTCAAAAAAAAAAGTAAGGAAAAAATGTAAATTTTTGTGACTCTAAAGCAATTAGGACTAGGATTGGACCATATAACAAGAAATTCTAAAACAGTATTGATTTGATTATAGAAATTCCATTTCTCCTTCATAAAAGAAAGTCTGGGGGTGCAGGCCAATACTGGTGGTAGAGCTCAGTTTCCTCTCTTCTTGCTTTCATCCTAAGAACATGCTGTATCCTCAGAGCATGGCTGTCAGTCTCTCTTCTTAAGAATGTTTTTATAGTAAGCAGCTCTGGAAAGTAGAGACAGTGTTTCTCTCCTGTGCAAAGGGACCACTATAAAGGCTTCAATTTCTGTATATACAGGTGTTGTCTGGTCCTTTTCTCAGAGTGCTGTGGAATTGGCACTCAGAAAACTGCTGGTCTTCTTACTACTGCTATTGCTGTGAGCAATAAAGCCCTTTATCTCTCTGATCCAGGAATCACATGCCATATGCTAGCTCCCAAGGCTGTGACAGGCTAGCTTGTTTGCTTGCAAGTAGTGTAAAGTCTTAGAGACTTTATGATTCCTTATAGATTTTTGCTAACATTCTTTTGTCTAGAATTGAGGCAAATAAGAACTCTTAACCCCAAGGGAAGCTGTAAAATGTTATCTTTTATAACTTACATTGGAATATTGTTAATAGGAGGGGAAAAGAATAAGTTTCAGTACAGGACCCAAGAATTCACAGCTATAACTTAAAACATTTGTTCACAATTTATTGTTTTGTGAACAAATAAAAATAAAACATACTAACACTAAAACGTACTAACGCTAAAATAGATAACATGTTAAATCATTTATAACAAATGTTTATTGAAGCTATCTGTAAGTAATGAAGGTGCCTACATTTGCTGGGGCTGCTGTAGCAGAGTACCACATCCTGGGTAGCTTAAGCGGAAGTTCGCTGTTTCACAGTTCTGGAGGCTGGAAGTCTGAGATAAAAGTATTGGCTGGGTTGGTTCCTTCTGATGGCTGTAGGGGAAGAATCTGTTCCTGGCATCTTTCCTTGGGTTGTGGGATGGTCATATTCTTTCTGTTTTTGGTCACAATGTGTTCTCCCAGAGCACATACCTCTGTGTCCCAACTTCTCTTTTTATAAGGATATCAGTAATACTGGATAGGAGCCCACCACAATGACCTCATCTTACCTTTACTAATAACATGTGTGACTAATCTGTGGCCAAATAAGGTCACATTGTGAAGGATTGAGGGTTAGGCTTCAACATATGGATTTTTAGGGGACATAATGCAAACCACAATGGAAAATATAAGTGATTTTTAAATGTTTTTCCTTTCCATGTATTGAATTTGAGATTATTTTGGTAAATAAAAATATTTCAAAGTGTTCTATGAGTTTTTATGTTTACACAGTCTTGTTAGTAACTTCAAACTATGGCTTAATGTTGCCTACATATTTGTTAGTCTTCAATAAAAAATGTAGTCTTATAGCTGAATTGATAAAGGCTTGCCTCCAGATTGGTCACAACAGGTTGTGCACCTCTCTTCCAGCACATTTTCATGATAAGGGTTTCACTTTGTCTATTTACTTAAATCCCCAGGGCTTCATATGTTCACAAAATTATTACACACACATTCAGCTTTGGGCTTATGTCCTTCAATATGTGTGGGTTCAACTCTGGGATTTTTTTTAAGCATTCATTATATTTCTGACTTCAGTGTTGAATTGGTGAGAAATTCTATCCACTACACTTCATTCTCAATGATACAGAAACACTGAGTGGGAGTTTGTGAGTGATGACTTTTCCAGTAGAATGTGAAGGTAATTTAGCAGTTTGACACACAAGAACAGAGTGACTGCTTTAGGCATGAGGACACAGGGAACAAACCAAGATAAAAAGAAGACTTGGAAACAAAGGCTGCATTCTGAACTCTTTCTTTCTAAGTACTCCACACCAAAGGAGAACTTGTTAATGAATAACCACTATTGAATAGCTGCCATGAAGGCAAACAGAGAGCTATTCTACTCTTAGTTACATTTTTATGCAAAGGTTACTCATTTTTTCCTAAAAAGTCAAATATTCCATACCACCACCCCCCCCATAGGGTAGATAAGAAGGCTTAGGTAACCATCATAGACTCAAAGAAGTAAGAAGTACAAATAATAAGAAAAGTTGACCACAGACAAGAGTCCGATGCTCAGGCTGGCAGGTGGTGAGGTGGGTAAGGATGCTGGACTTCCACATGGCCGACCACGGTTCGAGTCCCAGACATGACAAATTGCTCTCTCTCTCTCTCTCTCACTCTGTTCAAAATTAAAATAAATAAATAAATAAATAAAAATTATTTTTTAAAAATGTCCGATGTCAACAAAAGTGAAAGGAATGGAGGAGAGGAAAGTCCACACTTAATGTTAAAAAATGTGTGGCTCTTTTAAGCCTAAGAATAGTACTTGAGACCTAACATGTTAGTCAAGGTCAGGGAAAAATTCATCACTACATGTTTAGAAGTACAATTTCCATGCAGCAATCAATACATGTTTTAAACACTGGGTTAACTAAAGAGATTAGAGCTTTAAATAAATATTAGTATTCTTCAACATTGATGATATGAAGGAACTCTAAACATCTAAGATTCTCAATCCTATTTCAACAGTTTAATGCTTTGCTCATTAACTATTCCTGATTTCATCTTTCATTAAAAATAATTATGATTTATTTTTCTGTGGAGCATTTCTCATAATTCCAACTTATTTTCTTCTTATCTAGTCAGTTTCTAGGCTTCCTTTCTTCTTTCTCACATCTTCTAATCACAAAACATCTCAGGAGAGGTCAGAAAATCACAGAATCCCACATCACGCATCATGTTACTTAAAATAATACTTTAAATAAATGAATTTTCTTAACAGGAGCACTTAGGAGTCAACATGTCTAATTAATTTTGTTTGTGTATTGCATTTTCCAATAATGAATTTTTCAGTATCAGTTTCATAATGGTTACTTTCAAATTAAAAAACAAATAAAAATCTAATAGAACCTCCAGCTTCATAGGTTCACATAGGAACTACACAGCTACTTACATTTAAAATATTGGGGAAATTGAATGCTTTGTATATAAAGGCATTACATCTCATTGGTACAGAAGCATAGTTCACAAAGTTTGAATATGTCCTTTAAACTATCAATGACAATTTGAAGACAAGATTTAACCTTAATAACTCAAGCCTGACCAGCCAGTGGTATGGTAGTAAAGGTAGATAAATCCCCACATGGCTGACTGTACAGCTCATCCCAGACCATGGTGGCTTGAAAAATAAACCAGGTGTGTGTGCATGTGTGCCCAAAAATCCAAAAGGAGAAATGAGGAGGGCTTGCTGCGTAGCCAGCAATTAAAAAATAGCAATAATAATAACTCAAGCCAAAAGAAATGAATCATATTTCAAGCCTGGTAAAAGTGCAGAGGGTCAAACATGGGGTAAAAAACATATATATACATATACATATATATGAAAGTAGAAATGGAATATTATTGATGATAACATGCATGATTAAGCCACTATGCAGTTTATTCTAGATAGGAAACCACATTTAGTATGTTGTGATGATGCTCAGGGAATGAATGTTAAGTAATTAATAGAAAGTTTCAGGAGGAAAAAAATATAGTAAAACTGTTCGTATCAAAATTTAAAAAAATGCATATTTGATGACTGCTGTAAGCTATATAGCCCCAGCTGGGTACCACTTTATAGTATGTTCAGTCTACTCACTGAGGTTTATGCCTAAAGTCAGACTTGGGTTCATGTATACGTATATATCAGCTGCACTATCTATTGGAAATATTTAGACTAATTAAGTTCATTAGCAAATCAACTAAATGGGAGGGGGAAGGCATAGAAAGCAACCATGGATACCAGAGACAATGTGGGAGGAGGGTGGGACATGGCAGAGGGTGAGGAATAGGGAATCAAGGATGGCAAAACAAAAAAAACAGAGTATACAAGACATAAGAAATGGAAAATTATTTGCTGATAACATGTATGTTGATATGCTTGATTGAGCCAATACACAGTGTATTTTGGATGGAAAATTCATTTGTATGCTGTAATGATGTATAGTGAATTAATGTAAAAAAATAAATAAATTTAAAGAGAAAAAAAATTAAAAAAAAAAAGTTCATCTGAGAAAATAAAACTTTTTTTTTTTTTTGGAGAGGTTTTTGCTATACGGCGTGTGTGCTCGCTAGAAAGAGAGAGAGAGACAGAGACAGAAAGTGACAAATCACCCCGCCCGGGGCGGGGGAGGGCCACGCCACAATCCCTTCTCCTCCATTTTCCTCTCGGGATCTTGGGCACGCACTCACATGTGCCTGGTGTGAGTTTAAGCCACTGGATCCAGGACTCGAACCACAGTTGACTATATGGGAGTCCAGCGACAGCCACTACACCATCTGCTGGTCCCCAAAATAAAACATTTTTAATTAGACCTCATAAAAATAATTTTAGTCTAAATGAGATTCGGTAAGAATCAATTTAAAAATGTATTTAAAAAATGGAATTGTTTTGATCTGATAGAAACTGTTGGATAGTGTACCATTACTATGCTTCTTATCCTAAATTCTTCCCAACTTTTGATTGCAACAAAGGCATACCTAGTATATCTAACAGGTAAGGCAGATCTTTTATTTTTTTTTTTTTTTATGATTTTAGCCATAGGGTGTGTGCACTCTCCAGAGAGAGACAGAGAGACAGTGAGAGGGAAAGTGAGAAGTCACCTCCCAGGGAGGGTGGCTATGTCACAATCCCTTCTTCTAAATTGTCCTAGGATTTTGGGCATGCAAGCATACATGCCTGTGTGTTTCAAGCAACCAGGTCCAGGACTTGGACCATGGTTGACCATGTAGGTATGAAGCACTTCAACCAATATGACATCTTCTGGCCTCAGGCAAGTGATTTTTAAGATCTTTTACATTTCTATAATAAAAGCATAATCAATAATAGTCTTGAGACAGTAAAACAATCAATAAATTGATTAATCAATAATTAATAAACTTACCTTTAAAGATATTATTAAATCCAATAGTATTATCTGTATTATTTGAAAAATGTACTTTACCACCACCTCCTGAAACATTATCTGTGTTAAGGCTCTTACAGTTAGAAATTTTAAAATTCAAGTAAAAGCTCTAAGCAGTCATATGTTATAGAATGACAGAATTAAAGTTATATTTTTTTTCCTTGTTACAGCCACTGTACTTTTACCATTTATTTAATCTACGGTTTAAATAGGAGATTATATAATACTATGGAAAATGGAGACATAGTTTGTACCCAGAATGAACTTGAATGATTCTCAAACACTAGGGTCTTCGTTTAGAAACAAATACATATCAATGTCTGTGTTTATATATTGGAGGATGCAAATACATAACAGGAAGAAAAAACATTCCAAAAAACATTCCAAAAAAGTGATACTTTCCTAATAAACATTACATTCATATGATGTGAGTAATTGATATTTAAAGGGATCTTTTGTATTGCTAGGGTGATTTTTAAATTTTTTTTCAGATCTGTTTAACATTAAAAACACAGGCATAAAATATTTTTCTTTTCAACACTGAAAAAAAATGACCTACTGAATTTATATTAGTTTAGTTGCAAAAATAGATCAGAAGATGCTAATCCATGAGAAATGTGTTTCCTCCTCCTATTTTCCCCTTCCTTTAAAACCAAGAGATGCGTATAATTTAACCATGCTTGCTTTGGGTAACAACCAGCATGGGGCTGAAATGCATTGAGCCTGCTTTCTATAGAAGTACAATACATCACATTTTTAATGCATCACTAAACAGAGGTCAAGTAGAGTAGTTTCAGCATTAGACAGCACATCTAACTACCCACTCTAAAGTAACTCGATATACCCTGTGTATGTTTCTCCCACATTAACAAGTGGGTCATTAATCTCTTAGCCAACTTAAGCCCAGCTGTAAACTTGTGGTACAACACTTTCCAACATGTCTCTGCTCAGTTTTCATGATTGTTCTTACATACGATCATTTGGCAAATCAAAAAAGACCTTCAATATTTATCTGTGGTTTCCAGATTAACATAAAATGATTATTATTTCCCACTGAGAATTTTGGAAAGCCATACAAACGCTATAAAACATAATAAGTGCTCAAAAAAAATTATAATTATCTATCTGCTTTTTTCTTAACTTTCTTTGTAGCTGTGTAACTAAAACTAGCAGCGTAACTAAAACTAGCAGCTGAAGCCACCATCTTAAGGATAAATAATTAATGACACATAGTAAAGTTTGCATAATGCCTAAATAACAAATTTAAAAACCACACAGGAGCAAATAACTAAATTAAAAATTCTGCAATTGAGAAAGCAATAACTCCCTCAAATTAATATATTTCTCTTGCTGTTTAGTATTTGTTTGTGGAAGTCTACTACATATATTTTAAGTACTATAGAGCAACAGTGACATTGAATTTCAACCATAAGCGAGAAAAATGTAAGACTCTGGTTTATTTTAGAGAACTCTTTCATTACATGGTTCTATGTTTGTATTTCCGTACAGCAAAGGAAAATTTTAAGTTTAGAAGAAATTTGTTTTAACCTCTTTAAAAAAAAAAAATCTAAGTATTCACCATGGGTACATATCTCTTTTCTTAAAATGTATCTACTATGCATTTAATAAACAATTGAACATTATGCATGTTTGGGGTTATGAAATTTGTGAGATAAGGTTCCTGATTTTAAAGAGGTTCTAGTCTAATGGAGAAAATACATACTGTAGGAGAAAATGTTTTGCTTCTGTTCTTACAAAATACAACTTGGAAGTGTATATTCAGACACCAGAAAAGTCATATTCTTAACCAGTGAGATGTAGCTCAATTTGTTTTAGTCTGTGTTCAAAGGCTTCATGAAAGAGACTGATCTGTGTCATTGCAATTAATGAAAGTGATGCTATCTCCTGAAAAAACCGGTCCACATTCAGAGCAGGTAACTGGTGACTCATCTTCCATGGCTGTCTAGGCTGGGACCTGGGATCAAAGGTGAATGAGCAGAGCACAAAGCCTGAGATTGGTTTCTCAAGATAAAGTTACAGATTCATTCTTTAAAGAGGACTGAACTGAAAACGTACTGCTTTGTATATTTGGAATATATGTGTATATACAGATATAGATATACACCATACACATTATATATATATATATATATACACATATATATATATATACACACACATATATATATACACACACACACATTCTAAAATGTACATCTATACACATGTAAATATATATTCATTTATATGCATGTGAATATATATATATACACCCTGAAATATATATTATATATAATAACATGTATTTATATATATATATATATATATATATACTATTTATATATAATGTATATTTCCTGAAAACATAAATTTGTGTTCTCAAAATTATTAGTACAATTTTACCATCATATTTATTTAAGGTGACAGATAAAATTGTATGTATTAACTATATCAAACATTATGTTTTGTATATATTTATCATGAAATGACTAAATCTAGATAGTTAATATGTATCACATCACACAGTTACCACTTTTGTGGTGAGAATATTACATTCGCTCTCTCAGAATTTATTAAGAACATAATACATTATTGATGATAGTCACCATGTTTAAAATCATCTCTGGAACTCTTTCTTCCTATCTAACTGAAATTGGGTTTCCTTTTTTTACTACCATATTCCCAGCTCCCTCCCTGCTCTCAAACACTCCTGCTCCTGGTAGCCACCATTCTACTCTCTACTTCTCTGGGATCAGTTTTCAGATTCCACATATAAATAGGATAATGGGATATTTGTCTTGTCTACGCTTTGCTTATTACACTTAATGTGTCCTCCAGATATTTCTTATGTAGTTGAAAATGACAAGATTTCCTTCTTTTTATGTATATAACATTTTATCCATTTGTCCAGTAACGGGTAAATAAACCTAGGAATCACCCCCCACGGGGAATGACCATGCCCCAATCCCTTCTCCTTCATTCTCCTCTCTGGATCTGGGGCACATACGCACATGTGCCCAGCGTGAGTTTAAGACACCGGGTCCAGGAATCAAACTGCAATCAACTACATGGGGGTCCAGCGACATAGCTATTATGTCATCTACTGGTCCCTCTGGCATAGCTTTTCTTAAAGCATCCTAATTTCCCAGAACTTAGCTAAAATCAAAGTATGCTGTCGTTCACTCAAGCAAAAATATTAAATTGACATTGGCTACTGTATTTAGTCATATTATCGGAAAAAGTAGGATTTGGTATAAGGATACATTGTTAGGAATGGAAGTGAAGGTTCAGGGGCTTCTTGTCAAGAAAAAATATATACATAAATAATAATTTTATTTGTCTTCTATGTGAGAGAAAGTTTGAATATGCAATCCGGTTCATTTGCCATTGTAAGATGATCACATTAAAGTATTAAATAATATCTCATTGATACTTGCTGTAAATTCATTTGTAATATCTAAATCTTCTGTTGACATATTCCTTCATTTGTTTCTAAACATCTTTAGGGGCTATTCTATTCCATTTATTAACAAGACCACTTAGTCAACCTACTACAGGGCAAACCATGGCCTGTGGCTCAACTACTGCCCAGCACCTTTCCAGGTACCAATTCTTTATTGTTGCTTCCTCACTGCAGTTGTAGTTGAATAATTGTATTAGAGTTGAGTAGTAGCAACAGAGACCATTTGACCTACAGAATCTAAAATATATATTGTCTGGCCCTCTAGAGAGAAAGTATGTTGCCCATGAAACAGAATATCCTGCAGTTGTTTTCTTAAATCTTTCCTTACTCTTATTTTTTAATGTATTACCTCTACAGAGGTATTACAGGTAGTACTCAAGTTAATCTTCATGATTCAGATATCGATGTTACCCATCACTCTTGAAGTCACAAAAATGGGGGCCTGTGGAGTTCCATATTTTAACACTGTTACCAGATCCCAGATATTTTTGGCTGTTACTAGCAAAGATATTTGTGGTCTGCTCTTATCCTCGACATGAGAGAACTGAGCTATGTTCACATGTGCCTTAAATATGCATGGTCATGCTGAGATTCATGAATAATCAGGAAGTGTCCAAATCTCCTACTTTTGTGTTACACTTTACTATATAATTATTTTTAAATTACTGCTTTTCTTGTCCAGAACCTTTAAAATAATAATGAAATGGTATTTTCAGGAGTGATTTTTATTAGTTTTCTTTTGTTCATTTACATCCTAGGACTTGCTTATGGGTACACAGATTAAGGTAAAACCCAACAAACAAGCAAGCATACAAAAAATAAAAAGATTTGAGTTCAAAATCACTATATTAGAGGCAGAATTATTTTTCCTTTCCCAGAAAACTGAAACTTTTTCCTTTTCTCTTATTTCACTTTCTCCTTTTCTTTCTGGTTTGCATCTTTTGTGTCTCTCTCTCCCCCTCTTTATAATCCGTCCCACCCCCCCAAAAAAAAGTTGCTGGTTCTTTAAGTAAATAAATCCCCCAATCCTCTAAAGACTTGTCTGGACATGTCCATATTTCAGATAGGCATAAACTAAGTTCAAACTGTGAATCCTTTTACCATTGATCCATTACTACATTGAATCCTTAAAACAACTCTGGAGGAAGATAGTTTCTCCCCACCATATTGATGAGAAAATTGATTCTTAAAAGAGGTTATATGAATTGTTCAATTTAAAAAACATGAACCAGGTAAGAATTAGACTCCTAATTTGTGTTCTTCCCACGGGCCATGGTGCCAACACAGTAAATAATGGTACATTTATTTCTAAATTTAAATAGTTTATTTGTATATCTAAAAATTAAAACCAGTATGGAAAAAAATTTAAGTGTAGCTTGAGTAGCTTCAAAAAAATTTTTTTTAATTAGAAAAGAACAGCTTTGGGTTTGGGAAAGAGAAGTTTCATAATTTACTTTTATGTGATTTAGCATATTAATTGGGTTATTTATGTGAAAGAGCTTGAGTTTCTTTTCTTTTTTTTTTTTTTAAGCACCATCTGGCTACAGTTGTTTCCTTCTCCCTGAAGATTTTTTAAATCAACGATCAAGTCCCAAGAGCTTGGTTCCACAAAACAGCTTTCCCAAAACTAGTGTCTTGGCCTATTATAGTAGCCACTAAATTTCAACCATTTATCATACTGGCAGTAGGTGAAAGAAAGAACAAACACAGTGACTATGTGATATGTGATCTGGCTTCTACATAAGGTCTCCTCCAACACTGGGAAGATGGCAGAAGAGCTGACATAGACCACCAGAGTACGTTACGTATACTCAGCTTGTTTCTCTCCGGAGGTGATTAGACTTGGAGGGCCAAAGTTTTATTGCTTTCTCAAAGATCTTACGTCTTGGACCAGCCCTGTAGCCTAGGGATTAAGGAGTCTGATCCCATATGGCCAGCCATACAGTTCAAATCCTAACCTTGTTGGCTCAAAAAAATAACAAACAAAATGAAACAAAACAAAACAAAACAGGAGATATGTCTGAGCACCCAAAATTCTATCAGGATGGAGAAATGGAGAAGGGATTACAGTATGGCCATGCTTCGTTAGAGGGTGCTTTCTTCTTCTCTCTCTCTGGCAAATGTACACACTCTCTGTCAATTAAAGAAAAATCACTAGTCTTTGAAGTTTTTTTAAAAAGCTATGGTTAAATAGCCTGTCAAATTAACAGTATCTTTAAATAGTATTCAAGGAATATTATTTTGAACAGCTGTAATAGACATATAAAATAACAATAATGTCCATTATTATTTGAATTTCACTCTAAAAGCTTTCCTAGATTCATAAATTAATAAAATTTGTTTCCATTACTACTACATGAAACCAAAGGGTAATTTATCAACTGTCATGTAATTTTTGTTTTGTTTTAAATAGACTGAACTCAGGTTTTTAAACATATTACATATTTTCATAAAGTGCATGGAAAACAATAACAGCACTTTTCAAAAATCTGCAAATCTCCGAGCTTGGTTTGCAATCTATCAGTCGGTCTTTCTTAAGCAGAGTTGTATTACTTGTGCTTCTGTCCTGGTTCATTTTATGGTGGGTGTTCCTAATTCCTTTTTCCTTTCTCTTTTTAAGAAGAGAAACAGAATGGTTTAATTTGTAGAGTCAAAAGTCTTTTGTTCTTGATTACAACACTCAACATGCAAATTACATCCACCTCTTGATACCAAATGGCATCCTGCCAGTTTCCTGGGACACTTAATCCAGATAGAATTTTAAGCAATTCTTATCTGTGTGTCTACTAGCAACATTTCTTTCTCTTTTACAATTATCTGTAAATTCTCTCTTAACCAGGAAAACAGGGAAATAATGTCATTAGTTCAACTGAGTAGTCATTGATAGTCAACATCATTGCCTTTTCAGTAAATTCATATATTCTCAACTTCAGCTCCCACATGATCTCATATGACTTAAACCTGTCCCTAATGACCCTGAAGGCCTTTGTGAATAGCAGTGTTTCAGTGTCACTGACCAACATCTGACATAGTTAGAGATGTTAAAGGTTTGCTAAATCTCGCTTGGCCATGGATAGTCCCTCTGAAAAAGAAGTTTATTTAAATAGTTGTTCTCTATGTCTTTCTGTAGTGAGACTCAGGCTTGCTCACAACTAAGTTTTTATTTTCTCTTTCATAAAAAACAGTGAGAAAAAATACTAACTAAAATTTAGGGCGGAGCTAGTGGCATGGTGGTTAACATGACTTGATCCCAAGTGGCAATTGTGCAATTCAAGTCCTAAGCCTAGCTTGAGAAACACACTGGTCACATGAGAGTCCAGCACCTTAACTACTACATGACCTGCTGGCCCTGAAATATCTTTATTTTTAAATACTCATTATATTCTAAGCAATGGTGAAAACTAAATGATAATTTGGGATTGTCTGAAACCTAAGGAAAGAAAATCTTAGAATTTTAAGGAAACAGGGACCAGCAGATGGCGTAGTGGTTATGTTGTTGGACTCCCACATGGCAGACCACAGTTTCAGTCCTGGACCTGGTAACTTCAAAATCATGCTGGGTATGTGTGCATGCGTGCCCAGGATCCCAGGAGGAGAAAGGAGGAGAAGGGATTGGAGCATAGCCATCCTCCCTGGGAGGAAATTTCTCACTTTCCACTTGCCTTGTCACTGTCTGTCTTTCTCTCTCTGGTAAAAACCTCTCAAAAAAAAAAAAAAAAAAAAAAAAAAAAGAGAATTATAATGAAACAATTTTAGTGCATGTCCAGGCTATGAAAACTTCTTTATTCCTAATAAAAACAAAAAAAAGTTCTGTACCTTATTGAGTAACTATCAGACTACCAGTCACTTTTTATAAATTTTTAAATTTCAAAACAATTCCATGAAATAATTATTTTTCTGATTTATAATTTAAAAAGAAAGAAGGGGGTGAGGCAGTGGCACAGAGGAACATAATTGGATTCACATGGAAAAGTACTAGGTTCACATTTGGAGACCTCCCTAAACATACTGGGCACATATGTGCCCATGAGCCAGGATGGCTGAGAGTGGAGGTGGGTTACAGGATTAAGACCCTGTTGGGAGTCCCTGTCTCTCTCTCTCTCTTTCTCTCTCTCTCATACAAGAAGTAAATAAGCTTAAAAAAAAAGAAAAGGAAGAAAATGAAAGAAAAGAGAAAAGAAAAAGTAAGCATAGAATTAGCATCAGTTCAAATTCCGATCTGTCTGCTTATGAAAAGTTGTTATTTATCATAATTTGAGAATTAATTGTAGCATTTTTACTTTTAGGTCATTAATTTACCTTTAGTTATAGGAAAGCTTTTTATGTCTTTTCCTGCTTTTTGTCATACTAATTTACTTTGAAGTTGTACCATTATCTAAAAGCTGTAAGAATACTAATGAACATTAAAACAAAAATACCAAGTATCAATTCATGGCTTTATATATTCTAAATCTCATCTCATAATCCTATATACTGATATGATAAAAACCCAGGATCTCTCAAAATACTGCTTTGAGATAGAGAAATAAACTATAAGATACATATAAGCTGTGAACAACCTAAATATGGCTTATGATCATTGTTTTTAATTCTGTTTGAGTCAACTAAAATGTAAAAACGAGGAATCACTAATAATGATGATGAAAAATTAAAGAGTTGAATTTGGAAAACATAAGAATCTAATAGTAGAGGGTTGAGTTCTAGATTGTTTTTTCAGATAAATATCCCTGAAGAATTCATATGTCTTCTGTTGCTTTCCTTTGCTCACTGGTCAATGGTAGTATGATGACTGGTGACTATGCTTGAGGAAGTCCCCCTATAATGCTTGCTTTGAATATGTTTTCTGCACTTAATTATCTGACTTAATGATATTTTTTAAGACATTAGATGGAAAGTAGGTCCACTAGCCTGTAGGCTATCCAGAGTTCATAGTTATTGATACATGTTCAGCAATCAATAAATAATTTTAAATAAATATACCAACTAATAAATAAGAAAGCCCTTGAGAGTTACTTTAGAAGTATACCTATCCATTATTACTTCATTGTTATTTATTAAACGATTTTAATTTCCAAAGGACAATTAAGTGAATAAATGGCCTGCACTTAGAAAGCAAGGTTACTTTGTATCAGCCACTGAACTCAGTCTCTTAACTGATTAGCAAAGGAGATATGATTCCTTACTATTGTGAAGTTTTAATTATAATGCAGGAGGCCAGCTCCATGGCTGGTGGTTAAGGCATCTGGATCCCAAATGACCAACCTTAAGGTTCAAGTCTTAAGGCTCAGGGACTTTGGAAACATGCTGGGTGTGTGTGTGTATGCCCAAAATCTCAAGAGAAGGGAGATGGAGGAGAAGAGATTACGACATGATCATTTCCCATAGGGGTACTTTCTCCTCTCATTCCGTCTCTGGCAAGCACATGTGTCCTCTAGCAAAGCAGTAAAACACCATGCTCTATGAGGTACTGTCACATGGGTAGATGGGCAGTCTCAGTCCAGAGACCTCACCGAATTCTCTGGGGAAACAAGTGCCCATGGTCCAGGCTGGCTGAAGATTGAGGGTGAAGTGCAATGTGAAGGCTCTGTTGTAGATACTGTCCTCTCTTTCTGTCTCACTTATGGAATAAAAAAAAAAAAAAAAAAAAAAAAAAAAAAAAAAAAAAAAAAAAAAAAAAAAAAAACACTTTAAAGGAAAAAAAAGGAGGAAAAAAACAATTGTGTCAGTAATAACTAAAAAGAGTAATACACGGAAGGAAGAAGTGGCAAAGACAGAAGTCCCATTGAAAGGCTTTAAAGGAGATTGGGAAGTAAATGAATGTAGACATCTTCTATAGATGCATTTATTTATTTATTTATTTTTTGGAGAGATTTTCGCTATAGGGCGCGTGCGCTCACCAGACAGAGAGAGACATTAGAGACAGAAAGCCAGAAATCACCCCCCAGGGGCGATGGTCACGCCGCAATCCCTTCTCCTCCATTCTCCTCTCAGGATCTTGGGCATGCACGCACACGCGCCTGGCATGAGTTTTAAGCCACCGGGTCCGGGACGCGAACCGCGGTCGAATACATGGGAGTCCAGCGACATAGCCATTACGCTAACTGCTGGTTCCCTATAGATGCATTTTTTAAGAGTTGTATTATTATTTCGTTTACTGTAGGGCGCATATGCTTGCTGCAGAGACAGACAGAAAGCAATAAATAATCCCCCGGGGGAATGGCCACACAGCAATCTCCTCTTCTCCATTCTCCTCTTGGGATTTTGAGCATGCATACACGCATGCCTGCCTGGCATGAATTTCAAGCCTCTAGGTCTGGGACTCCAACCGCGGTCAGTCACGTAGGAGGATAGCACCTTAACCACTACACCACCTGCTAGCCCTCTATACACAAAATTTTAAAGAGTTTTTCTGTGAAAACTATCAAAGTTTTCACAAGGCAGATATGCAGTCAATAGAGTACTTTGATAAAATAGTCTATATTAGAGCTTGTTTGTGAGCTCATTGAAATAATTGTAAGCCAGATGATACTGAGAGAAAAAAACAAACTGAGGATTAGTCATACAGAAGGCAAGAGTAGAGTAGGTCTTGAGAACATGTAGACAGATTATTCTTTGATAGAAGGTGATAGGTATGGGGCATTTCATTATTGCCAAAATTGGGAAAATTATCATATGTTGTTGACACAGATGGATCTATAGGTTGGCTACTTGGTAAAAATGAAGGAATTCAAGTTTAATGTCTTTTATTTTTCAATGAAGAATAAATATAAATTTACAGTTCAAGTAAAGCTAGAAGAAGGAACAAGGGAAGTTGATAACTGAAGAAGGATTCATGGAGTACAGAAACATGAGACTACCGGAGAAATATAACTGGTTTTCTGAATAGAATTAAGTATGTCTATACATACACACACACACACACACACACACACATATAAATATTATTTATTTATAGAATACTTATAGAATTAAGTATATATAATATATATTTATATTTATACTTAATATATATATATGTACTTATATATTAAGTATATATACTTAATTCTATTAATTATATATTACTTGTAAATAAAAACTTTGGAACTTTCAGTATCTATTAATTCATTTTGAAAACAGATTACTCTGTTGTATAATTTCAGCAATGTTTATCTAGCTACTGAGGCAGATAGATGAAGAAAATAAATAATATGTTTTAGGGTTACCATTACAAATTGCTACAAACTTGGAGTCTTTAAATTACAGAAATTTATTCTCTCAGAGATGATGACCTGAAGTCAAAAATCAAGTTTACAGCAGGGTCACACTTCCTCTGAACTCTTTAGGTGAAAATTATTTGCTTTATCCAGCTTCATGTGGCTTCAGTTGTTCTTTGGTTTACAATGTATAACTACCATTTTTGCTGCCATTTCACCCGGCCTTCTTTTTTGTGTCTTTACATGGATTTTTCCTCTTCTCACTGGTTTGGACTTCTCTTCCCTATCCCTGTCCTCTCTTCTTCTCTATCTCATAAGAAAAACTGCCATTGGATTTAAGATCCATCTAGATAATTCCAGATAATCCAGTTCAAGGTACTTAATTTAACTGTATCTGCAAAGACTTTTTTGTTTTCCCCCCTTCAAATAAATTCATATTCACAGATTTTGAGTGGACATATCTTTTGGAGGGTCATCACTCAACGGAGTTCACCAAGAGCTGTTAATTAATTAATTAATTAATTTAGTTATTTAATTTTTTTTTTAGAGAATTTTGCTATAGGGCATGTGTGTGTGTCAGACAGACAGAGCAAGACAGAGAAACAGAAAGCAAGACATCACTCCCAGGAGTGTTGCCGCCCTACAATCCCTTCTCCTCTACTCTCCTCTCAGGATCTTGAGCATGCACGAACACAGGCCTGGCATGAGTTTAAGCCACCGGGTCCAGGATTCAAACTGCAGTCAGCCATGTGGGACTCTAGCACCTTAATCACCATGCTACCTGCTGGCCCCTGTTATTTTACTTATTAAACCATTTGATTCAATTTTAATATTTAGGGATGAATAAACATGTATCAAGCTAATATAATATGATGGACTATCAGAATATGGTAGCTCTATTTTGAATATTGCTAAAAAATTAATAGATTAAACACTTTGCTTTTCAGACACTTGATTTTTAATATGGAAACAATAAAGTTTACCAGTTTTAAGGCTAGGACCTAACACAAATGATCCTTTACAGTCTCTTTGCTTAGAAGACCACTGGATCTATATTTAAGCTAAAATATTTTGTTTAGAAAATAATTTTAAAGCATGAAGGTGTGGTAGGAAATGATAAAATAGCACACATTTTTTTCAATCTGAATCATAGTGTAAAAACATGGGAGGCCTCACACTTGAAATATTTTGAATACACATTTTTCACTTTAAAATAAGGACAAAAGTACTCATCATTATAATTTGTTTTTTCCTCTTTTCGTAAGCTTATTTCTTTTATGAAAACAAAGAATGAAAAGAAAGACAAGCACCATCAACAGGGCCCCATATCTTACCACCCCCTCTCTGGCTCTGCCCCAACCCATCTTCCAAGCCAGCCATGTAGGATCCCACTGACTACACTGGCCAATGGGGAAAATGAATCTGATCTTCTATATAGGTCTGACATCATATGATAGTGTGTTACTGTTGTACTACCAAGCTAATGTGGGAATTTACTTGAAATATTGTGTTTTAGGTTTGGAGAATGTTTTCTTTTTCTTAAGGGTCTGACTCAAAGGGAAGTAAAATGAACATATGCACATAATTCATAATGATACATGGCATTCAATTGATTTTTCAAATAAAGGAAAAGGTTGTTAAAATATACGATCAACAATTTTAAAATGTACTGTAGTTCCATGTCACTGGCACAGATCAAGAGGCAGAGAAAATGAAGACAAGCTATAGAGAAATGAAAACAGATGGGAAGAGAAACACAAAGTCATCAGTGAATCTTAATGAGATAAAACTATTCTTATCATTTGCTTGTTAATTTACTTATGAGCATTGTTAACTAAGTATAATCTGTTATGTGTTCTTAGGGGGATAAAAAGGCATGACTTGGGATAGGGGGCACTGTCAATAATGGACTGCTGTTCTTAGCTGTGTTGCTTATGAATGTGTCAGCACTATGCAGGTTGAGTGTTAAGAGAGGAAGATCTATTTTTTTTTTTTTTTTTTTTGTATCGTTTAAGCAGTGGCTATGAGGAATTGAATTTAAGACTTATGGGACCCCATGTGTAAGGTGATCTCTCTGCTTTTACTTACAATAAAATAAGACCAAACTCAAAGCATATTTTCACATTAACAAAAGCAGTAGTGAACTCAGAAACCACGACTACATGCTATAACAAAAGAAAAGAAAGAGGCATAAACTAGTTGATATCACAGATAAATATAAAAATGACCAACAAACGTTGACTACATGCTATCTACCTATGCCCATGTTAAATGCACATATACAAAAAATTACCTCAGTCAGCCTTCAGGAAAACTCAGTGAGTTAATATTAGTATTCCTTTTTTCTACAAGGGAGAAGATAGATTATATAGCTTAAGTCACTTTCCCAAGGTTACAGAAAATAAATGGTAGAAGATTCAATTTCAGATCTATTTGCTACACTATCTTTTCTATTATGGCATGGAAAATATGCCCTCTTGGCATTTCATCTGGCAGTCAAAACAACTAATAGTTTAAGATATTTTGCTATTACAAATGGATGAACTTCAGGAGTTTTATAAGGCACCATAAGATGAACCATAGTTTACAAATCAAAAGTTATTAAGGCCCAGTCCTGGTGGCAGGTGCTACAAAATACTGAAGCCCCATGAGAGAACCAGATTCACAGCTGGCGTCGACTTGAACATACTGGGCACACCCATGTACACCTGAGGTCCCTGTTGACTGGGAGGCTGGAGGGAAGGACTACAACATGAGTCTGTCAAAGTTAGCTTTCTCCTCTTTCTTCATCTTCTTTTCTCTCTAAATAAAGGAATATACTTATAAAAAAAAGTTATCAGGTAGGTTGTTGTGTCTACAGAAGGTGGTACTACTTTCCTTATTGTTCCTTGATACAATCGACAATTACTCCTACATTGGGGTTTCTGTCTGTGTTCTTTACCCACCTGTCCTGTCATTTTTTCTTTTTTTTTTTTTTTTTTTTTAAGGTTTTTGCCATAGGGCACATGTGTTCACCAGTGAGAAGGAAAGTGAGAAGTCACCCAGCTGGGGGGATGGCCACACCACAATCCCTTCTCCTCTTGGGATTTTCGGCATGGACATATGTGTGCCCAGGGTTATTTTCAAGCCAGCAGGTCCATGTCTTGAGCTGTGGTTGGCCATGTGGAAATCTAGCGCCATCTGCGGGCCCCTGTCCTATCATTCTTAAACTTGGTGTTTAGGGGAAAGCCTTCTGACAAAAAGAAGTAATTCCCAGTGACACAGACAAAAATTTACAAATTACAGAATCCAACTTTGTTTACCAAATTCTTCTCTTCAAGTTGTTTATTCAAACATTTATAATTTCAGAGTCTTCTGTAGTATAATTATTTTATCACTCTGATAAACATCTTTATATTTTTTTAAAAAAATAAAGTGGTCTCAATAATGTCAGCTTTAATAAAGTATTATAATTACTATGTACAACCTCAATACTTTCTTGGTCATACTATAATTTGTTACTCAGACCATCACAAACAACTTTTTATTTAAACATTTTCTATGCCTGCCACTGTTCTCACATTTAGCTTCATAACCAATATTGATTAAATTATATAAATTTATATAATTAATATACCTAGTATAAAGTAAAAACTGAGGAACAGAGATTAAATCACCTATCTAAAGTCACAAAGCTGATAAATCAGACCAAAGCAAGCTATCTCCAAAAACATTTTCTTTCTTTTTATAGAATTACTTTAATTTTTTTCATTATTATTGTTATTATTATTATTATTTATTTTGACCAATGAGAGACAGAGAGGGAGAGGGAAAGTGAGAAAGCAAGCCACCAGGTCTGGGACTCAAACTGTGGTTGACCATATGTGAGTCCAGCTCTCCAACCACCATGCCACCAGCTGACCCCTCCAAAACCATTTTATGTTATCAGAACTTATAAAATACATATAAAAGATATGTTAAGCGTTATATTTAAATATGTTTCCATGAAGAGCTTGAGTGATACTAAAATATATCTAAATTTTAATTAGAATTCAGTCAACATTTAATGTAGTTCAGTAATACTCTACAAAATGAAATGATCATATTGGTAATTATATTGTACAACATGGAATAATTATATTGCTAATTAATAATATTCTACAACATAAAATTATCAATATCAATATAACTATCAATATAACTATTGATATTGATAATCATATGGGCTCAAGATGAGAAACACATTTTAAAACCCGAGATACGTGCTTAATCTTCTTATAATACAAGTTCATTAAAAAGTGTAATTAAATCAAAAAAATTTGAAATCAATGTATAGTATTTTTAAATTTTCATTTTCTATGAGCTTTATAAATATCCCTCATATACTAAAAACTCAGCACATGAGAATTACATCAGGTAGGAGTGTTTATTCTCAAAGAAATCATTAGTAATTTGCATTTAGAAAAAAATGAAAATTATAGAGGCTATTAAGAAACGGGTTTTAGGAAAAACAGCCACAATTTAGGCATTTACCCGTCACCAATCTCATTAGAATTCTGCTTTGTTGTAGGACCATGCTCAAACTAAGTCAAGCAGTAGACAATACATGAACACTATAACAATGGAAAGCAGATCTTTGACACTCTCCTGAGAAACCAAATGTTATCTCCTTAAAACCTTGTCAAATTCGTAGATTATCAAGCTGGACAGTGTCATATTTCTTTTTTTTTTAAGTTAATTTAACTTATTTATTTCATGAGAAAGAGTAAAAGATAGAGAGAGGGCAGTCTTGCTAGGATTTTACTATGCCACAATCCTCCCCCAAGCCTTCTAGTTAGTCAGGATCATGATGTACACAACATGTTTAGATTGACTCAGGATCTGAACCCGTGCCTCCCATATGGCCTCAATATTGCCCAATGGCCACTATCACTATGTCACTGTAGCTAGGCCAATATGTCATATTTCTTAACTGACTACACTACCAATTAAAACAGAACAAGTAAGATATTCTAAATATCAGAACCTCATTTTATGCAATTTACATAGAAAATTTTCCACATGAATAATTAATATCACAATCTAGAGTCAGAGGAGGAAACTTATTAAGTCCTTCTGTTTTTTTTATATATATATATACATATATATATGTATATATATATGTATATATATATATGTGTATATATATATATATATACACACATTTATATATGTGTGTGTGTGTATATATATATATATATATATATATATATATATATATATAAACATACATATCTATGATCCACATGTAGCCAATTTCTATCTTTTTCAGGTTTTATTTATTTATTTATTTTTTGGTGGGGTTTCTGCTATACAGCACATGCGTTTGCCAGAACAACAGAGAAAGACAGAGAGACAGAGAGACAGAAAGCAAGAAATCACCCCCCAGGGGGCATGGTCACACCGTACTCCCTTCTCTATTTTCCTCTCCGGATCTTGGACACACACACACGCACACACACGTGCTTGGCATGAGTTTAAGTCACCGGGTTTAGGACTCGAACCATGGTAGACTACATAGGAGTCTAGCAACATAACCATTAAGCCAAATGCTGGCCCCTGTTTTCTAAACTTACCCTGCATATTGCACAATAATGTAGGCCATAAACTTGCCTTTTATCTCACCCCTATGATTTGACATATAAGACGAACTTTCCTTTTAAAATTTATATTTATTGAATAAAACAAAAATATTGAATAAAACTTTTATTGTTACATTAGTAAGCTTGTTTTGTTTTTTACACATCATGGCTAAATCACTTAAAAATAGTTTTCCTTTGTTTTTCATTTCATACCAATGTGTAATCACGCACAAAATTCCATATGTGGATTTGTGGTATTTAAAATGTTCTCTTATTATTATTACTAATTTATAATGCATTAAAAATATTTCCAGTGTTTCCCTGCCATGCTAGGACTTTCATTTCCATATTAGGTATGTTTTGTGAATCTGGAAAGAAAATTTCTTAAAACCAATGAAATACTTTGGAGTTTCCACATCTCCTCTTTCTATTATTAGCCTATATATCAGTAACTGTGTTCATGATTAGTTCCTGCACTTGCTAATTTTACTTTTAATACTTGAATCAATTTCTAGTGATTTATATAAAGGCGTAATCTGAGGGAAGTTGATTAAGGGAGTTCCGGGTAAGCTTAACTTGCCTATCTTCCTTTCACATTCACTAATATGCGTGTCTTGTCAAACACACTAGTGAATGAACTTTGGGATTGAGGTTTTACTGAATTTCTGGGCAAGAATCCATGTCAAATGAAGTAATGCATTCCTCTGTGATGGTGTTCTGCATATATCACTGGAGAAACCCTGGAAGGATCAGTCAAACTGATGGACCATGTTCTTTACATTCAAAGTAAAGGCTGCCTAGATGCATCACATAGCAGAACTCTTGATTTGCTATGAACTTGCTTTGAGCCAAGTAGTAGTCCCACACACATCAGAAAGACAAGCACTATCAAGGGATTGATTTCCCTCAAGAAGCTGTGCACTACCAGCTACAGAAAACAAACATCAAGAAAAAGCTCTTAACATGCAACAAGAACTGAGTCTCAATATTCTACTTTTCCTTCTCCTAGAGAACAATGGAAGGCAGTGCAGTGGTCAAAGGTCGACCTGTAGCTAAAAGGATTTTCTGTGGAATTTCTTAACTTCTCTTTCACCAGAAGCTTGAACAATAAGTACATATCCTTATTAGACTAAAATTTATTTGATCAAAATGAAAAGAGTTCTTGCAGGAGGTCAATAATATTGAGGGTTATTTTTCTTCCTTTGAAATAGTCTTAGATCTTTAATAAACAACATCTTAAATTTTTAACATAATTTGCTGTTCATTGCTTTATCACTTTATTTAATTTTTATTACAACTTATTAGAAAAGGAACTTTAGCTAGAACTAAATTTCATTACTATTTACACTAAGTTATAGCAGTAAACAAACTACTTGGCTGCAATTTATCCAGAAAAAACTGTGAATGTGACTACTCCAGGACTTAGCAAATTAAATAACATAAAAATACTATTTTCATCAAATGAGAAAAACAAAAGGAAAGAAAGGTTAGATTTCATATGCAGAATAAAAAGCTTATTTCATTGAAATGAATGTATTATTTTCAATATAGAATTCCTTTGAACTAAAAGTAATTTGAATCTCTAATCAACTTTTGTGAGGTAATACATATGATTTTCACAAATAAATTAATGCAAAGAACAAAATATGGTTTACAAATGCTAGTATGCCTTATGAAATATTTTATTAACTTCAAGGCAAGCTATTCAGAAACATGTGGATTGCATTTTTTCTTCAAATACACAAGGGTTTAAAGAAATAGAAGTTTGAACACTTGGCAAATGCTTGACAAATTTTTTGAAAAGTTATCTGGCTTAAAATATGGCTGGTTTCGCCCATCCCTTTAGGAGACCAGCTGTTGATGTGTCATTAAAGGAGAAAAAAAAGAAAGGTCAATTCAGCTGTGTCTGCAGGCAGGCGTGTCAGATGTAGACACTTATGCTGTGGGAGGTCACTTTATGTGTGTCTGCATTTACCAAAAAAGAAAAGTGTTCAAACTCCAGTAGCAAAGACATATCTGTAGGAGAGGTATTTACAGAGCATAAGCACATTCTTTTCAAAGCATACATTTTTGGAATAGGAACAATGAAGAATTTTGTGTCCGTGGAGAACCCATTTGTACGCCTTGTGGAACCGGCAAATGTGCCAATCCTGTCACTATGAAATAATAGCCAGCAAGGGTGGGAAAAAGAAAAACCTCATGTTAATGATGAATTTAAGTCCCAGCATCCACAAACTGCTTCCTCCTTAGGGGAAATATAAACAGTGGGAAACCTTGTCCTAGAATAGGAATTCTCAATGACTAGGATCAAAAGCAAGACTTAGCAAGGCTGCCCAATAGGCAGGGATAGCAGTGAGATTAGATGGAACAGAGGCCAGTTGCTTAGGTGATAAATTTTAAGAGAGGACCACTTAATTTCTTATCAGTGAACCATAATTTGTTATGTCTTGAATGTTGCTTCTGAAAAGTTTACAGCTTACACTTTTATGAGACAACCTTTTTAAATTTTCCAGCTAGTGATCTAGCAGGAAATGAAATATAGGATTGCAGGTGAGTGGAGCTCCCCATAGCCAATTCCTGTCCACTCAATAATTTTGCCAAGATGTAGCCTGTAGATTGGTGGATAGAGCCTCTGACATGTCCTGTATGCTTAGAGTAAGTGGAAAATCAACAATCGTCAATGTTTACTCAGAGAAAACTTGATAGTGAAAGCAGATTGAAGTGGTGAAGTGTGAAAGGTTAAAGGTCATTAGAAGAAAATATAACAAAAACATTATGCCTTCTATATGGAGGTGTATAGGTCTCAAAGATTTTCAAATTTATTTATGGATTTGATACTTAAGGTGGGCCTAAATTACTGACCAAATTGAACGTAATGATAGTAATATTAGTACAAATTATTTATGTGACTTACTATGATACTACTTATAAACTCCAAATATTACTAGACACTTTTCATCCCTAAAGACTGTTTTCTTATAGCAAGGATTATGGTACCTATTTCAGCTAAATAAGTATTAGTTTGAGAATCTACTGTTTAAAACTTCAAAGGGGGACCAGCAGTTAGCATAATAGCTATGTCGCTGGACGCCCATGTAGTCGACCACAGTTTAAGTCCCGGACCCGGCGGCTTAAACTCATGCCAGGCATGTGTGCGTGCATGCCCAAGATCCTGAGAGGAGAATGGAGGAGAAGGGATTGCGGTGTGGCCATCCCCCCTGGGGGGTGATTTCTCGCTTCCTGTCTCTCTGTCTCTCTCTCTCTGTCTGGTGAGCGCATGCACCCTTAGAGCAAAATCCTCTCAAAAAAAAAAAAAAAACTTCAAAGGAAGATCTAAAGTGTCCCTTCCTTGTTTAAGTCATATACCATACTCTTTTCTTTTAGAAAAATAACTATTAATATATTTTTAAAGAATTACTAATTTATTTGATTTTGTTAGTATTTTTATGTTTTAATTTGACCAGAGCGAGACAGAGAAAGATAGAAAGGGAAAGTAAGAAAGAAAGCTGCTAGGTCCAGGACTTGAACCACAGTTGGCCATATGGGAGTCCAGCACCTTAAGCACCCCTCCACCTACCGGCCCCATTATTAATATTTTTACACAGCTCTCCGGTCACAGTCTGCATGATGTCTGATTGGTAAGCAATCAATGACTACACCACTGCAAAAGTCTGAGAAACAGGTGTGGAGCTGGGTTGGAGATATTGAGTTCTACCAACTCATGTCTGTCTCAGACCCAGTTCTGAATCTCACTGAGACAGTGAGGAAAGCAATTATGGTCGTATCTAGACTAAATGATGACCAGCAAAAGGTTTGCAAGTCTACCTAACTTCATGACATGGCGAGAATTGTACTATTAATGCTGTCCTTTGATCATTCAAATTAAAGAAATTACACTAACTATGCTAAAGGAGGCAGAAATGCTTTCTTATTATTCATGGCAAAATACTGGGTTGTGGGGAAAGTTATGATTCATTTTTGCAAAGAAAATGAGAAAAATAGGTCATAACTTTTCTGATTACCCAATTGTCCATGGACATGTACTCTTAACTTAGCCAATCAGATTGTCACTGGAGACTTTGGATCTTAAGCTCTTTGTACAATGATGCAGAAATAGTTGCAGAACCCTTTATAGCAGAGTGGTCAGCAGTGATGAGGGCCTTGGAGCTTAGTAATGGCAACGAGTGCTGGGCACGTGTGCGTGCGTGCCCAAGATCCCGAGAGGAGAATGGAGAAGGGATTGCGGCGTGACCATCCCCCCTGGGGGGTGATTTCTCGCTTTCTGTCTCTATGTCTCTCTCTGTATGTCTGGGAAGTGCACGTGCCCTATAGTGAAAACCTCTAAAAAAAAAAAAAAGTAATGGCAATGAGTGTAAAGTAGGAGAATGCTCTTACTGATGTGTAATTAATTAAACTTGCTGAGCCTAAGCTTCAGGCTTTGATAGTGTCCCCTTCATCTAGCCTCTCTTGTTGCCAGCCTGTTTCCTAAAACAGAGGGTTCGCTGTCTTTGATAATTCTATGAGCTACCTGATAGCTATCCAATATATTGTTCCTTAAGTTCCTTAACTGAATGTTAGTTTTTATTCTCTCCAACAAATCTTCCACTTGATCCATATACAGATTCCTACATGAATGAATTGCATTTGCCAGTGGTTAATGGTGTATGTGAAAGAAATTCTTGCTTGTGATCACTTTCCATGTACTTTACTTACCATCCACCCTATGATTGTTTTAAATCACTGAGAGGCATTTGACCAGGCTACTAGTGATTTCATAATTATCATCTAAAGATTAAAAAAAAAAAAGTAATAACATAGATTATACATCACTCGTTGAATAATCTCAGTTCTTTGTCAAAATCAAGTAATGTTTTAGCTTTTTAATGTTATGATTTTCATTTTAAAATAGCCACATATATTGACAAATAACAGCCTTAGGAAAGAAATGTTAAGTCTTTAAAAGTGAAAATAAATTAACACAGTCAGCAGAAATGTTTAGTCTGGAATTTATAAATATCTTTTTATATTACTTTTTAAAAATTAATCATATTTTTTCAGATGTTATGCCTATTTGGAATGATTTTTTAAAAGGCAATAATGACATTACTGAAAAATGTTGAGCTTTTTAATAATTTTGATTATTTTCCCTTTTGATTTTTTTAAACTATGAAACACTTATGTAACTGAACATAATTTAAGTGCTGAGAAGTAGCTTAATAGAAACATAATAAACAAACATAAATACAAACAAAACAAAAATGAAGTAGTTTAATAGAAACAATAATAAACAAACATGCAGACAAGAACAAAAATATTGTGATCTACAATCCTATCTTCAAGTTTCCGTTTATCACTTAGTGGTTAAATAACCTTTCATATCTGCATCTGGTTATTTCTCTAATACAAATAACAGAAATTATAATACTCCCAGGCCATTAAGGATTAAGTGAGATATTCTCTAATGTATGTTGTACACTGTTAATTTTACAAATATATTGCAGCTCCTGTGACCCTTTGAACCCAGAATTTACTTAAGGATACATATAACATGTTTTCTTAAAATTATTTTCAAGTTTTCCAACTTTTGAATCTAATAGGAAATCTAATTTCTCTGTTCCCATACAAAGCAATCACCTATTATTTTGATTCCCTTTCATGAATAAAATAATTACTATTTATCCTTGGAAGTCATTTACTATTTTACTACCAATATGTTGATATCTTTTTCTAGCATCCATAATTGACATTTATGTTTACACCATACATGGGATAATATAATTCACAGATCACTTATTCTTCTTTGATGATGAGTTGATAAACATAGAGCATCCGTTTCAGTTAAGTCTGGGAAAAATACATGTCATTGAAATGTAAGGAGAACTAGTACAAAAAAATCAGGTAATCCACTTCAAATATCAACTCTATACTCCTGATTCTTTATGTTTATTTGGGAAATTTATTTTATTTTTCTGAGTGAGCTATGGTTATTTAACTTGAAAAGATAAATGATTGGACTTAATGGTTCTTAAACTTCCTGTCAATAAGATTTCTGTACATGTGATTATATATATATGATATAGCAGATATTCAGTAAAAGTATTGTAATCTCTTCTTTCTTAAGAGATTTTTGCTATAGGATGTGTGTGGTCACTAGAGAAACAGAGAGAAAAAGGAAGAGAGACAGGAAGCAAGAAGAAGTCACACACACACCCCCCTCCCCTTAGGGGGATGGCCATGCTGCAATCCTTTCTCCTCCATTCTCCTCTCAGAATTTTGGGCACACAGCCATATCCCAGCCATGAGTTTCAACTGTTGTCAGCCACGTGGGGATCCAGTGCCTTAATCACTAAGCCATCTGCTGCCCCTGTAATTTCTTCTTTTGAAGGACATAAATAGGATTGATAATAAAAAAGTTTATTCAATAATTTAATCGCCAGAAGTGATCCTACTTGAAAGTACAAATCATGAGAACAAGCTAGAATATACTCATTATAGTATAAGGAGTAGAACAGTTCTACTTCATTCAAAGTAAGTTTCTTCCTTCTATCTTCCCAACTGCACTGTTGGCTTGAAACTCTTACAATCAAACTCCCAATAACAATTACATTTTGGGATCAGCATTTGGCAGAATGGCTATGTCGCTGGACTCCCATGTAGTCAACTGTGGTTTGAGTCCCTGAACTGGTGGCTTAAACTCACGCCAGGCACGTGTGCATGACTGCCCAAGATCCTGAGAGGAGAATGGAGGAGAAGGGATTGCAGCCTGGCCATCCCCCTGGGGAGTGATTTCTTGCTTTCTGTCTCTGTCTCTCTCTGTCTTTGTAGCGAGCACGCACCCTATAGCAAAAAACTCTCCAAAATAAATAAATAAATACTTTTTTAAAATTACATTTTAGGGCACTTTTTACCAGAATGGGCTTTATTAAAAAGTAAATTAGGGACTGAGCCAAGGGCTAGAGATTAAAGGAGCCAGATCTGATTTAGTCAGCTGAGTTCTGGAGCTCGGGGATTGAGAAACATGCAAAGTCTGGGTATGTGCACACCTTAAATCCTGAGGGAGTGGAAAGATGGAGCAGAAGGGATTATGGCCAGCCACATCCTACCACGGGGTGCTTTCTCCCTCCTCTCCCTTGCTCTCTCTGTTTTTTTTTTTTTTTTTTTTTTTTTTTTTTTTTCCTCCAGCAAATACATGTGCCTCTGACAAGCTAAAAATAAAGAAAAGCAAATTTGGTATCTGGTAAGAATGAGGACAAGAACTTGGGTTTCTGTGATTCAAATACAGAATTAGTTAACATTACTACTCATAAAAAATACTAGATATTATAACTATTGGCATTTAGGGGGCTAGAAAAGGTAGTACACAGATTAAAGAGGTAAAGTACCTGTCTTTAGAAAATAGTCTTAGCTGCACATAGAGAAGGACATATAGAATATTACAGAGCAATATAATAGTGTAAATTATTTCTGTATTTGGTACTTGAATTTTTGGGAAAAAAAACCCTCCATGAGATATTAGCAAGCTTTCATTTAATCTTTCATTAAAGGCAAAGCAGAAAAACAATGTTTATCTGCTAGACTATTAGTAACTCAGTGAAACTGGCTATAGCTGACAGTCTTGGACCCTGTGTCATAGCTTGGAGTGAAGTCAGTTTTTTAAATTTCTATTATCTGATTCTGGCATTGAACATTAGCTATAGGAGTTGCCTCAGAAGAAAGGGAAAAAAAATTACCACTGAGGAAAGATATTCCTTAGTTCAGAAAATCTCTACCCTTCTTTAGTGAGTCAGAATTCCTGGGTGGATCTTTGGCAAATCAACTCAGAGCCATCTGTTAAAAAAGAAACAAAAAGGAACCTATCCTTTCTAGGTTATTATAGCTCAGCTGAAGCAATGAAAGAAAAACAGAACAAAACACAAACAAAGCATAAGAAGGAAAATTTAAGAAGTAGATGCTGAAATAGCATAACTTCTTAGTTAAGATATGCCAAAACTAATATTTTACTTCATATTTTATGCATTTATCAGCCACATGTAATTTAACTTTTAATTAAAATAAGGCATATGCACAATTCAAAAAGTCAAATTGCTCTATAGAGCTTAAGATAAAATACCATAGTTCATTAATGTTTCCATTTTCAATGTCAAATTCCATTAAGTACAATGCTCAAAATTCAAGTATTTTCAATTTTTTGAGCTGTTTCTTCTGATCTTTATTTCCATATATGTAAATAATATGCGCTAGAAGACACTTGTGAGACATCATGTCAAATCTCCCTGGCCCACTCACCTAATGGACATTTCCATACATATTTGCCAGGGTTCCACATCTAGTTACTCTGTTTTTATATATATATATATATATATATATAAATTATTCATCCATTGGCTTACATAATGATGAAAAGCAGGCTTTAATTTCTTGGGATGACCTTTAAATAAGAAAGGATGAGTGAAAGATGGCCTAGATGCCCAAGCTTCCCTATTCTCTGGTGGGATAATTCTGAAACAAGTTCTGCTTGAGACTTCAGAGGATTACCAGAGGAATAGAATCTCCCAGTCCCTTATCTTAGTCAACGACTGGGTAACACAGTCTTTATTATTAATTATCCATTTTCTGTCTTACATTTCCCATGGTCTCATTTCTATTTTCTGAGATTACCTTTTCTGTTAACTATATATTCTCAAGTTTTTGTTTCAGGTTTGGCTTTTAGAAAGAACCCAAACCAAGACAACTTGTTATGTAAGTAGAAATTAGAAAGTAGCTCTTCAAGTTGAGATTCTAGAACTGGATCACTCCCCAGTCAGATGGCAATAAGGATAACATCTTGATGAGAGCTATGGTGACAATTTCTGGTATGCCTCAGCTTAACATTTCCTGAGAATCTCACACATATTTGGTTGGAATGAGAGATAGGTGGAAGAAGCAGTACTGATTACAGTAATCATTCTTAAAATATAGTTCCTGGGTCAGCAACATTAACACTACCTGGAAACTTATCAGAAACTCAAACTCACATGCCCTTCCCTAGATGCTAAAACAGAAATTTGAGAGTAAAGTCCAGAAATTTGTTATTTAAGAAGCTCTCTAGGTGATTCTGATGTATGCTAAAGTTTGAGAACCACGATCCCACTGGACTGGCTCTTTGGAAATTTGGACGTGAGGATGAACTGTTGAAAATGGGGTAGAGATGTCTTGTTGCTTGGCAAATAATTAAGATAGATATCAGAAGACTTGGAAAATTGGCCTGTTAGAATGGATTTATTTAGTGATACCAGCAACTGATTATGTTTACTAGGTGGCCCAAAGATCACTTCTTTCCTTATGGCAATTATAAGTCTCATATTGAGAGGCCCCAGCATCTTTGAGAAGCACAATGCTAGCTGTCTTGTATAGCAAAGGATTGTAGTAAAAGATGCTAACAAGTGAGCTGAAATGTTTCCAATAATAGGAAATATAATGTAAGATTAAATAACATCAGAGACAAAGTGAATACTGTTATTGCTAAGGCAAGAAAGAGGCAGTCTTGGTGCTTCCATTTATAGAGATCTATACTAGTATACTGGTGACTAATATACCATGTTATTCCTAGTAGTTCAAGGGAATTACCAACTAGAGTACTGTTTGATTTGCACAACTAGAAAAAAATAAATAAAAAGCTTGTGTATAATGGAAAAAATATTTAATAAAAATCTTTCATTGCCACATTAAAAAAGTAAAACCTTTGCCAAATTTCTAGATTTGTGCCAAATGACAAACTCAGAACCTATTATTTTAAAGGGCATACCAGTTCCTTTGACAGACTCCAAAAGTCTTATTGCAAACACATAAAAACATCCCACAAACTTGCCCCAGAAGAAACTAGAGTAAAAATAACTTGGAAATTTAGAAACTCAGATATTTTGAGGGTTTTGGCCTACAGGGTTTGAAATGACACTACTTGTGGACCTAACAAATTGCCATGTTTCCCTTTAGAATGATGTTTCATAAAGGCCAAGATGATAAATGTATTTCTACCCCAAATTCATTTCATAGTGGTTTCAGTGGGATGGTGGACACATGCTGTGGTAATTTTTCTAACCCAAAAGTATATAATTCAGAGAATTATACTGATCATCAGGCATAACTTTTATATTACAACTCCAGGCTGTGGATTAAGAAAAATTAAGAAAGTAAAAATATTCAACCACCCTATTGAGTACTTAAAATATTCTTCCTCCTCACCCTCACTTAAGTTGGTGTATCAGAAACAAAAGTACATCCCAGCTAGGATACAAGACCTAGCTTTTTTTCAGAGTTTTACCAGGCTTGTATTGAGCTCAAGATCCTCCAGCTTCAGCCCTCTGAATTTTGAGGATTGTGGATACACAGCACCATTCCTAGACATTAGATAGGTCAAGGAATTTAACCTAGGCCTCCCATGTCACAAACTCTAGGGCATAATATCTTAGCAGCATGCCACCAGGGCTGTATTAATATAGCAGCATGCCACCAGGGCTGTATTAATATTTAAATATTTTAAAAATAAAATGTGCTAGGCAGAAATAATAACAATGTAGAGTTTCATCATATGAAAAAGTAAAATATTAATACATGGCAATAATAATATAAAGGTTGGGATGGAAAAAATGAATTTACCCTTAGAGTCTCTGGAAGGAACATAGCCTTGCTGAATGTCATGTCTTTAGCCTCCAAAATTCTATGAAAATATATTTCTGTTGTTCTAAGCCACCAAGTTGATGGTCATTTGTTTTGGCAGCCTCAGAAAAGTAATATGACACTTGTTTTTAAGCGGTTTATATATTTTTTTTTACATATACATTTCTGTTTTGTCCAGAATTTCTATAATCAATTCACTTCTGATAAATTTTATAAAATAATAAGAGAATACAAATTATAAATGACATTTATGAGAATTTCATTATGGCAAATAGAGAATGCTAGGGCAATTTTCTTCCACCTGAGGGGATTATGAAACATAGAATACTCAAAAATTTTAACCAGGAATATAAGAGAGAAGACAACCTTTTAACTAAGAATACAAGAGAGAAGGCAACCTGAATATTTCTGGAGATTAACATGACTCCTTGCGATTAGAGAATTCAGCCAGCTCTTTGTCTTTAAGTAATGTAAGAATCTAGCTAGGAATTAAACAATAGTTTACACTGCAGTAAAGAGTACAAGGACAATTGATTAGAAAGCAAATGGAAGTTGAAGTATCTGGGGAAAGCAGTCTAGAAAATCAAGCATGAGAGAATTTAAAAATTAAATTACAGAGATTAAAAATATCTGAATAACAGTAAAAGTAGCCTCTTACTGTGCTAGTTTGACTTATTTCATACTTTGTTCTAAATTGTTTCACTAACATTCAACTTATTAGATATTCTACTAAATATTAGATATTATACTAAATATATTCTACTAAATATTATCTATGTAAGTAGATAATATAGCTACTTACATAAGAAAAGCTCAAATGAGGGGTGTTTGAAATCAAAACTAAAACCAATACACTGCTATCACATTTGTCAATTATAAACTAAAATCTAGCTGAACAAATTCATGAGGTAATAGCCTCTGCAGCACTGGCTTTACTAATTCCAGTCTGTTGTCGTTGGTAAACCTCAAAACCAATTCTAAATAGTTTATTAACTAAGAAATTTAAGAGGTGGTCACTGTTCTCTGGATGGCAGGAATAAGGGAAGACAGGGAATCTAGTTTTATTATTTTATGACTGTATTACTTTGATACATTGCATATTAATTTGATGTTGCTAAAGAATTTCAGAAAAAATTAATACCGGCCACTTTATTAATTTGGAATTCATTTACCTTATGAAAAATTCATGAAATTATAAAACATGAATAAATTCTAAGGTAAATTAATTTAAGTGGATTAATTCCTAGGTTCATTCAGTTCTAAATTTTTTTCATGTGACATATTTCCCTTATACTCGTCATTTTCTCTTTCACATTAAAGTAACTTAATTTAGTAAGGATAGGTATATTTGAAGTGTGATTAAGGCCATTTATTTTTATCCAGAGGACTACTTTTGGCACTCAGTCTTGTTTAAGACATTTTGTTTTATTATAATACGTAAAAAAAACACATGGTGAAAAATAGTATCGGGACCAGCAGGTCATGTAGTGGTTAAGGTGCTGGACTCCCACACGGCGATAGTAGTTGAGTCCTGGACCCTGAAGCTTGAAACTCATACCAGGGGTATGTGCATGAGTACCCAAAATCCCAAGAGGAAAATGGAGGAGAAGGAATAGTGGCATGGCCATTCCCCGCCCAAGGAGTGATTCTCACCTTTTCTCTCACTATCTCTCCCTATGTCTCTGGCAAGTGTATGCACCCTGTAGCAAAAATTTCACTAAAAAAAAAAAAAAAAAGAAGAAGAAAATAAAAATAACATCAATTATGTTCATTTCTCCATATCAGATTTTAGCTCCAGATTCCTTTTGTTTGTACAGGTATAAATTAAGGAAATATTTAAATATTTCATTTCACATCAGAGTTTTGTATCATGCTTCCTACTGTTGACAATAGGTTCCAGCTGCAAATGTGCATATGTAATGTGGAAATCAGCTATTATCACTACCCCTAGGGATTTACATCACATTGTACACGTTTTTATTTTTTTCTCTGCATTTCTAAAAAATCCCAAGGGGATTTTTCATCATCATGGTCCCTTCTGTTCCTATTTTCCTGTTTCTGCTTAATTATTTTAGATTATAGATTATCTTACTTTTCCCCATCTGTAGTTTTTATTTGACCTCACATAGACCCAGATGTGGAACTTGGACTATTTCCTTAATTCACAAAGATAATGTTTCTTCCCACTTAATAGCTATGTTTGTGCACAGACTAATGCATGATTCAACGAAGAGAAGGGAAGTGTCAAACACAAACACCTTTGTAATAAAAATGAAATGTTCTGTCCTATAGCATTGAGGGCTTTAATTTCACCATTCTTTCTGACTGCATAGTGACATCTAATCATTTCTATTCCTCCTTTCCTACTCACACCCCTTCTTTTCCATTATTCAACCCTTTTAAGTCAACCAAGTAGACAGTTGTATATTCTTGTCTTGATCTAAGGATGACTTACAGAAAAAAAAAAAAAAAAACTTGAAGTTAGAAATTATTAAAAACCATTAGACTGGTCTAAAAATGAGTAGACAGAGAATAGACCATGACAAAGGGAAATCCTGAATTTTACTGGGAGAGTAGAGTCAACAAATGAGAGAAAAAATAAACATTGATGTGGGATGAAAGTTGGTTCCTAGTTCTGTATACCTCATAGAGCACAGAATCACAGAAATCAATTTTTTTAACTTGTTCCAAAAAAGGAGGAGAAGATCAACAGTAACAAAATAGTAGAGAAAGATAAAGGAAAAATAGAATTGACCATCAGATGTGGTAAGAAGGTAGATGATAATCATAAGACTAGTTTTAGGTTGAACCAGCATGGCGGCGCTCATGTACTCTGGTCTGACAGCGAAGGGGACGGCGGTGGAGTAGCGGGCACCAAAGGGGTCAGAAGTCATCATGCTGAGGACCGCGTGGAGGGTGCTGAGTTCGATTCATCCCCAAGCAGTAAAAGTAACCCAGGCCCCGGCCCTGGGGCTTCCGGGAAGAGGGAGCACTAGGCTTTCTCCCAATCAGTGGGGTCTGCAGCTTGAAGTCTCCTCCAGGCCACCCGCGGATAATGCCATCCAGAAACTAGTCCAGCCCAGCCAAGACAATGACCTGCCCCCTTCTACATTGCTCAAAGACTATTAGAATGTCCCTGGAATTGAGAAAGTGGATGATGTCATGAAAAGACTTTTGTCTCTGGAAATGGCCAACCAGAAAGAGAAGCTAAAAGTCCAGCAAGAACAGCTGATGAACAAGGTAGTGGCAAACCCTGAGGACAACAGCTCCCTGGAGGCTCGAATTGTTGCCTTGACCGTCAAGATCCACAATTATGAAAAACACATGCAGAAACACTGAAAGAACAAAGCATACAAACACTATCTGCTGAAGAGCATTGATCAGAGGAAAAAGATGCTCAGAAATTTCCGGAATACAAACTACGATGTCTTCGAGAAGACATGCAGGGAGCTGGGGATAGAATACACCTTCCCCCTGCTGTACTACCGAACAGTCCAGAGCTGCTTTGTGACCAAGAAGGCTCTGTGCATTTGGGTTTTTCAGGAGGTTTAGAAGCTGAAGAAGCAACAAAGGACCTTAAAAGCTGCAGCCGCAGCAGCCCCAAAACAAGACTAGAGGAATCCAGAGTACTTCCAAAGCCGGACCACAGCACTCAAAACCAATAAATTCTGTTAAAATGTTAAAAAAAATAAAGACTAGCTTTAGTGAAATATTTTAAATAAAACTTTAGGATTAGACTGTGGGTAATTAGGACGTGAAAAGTTGGAGATAAGTACACACACCTCCTTGACCTGTCCTGCTCTAATACAGTTTTGATTAGAGAAAGATCTACATAAAAGAAGATACAGAATCTGGGAGACTTTGTTATATTAAGATGGTAGAAATTACAGGATGATTGTAGGCTGATGATGATAATAATAGACCAAAGAAAATTTATTTTGCAAGTGAGCAAGTTAGATGAGAAAAGACAATAAACTCAGGCTCAGTGGAGAGGTTGGTTTTAGAAGCAGAACAAGTTTTTATTTTGACCAGAATGAATGGCAAGATACAATTATCATGCAGACAAGTTTATAGATTATGACAAGGACATTTATTGTTTGATGATTTATATGTAAAATAAGAAAAAAATGTTATCTATTGAATACTGAATATGAGAGAAGAGGTATTTCCCAAATGGCTTGCTATAGCAGAAATTGTTAACAGAAACACATGTAGCAGTAAGTAACTTGAATGTCATCCTCAATGGTGTTAGTCATTTTAAATGATTCCCTTTTTCAAAATGTAGGTGAAATTGTATTTCACTGTTAAATTAAATTTGTAGATGGACTTTTGTTTCTTTGATCCTAATTTTAAAAATAAATAAATAAGGGTGGTGACTAAAAACAGGAAAAAACTAATTTAATCTAGCATATGGCTTCTCAGTAAATTTGTGGCAATTTTCTTTTTGTAGGTCCTTTGAGTTATTAGTAAATGTGTGTGCTGTGCTTTGAAATACAGGCCCAAGATTTGAAAATGTCTTCGTTGCTCAAGAAATCCTTTATCCAAGAAAATGCAGGAAGAATAGCCATATGGAGACGATCGATATCAGAAGGCTTCATGACCAGAGCTGATAGGTGAAATTTTAGGACAATGTTACAATGAATTTTCCCAATATATACAAATACTTTCTTAATATTTATAGATTTTTTTCATCTCTACTATCTAATATTCATAGAACTAGCATAAAGGTATTTAGTCACATAGCAAAATGCCAAAGTCATTACCAGTTTGCTAATGTATAGTTAGTAAAAACTAAATTTATTTCCCCTTTAATTTTTTTGTTGTTGTTGTTTTCTTTAGAAAGTGAGACAAAGATTATTAAAGGGGAAACATGAATAAATGTGCAGGTTTGTTTCTTGTTTTATCACTATTTTTTGACTCAGTAAAGGATTTCCATTGTTTTAGAATCAATTCCTTTAGGATGAACTTATAAAATTCAGATTGAGTGAGCATTATCAGAGGTTAAATAGCTCATGTTTAGGTGGTTAGCTAAGGTGCAGGTTGCCAAAAATAAAATCCATGCATATGAAATTAAACATGTTTGCCAGAGATAATATTGCTAAAAGTATCTTTGCCAAAACGTTTCTGGACCTAAAGTTAAGGTGAGTTCTTATTAAAGATATGATTACATAGGTATATAAACTTTCAGTTCACAATTTCAAGGTTCAATGTGATTTACTTACTGCATACATATCTCTTCTGTAAGGGATAGATTATGCATTGAGTTAAAGGATTTAAATGAAATAACTTAGGAACATTATCAACTTTGCTAGACTCCCCATACTAATGCATCTATTCTTCAATATCCTTGAACTAAGACAATTTTCCATAACTTTGTTCTCTTCAAAGGGAATGCAAACAGACCTGCATTTATAATGTTGTAGTATAATTATAATACATTTATGTAGACTTGCAACCTCCAAGTCTCAATGTACTTCTTTCATCTCATCCTCATAGTAGCCAATTACCAAGACCTACTAACTAATCTTTTTTTCCCTAATTATTCCCATTTATTTGTTCCTACTCATTTTCTCACCCCCCTTGCTTCAAGTCTTTTGTTCCTTACCCCTGGACTAGTTCTATGGAAACAGGCTCCTGAGAAACTCTTCTCTTCCTCCTTGTCACACAGACACTACTTCCAGATAAAGTCCTCCATGTGCTTTGCTAAAAGTGTTCAGATACCTGAGATAGGACACAATGTTTAACAAACTCAACTTTGAATTTAAAACTCTGTTATCATCCATGGGTAATTCATTTCGACTATCCCATCAAAGGTGTGTTCTATCACCTTCCCCTCCCCAACAATCTTCTAAAGTTAATACTTTTCTTTCCTTTCTCTTTCTTTCCTCCTTTTTCTCCCTTCCTTCTTCCTTCCTTCCTTCCTTCCTTCCTTCCTTCCTTCCTTCCTTCCTTCCTTCCTTCCTTCCTTCCTTTCCTTCCTTTCCTTTCCTTTCCTTTCCTTTCCTTTCCTTTCCTTTCCTTTCCTTTCCCTTTCCTTTCTTTCCTTCCTTCCTTCCTTCCTTCCTTCCTTCCTTCCTTCCTTCCTTCCTTCCTTCTTTCTTCTTTCTTTCTTTCTTTCTTTCTTCTTTCTTTCTCTTTCTCTTTCATTTTCTGCAGTAAAATCAAGCTTCTAGGTTGTACTTGGAGGAATGTGTGTTTTTTTTTGTGGAGAGGTTTTTCGCTATAGGGCGCGTGCGCTCGCCAGACAGACAGAGAGAGACATAGAGACAGAAAGCGAGAAATCACCCCCCAGGGGGGATGGTCACGCCGCAATCCCTTCTCCTCCATTCTCCTCTCGGGATCTTGGGCACGCACGCACACGCGCCCGGCGTGAGTTGTAAGCCACCGGGTCCGAGACGCGAACCGCGGTCGACTACGTGGGAGTCCAGCGACATAGCCATTACGCTAACTGCTGGTTCCCGAGGAATGTGTGTTTTTGAAGGGGTTGGGGGAAGGACGATGGGAGACAAAAAGCATAAGGCAATCAAAATGTAATTTTCCAGATAGTTCAGCCCTGAGATAAAAACCAGATTGTAATATGTCTGTACACAGAGTAGCAGAACATTCAGAATCACATCTTGGAAGCAGAGCGTATGTAGTGTGGCAATACACAGCATGCACGGTATGAATTTATGTCTATTAGATGTCAGTTATTAGGCCAATAATGACCCGGGGATTTTTTGTTTGTTTGTTTGTTTTCTCATAAATTCATCCAGAAGCAATGGCTCTATTTTAAAGTTTTTTCTGTCATATTTGTTAATAAAGCCATAAATATCAATATTTCTGTTTTTTAGTAGCCACTGTTAATATCCCAGAGGGGATGAGTCTAGTTCTCGTTTGAGTGGAGTAAGTATTTCACCACTTTCTGTGGCCACTCTCTCCTGTCTTCTCCCATAATCCTATTCTTTTAAATGGGGTGGCCATAAATTCTGGCTTGTTCCTGATAGTTTTGGAACATTGCTCTGGAATAGCTGTTCCAGTTGGATGGTAAGTTATATCATGGCCCTAACTTTAAGTCTCACTTCAATCTTTACCTCTATTAAATATGGTCACTGCACATACTATCTTGTAATATGACTGCTTTGTCATAATATTGTAGTACAATTATAATAGATAACTGTAAATCATGTTGGGAGTCTTATTTATCTTTGAGTCCTCACACTCCAGAATATTTCCTTTCGTATGTTATTGCTCAAAAGTGCTTATTAAATAAGTGACTAAATGACAATTACATAAAATTATAAAAAGAAAAGCAATATTGGAATCTTTAGGGAAAACAGAGAGCCTTGGGAAAATACTGACCTTGCCCTGCCAGATAGTTGACCCCACCCCAGCATCACTTTCATCAAGGTAGATTAAAGAAATATGAAACTCTTTAAAATTCATGACTGAGATATAATAGTCTTCTCTTATTTCCCAGTTTAATCTTTACACCTTCTGTTTTATAAAATTATTTTTATTATTTTGCCATAGAGTGTTTGCACTTGTCAGAGAAAGATGGAAAGCGAGAAATCATCCTCCAGAGAAATGACCACGGCACAGTCCTTTGTCCTTCATCCTTCTCTCAGTATTTTGGGCACTCATGTACATGCACCCAGCATGATTTTCAAGCTGACACGTCTGGGATTCAAACTGACCATGTGAGAGTCCAGCTTAACCAACACTTCACATGCTGGCCCCAATCTTTCTAGCTTCTTTAAGAAATTAAGGTTGAAAACATTTAAAGTACATAGGAACATTGCAGGGGAATGATTCTCAATAATAATTTACATTTGCATTGTGGATTTTTAAAAATAACCAAACATATCTGGAACACTGTATTTCAGGTTAAAACTATCTTTGGCATTTATGTTTCTGAAGGTATATTTTCATGGATCTAGTTCGTCATTCACAAATGAATATTGCCTAAAAAAGTATGTAATAAGAACGTTACAAATGTTTAAGCAAAATGACTGCATAAATAAGAAAAGAAACTAATCTTCTAAAAATGGCATTAAATAAGCATTGGAGATTCCCAATTTTGAATAGAAAACTTATTTAATTTAAAACATTTTTGTTTAAATAAACAATAAATATAAATTTCCTACTTACTAGTATAATTTTAATGTAGCTTCTTGGAATAGCACATGTTTCTAATACAAATTTAGAATAAAACTATTTTTCAATGGCTTTCACATTCAGTAAATTCGAGCTAATAAATGGATGACTGTATATGACACACATGTGAAGTGGCTTCTGTAAATAAATTTCTTAGAGCTCTCCTTATGGAAACTTCAATTACATTTCAAATTTACTTATTAAAAATGATTTTTTCTTTTTTAAAACATAAATTAAAAATGAAGACATCTGTATTTAGGCGAAACTGTTTTTCAAAGTGCCATAAATTATACATCTTTATTTTTGAATACGCCACACTTTTTAACGTGTTTTATAAAAATTTAAAAGAGTAGAATTTTTCTTTACAAATTAACTGAGCAACTCACTCTAGATGATATATTTTGTGTAAGTTAATTATATGCATATAAATTATGACTTACCCTAGTAACAAACTTATAAAAATAGTTCAGGGACTTTGAAATTTGTGCTTAGTTTACATATATATTTACTGAGCATCCATTAATGGAAAAATATTTAATGACAATGAATTCCTTACCCTTTCATATGCATTTCCTTTTATCCTTTTCTTTTAAATTGACAGATAAAATTCTATGTACTTATACATAGCAAAGTTTTGAAATGTACACACACAAACTGATATGACTAAATATGTTTAATTAATATATGTGTTACTTTTGTGATGAGAATGCTATACATGCAATCTCTTAGCATTTTTCAAAAAATACAATATATTATTAACTATAGTCACTCTGTTTACCATAGATCTTTTATTTAAACTTGAATTTCTCTGGGAGATAACAATAAAATTTATTTTCATTTTATTTTATGATAAAGAAGCTGAGGTCACAGAAATGTTAAGTGACTTTTCCAGTATTAAAATTTGTTAAGATTAAACTCAGGATTTAGGTCTGATATGTCATTTTTTTAAAAAAATTGCAAGTAAGACAGAGAGATAGAGAAAAAGAAAGTATCCCACAATGGGATGTGGTCAAACATCAATCCCTTCATCCATTTCTCCATCCTGTTGGGATACTGGACATGCACATACATATGCCCAGTATGTTTCGAACCAAATTAAGCCATGTGAAATCTGACTCTGTTAACCACTTAGGCCAGCCCAAGAGTCAGTATGTCTTTAAATTCCATATTCTTTATATTATATTGTTTTCTTTTTTAAAAAAAAATTATTTTCTTTAACTTTATTTATTATTTATTTTAGTTTGACCAGAGAGAGAGAAAAAAGCGACAAAGCAAGCTGCTGGGTCTGGGACTCATGCTGAAGTTGCACATGTGGGAGTCCAGTGCCCTTAACCACCACACTGCCTGCCGGCTCCTATTTTAATGTTTTCTTACTTTCAATGCTTCAGATATTTTTGTTGTTCAAATTTTTGTAGGTAAAAAACAGTTAGAGATTAAACAGTTAGAGATTAAACACAAATAATTCTAATGTTAGATTGCATAAATTGGTACTTCTATCAATTATCTTTAGTTTTTTAATTAGGCATTATCTCAGTTTTAAAAAAATGACTATAAATTTTGATGCATTCTGCTACCTGTAGTTAACAATTATTGAAGGTCACCTCTGTCAGTCACTAGACTATTTACATATTTTATTTCAGTCATTCTTTATAACAAGAATGTAAATTATGTACTACTGTCATTTCTATAATACTGCTAAAGAAAATAAGACATACAGATTGCTTAACATGCTCAAATAAATGCAGTCAGTTAGTGGTGCAGTCAAGTTTATCATACTCAGATGGGAATAGCAGTGTTTATTAATGCATGCACAAAGAAAAAGGGATGCACAAGGGAGAGACTCTCTTCTAATTACGTTTTACAGGTTTTGTATGTTTTCTTTAACAAAAAACAAGTTGGTTCTCAATTATCACATGTCTCCATTTAGTTATTATGAGGTTGATTTAGAGATTGGGTTTTTAGTAAATAAATTTATGAAAAATTAACTTTTAATCAATGAGACAGTAAATTATTTTTAATAGAAAATAAAGTGGCCAGGGCTGGCAGGTGACATAGTGGTTAAGGGTGCTGGTCTCCCACATGGCTGACTTTGGCTCAAGTCCCCGATCTGGCGGCTTGCATTCTCACTTTCTCTCTTTTTCTAGCTTCCTCTTTCTTAAAGAAAATTCCAAAACACTACAAATACTAGAATGAAAGAAAAAAGTAGTTTAGGAGATCAGGATATCCCATCTTGTTTATAAGAAATATCAATACAAGGATTTCTCCCATGTAAATTAAAGCTCTACTGTTCCCTCTAAAATTCTTTTTTTTTTTTTTTTTTTTTTTTTCGAGAGGTTTTCGCTAGAGGGCGCGTGTGCTCGCCAGAAAGACAGAGAGAGAAAGAGAGATAGAAAGCGAGAAATCACCCCCCAGGGGGGGATGGCCACGCCGCAATTCCTTCTCCTCCATTCTCCTCTTGGGATCTTGGGCATGCACGCACACGCGCCCGGCCTGAGTTTAAGTCGCCAGGTCCAGAACTTGAACCACGGTCGACTACGTGGGAGTCCAGCGACATAGCCTTTACGCTAACTGCTGGTCCCCTCCCTTCTAAAATTCTTAAAAAGATGTGGAGATGACATTTGAGCAAGGGTTTCCATTATATTTGAAGGACTGTTACTCCTGATAGAACATAATTGTTATGTGAGTTAAGATGGGTGAGTGTTCTCGAACACTCAAAGTTTCATTAGTTTATCATAGATACATGAAATTGACTGTGGAGTTCTGGAAAATATGTACCTGTCAATTATTTCATTTGTTAATTTATTTCAATTGTTTAGGAAGTAAGAATACAAATGTAAATAAGACAGTGTTTCCTCTTCGAACTCTACAGTTCAGTGGAGAAAATGCAGACCAAACACAGCCCAATTCATCTTTTATTGCACAATATAGAAACAGAAAAAGGGTGCTGTAAAAACACGGAGCCTTGACACCCTCTTTCTTTCTTTCTTTCTTTTTTTTTTTTTTTTTTTGGAGAGGTTTTTGCTATAGGGCGCATGCGCTCACCAGACAGACAGAGAGAGACAGAGAGACAGAAAGCAGGAAATCACCCCCCGGGGGGGTGGCCACGCCTCAATCCCTTCTCCTCCATTCTCCTCTCAGGATCTTGGGCACGCATGCACTTGCGCCCGGCGTGAGTTTAAGCCACCGGGTCCGGGACGTGAACCGCGGTCGACTACGTGGGAGTCCAGCGACATAGCCATTACGCTAACTGCTGGTCCCTTCGACACTCTCTTTCTAAGTAGCTAACTGGGATGTAGCAGCTGGAGACATTTGGAGGAGGAGCCACCTAAGAGGGGTCCTGTAGGCTAAGGAGGAACCAGTGAGAGAGCAGGAGGAACTTTTTTTTTTTTTTATTAATTAATTAATTTTTCTTCTTTTAACATTAATATGCTATACATCATTACAGTATACAAAATGAATTTTCCATCCAAAATACACTGTCTGTTGGCTCAATCAAGTACATCAACATACATGTTATCAACAAACAATTTTCCATTTCTTGTGTGTTGTATATTTTGCTTTTTTTTTTTTTTTTTTTGGCCATCCTTGATTCCTTATCCTAACCCTCTGCCCTGTCCAACCCTCCTCCCATTGTCTCTGGTATCCATGATTGCTTTCTATGCCTTTCCCCCCCATTTAATTGATTTGCTAATGAACTTAATTTGTCTAAATATTTGCAATAGCAAGCACAGCTGATATATACATACACAAGAACCCATGTCTGACTTTAGGCATAAACCTCAGTGAGTAGAATGAACATAATATAAAATAGTACCTAGTTGGGGCTATATAGCTTACTGTGGTCATCAAATACACAATTTTTTCTTTAAATTTTGGTAACAGTTTTAGTATTTTTTTCCTGAATTTTTTTTTTTTTAATTTACTTTCATTCCCTGAGCATCATCACAACATACTAAATGTGGTTTCCCCTCTAGAGTAAACTGCATAGTGGCTTAATCATGCATGTTATCATCCATAAAATTCCATTACTACTTTCATATATATATGTTTTTTACCCCATGTCTGACCCTCTGCCCTATTCCACTCTATTACACTATCTCTGCTGTCTACAGTTGTCTTCAATTCCTTTTCCCCCAACATTTTGTTGACCACACAATATCATAAGTAATCTAACTACTTTCAATAGCAAGTTCAGCTGGTGGTTTCAAGAAAGGCAGTTTTGAACTGGTAAGGATATTTCCTTGAAACTTGAAACCTAGAAACAGGTTAGTATTTTGTTCAAATAGTAGGTACATGAATCTATTGACAGCTCAAGACAGGATAAAAATCCTTAAAACCGGACAACAAAGCTTAGAGGAAAAGCAGCAATATCTTAGTCAAGTCACAGAGTGCTGTTTCATCAGTTCAGACTCATGTACTTAATCTTTCTTCTGCTACTGTTGAGGTATGATCTTCCAGATTGAACTCTGGGATATAATACTCAACTCCAGACTTTGTCCCTACAATTAAGTTGCCCATTTTCTTAGTTTTTGAACTCTTATTTCTGTGTGTCTGCACTTAATTTTACTGACATAGCACTCCCTTAAGAACTTCTTGGAGATCTGGTCTGGTGCTGGTAAATTCTTTCAGGTTTTGTTTATCTGGGAAAGTTCGTGTCTTTTCTTCCCAAATGAACGATAACCTTACTGGTACAGAATTCTCGGTTGAAGTTGCTTTTCCCTTAATACTTTGAGTATATTTTCCCATTCTTTCCTCACTCACATTGTTTCCGATGAGAGGTCTGCCATTAGTCTGATGGGATACCCTTTGTAGTAACTTGCCTTTTTTCTCTTGCCAGTCTTAGTATCTTGTCTTTGTCTGTGGTTTTGGTCAATCTGGCTATAATGTGTCTTGGAGAAGATCTTCTTGGGTTGATTCTATTTGGGGTCCTCTGTACTTCTTGGGATTGGATCTTTGAGTGCCTCTCCAGGTTTGGAAAGTTTTCTTGCAGGATTTCATGGAATAGATTATCAATGCCCTTATGAGTCTCTTCACCTTCTGGGATGCCTATTATCCGGATGTTTGGACGTTTAATTCTATCTAGTACTTCTTGCATATTATTCTCAAATTTTGGGGCCATTTTCTCAGTCTTCATGGTGGATTTTTCTAGGCCAGCAATTTTCTCTTCTACATTTGAGATTCTATTTTCTGTATGATCTAGTCTGCTCTTAATACTTTCAAGGGATATTTTGACTTCTTGTATTATAGCCTTCATCTCTAACAGTTTCATCTGATTCTTTGGTAAAGTGTGAAATTCCTCTTTTAGATCTTGCATGAATTTCCTCACCTCCTGGAACTCTTCAGCTCCTTTCTCCTTCCTCTTCAGCAGTTCCTTGTCTCTCTTCTCTTCCATCTCTGTTAGCTTTGCCATTATGAATGTTCTGAATTCTTTATCAGACATTTCTATGACTTCCATTGAACTGTGTGTGGATGAAGAGGAGCTATCCTTTTCCCTTGTGGAAGAGGTATTTTCCTGCTTCCCCATATTTCTTGTGGTCCTGCAGTGATTTCTAGTCATCTGGTGGATGGTCGGTTTCTTCCCAAACTTGGAAGTTCAGTCACATGAGTTTTGTATGCTGGAGGCCCAGTTATCAGTGGGACATCTTCCTTTCTCCCAAAATGGCTAGATCGCAGGAGCCATGGAGCTGTCCGTCTCTTGAAGAAGGTCTGTTGTGTTCCCTTCTGGAGCAGGAGGAACTTTCAGGCTGAGATAAAACTCGAGCAATAGAACAAGAGATGGTGAAAATATTTCATCATGATTGAAACTGATGGTGACACAACCAGTATAATGTACGAAAGAACATTTACTGAATGTTCTTTCATCTGTTATAAATAATATATAGTGTTATAGTATAGTTATATTTGCATTTAAAAAACCATGATTTAAATAATCATGCTGTGACATGAGTATATGTTTTCTAAAGGAGATCAAGAGCAGATATAATATCAACTAAGGAGCTATTTGTGGTAAGGTCATAAAGCTGGCTGGCCTAAATTATATAGCTTTTGAACAAATGAAAGAAAGAAGTGAGGAAGGTAATAAGAAAGATAAGTAAAACATGATTCCAAATAAAGGCTAGCGAAGAAGACAGATGGTGGTACTAGTGCTGTCAGGAGCAGGTGCAGAATCCTAGAAGATCATTTCTTTTTTACACACACTCTGTTTGAGAGCTAAAGATACTCTGTATATCATTGAATTAATATTTCTGACACTCAGGAATGAGAATAAGGCTAAAGATAATAACTGAGTCATCAAGATGTATGAAACAGTTCAAGCCATGAAAATGGATAGGGTCACACAGAGATCCTGGAAATATTAAATGTGGCTGAAGAAGAGGCAATAATAAAGGAAAATAAAACAAAGTGGGTAGGGAGATAAAAGGAAGAACGAGAAGTGAAATGTCATCACAGAATTCGAAAAAGGAAAGCACATCACAGAGGGTAAGCGTGACAAGACTGCATAGCATCTTTGGATTCAAAATAAATCTATTACTAAGGATTTGGGGAAAAGCATTTCCCAGGTAGTGGTAGAGAAATCCAAATGAGTATGGACTCACATTAGTTAGGAAAATAGAAAACAATTAGAAAAATACCTGAGAATATATTGAGTTGAGAAGATTCTTTTGTGTAACGTGTTTTCCTTAATGGTTTTATGGTGAAAGTCATTTGTGCATAATTAAAGGTTATTGTGAAAGACCCAGCAGAAAAGGGAAGGCCGAAAATAGAAGAGAGAGACTATTAGGGTTATATCTAGAAGGTGAAGGCAGATACTAAAATCTAGGAGATAGACGAAGGACTTGTCTCTCACTGTGATGAGGAAGAAATTAAAAATGGATGAAATGCAGAATTGCTTGAGAGATTCAAAGGCAGTCCTATTTGAAAGGTCTCAGTCTTCTCAATATGGCTCTATCTTGCTACAATATTGCTGTATAGAGACAGCATAATGGTTTTGTTTTGTTTTGTTTTGTTTTGTAACTACTATTATACTGATCGTCCTCCAGAGTTCATATACAGCTGTCATCTGAAAAATAAACTAAATACCTGGTCTTACAAAAGCTTAGCCAAAATCACGTAATTTCAACAACTCCCTCCATCTATCTTGTACAAAATTACTCAGCCCTTATCATAGTTGGCAGGCTCCTGATCATACATGGTATCTAAATGAGCTCTTGCCACAGTGCAAGGACTTACTCTCCTTACAGTTAAGGAAGACAAGTGTCCTGCTGATCCTTGAGTCTAAGCTGTCAGTTATTCATTAGTCCGTTCCTGCAATCCACTTGGGCTTCTGATACAAAAGACCAAGACAGATGAATTCCTGGTGTATTTACTGTGCTAAGGCGGTGCTATGAAGAAGTCTTACGACCTACCTCTCTTGTTAATATCTCCTTCCCTTCTCACCAGCTGCATCTCCACCCTCTGCACTGAAATCAGAGTCTTTCTTGAAGGCCTTGAAGGCTATTAAGCAGTTCTTCATTCTCAAGTAAGCCCATGCCTGCATGGAACTGTGAGTGGCTTAGAATAAGCTACAAGTTTTCTGTCCTATTTATTTATTGATCTGGCCTAATTTGCCAAATTGTTAGATAGCATGTTACTAAAGAGGCAATTCCATATCCTACCCCCAGGATCCAGAAATGGATAAGAGTTCTTTTGTTTTACAATTGATATTATTATCTTCACCCATTTAACAAATCACCCTAGTAAATATTTCAAAGACCTAGAGAAAGTTAGTAGCCTCATTTTTTTCTCACTCTGTGCATTCCCTTTTGCAGTCATGCCCCAGTGCTTCTCTGGGTCTATCTAAGCCTTAAGTGAGTTGAGGTATCCTTTTGCTCCCATGAATGAACTTGAGCACATAGGTTTTCTAGGCTTGGGGTTGGTATGATAAATGAAGAGGACAAAATATTCCATCAAATTTCCTCTATTGTGTATCAAAAGAGGCATGTACCAGCCTTCTCCCAACCCCTATAGATGTTGCAATGAAATGAAATTTAGTAATTAAAAAGTCACAGTGTTAAAAAAGAGGTATATAGGAACCAGCAGTTGGTGTAATGGCTATGTCGTTGGACTCCCATGTAGTTGACCATGGTTCGAGTCCTGGCTTAAATTCTCACTGGGTACATGTGCATGGATGCCCAAGATCCCAAGAGAAGAATAGAGGAGAAAGGATTGTGGCGTGACCATCCTCCCTGGGGGGTGATTTCTTGCTTTCTGTCTTTCTGGTGAGCGCACGTGCTCTATAGCAAAAACCTCTCCAAAAAGGTATACAAAAAAAGGGGAAGATAGGCTATTGACCTGATTAAGGTGAATATCAGAAGCAAGTTACAGCTGTAAGCACCAGGGTGTGTAAGCAGCCACAGACATGTTATAAGCCTATTACCGGAAGGTCCAAGGCAGTGTAACACTGTAGACATAAGTGTCAGAAGTGGTATAAACTGTACCTTAAAAGAAAATTCAGGTGCAACAGACTCATAATAGGACCCTAGTGCCTGAAGCAGAAGGATAGCAGGCAGCCAGCTGAAAGTAGTGATGGGGTCTGAGGCCAAGTATGGCAAGGGACTCTGTCTTGAGAATTGATAAAAGAATTATCAAAGTGGTTCTTATTAGCCTTGTCTGCACATTGGTGTCACCTAGAAGAGGTTTTAGTGATTCAGGTGCCAGGCAGTTCCCTATGACCTCAGACTCTCTGGTGCAGGACTCAGGGTTTTAAAACTCCTTAGGTGACTGAGAACCATTGCATCAGAGGAAGAAACCTCAATGTAGACTGAAAATGCTGCTTTTGAGAAACTGGGGACTTTTCTACTATCATAATCTCTTTGCAGAATGGATACAAATTCATTATAAACTATAAAATGCTATATTTTACCTATTATACCTCTGAAGTTTGTGTGTAAAGGGTAGAAAGGGCTTTTGCAATACTTTGCTAGTATTTCTCCAGATCCACCACTCCTTCCTAAATTATTTTTCAGACTGCACCAGTGAGGATAGAGAAATGAGAAATATTGGTTTAGAAAAATAATAAAAATGGGCCTGCAAAATGAAATCACAAGTTAGAGGATACACAAATCTTACAAGCATTTTTTTAAAATAGTACTCATAGCTCAACTCTTCATAGCTCAACTCTTCACCTCAATCAATTAAATATTAAAAAAAAAAACCTGTTTCCAGATGCAAACTACCAAAGTTCTAAACTCTGAGTTTAAGGAAATTAAATTATGTGCAATATCTTTCTAGATATTAATTAGTCAAGAAGTTATCATTCAGAGGTTCTGGAAAAGAATTCACTCACATTTGCAAATCAACCCATTATTTCAATGCAGACAATGGAATATAATGAACTTAATCAATATATTCCCAAGGGAAGTGAAGAAGCTCTCTATTATCTGATTTCCAACCCTAGCCCAAGCAGTATTTATCACTGTACATTGTCTTTTCTAAAATGACAATTTTACAATGCTGAAATCATGTTAGCTTGTGTAAGTATTAATTCACATATTTCACTATTGATGTCAGTCATGATAGCACACACAGTTCAAAAACATTATCCATTGCCTAAAAATGATGCTAGTCCTGGAGGAAGGAGCTACAGATAAATTGCACACTTTCGGGTCCATGACAACCACCCCTAGGAAAATGGATATGATTAACACATTTTGGAGAGGTAAGTAAGCCTTGGGTGTGTAAGGGATTTAAAATGATATGATAAAGTACAGGTACTGCAAACAAAATGAGAGATTCAGAAAAGAGAAGACCTCTAACAAAGTGAATTGGCTAGCAAGCATCCAGTTTTATCATCCAAAGATAATATTTTGTAATAGACCATGGTAAAAAAATATAAGACATTTAAAGTCTCCCAAAAAAATCTTTGGGCCTTTTCTGCCAACTCCAACTTAGAAGTACAGAATATTCTGACCTAGATGAGAATTTAGATATCAAGAAATATTATATTGGAAATAATTTCATACGATCCTTTCCATTGCAGTTCTGTCATTTATTACCTATCATATCTTAGAAAAGTTAGTTAAACTTTGTGACTGGGCTAAAATTGTGATAACTAAACAAATAGCATGTATTAAGTATCTGACTCATAAATAATGCTCAGAAATTTTAGTCTGGTAATTCACAGATAAAGATCTGACATGTCTTTGGCGGCACAACTAGCCACTGCAGGGTTGGGACCGCAACCACAGGCTTCTGGCTCTCTGAAATATTTTCACTTTCCTCCCACCTTTTAAAAGGCAGAAGACAGATGATCATTCTTCAGGTTTCTGAGAATTTGTCCAAAGACCCTCAGCTCTTTTGAAGGGAAGAGACCACTAAATATATAATATGTCTGGGAACATGGATAGAGAAAATGCTCAAATTCTTTAAAATAAGAGCTTTGAAGTCATGATGAAATATTTTGAACTATTAACCAATGTGCTTTTAATTTTGGAAATATTCCTTCTACGACTCTTCAGGGAGAGTGAGACTATTTTAGGTTCACTGCCACAAGAAAGGAAAGATACAGAAGAAAATTAAACTTCAAAATATACTTTTGAGTTCAAAAGAGACACAACTATCTTGAGAGAAAACGCCTCTGAGTTGCATGGTAAGGGGTCTTTTTAGGATCAAGAGATAAAGTTATGACCTCAATAACTGACATGGAAAAATAAATATTCTGTTAGAATTAATTTTTTTCACTTGGTAAATCTTCATAGAGAATCAGAGAAGAGGATAAATGAGATAGCAAAAAATACAAAACAAAAACCAAAGATAGCAAGCCAGTGTCCTTTTGAATTAGAAATATTTCTGGCTGCACCTCTCCTAGGTAGAGTGAGAGGGTGCTCATCCTCCTCTTTGGAATAAATAGACCCATAGAAACTTGCTCAAATCATGGTTTTGCAAATAAAGAAGTGATTTTTAAAGGGAGTTATTTGTTGGTCATGAGACTCAGGTCCCAGGACCCCCTATAGGAGTGAGTAGCCATATCATTTTATTTTCTTTGCACTGCCGTGAATAGCACAGCTGCGACCCAGAGAGCTAGCTGACTGGAGGGGCAGGGATGAGGAAGGCACAATGGATGTAACATATTCCCTTTCAAATATAACATGGGAACCTCAGCTCGTGTTGATGTGAAGAGTGGATGCATGGAAGGAAGAGACAGCAGCGAGAGCCTGCAGAGTGCAGAGATTTGAAGCTGAAGTTTGCAGCTCCACTATTGTGTTTAACACCAGGTCTATCTTTTAATCACTGCATAAATTTGCCCCAGTATTTTAAGCCACTCTAGGCATGAATTTTCCTACATATAAAACATGAATAGTAATAACAGTACTTACTCCACAGGGCTGTTAGGGAATCTATAAGAATTCAGATAAAGCAAGTGCCTGGTAGAGGCTGTGTAAGTGTTCCATAAATGTTAGCTATTTTTATTTTTAATGGTTATCTCAGCAGATGCTAGCTATGGGTAGATGGAACATAAGGACCAGATTCTTACCCCCTAGCCTCACCTCATTTTATTAGACTGCTATTCCCTGAAGTTTAGAAATTATACCAAAGTGGGAGTGTGGGTAGGAATAAGAAAGGACTCTAAATTTACAGGGAAAAGATTGAAAGGACTCTATTTAATAAGGTTCAGTTTTCCACCACAATGCACATTTATGAATTCAATTCAGTTCAATTTGTACATTATACATGCACACAATATATACATACACTTTAATTTTTTAGATCTCTAAATAATCTAAGTACGTGCACGGTGGAATCTATACTGCCAAAAGTGACGTTTTTTTTTTTTTCCTTTTTCCTGTCTTTTTTTCTTGTCAATTCCTGTCAGAGTGTATGTGTGGTTACGAGAGAGAGAGAGAGAGAGAGAGAGAGAGAGAGAGAGAGAGAGAGAGAGAAATCACCTCCCATGGCACATGGCCATGCCATAATCCCTTCTCCTTCATTATTTCGTCCTTTTGGGATTTTAGGCTTGCATGCATATGCACCCAGCATGCTTTACAAGCTGTCTGTCCAGGACTCACACTGCGCAGTTGCTCCTGTGGTATCTAGCCACCTTACCCACCATGGCCCAGTTGAAGACTTCTAATTGAAAATTTAAAGAATTTTGGATCAACAGATTGCATAGTGGTTATGTTGCTGGACTCTAACAAGCCCAACCGTGGTTCAAGTTTAAGACCCAGTGGCTTGAAACTCATGCTGGGCTTGTGTGCATATGTGCCCACAATCCCAAGAGGAGAATGGAGAAGAAGGGATTGCCGTGTGGCCATTCTCCCTAGAAGGGTGGTTTCTCATTTTCCCTCTCATTATCTCTGTCTCTGTATATGTGCACTCTCTGGAGAGTGCACACACCCTAAGGCAAAAAACTCTAAAATATCATAGAAATGACAGACATTTTTTCTCTACTTCTTTCAATCTTTCTCTATGTATGCATGTGTAGCCATACATAATATTTGAAAGTTGATGTTATTATAGCAAAGATAATTAAGCATCTTGCTATGTGATTAAGTAATATAGCAGCATAGGTTGAGAGTCAGAGTTATCTCAATAATAGTGTTTATAAAATAATCTGTTTCATAAATATCTTAATTGATTAGCAGGTAATAAGAAATGAACACTGTGTTTCCATTGGCAACCCAACCAAAAATAAGCCCATATTCAATTTATCCTGCCTGTAAATGTTATTACTTTTTGATTTCTAATTAAATAGAGACAAAATAATATTTTTGGACGAAAAATTGGTATATATCAAATAATCCAGGCAGACTAAAAACAGAAATATTAGAAGTTAATCATGTTTTGCTGAGTATGCTTACCATTTTGAGACTCTAAAGTTGTAACTGGAAAAATCCTGAGACTTTCAGGCTAAATAAAGGAGTATAAAAAATGCCAAGTTGCCTTTAATCTTTATGAGTGGAAAGTGTGAGTACATCTATTCATTCATGAATCTAACTATGCAATTTTTTGAACACCTCAACTCACAAAGACAGATGTCAGTGCTTAAAAGCTTGGCTTTAAGACTAGAGGGATTATTGATTTCTGAAGCATTTGAAGTGGAAAAAAAGTTATGTTCACCAAAACTCATATAATGATGTAGTTTTAAAGAGAGGAGGGTGGAGCAAAAAACAAATGTTTTAGATGTTTAAACTAAGCTCACTATTTGTCCAACAAAAGAAACCCTCCTTTTCACTTTCGTTCTTTATCTCTTTCCTACTTTTTCTTCCCTTTCCCATCAATTTGCCTTTACAATTCACCTGGGCTAACAGCTACACTATGCTGCCCTAAGATTAGAAGGCCCTAATGGTTAAGTGACTTCCATGTTACATATCAAGAATTGTATAGCTCTATTTTATTACATAACTAGACTTAAGAAAGGAAAGTGATATTTTTGTAGAAATCAGGTGAATTTTAAATCAGAGAAAAATATTATGGCTTATAACTAAGAGGCAGTAGTTTAACATCTGTAAATGACTGCAAGAATTAATTCAGTCATCCATTCTATAGATAAATAATGATCACTTGCATGCACATTTCCATGACGTGATGCTGTTAAATCTTTTCAGCTAAGTTCTTCCAGGCTCAGTCTCAGTATACAAAAATAAATGCAGAGATTATCTATCAGTTTAATGGGATGTAATAAAAGTTTGGTTATTCATGCATATTTTTTATGTTCTGTGTATTTGACACAAGGAATGTGGGAAAAAAATGCAGCAAATGGCTATCACCTTTCTTTAAGCCAAATATTGGACAATAGCTGTCATCAGAAGACAGGTCATACGAGAACACCTGGGCATAAACAGAGTAGGCCGTGCTAAATTTCACTGATTTGGCTGTACAAGGAATACTTCTGAAGGGCATAAGTTGTATCATTCTTTGGTTCCAAACTTTCCAATGATCAGAACATCTAGATTAAGATCCGGGCTCATTTTCCTGCCACAATTATCTAGAAAACTCAACTAGTTAAATGAAAAGAACATGTTGGATGTTACACAATAGGCAGTGCAGGGTAGTACCCCTGGGAAACAAATTACAGTAGCTTTATGCTGATAGTTTCTGAAATGTAACATAAAGACAAGAAAATCAAATAGAAATCAGATTGAACTTTTAGAATGTGGAATTGGCTAGAAATGACAGGTTAGAAAACACTGCTGGTCCCAAAAAGTTAGATGATGGGACCAGCAGATGACATAATGGCTATGTCACTGGATTCCCCATATAGTAGACCACAGTTTGAGTCTTGGACCGGTGACTTAAGATTCATGCCAGCTGTGTGTGTGTGTGTGTGTGTGTGTGTGTGTGTGTGTGAGTGCCCAAAATCCCAAGAGAAGAATGGAGGAGAAGAGATTGTGCTGTGGCCATCCCCCTAGCGGCAATTTTTCATTTTCTGTTTGTCTCTCCAGTGAGCAAATGCACTCTGTAGCAAAAATTTCTCTTTAAAAATAAAGAAAGAAAAAAGAAAAGAAAACACAAGACAAGAGAGCTATGCAGAGAAATAGCTTCACCAGTCCACTTATAGGGTCTCTGAGTTTTTAGTGGAATTCCAGTCTCCACAGACAAAGAGAAGAATATCAAAAGGTATGTAAAAAACAATGATCAGGCAGTTGTAAGTCAAACAATTCTGAATGGTCATATGAGAGTTATTCAAGCAAGACTTAGGCAGCATGCAGATTCATCAATATGTGGGAAACTGTGTAGAAATGGAGGACCCATGCTGGGCTAAATTAAATACTGCTCTAGACCTGCCCTAAATTTTTTTTTAAAGTAAAAAAAGCTTTGAAATAATCTAATCAAGAAAGAACTGCCTAACAGAATGATGTTTATGACTCAGTAAAGAAAGACAACAAAAGTTAGCACTTAATACCATAACATTCACAAGCATCTGTTAATAAAAACAAAATTAAACACAGGGGCCAGTCCCATGGCCTAGTAGTTGAGGGAGCCATACTAGTCCCAATGGATTGGAAAATATGAAGGGTGCATGTACACACATGCCCAAAATTTCTGAAAGGATGGAGAAGTATAAGAAAAAAGGAATTGCAGTATAACAACACCCATTGAGAGGATGCTTTCTCTCTCTCTGTTTCTTGGGTGAACATGCATGCCCTATAGCAAATTAAAAAATAGTAATAATAAATAAAATAAAATAAATAATTCTTTAAAAGTCTAGTAAGTTTGGCAAAATGCAAATGTGAAAGGTCTTAGAATATTTAGATATCAAAATATAGTGTACCAAAAAAAAAAAAAAAACAGAAAAGGAGATTTTATATGCTCTTTCATGTGTAACTGACTACTCTCCTCATTTTAAATGTATCATGAAGCTGGTGAGAATACATTTATTTAAGATGACTTGAATTCTGTTAGACTACTAAAATAAAATTATATAAACGTAGATATAAAAGCACCCTTGATACCAATAACTCCACTCATTTGTTAGTTCTTAAAAATTTACTGTAAGATTTCATGTCCACAGTATTCATTTTAATGCAGTGAACAGCACAGTAGGAAAATTACATGTACAGAATAAGTTTTTATTAAATTTTCCAAAAAGCAAAATTTCAATACGGTAACTATACTTTAATTAAAGCACTATGTTTGCCTTTACTCTTTGTCCAAAATTCATGTTACGACATATAGAAAAGTAATGTCTTGATTATTATCTTCCAGATTCAATACTCAAGAATTCAAACATTTGTATAAGGATATTTTCAGTATTTTCAGGAACTCATCGAAGTAGAACAGGAATAGATGAAATAGGATTTCTTTTTCCTTACCCTAAGTTGAGAGAAGTCAGGGGGAAGAAAAATAAGTTCCCACAATACAGTATACTCATTAAGAGATGATTATTTTAGTGAATAAACATGTGTTTAAAGGAAGATATTTTGACATGATCTCTTTGAGAGTATTTATTTGTAAAAATGATAGATTTCAAAAATTATTATCCAAAGTAAAGAAAACTAATTCCAAGAAAAATCAAGGTTATATGCAGTTGTTGAATTCCACATTCTCCAACTTTCCACTTGAAGGAATTCTCTGTGAGCTTTCACCCACTGGAAATCTGTTGCTTTTGGTTTTAAGCCTGTACATTTTTACATTCATTATGCTAATCTCCCTTTGAGTTCATTCCTCCAATTCACTGACTTTCTGCGTTATTTTATTCTCCTTCCTCTTTTTTTTTATTTTTGGAGAGGTTTTTTGCTATAGGGCGCAGACAGACAGAGAGAGACATAGAGACAGAAAGCGAGAAATCACCCCCCGGGGGGATGGTCACACCGCAATCTCTTCTCCTCCATTCTCCTCTTGGGATCTTGGGCACGCACGCACACGCGCCCGGCGTGAGTTTTAAGCCACCGGGTCTGGGACGGGAACCGCGGTCGACCATGTGGGAGTCCAGCGACATAGCTATTATGCTAACTGCTGGTTCCCTCTTTCGTTTCTCTAACTCACTATCCATAGCTTTCTTAGAATACTTCATTGTGTTCAAAGTAGAATATATAGTCTGTAAAGTCATTCGAGGCCTTAGCTAAACAGAATGAAGAAGGTATAATCACATTTCCAGCAATATAAAATCTTTTAGACTTGTAAGAAGGATCACAAATTACTATAGAATGAAAGTGATGAATGAAAGCAAGAGATGGTGCAACAGGTAAAACATGGAGTTCTGAGGGACTAACCCAAATAAAAAGGCTCCAGGTTCACATCTGGAGACCTTCCTGTGTACAACTGATATGTGTGTGCACCTGATTCATGACTGGCTGAAGCTGGGGGTGGGTGATGACCTCAAGACCCTGTGGAGGGTGCTCTCTCTCTCTCTCTTATTTTTAGGAGAATAAATAATAAACCTTAAAAAAGAAAAAGAGAACAATGAATGATAGCTAAAGATTGATTTCTATAATGTTCTGGAGTTTCCAGTACAAATTAGGGGATCATACGTATAAATATACATATACATGTACATACACACACACACACACACACAAACACACACAAATACACACAAGAGCATAGACACAAGCATATGCTTTGTGCATGTTTCAATTTATGTGTATGCATGTATTTGTGCAAATATAAATATTTGTGTACATACACGTTATGTTTTCACCCATATGCACACAAACTAAAAAAACTTATGCATAATCCTTAGCAAGCACTTCTAAACCAAAGTTTCCAACTGTGGTATAACTAAAAATAATCCGACATAGATAGATATGTTGTTTCTTATAACATAATATTAGAAATTCAGTTAGTAGTGAGTACAGTCCAAAAATCTAACATTTTTTGATATATACATTGGGTGATTTTATGAAGCTGGCCCATGGATCAGACTTAGAGAAAAAGCATCCAGTGCTTCAATTTGAATTTCACAATTTTTCCTCAGTAGAAGGAACTAGATAAGAGCACAAAAATACAAATTTCTGTATAGACTATGCCAAATACACAGAAATCCAACAGAACTTCTTTTTTCATTACAAACGTTAACATTTGTGGGCCTGCTTGTAACTTGATTTTGGCTAATAAGGGGATCTGCACATACCATTATTTCAATCTTAAGCAAGGAAGTAGGATATCTCAAACTCAGGCCATACACTTCCTGTAGGCCTATGGAGACTCAAGGACTCTTCTGATGAATTTTAATGAAATAGCAAAAGCCTAAGAGGTGCTAGGGCCAAAGTTAAGAGACAGATTTATTTAAAACACATATTTAAAGCCAGTTGGGAGCCCAATCATTAATCATTCATCTCTCAATGAATGTTATGGTAGCAGTCAAATGGAGCACACCTGCTGTTCTGTGGCTGAGACAAGTCCATCCTGAGGTTGTACTGACTCCACTGGAATGTTGGTGGCAACATCAGCTAAGCAGATGTGGCAGGAGACTGGCACTGGGTGCAGCAATCAAAGGAATCTACAGCCACAAATTACAAATTCATATTAAATGGTGTGTTAGACCAAAAAAGATGCTCTGGAGCATTCTTTGTCTCTGAAACACTATTATTTTTTATGCCTCAATGATAATATATGTTAGTGGGGATGTGGATGTCCTTTGCTGCCAATTCTTTGTCATTTGCTACACTTTCAGACAAGTTATTGCTTAACTAAGTTGTGCTTCAACAAGATCATTCCTTTTTCTGTTCATTAATGTTTTGTGGAATAAAGAGAGGACTTGGACTAGTGAAATATGCTTGGGCTCTTCTGGACTCATCATACAGGAGTCCCAGGCAAAAGGGATGAACTCCACATGTCGATTATAAGGAAAAAAGATGACCTCTAGCCTCTACTCTGCTAACACTACGAGACACATTATAATGACATCAAATCATATAAAAAATAGCCAAACTCATAAATAGTTGATTGTACTGAAAGTAATTTAATAAGAGTTACAAAAGTGGAAAATTATGATGCAGTCTATGCATAAATTATTTCTTTTGGATCTATGTGAAATCATTTTAATAAAATGTTTTCAATTGAAAGAAAATATGTATCAACAATCCAGATTTTCAAAAAAATAGTAATTCCACGAATCAACCACAGTTAGTTATACCTACAAAGAATGTATTTTTATGAATTTAGGGAAACCACAAGAATCAAAATTATCTCTTGATCCTCATTGTAATATATGGATAATAGAACAAATACAAAAAATTTATCTATTGAGAGTAAGATAAACAGTAGAAACTAGCATGCAACTGTGATGATACTTCCTGAAATTGTCAAGTAAAAAGCACAAATTGTATTGAAGTAAATATTTTCAAATGTATTAAAGTATATATGTTTATAAAGGTAAAAACTACCCTGTAATTATTTACTAAAAGTTTTATCAACTTGTTATCTTTATTAGCATTGTATTAGCAGGCTTTTCCAAAGAAAACAATTATGTGTGTGTGCATGTATATATAAACTTTACTATAAAGAATTGGCTCATGTCCAGGACCAGCAGTTAGCGTAATGGCTATGTCACTGGACTCCCACGTAGTCGACCGCGGTTTACGTCCCAGACCCGGTGGCTTAAACTCATGCCGGGTGCGTGTGCGTGCGTGCCCAAGATCCCCAGAGGAGAATGGAGGAGAAGGGATTGCGGCGTGGCCATCCCCCCTGGGGGGTGATTTCTCGCTTTCTATCTCTCTGTCTCTCTCTGTCTGTCTGGCGAGCGCATGCGCCCTATAGCAAAAGCCTCTCAAAAAAAAAAAAAAAAAAAAGAATAAAAAAAAGAATTGGCTCATGTGATTATGGAGAGAGAATGTACTTGATCTGCAGTCTGCAAACTGAAGGTCCAGGATTACTATACTGTAGTTTCTGTTTGAGACTGGCATGATTAAGACAGAAGAAAAGCTGATATTTCTGTTTGAGTCTAAAAGCCAATATCCCAGATCAGAACTCAGGCAAGGAGTTCCATCTTTCCCACTGGAGGGCCAGCCTTTTTCTTTTAATCTGGCTTTCACTTGATAGGGTAAGGCCCACTCACATTAGAAGGGTACTCTCCTTTACTGAGTTTACTGATCCAGATATTAATCTCATCCAAACTACCCTCAAGGACACCCCAAAATAATGTTTTAGCAAATATCTCAACCTCATGGTCCCACAGGTTGACACATCAAATTAACCATCATAAGCAAATTTATTTGTGTTTCTTTTTTTCATTTATTCAACAGGGTCAAGCATGTTCTAGATATTAGGGATATTGCTGTGAACAAGAGACCAAAGACACTGGAATGTACATTTTATAGATGGTTGGAGGAGATACATAACAAACAAGATAAGCAAGCAAAATATACTAAATCAGACATTTATAATTATGAGAGAAGAGAGTAAATAAGGGACACTGTATATTTGTTCAGGGTTTAGGTGTGATTTGTTACAATTTTAACTATTGAAGTAGGGAATATCTTACTGAGAACCTAAAATTTAAGTAGAGATTTTAAGTGCTGAGTAGAAAATTATGTGTATGGCTGTGAGAACATTTCAATCACAAGGAATAGCTTCAGAGAAGGCCAGCAGAAAGGCAATGCCTGGTGTATTTAAACAAGGCAAGAGTCTGCTCTGGTGGAACAACAATGCAAAGACAAGGAAAAATCAACAGTCAACAACAGGTAAGCAGTGGGGAGATCAGATCTTGTAGAGGGCTTTGTAGGATAGTATAATTTAAGGTCTTTTGCCTTGTTTAGTATTAAATAAGAAATGAATGCTCTAGAGTTCTCTTTTGCAAGCTTTCATGTAAATTTTAATTATTTAGGAAGAAATACCAATTCTTCCATTAAAAAGAATAACTTGCTACATGTTCAAATTTTCTGTAATTATGCTAGAAATCAGAAACACAAAAGTGAAAAAGATAAGTAGTACCTTCCTTTGCTGAGCTGACATTCTGGGTGGGAGAGAATCATTTAAGACAAGTCAAACTGGGGCCAACAGGAGTTGTGGTGCTTAAGGTGTTGGATTCCCACATGACCAACTGTGGTTTGAGTCCTAGACCCTGTGGCTTGAAAATCATACCAGGCATGTGTGTGTATGTGACCTAAATCCCAAGAGGAGAATAGAGAAGGGACTACAGCATGGTCATTTCCCCTGGGGATGATTTCTCACTTTTCCTCTCTCTGTCTTTATCTAGTATGGGCATATACCCTATGGCAAAAAACTAAACAAAATAGGCCAAATTATTTAAGTAAAGTCTATGAAGAAGGCAATTCAGGGTGCTTTGTTAGCACAAATGAGGGGTCTCTAATGAATCAAGAAATATTTTCCCAAGAGAAGTCATTTATTGGGTCATTAGAAAAGTCATGATGCATTTTGCATAGAAAAACATTTTTAAAAAGTCATGACTTTTCTGATAGCCCAATATGTTGAGCCATGAAATATCAGTAAAAGGTAACCAAGAACAGTAAGAGGGAGTGTATATGTGTGTGCATGTGTGACACAAACGTGTGTGTGTGTGTGTGTCTAAGACATCTGATTGTGAAGGCAGAAGTGAGTGCCAGGCACAAGGCATATCATTTTGGAAGGTTTACACTGAAAAGTATATATCTCAAATCAAGAAAAAAATGTTATTGGAGTTTGGATGAGGGTAGGAAGTGATAAGATGAAACTGGAAAGATGTGGAAGATCTTGATGGACCTTTATTTCCCTGATTAAGTATTATTTCCTGAGGTCACTAGAAAACAGTTTTAAACAGAATAATGACTATTTAAATTTTAATTTAAAAAGTTTGTTTGCAGTGTGTTAGAGAGGAAAGCAGTTATCAAACTGTTGGGATATTTCAGATAAAATGTGATGGAGTCTTGGGCTTGGCAGTGGCAAAAGTTACAAAGGGAAGGGAGATAGATTTCAGATAGTAGAAAAGTAACATTTGTAAGACTTCATAATTTACTACGGGGAAAATGGTAAAGAAGAAGGATGATTATGTGGAATTTAGTTTGGGAAAATCACATATAATGCCATTACTGAAAAGAAATGCTGGAGGAAAAGCAGTTTTGTGAGCAAGAAGTTCAGTTCAGTCTATGATTTTTTAAAAATTAATTAATTTACATTCATTCACTGAATATGATTCTTAATTTGAACATTCAACTGGCGATGTTCAGAATTCAGTTGGACATATGAATGTAAACATATAGAGGGGATGTCTGGGAGAAGAGATAGATTTGCCAGTCTATGTTAATTAAGACAAAGGAACAGATAAGATTGCTCAGTATGTATAAAATTTGAACAGGTGAGAACCTCCAGTGGAACCTGAAGAATCCAAATTTAAGATGGAAATGTAGAGAGAGGAAAAGGTGACTTTAGAGAGTTTGCTGGAGATAGAGGAAGAAAATTTAGAAACTGATCTCTCAAAGAAAGTAGAAAAAATATTTTTAAAAGGGGGGAATGACCAATGTCAGTATATACTCCCAGGAAGTATTAAGAATTAGAAATTATTCATTATACGGTCAACTCTGTGACCTGGTGTTTAAGGTGGCTGGATCCCAATTGGCCTACCCTGCAATTCAAGTCCTAGATACAGTGGCTTAAAAAACACTCTGGGAGTGTGCGCATGCCCAAAATTCCAAAAACAGGGAGAGTGGTGAAGAAAGGATTGTGACAAGACCATGAGCAACTGGAGCGCCTTCTCCCTCATTCTGTGTTTCTCTCTCTCTCTCTCTCCCTCTCGAACACATTTGCCCTCTGGCAACACTTTAAAAAATTATCCACTATATTTTCTGAGAAGGTATTACTAGTAGCCTCATGGAAAACAGTTTCATTGATATGTTGTGTACTGCAGGGTTGAAGGATGAGTATGGAGAAATGAAGCAAGGAGACAGCTGCTGTTATAAACTGGGGCAGTTTTCTTGTTTAAAGGCTTAAAAAGTTTTCTGTTTTACCCATCAGTTGGTATATAAATTTACATTATATTAAGTTTACAAAAAATGGTGTAAATTGTCTTCATGCCCTCTAGATGGTAGACATCAGATCACATCCTGATGAGTTTGGCCCAGAAACAAAGACACTGCTGGAGAAGAACACTCCCAGCTCTTGAAGGCAGCTAGGCCACTGTGTAGGCTAGTAGCATGCCTTATTATCAGTAGCATATCTTACTACCGAGGGCAAACACTCCAGATAATTACAAACACAAAGTCTGTAACTCTAGCCAGGGTTGTATTTCAGAAAAGTCATCTATGGAAAGCAGGAAACTCAGGTTTGCCAAGCAAAGGAGCCAAGAGTGAAGTCGGTATTGTTCTAATTGAGTCACTGCCAGGGAAGGCAAGCTATAGGGGGACTGTGAGAGTGTGAGCATTTGAAATGTCAGGGCAGTAGATTACATCCAAATGGGTGAACCAGGGAGCAAGGCTGGGTAATATCAAACATGATGCTAAGAAATAGAACAGCAGGAGACAGAGATAAAAATTATGTCTGACAGGAGAGGAGCAGAAGTCCCATCTGGGTTCTGAGTTTTGGGCCAGAGCCTTGGCTCTGCCATTCTAAAATGCTAAAAGCAACTTGTCAAAAAATAAACTCTGAGAAATGAATGTCCAAAAAACAGATTTCCCGAATCCCTGTACCCTGATCTCTACTCTCTAGGGTCCTTAATCTTTAGATATTCCAAGAAAAAGATTTCTTCTTAAAAAAAAAGAAAAAAGGTAAGGGAAAGTTAGGATTTATTGAATTTTATACGAGCAATTGTCAGATTCGTTGAAAAAAACATGAATTTTCTCAAACTCAAAATGAAGAGAAATATTAGTTCAAACAATACCTTTAACAATTACACAAATGGGAGAAAACATAAAAACTAACTTTTATAAGTTTGCAGAGGCAAAATATGCTTTCTAAAGGAAATAAAATACTCCAAGGGTTCTTATCATTCTGAACTCTTTATTGATTTCATTGTCATATTGCCACCAGTGAGATAATGATGAGTAAGTGTCAAAGATAATCATCAAATAAAGTTCTCCATGCAAACTAAAAGATTATGTACTAGGTCAGGAAGAAAGTCAGGACTTATTTTTCTATGTTTATCTATGCAAAAATGCATCATGACTTTCTTGATGACACAATACTTTATACATGTCCATACCAAATCTCATATTAAAGGCTAGTAAAAATTATTCCTGCAATTGGGGGAAGCAGGCATATTTTGAATTTAATTATAGCATTATTGGTGAATAATGAGGCTGTTTTCCATTTGAAACTACTATATTACTTATTACAAGATAGTAAAATATTCTAACATAATGACAGTTATTCTAACATGAGAACAGCAGTTCATAGCAGATGCATAATGTATTTTCCCAAATGTACAAAGAGAGTATACATAAGAAAATACAAGTGACAAATATTCACAGTAACAAATAGCCTAAATTGAAAAAAGTAATATCTAGGCTTAAAAAAAAAATCAAAACCTTCTATTGGGCTATTTTTCTGCTTAAGATAAATAGATAAAAATGAAAAATAATGAATGATTGGCCAGATAATGAAATGAGTATTTGACCATTTTTCTTAGCATTGTACTAATAAGCTTCTGTTCTGAGAAAAACATGTAGTCATCAAGAATTATTGATCATTGTAAATGTTTTAGGTAATAAATATAAATTTACATAGCTATATATGAGTTTCAATAAGCTCTAAAAATGGGGTAGAAATCTAGCCTCATCTCATATATTTAGTTCAATTAATAACTAAATATGTTATTTGCTCTATTAATAGGAAAGGTTGATCTATTGCAATTTCCTTTACCCCAAAGAATTCCACAGCTTTCCTATCTATTTATGATCTGACAGTCTATTAAAACTTATTTCTTAGGTCAGACAGTAGTGCAATGGTAAAAGGTGACATTCTGTTGAGGTTGACCTACATTAAGAAGATTCTGGATTTGTATCTGGAGACCTCTATGAGTATAGTGTCATGTATCTGACCATGATTGGTGCTTGCTGAGGCTGAGGGTGAACCTGACTGTCCAGACCCTGTTGGGGTGCTGTCTCTCTGTCTTTGTCTCTCTTGTTCATGGACAAAGAATTTAAAAAGCAACAACAAAACTTAATTTTTTCTTTTTTGGGGGGAGTGGGGGGCAGAGGTTTTTTGCTATAGGGCATATGTGCTTGCCAAAAAAAAAAAAAAAAAAACAAAGAGAGACAGAAAGCAAGAAATCACCCCCTGGGGGGATGGTCACACCACAATCCCTTCTCCATTCTTCTCTTGAGATCTTGGGAATGCATGCACACGAGCCCAGCGTGAGTTTAAACCATCAAGTCTGGGACTTGAACTGTGGTTGACTACATGGGAGTCCAGTGACATAGCCATTATGACAACTGCTGGTCCCAAAAGTTATTTCTTATTGCCCTGCTTATTAACTGTTAAAACCAGACATTGGGAATTATACAATCTCTGTTCCATTAATGAACATATTCCCCTGCTTGTTACAGGTCTCTTTCTGAGGTAAAGATATGCTCCAACCTGCCTGTCAAGATTACAACTATTTGACAACATGCTGTATATTTTTGTTCTAGAATAACTCTAGAACTCCACACTAGGAGGAGTCTTTCACAACACTGTGTATCTCCATCTTAAAACATTTTCATCAGATCAAGGTTGATATGTCAATTCACTCTCTTAACCTCCCAAATTTAAATTATTTTTTCACCTATCAATATTTCATTCATTAGAAGGCTTATGTTTTTATGAACAGGCTATCTCCTTCTAGGCTTATCGTTCTTGGCCATATCAGAATCCATGTGGCTGGCCTTTCATTTTATTTCCTCAATTCGAATAGCATTTTTTTCTGCTCTATCTCACAGCTGCTCCCATGGATGTTATATTCTGAAACTTATAATTATGAAAAGCTACATCATAGCTTAATTTTCCAAAATGGACCTTACACAGTTTGATCAATTTTTAACTTTCATCCTAATTTCTAGTCCATAAAATTCAAAATACTTACACTGTTCTAGAAAGTCTTGTTTGATCAAGGATTAATTTCTATGCTAAGGTTAAATATACTCTTGTCCACTAGAATTCATATTGAATCACCTACTCAAGGATATTGTTCCACTTGAACACTCTATCCTATATCAACTTTCTTCATCTACATGATCATTTCCATTAATATGTTGTCAAATTTCTACTTTAAAAGGCAAGTAAAAAAGAAAAAAAAAAGGAAAAGAAAAACAACAACAAAGATTTCCTTGATCGCACATATACCTTTTGCTCCTCTTGAAAGCAGAACTCTTCAAAAGATATGTGCAATCATTGACTCTAGCTCTTCTACTCCCATTTCTTTTGATACCTCTCCAACTAGGCTTTTGTCTGTACAGCTCTACTAAAAGTTCTCTTGGCAAATTCCCCAAGGTTAAAACAAACTTATAGATGTTTCCATCATATTAATTCATCCTTGACTAGAGCTTGCAACCAAAACCGCAAACAACAGACTGCAATTCCATTTTATCGAGGAAGTTTAAATAGAACATGAAGGATTTCTACAGAGATGCTTAGAGACAACAATGCCATCATTTATTCTATATATCTGGTTTGTCTGCTTTGATTGGATAAAGTTCTTGAACTGTAGCACAAATGTTTTTCCCTATAAAATTTAAGTTAAATTTATATTTTATGTTCCTTAACTTCATAGAGTAGTGCTTGTGTCTAAGTATATTGGCTAAAGAAGACAACCAACTATGGAGTAATGCTAAAAGTGTTATTCTGATTATTCAAAACACAGCAATTATAAACTTTTAAGCTATTAATGTTTCTAAGGGAAATTGCTTTTGTTAAAATATGTTCAGTAAAAATATTTTGCTCATTTAAAAGTCATAAACATGTTTGTTATAGATAGTTGTAATAGGGGGATCAGCAGTTAGTGTAATGGCTATGTTGCTGGACTCCCATGTAGTTGACCACAGTTCGAGTCCCGGACCTAGTGGCTTAAACTCTCACCAGGCGCGTGCGTGCCCAAGATCCTGAGAGGGGAATGGAGGAGAAAGGATTGTGGCATGGCCATACTCCCTGGGGGGTGATTTCTCATTTTCTGTCTCTCTCTCTCTCTCTCTCTCTCTCTCTCTCTCTCTCTCTTTGTCTGGTGAGCGCACATGCCCTATAGCAAAAACCTCTCCAAAAACAAAAAAGAAAGTTGTAATAGTGAAGTTAGTCTGTATTACTGACCTTATTCATAGTTAAGTGGCTTGACTTTGCTTATGAGTCAGTAAGCATTTGAATACTCTTTCTTTTTATTTTCTCTCTAGGAGTCCATTAGTAATAAAACTCATGGCTCTAAAAAACCAGTAAAAATTGTTTATCAAAAATGTTTTCTATTTTGCCAGATCAAGTGGACAGTTTTCAATTTGTGCTTTACTTATGTGACTTCTTAGCTAATCACTTCTACTTTTCCAAAAGCCTTTCCTTATTGGTTTCATTTTTTCCTGATTTTCCACTGGCCATGTTGACCATTTCTACTCAGGCTCTTCATTTGTGTTGCCTCATCCTTTTTGACCTACTCCAAATACTGCTCTATCTCACTGCCACTCCCATGGGTGTTATCTTCTGAAGTTTCGATTGTTAGGATTCACCTTTTCTCTGAGCTCCTAAATAATTTTCCAGTCATACTCAATCTCTCTTCTTAGAAACCGAGTTAGAATTCCTATTTGTTTTTTATATCCACACATAACCCAAATCCAAATCTCCTGTTTTTCCTGACTCTAAATAGCAATGTCTTCTTTTCAGTTACTCAAGTCTAAAATTTAGGAGACATGATCTACTCTACCTCTCATACTTAATATTGATACAACACAAAATGTTATATATTCTTTTGTTTTTCCTTTATTTTTGGAGAGGTTTTTGCTATAGGGCACGTGCGCTCTCCAGACAGACAGAGAGAGACAGAGAGATAGAAAGCGAGAAATCACCCCCCAGGGGGGATGGCCACACTGCAATCTCTTCTCCTCCATTCTCCTCTCGGGATCTTGGGCACGCATGCACATGCGCCCGGCGTGAGTTTAAGCCACCGGGTCCGGGACTCAAACTGCAGTCGACTACGTGGGAGTCCAGTAACATAGTCATTATACTAACTGCTGGTCCCACAGAATATTATATATTCTATATATAAAATAATTGCTCAATATGACCACTCATTCTAGTCTTCACACTATTTCTATGGTCTAAGTTACTATCATATAATGGCGAACCATATGTACCCTTTAAACCTAGCCTCCACCTACAACCCAAATGATCCTTTTAAAACATACATTGGATCATCTCATGATTCTCTTAAAAATGTTTGGGGTCTGGCCCAGCTGGAGTGGTGCAGTGGTGGCACAATACTCACAAAGTTGAAGGTTACATGGAAGATTAGTATTCGGATCTCTTGTCAGCCTGTACATGCCTCTGCACATACATGATCATTATCCTGATTCACCAGGAAGGCCAAGGTGAGGTGATTACAACATAAGATCCTGTTGAGAGTGCTAGCATTCCCCTCTCTCTCCTCCTCTCACAAAACAAAGAAATAAAAATTCAAGGTCATTCCAATACATTGAAAATAAAATCCAAGTCTTTGTTATGGTCTATAGGACCATGTCTGATTTGGCTCTGGCTATCTCTTGGATTTTAAGCCACATTAACTTTCTTGCTGCTCCTCAAGAGAGGCTATGCTAATTTAATTTCCTTTGCACTTACTGTAACCTCTGTCCTGGTTAAGAAATGTCTTTTCTTTTTTTAAAAAAAAAAATACTTTATTTTATTTATTTATTTTTTAATTTGACCAGAGAGGGCTAGGGCTAGTGTGTGTGTGTGTGTGTGTGTGTGTGTGTTTGTGTGTAAGAGAGAGAGAGAAATAAAGAGAAGAGAGAGGGAAAGTGAGACAGCAAGCCACTGAGTCTGGGACTTGAACCATGATCAGCCATGTGGGATTCCAGCACCCTTAACCACCATGCCAATTGCTGGCCCCCTGAAATGTCTTTGTATAGCCATGTTCATGCTAGTTCTTTCAACTTGTGCCTCTCTTTAAAACAGGGTTCTCAGGGATGGCAGGTGGTGGGGTGATTGGAGCACTGGACTCCAAGTTGCACAGCAGAGTCCAGTTGCATGGCAGACTGTAATTTGAGTCTCGGACCTGGCAGCTTGATTTCTCACTTTCCCTTTCTCTCTCTGTCTTGCTCTGGTCAATTTTTTTAAAAAAAATAGCAATAATAAAAAAAAATAAAATAAATATTATTTAAAAAGTAGGCTTCTTAATGTGGCCTACCCAAATTAACATTTCTTAAATTAAGTCCTAATATCCTCTATCTTAAGAATCTGCTTTATTTCCTTTAATGAAATTATCACTCTCTCAAGTTACAGTTCATGTTTTAATTTTGTTTATTTTATATCTATCTCCATCAGAAGAACTTAGGGACTGGATCTTTCAGCTCACTGCCTGATCCATGCTTTTACAAGAGTGCCTGACATTAAGTAGGAGCTTGATAAATTCTTAACTGACTGCATAAACTGATCACCATTAACTTCCGTGCATTTTCCTCTGTTGTACTACGTCTAAGTCACACTTGCCTCATTTTAATTATAGGTATAATTTGACTATGTCCCCCCAGGCTTGCTGTGTCTAGCCATTAAAACACGATTTTGGGAGTGAAAATTTAATCCAAGTATGATGTCAAAAGGTGAAACTTTGGTAAGGTAACAGAATTGAGGTCATGAGGGTAGGACCCCAATAATTGACTCCTGATTTGTTTATAAGGAGAGGATATGAGAGAGACACATAGAACACAGACTACACACATAGAACACAGACTACACACTCCTGCTTTCTGCCATCTTGTAAACCCCACCATAGTTGGCCCTGGAACTTGGACTTCTGAACCATGAGCTGAAAAAAACCATGAGCTGATTTTTATAAATCACCAAGTTTCAAGTATTTCCTGTTACTGGCAAGAGAACAGCTTAGAACAATTATCTTATGTCATTAGTCTTGTCATCTCAGAACCAATATACACTCCTCTATCTGGAACAATCTACCTTTTCCCACACATTTTCTTTATTTTTCTTGGTTGAGTTCTCATATCTCAAACTCTTGGTGTAATAGTACTTTTATAAAAATGTCAGACATGGATACCAATATAACATCCATTTATCCCATTATTCTCTTATTAATTCACTTCCATGTTAACAGTGACCATATCTCATCATTCATCAATGTCAATATCACTGTGAATATGTGTCAGAGCAAAAATTATGTACTCAGTAAATATATTTTTTAGTAAGTAAACATATGCAAAAGCAGAAAGGTCAAAGTTATTTTTAATAGAAATCACCTGTTATGCAAAGACAAACTTACTTCATAAGCTGTTAAGTTTTTTTTTTTTTTTTTATCTTTTTGAACCTAATCTACAAATCTCCAGTCTCTATTCTTCCTTATTTTAATTAAATGTAGTTTTGTCTTTCATTATTCTTATCACTGGGCTTAAAGTCACCCCACATTTAAGAAACATAATTATTTAGAGTTTCTGTCATGCTTCACACAAAAAATTGACATTGTGTAATGAAAAATCTATAGAAATTGTGAGCAAAAATCGGAAATATCTAAAAATTTCACTTTAAAAATTTTACTTGTTTATTCCATAACAAAATTTAAACATATTATCAAAATTGTACTAGAAATAATGCATTAAATTGTGCAATTAATTTATTAACTAGATTTAATTGTATACTCAAAAGTATCTGATAAAACATATTATTTGACATCTTTGCTCATGATCTTTCTCAGTTTTAAAAACTACTGTTATTTTAGGATCTGAAATTTAAAAAAAAAATTTTTTTTAGAGATAGATTTTTGTTATAGGGCATGTGTGCTCACCGGAAAGACAGAAATAGAGAGACAGAAAGTGAGAAATCACACCCCACCAGGGATGGCCATACTGCAGTCCGTTCTTCATTCTCCTCTTTGGATCTTGGGCACACATGCACACATGCCTGGTTTGAGTTTTAAGCTGCCAGGTCCGGGACTCAAACCATGGTCAACTATGTGTGAGTCTAGTGATGTAAACCATCTGTTAGCCACCAGGATCTGTCATTCCTTTCTTTCTTTTTTTTTTTTTTTTTTGGAGAGGTTTTCGCTACAGGGCGCGTGCGCTTGCCAGACAGACAGAAGGAGACAGAGAGACAGAAAGTGAGAAATCACCCCCCGGGGGGATGGCCACACCACAATCCCTTCTCCTCCGTTCTCCTCTCGGCATCTTGGGCACGCGCCTGGTGTGAATTTTAAGCCACATGGTCCAGGACGCGAACAGCGGTCGACTACATGGGAGTCCAGCGACATAGCAATTACGCTAACTGCTGGTCCCAATGATCTGTCATTCTTAAGGTAGACTATGTTTTGATATGTTTAATTATAGTTATATCAAATTTTGGGACACAAAAATTGGAGATCTGGACTAGCTCAGGTAAAATGCTGCTAAGGCACTGTGTTCTGCAAGCCAGAATCACATAAGAGGAATGGGTTTGAGTCCCAGTCCAACCTAAAGGCCAGTGTGGTGGCTTGCACTATATTCCTAGAAACTTGGGAGACTGAGCAGGATGCAGATTCCTTCAAAATTAAACAATAAACAAAGCACACATATCCTCTCAAGGACAGCAACTGACATTATTGCTGCTGCTAATGCTTAAGCTTTCAGGTAAAAATGAGAATTTTTGGAAAACATGTATCTGTCACTTTGTCTTCTAGAGCTTCACAACAAAAAAGTCTTTTCTGGTAAAATTGGTCATAGTTTAATAATGTGATTAGTAATTTTATTATTCTCATACTGCATAAAATTGCTTCAACATTGGAAAGATTAGAACTAATGAATCAGTATTTTCCAATTGTTCAGAGCAAGATATTGCAGAAGCATGAACACATTCATATTCATTTAAGATAGACCAATGGATTTGAATGTATATAACCAGGAAACAATTCAGAAATCACATACTCAATGCAGATTATAATTAGACAGTCCATAGAAGAGACTATCTGAAAGATAATTATAACATAAAAAATGCTCAGCATAATACTTCACACTATTAGAATTTTGAGAATTAAGTCAGAAAAAATAAGAATAGGAAAACAAGATATTGTTTCCTTGCACTGTACATGCTAGCACTTTGAGTGGTTGTTCAACAATATGTAAAAATGCTGCACATGATCCATGGCCCAGCAATCTCACCCTCTTACTAAATCATAGAGAAATTCTGGCATGGATGCACATGAAGATTGCTTACTAAAAGCTCATAGCAAATAAGAGTGAAAAATAGGAATCATTACAAATGTCATCAATTAAGAAATAAAAACTTAATTTATATTATGTTTGTGTGGTGGAACACGTTCAAGCAATTAAAATGAATAAATAAGATTTATCATAAACAACATGGGTAGAACGCAAATAATATTGAGTGAAAAGGAAAAACAGATGAAAAGATATTACATGTGATATGTAATATGATACCCACAAAAACAATGTCAAATATTATTTATGGATACACTTACATAAAATACAAGTGAAAGAAAAAAAATGGCCCAGATACATGGTAAATGAATGATAGTAGCTGTTCTGGAAGGACAGAATGGACACTGGACTCATGAGGTACATATTAAGGATTACAAATTTGCCTGTGCTATTTACTTCTTAACAAATAATAGATGCGTCTTTTAAGTCGTCTGTATTTTGACACTGGTTGCATAAAGATTGCTATATTTTGGTAACATAGTATATTTTGGCAAACATCTAAATGAATATAATAAATGTGAGTTTATAAATTATAAAAAAAATTATTGGGGGCAGGTGGCATGGTGGTTAAGGGCATTGGACTCCCACATGGCTGACTGTGATTCCAGTCCTGGACCTGATGGTTTGCTTTCTCACTTTCTTTCTCTCTCTCCTTCTCTGTTCAAATTAAAATAAGTAAATAAAGTTAAATTAAATAATTCTTTTTTTAAAAAAAGAAAAATAACATTCTTGAACTACGAGTGAAAAACTAATTGCAAGGGAAAAGCAATTAGAAAAACTAATAAATGATAAGAACCTAAAGCAACAAAACTCTAAGCAGTAACTGTTAGTTTCATGGGGACAAGGGGTAAAAGGAGGAAATGAGAACAAAGGAGAAGAAAAGGATCAGAATAGATTTAAAGCATCCTATAAATTCCTCTTATGTAGATCTTATTCAAATCATTAAGTAGCTGGCAAAATTGTAATCTTAAAAAAGCAAAACTAGGAAGAAAAGAAACCTAGAGGGTTAAAACAAGCCCCAGTGTGCAAAACATTGTTTTGCTTTAAAGGCATGTATTTATTTTTAAAGAATTATTTATTTAATTTTACTTATTATTATTTAGTTTTACCAGAGAGAAACAGAAAGAGAGAAAGAGAAAAGGAAAGTGAAAAAACAAGCAAGCCACGAAGTCTGGGAATTGAACCACGGTCAGCCATGTGGAAGTCCAGCACCTTAACCACCACATCACCTGCCAACTCCTTTGCTAAAGCATTTAAATATATAGTTTTGGTAGATAAAATTGGGAAAAAAGAATTTAATACTTAGGAACAGAAAAAGAGAGAAGATTCTCCATGGAATAAACTGATTCTCAAAAAACATAAGGAAAATCCACGACTGCTATAAAATAGCTCTGGATTACTGTTCTTAGTATTCTATGTCACTGGTGCCTACTTGCTGGGTTGTGCAAAAGCACAATAAATGAAGAATAAGAAGTGAAAATGCCCCCACTACCCACCTCTTCAGGAAGGTTATGAAGATACAGAAAGAAATAAAGATTCAAAAGGATGTGAGCATGTATGAATTTAAAAAAGAGCAGTAGCTATGCAAAAATGAATAATAACGTAGAGGGAATAAATAGAGTAGAACCTAAATGAAGTTAAAGTATTCTATGTACTTTTTATTATGTGGGAGGAGACCAAAAGTCCTGATTAACTTTTTTTAAGGTTTCTACCATAGGCCTCATGTACTTGCCAGAGAGACAGAGAAGAGAAAGTGAGAAATCACTCCCCAGTGGAATGGCCACTTTGCAATCCCTTCTTCAGTCTCCTTTCAGGATTTTGGGTACACATGCCCAGTGTGATTTTCAAGCCACTGGGTCTTGGACTCAAACTGTGGCCAGTCATGTGAGAGTCCAATGCCCTAACACAATACGCCATCTGCTGGCCCTAGTACTGATTAACTTTTGAATTTGACACATTAAAGAAGGAAAATAACAACTGAAGATTCTATATCACAGAAACATGCTTGTATTAAACAAACATGAACCATAATTTGTACAAATCAATGCATAACCAGGCCACAGACAGTAGTGTCCTCTGGGACACTGGAAGCTGGAAGACAAAATGTCATCTATAAGCAAGTGTTTTCAAAGCATCTGTAATCTTATGTGTATAAGGATGTGTGTACTGAGAGATGTACGAAAGAATTAGCATTAAAAATAATGTTATTTATTATTTGGCAGAAATCATTGGGTACTGTGTTCCAGACATTGTTCTAGGTATTGATTTACTAATGTGGTAGAGAAAACACTTCATTTCTTAGAGAAAACTTTCTAGGCACTTCTAGGAAACAACTACTTATTTTCTTTCTTCTACTTTAATTTATAGTTCAATGATAAACAATTTAAATAATAAATTATAGTATAATTAAAAAATAAAGCTATTTTAATTAGAAATAAACATATTGTTTTATAAATTAATTTAAATTAGAAATTAAAATGGTCAATCTTTATTGTTTTGATTTCAAATAATTAAATAATGGTTATATTTTCATTAGAATTTTGAATTAGATTATCTGAACAAAATTAGAATTTTTATGAAAAATCTCCCTACCCCAAATATAGTTCTGGTGTAGGCACAGGTGCAATAACAATTATTTGCTGTAAATATTTGCTTAAATAAAAATTGTGAGAATGGATAACATGTGTTTTCCATTCTGTTACAATGGATAAATATGTGTACTATAAAATCACTGGTAAGCATGTCTGAATATGTCTTTGATTTCCATTTTTAGCCAGTATAAAAGTGTAGAAGTATTTAAGAAAACACATAATACTTAGGAATTCATGTTTTTTACAAATGACTCACAATTTCAGGCATTTTCTTATCATGATGAAACCTGTGTGTGATTATAGCATATATTAATGTATTTTGTAGTCTGTATTCTATTACTGTTTAAAAGTTCAAGTGTTTTGAATTATGTATCACTCCTGTATTCCATTAATTGCAGATACTGGTTGTAATACATGTCAGAGATTAAGTACAATTTTGGCATTTGGAATGGTGGGAATAAGAAGTCATTACAGCTGGCTTTAATATTTTATGTTAGGAATTTTATAAGCAAAGACTAATATGAATGATAATTTTCAGAGATATTGAATTTACTATAAAATTTACCTTTGTCTTGAAAAAAGTGTTCATTTCATTTTCCTTAATTAATCAAACGTAAGATACCATCTGTCTTAATCTGGATGACTCCAAAAACTAAACCTGGGATCTTGAATATGGTCATCATCAATGAACACAGGAACTATCACCACAGCTCCAGCTAAAATCAAGAGGTAGGTCCAGGGATGTGGGGAAAAGCACTGAAAGTGTCTGCTAGGCCAGAAAAACCATTTTATTTGTCTCTATGCCATCAATTAAACTATACTACATACACCGTTTTCTTATCACTTATATTTTTACACTTATTTAAAGTTCTTTTAGATATTGTGCACATAGATTTTTAAAATTTTTTCCTCTCTCCTCCATCTCTCTCTGTGTAAGTATGTATGCACACATTTGCTTATGTGTATATTTAAAATAAATTGGATAATGTATTTACAAAACTATATATTTAGAGTCTGCTGATTCTGAGTAACATTTGACCCACAGTCATCAATGTTTTTATTTTTTTCTGTGTGACATAAAGAGTGTTAGTGACACACCTTCTCCTAAAAGAGTCCTCTGCTAATTTTTTTTAAGAATATTTTTATTTAACTTTATTTATTTATTTATTTAATTTGACCAGAGACAGACGAGGGGCAGGGAAGGGGACAGGGAATGAGAAAGCAGGCCACTAGGTATGAGACTCAAACTGTAGTTGGCCATGTGGGAGTCCAGCACCCTTAAATACCACACCGCTTGCCAGTCCCTGTCCTCTACTATCTCTCTGAGATATTCTTTCACGCCTCAATACCCTTTCTTCATTTTGATTCAAGTGGGCAGGTAGTAACAATTATGTTACTACTTCTAGAGCATCCTGGCTTTAGAGATGTTAAGATGTGAAAAAAAAAAAAAAAAAAAAAAAAAAAAAAAAAAAAAAAAAAAAAAAGCAGGGACCAGCAGTTAGCGTAATGGCTATGTCACTGGACTCCCACATAGTGGACTGCGGTTCGAGTCCTGGACCTGGTGGCTTAAACTCATGCTGGGAACATGTGCGTGCATGCCCAAGATCCCAAGAGGACAATGAAGGAGAAGGGATTGCAGCGTGACCATCCACCCGGGGGGTGATTTCTCGCTTTCTGTCTCTCTGTCTCTCTGGCAAATGCTTGCGCCCTGTAGCAAAAACCCCTCAAAAAAAAATGTGAAAAAACCCACATCCTAGTACTGATAAAATATGATATTTAGACTATGTTAAGTAATTATTGAAGTGCTTATCAATTGGTTAACTAATACCTTCTATTTTTAATGTTTTCATAGTATTTGTTTCATGTGTTAGTGTATATATATATATATATATATATATATATATAGGCTATTAAGTCAATATGTTAAAATTAACACAGTTTATTGAATACTCCTCCTCAAATACTAGATCTTTCTTTTTAGAGAGATTTTTGCTATAGGGTGTGTGCACTCACCAGAGAGATGGAAACAGAGTCACAGAAAATAAGAAATCACCCCTTGGGGAGGATGGCCATACTACAGTCCCTTCTCCATTCCCCTCATGGATTTTAGGCATGCACACGTATGTGGCAGGCATGAGATTTAAGTCGCCAGCTCCGGGACTCGAACTCTGTTGACTATGTGGGAATCCAGTGACATAACCATTACGTCATCTGCTGGTCCCTACATACTAATTTTTAAAAATAGCATGCTATGTTACCTAACTATCAGAAGCTGATTTCTAGACTATTTTGTTTAAAATTTTCTAACTTTTAGAAAAAGTTTTTGCCATAGTACATGTGCATTCTCTAGAGAGAAAGAGAGAGACAGTAAGAGGGAAAGTGAGAAATCACCCCTCTGAAGGGATGGTCACACCACAATCTCTTCTGCATTCTCCTCCTGGGACTTGGGACATGCATGCATGTGCACCCAGTGTGAGTTTCAATCCACTAGCTCCGGACTCAAAGTGTGGTTGGCCATGTGGGAGTCCAGTGCCTTAACCACCATTCCACTTGTTGGTCCCACTATTTTAAAATTTTAATGAATGTTATTGCATAATTTGAATGACAAAATGAAACTTCATTAAGGTTTTTTTTTTCTTTAACCTAGAGGCATATTCAATAGACAATAAGAAAGTAATTTGTTATTCATTGATCCAACATGGTTATTAAGCAAGTAAATCTATTAATTAAAGTTTATCATCTTATGTCTTTGCTCTCTAGCTCCTAGGTACATATACATTTTCTAGTCTTTGTAAAACTGACGGGAAAAAAGGAAAAACAGATGTGATTTATTAAAACTATATGTTCCATCCTGAGTCCTTAGGAATAAAAAGAAGGTTTAGCTACATGGAATGGAGACAGAGTGAACATACAGTCGAGATTGAAGTGCTGATAATCTAGGCTGGAAGAACCTCACTGCTTTTGCATTCTTGAATTAATGTTTTATGTTCACATTTTATATGCAACCAGATTTTGAACATAAATTGCCAAGATTATAAACTTAATATATTCATTGTTTTTAAAACACATACCATCTTGATATGTCATATCAAGCTATAGATCATAAAATCTGTCTTTATATAAGGTTGGATTTTGTATGTTTTCTTCATAGCTTTGTTAAAAACAACACATCTTAAAAATGAAAGAAGGAAAAAAAAACCCTTAGAAAGACTATTAAATTTTTGCATAAATGTTTTGAGGCTTTGGGAAAGTCCTGTTTTCAAGTGTTTGCATACATTTGATAGTCCATCTTGAGAAATGTTATAAAATTTGTGCTAAAAGTATTTGAGATGCCTTCTACAGATATTCTGGAGTATTTTCATTATAATGATTCCTGCTAGGTGAAGTTAACCTACATTTCAGAATATTATAGTGAATCAGAGTTTCCCCTCATTTTTTTGGATATATCTTTGCATTCTTCTGCTTAAATAGCATTTGATTATGTCCTTTTCCTTTGAGCTTTTGTGAGAAAAGTAAATCACCTTTTCAAAATGTTTAAGTGAGGACTAAGTGTTTCAATACATTCCAAGAATTAATTAGGAATTCTGCATTCATTGCTGCCTATGTTATAAATCACTGGATCCAACCAGCATTGCTGTACTATTTGTCCATTAGAAATAGCATTTTTCAGCTATGTCTAATATAATTATCCTGCTTTTAGTAATCAAATTATCAATTCAATTTTTAATTGATTGTATTTCAATTGTAAATCTACTCAAGTTTTCATATACATAATGTATTAGGAGCTTATAATTATAATTAATGGCACTGCATTTTTACTGATGTATGTGTATAATTCATGTATCAAGAGAGTAAAATACAGGGATTATTTGGTAACAGAACACACTAGAAGAGATTATTTTGATTTTGTCTCTAATCACTTTGCCCTAACTAATGTCGGAACATCTTAATCCACTTGAGTAGTGCATGTAAATAAAAACAAATAAAAACAACTGAAAAAACCCAAATAAATAAAATCCACTTGAGTAGCGCATGTAAATAAAAACAAATAAAAACACCTAAAAACAAATAAAAACAACTAAAGTGACACATCATCAGGTCTTACTTCATTCTTTATTCTACCTATCCATTTTAGACTATCATCCACTAGGAAGAGGCAGGACCAAACCTCATTGAGAGATTCCTGGATGCAGTCTGGAGAGCTGCCTCCTGACCTTGGTGCTGCCTTTATCACTTGTGTAACTTCTGAAGCACCACGTATCAGCAGACCTCAGTTTTCTCAACTTTAAAATTAGGACAATGGATCAGGAGCATCTCTACTATTGCATAAAATAGTATTTTTAAAACACAATTCCATTTCTTTATTATTGCTAAAACATTGAAAGTATATCCTCTTGGCAAAAATAAATGTTAACTTACCTGAATATATTGATGTTACTATTTGCATTTAATTTTCAAATCTATTTAGTTCTTTAATTTTTCTATCAGAAAAAATACACTTTATAATAAATTTCCAATAATCTAAAAGTTACATACATTATTAAATTCACCTTGGAGGAATTTAACACTATTAGAATCAAGGAATTCTAAACATAGTCACATTTTGTTTCAAAATTTGGAAAAAAAATAGATCTCAAAAATTATGAGACACAATTCTTAATAAAAACATTAAAAGACAACCACTCAGAAATAATATTCTAATAATGCAATTACAAATCATGCTAATAGAAATAAAAGAATATTTAAGAATTAGCCTAGTCATATACTAGTCACATACTTTTTTTCCTTTATAAGACAAAGAGAGAGAGGGCAAGAGACAGATAATGATGATGATGATGATGATGATGTGATGATGATTATAGTTTTGCTATAGGGTCTACGTGCTTGCCAGAGAGAGAGAGTGAGAAATCACCTCCTGTGTGGGATGGCCACATTGCAATCCCTTCTTCTCCATTTTCCTCTTGGGATTCTTGGGAGTTTGGGGGCAACATGCATATGTACCCCCTGTTTTTCAAGTTGCTGGGTCTAGAATTGAATTACACCATCGGCCATGTGGGATCTAGTCACCTTAATCACCACACCACCTAGTAATTGCACATATTTGTAGGATATGATGTGATTTTTTTCAGTATAAGGAAATGATGTGAAATAATTAAATTAGGGATAATTAGTGTATCCATCATCTCAATAGTTTTTTATCATGTTGGGCTGGGAAAATTCAAAACCCTCTTTTTTTTTTTTTTTTTTAGGTGAGATATACAATAAATTCTGTTAACTCGATCCACCTTACTGTACTTTATAACACTAGAAATCGTTCCTCTTATCTACCTACCTATAACTTTGCTCATTTAACCAAGGATAGGTATTTTTGACAAGGTCTCACTATTTTTGACAATATCTCATGTAACTTAGTTCAAAACATAGTTCATTTGATAGGCATTTTTGGTAGAAATCTCCTGCCCCAACCTTCCAATTAGCTAGTATTATAGGTTACACCATGCCCAGCATATGTAGGTTGGCCTGAAAACTGATCTTGGGCCTCCCATGTAGATTTCAACTTCTCAAATGCTGGCAATAATGGTGTTTGCCACCATAGCTGAACACTTACTTTGAAAGAACATCTGTAAAAAAATGAAAGCTCACAACCCGAAGATGAGTAAAACTTGAAACACTAAGTATTTAGTTACAAAATGAGGGAAATATTTTGAAAATATTTAGATAACTTTGAAGAGTTTTTATAGGACCAATTAGTGCAAATGGAAGTCTTCTGGTAGACTAGATTAACAGATGACCAAAAGAAAATGTTTCTGCCCCTTCCCCCCTTTTTCTAAGGAAATAATAATCTTTAGACTGCTGCTCTTGCTATTGCTCCCACTAATTTTCTTTAAATTCCTAAATAAGAACTTTAATGCATTTTCTTCTCTCATTATTAACTTTATTTTTTCTCTGCCTGAAATAGTTTTTTTATTTTCTCTCTTCTCTTGACTAATCTTACTCTTCCTTCGAGATTCTATACTACTTCAGCTACACTCTTTTAGTATACAATTTAGTCTGTAACACAGCTTATTTGTCTTTTAGTTCAAATAATATTTGCTTCACTCACTAGACAGAAATATGATCTCTTTGGAATAGGAAACTTACTTTGTTGATACTTGTTTTTTCAATCATGTATTATTATACCAGATGCATACATATTCAATAAGTTTAAACAAATTAGTAAAGATATTTGGCTAGGGTGCTAACAATTGTTGTTGTCTCCTAAAATCTACTTCCCCTTCTTTCTTTGGTGTAGAATACCTTGAGTTTTTGTTGTGCAAGTGGCTGTCAAGCTAAAAGCATTTCAGTCACTTCTAACTTGGTTTGTCCACATGGTCATATTCCAGCCAATGACATGTGAGTAGCAGAGCTATAACTTCTGATTTGCGTCTTTAAAATAAAAGAGTATATCCTCACCTTGTCCATTTGATCACTCCAGTGCCCAGGATTTGTATATGGTAGTGGGAGCTGGAAATCCCTCCCGGAACAGAAAATGAAAGTTATGTTTTGAAGATAATAGGACAAAAAGGTGAAGGACTTGGGCCCCTTGATATGGTGTGGTTACTATTAGGCATAGAAAAAAATAATTTTTAAGCTATTATAGCATTTGAATCTTTGTTATCGTAGCTAAAACATACCCTAATATAGCTTCAAATAGTGTCATGTTATATGAATTCTGGAGACTTTGCAATTACTTAGTGTTAATCAAGCACTGATGCTTAAGAGCAAAACAGACTTTTCTATTTTGAGAATAATAGAGTTTTGTGTCAGCTGCATTAAAAACAAAAACAAAAACACAAAACAAAACAAAACAAAACAAAAAAACATTTCAAGCTTGAATTGGACTGAAAACTATGTTTCCTTTGAGCTACTCTTTTCCTTAATGTTGGGCAACATTTCAATTGTGCTTTTAATCTTTGTTATAAACAATGATTTTAAACAAAAAATGGGAGCTAGGTAATTGGATTGTTAAGGGCAAATATAGTAATAGAAAAAGAACTTCCTAAAAGGTAAAGCAGACTAGATTTCAAAAGAAGTGTGTCAGACTTTCAGAAAGTTTTGAGAATAGTCCAACAGGTTCTTGCGTTGTGGTTCTTTTTTATTTCTAATCTGTGTAAGTAATCTAGACATGGAGACCAGCTGGAAATGTTTTTAATTGGATGACATGCAAAGATGAAAGTGGAGTGAATGCAAGGCAAAGTGAATGAGGGGTTAGAATCCTCTAAGAGAGAAATTACATTGTACATATGGTAAAAGAGAGACTAAACAAAAGAATACAAGTTTTAAAGTAAACAGACTTAAAATACAAATGAAGGTGCTGGTGGATGGCATGATGCATGAGGCACTGGACTTCCACATGGCTAACCATAGTTTAAGTCCCAGACCTGCCAACTTGCTTTTTCACTTTCCCTGTTTGTCTCTCTCTGGTCAAATTAAAAAGTAATAATAATAAGTGAAATTAATGAAATAATTATTTTAAAAATACAAGTGAAAACAATTTTCAAAAACTGTTGAAGTCTCACCTTTAAATTTTTTCTTTACTCATTATAGAGCATGTGCATGAGAAAGAGATAAGCATCCTCCACAGAGTCTGGTCATGCCACAATCCCTTTCCTCCAGTCTGTTGGATCTTAAGCATGGACTGCATGACTGGTATGTTTCAGCTGACTGTGTCAGGATTTTGCACAGTGGTTAACCATGTGGGATCAGGCTTCTCTTGAGTAATGCATTACCATGCTACCATGGTAATTTATCACAAAATAAAACTGCCTTAGTAGAATTAATAAATTATTCCTGAATGTATATTTCTCCTTAAGGATGTAATAATTTGACTGGCAGATGTTACATTGCTATTTAACAATAATTTTTCTGGATATAATATATTAACTATGTATTTGAAAAGGGAATGTGTTGTAAAGAAGTTCATATAAGACGCAGAACACAGTTCTTAAAAATTTAAATGGGATATATAAGGAGTCTTCAAAAAGTTCATGGTAAATGCATATTATGGAAAATTAAGTATGGATATCAAAACTGTTGCACTAAAATAAAATAACTATAATTCGATTTTATATACACTTTTTGATGTACCCTCCTGTGTAGCAGAGAGCATTATTTTTCAGTGTTGGTACTGAATGGTGAGGGATTTGAGGGAGATGAATTTGGGGTTCCTATGGTAGATTCTAACAGTTATTTAGCCAAAGTTCTTTTCATCTAACTTATTTCAAAATGTAGTTCATCATTATTTTTTCAGATTTAAAATGGAATGTTTTTCTTTATTTGAGCATTGAATGGTTTCAATCAATCCTTTCATATTTTTTTCACTTTTATCTCTGCCCAGAATTTCCAAACGACCTAGCTTTTAAAGTGGTTTATTTGGGACATTAATAGTTTGTTAGTTTACTTCCAAAGCTTATATGTTGAGATTCTTCAGTTCTACCTGAAACAAGCATTATTGAGGAGCTTAGCTATGTGCTACAACTAGATCTCACTCTAACTGCTGCAACAATTCAAAGCAGTGTTTAACTTTTGAAATTCCTAGAAATACACTTCTCACGGAAGCAAATTTTACCCTGCTTGCCTAGCCATCTACTTGCTAAGCTTAGTAAATTAAAAAGAAAAAAAAAAAGAAAGGACACATAGTTAGATTTAAATTTGAGATAAACAATGAATAACTTAAAAATATAAGTATATCCTAAGCAATATTTTTATCATACTTATATTTTTAAAATATCTGTTTTAATCTGAAAATCAAATATAACTGCACATCCTGTATTTTACTTAGTAAGCCTAGCCATCACTCATCCTACAAAGGTCTGATCACAGGGGCTTGTCCACAGGAAGTTTTATGTGAAGGAGAATCAAAGACTGATTCCAAATGGCAGTCTGAAATGAGAGATTAAATACTCATTTGAAGAACAATATCATTAGATTTCTTGCTTCTGGGTTCAGCCTAAGTAACTGTCTCAATACTTCTTCTGAAACTAACTTTGAAAGATTTCTTAAGACCTCACAAAAATTAACCAGACAGCAAAGAGCTACTGCATTTAGATCAGATGGAGTTCAATACCAGCATAGGCCAGGATCCAACCCTTTGCATCTAAATGCTGCTAGGCCTTCCTAAGAATTGTGTCCTATACCCAGTCCCGCCTCCCTCACCCCCCCGCAGCCTCACCCACTGTCCCTCTCAGCCTCATCCCAACCCCTGCTTTGTAGCTTTGCCCTGGAGACTTTTGACATTGTACAGGAAAAGACTCCTGGTGAAGTTAAGTCTTCATACTCTGCAAAGTGTGAACTGGGAAGTCAGGGGTGGGAGCCAAAATTCAGTCTTGGTCCTAGGCTGCTAGCACCCTCTAGTGCCTAACAAAAGAAAACAACAAAAATTCTCAGGGAAAAAAAGTGAATTTTAGTCTTCAATTTATGTCTCAATGTAATTTTTCGAACACTATAGCAGCAGGCAATCACCTATAATAATCATCATGAAAAACGAAGACATGAGTCAAACACAGCAGAAATAATAGGCAACAGAAATACACTTCCAGTAACTCCAAATATGGGAGCTATTTCATTAGATACAGATTGTAAAACAAAGAAACCAAACCAATGATTTCTATCATCATAGAGATAAGAATCAAACTAAACATTTTAGCTGGAAAGAGAAAAAGAAACTTTACATATTTTAAGGTCTAGCTAATAAATATCAAATTGAAAAATATAATAAGACAGTTTAAAAGCATTTTATTCTAGCAAGAAAGAGAATTAATGAATAAGAAGCTATGTCAGAAACATTGAAAGACAAAAATATGTACAATATAGTAAAGAGAATAAGACATAAATTATATACCAAGAAGATATATATTTATCTGAATTCTGGGAAGAGAGAAGAAAGAAAATAGGCAGAGCCAATATTTACAGATACAATCTCAAAGAACATTCCAAAATTGATGAAAATTATCATGGCCATTAATATATAAGATCCTAAAAATTCCTTAGCAGATAGAGATATAGACATCCAGGTCTACAAACATTCTAGTAAAATTGTAGAAAATTAACACAAAGGAGAATATCTTAAAGAGCCGGAATAAGAACAGAATTATTTCAAAGAAGTAATAAACAAACAATTTTCAAAGCAATGGTGGTAGACAAAGCAGTAGAAAGATAATTTCAAGTTACAAAAAGAAAATAACAGCCAACTTATAATTTAAAAGCACAAAAAATACTTAAGAGTAAAGGTGAGCCCAGTTGAAATGGTACAGGAGCTGAGGTGCCACTGCATTATCATAATGCGAAATGGGAAGACCCCAGGTTTGGATCCTGGGCTGGCCTCACCACTGAACACACTCAATGTGCCTGTAGGCAAGGACGACTGTTTGGCTGAAAGGCTTGGTTGAGACCCTGGTCAAAGATACTTGTCTTTGTCTCTCTCAATTATCGAATACATAAGCTTTTAAAAAAATAATAAAGACTAAGAAAACAAACAAAAGATGAAAAATTTTACAGTTAATATACCATGATTAACAGAAACTCTAATAGGTATTCTTAGGCATAAGACAACTATCGACAATGAGAAAACGGAATTTTGTGGAGGAAAAAAAGAAAACAGCAAAGAAAAAATTTTAAAATGTGTAAAGCTACACTAACATTAATCATATAAAGTTATTATGTTTAAATTACCAGTTTAATTATATTAAGTGATAGCAAATAAATTCCTTTAATGAACCATCTATATCAGTAAGTAGACAAATTGAGTTAAATGTTTCTAAGGTCCTTTTTCTGGGAAAAGGACAAAAAGGAAAGATTTACAGTTGCACTTCATAAGTCAACAATGCATATTAAATGGCCATTTTTATATAATGACAAATATTGTTGCTAAAAATAGCACTTAACTTTCAAATAGAAAGAGAGAAGAAAATGAAATAATAATAATAATAAAATTATCACTAAAAGGAATAACAGGTCCTGTAGGGCAGGAACATACAATGTACTTATTCTATTTCAATTAAATGTACCATAACTGTGTTGAATATAGAAGAACTGCTCCAATGAAAGATAAAACATTTCAGACTTAATTTAGAAATATGTTCTTTGTATTTTTTTTTATTTTTGGAGAGGTTTTTGCTTGAGGGTGCATGTGCTTGCCAGAAATATGGAGAGACAGAGAGACAGAAAGTGAGAAATCACCCCCAAGCAGGGATGGCCATGCCATAATCCCTTCTCCTCAATTCTCCTCTTGGCATCTTGGGCACACATGCCATGCATGCAATCTTTGTATTTTTAAAATATGTGGCAACTTAAATGTAAATATACAGTATTTATTAATTAAATGTACAAATACAGTAATATTAAAATTAAAATGAAGAAAAACTAAGGCTATTCAAAGACTAATTTTGAAAAATGATTTGACTATATTACTACAGATAAAATTGAATGTAAAATGAATTTAAAAAATAAGGAATGTCACTTTATAATAATGGAGGTTAAATATTTTAGAAAGATAAAATGATTCTAAATTTGTATGTACCTGAAAATATGACCAGCAAACATATCAATAAAATTTGACATAAATGTGAGTTGAAATCAAGATATATGCAACAATGCTGGTAGATTTGAAAACACCTCCTTCAGGAAAGGTGTTTCATACATTTGTAATACAGACAGATTGTTTAATCACATTTTACATTCTATTCTGAAATTTTCACTCTCTTAATAGATTTTCTTTAAATTTGCATATTTTAAGGTTCTTAGTGTTTGAGGCTTTATGGGCTTTGGCAAACGTATATCACCTCATTATCATTTTATACAGAATCATTTCTTTACCCTAGGAAATACTCTACCTTTCATCTATTCAATCTTCCTCCATTCCCGCTGAAATCTTTGAAATCACTGAATTTGAAGATGAATAGTGTGAGGCCTTCAATTTTGTTCTTCAGTGTTTTTGTAACTGCTACTTTTATTATAATTTTTCTATTTTAAAAACATAATTATTTATTTAATTTTATTTATTATTATATTTTTCAATTTGACCAGAGAAACAGAGAGAAAGAGAGTAAAAGTGAGAAAGCAAGCTACCAGGTCCAGGATTCAAACCATGGTCGGCCATGTGGGAGTCCAGTGCCTTAACCACTATGCCATCTGCCAGCCCGAATATATTTTTACTTTTTCTAGAATGTAATATAATTGTAATACTATCCCATTTTATCAGTACACCAAAGCATGTTTCTCCATTCACATCTTGGTTGTTCCAAGTTTTTGGTGATTCTGAACAAAGTTATCATAAACGTTCATGTGAAAGTTTTTGTATAAACATGGGTTTTCAAACCAGTTGCATAAATATCCAAGAAAATCGTTGCTGATTCATATGACAAATCTTTAAGAAATGTCATATTGGGACTAGCTCCATGGGACAGCAGTGATATACTGCTCAAGAGAAGCTGGATCCCACATGGGAACCACAGCTCAAATCCCTAGTCCAGTAAGCTGGAAACATGTCTAAGATCACAAAAAGTACAGTTTGCAGGAAGGGGAACTAGGCATAAACAGACCCCGTGCAGGGTGCTCATCACTCTCTCTCTTCCTTGGCTCCCTCTCTGGCTCTAGTGGATGTGAATGTGCCCTATCATTAATCAAATGGGAAAGAAACAAAAGAAGTATCAAACTGTCTTCCAATGTGTTTGTACCATTTTGTATTTCTATTAGCAATAAATGGGAATTCTTGTTGAATAGCATCTTTGCCAGGAATTGGTATTGTTTTATGTTTTAGCAATTCTTATAGGTTTTTAGTGGTATATTTTCATTGCTTTATTGAACATTTTGTAATCTCCTAATAAAAAATGATGTTGAACTTCTGTTTTGCTTATTTGCCACCTATATCTTTTCTTCAATTCTTGTTTATTTTGCAATTGGGCTGTTTTTTTTTTGTTTGTTTTTTTGGTTTTTTTTTAGATTTTTGCTGAAAGGCACATGTGCTCACTAGAGGGACAGAGAAAGACAAAGAGACAGAAAGTGAGAAATCACCTCATAGGGAGCATGGCCACACAGAAATCCCTTCTCCATTCTCTCAGAATTTGGGGCATGCAGGCACACAAAACCAGTGTGTTTTAAGCGGCCAGATCAGAGACTTGAACAGCAGTCAACTACATGAGAGTCCAGTGACATAACCATTATGCCATCTGCTGGTCCCAGCGCTGTTGGTATTTTTTATAGTTGAGGTTTAAGGATTACTTATATATCTTGGATACATGTACTTTATCAGACATGGTGTTTGGCAAATATTGGCTCCCAATCTGTGGGTTACACTCTATTTATTCTAATAAATATTATTATAATATTTATTAAATATTATGTATTTAATATAAAATGATATTAACAGTGACTTTCATAGATAACTTTTTATTTTAATCCAATTCAGTTATCAATTTCTTTTCATGGATCATGCTATTGGTATTGTGCCTATTTATCAACACACAGAAGGCCTTCTAGACTTTCTTCTATTGTTTTCTTTTAGAATTCTAAAGTTTTGTTTTGTTTTGGCATATGGATGTCAAATTATTCCTGTAGTATTTGTTTAAAGAAGTACATTTTCTTCATGGACTTGCCTTAGCTCTTTGGTAAAAATGAGATGACTATATTTTGTATGAGTTTTTTTTCTGGACTCTTTATTTTCTCCCATTGATCTACAGGTCTATTTGTTTGTTTGTTTACCACCAATACTATGCTGCCTTAACTAGTTTTAGTAAGGCTTGAAGATGGACAGTATGAGCCATTCAATTTTGTTCTTCAATGTGTGTGTGTGTGTGTGTGTGTGTGTGTGTGTGTTTGGAGAGATTGTTGCTATAGGTGTGCTCGTCAGAAAGGCAGAGAGCGACAGAGAGACAAAAAGTGAGAAATCACCCCCCGGGAGATAACCACACTACAATCCCTTCTCTTCCATTCTCCTCTCAGGATCTTGGGCAAGAACACACATGCACCAGGCGTAAGTTTAAGCCACCGGGTCTGGGACTGAAACTGAGGTTGACTACATGGGAGTACAGCGGCATAGCCATTACACCAACTGCTGGTCCTGTGGTCCTGTGTGTGTGTGTGTGTGTGTGTGTGTGTGTGTGTGTGTGTTGGCTATTCTGGATCTTTGCTTCAAAATCAGTTTGTCAATATTTATACAATATTGTAAAATGTCAAATAGCTCCAGTTGGTTGAAAGTGCTGATCAGGTGAACTATATCCTTACTAATTTTCTGCCTGCTTGATCTACCAACTATTGAGAGTGTTGAATACAGTGACAGATCATCTTCCTGTTTGTCCTTTAAGTATGATGAATTTCGTCTCACATATTTTGAAACCTACTGTTAGTGTGTACATGGTAAATACTTTATCTTGGAGTATTAACCCCTTTATTATTATTTGTTAAAATCAATGAGCCTACATTGAACCTACCTTATCTATATTTTACAATAGTGTTTACTCTTGGTGATGTACATTCTATGGGTGTGGGCAAGTTTATAATGGCATGTATCTGCCTTTATAGTGTTATGCAGAATAGTTTCAGTGTTCTAAAAATCCTTTGTGTCCTTCTTATTCAGCCCTCCTCCTCAACACCAGTAAACAGTGTCTGTTTACCAACTGTATTGTTTCGCTCTTTCTAGAACATTATACAATTGGAACCATCCAATATATACATTTTTCAGATCAGCTTCTTTTGTACTTAGTTTCCTCCATATTTTTTTTAACTTGATAGTTTATTTCTTTTTGGAGCTGAATAATATTCCATTGTCTGGATGTACCATATTTATTTATCTATTCATCTATGGAAAACATCTTGGTTATGTTATAAGTAAGCTTCTATAAAAATTTACATGCAATGGGACCAGCAGGTGACATAATGGTTACGTCACTGGACTTCTATGTAGTCAACTGTGGTTCAAGTCCCAGACCTCATGCTTAAAACTCACAGTGGGGGCCTGTGAGTGTGTGCCCAAGTTCCTGAGGGGATAATGAAGGAGAAGAGATTGCAGCATGGCCATCTCCCCTGGGGAATGATTTCTTGCTTTCTGTCTGTCTCTGCCTCTCTGGAGAGCACATGTGCCTATAGCAAAAATTTCCCTAAATAAATAAATATAAATTCACATGCAGATTTTTGTGTGGACATAAGTTTTCAACGCATTTATATAAATACCAAGGAGCATGACTGCTAAATCACATGGTAAGAGTATGTTTAGTTTCATAAGAAATCACCAAAATGTCTTTTAAAATGGTTGTATTTCCACCACCAGTGAATGAGAGCTCCTTTTGCTCCATTTCCTTCTCATCATTTGATGTTATTAGTTGTCTGGATTTTGGCCATTCTAATAGGTACATAATTGTACCTTGTAATTTTAATTTGCTATTCCTTAATGACAGAGGATGTTTATATGCTTATTTGCCATTTGTATATCTTCTTTGATTATATATCTGCTTGGTTTTTTTTTATTCAATTCTAGAGAATTCATGCTCACACATAAAACAGAGCACAAAAGAGAAAGAAAAATACAGAGAGAAAGAGAGAGAGAGAGAGCAAATTCACCTTCCAACAGGGCCTGCTCATGGCACAATCCCTTTCTCTCCAATTTGTCATACTGTCAGGAACCTGTGCATGTCATACTGTCAGGAACCTGTGCAAGTAGGCACACATGTCCAGTGTGTTTTACAAGCCACTTAGGCCAGGACTCTCACCCTCTTTGGTTGTGTGGAATGTGGCTTATTCTGCAGAGTGTTTAACTGCTATGCTATGGAGCCAGCCCTTATTTAGAGGATTTTGTCTGTTATTTAATTGAGTTACTCATTTTTTTTTTGTTGTTATCAGAGTCCGTTGTATATTTTGGATAGCAGGCCTTTATCAGATGAGTCTTTTGTAATTTTGTTTCAATTATGCGATTTGTTTTCTCATTCTCTTGACAGTGTCTTTTACAGAGCAGTCTTTAAATTTAATTAAGTCTAGCTAATTAATTCTAATTAATTCTTTCTCGCATGGATTGTGCCTTTGGGATCAAGTCTAAAATATCATTGCCACATTCAAGACATAAAGATTTTTTCCTACTGTTACCTTCTAGAAGTTTTATAGCTTTATATTCTATCTCAAGAGCTCTGATCCATTACGAGTTAAATTCTGTGAAGATAGTAAATTTTTTGGCTAAATTAATTTTTTGTATGTAAATGTACAGTTTTTCACAAAATTTTTTTTAGAAGTTTTTGCTATAGGGCACGTGTTCTTGCCAGACAGAGAGAGAGAGACAGAGACAGAAAGCAAGAAATCACCCCTCCCCCCAGGGGGAATGGCCATGCCTCAATCCCTTCTCCTCCATTCTCCTTTTAGGATCTTGGGCACACATGCATACGCACCTGGCGTGAGTTTTAAGCCACCCGGTCCGGCACACGGACCGTGGTCAACTACGTGGGAGTCCAGCGACATAGCCATTACACCAACTGCTGGTTCCCACAACATTTTTTAAAAAGACTAGTCTTTCAGTTATATTGCCTTTGCTACTTGGTCAAAGATCAGTTCTCTTTTATCTGAGTCTATTCCGGGCTCCCTATTTTGTTCTACTGCTCTGTTTGTCCATTATTTTACCAATAACACATTGTTTTGATCACTACAGTTAGAGTAAACCATGAAAATAAGTGGTGACAGTCCTCTCACTTTTTTCTGCTTCAACATTGTGTTGGTTATCCTATTTCTTTTGTCTTTTCATGTAAACTTTAGAGTCACCTTGCTGATATTTATATATATATATATATATATATATACACACATATATATATATATATAAATAAATATGTGTGTGTGTGTGTGTGTGTGTGTGTGTAACACACATATATATAATAACTTCCTGGGATTTTTTTACTAGGTTTGTCTTACAGCCATAGATCAATTGGAGAGAACTGACATCTTAACAATATTGTGTCTTTCCAGCTATAAACATAAAATATATCTTCATTTATTTAATTATTCTCTAATTTTTTTCATCAAGTTTTATATTTTTTCTCACATAGATATTTTTGTTGTTATTTTTGCCATAGGATGTGTGCACTTGCTGGCGAGAGACAGAGAGCGACAGTGAGAAGAAAAGTGAGAAATCCTCCCTAGGTGGGATGGCCACACCACAATCATCCATTCTCTTCCTGAGAGAATTTTGGGCACACATCCACAGGTGCTCAGCATCATTTTCAAACTGCCAGGTCTGGGACTCAAACCATGGTTGACCATAAGGGAGTCCAATGCCTTAAACACCATGCCAACTGCTGGCTTTGTCTCCGTAAATTTCTATCTTGTACATATTTCTTAGATTTATACCTCAATATTTTATTTTTAGATACTCTAATATGAAAGGTATTATTTTTAAATTTCAAATTCAACTCATTCATTGCTTATATGTAAAAAAGTATTTGAAGTTTTTCTATTAGCCTCGTATCTTTCAAACTTGCTATAATCACTTATTAGTTTCAAAAGACTATAAATTCTTTCAGATATTCTTCATAAAGAACAAGTCATCTGTGAACAAAAAATTTTATTTTTTTCTTCACAATGAATGTATCTTTCATTTTCTTTTCTTATTTTCTTGCATTAGCTAGGATTTCAAGTGAGAGGGAACATTTTTACCTTATTCCTTATCAGGAAAATTTCCAGTTTCATTAAGTATGACATTAGGTGTAGGTTTTTTGTAGATATTCTTTATCAAGTTGAGAAAGTTCTTTTTTTTTTTTTTTTTTTTTTGGAGAGGTTTTTTGCTATAGGGCGCGTGCGCTCGCCAGACAGAGAGAGACATAGAGACAGAAAGCGAGAAATCACCCCCCAGGGGGGATGGTCACGCCGCAATCCCTTCTCCTCCATTCTCCTCTCGGGATCTTGGGCACGCACGCACACGCGCCCGGTGTGAGTTGTAAGCCACCGGGTCCGAGACGCGAACCGCGGTCAACTACGTGTGGGAGTCCAGCGACATAGCCATTACGCTAACTGCTGGTTCCCGAGAAAGTTCTTTATTCTCAGTTTACTGAGAGTTTCTTATCATGCATATTGCTTTTCTGCAGCTATTTATATAATCATGTGAGTTTTTCTCTTTAGTCTAAATCAATACATTAATTGATTTTTAAATGCTAAAATTGCCTTGCATAACTGCATCATAGTGTATAATTATTTTGATACCTTCTTGGATTTAATTTGCTAATATTTTGTTGAGGTGTTTTATGTTTGTGTACATAAAAGATAATGGCATATAATTTTTCAAATAATATCTCTGTCTGGTTTGGGCATTTAGGGAATTTGGCAGTTGAATGATAAATTATTCCCCCTGCTTTTATCTTCTGGAAAAGATTGTAAAGACTTGGTATCAATTCTTCCTTAAATGTCTTGTCAAATTTACAAGTGAATCATCTAGGCCTGGTGCTGTCTGTGGAAGGGTTATTAATTATTCAATTTCTTCAATAGATATAATAAGCCTTTTCAGTCTATTTCTTCTTGTCTGAGTTTTGACAGATTATGTCCTTATACAATTGATCCATTCCATCTAGGTTATCAAATTTGTGGCATGAGAGTTGTCTAGGATTTTTCTGTATTGTCCTTCTAATATCCTTGGAATCAGTAGCCATATCTCCTCTTTCATTTCAGATATTAATAATTGTCTTTTTATGGGCCACCCCTGTTCCTGGTAGTTGAGGGATTTTGATTCTACATGATCAACCATGCATTTGAGCCCTGGCCCTGGTATCTAGAAAAACAAGCCACAGTGATTGCATGTGTACCCCAAATCCCAACAAGATGGATAAATGGAAAAGAAATTGCAGTATCACCATGCTCCATTGATGGGCACTTTCTCCCTTTCTTTCTCTATTTGTCTCTAATGTACACGTATACCCTCTGAGGGAAAAAAAGCAAAAAACTAAAATTAACTTGCTTTTTTAGAGTTATTGGGTTGTTAGAAAAGTATTGACGTATTTTTCCTGTTTTCTATGCAAAAATGCATCATGACATTTCCAATGACCCCATATTTTAAATCCCCTGATAATTTAAAAATTTGTGTCATATCTGATTTTTACATTTGCTTTGTCACTTGAAATGTGATATTTTCCCCCTTGTCTTTCAGCTTTCCTTGTAATTTTTAAATTTAGTTTAAGACATTTACTTAGTAGTAGGAACTGACATAAGTAAGTTTTAATGTGAGGTCTGCATTAACATGCTGGGAGTTGGGCTATATTTAATGTTTGCCATAGGCATATATTCTAAAGACTTTAATTCCCTCTACTAATCTTGTTTTTGTCTCTTTTGATGATTTTGGACTTTCATATGTATTATGACAGAAAATTTGTGTCTTCCATCTTTTTCAGCTAAAATTTAGTAATGAATTATACCATGGTTGGCGTAGTGGTAGGATACGAGGAGGGAAAGTGTTCTACAATCATAATACTAAATTTTTCTGTATTGTCAGTTTACAGTTTAGTAAACCTGTATTCATGGAATGTGCCATTTACATGTAATTTTAAGCATTTCTCCCACTAAGGTCAGGACAAGAAGACTAGAAGCAGATGGAACAGAAGAAATGTCCTTTCTCCATGAGGAATAATGATCCAGTCAAGTCTTCCCTTGAAACAAGATCTTTGTTGTGGAAATTGCTCTTATGTATTTCACAATAGTTATCACTGCCCCACCTTCCAATCAGCAGAAATTTTTTGGCACTTCATTGTGAGAACTGGATCTAGGTTCTGAAGTAGAACTCATGAATATATGGGAACACCTTTACAATCACATTGTTCAGAAGTCTCTCATTCTTATGGTATTCAGCCCCTAGCAATTCATTGGAATTACCATGAAGCATTTTTACTCGTGTAGAACTCCAGCAGCTTCTGCCCTGGATAACATAGAGGTGGCTATGACTTTCTGAATTGCCGGCTTCTTCATATGGTGTGTTGTCTGTTTGTCTTGCAACAACGATCTTCTAAAAAGGTGCTAAAACAGTCATTGACCTTTACTTGTATTTTTCTTTATTGTAACAATAAGAATAATGACTTCAAAGCTGTTTAGGGGACCAGCAGTTAGCGTAATGGCTATGTCGCTGGACTCCCACGTAGTCGACCGCGGTTCGCGTCTCGGACCCGGTGGCTTACAACTCACGCCGGGCGCGTGTGCGTGCGTGCCCAAGATCCCGAGAGGAGAATGGAGAAGGGATTGCAGCATGGCCATCCCCCCGGGGGGTGATTTCTCGCTTTCTGTCTCTCTCTCTCTCTCTCTGTCTGACGAGCGCACGCGCCCTATAGCAAAAACCTCTCCAAAAAAAAGAAAAAAAAAAAAGCTGTTTACATGTCTGAGCTAAACCAGAAATCTCCTATGAAGTGTTTATTTCTATCAACATAGACGATCTTAGAGAATAATATAAAAAAATGATTAAATGTCTCCTATGCTTTAGAACTGTTATGGATCCTGGCTCTAGTATTCTTGAGCACAGCTGTATTAAAATCAGGCTTTCATCACTTCAATATAACTTAATTCCTTGATTCTGTTTATCTGACAGAGCTCTAAAAAGAAAAACCATCATAGCAGAAACCTTTGATTACATATAATTTAGCAGTGCTTTTTTAACAGATCTTCCTTAAAGTTGGAGGGTAAAACATAATAGGGATATTGTAGAATGCCTTTATTGTAGTATTTGGATTTTAAGCCCACACTTTCTTTAGTTAGCACAATGCTTATTCCTATTTCCATTGCATTGTTCACTTTTAAATGTGATCCATTCCAAAAGGAGACAGAAACCCACTAGTATTAGATGAACTATATTGAGAGATAAGAAATAAAAACTCTGCCAACGTTTATACATACTGACATTTGTGATAACAATCGTTCGTGACAACAGATTTTTTTCCATTGAATCACTTATTCATTTGTTCAAGCATGCCTTAATTGCAACTTTACTTCAGCTTCCATTTTTGTTATAACAATAATTCAAAACTATTTCTTATGTTGAAGACATTAGTTTATTAGTGAAGATGCATATACTAATGAGCTAATGTAAAATAAATATAAATTCTATTTGTGTATTAATAGAGCAAATATTTGCTGTTATAGTAAGCATGTGACAAATATTAATACCTAAACTAAATTTAAACTATATTGCGCATTTACTTTGTTATAACTCTTCAGTCATAAATATATTGATTTTTTTCAATTTTACTTAAATGTTTACTAAAGCAAAACCTCAGCTATGGCATAGGTTATCATTATTTCTGAAAGTCATATTTGCCTTTAGGGGATGAAAAAAAATAGACAACTTTATCTAATTATGCTCACAGATGGTCTCTTAGATCATAACTTATTAGACTTTACCTGGCTCCTTCCAATGTTAAAGACAGCTAATATTCCTGAGTCTTGTAAGCATAATTATTTTTTCCAGATAGCAGCAATGCATATATAACTAAAGTGTGTGCATACAAGCTTGCATAGAATATGTTGGAAGGAATTAAAATTGGAAAATAAAGAGGAAAAAGTAGAAGACATTTTTATAAGTCTACTTTGACACTCTTGATTCTGCATTTCCAAATATTGGGTCTTGTCATTTGGTAGTATTAATGAAAAGATAAAAGAGTATCTTACAGCTAAGAATAGTTGCATATATTTCAAAACCATCTGGTTTAAATATCAATAGACATCTGGAAAATTTAATTATGTTTTAATGACTTGTTTTTAAAATAAATTACTATTTTATTCTTATTTTAAAAGCACAAGGGACCAGCAGTTGGCGTAATGGCTATGTGACTGGACTCCCATGTAGTTGACCACTGTTCGAGTCTCAGACCTGGTAGCTTAAACTCATGCCAGGTGCATGTGCATGCATGCCCAAGATCCCAAGAGGAGAATGAATGAGAATGGATTGCAGCATGGCCATCCCTACTGGGTGGGTGGTTTCTTGCTTTCTGTCTCTCTGTCTCTCTCTGTCTTTCTGGTAAGCTCATGTGCCCTATAGCAAAAACCTCTACAAAAAAAAAAAGAAAGAAAGAAAGAAAGAAAGAAAGAAAGAAAGAAAGAAAGAAAGAAGGAAGAAGAAAAGCACAAAAGAATATATTTTGGAAAAAGAAATATTGTTCATGCAGTGATTTCACAAATTGAAAATTTATATACAAAAATATAATAACCTAGGGACCAGCAAATGGCATAATGGTTATGTCACTGGACTCCCTCACAGGTGACCACCATTCAAGTCTTGGACTTGGTGGCTTAAAACTCACACTGGGCTCGTGTGTGTGTGTGTGTGTGTGTGTGTGAGTGTGTATGTGTGTGTGTGTGTGTGTCCAAAATCCCAAGAAGAGAAGGGATTAAGGCAATGGTCATTCCCTCTGGGGAGGGGATGACTTCTTGCTTTCTGTCTCTTTGTCTCTCTGGTGAGCACACATTCCCTATAGCAAAATTATCTCCTAAAAAGAAAAATCGTAACCTATGTAGAACTGTTTGCAATTTGTTTCAGATTTTAAATATCAACCACCTTATCTTACTATTGTGTAAAAAAATGAGCAAGAGATTGCCATGGTGTAGACTTTTTTTTTTTAATAATAATATAAGAAATCATGAAAACATGTTGGAGTAGTGAAAATTACTATGGCAATAAAGTTTAGAAATCTATAGTAATGAATTCAAGAGATATAAAACGATTAGTAATGAAAGCAGAGTAAAAAACACATTACACTTTAAGTCATGTAAGAGATGAAGTAGAATTGACGATAATCTTAATATTGGCTACCATTTATTGACCATTGAAGTAGGGGACTGTGCCAAAATATTTTCAAAAACATTTTACTTGCCTCTAACAATAAAAATTATATGTCATTACATTTGTTCACAATTGAGTGGTGGTATTTCTGGGATTTACTCCTGTTTAAACTCCAATTCTCAATTAATCATTGCCCTATGCTGCTGTATTATTTCAAGCCTTGATGACAGTAAATGAGAAATAGTGTACGTATCTGGAAAGGATAATATAGTAAGCTTGGTCCTAGGCTCATCTGAGGTTGAAGAACTCATGGAATATCTAGTTGGAAAATTTTTTTCATACACAACCAGCTAGAAATCTTATGTGTTCTGTTAGGATGACTACCTGTAATGTACATTGGCTTGCACTCTATTGCTTAAGGGAATATATACCATTATAATGTAGAATATGATTCATAAGTAAATTTTCCCAGTGTATGAATGTTTTTTCCCATAAAGAAAATACACCTGAATACATAATGCACTAACACAACTCAATGAAATGCTATACATGTGTTCCATTCCTCTGTACTTTTTTTTTTTTTTTTTTTTAGAGGTTTTTGCTGTAGGGCACGTGTGCTCGCCAGAAAGACAGAGACAGAAGAGAGATAGAAAGCGAGAAATCACCCCGCAGGAGGGATGGTCACACCGCAATCCCTTCTCCTCCATTCTCCTCTCTGGATCTTGGGTGGGCACACACATGCACCTGGCATTGAGTTTAAGCCACCGGGTCCAGGACTTGAACTGTGGTCAGCTACATGGGAGTTCAGCGAGATAGCCATTACGCTAACTGCTGGTCCCTGTACTATTTTTATAGGTGTTTATGTTTCTCATCTACCTTGTGTTAACATGACTCCTTAACTTAGCACACTCAACCCTTTCTTACACTATCATAAAATCACCTTTATCATTTTTAAGGCCAAATCCTCTATTTTCTGAAATATTTCTTTATTTATTCAGAATGTTATAACTCTTTTCTATTGCAAGCAATTTTATTGGAATTATTATTATTTTGTTGTTCTTGGTGGTGGTTGTTTTGTTTTGTTTTGTTTTGTTTTTATTGCTCTGGTACAAAGTCAGAGCTTTTTAGTGGTCTAAAAAGTGGTACACTCTGGCCAGTTTTCCCTTAAATCTTAGTAATTTTAGTGCATCAATTTGTGGCATATGAAGTGTGCTCACTAACCCATATATTATGTTATAGCAGAAACATCTGAATGAGTTTGACACATAAAAGGAATGTCATATTTGGGAGAAATCACCATATAAGAGTTAGCTGAACTAAAGGAAATAAAATAAATCCCTGAGAGAACTGTAAAGAAAGGATTTAAGGAGATATTTGCATCAGGGATTGAAGAAGAAGGGGTCAATGAGAGAAAATGAGTTCTTGACTTCTTTGTTCTTTGTATTATTTATTCGTTTATTCAACAAATATTATTGGGGTAGCATCTCAAGGTAGAGGAGAATGTATAAGCAACCTAGTTAATTCCTTTATGCAATTATAAAATGTAAAATAAACAGATGTTACTTAAAGACTATCATTAAATTAGATTATTCTCAAAATAGACCAGAAGCCCCACCTATGATTTAATATAGGATCCAAAAGAAAGCAAAGCTAGTTTAAAGTTAGTTTGAATTGGGACCAGCAGGTGGCGTTGTGGTTACGGCACTGGACACTCCCACATGGCCAACTGGGGTTCAAGTCCTGAATCTGGTGGCTTGCTTTCTCACTTCCTCTCTCTCATTCTCATCCTCTGTCTCTCTCTGATCAAATTTAAAAAAAAAAAATGAATGAATAAATAAAAAATAAAATAAATAATTATTTTAAAAAAATAAAAATAAAGTTAGTTTGAACTTCACTGGTTCCAAGAGCAGAAATTGAGATACTTTGCTTGCTTGATTTATTTTCTAAACTGCATTTACCAGGTATAAACACCCTAATCATCACTTTTATGTTCATTAGCCAAGAGACACAACAGAACAGAAGCAACTAGTATATTCTAGTTCTCTCTTGATTTTCTTTGGGGAAGCAACAAGTCATCAGAGCAAATGTGTGAGTATATTGTATGCATTGATTTTTGAGCTTAATAGAATCATGCTGTTTGGCAATCAGTATATATATTTGCATTTATTTTTTAATTAGTTTTTTACAGCTCTCACCAGTGTCCAACCATGAACAATGGGTGATAGAATAAAGAATCTATCTGCTTTAGTCAGGCTGGTCTCTTCACATAAATTTTTCAGGATATATGGATTCCACTTTCAAGCTATAGGGTCTTCTTTAAATTTTAACTAAGTATATTAGAGAAAATTGGGTGATATATCCAAATTGATTAAATGATAAATATAGCTCATTAAAATTGCTTGATTTTGAAAATATAGTGCAGATTTGGTTACTTTTTATTTTTTAGAGAGAGGTTTTTGCTATAGGGCACGTGTGCTCACCAGAGAGACAGAGAGACGGAAAGTGAGAAATCACTACATAGGGGGAATGGCCAACCCACAGCCCCTTCTCCACTGTTTTCCTTTTGGGATTTTAGGCATGCACGTACAAGTGCCTGGTGTGACTTTTAAGCTGTTGGCTCTAGGACTCGAACTGTGGTCAACTACATAGGAGTTTAGCAACGTAACTATTATGCCATCTGCTGATCCCAGATTTGGTTACTTAAAAAAAAAAAAAATACTTATCCTCAAAAGCACTCCTCTCTAAATACACATGCATTATGAATATGGCATTATAATGCATTATCATTTGGTTCTCAGTTGTAGCATTATAAGCTATTTCCTAGAGTTTTTAACATTAGTAAGGTAACTCATTATTAATAGCATAGGGAAATAGCTTAATTAACCTAAAAGAGCTTCATTTACTTTATCCCAGAACATATGAAGTATTGAATTTCATTTATTTTTATATGTTTTATATAAATACACACACACACACACACACACACACACACACTGATCTATATACTGGAATGCATGTGTGTGTATGGAGAGAGAGAGGAAAAGAGAAAGAGAGAAAGATTTATTGACGATAAGATTTACTTACTATCCATAACTTATCAAATATCACAACTGAAAAATGACATTGAGGGGGACCAGCAGGTGGCATGGTGGTTAAGGGCACTGCACTCCCACATGGCCAACTGCAGTTCAAATCCTGGACCTGGTGGCTTGCTTTCTCACTTTGCCTCTCTCTCTCTCTCTCTCTCTCTCTCTCTCTGTCCCTCTTTGGCCAAATACAATAAACAAATAAATAAATAAACAAACAAATAAATAAATAAAGTAAGTTTAAAAAAAAAATGACATTGAGGGACCAGCAGTTAGCGTAATGGCTATGTCGCTGGACTCCCATGCAGCCAACCGCGGTTCACGTCCTGGACCCAGTGGCTTAAACTCACGCCAGGCGCGTGTGCGTGCATGCCCAAGATCCCTAGAGGAGAATAGAGGAGATGGGATTGCGGCGTGGCCATCCCATCCGGGGGGTGATTTCTCGCTTTCTCTCTCTCTGTCTCTCTCTGTCTTTTTGGTGAGCACACACACCCTATAGCAAAAACCTCTCCAAAAAAAGAAAAAAAATGATATTGAAATGACCTGATTTTGAACCACTACACCACATGCTAGTCCCAATATTGAATTTCATTATACATAATCAGGTGTGTTTTCCTTTATATGATACCAAATTAGCATAAAGAAAATAGCTTGCCATTTCACATTTTATGTAATAAAAACGAAGGGGACTTACTCATAATTTTGTAACAGAAAAAAAGGCAGAGAAAGAAAGCAGACACTTTCATATTCTATGTGACAGTTGTCTTCTATAAGTTTTATAAAACTCAAAGGTAACTTGTTAAATAGGTGCCTTTATAACATGTATTCATAATAAGAGATTTTTAAAAACCTGCTAAAGAATTAAAGAGCTTTTCATTCAAAAGAAAACAATCTGGCACTGTTTACTATCTCTTTTACAGAAAAGAGCAAGGCAGTCTTTCATGTGATTAATTTGGCTGTGTAAGCTAAACAAATCTTCACAAACAGATTGTAAGGCACAAATGAATCTATTCAGTTATAAGGGGAAAAAATAAGTGCCATCAAGTAGTTTCATTAATTAATGAAAAGGGTTTAAAGTCAAATTATATGAATACATGAAATAAGTATATGCTTAATGTATGACATATGTCAAGGTAGTTACCGTATTAAGGACACAATGGAATTGGAGTGCTCTCTATAGCAGAAACTGAAAGATTGGAAGTTGTAATAGCAGGGACAACAACTGTAGATACTAGAGATAGTATAGGAGATGGAGGGTAATAGGGGATGGGAACGAGAGGAACAGGGAAACAAATAAACAAAACATCTAACAGACACAAAATGAAAAGTTATCTGTTGATGATGCGTATGGTAATATCTTGGACTTGACTAATTTGTACTACATTCATGCTGGAAAAGACCGTGTTGTATACTTTGAAGATGTACAGTGATTAAAAGTAAATGTTTAAAATGTAGATAAAAAAAGAATTAGAGTACTCTTATGTATGTCTTTTAATATTTATAGCATCTATGCTTTTTAAGTATGTAATTAAATTATTTGGATTACAGAGAGTAAATATTATGTAAAACCATGTTTGTGCATAGGTTTGTATGGTTTATCAAAAAGATACGAGAAATTGAAGAGAGCAATCATATTTCCTTTACCTATCTCTAAGCTGATTTATTTAAACATCTTGAATGCTGCCAGTGAAAAGAAAATACTAGATTGTAAGAGTTGCAGGAATCCATATTGGAGTAATTTGATTTGGAGTGTAGAGCTGTCATCAAGCTTCTCCCTTCACTCTTTCACCTGGTCATTTGGTGAGCACATGTGAAGTGAAAGTTATACCTTTAGATCCTAGTCAAAGAGATATTTGTGTCTGAACCAATATTAAACATATCATGGAACTAATTTCTTTTTTCTAATGTCACAGTTTGACCTACAGTAGCTCTTTACTACCTTTCACACAACATTTTTGCAGTTATATTTACTGTGATATGCAGCTAAAGTCAAAATGGGTTGTTGAGTTAAATTGCTTAAAATATGTCATGTAAAATGTTTATAACAAATTTAAATACAAGCTCTTTATTAATATTGTAAAGTATAACATTTTATATAAAAATAGCATGGCTAGAATAATCGAATTTTATTATTTCTTTTTGATAACCTTTGTGACATATAATTCTTAACCAAACAGACTATTAAGTAAAACAAATTCAAAGATGGTAATATAAAAGTCATTTTCACTCAGCCCAGTGTTTTTACTTTTTCTGTTCAACATACTTACATTTTTTATTTACTTATTTTATTTACTTATTATTTGCCTAGAGATTATTTGAAAATGTAAATTTTAAGATGTAGTTAGTATTCAACTAAGGGGTGATGAGTATAGAATGAGTATAATATACAAACAATAATATGTACATTTTCTCGGCATACCATTTGTACTTTTTATATATCTATACATATATCTTTGTAATCAGCAATTAGATTGACAAAGAATATTTCCAGCCTGTCCATAAATAGACTCTCTTAAAACATAATCACTTATCTTGATAATTATGTCACTAACAGCTCCATTTTTAAACAACATAGAAATAAACTCCTAATAGATATATTGACCTAGATACAGATAAAGATATAGATCTATGAAGAATATTCATAAAATTTATAAAAAATGCATATTATGACAAAACTATGCATAACGTTTTTGCACCAAAATATGCTTTAAGTCCATTTTTCCACAGATTTTTGAAGTCCCCTCATGTTGAGTATGTATATACAATTTACCTCACCTTTATATTGTAAGATTCATCAATGTCACTCTCTTTTATTGCTGTGCAGTAACCCAAATAGTTTAGGAATAAATTATATCATTTACTTATTTTTCAATTAAACTAATGAAAACTATTTGAATTCCTCCAAGTATGGCTACTATGGAAGTAATGAGCATTTTTGGATATGTACTGTGGTAGGCATATGCACTCATTTATATTTGATAATCCTAGGAGCGCAACTGTCAACTCACTGACACCTGTTCAGGTTTATAGGTACTGTCAGTTTCCCAAAGTGTCTGTACCGTCTATATTATAACCTGCAACATGGGAACATTTTAGTTTCTCCACATTCTCATTGACTCTTGGCATAATCATGATTTTAGGTTTTATGCCTTCAGTTAAGGATATAGTAGTATATCATAGAAATTTAAAATTTTTATTTTCTTAATGATAATATATGGTGAACACATATTTTTATATTAAATGGATATCTGGTTCTCCCCTTTTCTAAAGGTTTTGTCTGGGTCTTTTCCCAAACTTTTAAAAGGGTTATTTATCTTTTATTATTCATTTGTAGGAGTTGTGTATACATTCTGGGTATGCGTACTTTATCAGAGATTATGCACACACAAATAAATTTACCATATTTTATATACACACATTGTATATGGTAAATACTCTGTTATCAGTTATGCCTTTCTACTCTCTTTTAATGGTATCTTGTGATGAACAGAAATTCGAAATTTTAATGAAGTAGAATGTTTTAATCATTCGTTTTCTCAGGAAATCTTCATTATATCCTTCTCAAGAACTGTTTTACAGGGCTGGCAGGTGACATGGTGGTTAAGGGTGCTGGACTCCCACGTGGCTGACCACGGTTTGAGTCCTGGACTTGGTGGCTTGCTTCCTCACTTTCCCTCTCCCTCTCTCACTCTGTCCCTTTCTGGTCAAATTAAAAATAAACAAATAAAGTTAAATAAAATAATTCTTAAAAAAATAATTGTTTTCCTAATCAATATCCTAAGGACAACCTCCTATTTTTTCAATAATTTAGTATTACCCAGAAAGATACTGGACGTACTTATAAGGTATATGTACAGGCATTTGGCTTTACCTGTATGATTCCATTTGACAAACATTTGCTGGACGCCTTGTATAAAATGTAGGAAGAAGTTTAAAAATTAAAAATTTTACTCAGATTCTTTCTGTACTCAAAGATCACGTGATGTAGTATAAAAGACAGAATGGTGAAAAATAAATATATTTTAAAGCAAAATAAAGTAGCTTTTAAATTTAAATTATTTCCTGTTAAATACAGAAGAATGTTAAATAAATGTTGACTCTGAGACAAGAGAAAGGTTCAAAGGTGTATTGATATTTAGGTTGGAAATACATAGAAATATGATAAAGACTGGTGGGGAAAGAACATAAAAATACTTACATAGGTCTAGCCCCATCGCCTGTGGTTAAGGGAGCCAGATTCCACATGGCTAACCAGAATATGCCAGATGCACATGTGTGCATGTTCTAAATCCTGGCAGGATGAAGAGATGGAGAAGTGATTGCAGCATGACCATGCCCTGTTAAGGAGTTCTCTCTCTCTCTGTTTCTCTGGTGAGGACATGTGCCCTGTGACAACTAAAAATAAATAAATAAGTAAGAAGAGTGTATATATATATATGTGTGTGTGTGTGTGTGTGTGTGTGTGTGTGTTGAGAGAGATTTTTGCTATAGAGTGCATGCACTCACTGGAGAGACAGAGAGAGACAGAAAGTGAGAAATCACCCCCTAGCAGCAATGGCTACAAATGCAATCCCCTCTCCTCCATATTCCTCTTTGGATTTTGGACACACACACACACACACACACACACACACGCCCAGAGTGACTTTCACACTACAATGGCACTTGAACCATGATTGGCCATGTAGGAATCCAATGTCTTAACCATTATGCCAAGTGGTCAAAAATAAATATATTTAAAGCCAGAGACAGGGAGTGATTGGAGTGTTTTATGAAATAGAAATTAATAAGACAATATAGAAAAATTAAGGTCAACGATAACTTGAACAACTTCAAAGAGGATATAAATGGCTTTATAGTTTATTCTACTGGCAGTAGGTGAAAGAAACTAAAATTTTTCACATTTCGGAATAACATGACTTGACATGTTTTTTAAAAGTAACATAAAAAAAGGGTGGAGATGTGAAAATTGGAGACACACACTAAACAGTTGACTGACCTGGACTGTAATAGAAAAATATGAGAATGGAAAGCAGAAAAAGCACTGATTCAACCATTATTGACTAAGTTAAGATTGCAGGTGACTGACTAAAGATGTTAGGTGTGATAAAAGAGTTGTTTAGAGACAGGATGTTTTTCAGAGATGGGGTATGTTTTAAATAAAATAAATTAGTAAGACAGTTTGTTCTGACAAACTGAAAAGAAGAAAAAAGAAAACAAGAGGTTTAATTAAAAACTCAAGGCCAGTTCTTTCTGTAAAAGAAACTACCATTTATTCATTAAAAGCATGCTTTTTGTTTATTACACATCATGTCACTCAGTCCTCACAAAATGACTCTATATGAGAGATATTAATGTTAAGGTTAAGATTAAACAGATAATAAAGCAGGGTCTTAAAAAATTGTTTAACTTGTCCAAAATTTTCTAGTTAAAAGATGGAAGAATCAGGGCTCAATCCTGTTTCTCTCTGCCTCTACGTGCTTTTTCTATAGATAGTCACTTAGTATTCCAAAACCATATTTGGTAATTGCTAAATGAATGCTCAACTGAATTGACTTTTCACATGTGAATAACAGGACAAAGAATGAGTAGTAGCATAGATAATACCATAACTCATGCATACCTTCCCTCTAGTTAAGACTGCAGATTTCTGGGTGGATCATGTAAAAAGTTACGAGAATGAGGTCAGAAGATGATGTAGTGGTTAAGGTGCTGGACTCCCTTGTAGTCAACTGAGGTTTAAGTCCTGGGCTCAGCAGCTTGAAACTCATGCCAGGCGAGTCTGCGAGTGTGCCCAGAATCCCAAAAGGAGAATACAGGAAAGGAGATTGCTGTGTGGCCATCCCCTCTGGGTAGTGATTTCTGACTTTCTGTCTCTCTGTCTCTCCAGTAAACATACACACCTTATAGCAAACATCTCTCAAAAAAAAAAAAAAAGTTAGGAGGACAATCTGATTATGTGTATGTGAACCCTACTTTTTATTATAACGTTTTCATTTCTGTGCATGAGAACTGATGGTTATATAAATGCATAATTGTCTTTCATATAAATTATAAGAAAAAACTTGATTGAAAATTATTGTGTCTCTGCTAGTCTAAATTTTATGGTTTCTGTATACTCAAAAAATATGTAAAAATGTGACTCTTTCCAATTCTTATATATCTAAAAACCTGGACAGGCATGGCATCATCATCATCTTTACCTTCTGGGCAATGAAGGGGCACTAATTCAGTTTGGGGATGTTTTTTTCTTTTTCTTTTCTTTTTTTTTCTTTTCTTCTTCTTTTTTTTTTTTTTTTTTTTTTTTTTTTTTTTTTTTTTTTTTTTTTTTTTGGTGATTCAGTCCCTTCCTAAACTAACTGGGTTGTAAGTTTCTCTCCCAATATATTGGTGCTTTAGCTCCTGCCTTAGTAAATGACTCTTTATCTTTTCTTCTAATACTGGGGCCTTGTCTTACTTTTCCCAGAGCTCTAAGGGACTGAAATCACAATCCTTTTACACCACCTGTTCTTCATAATACATACTGACTACTAGTCTGTGTTGCCACATATGGTCTGGTCTTTGACTTTTTATTACTAGCCACAGTTCACCTGTGAAAATACCCAAATTTTACTATGTTCTGAACAAGTCTGCCACTTGAGCAGACCAGTTCATATCACAGGCCCACTGTTCCATTTGTTTATTTTGAATTTCCTTCCACCATCATTGAGGGCAGGGAAAATATTTTCTCTATATTTCTTTAGCCTTTCATACTGCCATATTACAATGGTAGGCATATATTTTATTCAAAAATATTTACTTTGATTTGTGTGATTTTGTATGATTGCAGAAAAATGAAAGTTATAATTCCTAACTCCCACTAAAATCTTTAATAGGCCAACTTTAATGATCTCTTTGACTTGAGTAGGATTAAAATAGCATCTTGTTAGTAAAACACAAAATAGGTACTATGTAAGAGTAAACTGTCTTCAGTTACTTAATAAACAATTAAAAATAATTAAATATGAATTTTTCATCTGTAAAATGAAAATAACTCTCCTTCGTAGGGTTATTATAATAATTATATGTTACTGCTTATAAAGGGCTTAGAACAGTGTTTAGAAAATATTATGTGTTCAGTAAAGGAGAACTAGTTTAATTGTTATTATTCAAATGAGGGTACAAGACTCACATGACACTGGGTACTTTGCAGATATATTACAAAAAGTTAGCCCAAATTATATATATTTAAGGGAACCAGCAGTTAGCGTAATGGCTATGTCGCTGGACTCCCACGTAGTCGACCGCGGTTCGCATCTCGGACCCGGTGGCTTACACCTCACGCCGGGCGCGTGTGCGTGCGTGCCCAAGATCTCGAGAGGAGAATGGAGGAGAAGGGATTGCGGCGTGACCATCCCCCCTGGGGGGTGATTTCTCGCTTTCTGTCTCTATGTCTCTCTCTGTCTGGCGAGCGCACGCGCCCTATAGTGAAAAACCTCTCCAAAAAAAAAATAAATAAAAAAAAAATTATATATATTTAAAAAAGAATATGCTAGGATCAGTAGGTGGCGTAATGGGACCAGTATGTGGCATAATGGTTATGTTGCTGGACTCCCACGTATTCGATCATGGTTCGAGTCCCAGACTGGAAGATTGAAACTCAAGGCAGGTACATATGCATGTATGCTCTAGATCCTGAGAAGAGAACAAAAGAGAAGAAAATTGCAGTGTGGCCATCCCCTCAGGGGATGATTTCTTACTTGATGTCTCTCTGTCTCTCCAGAGAGTGCATACCACCCTATAGCAAAAGAAAAATCCATTTCAAAAAATAAAAAAAGATCCTCCCTGGGGGTGGGGGGGTGGCAGGATTTCTTGCTTCCTGTCTCTCTGTCTCTGTCTTTCTGGTGAGCACATACGCCCTATATCAAAAACCTCTCTAAGAAAGAAAGAAAGGAAGGAAGAAAGAAAGAAAGAAAGAAAGGAAGGAAGGAAGGAAGAAAGGAAGAAAGAAAGAGTCCTGATAAATAAAAATTAACTGAATCATTTTTCATATATTAGAATTATATATATGTCAAAAGATATATGAGAAATAATTCAAGTCACAGGTTAAGAAAAAACAAGTATTTGCATTTTTATTGTAACTATAATGTCTAATGTTTTCTCCAAATTTAAAAGGATTATTTTCTTGTCAGCCAATACCTGTATTATAATATCAATTTACAAAATTCTACAGTGAGTAAATGCTAATAAGTTTAACCATGGTTTACAGTGCCTAACACAAAATAACAGTAAATCTTGATTCTACTTTGTATCGGACAAGATAATGTTGCCTTTATTTTGAATTATAGGAATAGAATTTTTTATAGTTCTCTACCTAAGTGGTTTAAATAAATTAAGAGAATTTTAATCTTATTCTGTAGAATTATTTTCATTTGTAAAAAGTGAAAACACTCATCACAGTCTCATAAAAATTCAATAAAGCAATTAATCCATTTGTATTTTATATATCTGTATAAAATTGAGAATAAATGCACGACATGCTCTTAAATTTTCACCTCAAAGGATTTGCTCATATCTTAAACTTTTGATTTTAAAAAGATTTTTATCTTTAACTTAGATACTCTAAACCTTAAAATGGATATATAACAATAATGATGGCATCTGGAAAACATTTTTAGCAATAGACAAAGCCAAAAGTCAGTGGAATCCAACATGTGGATAAAATATTATAGCTTTAGCTATGTGGTTAGGTATTTAAATGCCCTTTGGCAGTTGATGCCTTTCTTTTGATATGCAACTTTAGCATGCTCATGCTAATACTGTGTTGATATTTCCAAAACATTAACATTTTGAAATCTATCATCAGATGTCATTATTTCCTAAGATTTCAGTTAGATGGTATTATGTGTGATGAGAGGAGTTCCTTTGTTTATTTTAAACTGTATTATATTTGTGAATTAAACTTCTTGAATACCCACAAATTATATGGCATTAAAAAATTTCAAGTAAATAATTCAGGAAATAGATTTATTCTATGTTATGAAAGTCAAATGCTGGGTATCAGGGTAAATTTAAACCACAAGATCATGAGGAAATAAAATGCAGATATGCTATTCGAGTTTGCCTTTCTAATAAGTGGAAGATTTTCAGACTGCCCCAAAGAGGGAATGGGAAGGAAGAAACAGATGGCATTTAATATTAAGAATAAAATTTGTTCTATAACTTTGAAAGTCTAAATTTTTAGTCCTTTATTTCATTTCCTTTTGAGACTTAAAGTCTTATCATAAAGTCCTCTTATATCTCTTTCTGATATTTCAGTTTTTCTACTCTCTAAATGTGCATGCATATGTACAACTTATTTGTCTGTGTATCTCTATCCATCTATCTATCACCTATAATTTTATCTATCATCTTCTTAGGGTATAAACACAAAAGAAATTGAAGTGAAATATACAATTATCTGAAACTAATTAGAGGGTAGTTCCATGGTTCTGAGCAGAAAATAAAATTCTCTTTTTTGTTTTTTCAACGTTTTGATGTGTTTTCTCTTTTTTCATCCTTAGGCTAATGAAATTTGGTTTGATGAGATTCATTAGTAAAGATACTGTCACTCAATTATCATACATAAAATTCCTATACAGAATATAGAAAAAATAATTTTCATAAAATTAGATGATAGCAGGGCCATTGTATTTTAAAAATATTGTCATATTTTAATTACTTCCAATTAGAAATGTTAATAATCCATGGTTTTCCAATTTGTCTAAAAATTGGACAACATACCGTTAATAAATTCAGCATATTGAGGTAATAAAATCATTAACCTACTGACTATGAAGAACATACAAATAGTACTTTTCCAAAAATTCTGTAAGAATAGAGTTCATCATATTTTGACTATAGTTGTGTGTTTTAATTACTAATTGTTCAAAATACTGTCTTTTAAAAAAACTAGTGATAGGGCATGTGTGCTTACCAGAAAGTGAGAGTGTGAGAGAATGAGAAAGCACCACCTCCCCCCTCCCCCCGCCCCTTAGAGGGAGTGGCCATGCCACAATCTCTTATCCTATATTCACCCCTTGGGATTCTGAACACATATGCACACACCCCCAGCATGTTTTTCAAGCCACCAAGTCCAAGACTCAACCTGAATAGTTGGACACATGGAATTCAGCCACCTTAACTACCCTATCACTGGTTGATCCATAATTACCTAATTCTTTTAATTGTCTATAAATTGGAGACCATCTCACTAAAAAGGAAAATATTTCCACCTGACAAGTGGTAACCTAATTAAGTTAGCAATATTCTAAAATGAACAATAATGCTAAACTATGCTGAACTAAAGGAATGTCTTATAATATATGTTAATATTGCCTACATCATTCCACATTCCATATTTCAAATATGTATTTACAATTTGAATGAACAAGTATTTCTGAACAGCTTCAAAATTAAAGATAATGATAACTTCATCTTGCTTATAAGGATAATATTTAAATTCAATTTCATTTGTATTGAAATTATTTTATATTTTTCTCTTTAAAATATAGCAATACCAATTTGATACACAATCTTTCTGTTTTTAGATAGAATAGTATCTTTAGCCAATGACTGTTTTTTTGTAATGATTTTAGTGTCAAAATTCTTTTTTTTGGGGGGGAGAGGTTTTCGCTATAGGGCGCGTGCGCTCGCCAGACAGACAGAGACAGACAGAGAGACAGAAAGTGAGAAATCACCCCCCCCGGGGGGATGGTCACGCCTCAATCCCTTCTCCTCCATTCTCCTCTCGGGATCTTAGGCACGCACGCACACGCCCCCGGCGTGAGTTTTAAGCCGCCGGTCGACTACGTGGGAGTAATGGCTATGTCGCCAGGTCCGGGACGCGAACCACGGTCGACTACATGGGAGTAATGGCTAGCATAATGGCTATGTCGCTGAACTCTCACGTATTCGACCGCGGTTCGCGTCCCAGACCCGGTGGCTTAAAACTCACACCGGGCGCGCCCTATAGCGAAAACCTCTCAAAAAAAAAAATTCTTAATTGTATACTTGATATACTTGTGAAATCTGTCAGACTTAAAATAAGAGTCATTTGTGTCAACCTTGATTAAACCAAGCCACAGAAGTCCATGAAAGGTTCTTATTCTAGTACACCTGATAGGAAGAAACTTGCACAGACTACTGCAACCTGACATAAGTGCTACTACTGTGAGATCTTTCCAGAATCTGCCTGTTAATTAGCAATTGATGCCAAAGATAGCACCATTAACAAAGGGCACATCAATTCACCTTCACTACTAATCTCTAAATCTTTTCCTCCTGAAGTTTTTGCCTTTAAATATCTGCCTCAGGATTCTAAGACCTCGATAGGCATGTTTAGGGCAACCTGAATATGTTCACCTAGCTTTATGCCAGGTGTAGTTTTCAAACATATGCCCAAATAAACTTCTTTTGCTTTACATGTGTTGACTCAATTTATTTTGTTAGATTGACATACTTATTACTTTCAAATAGTATCCCAAATATATTGCTTTAGAGACAATGTAATTTTACAAGACATTACAATATGATATAGTTAATATTTGGTATATATGCTTTATGAGTAGCTATAATAAGTCTTACAGATGATTTGATAAAACCTAGAAATATAGTAACACTATTCAAGGAAATTTGAATTCATTTTTAAAAATTATATCTAAGAACAGGATGAGACTATGGAAATGGATTCTGACAGTGTGATAGATGAAACACAATAATCCACTCTCACCAAAAAGAACTAAACCACGAGACAAAATACTTTTAAGGGATATAAACTGAAGTAAAAGTGAACAATCAGCAAAAGCTTGCAACTAAGAGGAAAGAGAATCTAATAGTGATAAAGCAAAGCAATAAATCTGGATTCACTCAGAATAATTACCTACCTTTCTGATTTTGTTTTTCATCTTCCCAAGTTGATTAACATTAAATTTGCGTTTTCACAACCTATCAAGTTAGAACATAGTAGACAGGGAAAAGTTAAGGTGAGAAATCAAACAGAGCTTCTCGTGTAAAGCTATATCCTCTTTGTAAAGATAAACTAGAATTATATCTTCCTCACCCTATTCCCAGTTCCTTCATCAGGGAAGTGATAAAGACTGCCTTTTTCCAAATATCTGTATTGTTTAAGAAATAATAGTGCCACCCCCCAATTTGTATCCATAAGCCAGTCTTCACTCAGTACTTCAGTCAGAATTGACAGCAGATAGGTGAGCAAATGCCAGAAAACCTCAAAGTCTACCTTAGAAAGCCAAATGACTTTCTGTTTAATTCTATTAATCTTTAAACTTGACCAAAGGACTTAATAAGATATAGCAGGATGTAACAACAATTGTGCAAATGTTACCTAGGCCCCCAAAAAACTTAGTTCATTCTATAATCAAAAATATCCCTGTCCAGTAAGTTGAGACTGACCAGAATATCTTCCATGTCTGAGGTGATACTGTCAATCATATAAGGTAAAATCACGGACAAATTCTATATCATATATGAATATCGTATATGAATTTTACAGGTATGTAGCAATAACAAATCAGCTATCCCAACACCAAACTACCTCTAGTAACCAAGGTTAGCTTCAGTAATCTGAGAACTACAGATATATAAATGATACTGCTTTAAAGACATCTGGTCTTTTATGATTTATTATAAGCATTACTAAGTGCAATTCATCATGTTTTTAGGACAGACTGACTTTAACAATCTTTCTGGCTGGTATACATTAGGGTTCTCAATTCAGATAAAATAAGTTTAGACAATGGAGTTAGCAAGATAATAAGTAAATAAACAAGCCAATTTCACTTTAGAATGTCTTTAATGATGTATCATTAGTTTTAAATTTCATTAAATTTTGACTATATATAGCTATATCTATAGTATATAGCTATAGATAGATAGATAGATAGAGCTATACATATATCTATACACACACAGTTTAAAATTCCATGTTGAAAAAAAATTGAAAAAAAAAAACACAGATATTAAACCTCAAAGGTTATTTTGAGGAAAAGTATTTGTGTGACTGAGCTGAAAGTTCAAGTAGATTTTTTTTCATAAACCGTACTTTTTCCTAAAAAAAATGAGTGACAAAACTATGGTTATTTAGGCTTGGGTATTTGAAAGACATTTTCTTGAAAATCAATGGAATGAGTCCGTCATTTCAAGGGACTGAACTGTTGTCAACGATAAAATGTTGACATAACGATAAAATGTTGAACTTCTAAGAGCAAGTTAAAATTTAGGGAAACCTGTATGTTATTAAGAGCTTGACAACTTCACAATACTATTGACTTTTCTGATGAGAATGGTGTAGTTACCAAAGAACGTGATTTTGTGATATTTTATAAGAAAATGTCAACATTTGGAAGATTTGCATAATTTATTGAACCAATATTTGCAACTGATCAGTTTGTGATGTTTTCCCTCATTAGGACAACTCATTGCCTCCTCAAAGAAAAGACAAAAGCCCTGTTTACACACAGGATGCAGATCAAATCCTGGGGTAATGAATAGCACTCTACCTGAGAGGTATTGCTGAGTAGCCTGACAATCAGGCTGAGCTACAGCTCTTCTTAAATCAGATAGCTTTGGAATAAGGGGATGAATTATGCTACCTTCAACATCCCTGATATACAATATTATGGAAGAACAGAGACAGGGAAAAGCAGCAAATGCTGCTACTGGGAATATGGAGGAATCAGAGAAACATAGCAGACAGTGGTCCTTCCACATTCTGAAATTTTGCTAAGCAAATATTTTAATAATTTTCCTTCTTAAGAATGGGGAATATCACTTGTAAAGCTTCTGATTCTACTTCATGGGAGTAGCATTGTTGCTCAATATTTTCTTTCGGAGAGTCCGACTTTTCGATTGGGTCATTGGAAAAGTCATGACGTGTTTTTCTATGCAAAAATACACCATGACTTTTTCAGCGACCTAATATTCCTCTTTAGCCACATATGAAATGAGTATGTAGTAACAAATACTCTTTGGAAACTGACCAGCTTTTATAACCTGCTTTTTGCTCTTAGAAGGTTAGTGCCCAGTAATTGTTTTAAATGTTAAAATTTTAAGTCTCATGGTCTTAGCTGATGACTTTGCTGGCAATACATCTCTCTAGAAAATGTAATACATTTTTCTATTTCCCAATTCTATGTGCCATAATTGTGCCTATTGTTCTCATCATATAATCTAATCTGCTTTATTTCCTCATGTCCTCTTGGCATAGAAAGTCACATCTATCAGGTATTTTTCACTTAAAATGATTGTTAAGTTTTTAGTTTCCACGAACCACTCTGCTTCCAACCATTTAATCCAATGAAAAGTTTCTACCAGGGGACCAGCAGTTAGCGTAACGGCTATGTCGCTGGACTCCCACGTAGTCGACTGCGGTTCGCGTCCCGGACCCGGTGGCTTAAAACTCACGCCGGGTGCATGGGCGTGTGTGCCCAAGATCCCAAGAGGAGAATGGAGGAGAAGGGACTGTGGCGTGGCCATCCCCCCTGGGGGGTGATTTCTCGCTTTCCGTCTCTCTGTCTGTCTCTGTCTGTCTGGCAAGCGCACATGCCCTACAGCAAAAAAACCTCTTCAAAAAAAAAAAAGGTTCTACCAGGTATCTCCTTAACTGATTTAGAATTTTAGCAATGGTGAGTTCTGGACACCAGGCATCCTGAGGCTGCAGGCCCAACCCCTCCAGACCTTCCCACATCCCCACCCTTCCTCCTTCTTGGACCTCAGGTTGGTTGTATGGGACTTCAAGAGGAACTTGCACCCCACCCCACCCACAAACCAGATCAAGCCAGCCAGCAGTTCCGGACAGCAGGAGGCCTGAGGCTGCAGGCCCGACCCACCCAGTCCTGTCACTCATTCTCTGGTCCTTCCCCACTAGCCTTTGGACTCTCTGAATTTTGGTGATTTGAAAAGCACATGGCGCGCATTGCGCGCCGCGCGACTTCCTTTTTGTTTTGTTTTTCTTTGCTCTTGAGGTGTTGCTTATTAGGTCAGTTGGAGGCTCACCACTCCGTAGAAACAGGGAGGACTTTGGGCCATCCAGGACTAGTTGGCAACAGTTAATGGTAATTGTGAGCAACCGTTAGGCCAACTATAAGAGAAATCATCTATTTTCCAATTCTGTGCAACTTTTAACACTCAGAGTTACCTTAAATAAGTTAGGAAGCAACATATAGATTACCTGGTGACTAGGAACAATCGCAGAGGCTCAAGAAATATGGGCAACCAACAAAAGGCCTCTCCCTCAAGGGAAATCATCAAGCCTACATTACCCACAGTCAATACAATGGACGTCATGGACATGTCTGATAAGGGATTCAGAATATTTGTAGTGACCAAACTAAATGAGATGGAAGAGAAAAGACACAAGGAGCTCCAGGAGATGAGGAAGTCTTTTCATGACTTGAAAGAAGAAATGGATACCTTAAACAAGAATGAGATGGAATGTCTAGGGCTGAAGAATGTGATACAGAAAATCAAAACCTCCCTTGAAAGTATTAAAAGTAGGTTAGACAAGGCAGAAGATCAAATCTCTAACATAGAAGAAAAAACACCAGACCTAGAAAAAAGTATCAAGAAGATTGAGAAAACAACCATGAAAAATGAAGATAATATACGAGGAATACTGGATACCGTCAAGTGCCCCAACATCCGGATAATTGGTATTCCAGAAGAGGAAGAAAATAATAAGGGCCTAGATAATTTATTCCATGAAATCCTGGAAGAAAACTTTCCAAACCTAGAAAGGCATTTAACTATCCAGACCCAAGAAATACATAGGACCCCAAGTAGAATCAACCCAAGAAGATCCTCTCCAAGGCACATCATAGACAGACTAGCAAAAACAGACAAAGACAAGATACTAAAGTTGACAAGAAGGAAATGTCAAGTTACTTAAAAAGGTCACCCCATCAGGCTAACATCGGATCTCTCGGCGGAAACAATGCAGGCAAGGAAAGAATGGGGAAGCATAGTCAAAGTGTTGAGTGAAAAATAATTTCAACCAAGAATACTACACCCGGCAAAGTTATCTTTCATATGGGAAAAAAAGATAAAAACATTCTCGGATAAACAAAATTTGAAGGAATTTACCAACTCCAGACCGGCTCTTCAAGAGGTTGTGAAAGGAGTACTATACCAGGAAAACTAAAAAATCAGACAGACAGTTACACAAGAACAATAAGCAACCAAGAAAATGGCTCACTTAATGATAGGATCAGGTACGGAAATATCGATAATTACATTGAATGTCAATGTTTTAAATTCTCCAATTAAGAGACATAGACTGGCTGAATGAATTAAAAAACATAAACCATCTATCTGTTGCCTATAAGAAACTCACCATATGGATAAAGACATACATAGACTAAAAGTGAAGGGCTGGGGACCAGCGGTTAGCGTAATGGCTATGTCGCTGGACTCCCACGTAGTCGACCGCGGTTCGAGTCCCGGACCCGGCGGCTTAAACTCACGCCGGGCGCGTGTGCGTGCGTGCCCAAGATCCCGAGAGGGGAATGGAGGAGAAGGGATTGCGGCATGGCCATCCCCCCTGGGGGGTGATTTCCTGCTCTCTGTCTCTCTGTCTCTCTCTGTCTGTCTGGCGAGCACACGCGCCCTATAGCAAAAACCTCTCCAAAAAAAAGAAAAAAAAAAAAGTGAAGGGCTGGAAAAAGATATTCCATACAAATGGAAATCAAAAAAGGGCTGCAGTAGGGATAGTGATCTCAGACAAAATAGGTTTCAAGACAAAGACTGTCAGAAGAGACAAAGAAGGGCATTATATAATAGTAAATGGGGTAATCCAGCAAGAAGACATAACCCTTATAACTATCTATGCACCCAACTCAGGTGCACCTAAATATGTGAAGGAAAGACTGCTGGAGCAAAAAGGAGAGATGGGGAGAAACACTATAATTGTTGGAGATCTTAACACCCCATTATCTACTTTAGACAGATCTTCTAGACAGAAAATAAATAGAGCAATAAAGGACTTAAATGATACTATAAATCGAATGGGCTTGACAGATATCTATAGAACTTTCCACCCTACATCCACAACATATACATTTTTCTCAACCCGGCATGGAACCTTTTCAAAGATTGAGCATATGTCAGGACACAAATAAAGCCTTTACAGATTCTAAGTCATAGAAACTATATCCAGCATCTTCTCTGACCATGATGGAATTAAACTCAAGATTAATTTCAAGAAACAACCCCGAAAATAAACGAACATATGGAAACTGAACAACCTACTTCTGAATGACTGTGGAGGGCATTGCATATGAAAGCCATCTTGGGAGCTTCTTGAGAACTGTCTGCTATCTTAAAAATCTTAGGCTTCACTTCCTCATTGAGCAAACCATGTCTCAGAAATCATGTAACCAACTGTTGCTAGACAATGGTAAATCCACCCACATCAATAATTGGCTCATTCTGTTGTATTTCATTTCGGGCAACCAATCGGTGTGCCCACCAGCCTGTATATAAAGCACAGTTTGCTCTGCAATAAACAGAAGACTTAATCAGCACCTCATCTTGTCTCCACTCTGTGTGTCAGTAAGAGCTTTACCAGCCTAAACACAAAGGATCCCCGTTTTCACCATCCTCACCCAGATACCCATTCCACCGTCCTGCGGGTCGGGGTAAGTGGCGCCCGGATGTGGAGCCTTGGGCCAAGAGGATCAAGGTGAAGTGCACCAGAAAAAGCCTGGCCAGGTAACAAGTAAGGAAGGGACGGCGCAAAATCGGTCCGGTAAGTAATAAAGAGATTACTTGCTACCATTTTAGAGTGCAATTATGGGACAGCAAATGAGTAAGCATGAATTATTTGTTCAAGGGCTTAGTGATGTTCTTAAGACACATGGAGTTAAAATTAGAATCAAACAATTACTTTCCTTTTTTGACTTTCTAAAAGAGGTGTGCCCCTGGTTTCCTCAAGAAGGCACTATTGATGAAGCAAGGTGGAAGAGAGTAGGTGATGCTCTAAAAGACTACTATGTCGCATTTGGCCCAGAAAAAGTCCCAGTAATAGCCTTTTCTTATTGGAGTTTAATAAATGAAATTATTGGGTTCCAGCCAACAGACCCCAAAATTGCTACAGTAGTTGAGGAAGGGGAACAAATTATGCAAAAAGAAAAATTTTGGGAATTAATTAGTAACAACGTCATAAAAACTACAAAAAACCCAAAAACAAAACAAAAATAATTTCTCTAGATAGTAAAAAAAAAAACAACAAACTTTAATAAACAATCAAATGTTAGGCCAAAACAATTTTAAAAATCTAGAAAAAATGAGGAGACTATAAATCCTACAAAACCTCAAAAAAATTATATCCATCCCTTACAAACCTTAAAGTTAATTCAAATAGTCAATTGGCTGATTCTGAGAAAAAAATTTTAGAAACAAAGACAAAATGGCCACCTAAAAAAAAAAAAAAAAAAAAACTCTAAAAATAGAGGCTGCCAAATACAACAGTTCAAAATGGCCACCTGAAAAAAAACTTCAAAAATAAAGGCTGTTGAGTACAATAATTCAAAATGGCCACCTTTCAAAAAAACGACCTCCATCTTATGACTCAGTTGCATCTGCGCCATCTTTGACATGTAATCATTCTTGCCATAAAAAGACTATTCCGCCATCTTTGGCAATGCCTGTTATTAATTCCAGGGCAGAGGTTCGGGCTAAGATTAAACAACTCAAAAAATATATTCAGTTAAAAAAAAACATCAAAAATTAATATCATGATTTAAAAAGCTGAAAGTGGATAAATCTAAAAATACAGCTTTCTCATACTCACAAAATCGCTGTCAGTCCACCTTTACTCCTAGTGCAAAACTTAAACCAGCTGAAAAATCACAACCACTAATAAATCTCTATAAACAAAAAGTCTTTCCAGTGACAAAAGACACAGATACACAAGGACAAGCATGGCGTCATGTACGTGGCTTTAATTTTAACATTATAAAAAAAATTAAAACAGCAGTTGCTCAATATGGAGCTACAGTCCATATACTTTAGCCATAGTTGAGTCAGTGGCAAATAATTGGCTTACACCAATAGAGTGGCAAATATTGGCCTGTGCTACACTCTCTAGAAGAAATTACTTACTTTAAAAATCAAAGTATATACAAATTTACAGAGAGCTTGCATGCTGTAATGCCCAGGCCAACAATGGCTGGACAACAAAAATGTTATTGAGTAAAGGCAATTATACAAATAATAACAATCTAATACAATATAGTCCAGGGCTATTTACTCAAACTTATACAGCAGCTATGAGAGCTTAGACAAAACTTCCTACTCAAAAAAATTTGACTAATACAAATACTGACTTTGTTAAACAATTGGCATTCCAACAAAGATTGACTGTGGCCGCTGCCCTTCAAGACTATACTGTTCTCCAATTCCTTACTCATAACAACAATGACAATACAATAAATAACAAAATTACTTGCTACAATTGTAGTCAGTCTAGACATTTTACAAAAAAGTATAAGGTAAAAAACGGTAGTAATCAACAACGACCAAATCAACTTCCTAACTTGTGCAATAAATACATAAAGGGACGTCACCCTCCTAATAAATATAAATCCAAATTTAATGTCCATGGTAGAACAATTAATTAAGATCAGAGAAACGGGAATAGGGGGCTGCCTTAAGCCCTCAGACCTAAAACAGGCTTTTAAAACGCTTAAGTTTGTTCTGTAAACAATAACAATTTATTTCAGACCTTTCCAAAACTATGCCATAAAACACAGTACTAGTCCTCTATTCCACCACCTACACAGTGCTTTTTATTCTCCCTCTAATTAAACAAGTTACATTTACACCATTCTCAATATCAGCTCAGCTAGTTGAGCTGCCAACAGTTGTTGCAATTTTCTCTGCTTTCCCTTGACCTTGTATACTAATAGTGCTTATTTCACTATATACGTACTATTTCTAAAAACTGTGGCACAAATTAAACAAGTTTCTCAAGTCACACAGTTTTTCCTCCAATTACAGTCTCTCATTAAACATCGAGAACTGTCTTTTTATATTAGCCATTTACGTACACATATAAATTTGTCTGGCCCTTTAACTGAGGGTAATCGTTGTACTAATCTGGCCACAAAATATTCTCTTTTAGTTCATACTCAAATTGACACAAATCTTTCAAATACTGTTACTACCCATCAATTACATCATTTAAATTCTCACACCCTTCATCTCATATTTAAAATTACTCAAAAACAGGCCCAACAAATTATAAAACAATATCCGGCCTGTCTTACTCTTTTGCCTACACCACACTTAAGTATTAACCCTAGAGGCCTTATGCCTAATGTTTATGGCAAATGAATGTCACTCATGTTACAAAATTTGATACTCTTAAATACGTGCATGTCACTATTGACACCTTTAATAGTTTCATTTTTGCTACGGCACAAACCAAAGAGGCTAGTAAACATGTTATTTCTCATATTCTTGCCGCGCTCTCTGTTCTAAATAAGCTTCAACAAATTAAAACTAATAATAGCCCGAGATATACCAAAAACAATTTTAGCTCTTTTTATAAACAACTCCATATTAAACATGTCACGGGGATTCCATACAATCCCCAGGAACAAAATATTGTTAAACGTGCTCATCTTTCCTTAAAAAATACTCTCCAAAAATTAAAAAAGGGAGAGATTTTACAAATTGAAAGTTCACCAAAAAACCTTCTAACACATACACTTTTTGTCCTAAATTTTCTAACACTAAATAAAAATAGACACTCAGCTGCTAAACGCTTCTGGCATTCAACTACCAAAACAAAATTTGCCACAGTTTTATAAAAATATCCACTAGACAATACGTAAAATAGTCCAGACCCTGCCCTCATATGAGGTAGAGGGTCTGTCTACATTTATTCCCAAAAAATAAATGCTACTCGTTGGCTACCAAAAAAATTAGTCAAACAAATTAATTCAAATAATAATAATTCATCCAAAAATAATAAAAACCCTGAGAAACCTCTTTTTTCTTCCACAAATAAACAAAATAAAAATTCTTCTTAAATACCTAATATTATATTACCTCTTCAACACTATCGCTGCTAGTTTTAGCCCTAGCAATTACCTCTTCAACACTGTCACTACTAGTTTTGACTCTAGCAAAACTCAAAAGTTCCTTAAAAAAAATGCTCCTTATACATGTACAGGTAGTAAAATCACCCATCTTTCCTTCACAGCACTCTCAACAGTCACATGTTCTAGACACACTGCATATCTCCAACAACCCCCTACTTAGTAGTACATTAATACACCCACTGTCTCATCCTCTTCTACACCTCCTCAATACACCTGTACAATTTTCAAATCCACACTTCACGTCTCTTACTATAGTCACCACCACATGCATTCACAAAAACAAAGCTTATTTCACAACTACACAAATTAAAACCTTTTCAAAATCAACAAAAACTTCAGGCATCTCGAGCCGCTATAAAAAATCCTACACACTTAATAACCAAAAAAAAACCCTTTGTTAAAACTTAACTGCTCCTCCCCACATCTCTAATAGGAGTGGACCTCAAGACCAATTAGACTCCCTTACAAAACTAGTACTCCAAAATAAATGTGGGTTAGACCTCCTCTTGGCAAAACAGGGGGGTCTCTGTCTTACTTTCAAAAACACTGCTGTTTTTACGCCAACAAGTCCAACATCATTCTTAATAAGCTCAATCAACTACAAAAAAATCTTCTTAAACAAAAAAAACAACTCACCAATAATCCCTTTTTAACTACATAAAATAGACTCCTCCCCATACTACTCTCCATATTTGGCCCAATTCTAATTTTATTAATTGTTTACTCTTTGAGACCTATACTCTTTAATAAACTCATGACCTTCATAAAACGTCATATCAATAACTCCATAAAAATACAGCCTATCCAAGTCCACTACCACAACCTAAAAATAGAGTATCAAAAAGCCTAAACATTACTCCTGCCTGAGGCACTAAATCAGTTAGCTAAAGATGGGTAAAAAAGTCTGAGCCTATAATAACTATACAGTCCTCCCACCTAAGACAAAAAACCCATCAAAGCTATAAAATTCTCCAATGACGAGTAAAAATAGACATATGGCTCAATAAACGACTCTAACCTAAGACAAACATAATTCCCCCAGACTTTTCTCCTCTCTTTGAAAAAATAAAAAAGGGGGATATGTGGAGGGCATTGCATATGGAAGCCATCTTGGGAGCTTCTTGAGAACTGTCTGCCATCTTAGAAACCTTAGTCTTCACTTCCTCATTGAGCAAACCATGTCTCAGAAATCATGTAACCAACTGTTGCTAGACAATGGTAAATCCACCCACATCAATAATTGGCTCATTCTGTTATATTTCATTTCGGGCAACCAATCGGTGTGCCCACCAGCCTGTATATAAAGCACTGTTTGCTCTATAATAAACAAAAGACTTAATCAACACCTCATCTTGTCTCCACTCTGTGTGTCAGTAAGAGCTTTACCAGCCTGAACACAAAGGGTCCCCGTTTTCACCATCCTCACCCAGATACCCGTTCGACTGTCCTGCGGGTCGGGGCAAATGACTTCTTCACTACTGAAGAAATTAAGGCTGAAATCAAAAAAATTATGGAAACAAATGATAATAAGTACACAAGTGTCCAGAATCTATGGGACACAGTAAAAGCAGTCATAAGAGGGAAATTCATAGCAATTAGTGTGCATAAGAAAAGGATGGAAAGATGGCAAATAGATAACTTATCATCATGCCTCAGGGAATTGGAAATACAACAACAAACAAACCCCAAAAATGCCAGGCAAAAAGAAATAATAAAGATTCAAGCAGAATACATGAAATAGAAAATAAACGAACCATACAGAAAATAAATGAAAGCAAAAGCCGGTTCTTCACAAAGACTAACAAGATCGACACACCATTGGCTAGACTTATCAAGAAGAAAGAAAGAAAGAAACCAGGTTAATCAAATATGTGATGAAACAGGCAAAATTACAACAGACATAGCAGAAATATAAAACATCATTAGAGGATACTATGAGTGATGATATGTCAACAAACAAGATAACTTGGAAGAGATGGACAAATTCCTGGATGAATATAATCTACCAAGATTGAATCAGGAGGATTCAATCTGAATAGACCCATAATAAGCCAGGAGATTGAATCAGTAATAAATAATCTCCCAACAAGGAAAAGCCCAGGTCCAGACGGCTTCACTTCTGAATTCTACAAAACTTTTAAGGAAGAGTTAACCCCTATCCTAGTAAAATTATTTCTAAAGATTCAAAAGGAAGGAAACCTTCCGAATTTATTTTATGAAGCCTCCATCATCCTCATCCCCCAAACAGATAAGGACATGACAAAAATGGAAAACTACAGACCAATATCATTGATGAACATAGATGCAAAAATTCTCAACAAGATACTTGCAAACCGTATCCAACAACATATAACAAAGATTATTCTTCACGACCAGGTAGGTTTTATACCAGGGATGCAAGGGTGGTTCAATATACACAAGGCCATAAATGTAATACACGAAATTAACTGAAAGAAAGATAAAAATTATATGATCATTTCAATTGATGCGGAGAAACTATTTGATAAAATACAATATCCTTTTATGATTAAGACCCTCAGTAACATTGATATAGAAGGGTCACTTCTGAACACAATGAAAGCCATCTATGAAAAATCTACAGCTAACATTATACTGAATGGGGAAAAGCTGAAAGCTTTTCCAGTAAAAACGGGTACTAGGCAAGGCTGCCCACTTTCTCCACTGCTCTTTAATATAGAACTGGAAGTCTTAGCTAATGTAATCAGAGAAGAGAACAATATAAAAGTCATTCAAATAGGCAAAGAAGAGTTGAAAATATCTTTATTCGCAGATGACATGATGGTATACTTAGAAGACCCAAAGGTCTCCATGAAAAAACTTCTTTAAGTAATAAGTGAATACAGTAAAGTGGCAGGATACAAAATCAATATCCAAAAATCTATAGCATTTCTATATATGAACAACAAGTTGAACGAAGTAGAGCTGAAGAAAGGAATCCCTTTCACCATAGCCACAAGATGTGTAAGATACCTAGGGATAAACCTAACTAAGAAAGTCAAAGACCTTCATAAAGAAAACTATGAAAATCTTAAAAAAATATATTGAAAGTGACATAAAAAAGTGGAAGGACATCCCATGCTCCTGGATTGGAAGAATTAACATAATCAAAATGGCTATTCTACCCAAATTAATCTACATGTTTAATGCAATTCCAATCAAAATACCAGAAATATTCTTCACAGATCTAGAAAAGACAATCATAGAATTTGTCTGGAATCATAAAAAACCTTGTATTGCAAAAGCAATCCTGCACAAGAAGAATGGAGTAGGGGGCATATCACTCCCTGATTCCAAGATATACTATAAAGCTGTGGTCATCAAAACAGCATGTATTGGCATAAAAACAGATATGTAGACCAATGGAATAGAATAGAGACCCCAGAAATAACCCCCAAAGCTTACAGCCAACTGATCTTTGACAAAGGATATCAGTCAATCCATTGGGAAAAGGAAAACCTCTTTAGTAAATGGTGCTGGAAAAACTGGGTATCCACCTGCAGAAAGATGAAACTGAACCCCCATCTTTCACCATTAACAAAAATCAACTTAAAATGGATCAAAGATCTGAACCTAAGACCTGAAACAATAAAACTACTGGTAGAAAATACTGGGGAAATTCTGGGAGACATTGGAGTAGGCAAAGACTTCTTAAATAAGACTCCCAAAGCACAGGCAATAATCCCTAAAATAGACAAGTAGGACTATACAGACTAAGACGTTTCTGCACAGCAAAGGACACATTAACAAGTGTGAACCAACAACCCTCAGAATGGGAAAATGCTTTTTGTTAAATATGCCTCAGACAAGGGACTGATAGCCAGAATACACAGGGAACTCAAGTGCCTTATGCGAAAAAAAAAAAAAAAAAAGTGATTAACCCAATTAAAAGATGGGAAAATGAGCTGAACAAAAATCTCTCTAAGGAAGACATACGAACAGCCAAAAAGCATATGAGGAAATGCTCAACATCCCTCATCATAAGGGAGATGCAGATAAAAACCACAATGAGATACCACCTAACCCCTGTCAGAATGGCAAGGATTAATACAAAAAGTGATAAGTGTTGGTGGGGATGTGGTGAAAAGGGAACCCTCCTTCACTGTTGGTGGGAATGTAAACTGGTTCGACCACTTCGGAGAACAATATGGAGGTTCCTCAAAGATTTACAAATAGAACTACCATTTGATCCAGCAATCCCACTTCTGGTTATCTACCCAAAGGACAGGAGAACGCTCAGTCGGAAAAGTGCTTGCACATCAATGTTTATTGCAGCATCATTCACAATTGCCAATACATGGAACCAAATGTCCACAAACTGATGAATGGATTGGAAAAGTGTGGTATATATACTCTATGGAATACTACTCAGCCATAAAAAATAACAGGACCCTGGCATTTGATAGAAAGTGGTCAGATATGGAGGATCTATTGCTGAGGGAAGTAAGCCAGGCTATGAAAGAAAGATATTGTATGTATCCACTTAATATATACCGACTATCTGCACTCTATGATAAAGAGCGAAATATTGGAGGACATAAAAGCAGTGAAAGTACTTAATGAGAATAAGACAGTGTGGAATGGGGGGGGGGGATGAAGAGAAGAGGATAGAGAAAGATAACAAGAGAACAAATAGAGAGGCAAGACGTTAGTGGGAAACACACATGGCTTATTACCTGTTGATGACATTTGCAGTATTCTCAGCTGGATTGGTCTGAGAAGTATTTTATGATGGGTGAAGTCTTTTACATGCAAAATGAGAAATAGTGATTGACTGTTTAAAAAAATAATTAGAATAATAATGATTGGGAAAAACGTTGAAAAGATATTGAATGATGAAGTGGGGAGATTAATATCTTTGTATTGACTGACATGCATGTCATTCCCTTTTGAAAAAGCAATGTAATACACTGTAAAGTTATATGTAATCCAATGTAATAGAAAGAAGATTATGATGATAATTAAAAAAAAAGAATTTTAGCAATGGTTGTGATTCTTTTGACAGCTAAGGAAATTGAGAGATGAGTTTCTTGATCAAGATCACAAGGCTAATCAGTGACAGATCTGGCAGTGACATTGAAATCAGGCAGTGATCCAGACCCTGCACAGTTAAACAATGTCCTCCAATGCTTCTTTAATGATAACAGTGGTAATCTGACTTCCATAAAGCAGGACAAATGTGAGACTGTGGTTGTCTTCATACCAGCTACAGCTAAGTACTACTATTTGTCAAGGAAGTTCCTCAAAAGCTTTTACTGGAGATTGTTATAATGTGTTATTTTATCTCCTGCCAGGATGCAACTGTCATATTTCTTTTGTTATTATAATTTCTTCAGCTTCAAGGAGTTGTAACCTATTTTTAAAATGTTAACTGTGATCACACTGGGGTTATGAAAGTTTAGTCCAGATAGAGAAATGATTTTCTTTCACCATATTGCCATAAAGATCTGAGAATGTGCTGCTTATTTAAAAGAAAAAAGTGTATGCATATTTACAAAGTGTTATCAAGATGTGTTGAAATATTAGATTATATTTGAAAAGACCTCAACCCCTACTTGTGAACCTTTCTATATACGCATTCAAGATTACATTTCTGTTTTACCACCGGTGCATAAATTAATCCAATGTTAACAGGAGAAATAAATGGAGGAAAATTGAAACAAAACTTAAAATTCAGGGGACCAGCAGTTGGCTATGTCTCTGGACTCCCACGTAGTTGACCACAGTTCGAGTTCCGGACCCGGTGGCTTAAACTCACGCTGCGTGCATGTGTGTGCGTGCCCAAGATCCCGAGAGGAGAATGGAGAAGGGATTGCTGCGTGGCCATCCCCCCTGGGGGTGATTTCTCGCTTTCTATCTCTCTAACTCTCTCTCTCTGTCTGTCTGGCGAGCGCACGCACCCTGTAGCAAAAACCACTCAAAAAACAAAACAAAACAAAACAAAAAAACCTTAAAATTAAGCTGCTACAGTATAACACAAGCAGCTTATTTTTCTATTCAATATTGTTCTTCCCTTGAAATACACCATCCACACTAGCTCCCAGGCTAGTGTGCTTCATGGTGCTTCTCAACTAATCATCTAGTAAAAGAAGCCCCCTATACTTCGAATGTTTCCTCAGCAAAATGCACTGGTCTTGTTTTCTAGCTTTATTATCTTCTAAAGTATGAAAAGATAATGTATGATTAATTTATCTGTAGTAATGGGCACATGGATACTAAGACTAAATGTGTGTTCTTTTCCATCAATATCTAATCACATGTTAATAGGGTTTACTAATTTTCTGAGTCTATACCCCAGGGTATTGATATAAAACTAAAATAACAGATAATCTTCAGCTTAATAGGATAAACAATTTAAGAAAACTAGACTGAATATAATCTAAATCACTCTGTGCATGTAAAGTCTATTTCCACATTTTTGAGACAGGAGGGAATTGAGGCGAGGGACATTCCAAACACTTAAAACCTGACAGAAAAGAAGTGGCTGAGAGACTGGGCCTGAACCCTGACTGGGCCTTTCAACCAAGACGGACCCTGGAAGACAGCTGCTTAACCTTAAGACTCAGCATATGCTCCTGCATGGTATGAGCACGCTAGATGACACTCCCACCCGCACCATGCCAGTTTGGGATAACCATGGCAATGGCTGGAACTATCCTTAATACTGCCAGAAAATGGGAGAAGCAGTGGGTCCAGGAAAACTACAGACCCTTTCCTAGAAAAGATATTAATAAACTGCCCCTCACTTAGCCTGGCATTAAGCCAACCATGTAAGCCAGACACCCACAGTTCGGGGCTACCCTGCCTGGGAGGTAGCCTTTCTATCCTTCCTCTTAGAGGAAGGAATGGAACTCTTCACCCGTCTCCTGTCACGGGGCTGCTCCCCTGTGGCACTGTCTGGTCTATACTCAATAAACCCGCTTTGGCCCACCCTCAGAGGCTCACTGTGGGATTCTGTCCTGTATGAAAGCCAAGGACCGCAAAGCCCAAGAGAGACAATTACTGGCTGAGTCTCCCCAGCACCTTTCTGGGTTACCATGAAGGGATGCTGGGGAGTCTCCAACCTGCCCCCAGTGGAATCTGCGCAGTACTAAGCGGCTGCGAGGACCGGTGAGTCCGCGAGGGAACGTTCCCTTCCGTGTCTTTCTCTGTTACCCTTTCTGACCTCTCAAGTCCGTGAAAGGAAGTGGTTCAGCTAGCTCCGAGGCCTACCCGAGGCCGCTCGGTCCTCCATAACACCACATCTGGGACGCGGGTAGGGAGCTCCGGCTGAGACGCCGTGTCCCACGCACGTGAAGGGGCTTTGTTAGTTGTGAGCCCACACTGGGCGGAGCCCAATACACCACATCCGGGACACTGGCCGCGGTATACCACATCCGGGACACTGATCCAGAGTATCCCACGTCCGGGACACTGGGCGGGAGGACTCCGTGTGCAGGACATCTGTGCTGAGAGACGCCTTCCTGTTTGGCTTGGCCTTGAGTTAAGACGTGGTTCCCGCGGACCCTGATTGCATCAGATCTGAATGCCAGGTAGTTTTACAGCCACCACTCTGGCTTTTTGTTCGGTCTCACAGTTTCAATCTTCATTTTATTTCCCACATCTCAAGGATAAGGCCTTTGGCCCCGTGCCTCTGAATTTATCTGCTAATTCTGTGTGTCCTTGTGGGGACAGAGAGGGCCCTGCCTCCTATGTGCCTCCACCGGATTATTTTGGGTAGGAAACTTTTACCCAAAAGAGACCCTTTCCGTATCTCCCTTTTAGTCTTCCTAAATCACTGAATCTGTTGCTAGAAAGTTAGGAAGAATTTGGCCTCCTGATGACGCAGGAACGCGGGGGCTCAGGGATGCCATTGGGCCCACACTCACAGTGAGATGCGGGTTCTTGTCCCACGCTTAGGGAGTGTTAGTCATGGACACAGAGAGTAGGTATGGCGAATCGGGGAGTTTATTAAAGGAGAGGGAAGGAAAATCAGCTCCCAAGAAGATAGTCACTGGATGAGCCTCCCTGGAGAGGTTCTGGAAAATGGGTTGCCAAGAAAGAAATGTGGTGAAGGGTTTTTATTTGGGTCAGGAAAGGCTTTGTCTGAACTTGTTCTATGTGGGGCATGTGTATGCATTTCCCTCCTGGTGGGGAGGGGTATGTGCTGGGTGGGTCCAGTTATTCTCTTAATTTTGGAGTGGGTATGAAGATAAGGAGATTCTTTGTCTAGAAGTGTTGGGCTGTAAAAACCGTTATCTTATCCTCTTCCTGGAATGTGATGGGGCCTGGAAAAAGCCTTGATTTTGGGTCCAGGTCATTCTGCGTAGGTCAGTCACTGAGCCACTGCTGCCTCCATCTCAAAACTTAGCCATTTTGGGGACCAGCAGTTAGCGTAATGGCTATGTCGCTGCACTCCCATGTAGCTGACCGTGGTTCGCGTCCCGGACCCGGTGGCTTAAAACTCACGCCGGACGCAGTGTGCGTGCGTGCCCAAGATCCCGAGAGGAGAAGGGATTGCGACGTGGCCAACTCCCTGGGGGGTGATTTGTGATTTCTCGCTTTCTGTGTCTCTTTCTCTCTCTATCTGGCAAGTGCACATGCCCTATAGCAAAAACCTCTCCAAAAAAAGGAAAAAGAAAAAAACTTAGCGATCTTGTAATTCCATATGAGTACATACCCTAGCTATATTTTTAGAGTTTTTATGTCCTATCTCACTGAGTAAAAGTAAGAGGTCTCTGTGATATGTTTGTTTGTTTATTTGTTTTAATTTGGGCACCTAAGCAAGTGCTGCCTCCAAGTACTTTCAGTTACTTCAGTAGTGGTTTTTGACATTGCAGAAACTGAAAACCCCAGCAGAGTTAGTTAAAGAAATTTATGACTCCCATAACCAGGATATCATCTCTCAGCTTTTTAATCTCAAACTGAACTGAGGAACATTCAGACACCTAAAACCTGGCAGACAATTGTCTGAGAGACCGGGTCTGAACCAGTTGCAATGAAAATGGTGTCTGGAAGGACCAATGCCTCACCTTTGAACTCTTTATACCCTCATTATGTGATATTAGCATGCTAGATAACATTCCTACCTGTGCCATGAGAGTTTCAACAACCATGGCCATAACCAGAAAGTGGAAGAAACAGTGGTTTCAGTATAGCCTCTGTCCCTTTCCTGGAAAAGTCATGAATAAACTGCCCCTCACTTAGTTTGGCATTAAGCCAAGCCATAAAAGGCAGACTCTCACCAAAGTTTGGAGCTGCCCAGTCTATGAGGTAGCCCTTCTATCTTTCCTTTTGGGTAATAGTTCTACCCTTTCCTTATGGAATTGTTCCACCTATGGCGTAGTCCTCTCTGTAGACTTTCCTTAATAAACCTGCTTTCACTCTCCCCCAAAGGCTCACTTTTGAATTTGTTTTCTAAGCAAAACAAAGATTTTTCACAGTTTGGGTAGAGATACCCATGGGTTGATTCTCCCCGACAATATTTCTAATCATTCTTAGGTTAATTAAGAGTAGCTCTCCCAGGTATTCATCAGCTTCCATATGTATGCAATAATTTGCACTACTCTTTAAATGAGTAGATGAAATCACATTGTGTATAAAGGGTTAAAATTAATTTGAAATTAACTCGTAATTTACCTTGTATTTTTTAAACATAAGCATACAATACAATAAATTATAAATGATAAGTTTTCAAGAGTATATATGTAATATTTATAAATGTAATAAAGAGGTATGTGGAATTAAAAACAGGTATTTAGTGTGTGTGTGTGTGTGTGTGTGTGTGACCTTAAAGGAGGGTGATTTGGGAGATTGAGGGTGGCACAGGAGTAAAATGTGATGCTCTATGAGGCAGGCCCACATGAAAAAGTTGCCAGTTTGCAGCCAGAGACCTTCCTTAGTACCCTGGACATATGTGTTACCATGATGCAAGATAAACTGAAACTAGGAGTGGGTGGTATTTTTAATACCTTCTTGGGGTTCTCTCTTTCTTTTACTCTCTCTCTCTTCCTCTAACAGCAGTGTACTTAGACCCTCTAAAATAGGGCCCCAAAACTTAATTTTATTGAAATATAATAACTGATTTTTAACATATTGGTTTTATAGAGAGAGAAAAAGAAGAAAAGAGAACAAAGAGAAAAGAATCCTTACAGCCTCCTTTTCTTGAATTTTAAGTTTATTTAAGCAGTATTTATTTCACAAATATTTATTATGAATATTGATTTGTATAGCAAATATTAAGCGCCTGTTATGCTATTAAAAACAAAATATACAGTTAAAATTATTTTGTGTTCAATACATAGTGACAAACTGTCCTAATTTTGAAACTGAAAATCTCGCTCCTGGGAAACCCCTCAGTCTGAGGCAAACCCCACACTTAACTATTGGCACACCCACCTCTAATAATCAGAACATTATGGCAGGAAAAAAATTAGCTTCAGAGAACTATTGCATACCAAGAAATACTTTTTTATGATCTAGAATTGGTGTCTTATGGGTTAATTTGCACCATAGACATGCTTTGCTTGGTGTACCATCTCTTGTTACATAACAAATTGCCCCAACATTTGCCATCTTAAAACATTTATCCATTATCTTATAGTTTCTAAGGGTCTGGAATCTGGGTATGACATGAGGCTGTTGGACCGAAGGCCTCAGCTCTCTCCCTGCAAATAGTAAGAGTCAGTCCTCACCTCTTTGTTTAATGTTCCTCTCCAAAAGGTCAGTTTCTCCTCTCAAAAGCAGCAAGAAAGCAAGTCTGCTAGTAAGAAAGAAGTCATGGTCTTATGTTGTCTAATCATGGAAGTGATTTGTTGTATTCTATTCACTAAAAACAAGTCACTAGGTTCAGTCCACACTTGAGGAGGGAATTACACAAGGACAAGATAGGAGGTAGGAAACAACAGAAATTATCTTAATGTCTGCCATCCTTGGTTTCAGGGTGTCTAAGATAAATTACGTGCATAAATGGGTAGACATTGGGGTATCAGCAGTTGGCATAGGGTTATGTCACTGGACTCCCATGTAAATGACCACAGTTCAAATCCAGGATCCAGCAGCTTGAAACTCATGCTGGGTACATGTGCATGTGTGCCCAAAATCTCTAGAAGGGAATGAAGAAGGAATTGCAGCATGGCTATCCCCCCTGGGTTGGGTAATTTCTTGCTTTCTGTCTCTCTGTCTCTCTCTATCTCTCCAGTGAGTGCACACATCCTATAGCAAAATCTCTCGCAAAAACAGACATTTATATAGATATAAATCTATAGAGAGATATATTAAATGCAGAGAAATGTAAGTGTAGAGTATTACAGGTGAGCATTCTTTCAATCAGTTAGGAAGTTATAATTAACTCCTTAGTTAATCATAAATTTCTGACCTCTATCACTATAGACTATTTTCACCTCTTTTTGGTCTATATATATGAGCAAAATCTCAAAGTTTTCTTTTGTTTCTAGCTTATTTTTTCCAATTTTTTAAGCTCCTTATGCATCTCATATGTTGGGTCATCAGAAAATTCATGACATATTTTTGTTTTTCTATGCAAACGTGTTATGACTTTTCAAATGACTCAATATATCACCAGTTTATCCTTTCTATTGCTGTATTTGCTGTATTCATTTATATGATACAGTGATATATTCTTCTATCTCAATTAAAGAATAAATTTTATAATAAGCCATCCTGCACTATAAGTTTTTATATCTCATTTTCCTTTGTTAACCTTTTTTATTCCCTACTTCAATCCTTCTTTGCTTCTAGTTCTTTCATATCTTCATGGTACCCTAGACTTGATTCAAAGGTACAGTCTCAGTAAACTTATTTCCACAAGATGTTCATGATTTAATGTTATTACCTTTATAGAATTTGCACTGTCTAAACTTGAAAAGGAATCTTTAGAATAATCTCTATATTTAAATGGAAGCATCTCCTAGGTAAGATAGTAATTTGATGATGGGGTAGGGGTGTTATCTGATAAAAACACACAGAACACAACACATTCCCACCATTTAATGTAATGATTATAGATTTCAAAATCATATGTTACAGTTGAGAAATAATTTCTTCTACAGAGTACCAAATGGAACTGTGATTTGAGATGATAATGTGATATCAAATTCTTAAGCAAATACTATAAATTCAAATGTCCATTCACTGAATATATATTTTTCAGATAGGATGGAATAAAACAGCAGAGATGCACACATACAGTCTTAGAAATGAGATGTGCTTGAAGCATAAAGAGTGTTGAAGGAGAAAAATCAATGAACTGCAAATTCAAGATAGTCATTAGAAATATTTTCTAGAAATTCTAAACCCTTTAAATTCTTTCATAGCATATTAATATATTAAAGGTATTATAAAACTTAAAAAAATATTCCTTTGAAAAATACTGAAAATCTTTTTACATGCTCTCATATAGTATTGGTAATTTGGAGTGAGCCTATTTCAACCAGATTCAGCAGTTCTCATCCCCAGTTGAGGAGCCATATCCATTTTTATCTTAAGACACAGATGTACATGTGTGCTCATTTTCAGAAAAATAAACTGAATATTCATTTATGGGTGTGATAGTTTTCCCATTTAGATATTTGGAATTTCCCATATGTTGAAATCCTTGCTTTATTCTTAGTTTCAGTCACCAATCATGTCTTCCAAATAATCTCAATCAACATGATATGCTGAGGAGGGGAGGAGGGTACTCCCTTGAAGTTATGTGCCACGAGGAAATTTCAACACTTTCACAATCTAGCTCACTTCAAATAAACAAAAAATGGAAGCGGCTCATGCATAATAAATCCCTGCTGGGCTATGCTGTGTTTTTATGACTAATTTCTTTTACTAACCACAGCTTCACAGCCTATGACCCTAAGGCAGCAGGCATCCTTTATCAAAACAAGGGCTTACTGTTAGGGTTGTGCTTTTTCTCATCCACAACTCCCTAGTGACTTGTTCACTGTCTAAATATCGATGCCTTAAAATGACTTAGCAAAAATGCACTTGCACGATTTTTTAAAACCACAAAAGGAATTTTATTTCATTATAAAGTCAAAAAGTAAAATAATAATAAGGATAAGCTTTTACTGTAGAACTGATTTTTTTTTAATCTTCTCTTTTTTTTTTTTTTTTTGAGAGGTTTTTGCAATAGGGTGTGTGCACTCGCCAGACAGACAGAGAGAGACAGAGAGACAGAAAGCGAGAAATCACCCCCCATGGGGGATGGCCACACCGCAATCCCTTCTCCTCCATTCTCCTCTCGGGATTTTGAGCACGCACGCACACGCGCCCGGCGTGAGCTTCTGGGATGCGAACCGTGGTCGACTATGTGGGAGTTCAGCGACATAGCCATTATGCTAACTGCTGGTCCCTGTAGAACTGATTTGACACATTTAATTTTTCTTAACAGAAACAACAGTTCTTGTAGGGATATTGAGGCATTCGTCATTCCCTCATAATTGAGCAGAATGTAACACCAATTCAGCTGGAATTTCTAAATGACTTTGAGGCTAGAAGGGGACTTTGTAGTAAGTACTAAAACCTGGTACTCTTTCTAGCCCATATCTGTTTTCTGACTACTTAACCACCATTGACTCTAGATTTTTTCTTCAGAGACATCTGTCTAACATTTTGTACTTGCTCCATTTTATATTGGCTCTACTAAGTATTATGAATGGCTCTTGAATTTTTTTGCTCTTATAGGAAAAATACGTCTTTGTTTCAGGTGAAATCTACTTATAAAAATACAGTGAGGTTTCCATCAAAACCAGGAATGTTGGCCATTGAGCTTTTCTCACTGTGTAACTGGCCCAATAATGGAACTTAGGTTGTTCTCAATTTCAAGTAAACCTCTTGAAATTCGTAATTTGTTTTGCTCCTTCAACACTTTCCATGCCTTAAGCATGACATCTTTCTATTTTTAAGGTCTTAAAAAATCTTCAGGGGCCTGCTTATTGTGTAAGAGGGTAACAGAATTGAACTAAAATACTGGATTGAGTGAGCAATGGATAAAAATGTTTGAAGTATCCATTAGTGAAGAAACTGAGCAGGTAGTTAACCTTTCTTTCACTTACATGTCCCTTCTCTTTAGTAGTCATAGATAACATGTAGAATAACGTTTTCCAGCTTTAACATTCTTCAGGATCTGCTTTGCTTTAATCTCTCCCTGGGATAATTGCATACCTCTCCACCTTCAGGATCTTACCTCTGAAAACACAGGATTTTTGTGTTATTTTTTCTTCCTCACTCACTGCTAGGTGGAGCAGAGTTGGACAGCGGTATCCAATCTTTTGTATTATGGATATAATCTGTTCACTTCACCTGGCAATTTATAACAAGGACCTAGAGACATTAATTACATGGCTGCTTGTGCTGGAGCTAAGAGGAAGATCATGTTTTATTTTTCTCATTCATAATTATTTTCCTTCACTGTATTCCTATTGTTTCTATGCCTCTATCTCAGCACTTGAAAACATTTAGCTTATGAGGGCCAGCCTATGATGTAGTGATTAAGGTAGCTAAATCCTATATAGCTAAAAATGCAGTTGGAGGCCCATACTCAGTAGCTTAAAAAATATGCCAGGCACATGTTTGTGCATACACAAAATTCCAAGAGGCAAATGGAGAAGAAGAGATTGTTACGTGGACATCCCCCGGGGATGCTATCTCACTTTCCCTATCATTCTTTGTCTGTCTGTCTCCAGCCAAATGTACATGTTCTGCAGCAAATTTGTAAAAAATGCATTTTGTATTTTATTTTGTTACTTTTTTCTTTCTACAATGGAAAAGAAACTCTTTAAGGTAAGAGCTATGGCTTACTCATTTCAAATTCTGTTATGTGTCTGTGATAGTGTCTAATAAATACAATCCTCTAAATTAAACAATTTTGCTGCTTTTGTGAAATTGCTTTTCTGTCCTCCTTTGTTCTGTTCTTCCCCCTCCCTGTAAGATGTAGTACAATGACCTTGTAACTTAATTCCATTACATTTATTTATGGTCCTTTTCCAGATAACCAAGACCAATTTAAAGTTTGAACATGTTTTCTGCCAACAATTGCTCATAGCTATGAAACTAGAAAGTGTATGATGTCTAATCTATCATTAATAAAAAAATGATCAAACAGCCTCTAAAAATATTATTACTTATTCTCTCAGGTTGGGGCGTTGTTTGGTATTTACCTTTCGGTATGTTCCCAGTTTCCACAGATACTTTTCTACCAACCTGATAGTCAATTTAAAATTTCTCTTGTTCTATAATAATCTTTATACAGTTTAAAATTGGTTTGTCATTTACGTGATTTAATTAGGGCAGTGTTTTCAGAATATGTCAGTTAAGGCTAAACCAATAAGACCACTGTGGTATGGCTAGCCTTGTACCCACTTTTCAATATTTACTCCTTTTTAACTATTCATAGACACACTTTGTGATAGATAATATGTTCTCTAATCTAAAGAACAAAAATTAAACCAAGATTATCTAATGCATCTGAGGCTATGCAGCTATTTAATTGTGAAGTAGTATGGAAAATATTGGTGAAGTCTTTTAAGTCTATGGTATTAATACAGGAATCCGTAGTATTCAAACTACTTAAGAGGACATAGCCTGTCCTCTAGAGTGGACAAAAGAGCACAGTAAATTTAATTGATAGAGCATTTTAGTTTCTTGGTAAGATTAATTGCTATAAGCTCAACAAAATGACATTTTAGACATGAATAGTATCCTAGATCACTTTTACCAATTGGTGTATAAATCATGAACTCTCTTGGCAGCTTTTCATTTCTCTGTTTTGACTTATAACTTCATTTAGTGAAACCAGTGCTAGACTTACAATCATTTCTAACTGGCTTAACAGCAATTTTATAATTTTCTGGTTTTGTGATCTTGCACAAGTACTGTATATTTTGTGTCTCATTTCCTCATTAGAAAAATAGTAGGAATAAAACTTTGCCTGCTTCACAGATTTGTGAAAGGTTCAAATAAAATCACTTATGTGAAAGCCTTTGAACAGTTAGAAAGCCCTATCATTAAACTGTAAAATATTATAATTTTACATTAAATCCTTCCTTGGCACTTAAAATTTCTGTGGGGGTCTATTAGTTCTGATATTTCCAGCTTATAGCATAATTTCAGCCTGTGTCTTTAGCTTGATTTACTTTTCCAGGTGTAACAGCTTTTTGCTAATTTACCTTTTATGGTCAAAAGATCCCAGAAAAAGCTCTGTTTGCTTTAGTGAGATTTGGCTTCCAATTCTCTTTGAGAAAAATACTTTTCAGCCAGGAAAACTCCCAAACTCATTTTACTTCCTTCAGTATTTACCTACCTGCAAATTCTGCTCTTTCCTCTAGGAGAGCCAGGTCAAGCCCAAGCCATGCTACTTCAGAGTGAGATGGCTTTAGTGGATTGCTCTACCTTTCCAGATTCATTTTCTGATATATATATATACATACATATATATATATATATATATGTATGTATATATATATGGTCAGTGGAGAATTCAAGACACATTTTTTGCATAGAAAAATAGAAAAATATGTCACGACTTTTCGGACAACCTAATATACTTAAATTTCATATTAGTTAACATGTAATAAACTTTGTATAGGTATCACTTGTAGTCCTGATAGTATATAATGCTGGTAACATGGCTATTCCAAATTTATAAATACAAGTACTAAGATACCTAGAAGTTAACTTGCCTGTATACATAGAGATTAAGCAAAGATTAAGATTTTAATGAAAGCAGAGTAGCTTTAGCTCTCAGGCCTGTAACCTTTTATGTCATGTTTTCTAAACATACACCTAATAGTAGATACTCCAAAAACATATGAGAAATGAGCCATAAATTTACAATAAACATTAGTTATTTCTACCATTTATTCCATAAATAAAAGTCTTATGAGGGTAGGCACTGCCTTAGCTAGCTCAGTATTATTATCTTTAGAGCCTAGAAAAGAGCCTGGTAAAAATTAATGCTTGATGAATATTTGTTGAAAAAATGAAAACTGGTGTGCTGGGCCTATGAAAATGAAAAAAGTGCATATTTTCTGCTAAGAGCTAGAAATTTTGCTAGATTATATGACTAAGTGATCAATAGAGTAAGGCACCTAGTGTCTTAATTAACTATTATATTGCTAACAAAAATATCTGAGGCAGTGATTTATTAAAAAAAAATTAAGCTTCATTTGGCTTATAATTCTGGGAACTGGAAAGTCCAAGGTCCTGGGGCCAGCATCACACATGGCAAAGAGAAGCAGAAAGGTCAGCAGATGTATGCTGTGAGAGAGACCTAAAGGCAGCTGTCAATTTTATTACAACTAGCTCTCATGAGAAGGTGAACTAACCCCTATTCATGAAAGAACTCACTACATCTTGCCATATAACATTAATTCATTCATGATAGTGATGCCTCCATGATCCAAAAACCACTCAGTAAACTTCAATTCTTAAAAGTCTCACCACCACCCGGACCAGCAGTTGGCGTAATGGCTATGTCGCTGAACTCCTGTGTAGTTGACCGTGGTTCGACTCCTGGACCTGGTAGCTTAAACTCATGCCGGGCATGTGTGCGTGCATGCCCAAGATCCTGAGAGGAGAATGGAGGAGAAGGGATTGTGGTGTGGCCATCCCCACTGGGGGGAAAAAAGTCTCACCATCACCTACACCAAAACACTGGTGACCAAGTTTCAAAACATGAGCCTTTTCAAACAGGAGCCTTTGGGGTGCAACTATTACTAAACTATAGCACTTAATAAATTGTTTGTTAATGTCACTACAGTCCCTCCCACACCCAAATATGAGTTGTCAACTTTGTGACACAGTCTAATGAGCGTTGATAATTTAACTGGACTATCTAAGAACTTAGTGTGTGAGCTCTATATTTTGGGGAATATCAAACCTAGACAATGTAGAGGATAAAGAGAGCAGACCAATGCTACATTTAAGGGTCAAGGCAGTTGCTGTAGGGGTGTAATCAAATGATACTCTGACTTTGTTGGCACAGAGAGCCAGAAGTGAGCTGTGGACCAGAGAGTGCTGGTGGCAGTATGGTATCTTGCCAGTAGAATCACTCTCCTACAGGGGCAAAGAGTCCCAATCTGTGAGAAGCCAGATGTAAAGGGCATCATTTGAGTTTCAGAAGGATTGACAAACCACCTTCTAAAATGGAGATTTATCTATCTGCCTCAGGAACCCCAAGGAAAACCTTTGAAGTGTCCCATTAGAAAGTGATGGTTTTAAATATTTGCCAGGTCAGCACAAGCTTAAAATAGGACCAATCATTCATCTGCTCAAGTAAATTCTTTCTTATTCACTTTATCCTCCTCTCTCCCATAATTGGAGGTAGTTAGAGCAAGAAGTTAAACAAAATGAAGCAGACCAAAAAAAAAAAAAAAAACAAACAAACAACTTTTCCTTCCAAGTGTTGGAGAATACTAACTGCCGGCTAAACGGAAAAGATATATTTTCTTATAATGATTAAGTATTTAATAAACATCTTAGACTGAATATTTTAAATATCTGATTCAGTGCTCTGTTTTGCTACAAGTAATTCTAGGACTCTCAATTACCAAAATATAAACTGAAAAGTGGGCTGGCCCCATAGCCTAGTGGTTAAGGGAACCAATTGACTGCAGTTTGAATTTTGGCCCAAGGTGGCTTGAAAAACACATTAGGCACATGTCCCAGAATCTCCACAGAATGGAGAAATGGAGATGGGATTTCAATGTGACCATGACTTGCCCGGTAATTTTCTTCCTCTTCCTCTGTCTCTGCTTATCTCTCTCATGAGCACACTTGCCCTTTAGCAATTTAAAAAAATAAAAAATAAAAAAAAAGGAAAGACATGAGGTGAGCCCAAATTTGCCCAATAGTACAGGAAGAATATTATCAGCTGGATATATTTTAAAGAGAAAAGGGGAGACAAAAATAAAATTACATCATAATTTATATACTATGTATCCAATTTATATACTATATGTCATACTTCCAGGAGATGCACAAGTATATACTTTCTGAATACACACATACACACACACACACACATATATACACACACACACACTTTCTGACTGTGACTTACATGAGACTCCAAGAGTATATTCTAGAATAACATAAACCCAACATCTAAAATCTAAATGATGACACTTTAACTCTCAATATCCTTAGACTATTATTTTTATTTTGCTTATTTATAAAATCTTACAAAATTCTTGAACAATCAAGACCTATTTTAGTTCTTGGAATGCTTTGTTTGTATTTATTTAAAATTTTATTTTAAAACAGGGATTTTGGTTGTAAGGGAGATGCAGATCAAAACCACAAGGAGATACCACCTAACCCCAGTCAGAATGGCAAAGATTTAAAAAACAAATAATGATAAGTGCTGGAGGGGATGTGGTGAAAGGGGAACACTCCTACACTGTTGGTGGGAGTGTAAATTGGTCCAGCCACTGTGGAGAATGATATGGAGGTTCCTCAAAGACCTTCAGATAGAACTACCATATGATCCAGCAATTCCACTCCTGGGTATCTACCCAAAGGACAGGAAAGCACTCAGTCGGAAAAGCTCTTGCACATCTATATTCATTGCAGCCTTATTAACAATTGCTACGACATGGAACCAACCCAAATGTCCACAAACAGATGAATGATTTAGGCATCTCTTGACTAAAGTGTTCTAGGGAAGACTGTATATTACTATATTCAGTAGTTAGTAGTAGATAATAGTGCATGCAAGATGTAAAGGACTGTAGATTCCGGATATTGCCAGGATGATCTTTTTTTTTTTTTTTTTTTTTTTTTTTGAGAGAGAGATTTCTGCTAAAGGGTATATGCGCTTGCCAGAGACACAGAGAGAGACAGAAAGACGAAAAGTGAGAAATTACCCTCCCACCCCAGGGGGAATGTCCACGTTGCAATCCTTTCTCCTCCATTCTCATCCTGGAATTTGGGGCATGTATGCACACACACACACCTGGCATGAGTTTTAAGTCACCAGATCCAGTACTCAAACCATGTTTGACTATGTGGGAGTCCCATGACAAACTGCTATGCCATCAGCTGGTCCCTTGATGTGTTTTTAAGAACATAATTGGATGTTCATATATATTTTAACATAGTTTAAATATATTTTATCGTTTTCTTAGGCATATTTATTATACCATTAACATGAGCTCTGTGTAGCTAGCAAATATTCATAGACTTTTTTTTTATGGAATCTTCATCAAAAATTCCCTTGGCCTAAGGGAGGCATTTTTAAAATTAAGTAAATATGGATAAGAACTGAAATTTTGCCACTTTAATGGCAGTGTGGTTTTTAACTTTAGTTAATTTGTATGAAAAATAATATAAAAAATAATATCACCTCTTTAGACCGCAGAATCACAGCTTGTAACATATAAGCATCCTTTGTTAATAACAGAATAATTAAAAGTATTTTAAAAACTTTCTTAAACTTACACATTGCAGTTTCATATCCCTTTATTCCTTAGATAAAAGCAAAGTAGCAGAAACCAATTATTCAAAAATAAGATTATAAACTGGCATTCTTCTTGTGTTATGCATACTTCCTTCATAGGCTTATCTTGGCTTATTCTTACTTGGATTTATATTTAAGAAGTTCATATGGTCATAATCAAGTCTAGTTCTCTTTGCTATCCCTTTACTAAACATTATTTTTAAACAATGGTTTCTCTGCTTCATCTAATTATAAGCATATACAATGAGGCATCAAATTCATAAAGTCATTTCAAGTTTGTTCTGCTACTTGAGAGAGGCAGTGAAAAAAGTTGTTTACTTAGTTTTTCTTATGTATGAGCCCAAATCAGGTATTCTGACATCATCCTACATGGTTGCCTGGGTAGATAATGAAACTCTCTCTCAGCCATTGCTAGTTCCCTGGGGGGCTGAGTTTCATCTGCTTCACATTATGGTATATCCCTGCCACGTGGACAGTTTATTGCATGTTAACTTCAAGGGGCTAAAATAGTCCTTTGTAGATTCAAAGGAGAGAGGAATTGTATCAATGGTGCCCAATAAAGACATGATTTCCTTTTATTTAACCCTGAGTTATTTTTATTTATTCATTTTAAATTGCCTATATTAATTGAAGGAGAGAGTCAAACTGAATTTGATTTTCCTAGAATGATGTCTTATAGGTGAGTCAGCATAACTTTTAAGCTTCCTTTATTTATTGATTTACACTCAAATCTTGTTTACTTTGTAACTCTATATACTATTATATAGGCCCTATATAAAATTTGCCATCCAAATTTTACAATCTTTTTAAATAATTGTATGTAAATGATAAATTTTCAGACTGGGGGGGAAATACTTTCTAATTCAAAACTTACTTCTGGCAGACTTATTTAATTAATGTTAAATAATAGCCTTGAATGCTAGGCTTATGATATTTAAGGCAGTTTTTTGTATTTGGTGGGAATGATTAAAGTGTTACACTACAAAAATATAATAAGTTTACCCAATAAAATACAGTACATACCATTATACATATTTTATTTACTTATGCATTTATAGGTGTTTCTCCTCCCCCCAAAAAATCCACCTAAAATAGCTGAAAAGGTGATATTTCATAGTGGTCAACAACATAATTAGATAGATTTGGTAGCTAAGCTTCATTTAATTATTTAAATTTTTTAATCTCATTCTATTCATTCTACACTTTTCATTTTTGTAATGGGATTTTGCTATGGACTCTACCGTTTATGAAAGTTTTTTTTTTTTTTTTTTAATTTTAATTTGCCAGAGGGCATGTGCACTCATTGGAGAGGAAATGAGAGAGAGAAGGGAAAAGTGAAAAGCACCCCCATGGGGAATGGTCAACTGCAATCCCTTCTTCTACATTTCTCTTTCTTTCCATATTTTGGAATGCATATGCACATGCCAAGCATGTTTCTCAAGCCTCTGGGTCTAGGATATGAACCGCATGCTCATCTATATGAGATCTCGCTACCATAAACCACCATGCCCTGGGCTGATTACGTTTGTGAAGAATTGTAATTGAATTTAGAATATTACAGATTTTGAGCCAGTTTCAAGGCAACTATACAATAAATAAGAGCTGTAGTAATATTACATTCAATATCCACCAGAATTATATATATTAGAATTAAACGTGGCCGGCTGACTGACTGTGTTTCAAGTCCCGGTCTTCATCAGTTGTTTTCTCACTTTCCCTCTCTGTCTCTCTTTGGTCAAATTAAAACTCTCTCTGTCTCTCTCCAGTCAAATTAAAATAATAATAATAAGTAAAATTAAATAAGATGATTTTTTAAGAAAAAGAACTAAACAATGGAAAGAGTGGCAACACTGTATATGTAAAAATTTAGTTAAAATTGAAGGTCAAGTATTGAGGAGACAAGAGTGTTGATTCATTTACTAAATTAAGCAGATTTCTGTGTGTATGTATTCTTTTTAAAGCCTTTCTAAAAATAACTACACAAGTAGAATACATTAAGGTAAATATTGATACTTCTTTTTTTTTGGAGAGTTTTTGCTATAGGGCGTGTGCGCTTGCCAGAAAGACAGAGAGAGACAGAGAGACAGAAGCAAGAAATCACCCCCAGGGGGGATGGCCACACCACAACCTCGTCTCCTCCATTCTCCATTTGGGATCTTGGGCATGCACGCACACGCACCCGGCATGAGTTTTAAGCCACTGGGTCCGGAACGTGAACCGCGGTCGCCTATGTGGGAGTCCAGCGACATAGCCATTACGCTAACTGCTGGTTCCCAGGATCCTGATGCTTTGATCCAGTCCCAGCTTCAGTCAGTCCTGATCATGGGCATACACTGATCATGCCCAGTGTTCTCAAGAAAGTCTCCATACACAAACAGACAGTCTTCTCATATAAATCTGCTTCATGGGGCATCATGTTTTACTGTGGCACCACTGCCAGGCCCCAGAACCAAATTTTCAATTGCTATTTATTTTCATTGAAATATGTGAGTGTTGTATTATTCATTTTTTCTTTATTTGGAGATGTTTTTGCTATAGGGCTCATGCTCTCTCCAGAGAGACAGAGAGAGACAGAAAGCGAGAAATCACCCACCAGGGGGATGGCCATGCCGCAATCCCTTCTCCTCCATTCTCCTCTCGGGATCTTGGGTGGGCACGCATGCACACGTGCCTAGCATGAGTTTAAACCTCCAGGTCCAGGACTTGAACCTCGGACGACCACATGGGAGTCCAGCCACACAGCCATTACGCCTACTGCTGGTCCATTGTACTATTCATTTTTAATTTATCAAAATATCTGGGTTCAGATATTATTTTTATAAGAAATAATACATGCATATATACATGCATATTTACAAATAGGAGCAACTCATGTGTAAGTACATGCCTATATAAGAAGTTTTCAACTACTAATAATTATCTCTGGGTGATAAAATGGATGACTTTAATCTTTTTCTTTATTTATTACATTTTCTCATTGTCTTAGTAAGCATGGTGAGTGAGGAAAAGATAAGATACAAACAATCAAACAAAGCCAAAATACAGTTAGTTAATTTATACCATGTAATCTGAACACTCACATGTGGCCCTCACTAATGTTGTATGGATTCTTTATTTTTGTTGGCTAATATTAAATATAATTTCATGTCTGTTGGAAAATATTGGTGAAATATTTTTAGATTAAAATTTTTAATAAATCTCTCTAGCCCTTTGTAATTATGAACAGATATGAATCTTTTGCCTGTGGCTATCCTTGTGCCTAAGAATTATATAAAACGCAATGCATGCCCAACAATTCTTTTAGTGCTGAACAGCAGTGTAGTTCTTCTTTTGCATCTGAAATTTATGGAAACTATTTAATACCATATGTGAATCTGCATTTTTGCATCCAATATATGTCTCCACTTCTACTTTCTACCTTCCTGAATTGAAACTTTGAATGCTCAATTTTCCATATTCTACTAGTCCCTATTAAAACAAATTAAGGTTAATATAATATCTCTTTATATCATTTCATTTGAGTCTCTCATATCTTCTTGCCTAAAGTATTGTCCATTAATATTTATTTAAGAACCCTATAGACCCCACTCCCATCTTTCGACCCCTGGGCCAGGAACTACGAGGGAGGACTGCCCCCTGAAGCTCCAGCCCCATACCCGCAAGCCAGAAACCCCTGTCAGCCAGCACATAGGAAGGCCCTTAGACCTACAGACACCCCAATCCCATCTTTCGACCCCTGGACCAGGAACTGCGAGGGAGGACTGCCCCCTGAAGCTCCAGCCCCAGACCCCTAAGCCAGAAACCCCTGTCAGCCAGGTACACTTTTTTTTTTTTTTTTTCCTCTCCTTCTCCTCTTCTTTCATTTGTAAATTTCTCTCTTTCTCAGTAGCACATAGGAAGGCCCTTAGACTTACAGACACCCCACTACCATCTTTCGACCCCTGGCAAAACCGCGTGCAGGGCGCGACTTTTTCTTTATTTTATTTTATTTTTTAAATTTTATTATTTTCCTCCCACTTTTGGTCCTTACTCCCTTTATCTACACCTTCTCTGGAAGTTTAGATAGGTCTAGAATTACAGTTCTGAAATATTCTAGTATTTTAAGACTCTCTGGGATCATCCCTTTCACTGAAACACCTGCGAAGAAGAAGATACTTTTCTTTGTGCAGCTGAAGGGAATACTTTTCCGTTGATCACATTGCTAAAAACAATAGAAGAGAGACTTTGCCAGTCTGCATTCCGCAGCAAAAAGGAAACACTTTTGCTCCTATTCGAGGAAACTTTCTCTTAAAAGGTATTTCAGAGGGAACACATCTCCCAATGGTTACAAGTAGAAGAAGAACCTCAGGTCTGAATAAAGCAGGAAATATGTCTCCGTCGAAAGAACACAGTAACTCCCTTCCTTTTCTTGAAAAAATGGAGGACGTTACCAAAATGTCCGAGATAGAATTTAGAACATTCATGTTGAACAAATACTATGAGCTGGAACAGAAAAGAGATAATGAACTACAGGAGATGAGAAAGTCCTTCCACGATATGAAGGAAGAAATGGACATGCTAAGAAAGAATAAGATGGAACTATTAGAGGTGAAGTCTGTAATACAAGAAATCAAAAACTCTCTTGAAAGCATTAAAAGTCGACTAGACCATGCTGAAGATCGAATCTGTGATGTAGAAGATAAAACTTCTGACCTAGAGAAAACCACCAAAAAGATAGAGAAAATAACAAAAAAATATGAGGATAACATATGAGAAATACTAGATTCCATCAGACGTCTTAACATCCGAATAATTGGTATCCCAGAAGATGAAGAAACTAATAAGGGCATGGAAAACCTATTCCATGAAATTTTGGAAGAAAATTTCCCAAGTCTAGAGAGTCACTCAAGCGTCCAGACCCAAGAAATACAAAGGACCCTAAATAGAATCAACCCAAGAAGATCTTCCCCAAGGCATAGCATAGCCCGACTGGCTAAGACCACAGATAAAATAAGATACTAAAACTGGCAAGAGAGAAACGACAAGTGACATACAAAGGTCACCCCATCAGGCTAACACCGGACTTCTCCATGGAAACGATGCAAGCAAGGAAAGAATGGGAAGATGTATTGAAAGTGTTAAGAGAGAAACAATTTCAACCAAGATTATTGTATCCTGCTAGATTATCCTTCATATGGGAAAAAAAAAAGATTAAACTCTTCTCAGACAAACAAAACCTGAAAGAATTTGCCAGCACCAGGTCAGCTCTCCAAGAAACCCTGAAAAAAGTACTGTTCCAGGAAAACTAAAGAAGTAACAGCCAGAAACAAAGGACTAAAAGGCAACTAAGACAATGGCCAACTTAAACGTCGGGACAGATCCAGTAACATCGATAATAACATTGAATGTTAATGAATTAAATTCGCCAATCAAGAGACACAGACTGGCTGAGTAGATTAAAAAACAAAAACCCTCTATCTGTTGCCTACAGGAAACTCACTTCATGGATAAAGATATACATAGACTGAAAGTGGAGGGTTGGAAAAAGATTTTCCATGCAAATGGGAACCAAAAAAGAGCTGGAGTCGCAATACTAATCTCTGACAAAATAGGCTTTAAAACAAAAGCTATTCGAAGAGACAAAGAAGGGCACTATATTGTAGTAAAAGGGTCAGTCGAGCAAGAAGATATAACACTTATTAATATCTATGCACCTAACACAGGAGCACCCAAATATGTGAAGGAAAGACTGCTAGATCTAAAAAGGGAGATAGACTGCAACACACTAATTGTTGGAAACCTCAACACTGCACTATCCCCTCTGGATAGATCATCTAGACAAACAATAGTTAAAGAGATAAAGGGTCTAAATGATATCATAAATCAAATGGACTTAACAGATATCTATAGAACTTTCCATCCCAAAACCTCGAGATACACTTTTTTCTTGCCGCCACATGGAACATTCTTGAAGATTGACCACATCACAGGGCACAAAGCAAGCCTCTACAGATTCAAAGGCATAGAAACTATACCCAGCATCATCTCTGACCATGATGGAATTAAACTTGAGTTTAATTTCAAGAGAAATCCTCAAAAATACTCAAATACATGGAAACTTAATAACCTACTCCTGAATGACTCCACAACTGCTGAAGAAATAAAAATTGAAATCAAAAGGTTCACGGAAACCAATGACAATGAGGACACGAGTTTCCATAATCTTTGGGACACTGCTAAAGCAGTCATAAGAGGGAAGTTCATAGCAATTAGTGCACATAAGAGGAAGATGGAAAGAAGGCAAATGGATCACTTAACATCATGCCTCACAGAATTGGAAAAGCAACAGCAAAAAGATCCAAAAAACTCCAGGAGAAAGGAAATCATAAAGATCCGAGCAGAAATAAATGAAATAGAAAATAAACGAACTATACAGAAGGTAAATGAAAGTAAAAGCTGGTTCTTTGAAAAGATAAACAAAATTGATACACCATTAGCGAGACTTATTAAGAAGAAGAGAGAAAAGAACCAGGTGAATCAAATCTGCAATGAAGCAGAAAATATAACAACAGACAAAGTAGAAATACAGAACATCATTAGAGGATGCTATGAACAACTATATGCCAAGAAACAAGACAATATGGATGAGATGGACAAATTCCTGGACACGTATATAATCTACCTAGATTGAGCCAGGAGGATATAGAAAGTCTGAATAGGTCCATAACAAGCCAGGAGATCGAATCAGTTATAAATAACCTCCCAACAAAGTAAAGCCCTGGCCCTGATGGATTCACCTCTGAATTCTACAAAACTTTCAAAGAAGAGTTAACCCCCGTTCTGCTCAAGTTATTTCTAAAGATCCAAAAGGGTGAATCTCTCCCTAATTCATTCTATGAAGCCTCTATCACCCTTATCCTTAAAACAGATAAGGACAGGACAAGGAAGGAAAACTATAGACCAATATCCCTGATGAATATAGATGCAAAGATTCTCAACAAGATATTAGCAAATCGTATACAACAGCTTATAAAAAAGATTATACATCATGATCAGGTAGGCTTTATCCCAGGAATGCAAGGTTGGTTCAACATACGCAAAACCATAAATGTAATACACCGTATTAATAGGAAGAAAGATAAAAACCATATGGTCATATCGATTGATGCAGAAAAAGCATTTGATAAGATACAACATCCCTTCATGATCAAGACTTTCAGCAAAATCGGCATAGAAGGGTCATTTCTCAACACAATAAAAGCTATCTATGAAAAAAACCCATAGCGAACATTATCCTCAATGGAGAAAAGCTGGAAGCTTTTCCACTAAAAACGGGTACAAGACAAGGATGTCCACTTTCTCCACTCCTCTTCAATATAGTACTGGAAGTCCTGGCCATTGCAATCAGAAAAGAGGAAAAAATAAAAAGAATTCAAATAGGAAAAGAAGAGGTGAAACTCTATTTGCAGATGACATGATTGTATACATGGAAGACCCAATGGTTTCCATAAAAAAATTTCTGGAAGTAATACATAAATACAGTAAAGTTTCAGGATACAAAATCAATATTCAGAAATCGATAGCATTTCTGTATATGAACAACAGGCAGACTGAGATAGAACTGAAAAAAGTTGTTCCATTTACCCTAGCCACAAAAAGTTTAAGATACTTAGGGATAAATCTAACCAAAGAAGTTAAAGACCTTCACAAGGAAAACTATGAGAAGATAAAAAACGAAATTGAAAATGACACAAAAAAGTGGAAGGACATCCCATGTTCCTGGGTGGAAGAATTAATATAATCAAAATGGCAATTCTACCCAAATTAATCTACCTATTTAATGCAATGCCAATCAAAGTACCAGACACATTCTTCACATATCTAGGAAAGACAATCATAAAGTTTGTCTGGAATCATAAGAGACCCCATATTGCCAAAGCAGTTCTGAACAAGAAGAGTGGAGTGGGCGGCATCTCACTCCCTGACCCAAAAATATACTACAAGCTGTAGTAATCAAAACAGCATGGTAGTGGCACAGAAACAGACAGGTGGACCAATGGAACAGAATAGAGTCCCCAGAAATGAATGCTCAAACTTACAGCCAACTGATTTTTGACAAGGGGTACCAGTCAATCCAGTAGGAAAAAGAAAACCTCTTCAGCAAATAGTGCTGGCAAAACTGGATCTCCACTTGCAGAAAGATGAATCTGAACCCCTACCTTTCACCTCTGACAAAAATAAAGTCAAAGTGGATCAAAGAACTAAATCTAAGACCTCAAACTATAAAACTGCTCCTGGAAAACACGGGGAAACTCTGGGAGACATTGGGGTAGGGAAAGACTTCTTAACTAAGACTCCCAAAGCAGAGTCAATAATCCCCAAAATAGACAAGTGGGATTACATCAGACTAAGAAGTTTCTACATGGCAAAAGACACAGTGATTAGTGTGAATAGACAGCCCTCAGAATGGGAAAATATTTTTGTAAACTATGCGTCAGATAAGAGACTGATCACCAAAATTCACAAGGAACTCAAGCAGCTGTTCTGGAAAAAGACAATCCTATCAAAAGATGGGAGAATGAGTTGAAAAAAACCACTCTCTAAAGATGACATATGAATAGCTAAACGGCATATGAAAAAATGCTCAACATCCCTCATTGTAAGAGAAATGCAGATCAAAACAACAATGAGATATCACCTAACCCCAGTCAGAATGTCTAAGATTAAAAAAACAAAAAATGATAAGTGCTGGCGAGGGTGTGGTGAAAAGGGAACTCTCTTACACTGCTGGTGGGAATGTAAATTGGTCCAACCACTGTGGAGAACAATTTGGAGATTCCTCAAAAATCTACAAATAGAACTACCATATGATCCAGCAATCCCACTCCTTGATATCTACCCAAAGGACAGAAGAATACTTTATCGGAAAAGTGCTTGCATATCGATGTTTATTGCAGCACTTTTCACGATTGCTAAGTCATGGAAACAACCCAAATGCCCACGAACTGATGAATGGTTAGAAAAACTGTGGCACATATATTCAATGGAATACTATTCATCCATAAAAAACAACAAAACCCTGGCTTTTGACAGGAAGTGGATGAATGTGGAAGACTTACTGCTGAGTGAAGCAAACCATGCTATGAAGGAGAGGCATTGTATGTCCCCACTTAATATATACCAAGTGTCTGCACTATATGACTGAAACTAATTGTCTAAAGGATATAGAAATGCAGTATATAGATGTAAATACCAGATATAGTATGTGTGAAAGAGGAGGGTCTGAGGAAGGACATTTGGGGGAGGGACAGGGAGGCAAAGCATTAATGGCACAAAGAGGTGTGGTATTATCTGTTGAAGATATTTCATAGTTTCATCAACAGTGCTAGGGAGAAATGTTCACCTGTTGAAATATCCATTTTGTAAGACAAATAATAATGTGATTGAATGTATGGAAGAAAATGAAATGAAAAAATAAGTAAATAAATACTTGGCAACCTTGGGAAAAAAAAAAGAACCCTATAGTAGGCCTTCCCATTTCACTATTTTCTTCTTTGATAGATTGGTTAGATTCTGTGGCTATAGTTCAGGTTAACTTTTTTGTTGTTCATTGTTGTCATATGACTCATAGGTGGCTTGTTTTTGAAAAGACATACTGAATATATGAAAGTGCTATGTTGAAAGGGTTACAAAGTATGACCTAGTAACAATAGCAAAAGGGAAAAAGGTTACATGGCATGACATAAAAAGAAAAATAATATTTGCTGAGATACAAAGGAAAGTAGAATTATATTGGTGATAATACATCTTAACAGAAGGACATGCCAGTCAGTGTTTTCAATTATACAAAATTCTTCCATCTGGTACAATTCTGGCAAGAAAATAAATACTAAGGTGGAGTACTGAATCTCATTTTACAGAGTTAATAATAATAATAAAGTAGAGTGAAAAAAAACTAGTCTTGTCTGCTCATTTCTTTTGCAATAGCACACAGCTGGGTTCTATCTTTTATTGTGTATATTATTTAAGAATTTTATTTTTTAAAAAACTTTGATCATGCAGTTATTCTACATCTGGTTCTATTTGGCACTTTGTGTAGAGTGTACAAAAGGTCACCTGAACATTAATAGCCACTTGAAGTAAAAAGAATGTGGATCTCCTACAAAATGTACATGTATATTATTTATACACAATTTAATTGTTATTGAAATTGCCTTAATAAATATCTATCAGTATGTAAAGTGGTAAAGTAAATTGGTTAACTTATCAGACACTTTTTTTTTTTTTTTCAAATTTCACTTCTGGCTAAAAGAGTCTCCCTTCATTACAGTCTTCCAGCCTCAGCCTCAGCCTCAGTCTCCTGGGTGCAGGGATTACAGGTACACCCCACCATGCTCAACCATTAGCTCAGACCAGGAGTTGAACTTAAGCTCCCATATGGTCCACTCTGCTGAGCACAAATCCTAACAGACATGTATATTATAGGTATATATGGCAGTACATACTTTTATTCTTTTACTTTGTACTGATTGAGATGCAGTATAACTCAAGGTAAAGACATCAGACATTGTTCTGATCTGTGACCCTGTGCAAGTCACTGAATTGCTCATTGATCCAGTTCACTTACCTGAAAAATGGGTTTCAGCATAATGTTTACCTTACAGGATGATTATAAGGATTTAAAGACACAATACCAAGTTTATATGTGGAGTGGAGAGAACAATTTTCTCTTCCATCTCCCGGCTCTAAAAATTTATTTAATTTACTTGAAACACATGAATGAACCTGGAGGACATTTTGCTAAGTGAAAAAGGCCAGATGCACAATTAGTTCCTAATCTCACACTTACGTAAAATCTTAAGAGAGACAGAGAGAGAGAGAGAGAGAGAGAGAGAGAGAAGCCAAATTCAGAATCAGAGATAAAATGGGGGTTGCCCTGGAGTGAGGGTAGAGGAAGTGGTTAGATATTGATCAAAGGGTACAGACTTTCAGTTATGCAGAATGAATAAGTTCTAGAGGTGGCTAATGTACAGTACAGTGGATATGCCAGATATTACCATATTACAAACTTGACATTTCCTAATAGATTTTAAATGTTCTCACCGCAAAAATAATTTTATAAAAAGGTAACTGTGCGAAAAATAAAAAATAAAAAGGGACCAGCAGTTAGCGTAATAGCTATGTTGCTGAACTCCCATGTAGTCGACTGTGGTTCAAGTCCCGGACCCGATGGCTTAAACTCACGCCGAGTGCGTGTGCGTACGTGCCCAAGATCCCAAGAAGGGAATGGAGGAGAAGGGATTGTGGCGTGGCCATCCCCACCAGGGGGTGATTTCTGGCTTTCTGTCTCTCTGTCTTTCTGGTGAACGCATGTGTCCTATAGCAAAAACCTCTCCACACACACACAAAAAAAGTCACTGTGTTAGTCAGGATTCTGCAGGGAGACAGAACCAATAGAATATGTATGATATATAAAGGATTTATATAAAGGATTTATTTGGGAAACCAGGTGATGTGACTATGGCAGCTGAGAAGTTCCATAACAAGTCATCTGCAGCTGAAGATCCTGGGATTATAATAACATGGTTCAGTCCAAGTCCAAAAGCCTCAGTGGTAGGGAACCTAATGATGGAACTTCCACATCTAGTTCACTCAGACTTGCATGCTAATCTCTTTTGGAAACACCCCCATGGATACACCCAGAGTAATGGTTTATTAAGTTTATAGGTATTCTTTAGTTCAGATTGACAACTCAAAACTAGTCATCGCCATAAGTATTTGAGATAATTGGTATGTTAACTAGCTTGATTATACTAATCATTTTACAATGTACACATATATCAAAACATGTTGTACAGCTTTATTATACACACTTTTATTTGCCAATTACACCTCAATAAAAGAAATAAAATAAGAGATAATGCACATACATTATTCAGAATGGCACATGGCATTTTAGCACTCAAAAATGTTGGCTGTCATTATTATTTCACTTTTCATATACATTGCTAGTGTCCTCTTGTGAAGCATTTAATTTTTATAGATTATAATTTTACAATAAAGTACATTTGTGGATCATTATTATCAAAACTAAGCACGCAAAATTTATAAGATAATGTTCACCTCATAAGCTAAACAATGTCATTGAATGTATATAAAAAATAAATTAATTAAAAAAGACAACAAATAGTTAAGTAAAAACAAACAAAAAGAAAGATTAGTGAATCATGAAAGTTTCACAAATGCTGTATTATTTCATCCCAAAATAATTGTTCTAGACTTTACTCATTAAACAGATATTTATACTTGAAAAAAATGTGAGTTGCAGAAAATAAAAAGCAATTGAATGTTGGGGTCATTAAGTGGCATAGTCATTAAAGCACTGGACTCCCACCTGGCTGACAGTGGTTGCAGTCCCAGAGCTGGTGACTTGAAACACTCTGGGTGCATATGTGAGTGTGCCCAAAATTTTAAGAGCAGAATGGAGGAGAAGGGATAGTAGTGTGTCCACCCCCCTTGGGGGGGGGGGGATTTTTCATTTTCTTTTTTGTTTCTTTTTTTATTTTTTTGAGAGGTTTTCTCTATAGGGCACATGCACTCGCCAGACAGAGAGAGACATAGAGACAGAAAGCGAGAAATCACCCCCCAGGGGGGATGGCCATGCCGCAATCCCTTCTCCTCCATTCTCCTCTCGGGATCCTGGGCATGCACGCACATGCACCCTGCGTGAGTTTTAAGCCACCGAGTCCGGGATGCGAACCGTGGTCGACTACGTGGGAATCCAGCGACAGCCATTACGCTAACTGCTGGTCCCTGATTTTTCATTTTCTGTCTCTCTGTCTTTCTGTTTCTCTGGGAAATGCACATGTCCTATAGCGAAAATCTCTCTCTCGATAAGAGAAAAAGTGCAATGATATCTGTTACAAAAACAAAATAAGATTATGCATATATTTGTGTATTTTTTGTACACAAACACATACATAATGCAAACATGATCACACATTTTCACTTTAGAATCATATAAAAATTGAAAAGAATAAAATGAGCCTAGAGAGTATATTACTCATAGTTCATGTAATGTGGGAACACAATACTATCACTGTGCCTTCAGCCAAATATTTCCTAGTGAGATATACTCTTTTGTTGGAATAATAGGTACCATATAAATTAGAGATATGTCCAATAATTTGATACCTGAAATCTATCACTTTTATTGATAAAATTATATGATGATTTTTAATTCAAGATTAATGCCATTATTACTTTCTTTTGTTAAATTTGCGCTCAGTGGAGACAAAGTTGTAAGCATTCTCCATGGGATAAGTTTATGCTGAAATCTTTTCTATTTCTCCCTCCACTTGGGGTTTTGGACTCACATGCATATGCGCCTGGCATACTTCTCAAGCCTGCCTCTCTAGGAAGTACCACATGGTTAACCATGTGATATCAAGTTGCCTGATCCACCAGACCATGGACTGGCCCTGTTCCTTAATTTCTAAAAATTTTATTAATTGAAAATAAAGGAACATAGGCACCTTTTGCTTTTATTTTATTATTGTTTTTAAGAGATTTTTTTCTATACGGTACGTGTGCTCACTGGAGAAATGGAGACAGAGAGACAGAAAGTGAGAAATCACCCACCAGGGGTGATGGCTTCACCACAATACCTTCTCCATTCTCCTCTTGGGATTTTGGGCATGCATGCACATGTGCCTGGCATGAGTTTAAGCTGAGTCCAGGACTCGAACCACAGTTGACTATGTGTGAGTCCAGCAACATAAGCATTATGCTATCTTCTGGTCCCTAATTTTGCTTTTATTATTTAAAAATTTCAGTCTTGGGACCAGAAAATGGCATAATGGATATGTCATTAGACTGTCATGTAGTCAACTGTGGTTTAAGTCCCGGACCCAGCAGCTTAAAACTCACTCTGAGAGCATGTGCCTGCATGCCCAAAATCCCAAAAGGAGAATGGAGGAGAAGAGATTGCAGTGTGGCCATTCCCCTGGTGGGTGATTTTTTGCTTTCTGTCTCTCTGTACCTCTCTGGTTAGTGCACAGATCATATAGCAAACCACCCACCCCCCAAAAAAAAATTCCAGTCGTAAAAGTAACATACTCCAATACAGGAAATTTAGCAATCACAAAGTGTTAAGAATAGAAAAATATCAATATTAATATTTCCTTTCAGTCTTTTAAAACCATTTTAGATAGTTTTGATTAATATCCATTTATGTGTGTGTGTGTGTGTGTGTGTGTGTGTGTGTATGTATTCTTTTTTGTATGTATATACTTTCTCTAATTTCCTATTTCATATTGTTCTTCATAACATTACAAAACATTTTGTTAATTATAAATTTGTTTTTTTAAAAAATAGATACATACTCTTTTAGACATGTTATTTGTTGCTGAATTCTTATATTATTATACACTTGGAATTTCCAAATATAATTCTAAATGATAAGGAAAATTTGATATTTTATTTTGAAATGTTAATTACATTCATAAGAACAAATTTGCAGAAGTGGATATACTGGGTCAAACAGAGCATATTTAAGACAAATGGAATACCAAAGTAGTCTCTAGATGTTGCCATTCAGCTCTCCCAATTACATAACTATTGCCGCTTTAATTTCACTGGCATAAACATTTTCCTTCCTTTCCTAACTGTGTAACTCTTTATCAGCAATGAGAAATGAACTTATATCCTTGCAAATTCTACATCTATATATATTCATGATTTAGGCCTCTCATGAAGATGACCGTCAAGGGGAACCAATATAAAGAACCAGTTAGTAAGGTTTTTAGAAGGCAGCTGCATAGATTAGCTTAATAGTTATCCGAATTAATATTCCTCTTGTGAACAAAAGAGGCAAATAATTTGTCCCACAGGGATATTCCTTATGTAAAATAACATTAGGCAAACTCACTATCCAAATGCCATTCCCTTCTCGTTCCATATACAAAGAAGAGGTGAACCTTAGTGCATCCAGGAACCACATGCCTTAGTTCTTTTTTTTTTTTTTTTTGGAGAGGTTTTCGCTATAGGGCGCGTGCGCTCGCCAGACAGAGAGAGACAGAGAGATAGAAAGCGAGAAATCACCCCCCAGGGGGGATGGTCACGCCGCAATCCCTTCTCCTCCATTCTCCTCTCGGGATCTTGGGCACGCACGCACACGCGCCCGGCGTGAGTTGTAAGCCACCGGGTCCGAGACGCGAACCGCGGTCGACCACGTGGGAGTCCAGCGACATAGCCATTACGCTAACTGCTGGTTCCCATGCCTTAGTTCTTTGACCAGAAAGTGCTCAGTAAGGATTTCTTCAGTAAGTACAAGGCTTCAGAATTTGGAACTGCTAGGTTCAGATCAAGAACATGGATGGACAAATGACTCAGTTACCAATGGGTCAAGGAGGCTTCAATGGTAATGTTTACATGTCACTTTTTCATAAATTGACTAGATAATGAAATTGCTAAAAACGAAGATAAACTTACCTTCTTACAATTTAAAATTGCAAAGGCAATTTTCTCTGTTTTAAAGGAATTATCTTTTCTCTAATAAATGATACTCAGATTTTTAAAAAAAATTTGGGCTTCCAAAGTTACCTAGAAAAATAATTCGACATCAGCATGATATAAATGAGATAAATGTTCACTTTTGAATGAAATAAATACGTAGAATTTGGTTTATGTTATGTTATAATATTTCTATTACATTGAAACTATATTTTTAATCAGCATCGATTATTATTTTGAAGATTCTTTGTACTTCACTAATTTATAAAATATCCCTATTTAAAGTAATGCATTGCTTACTTATGTTAGTTAAGAATTTTTATACTTTCAGGACCAGCAGTTTGCGTAATGGCTATCTATGTCTCTGGACTCCTATGTAGTCAACCACGGTTTGAGCCCCAGACCCAGTGGCTTAAACTCATGCTGGGTGCGTGTGTGTGCATGCCCAAGATCCCGAGAGGAGAATAGAGGAAAAGGGATTGCAGCCTGGCCATCCTCCCTGGGGGATGATTTCTCACTTTCTGTCTGTCTCTCTGTCTTTCTGGTGAGGGCACATGCCCTATAGCAAAAACCTCTCAAAAAAAAAAAAAAAAAAGTTTTATACTTTCTATAATTTGAGCCTATGAAATATAATGAAATAAGGGACCAGCAGTTGGCGTTATGGCTGTCACTGGACTCCCATATAGTCGACCGCAGTTCACATTCCTGACCCAATGGCTTAAATTCATGCTGGGCATACGTGCGAGCGTGCCCAAGATCCCTAGAGGAGAATGGTGGAGAAGGATTGCCGCATGGCCATCCCCCCCAGGCAGGGGTGATTTCTTGCTTTCTTTCTCTCTGTATCTTTCTGGCAAGTGCATGTGCTGTATAGCAAAAACCTCTCAAAAAAAAAATACATATACATATTTTTTATTTCATTATATATATATATATATATATATATATATATATATGTATATATATAATTATATAGAAATTATATTTTATTTATATAGAAACTATATTTTATTTATATAGAGAAATTATATTTTATTTATATAAATATATTATATATATAATGAAATAAAATAACATTGGGGATTATGTAGGTTTATTCTTAGAGTTGACTGGTTTAATAGAATGTCAGTCAGAACTATAAATCAAAATGTCTAATTTCCCTGAATTAAAATTACTATCATTTTATTATAAAATGATCTCATTTAATTCTCAAGTCTGGAAGTTGCTTTAATACACATTTTAGCAATAAGGCAGTATAGACTCCCAAAGATGAATGATGTCTAAAAAATTCATCCAAGAAGAATGTATATTATGCCATTCTACCTCATACCGAATATTGGGTAGAAGAAGGTGAAATATTGATTCCTAGACCAGTATACAAACTTCTTTCTAATATATTAATCTTGATATTTTACAGCCTTATGATGATCTTTTCTATAAAGACTTCAAATACTGTCTTGGAGAAGAAAAAGAAAACAGACCAAAGGAAAAAGAGGAAAAGTGGGAAGGGAGGAAAGGAGTCAGGAGTAAGGAGTGCTAGAGTGAGATTTACAGACATGACTAGAGTTTAAGTGAATTGCAGGAAAAGACATGACTGTGATAAATTATAAATAAAATATAAGACCACAATTGACAAAGAGAGACCTGAACAAATAAAGAAAATATGGGAAGAAATTATTTTTAACATATTTAATTCTGTAATACTTATGAAAAGCATGTATGATCCACCACACCCTTACTTAATGAATTGGACATCATGTGCTATTGTCATTCAGTCCTGCACCAATGTGAGCACTACTGTTTTTTTTTTTTTAATAAAACCTTTATTTGTCTCACTAGATGAGCCTTTCAGCCTCCTACCATAAATTTTAGAACAAATCAAGTTTCTTGAACTATTGAAAAAGATGGCTGTCTACAAAGAATAATTTAACAAAACTGGGAAAAATCTTGGGCCAAAGGGAATCAGTAGTTTTAATATTAGATAATCACTGGGCAAGTATTGGAGAGAGATAGTTTTCCAATAAGTATAGAACTAGGAACACTCAAGGGCGCTGGGATAAATGGTGAACGCTTGGCTGCTGGATACGTCATCTTTAGGTCCTGGAAGAACTTCTTTCCTTAAGACTTTCTGTGCATAGGAACAAAAAATTTTCTTGGATTGAAATTAGACCGTTTTTCGGGACCAGCAGTTGGTGTAGTGGCTATGTCACTAGACTCCCACGTAGTCAACAGCAGTTCACGTCCCAGACCCGGTGGCTTAAATTCACGCCGGGCGTGTGTGTGTGCGTGCCCTAGATCCCGAGAGTAGAATGGAGGAGAAGGGATTGCTGCCTGGCCATCCCCCCTGGTGGGTGATTTCTCGCTTACTGTCTCTCTGTCTCTGACTTTATGGTGAGTGCACGCACCCAATAGCAAAAACCTCTCAAAAGAAAAAAGAAATTAGAGGGTTTTTCACTATTTACTCTACTTCTATAAATGAGATATGCAAAAGTCTGGTTTCCCAATTCTATGTAACTTTAGCCATCCTCCCTCATCATTTGTTTATAAAATCAGTCTAGAAATTTCTTCGAAGCAAAATACCACAACTTAGAACAATTTTGGAAAATATAGGTCAATTCTACTAATTCTACTAATTCTACCAAACAAATCAAAACACTTCTATATGAAAAAAGAAAGTCCAACCTCTAGTGACAAAGAAATTCAGAAATTCATTTACAACTCAGTGTATAGTATCCATTAAAAATTGCACATAAGTTATTTTAAATTACTAATAATCAAATAACATGAATGGACAAAGGATTGATGAATAGACATTTTGTAGCCAAAGAAACTTCAGTGGTTAATATGTATAAAAAGAAACATTAAATTCCATTTAATTAAATATAAATTAAAATAGATTCCATCTGGGACCAGCAGATGACATAATGGTTATGTTGCTGGACTCTCATGTAGTCAACTGCAGTTCAAGTCCTGGATCCGGCAGCTTAAACTCACGCCAGGATCATGTGTGTGCATGCCCCAAAACCCAAGAAGAGAATGGACACGAGATTGAAGTATGGTTATCTCCCCTTGGAGGGGTGATTTCTCACTCTCTGTCTGTCTCTATCTTTCCAGTGAGTACACACACAGCAAAAATCTCTCTCTTAAAGAAGAAAAATAAAGATAGTTTCCATCTATCAACTTGGCTATATTCTTGAAATGTTTTGATAAGTGAAAGCAAAACTGTGTGAAAATGTTCCCTCATACCATGCTGTGAATGTGAATTGGTGCAACACTTTTGTGTGGCATCCTGACAATGTGCATCAGATTTTACAATACATGTATGCATATTTGATCATAACAATATCTCAGAGAGGGATCTGATTGTTGAATATGTTCCCAAAGATAAATGTTCAAGAAGGACTTTGGGATTATTATTTTGTAACTGCAAAAAAAACAAAAACAAAAACAAAAACAAAAACAAACAGAAAAATCTACCAAAGGACTCAATAATATTAGTTAACCAAAACATTGCCAATTTAGAAAAGTAAATTGTGATGTTACAGTTATTTTAGCTTTACACACCTAAATCCCTTTAATTTCTGTATTTATTTCTCTTAGATAATAGTAACTTTATATAAAATTCAGGTTGGATATTGTCAGGATGTGGTAGGAGGGCCTTCTAGAACAAAAGAAGGTAATGAGGCATGCTAGAATTTGAGTACACAAGTGTAACTTAGAGTAACCTTATAGCCCTGTCTCTATAGCAACTCTGTAACTCCATGTATAAGTGTGTATCTAACAGCAGGGTGGCCCAGTACTTACCAGCATAATTCTGTAGCAGCCTTACCACGTAAGTTGCCCAATCAAAAGAATATGTAACCGTATAAGGAGAGCAAAGAAACTAAAATCAGTCTAAGGAAGGGCCCCCAGAAATTCAGGTCTTAGCCTTTGAATGTAAATCTTTTAAGCCAGTGCTGACAGGAATAAACTACTGTATGCCTGCTAAAGGCCTCAGTGTCCTGTTTCTTCAGCTAAATGTCCTGTTCCAAGAGGACATAAAAGCAATTGAAATGTGAAACTCTCAGTATAGGATGTCTCCGTGAATATTGGCCAAAACATTAGAGAAGGAAATCTAATGATAAAAATAATAGAAAAACTCGGAGGAAGAGAAGAATCTGCAGTAATATTTTAGCAGGGTCACAAGATTCAGAAATGGTCTTGAACAAGGGAAGAAGGTAATTCAAATCTTTAGTTGAACTGAAAAGAAGTTTTCTCGTACTGTTATCCAGGTGGGGAGTTAGATTGGAAGAAATCCAGAAGCTAGTAGTTGCTGTATATTCAGTAAGAAGCCTACTCAGAGAAACAGAATGGAAATATACTTATTAGTTGGATCAGGTGCTAGACCAGTTAGGCTGACTCAATGCAGTGTCAAAAGGATGCTGAATTAGGGCTTACATGTATTTTTAAATACTTACATATTTAAGTATAGAAGGTAAAATGTGCACTAGACTGAGAACATGAATGTTGAGTTCAAATTTTAGATATGCTACCAATTTTATATAGTATATTGGGAGCATGAAAATATTCATATTATCTCAGTAATATCCAGAGACATTCCTACAAGCTTTTCTGATCCACGTCAGAGGCAGTGGCAGTCATTGCTTGCTGCTGTCAGAGACTTCTCACAGCAATTTGCTCTAACACTCAGTGTCTACAAGCTTCTCTGCTCTCTCCTCTGGAATGTTAAAATTAACAGAGAAAATATTTGCACATTACACTCCCTTTCTAATAGAACATGAAATTGCTTTTTGTCTATACAGCTGTGTTACCAGGCAGCAGTCTCTTGCATATTTCTTATTACATTCTAACCTCAAAGGTACCTTTTTCCTGGGTCACTTGGGAATATAGAATTTTTCTTACACCCACCTCAAATGGTGTGTTGGATACAGCTCATATTAGTTTGCAAGAATTAAGTTTTCAAGAAATTTAGCATAGAGTGTTAAATTGTTAGTAGCATGAAGTGGCCCATAGTGGGATATTGTCTATTCCTAACTTGAGTTCCCTTAGGGACCTTTGAATCTCAGGAGGATCTTGACCTCCAATAAAGTCAGTCTAAGGTCTCTTTCTCATCTGCCAAAGACTTAATTGCATGAACCTGGATTACAGACTTGCCTTCCCACCTTTTGGAGAAAGTAGTTTTCATTGTAGTCTTGCTTTACTTGAATCTATCACACCCTCTACATGAACTTTCATAGTTCTCTGCCATGGACTTCACACATGCCTCCAATTGTGATAGGTTTCTTGTGCCCTTCTTTAATTCTAGTTCATGATTGTTATGTTTCTTGAGTTACTAATTTTCTCTTCCTTTTCCTTATTTTTCCGCTATACATTCTAGCCCTTCCTATCCCTATCTCACCTACATTTCAGGTAAGAGGTGAGCATCAGGGCATGTTCTAGAGAGCACACACTGATGGAGAGAAAAAAAAAAAGCCTTTGTGTGATTTGGCAGATGTGTGAGAATTTGATACCTTCTTTGATACTGCACTGAATCTTTTTTTCTAGCATGACTTTAGAATGTTCTTTTTTGAACCTGTGGAGACTGAGACAATTGGGCTCATTGTGCACCCAGAATTCCAGTCTTCACTGGATCTGAATTATATGGATCATTAATTGAGAATGTGGAAAAAAGTTTCCATGGCACTACACCTATTTGAAAAATCATGCTCAGTCTGTCAGCATGGCTACATGATGTCACACAAATTGACTTGTTTTTGAAAAGTACTTGAATCAACCATTTGTTCTGAATTTAGATAGATATGGTGATGATTACCAACTGAATTTTTATTTGAAATCACTGAATGCCTTATATACATTGGCTCATAAAATGTTACTCTAACAGAATTGAATAAGTCACCTATAAGCACATTTATTCATTTAACATATTTTATTTTTAATACATTTTTATAGTCTAATTATAAATATTATAAAACTATTGAAATAATACAAAGTGTAAAAATACACTAAAGTTTTATTCAGCTGTACTTGATCATAATTCTGTGGTTCCCCAAAGGAACTTACTGTCAATAATTTAATGTAAATAGTATTATTTATAATACAATAAATTGTATTATATTTTTATATTCATAAACTCTAGTGCTTTTCATAGTTTATTATATGTTATTTTATAATCATTTCATTAAAATATATCTTTTTAAAATCTTTTTACTTCACTGCAACTTTGCAAATTCACTTATTACCTCAGTTTGTGTGTGTGTGTGTGTGTGTGTGTGTGTGTGTAGCCTTCAGACCTTGTATATACATCATGTGAGACATAATAACATTCTAGTAAATGGCAAACCATATATAATGATGGTCCTATAAGATTAAAATGGAGCTTAAAAAATTCCTGTCGCTCAATGACAGCCTAGCCATTATCAATGTCATAGTACCACACATTGTTCACATGTTTGTGGTGATACCGGTTTGAAGAAACCTATTGTGTTGACAGTTGTATAAAAGAAGAGCACATACAATTATGTATATAACCTAATACTTGATAATGAAAATAATCAGTTCTATTACTGGTTTATATATTTCCCTTTTTTCTATATTTCTCATTCTTATTTTTATTTTTATATTCGTTCACTATATGTCACTACTCCTTTTAATCATTATTTTAGAATATATGCTGTTTTATAAAATAAAACAAAAAGGAGACTGTAAAATGACATGCCTGCAGCAGCCTCATACAACTCATATTTTTACTGCCTCTCTTGATTGCATCATTTCCGCTTTTGCTTAATTTAATCTCATGTTTTGTTCATCGTGGCTCTTCCTCTGGGACAAGATGTGCAGGTGAAAAGACAATGATATTGATGATCTTGACCCTGTATAGGTCTAGGCTAATGCATGTGTTTCTAAGTTTTTAACAAAAACATTGAAAAAATAAAACAAAACAAAAAATAAATAGAAAAGGCCTATAGATAAAGAATAGAAAATACTATTATTGTACAGCTATACAATGCAGTTCTTTCTTTTTTTTCGTTTCGGTTTTGAAGAGGATTTTGCTATAGGGCGCGTGCACTCACCGGAAAGACAGCGACAGAAACTGAGAAATCAACCCCCCCCCCCCAGGGGGGGATGGCCATGCCGCAGTCCTTTCTCATCCATTCTCCTTTTGGGATCTTGGGCACGCACGCACACACACCCAGCGTGAGTATAAGCCACCGGGTCCAAGACTTGAACTGTGGTCGACTACATGGGAGTCCAGCGACATAACCATTACGCCATCTGCTGGTCCAACAGCTAGCTATACAATGTATTTCTGTTTTAAACTAAGCATTATTACAAAATCATCAGAAAGTTTTTTTTAAAAAGTTTATTTTCTAGGCTGCTGTTATGTATTGTTCTGACATTGATTATAGAAAATACAACTAGTGGGGGACCAGCAGGTGGTATGGTGATTAAGGTGCTGGACACTCCCACATGGCCAACATGGCTTGCTTTCTCACTTTCTCTCCCTCTCTCTCTCTCTCTCTCTCTCTCTCTCTCTCTCTCGGGTCAAATTAAAATAAATAAATGAATAAATAATTTTTTTTAAAGAAAATACAGCTAGTGGAGCCAGCAGATGGTGTAGCTGAATTCCCACATGGCTGACTGCAGTTCAAGTCCTGGACCTGGCATCTTGAAACACATGCTGAGCACTTGTGGAGGCATGCCCAATATCCAAGGAGGAGAATGGAGAAGAACTGTAGCATGGCCATTCCCTTCTGGGGATTGATTTTTTACTTTCCTCTCATTGTCTCTGTCTTTCTCTTTCTTCAGTGAGTGCACATGCCCTATGGGGGGAAAAAAACCAACCACAACAACAAAAACTCTAAAAAAGAAAAGCAAAAGAAAAAATACAACTAGATTTATACAGCTAAATTTTGTGTGCTTAGGTATTTCTAAAATATATTTATATGCAGCATCAGTTCAAGCTAATAAGAAACAGAAGAATATATGATCAATTCTTGAAAGCTGAAAGGAGACTAAAGTGCATACATATTTCAGCTGGATAAATTACAGTCATCTTAAAGCATACAGATTTTTTTTTAAAACCCTGGCAAGAGTTTCAGGAAGTTTATATACAGTAAAAACATTGTGTTTCTATGTCAAAAGACCAATATGCTAATGCAATCTAAATTATTGGTGGAAAAAACTCCTTATAGTTCTGTAAACATCTCGAGGTATCATAAATCTACCTATTGTTTAAATATCTTGGTACCTTTAAATTATTATTTGTATTAAGTGATTTATTTTTGTCTTTTACTGTTAAGAGTAATAACTTCAGTATCACATAGGCCTTTCTCCATTCAAGTGATGCCAATAGCTTTGTGATATTAGACAAGACATTTTGTTTTGAGTCTTAAGTAAGATGGAGCTAAAGGTAATTAATCAGATTGTCCATAATATTGAATGTGATTGGGACCAGCAGTTAGCATAATGGCTATATCGCTGGACTCCCACATAGTCTACCGTGGTTCGAGTCCTGGACCCAGTGGCTTAAACTCACACCAGGCGTGTGTGCCTGTGTGCCCAAGATCCCAAGAGGAGAATGGAGAAGGGATTGCGGCGTGGCCATCCCCCCCAGGGGGTGAGTTCTCGCTTTCTGTCTCTCTGTCTCTTTGACTTTCTGGTGAGCACCCGCGCCCTATAGCAAAAATGTCTCCAAAAAAAAAGAAAAAGAAAACATTGAATGTGATTGAGTGTGATATAGCACCTGTCACATTACCTGGCATAGATGTGACAATAGAAGTTTGATTTTTATTTTCAAATTAGACTAATAGCAATATGATTTTTGTAATATGCAGTAAATAATATTTTGCAATTTTGTGTCTCTTTTCCCTGAGTAATAGATAAAATATGAACTCCATAAGTGATATAGAAAGAAAAAACATATTTACCTCAAGAAGAAAAATAAGGGACCAGCAGTTAGCATAATGGCTATGTCGCTGGACTCCCATGTAGTCGACCGTGGTTCGCGTCCCGGACCCAGTGGCTTAAAACTCACGCCGGGCGCGTGTGCGTGCGTGCCCAAGATCCCGAGAGGAGAACGGAGGAGAAGGGATTGTGGCATGGTCATCCCCCCTGGGGGGTGATTTCTCGCTTTCTGTCTCTCTGTCTCTCTCTGTCTGGCAAGTGCACATGCCCTATAGCAAAAACCTCTCCAAAAAGAAAATAAAAAAGAAGAAGAAAAATAATACTTAAATATTCAAATATAATAGTAATTAGCAGCTGCACAGCGTAGTTGAATGAAAATAATCTTAATAAGTATATTTGGAACTACTGAAAGACAACTGTTTGGAATATGGTTACTTCTAATGTTCTGCATGTAATTAAAGTCTTCTAATGATGAGTTTATAAATTTGCAAATAAAAATAATTAACTATGTAATAAAAATAGCACAAGCAATAATGAATAAGTCTGATTTTAACTGTAGACAAATTTTTGTGGAAACTTTTTCCTAGAATAATTTTAACTGTATTTTCTATATGTTTGGAAATACCTATTTTTCTACAACTGAGAATTGTATGCTTCCAAATCAAAGCATGTGATGATAATTCTGTTGTCTAACATACGATGACATAGATCTTTTCATTATTTTTTATTGTGCATTTGGATGAATTCTTATTGTCACAATTAATCCTGTGATTTGCTACATATGAATGTTTAAATAACTGAAATGTGATTTCCACCACCACACTTGTGGCTCAGAATTTATGATTTAAGAAATGGGGAGGGACCCGCAGATGGTGTAATGGTTATGTTGCTAGACTCCTGCATAGCCAATTGTGGTTCAAGTCCCAGACCCAGAGGCTTAAAACTCATACGAGGACCATGTAGTGAGTGCCCACGATTCTGAGAAGAGAGTAGAGGAGATGGGATTGTGGTGTGACCATATTCCCTGGAAGGGGGATGATTTCTTGCTTTCTGTCCCTCTATCTCTCTATATCTCTCCAGCAAGTGCACACACCCTGTATCAAAAACCTCTCCACAAAACAAAATAAAAAAGAAATGGATAATGTGCATAAATAGAATACCAAAATGTACCCCAAAGTCTGGTCTATAACATTATACCTAAAAGAGGTTTTCAAAAAGTTTATAGAAAATGTGCATTATTAACAAAATACTCATGGATTCCAGAAATATTGTGTACCAAAATATTAATGAACTTGTACTTTAATTTCATTGTCTATCAACTTTTTGGAGTCCCCTTGTACACTCTGTCTTACTAGTAGATTTTTGTAAGCCTAAGTACACCTATCACATCCATGTCTTTCATATACTGACCTTAAAGAAAATCAAAGCATCTCCTTAAAAATATTAGGAAATTATGATAAGCAAAGTCTGCTTGTATATGTAATTCTAGAAAATTTACCTTTTAAAGAGCTTTTACCAGGTCAGTATCAGCTGATGTAAATTCACTGTACTCTATGTAGAGAGTCCTGGGGTTGTCTGTACCCCCAGCTTCTTCTTTGTTAATTTAGATATGTCATCTCTGCTTTATTAAAGTCTTCTACTTTAGTAGAATGACATTTGCACTTATTTATTAGTTATCTGTGCTCTGACTGAACTCATTCACGTAAAAGTCTTTTGTCAAATAACCTTATTAGCTTTTATACATAGTTGTGAAATGAAAAGCCATGAAATGTGAAGCATTGTTATATGACTCAGTAAGACACTCATGAGCGTGTGTATGTGGAAAGGAGAGAGGTTGGTCGGTTTTATTCAGGGAAGAGTGGCCTCAATGTGGCAATTACATTTAATATACATAAACTTAAACAACTGCTCCTGAATATAATTTTTTTAATGCTATGTGATCCCGAAGAAGAACAAACTATAGCCTCTTGCCTAGTTGAGGTTTTTGTTGTTTATTTTAAAAATCTGGCTACTTTTGACTTTTTCTCATGGAGAGAAGGATATGTAGATAGATTTTTCCAGATTTAGAGTACCTCCCTTTCTTGTATGAATCTGCCACATCATAATCCTTTCCTCAAAAATTTACACTATCCCTCTCCTTGGGAACTTTCTAAATTTTAACCCACACTTTATTTCTCTTTCTTCCTTTATCTCTCTCTCTTTCTTCCTTCCTTCCTTCCTTCCTTCCTTCCTTCCTTCCTTCCTTCCTTCCTTTCTTTTCTTTCTTTCTTTCTTTCTTTCTTTCTTTCTTTCTTTCTTTCTTTCTTTCTTTCTTTTTTTTCTTTCTCCTCTTTCTCTTTCTTTTCATTTTTCAGTTTTTTATATGATGCATGTGCTTGAGAGAAAGAGAGAGAGATAGAACGTATGAAATCACCCCCCTACCCGGGGGGTAGGTGGTGGATAGCCATGCCATAATCACCTCTTCATTATACTTGGGATTTGGGACATACATGTACATGTAGTTGGTGTGTTTTTCAAGTTGCTGGTATGGGACTTGAACTGTGCTTTCAGCCATGTGGGGTCTAGCCACCTTAACGTCAGTGTGTAGTAATATTTGTGATATTATTTTACTACCTCAGCATTAAATGATTTACTTTACTACTTCAAACTCTAGTTACAATATTCAAATGCAGTCTCCTTATTTTAAAATAGAGATATTATTATATCAGCAAAAAACATGGTCATTTCCATGGTGAGTTGCAATGGCAGTAGAAATCTAGCATTATAAGTGAGTGACAGAGACCAAATGCTGATGATGGGGATTTTACAGCCTGTACCTTATCTGGCATGTTTGGGTTGACCCGAGTTCCAAACCTGGGTCTCCCATGTAGCTCCAGTGTGGAGAAGCAATACTCTACCTCCATTCCACTATGGCTATTACCCTTGAATTTAAGGTAATTCTGAGTTTCCATGAGCTAAAAATCTGTCTGTGTAACTAAATAGGCTTGAGCAGAGGTTACCACTCTTGTTTTATTCCAGCTTATCTTGGGGACACAACATATTTGCATCAATAGCACTTCTGATAAAACAGTGTCAATCAAGGTGAGTAGGGATAAGAGTTGGGAAAATAAAAGATTCCTTAGTGGAATGTTTATCAAAAATTTCATGGAGGTGTGGTAGAGGAAAAACCATTTTCCTTTCAGTGAGTCACACTATTAATAGAATGCTATGGTTATTCATGGCTCACCTGTCTTAGTCATTACATTTACTGTTAAAGAAAATGAAGTTTAGCAAGAGAACTAAGAATGAGGACAGAGTTCTAAATGTAAAACTTCAGAAGGTGAGTGGAGATTACAGGATTTATGATCTAGTTGGAAAATATATATCTTCAGTAACGTTTCCCTATGTTAAATATGACAAAAATTTTCAGGGTTGGTTATCTGAACATTTTAGCTGATAACATAGGATACAACTAAATTTAATAAAATAAATTTTAGAGGATACCAAAAGAATACTTTCTGAATCCTTGATGATCTGAGTACTTAAACTTAAGGTTGATTTTTCAACCTAATAAAGGTTGAGGCATTTAAGCTGAACACATTTTTCAAAAGAAGGCTATATATATTTTTTTCTGGATGCATTTATGTTACCAGCACTGTGGTTATGACAGAATAATTCAAAATTCCTTCAGCCTTTGTATTTTATTTAAAAATTTTAGTAATCCTAAACTGACAGTTACGTTTTAATGACCAGATATGATAACATATATCATGAAATTGGCTCTGCCTGTTTCTTTTCATTAGAATAGAAGTCTGAACCTCATTTCAACATAGTTTTTGCTGTTCTTTCCTTATGAATCTTTCTACAGAACCAGCATCCTAAGAAATATTTGAAATTGTAATTGATTTTAATTGTCAATAGGCATGACTATGTTGTATGTTTTTTCTATAAAATGTGCAGCATTGGTTCATTTATTATAAAATGATTTCCTGTGTTCTAGAAAAAGTTCTTATTTTCTAAACTTATTTATAAAATAAAATGTATTTTAAAAAGCTGTAATTGTGCTGTCAGCCATGTGGGATCCAGCCACCTTAACCTCAGTGCCTGTTGCTTCCCTAAATCTTTCTGTAAAATTATATAGAGCTGTAAATATATACATATATATATATATATATATATATATATATATATAAATAATGCATATATATATGTAAATACAAATGTAAAAGTATATACACACACACACATATATATGTAAATACAAATGTAAAAGTGTATATATAAATATACATATATATACACACACACACACAGCCCCAGAAATATCGCTATATAACTACTTAATACATCTCAGTAGATGTTGTAACTGCTTAACTTTTCTATGATTTTGGGCAAATTCAAAATATCAAAAAAAACTAAAATTAAATCCCATCTCAAAGACATAAATGCAAAACTGACAGAGGAAAGCAAATTCATGTATTAAGATCTTGGCCATTGGAAATTACTGCTTGGTCATTTGAAAGTGGATTTTGGACTCATGCTTCTTTATACTGTTTTAAAGATGAATGATTCCATTTGGGGATTTTATAATAGATACCACAGTAAATTCATGATTGGATTAATGATAAGTTTCTCTCTTCAGGGTATTTTTCTAAACTTACCTATTCACCATAGCTACCACCAAGAGATTCAGTATTTTCTCAGATACAATTTTTTGTGTAATATAATGATCTCACCCTAAACTCCATGCCAAACCATTAGTCAGTATCACAGTAGACTCTCAAGGGATAACAGAACTGTATCGTGCATGAAGCCACTTATAAAACATGTTTTTTTGAGATTCTTTTCATTTGGTGTTAGAATGAAGACATATGGGTTGCGTTTAGATCCAATTTGCCTTACTAAAACTTGTCCAACTTTGACAATTGTTGAGGCCATGCTTCATTCTTATAATTAAGACCTGTTTATTGTTCCCAGTGGTAATGAATGATTTATTCAAGTAATTATCTTATAGTAACTGAGTGTTTTCTATCATTACAACCTAGAGTCTCAATTTTATAATTGTGTTTTATTAAAATATTTTTCAACACTAAAATATTTAGATGAATATATCATTAATGATATTAGAAGTCAAATCACATGGAGTATTGTGTATTATAAAGTAAATACATAGATTTACTGTATAATTACCTACCTCACATTCATGAAGTTCTAATACAGGCTTGATAATAAAGGTGTAAAGAGATACAAGACATACTATCTGAACTCAATGTTTTTTCAATTAAGTTGGGGCAGACAGGGAAAAATTTTAAAACAACTAATAAGCCATAATGTGTATACCAGAATCTACATAAAGTTCCTGAGAATTCAGAAGAGAAAGCTCTGCATATTGTTGTAGAGAGAAGTTATTTCATAGAGAAGCAGGGAATTGAGTTTTTTTTTTTGTTTGTTTGTTTTTTTTTTTTTTTTTTTTTAAGGGTTTGGTTTAAGAACACTTAAAAAGAGGAAATAGTATGAGCAAAAATAAAGGCATGAAAACAAAATGTTCAGGTGACAGACAGCAAATCCAGTTTGTTTCTTAAACTTGATTTAATTAGGGACAGAGAGTCTTGGAACCTGGAATAGCAGATTAAGGTTTGACTTTAATTGTATAGACATTTCCATAGATATTACTTGATCAGGAAAATACTAAGAAGTATTCTTTAATTGATTGGATTGTTTAAATTATTTAGACTGTGGGAAAAATTGGGTAGGAAGGATTTAGAAGTAGAGACTGGTTAAATACAGGCATTGGTGATGGTAATTTTAATACATAAACAGGGCTAATTTGAATTATAGATTGAACAATTAAATGGTTATGATAATTATTGGCAGTATTTATGTGTGGTGTGGCCATCTCTCCTGGAGGACGATTTTCATTTCCCTCTTACTGTCTATCTCTCTCTGTCTCTCCAGTGAGCACATGCACCCTAAGGCAAAAACCCCTAAAAAAAATGATAATATTTATGAATTAAGAAGTGAAATGAGGCCAGCTCGTAAGGTGATGGTTAAGGCAGCTGGATCTCACAGCCACATGACTATGCGATTTGAGTCCTGGACTCAAGGGGCTTAAGAAGCATGTCAGGTGCATGTGCATGCATGCCTAAAATCCTAAAAGGTGGAAGACAAGGGACAGAAGGTATTGTGGTGTGACTCCTACCAATGGGGGGTTCCTTTCTCACTTTCTCTCTCTCTCTTTGACAAGCACACACACTCTGGCAAAATTGAAAAACAAGAACAAAAAGAAATGAAGAGAAAGAAATCTCTCTACTAAAGTAGCACTATAACTTTTAATAATTGAAACCAGCAGTTGGAGTAATGGCTATGTTACTGGTCTCCCATGTAGTAGACCACAGTACGAGTCCTGGACCCGGTGGCTTAAACTCATGCTGGGCATGTGTGCATGTGTGCCCTAGATCCTGAGAGGAGAATGGAGAAGGGATTGCAGCGTGGCTGTCCCCCCTGGGGGGTGAGTTCTCGCTTTCTGTCTCTCTGTCTCTTTCTGTCTTTCTGGTGAGTGCACGCACCCTATAGCAAAAACTTCTAAAAAAAATGTGTAAACATTTTTCAACTATTTAATCTTAGTTTGTTTAAAGGTAATAAAATATTGTATTAAAAATTATTTCGCTATATAAAACCAACGTATAACAGAGCTATGAAGAATTTTTATAAATATTTGTTTTCTAGTGAAAAGTTACATCTTTCACAAAATTCCAAGTAAAACAAATGTAGAATTATGTAAAGTATATCTTCTAATTAATCATTTAAAGTCACCAGCAAATTAAAAATGAAAATTCCTTAGTCAGCAGATGGGTAGTAGTTACATCACTGCATACCCACATGGCCGGCTGCAGTACCACCACATGGCCAGCTGCAGGACTTCCACATGGCCGGCCACAGTTTGAGTCCTGGACCCAGGTGGCTTGAAACTCATGCAGAGCGTGTGTGCAAGTGTGCCCAGGAGAGTGGAGGAGAAGGGATTGCGGCATGTCCGTTCCCCCTGAGGCGTGATTTCTCACTTTCCTTGTCACTGCCTCTGTCTCTCTTCAGTGAGCTCATACACTTTAAAACAAAACCCTCTACCAAAAAAAAAAAAAAGAAAACAAAATGCTTGAAAAGACTTATATATATTGTTATATTTAATCATTCAGAAAGAGGTAAATCACCAGCCTAAGTAAGGATAAATTTCTTACTGAATAATAGATATTTATCTTGTTTGATTGATGTAAACTGTGCTAAATTTCTATCTTTAATGTTTCCTTGTTGTAAGAATCTCCTCCTTTAAAAAAAAATCATAGCAATGCTTTAAATATAGTTAGATTTTTACATGCATAAACTTCATTATATTATAGTGTCTCGTAATTTATTGGATTATTTGGCATAAAAATGGTCATTTACATAATGAAGATATATTTGATTTTGCTTATATAATGAAGATATATTTTATTCTTCTTATATAAAGACCTAGAATGGATTTGATTTTTAAAAAACAAACATAAATTGCTCATTTCAGGGACCAGTGTGAGGGCTGAGCAGCCCCAAGTTGCTGGTCCCCTCTTCCACTCTCATCTTCTGGGACCATAGCTAGAAAGGTAGGAGAAAAAAACTTTTTTTTCTATATTCTCATTTTCTTTTTCTTTCTCTCCTGCCTTTTTTTTTTTTTTTTTTTTTTTTTTTTTTTTTTTTTTTTTTTATCCTGGCTTTTGCTAATTCTTTACTCTCCTGCCCCTACATAGGACAGGGTCATTACAGGAAGACATTACATCAGAGGTTTTCTACTCATTTCATGCACTGCACTTGCATGCCACATGACTTTTTTTTTTTAAGTTTTGTCTTTTTTTTCCCTTTTCTTTGTCTTCTTTCATTTTTTCCTGTTTGTATTCTATTCTTCTTCTACTTCACTTTCTCATTTTGCTGCTCAGTTTCCACCCAGTGAGTGTGTAGACAGGTCTATGTGCATAGTACCAAACGTGAATTTTGCTAGGCTCAGGGAAATCCTCACCCCCACTGAACTAGTGGCAAAAACGAGATGCTCCTGTCCATAATTCTGACCTCAGAACTCATTCCTGTGGGTACCACATTCCAAAACACAGTAGAAGAGAGATATTGACACAGAACTACCTCACATTAAAAGGAAACACACAGGCTCACAAATGCAGAAACCTTCAACAAATTAACCAAAAGTGAACACATCACCAAATGACCAAAAATTGGAGAAAAGCCTGTAGTGTCAGAAAACCAAGTGATGTCTCTAATAAGGAATACAGTAATTTGTCTCCAAGAATGGAAAAATCAGAGAAAATTAGTGCAATGTCAGATGAATAATTCAGAATATTTATGGCAACAAAACTCTATGAGATAAAAGAAAAAAAAAAGACATTGAACTCCAGGAGATGAGGAAGTCTTTTCATGGCTTGAAGAAAGAGATAGACAATATAAAGAAGAATCAAACAGAACTTCTGGAGTTGAAGTCTGTAATGCAGTAGATCAAAACATCCCTTGAAAGTATTACAAGTAGATTAGATTATGCAGAAGAACAAATCTCAGATGTAGAAGACAAAACCTCTGACCTACAAAAAAATCACCAAAAAGAATGAAAAACTATCACCACCCCCCAGAAAAGAGAATAGTATATGGGAAATACTAGATACAATTAAACATCCAAACATTTGAATAATTGGTATCCCAGAAGGTGAAGAATCCAATAAGGACATTGAAAATCTATTCCATGAAATCCCAGAAGAAAACTTTCCAAACCCAGAGAAGCATTCCAGCATTCAAACTTAAGAAATACAAAGAACCCCAAATGGATTCAACCCAAGAAGATCCTCTCCATGGCATGGCACCTCATATTTTGATATACATTAATCACTAAACAAAACACTGAGGTCAAATATCTATCTTCTCCCTTAACTGAGTTTGGTACGTAAATATTATCTATTTGAACAAAATAGTAAACAAGACCAAAGACAAGGTATTAATTTTGGATTCACATTCTAGAAGCTGAATTGTTTTCCATGTGCAAGTCCCCCCACACCCCAAAAGGGCACTTGTGCTTGCCAGAGAGAGACAAAGAGAAGGAGCGAAAGAGAGAAAGACAGAGAGACAGAGAAAATGAGAAAGCACTGCCCTCCTTCCATGGGGAATAGTCACTCTGCAATACCTTCTCCTCCATTTCTCCCTCCTTTCAGCATTTTGGGCATGCATCCACACATGCCTGGTTTGTTTTTCAGACTACCTGATCTGGGACTCAAACTGTACTATTGGCCATGAGGGATCCAGGTCATGTAAACCTAGGCCATGGACTGGCTCCACTTTATCCTTTTATTTTTATAATAATTTATAAAAAATTATAAATTAAATAATTACTTAATTATCATAAACCTATAGTCTCTCTGTGTGTTCTACTAAATCTAAAAACATTGTTTGCCATTAGATTCATTCTATCAGTCAAAACCTATCAGAATACATTAAAAACATGCTACCTACACTGGGCACCAGCTCTTAAACAATAAAATATGATGTACCAAGTCTATAGGTAGACTAGATCAATACAACACATCACTCTATATGTGGAAGTTCTGAACTGGAAAAAAATTTAAAAACACATTAATTTTAATGTAACATAAGGTAAAAAGAAAGGCATTGGCATAGAATGTGGTACTTTTTTTTTTTTTTTTTTTTGGAGAGGTTTTTGCTATAGGGCTCGTGCGTTCACCAGACAGACAGAGAGAGACAGAGAGACAGAAAGCGAGAAATCACCCCCCAGAGGGGATGGTCACGCCACAATCCCTTCTCCTCCATTCTCCTCTCGGGATCTTGGGCATGCACGCACACGCGCCTGGCGTGAGTTTTAAGCCACCGGGTCCGGGACGCGAACCGTGGTCAACTAGGTGGGAGTCCAGCGACATAGCCATTACTCTAACTGCTGGTTCCCAGAATGTGGTAGTTTTTTATTAGAACATTTTGCATATCATATTGGTATCTCACTTTTATATTATCTTATAATTTAATTAAATGTTGATTTTGAAATCACTCTTAGTTTTGGTAAAATGTTTACTGGTATATGAGTGAAATGCAAAACACATGGTTATGAAACGAGCTAGGTTACACATAATTCTCACAGTCTGCTAGTCTTCATTTCCTTGAATTTTTGTTTTTTTTAAAGAATTCATTCTGGCTCACCCTGGAAATACAATGATATTAAATTGACTTCAGACTGTTTCATGTTCAAGTTTTGGGGGCCACCTTTTGGTTTTGTTTGAAAATTGAGATGTAAAATATTACTGCATCTTCATCTGCTAGTGGAGAAGATCCAGCATAGAGAAACATTAGCCAATATTTCAGGGGACAGAGGAGACCAAGACTGCAAAACTAGTTTTCAAGATAGTCAGGAAAGTAGTGAGATCCAATTGCAGAGATTGGCCTTAGATGAGATTAAAGAATCACCAAAATATTAGAAAGGTGATGGGAGAATATGTTGCAATTGTATTCTGGTCGCTTTGAGGCTAGTTCCTGGGCTGAAAGGAGAAGGATTAGCAGATGTTTGAGTGAAAAGACAAAGCGGTGAAATTAAATCCCAGAAAATCAGAGAATTAAATAACTAGTAAAGTTATTACTGGTAAGTGTAAGAGCTAAATTTAAGTTAAAATAGTCATGACTCTAAAGTCAACATGATGGTATAGTGAAAAAGACGGGCCAGGGAGTTGAGGAGGCATATCATGCTGTAATTAGAAAAATGAGCCATGAAATCTGAGCCACGTCTGAGTAGTTAAGAACAAAACAGAGTTGAGAAACAGAAAATTTTTTAACTCCTGGAAGAGCCAAGGCAAGTTTACTTGAATCTGTCTTATGGTTATAAGGGTGTAGATACTTGAGGAAGGAGTGGGATAATGTCAGTGGCACAGATAAGTCAGGAAAGTTGATGCAGCATCATTTAGTGCACTCAATTATCTGAACATCCCAATTCTAGTTTCTATGGCACAACCTTGAGAGATAATGACATAATAGGATCTATCATAATTCGACAAAAAAGATCACTTATCCTTACTAATAGGACCTTAAGTTTTCATAGTACTTTACAACACTGAACTGCAATGTAAACCTAGTTATCATTACACACCCCTTCTCTGTGAGTTCTTCTAAACCCAAAGATGTTATTAACTGGACTCATTGGCCTTCAGATACTTGCGAAATATAAATTTCATGGGCCAGCCAGGTGGCATGGTGGTTAAAGCAGATGGATTCCACATGGCTGACTATGCAGTTCAATTCCTAGACTCAGAGGCTGGAAAAACACACTGGATGCATGTGTGTGCATTCCCAAAAATTTACTTTTCCTTTCCCTCTCCATCTATCCAGTGAGTGCATACACCCTAAAGCAAAAGCTAAACTATATAATACTATATGTATGTGTGTGTGTGTGTGTGTGTGTGTATGTATATAAATTTCATATATGTGTAGTAGAACATATTTTTTTCCTAGGAGACTAAAGATGATAATACATTTAAAACAAAATAATTTGGGGAACCTTTAATGGGAGTAAAGAATCTATTTTAAAAATTATTTTATTGGGAACCAGCAGTTAGTGTAGTGTCTATGTTGCTGGACTCCCACATAGTCGACCACGGTTCGCGTCCTGGACCCGGTGGCTTAAAGCTCACGCCGGGCGCACGTGCGTTCGTGCCCAAGATCCCAAGAGGAGAATGGAGGAGAAGGGATTGCGGCGTGACCATCCCCCCTGGGGGGTGATTTCTCGCTTTCTGTCTCTATGTTTCTCTCTGTCTGTCTGGCGAGCGCACGTGCCCTATAGCGAAAAACCTCTCCAAAAAAAAAAAAAAAAATTATTTTATTTAGCTTTATTTACCCACTTATTTATTTTAATATCACCAGAGAGGGACAGAGTGAGAACGAGAGTAAGAGAGAGAGAAAGCAAGAAAGCAAACTGCCACATCAGGGACTTGAACTGTGGTCAACCATGTGGGAGTCCAGAGCCCTTAGCCACCTTACCACCTGCCGGCCCTATAGGAGAAAAGAATCTTAAATTTCAAACCTAAAGTTTTTCATCCATTTCATTTTCCCTTTTTCCTGAGTTCAAACCAGGTGTCTCCAATGGATGTCCAAGCTCTATGAACTTTGTTTAATACTCACTCAGGGTTAACTAGCACAATTGATGTGCAACACTGAAACACCAATTTTAATTACTACTATTGACGAAAGACTATGTGGCCTGTGACATGTCCAAACAAGAAGCCATAGTACACTTAACACTCTATTGACAGGGAAAGAGTTCTTGTTTCTTTTTTTTCCTTAATGAAATGATGTATTCTCTGATTTCTCCCTCTTCCTTTTTAAAAATAGAGTTGTGTATGTTTGAAATAAGCTCTCTTTTTATTTTTCCTAATTTTAAAAATAAAACCTTTAAAAAATTTACTATATTGTCCCAGTCAAAGCAGCCCTGGTTGACAGTGCTACTCAACAGTACTCAGGCCATATTCAAGGTCTGGATTTGATACTAGCCAACCCTAAAATGCCAGGTGCATTGGCATATGCTTGTAGTCCAACTGTTCAGGAGGCTGAGACAGGAGGGCATGACATAGCAATACCCTGTCTAAAAAGAAAACAAAATCACTAAATCATAGTAGGACATTTATTGTAGTATTTCGAAATTGATGCTAGAGGATACTGACATTGAAGGATATTGACACAAAACAATCTGCCTTTCTTTTTTTCTTTTCTTTTTTTAAAGTTGCAATGATTTTGTTTGCAGTTAAAGCTACAGCTTTACATATAGATTATTATGATTATTATAGGAAGCAGAGTAAGCATGTCCACTCTAGAGAGAGCATTCCAACAATTAGGTGGTGTGGAATTCTTATAAGGGTATAGCTACATACACCTCAAACGTATGTACATCTGATTGTGTCTCATTTACCTGACTTGTTGCATGTATGTTATCTTTCAATTAAAGAATTAATTAATTAATTTTATTCTATTATACTTATTTTTTAATTTGACCAGAGAGAGAGAGGGAAAGTATAAAGTGAGCCTCCATGTCTAGGACTTGAACCATGATCAACCAAGTGAGAGTCCAGTGCTTAACCATCAAGTCACCTACCAACCCCAATGTGTCTTATTGTGTTCAGCTTGTGAGGAAGAGATTATTCATTCATTTACATAAATAAACATTTATAGTGAGTATTCAAATGTGCTTTAGAAAATTCTAGATTATTGAGGAATGAGGATAAGATGTAAGACACCCCATGGGTCATTGCAGTGCCAAGGCTAAGGGCAGTAAGAGCTGGTCTGTTAACTCTTCAGTGTTGTTCAAAGGCATAAGACATCAAGAGCCAGAATGGAATTATTTAACTGAACACAAGGGAGAGAACAGGAGATTTAATTCATCTCATTTTTCTTGTGAAAAATATTGGTCACAGTAGACACAACCCAAATGCTCATTTGCAGTGATTTCAACTTTAACTCAAGTTTTTCTTCCTCCATCCCTTGGAAACATCAAATTACAAGTAAAACTTAAATGTATAAGTAAACATTATAAAATTTTTAATGCCAGCAGTGACACCTGACCAACACTACGTCAAACTGGGTCATCAAAACTAACAAGTGATAAGTGATAAGGCATACTTATGTATGTATTTTTATTATGATGTGATGACACTGGTACTTTGCCTCTGTGGTCCTTCTCCCCAAAACACATTTTTCCCGTGTAACCATGGAAAATATTAGACACACCCAAACTGAGGCACATTCCACAAAATGCCTGATCAGTCTTCCTCAAAACTCTCAAGGTCATCAAAAACAAGGAGAGTCTGAGAAACATTCAGTCTAAAGAGTCAAAAATAATAAATGCAATATATACTAGACCTCAAAAAAGGGACAATAGGAAAAAAAATGAAAAATCTAAGTAAAGCATGTATGTTAATTAATAATAACTCAAATTCAGTCATAAATTCTGCTAAATGTACCATACTAATATAAATATTAAAAATAGGAGAAATTGAATGTGGAGTATATAGGAACTCTTCTGTAGTATATGCAGATAAATTCTGTAAATCTAAAGTGACCCTAAAATTAAAAAAAACTTATTAAAAATACTTTTGAATGAATTATATATGTATCTTAAAATATGTACTCAAATTACATGTTATTATAATATTTGAAAACTTAGGCTTATTATATTTTTCTTGTATAGAAAAAAATTAAGAACCTCTAAAGGTATTTTTAATGTTTCAATATTTTATTTATTGATCCCAGTATGATTTTCTGGTTTAAAAATAACATAGCTTTGGGAGCCAGAAGGTGGTGTAGAGGTTAAGGTGCCGGATTTCCATATGGTAGACTGCAGTTCGTGTTCTGGACTCTGTGGCTTGAAAAGCACTCTGGGTGTATGTGCATGTATGTCCAAAATCCCAGTAGAAAAACGGAGGAAAATGGATTGTAGCATGGCCTGTAGTCATGGATTATAGTCATCTCCCCGGGGGATGACTTCTCACTTTCCCTATCACTGTCTCTCTCTGTCTTTCTGGCGAGTGCACATGCGATATAGCGAAAAACCTTACAAAAAAATAGCATAACTTTGTACCCAGGGTTTTTTTTGTTAGAACAGATTTTATAATTAAACTGTAAATAAAATGAATTGCTTTCTTAGCAGTGAACAGATGTGTGGTATCTGATAACTCCTTGGATTTTTGTCAATAGTCTTATACAACCGGGACTCTTTGTAATAGTATGATTATTAATTTTTGCAATAAGTTATTCCAAAATGGATTCTTTCTTTATTAGATAGATATTTCTTAAAGCCAGAGGATCATGCATATTAGTGTTTCTATGTTGTCGTAATGACTTCTTCCAAATATTACAGAATTTAAAGTTATTCTTAAGTATGAAACAGATTTATAATTTGAGAAAAAGTAATTTTTTCTTTGCATAGCACTTGTGCCAAGTCATTAAGCACTCCAAAGCATGGATGATAGTTATGTCACATTTGAGTGAATATACCTGTATATGCATACAATATAAGTATAAATATCATATTCTCCTAATAGTATAGGTACAGAATGTTAACAGATTGAAATCTTAGATATTAGATACTTTAATTTATTTCTATGCAGGCAAAAAAATTTAGAATGACAGAAGATAATTATATCTAGGTAAACTGAGCTGACCACAACTCAGTCTTACATGACTCATAGTTCATTACTCTTTCGACTCCATTTCACAGACAGCTAACAGAACAGTGTGTGACCCCCTTGATGGAAAACTGTAAAAAAGGTGGTAAATAGAAGATTGTTATGTTACATTACTGAACACAAGCAAAAATCATACATCCTTTCTGACAAACACACTGATTTGAATCATATCAATATCTTAAATATTTGTACTCTAAATTTCTGTCTTTTTTGGGGGAAAGGGAGCACTGTGTGCCCAGATGACCTCAAACTTGTCAGATTCCTGCTTCAGCCTCCAAAGTTGCTGGGATTACAGGCATGTGCCACCATGTCAAGTTTACAGTTATTTTAAAAATATATTCATTGTTAATATGACCAAAGACTCTGCTTCTAATTCTTCATAATTGATTCTCAAGTCAATTAAAATAGATCTTAACTATAGTCATGAAGTCATAATTTTATTTTAGGATAGTTGTGGCATTTTTAAGTGATAATCTAATTATATTGAGATGTGTATTTGAACCTACTTTGTGACCTTTTTGCAACTAGATAATTCCTTACTCCTTTGTTCCCTTTTCATTTTTTAACTCCTACTAGAAGTCTTCATTGTATTCTCTTTTTCTATTCAGTAGTTCTTTTAAAAACAACTAAGAAAAAAATATAATAAAGTGGAGTTTAAAATTTACATTGTTGGAATGTTAGAGGCCTAAAAACTTTACATGTAATATAATTCATACCAGTTCCTCTATTTTATAAATTGGAGAATAGAGCCTCAAAGAGATTAAGTATTACCCAAATATATAAAACGGTAAAGTTGGAACCTGAAAACTAGTTTCAATTCCTGGTCCAGTACTTTTTCTGAACATTTGGATTATTTCTAAATAATTAATACAATGTATTAAAAATCTGTTTTCATGTTCTCTCTCTCTCTCTCTCTCTCTCTCACACACACACACACACACACAAACACACACACACACGTATGCTCACAGTAACACATGCACATAAATATCACACAGCAACAGCTGTAATATTTCCTTCCAGACTACTGTTTGGAAATAAATTACACAGATGCCAATTTTATATTTATACTCATATAGTTTAATTCCAAGAATAGAGCTATGAATACATTCCTCAAACAGCTGCCAAATTTATACATAGGCTGTTTTCATGTGTGATTTGGAATATGTTATTACACTAAAAAAATCTGTAGTTGATAGACTTTCTTTTAAAACATCAAATCCAGCTGATAACTTTTTACTGCTATCTACTTTTAAAATTAGTATTAGTCATTTAAAGGGGGATTAATCCATACTTTCTTAAGGGTGTGCACATTTACTGTTTATGTATGTTCATTAAAATTTTACCAACTTTCAAAATACACGGCATTTAATCAAAATAATTAAACCCCAAGCTTTTTTGATGGTAAAAAAACCTTTTGGTAAAATGCACTTAGTGAGCTGCTTTGTTTTGTACATATATGTGAGGTATATAATGTATATGTGCAAGTCTGTGTGTGCACAGCAAACAATGAAAGAAAACTCAGTGAAAATATCTAGTTCAGGGACCAGGAGGTAATGTAATGGTTAGATCACTGAACTCCCACATGACTGACTGTGGTTTGAATCCTGGACCCGGAGGCTTAATAATCACTTTGGGTGTGTATGTGTGTGTGTGTGTGTGTGCCCAAAATTCTGAGAGGAGACTGAAGGAGAAGGGATTGTGTCATGGCCATACTCCCTGGGCGTGATTTCTCGCTTTCTGTCTCTCTGTCTCTTCCTCCCTCTGGTGAGAGCATTTCCCCTATTATAAAAATCTCTCTCTCAAAAAAAAAAACCTAGTCTATTCAGTTAAAAGCTTATAAAATGTTGAGAAGTATATCTGAGAGCTCTAGATTTTTTTCTTGGGTTTTACAATGATAGTTGTGGAGACAGACCAAATGCTCACATTGAGGGTGTATTCCATTTGGCTGCAAAATATCAGATATACAGTCTGACTCATGCATTCTATGTTGATCTCAGTTTTATCCTAACAAAGCAGAGTCACGCTTTTTCTTGTTTTGAAGAATATTTTATGATAACAAATTGAAAGCATAAGGAGTGAGTTAATTAAAAGAACAGGCATAACCTTTGACCTAATAGTATTTTCAATGCATTTTCAGTAAGACCCCACCTAAATGGGTGCATTTTTCAAGATAAGGGTATTTTCATTGCATATGTGGGGAAATATACTACTGACATACCATGTTTTTTTTTTTTTTTTGCTTTTTATGAACTGTATGCTCACCTACTTAATATCATACAGTTAACTATCATGTGCTTGATGATTCTGTAGATTAAAAGTTGGCACAAATATCACCATACTTACGGCTGTTCTGTAGTTATAAAGGAGAAAAAGTATAACTTTGTCTACAGGATGCCCAAGTGACTATATAGTCATAGAGTATCATAGAAGAAAAGGTCACATTAATTCATGTCGTTTCTACCACAAATATTCACGCATACACACACACACACACACACACACTTTCAGAGGACTATGATTTGTATGTCACAGAAAACTGCATTAGAAATCAAACTAATTGCAGTGAACAGTGTTTGATTTGAGGTTAACTTTTATGTTTATCAAAGTCATATTCAATAATCAATCTTTAATGTTATTTCTCAGATAAATAGATATACAAAACTGTGCAAAGGTCTTTCTTCTTCAGGCTAGACAGATCAATAACTTAATAATAAGCTACTTCAAAATAGTTGTAGGATCTTGGGTAAAATTGTAAACTTCTTGGAGACTCAAGTCTCTCCCTTCCTAATAGAACTGATGAAATTGCGATGATTGTGAAATAAGATAATACACATACAAGGCTAATACAGTGATGACATTTAATTAAATGATAAATAAACGACGTATTTCCTGAAAAATAATTTTACCATTATAATGATGTTTTTGTTGGGATGCTTACTGGTAAAGGTTTAACTTTATTTCTTCCAGTCACTGGAACACAGTAGGTATTTGTTGCAAGATTAATGGAATTAAATTACTAAAAATAAACTAACACATATTTTGTTAGCTTTTGCAAGCTTCTCCAGTTAGACAAATAGTGAATTTCTCTTTCATTTATAGTGTGACTGAATTCCAGGCTTAGCATGATAACTGTTAATTAGATGTAATGTAAAAAATAATCAACTAGGTTTTGGACAGAAGTTCTAAATTAACAGAACTTTAGTGGTAAAAGAGGAGTAAATAAATTATTAGGATGCTTAAGAGTAGAAGCTGTCTGAGAAAAATATTCCAAGGATTTCAAGTTGTTTAGCTATCCTAGGTTTATTTGAAAATGATATGTAGATTTTATAGACATATGGAATATTTTCACTGTAATTAAATTTGGAGAGGACAACTTGTTCTAATCTAAGCGATGCCTCCATATTGGATCTTCTTCATCCCGAATGAATGACTCAGAACAGTTAATTATGTAATGGCCTCTAAAATTCTAAAAGAATTTATAGGAATGTTTGATTCACTCTTATGGCAACTCAATACCAATATTTATAGTCTTATATATGGAGGCTATAAATGAAATTAAATTAAATCACTGAATCCTAGTAAATATGTTCTGTGTGATTGTTGCAGATTGAATTACACTTGTGATAAATTTTGTGTTTTTAAATAAAATCAGGAATACAATCCAGTTTTGTTGTTTTGTTTTTGTTTGTTTTTTTTTTTTTTTTTGTTTTTTTTTTTTGGAGAGGTTTTCGCTTTAGGGCACTTGCGCTCGCCAGACAGACAGAGAGACAGAGACAGAAAGCGAGAAATCACCTGCCAGGGGGGATGGTCACGCCGCAATCCCTGCTCCTCCATTCTCCTCTCGGGATCTTGGGCACGCACGCACACACGCCCGGCGTGAGTTTTAAGCCACCGGGTCTGGGACGCGAACTGCGGTCGACTACGTGGGAGTCCAGCGACATAGCCACTACGCTAACTGCTGGTTCCCTTGTTTTGTTTTTTAAGACTGGACTACTTTTTCTATTTCCATGCAAAATAGAAAACTTAAAATCAGGGATTAAATTTCAAAGAATAAGTCTGAGATTTCGTTCTCAGCAGTGACTTTTTTAAACCTGAAATTTAAACGTGTTTTGCCCCAAAGAGAGACTGTAGTAGTGATTAAGAGTTGGGAGAAGGATATCAATTCAGCCACCCTTAGTGAGATCTCAGGTAGTTCCATAGCCCCAGTTAATTCATCAGAGTTTGTTCTAGCCTTCTATATCTAATGTCCTAATTTGTCCATAGAGTTGACTTGTCCTTTGGGGATTAGCTTTTACTCTTGAGATTGATAGATGAGATGTGAATAAATAAAATTTACATTACTAATTTGAATTGAGAAGTTTGAGAACTACATTTGTCTTTTCAGAGTACTAAGGTAAAATGTTTTTCACACGGAGAAAACCTGAACACTTCACAGTTTGTTTCTTGTATTGTTTGATGTTTTTTTATTATTTTTTAAAGATTTATATTTAATTGGGAACCAGCAGTTAGCGTAATGGCTATGTCGCTGGACTCCCACGTAGTCGACCGCGGTTCGCGTCCCGGACCCGGTGGCTTACAACTCACGCCGGGCGCGTGTGCGTGCGTGCCCAAGATCCCGAGAGGAGAATGGAGGAGAAGGGATTGCGGCGTGACCATCCCCCCTGGGGGGTGATTTCTCGCTTTCTGTCTCTATGTCTCTGTCTGTCTGGCGAGCGCACACGCCCTATAGCGAAAAAAACCTCTCCAAAAAAAAAAAAAAAAAAAAAAAAAAAAAGATTTATATTTAATCGATATACATCTTTACAGTGTACAAAATTGTTTTTCCCAGCATGAATACAGTGCATATCAGTTAAGTAAAAGATATTACCATATCCATTATTATTGACAGATACCTTTTCATTTTTGTGTCTGTTAAATGCTTCTCTTCCCCCCCACCCCCTCTCTCCCACAATTTCCTATATTGTCTCTAGCATCCACAGTTGCCCTCCCTGCCATTATACTCTCCAGTCTTAAGTTTCTGCTAGAGAGTACAGACATTTGGTATATATTGGAGGGACTGGGGCATATAATGCCTTTCTTTCACAGTCTGGCTTGCTTTGCTTAACATTAAATCTTCCATATTCATACACTTTGTATTAGATGTTAAGGTCTCATTATTTTTTATGGCTGAGTAGTATTCCATAGTGCATAAGTGCCATAATTTTTTAATCCATTCATCTGTTATTGGACATTTGGGTTGATTCCATGTCTTAACAATTGTGAATAGTGCTGCAATAAACATGGATGTGCAAGTGGTTTTTTTGTTTGTTTGGTTGGTTTTTTTTTTTTTTTTTTTGACCCAAAGGATGGGAAAGCACTTCTCAGGTTAAATGTCCATCTCAAATTTTTGGAAATTTTGTATTAACTTGTGATATCTAGTTTTAAAAATAGCATTTTACCTCTCAGGAAAGTCACTATAGAGTCTAAAAACTATCAGGGTTATATGTCTCCTTGAATCTGGAATAACCCTGTGAGAAGCTTCAGAGTCTAGTGTGAAGATATGGAATGTGGATCATGTATGCATGCATCCACACACACACAGTGCCAAATGATTAAATGAAACTGTTGATACTTTCTGAAAATTACCAATTATTACCTTGATAAATGGTTTATGTTAATTATAAATTGTTTGCCTTCAAATATTATGATATTTTATTGCATTCTAGGTGAGCATACCTTAAAGAGGAATGTAGTAGAACTGTAAAGGAGATAATCCCTCCAAAAACTGTGCATACATGTGGATGCATGTATGTGTGGATGTATGTGTGAGTGCACATTTGTGTTTGTGTGTGTGTTTGTGTGTGTGTGTGTGTGTGTGTGTGTGTGCGCAATGGCAGGGGGAAATGCATATTTTTCCTCTGAAAGGTTAAAGTCTATGTCAATACATTATATCTAAAACTTTAACTTGCAAATATTTGTAAATTCCTTGAGTAAGAAGAAAACTTGGAAAAAATTCCAGAAAACTTCTAAGAAAAAAAATATTTCTACTGAATCCAGGATATAAAGCTGTACTAAAAGGGAGTTACCTTCTGAGCTGTAATTCTGCTTCATTTTATGGCTTAGATCCACCAAAAATAATTTAAAAATAAATATCCGTCCTGTGGTTAACAGATTTTTTGATGCATCAGCTAGTTCTGGCTTTGGACAATGCTCAATCTATAGAGTTATTAGTTTAAAATTCTCAAAATATTTTCTTAGCAATATGAAAACCAAAGAATGAAGGCAATAATTATATACTGTATCCTTTACATCTTTCATAAAAATATTATTAGATAATTTGATCATTTACTTTTGCTCAATGTTAAGTTTATATAATTTGCATTCTTTATTCAAAAGTTTTTATGTCAAAATTTACATAATGTGAAAAAGACCCAGAAGTGATAAATAGATGTTCACACAGTCCAAATATAATATAAAAACCACATTCTGAGTCTGAGTTTTATTTTCTTTATGCAAAATCATTACTTCTTTACTATTAGTGTATTATAATCTCTGATTTAAGCCTAGGTGATTTTAGTACAAAAAATAAGTTTTTGTATATTACTAATATGAAGAAACTTCAAAAAGTTTGTGGAAATATAGAATTAAAGTATGAATTTATTTTGGTTTAAAAATGTTTGAATCTGGTACCAGCTGGTTAGCATAATGGCTATGTCGCTGAACTCCCATGTAGTAGACTGTGGTTTGAGTCCCAGACCTGGTGGCTTAAACTCACGCGGGTGCATGTGCGTGTGTGCCCAAGATCCCAAGAGGAGAATGGAGGAGAAGGGATTGTGGCATGGCCATGCCCTCTGGGGGGTGATTTCTCACTTTGTATCTCTCTGTCTCTCTCTGTCTTTCTAGCGAGCGCACATGCCCTATGGCAAAAACCTCTCCATAATAATAATGATAATAATAATAATATTAATAATAATAACAACAACAACAAGTTCTGGGGCTAGCAGGTAGCATGGTGGTTAAAAGCACTGGACTCCCACATGGCTGACCATAGTTTGAATCTCAGACCTGGCGGTTTGCTGTCTCATTTTTTCTCTCTCTCTCTCTCTCCCTCTCTTGTCAAATTAAAATAAAAATAAAGTTAAATAAAACAATTCTTTAAAAAAATAGCAACTTAGGGTCAGCAGATGGTGTGGTGGCTAAGATACTGGACTCCCACATGTCCGATATAGGTCCATTTAATACCCATTTCATCTCTGAACATTTTTATTTTCTCTTGCTACTTCTTACAGTTATACTCCTCTCAGACCAAAACATTCAGTTATTTCTTCATTTGCTTCACAGAAACGCATATTTTAAATTAACAAACAAACAGTGAAATAAGTATCAATAGTTGCATGACCAAATTATATTTTATGTAAACTTGAACAACTTTGAAAATATGTCAAATAAATACTATAAGGCATCAGGAATGAATTGGAATTTTTTTCTAGAAAAATGGCTTTTATGGTCACACTAATTATATGAGGTACAAAGAAGGATAAAGTTAGAACCTATCTTTTGTCACCTAAAAAAGTGACAAAACACTACAAAGTTGTATGCTTTCTCTTTAGGGCTAAATGAATGTTGTAGTCTCTGTGTGTTCTCACAGGCAATACATATGCAAAGTGTGTTTGCATATTTCCAATATCATATTGTTTAAATGTTTAGAGATTTTGATTGTTCTACTAGGTTGTGAAAGTGTGGAGAAAAAAATGTTTTTGAAGTGAGTTTTGGGCCAACCTGTGGTATGAGATTTAAGGCAGCTGGATCCCAGCATGGCTAACTGTGTGGTTACAGTGTCAGACCAGATAGCGTGAAAAACATGCCAAGCACATGTGTGTTAAGCCCAAAATCTCAAAAGGAGAAAAAAATGGAATAGAATGGATTGTGGAGTGATCTCTCCCCATCAGGTGGTGGTAGTGAGGGGGTGCCGTCTCACTTTCTCTTTCTCTTTTACTCTCTCTCTCTTGTGTAAGTGCATGTGCCTTCTAAGAAAAAAAAAGGTGAGAATTTATAGAATAAGGAGAATTACTATGTTACCAAGATAGATGTTGAAGATGTTGAAGGCACTGACATCACTTGGTTGCCAGGCACTGTGCTAGGATATTCAAAAAGTTCATGGAAAGTTCATCTTATGGAAAAAACATACATGGATGTATATGTGTATATGTGTGTGTGTGTGTGTGTGTGTGTATATATATATATATATATATATATATATATATATATATAAAACATGTTCACCAAAATAAACTCTTACACTAATACTAATTGCATTTTTCCACAAACTTTTTGAAGCCCCTTCATATCATGGACTATAAGATCACATTTCATTCATTGTCTTTGAAAAACTCACTCTAGTTAGGAGATGAATAAACTGAAAAAAGAATTTAAATAAATTATAATAGTAAGTAACCATAAAATTCTATACAATGAATAGAAAGTGTGTCTTTACAAATCGAGATGTTTTTGCTCAGTCTAGCTGAAGGAAGGGTATAGGAAAAAACGTGGTGGTGTTGGCTTTCCAGATAATGAACAGAATATTCTAGAGCTAAAAACGTGGCTTCAAAATTATGATTGCAACAAAGAACATGTGTTGGAAGGTAGTATAGAGCTGGATTTAGCTTTGAAGTTCATGTCATACAGATTGTGTATGTCTATCCTGTAAAACTTAGGATTTTACTGAATTTGGTAGACAGGTGTTAAGCAGAAAGTTACAAATTGATTATGAAGTTATAACTTGAGGCAAAAAGACAGTTTAGAAGAATTTTGTAATGAGCTAAGTGAAAAAAATAAGTACCCAAATTAAGGAAAATTCAATAAATAGGGATAAAAGAGAGATGAAAAAGATCTTAAGCAGGTAGAATGAATTGAACTGGTTAAAAATGAGTCCATGAGCTCTGGAGGAAGAAGATCTAAATTGTTATTGGATTTCTCAAGCAAGAAAAGTGGGAAAAAGATAAAAATTGAGAGGCAGATGGTGAATAGTTTTAAACATATTGTGATTGAGTTTGAAGAGCCTCTAAAATATCCAGATGGAGCTTTTCAGTAGAAAGCTAGAAACATGAATCTAGAACTCAGATATTGGGAATCACTATTAACTAAAAACTATTCTTCAAAACGATTTGCCACTCTGATCTTTCCTATTATCTGCTGCGAGGACACTCTGATTATTTCTTTCTAGTTCATACATTTTTTCCTATCCTCCTTTTGCATGTTTTAGTGATTTTCTAGAAGTTTATATCTGTCTTCTGTTGTTACCAATTCTACACCACACCCAGGTGACTGAATCTATTCCTGTTTCCAGGACTACCAGGGTATTCTCATTCCCAAGTATTACACTTACCTCACACCAGACTGTTGACTTGATTCTACTCTAGATTTTTTTTTCCCCAAGACTCCAAGAATTCTGCTCATGATAGACACTCACTCTAGACCCCTAATGTAAACTTTCTGTCTGGGAAAAGAGAACTGCACAGTATAAAGAAAAACTATGATCTGTTATCAGCACAACCAATTTTTCATTATTAGACAAATATTTAAATGTAGGTCAATTCAACAGACATTTTTTGATTGCTTTATTTATGTGAGGTGTAATGTCACTCATAAGAAAAAATATACAATATTAGTTCATAAGGAATATTCAGTATAACAGAGAAGATTGGCAAGATTCTTGAGTTTCAATTTATGATTATGAATGCAAAAAATGAAACAGAGCAAGAAAAAAGATAAACACATAAGGTATTGAAATGTCGCACAAGCAAAGCACTGACCAACTCTCTATGAGTAAAGTTCAGTTAAAAAATTATTGATTCTACACTTCTATTTTTTTCATGCATTTTTGATAGTTTTACCTAAACATTTAAAAGTAAGACTAGAGGAACCAGCCTTTGGCCTGGTGGTTAAGGTGGCTAGATTCCCACAGACTCAGTGACTTGAGAAACATGGCAGGCATGTGTGTGTGCATGCCAAAAATCCCAAGAGAAGAGAGAGATGGAGAAGAAGGGATTTAGGCATGATCATTTTTACAGTATGTTTCTCAATTCTTCTATATTTTTCTATCTCTGATGAGCACACATGGCCTCTGGAAAAATTTAAAATAAAAAACTTAGAGCTAGAGAAAAAGATTGTCTGGGCCAGCCAAGTGACAAGGTGGTTAACGCAGCTGGATTCCATACAACCAACTGCATTATTTGAGCTGCAGACCTGCAAGCTTGATGAGCATGTGTACATAAGTGCCCAAAATCCAGAGAGGAAAGTAGAGGAGAAGGGATTTCAGAATGTTCATCCCCTCTTAAGAAGAGCTTTCTTGGTTTCCCTCTGTGTCTCTCTTTGGCAAGTGCATGTTCTGTATAGCAAAATAAATAAATAAATAAATAAATAAATAAATAAATAAATAACAATAAAGAGTCAACAGGAGGTGGTGTGGTGGTTACGGTGATCGATTACCACATGGCCTACAGCTGTTCATGTCCCATACCTGGCGCTCAAAAATGACTCTGTTGCCTAGGCATGCATGCCCAAAATCCTGAGAAGAGAATGGAGAAGGAATTGCAGGTGTCCCTCCTTCCGCCCAGGGGATGTTTTCTCACTTTCTTTCTACCTCTCTCCTGCAAGTGCCTGAACCATGTAGGGGAAAAAAAAAAAAAAAAAAAACTGAAAAAAAAAAAAGTGATGTAGTTCTTAGAAATGTCCCCTAACTTTGTCTTAAAAGTCATTGGCAAACTAACAGAAACAGTGAAGCTTAATAGTTATCTCTACATAATATCCTTCCTTATTATTTTTCTCTAGATCATGAAAAATGCATTCATTGAAGCACATTTCTTAGCTTTTTAAAAATCCCAGGTTAGATTTTGTCAGCATTCTCTTTCTTTACTAAAAGGAATACTGACAATATACATTATAACTGTATGGCATTTCTCTGATCTGAAGAATAATGGTTCACTTGGGATTTTATTATAAAAATGAAAAGAAATTGGCTACAAAGTAGCCACACCTAACCATGATATAATACAATGAGATTTAAGGAGAAACCAGCCAAGTTTTTCGTAGTAAGTACAAAGAGAGAAGTCTTTTATTCCAAAGAAGGGCTGTATTTCCTTTTTTTTTTTTTTTTTTGGAGAGGTTTTCGCTATAGGGTGCGTGTGCTCGCCGGACAGAGAGAGACATAGAGACAGAAAGTGAGAAATCACCCCCCAGAGGGGATCTTCACACCGCAATCCTTTCTCCTCCATTCTCCTCTCGAGGTCTTGGGCACGCACGCACACGCACCCGGCGTGAGTTTTAAGCCACCGGGTCCGGGACGCGAACCGTGGTCGACTACGTGGGAGTCCAGCGACATAGCCATTACGCTAACTGCTGGTTCCCTGTATTTCCTTTTTCACATTTCAGCATTCTCTCCTGCTGAAATGTAGAATAATTTAGAAAGTTTGAGTGTTTTATTAGCAACTGAATAATAATTAAATTTAAAATAGTTTTCATGGAAACCTATGTAGATAACATTATAAAATATATTCTTTGGGCCAGCTGGTGGCATGGTGGTTAAGGTGTCTGTATCTCACATAGCCAACTGTATAGTTCAAATCTTAGATCTGGCAACTTGAAAAACATGCCAGGCATGCTTGCATACAAGCCCAAGTGCTGAAAGAAGGCAGATATGGAGAAGAAAGGATTGCAGTGTGGTCATCTCCCATGGGTGGAGCTTCCTCACTTTCCTTCTTTCCCCAGCAAGAGCACACACTCTCTTGCAAAAGAAAAAAAATAAAAAAGAAGTATATGTATGCATATATTTTCCCATAAAATTCAATAACTTATCTGTGTTTTAAGTGTATAAGAGAACTATGAAATACCAAAATTGGAAATGCAGTGCCTTTATAGCCACTACTCACTTAATGACCAACCTGTTTAATGACTACTAGGACTTAGGACCAGTTCTCAGTGCATGGGGAATCTCCTCTCTCAGTCTGTGTGTCTCAGGAATCCCCTTTCTCAGCTTTTGTCTCATCCCTGCAGTGGCTTAGTATTAACTACACGAAGTGTTGGCAATCGCACAAGACTACAAATTTCATTCATAAATATGTACTTTATGCATCCATAGTAACATTCAGAATAAATAAATAACATTATGCTCATTTATATTATTGTCTTGTAATGTATATCTTATTTTCTGGTGCTTATCTAATGTATACTTTATGCATTATTTATGCTTTATACATTATTCTAGCATGATATTGTGTGGTATCTATTGAAAAATATATATACCCCTTTGGTGCCATGACGTAGCACTGGACATCCACCTTTAAGTTCATTACTTATTGACGAATACACTTAATAGCATAGCTTAGGTAGGAACTTAGTTATTGAGTAGTGCCTGTAATTTGATTCTCAGTATAGTCATCCATTATAGCTATAAGAAGTATCATTGGGTGGCCAGCAGATGGCATAGTGGTTAACTCACAGACTCCCACATGGCTAACCATGGTTCAAGTCCTGGACCCAGTGGCTTGAAACTTACACAGGTACATGTGCGTGTGTGCCCAAGGTCCCAGCAGGAAAATGGACAAGATGGGATTGTGGTGTGACCATCACCCCTGGGGGTGATTTCTTATTTTCCCTCTCACTGTCTCTCTCTCTGACGAGCACATGTGCTCTAAGACAGAAACCTTTAGAAAGAAAAAAGAAGTATAATTTTTGTTATGAATTTTCTATCAAACAGTACCAATACTATACTATCCTTTATGAAACACATTAGAGATATCACATTTCAAATGTAATTCTAAGTGTACTTCTTTTAAGAGAAAATAAATCAATAATATTCATTATGTTATTTAAATTGTTTGATTTTAAATTTGTGTTTAAAATGTCTAATGCAAATATTTAATGTTTTGTACAAAAATCGTTGTTTGTAAATATTCCAAAAGAATTTCAAGCATTTTTATCCTATGTATCATTTGCATTGCAAATAAATGACTTGTATAGGGAAAAAAAAGAATTTCAAGCATACATTCTACTTACATTTAGCATAAATAAATAAATGTTATATAAGTTCATGTTACACACTCAAAATCAATTTCTAAGGAATATAATACATGATGTGTTTGACTAATCACCATCCCTGGAAACAAGCAAAGTATTTCTTTTGCCTTCAAACTGGTGGTAGAGTGGTTATAACTTTCATACTATTAAATCAGTTCCAGTCATTCTATTGCATAAAAGGTTACAATTAAAGACAGATGGTTCTGGGTTCCTAGCAACAGACTATATGATTTTCATAAATATACAAGATAATATCAACTTGACAGAAATCACAGTGACAATCTTTCCTTAGCATTTCAGACATTCAGCCTGCAATCCAGTTTAAGTGGATAAAGTTTAATGTGGGAGATAGCCCTTCTATTCTTACAAATGCAAAAAAGCTACTGCCCAAACAGATTTACATGTAAACTACTGTATGAATTGAATCTTGAGATTTTTTATGCCATAAAATCCCTGTAAGATAGGACAATAACAGCATCTACCTCATAGGGTTGCTGTTAATAATGCCTGTTTCTTAAGTAAGTGCCACATACATGGCTATCATTGTTATTGTCCCATTTAACCACTTTTTCCCTTTGATTGTCCTGGGAAGCCCAAATTCTTCTCATTCTATTTTGCAAAGCAATTAAACTTCCCAGAGTCCTTCTAGGTGTGTGTATGTCTTACAGGAGGGATCTTCAAACAGTTCATGGAAAATGCATTTTATGTAAACAAACAAAAGCTATGCATGAATCTCTCTCTCTCTCTCTCTCTCTCCCTTTTTTTTTTTTTTCTTCATTCTCAGAAGGAATATGCAGTTGCCAGTGAAAGAGTGAAAGCATTTCTCTATGGGTCATGGTGATGCTGCAATCTATTTCCCTTCATTTCTACATCTCATTAGGATTTGGAGCACACATGTACATGTTCATGGTGTGCTTTTCAAGCTGCCAGGGCTGGGACAGGAACAATGGAATTCAAGTTTCTGTGTGCAGCACTTAGCACTATATAATGGGGCTTTCCCTCAAAACTTTTTTACATCAAAACTAAATTCATACACTAATTAAATTTTTTCACAAACTTTCGAAGTCCCCTTATATATACCTAAAGTATTCAGTGTATCTTCAAATTTAACACCTTCACTTTGCTGCAAGTGTGGTGGCCTTGATTATGGCTAAATATAAAGTAGCTAGCACTGTGATCTGCTACTTAGCAAATATTTAGGTAAAGAAGAGACAGGAAGGCAGGCAGCAGACTACTCCAATTCATTCATTTAAATACTATTACAAAATCCTTCTTTATTTAATTCTGATTTTTGGTAATCCACTTCACTATAGGACAAAAGATCCCTTTTTTTCACATTTGAGGCCAGATATGTTTCAAAATTCATTTATGTATTTACATTTTAGAAAATTATATAAGAAATCATAAGGTGACATTTTCGCTTGCATAAGTTATCGAGGCATAAATGTATCAAAAGAAAGTTGGGATTACAGATGAGATTTTAAAAATTATTTTAGCATAAAACTCATTATATTCTATTTGACAAATATAACTACTCAAGCATGTAGACCTATTTGTTCTTCCTATGAAAGAAACCACAGGCTGAGTACTTCATTCAGTATTACTGAAAAAGTCAAGTGTGAAGTGAATATCCTCCATGCTGATTCTACTTGGAGGTAAAAGTAATATTACTGTTTCAGTCAACTCCAGATGCCTCTGAATTTATAGCTAGTGCCAGATCTCTTTTTTTCTTTTTCTTTCTTTTTTTTTTCTTGTCAGAGGGCACATGTGCTTACCAGAGAAAAAAGGAGAGAGAGAATTCACCTCCCAAACCCCCAAAAGAACATGGTTATGCCATGATCTCTTCTCCATTCAATCAGGATTTAGGACACACACACACACACACACACACAGTGTTTTTCACACCAGGGATTTGAACCACTGTTGGCCACATGGGACTTGAGACCCTTAATCACTAAGCTACAGACTCAGCCCCCCAGATCTCCTTTTTTTGTAATTTGCTAAAGGGTACAAGTGCTCGCTGAAAAGAGACAGACAGAGAGAGAGAGAGAGAGAGAGAGAGAGAGAGAGAGAGAAGGAAAGTAGGAAAACACCCGGTATGGGGGGTAGTCATGTTGTAATCCCTTCTCCATTTCTCCTTTTGGGATTTTGGGAACTCTTGCACAAGTGTCTCATGTGTTTTCAAGCTACCGGATCTAGGACTCAACCCCACAGTATGCCATGTAGGATCCAGCACCTTAACCACCATGCCGCTAGCTGGCACCTCCTCAGCAATCTTTCATATTTTCCTTTGTATCAGTCTGAATCATCCCTGGACTTGCCATCTCTTCTTCAAGCATTCAGCCTTACACTTCTACTAGCCTCATGGAGGTGATTATGTGGAGCTACTCTTTCAGTGGTCCACATAAATCAGCAGCTACTTTCACTATCTGTGCTACTTTTATTTATCCCATCATTCTAGGTTACCAGCATCACCGCACAAAAATAGTATGCTACTATTTTACTTTATTTCTTCATGAATAGTCCACAGAGTTGTTTTGCCCAATTATTCCTTTTCAAATGTATTATTATCATTCAGTTTTTCCTTTCAAAGAGTGACAATGGCTGTATCCACACTGAACCTGAAAATAATTCCTTCCCTTTATTTCAGACTCCTGTGTAGCACTGCAGACAGTATTCCCTCTAGTTCGATGGGGAATTTCCAAATGGATTTGTTGTTACTCTGTATTCTTCACTCCACAATGGCCCCATCTTAAACTGGCTTTTCATTTTCTCTCACCCCTAGGAACAGTAAACATGTTTATACCTGCTTGAAACCTGAATTTATTTGCAGGAAGATCAAACTAATCATATAAATGGTTGTGTTTGAGTCCTCTTCTCAGGCACATCATAGCCTTGGTTTTGGGAACCCTCACTCTTCATGCAATCAGACCCAATAAAGGAAAGGAACTTTCCACCCATAAAGGAAAGGCCCCCATAAAGGAAAGGAAGAGTCCGTAAATAAAGAATTTAGAATCCCTTGGTTAGCTTTTTCTATTTTACTCTTTGCCCTGGAGAATTTGCTTGAATCTCACGTAAGACACCTTGCCTCTCTCTTTCAGCCCGTGAAGAATTATTTCGTTAATGAGTGTATTACTTTGTAATGGAGGACCACTGACTGGGTTTTTTAAAGACTTGAAAGCAGTTAATCAATTGTTGGGTCATGTCCATAAATTATTTTACTTTGCCCAGAATTATAAAATCTTAGCTAGTAACTTAAATAATCCAGCTTTTGACAAATAATATTATTTATATTGTTTTTCATATAAACTATTTATACATATATGTATATATATATATATATATATATATATATATATATAGTTTTGTACTTATAACTGTCACCTTGACACCAAGAGTCAAAACTGTCAATTACAAAAATTTATTTTGAGTGTCCTATTAGAGTTGAATTTGAATCATAAGTGACTTATCTTTTATTGTCTTACTATAAAATATGTTTTGGATTTCACATACTATTATAATGAAGCACATGTCAAAATTGCTATTTGTCTATTAGGCTAGTATACCAAATGTATGATGAGAAATATATCTGTACCTATTATATTATGCTATCCTAAACCCAACTATTACTACAGAAGTATAATTTAGAAATCTTTTAGATTATGTAACTGGTGTCACACCATGGTGGGACAAACAGTAGGGACACTGCTACATGATGCTGGAGGTTATGTGGGAAGGCTCTGAGTTTGTATCCAGGACTACCTGAACCCCACAGGTGTGTTCATGATCCTGGTTGAAAAAGGATCATGGTGTGAAGACTGTTAGGATGTGAAGACCTCTCTCTCTATTTCATAGAGGAAGTAAATAAATAAACCTTTAAAAGTTATATAACTGATATAATTCATTGCATGAGAATATTTTTGTGCAAAAATAAGATAGTTACAGATATTTATATACAGCTAATACAACAGAATTTTTTAGGATGAACAGGTTAATAATAACTATACTTACTTGTACTTTACACAAAGAATACTGGTTTTCAGAGAATGGTGGAATTGTGGCACATTGGGGCCTCAGTCTCATATTTTATTAAGATTATGAAATGAGTTTAAAATACTAAAAAAGTATCAGTCTTACTCCTCAACCACTACACCACCTGCTGGCCCCAGAGGTGACTTTTTTAAGAAAATAGCATTGTGCTTGTGTTAACATTTGAAAAATAAGGAACTAGTAAGTCATGCAAAGATGTGGGAGAAGTATACCCTGTATTTAAAAGACATAAGTTTGAAAACCAGAAGGTGCTAATAGAATCCAGATGTTTACAGACTGGAAAGAGGGCAGTGTCGCTTAACTGTGTGAGCAAATAGAGGTAAAATGGCATGTGCTGACATTCCTACATCTTAAAAACAAATTATTGTAAAGGTAAAGAAGGGCCAGTAGCCTAATGGTTGAGGGAGCCAGATTTCAAAGGGCTAACTGCAGTTTGAGTCTCAGCCCTGGCATATCAGGTGCATATGTGTGCAGGCCCCACCTCCCAAATAGATGTAGAGATGCAGGAAGAGACGGATGTTTCTATTTCTCCCTCCCTCTTTGTCTCTCTATGGTGACTCATGTGCCCTCTAAGAATTAACAACAGAAAAAAGGTAAAGAAAAAATACAAAAATTGGTCATATGTGAAGCTTTGGACCTTAGCAAAATGACACCTAAGAACACATAATATCAAACTTGAGTATTTATGAAATTACATAGGCCATAAACCTATACAAATCAATGTTAATTGATCATTCAACATTGGTGCTATTTAAAATGTTATAATTTAAATACCTCCATTTTAAGAATAGTGTAAAAACGTTATTTGGTACTGCTCATTTGGAAAAGCAAAACAGACTTTTAACAATACAAAAATCAAATTTGATGCTTCAAAAATCAAAGTAAATTTATTTGAATCATTTTTTCTTTTTATTTGAACAATGATTATTTTTTAACAATAGTCACAATAAAAGACAACTTAAATATGACATACTTAAATAGATGGTATTCTATTGATTATTATTGTGAATCTATTAATGTGGCAATATTTTGTTTGACAGCACTATCAAGAAAATATATATAGGCCATTTGAGAACCAAGCTTTTTAGAGTAGTTTAATTTTTAGAAATTGATTCATTCATTCATTTCCTGAAATAAATGAGTGTTTATTGATTTCCAGTTGTGTTCTAGGCAGGATTCTAGAGGCTGAGCGACCATGGTAAATAAGATTAATATGACTTCTGGCCCATGTAGAGTATATATTCTCTTTGGAAATTGATATGATAATCAATCAAATAGTAAAACAAGATAATTACAGCTTGTTATATAAGAAGTGAAGAAAATAAACAGAGTGATGAGATAGAGTGTAACCAGAGGTGGCTTGTTTATTTATTTATTTACTTATTTATTTATTTATTTAAGGTTTTTGCCATAGTGCACTCTCCCAAGAGACAGAGAGAGACGGTGAGAGGGAAAGTGAGAAATCACTCCCCAAAGGGGGATGGCTGTGCTGCACTCCCTCTCCTCCATTTTTCTCCTGGGACTTTGGACACGCACCACACAGGCTTGCCTGTTGTGATTTTTAAGCTGCTGAGACTGGGACTCAAATGCAGTAGGACATTTGGGAGTCCACCTCTTCAACTACCACACCACCAGGTGGCCCTAGAGGTGGATTTTTGAGAAAATAGCATTGTGCTTGTGCTAAGATTTGAAAACTAAGGAATTAGTAAGTCATGTATAGATGCCGGAGAAGTACATCCTGTATTTAAGAGACATAAGTGTGAAAACTGGGAGATGCTAAAAGAATCCAGATGTTTACAGACTGGAAAGAGGGCAGTGTGGCTAAACTGTCTGATCAAATAGAGGTAAAATGGCATGTGCTGACTATGAGGAGGCGAGAGGCAGCACACACACAGTTTTTAGTGAGGACTCAAGTGCAGTGGAGTCACTGAAATCCTAATGGCATGTGGGTGTGGGCTGTCATGAACTTATTGCATTTGTAAAAGATTCCTGTGAATGATGAAAACAGAAAGAACTGAGGGTGGGTGTGAGGATAGAGTATGATCCAAACTGGGCTTTTAGTAGAGACAGATTAATGTGGGCAGATAGAAATTCTTTGGAAAAGGAACAGTGAAAGATCTTGGTTTCTGATGAGATTTAGAAAAAGGGAAAATATGTTTCTTATATTTTGGCTTTGAGCAACTCAGAAAGGAAAGATATGAAGAATTTATCAAGTGTACAATATTAACTTTAGATATGCTAAATTTGAAGTTTCTGTTATAATCTAAAGAAGATGTACAATAGTTTTATATATGAATCTTGAAATGGGTGGAGAAATAAAAGGTAGATTTGTATTTGGAAGTTATTGGGAAATTAAGATCTGAAACAGCTTAGACTTTTTAAAGCCACATCCATGTGCTACATTTTATTTTTTATTATTTTTTTTTCCATAAGGCATGTGTACACTCAGTGGAAAGGGACAAAAAGAGACTGAGAGAGGGAAAGTGAAATACCACCCACTCCCCAGTAGGATGACCATGGTGCAGTCCCTTCTCCTCCGTTCTTCTCTAGGGATTCTGAGCATGCATGCACATGTGACCAGCATGATTTTCCAAGCCACCAGGTCTGGGACTTGAATTGTGGTCAGCCATGTGGGAAACCAGTGCCTTAACCACCATGCCACCTGCTGCCCCAATTTATCACATATATTTATTAATTCAAAATAAACATATTTTCAACTTAGTAAACAATGATAAAATAAAATTCTGCTTTTGTGAGTATTAAATGCAAATAAAATTTATCATTTATTTATTTATTCCATGAGTGAGAGTGGAGTAAGTGGTGAGAGACAGAGACAAAGGAAGACAGAGAGAGAAAGGGATCCCTAATAGGGTCTTCACTTTGTGATCCATCCCTGGCTGAAGCCAGCCTAGGATATAAGCCTCAGGATGAGAAACCAGGACTTTTCCATGTGACTTCAGCATCTTGGATCTAGGAGTCTTGGGTTACCAATGTATAACTGCAGCTAACACTTTTTTGATACATAATAATTTGAATAATAGGCTTAGTTTTATGGAAAATTAAAATAATTATGTGAAAAGAGAAAATGCATTTAGAATTTTTTAAAAAATTAAACAAATTTTCATACTAAAACTATTTCACACTTTGAATTGGAAAGGAATGGAGGACAAAGACCAAAATAAAAGTAATAGTATGAACAGAGTAGTGTCAAGTAGTGTCAACTTTTGCCATAGTTTTATTTAGACATCTTACAAATGATGCATAAGATGAAGTGAAAGATGAAACCTCAATGCTGTAAAATGTTCTCCAATGTAGCCCATAAAGATATATTACCCAGGCTCTTCCAGAGCTCTGTATATGAGACAAAGGGAGATGATAATATGACAAATGAGCTTTTGGAAAAAAAAATGGAAGAAATAATACAGTTTGGGGAAAAGACAAATCCTATAACTGTAAAATAATGGCCTTTGATTTCTCAGATACATCTTAGGTGTCACAATGGGCAGTTGGTAATTTTAAGTAGTAAAGGTTAAAATTCAGGATAAGACTAGCAAGACAAAGTGTTAAAATATAAAATAAGAAACTATCAAGGGAATAGCAGGTACCCAGTTATATTGAGAAAACAGAGCCCAGTAAATAACAACAGATAAAATCTGAGTAAGTAGTTGGGATTCAGCAATTTCCAAATGTAATGAGCAGGCAAGTTCCAGACTTTCATTCATGTTCAAGCTTTGCCACTGAGCACACTTTAATTCTCTGTTCTAAGCTTTAAAATTAATATTACTCATTGACAAGGGTGAATAATAGTCAGATGCCCAATGGTATAGCATCATGCCAGAGTCCTCTGTTCCTGTGATAATGCAAAGCCCTCTTTAAGTGTCTACAAAGTGTCTAAGTTGTCATTGTCTCCCATTCATAAAACCAGTTTGAGACTTGCTTAAAGAAACTTAACCTCAATTTTTAAAAAATCTGATGAGTACTTATATTTTTTAAAGAACTATACTCCTGCTTTAAAAAACATATATAGATAGGGATATTGTAACCTAACCAGGTCCTTATGGCGTGTTTGTTGTTACCAGCTGTAAGGTGGAGTTGCCAGATCAGAAGCATACTCAGTAAAACCTGAATTTAGATAAACTATGGACATTTTTTTAAGTACATGTCCCAAAAGCTGCAACTCAACTATTGCTTATACTAAAAATAATTAGCTCTTTGTTTGAAAGTCACATGTAACTAAGTATTCTTAAAATTTTCTTGCTGATTCTGGCATTTCTACTAACAAATTCTCCTGGCATGCACTGCCAGCTTAGTTCTCAGCTTACTACCTGGAACTCACTTATTGAGCCAGCCAATTGATGCCAGTCAGTTTCCCTGCATGTGTCATCGGCTTCATTGAATTGCATTGAATTATGTTGTAGCACTTGCCGCTTCTCCTGGGATCTTCTCTATCGTACTTGTCTTACCATAGTTCTAGTTTAATTCATTAAATCTAGAGTTGTAAACTGAACTTTACATCAAAAGTGCTCTAGATTATAATAACAGGTAGCTATGATGTTCTTTCCTACATAAGCAATCGATAAACTTTCTAAACTAATAATGAAGTTGTTCAAAAAATATATCTTAAAGACAGAGTTTGATGAAGGTAGGGTCATAATCATGATAATTAATTATCTAAAGATTAATTTTGTTCTAATGCTGCGTCTGTGTCTTACCTGTCCTTGCTTAATGTCATGGGGCAAGAGAACACTATATCACAACAAAGTTATGCAGCATAACCAAAACAGGAATACTTCATCAATTTTTGGTTGCAATACTTCAGTAAAATAAATAAATAAATAAATAAAAAGTAAAACCAAAGAAAGTTTCAATTTAAATAAAGAAAAATCATCCCTGTTCAGGATATCCAAGAAAATATTTAAATACATCAGAAATCTTTCTTGAATGACTTCCAAAGATACACCACTCAATGGGGCTACCAAAGATCCAGTGCTGCCTGTACTATGAAGCTGCAGCAGCTGGAATCACATTTTTTTTACCAAAATCAGAAACCCGATGTGATCACGCATGTTCTATAAACCTGAAGCCTTAGCCACCGCTGCTGCCACCCACATAAGTACATGTCACTTATTTTATACCAAAGTGGCAAAATGAATGTCTCAGGCCCTACCACTTAGCAATCCCAAAACTCAATACTGGCTACTAAAAACTCTGCTCATTAGCTTCCTAAAACTAAACACTTCCATTTCTCAACATGCCAGCAGAAATTGTAGTTGCAACAAAAGCTTGATATCTGGGGACCAGCAGTTAGCGTAATGGCTATGCCGCTGGACTCCCATGTAGTCGACCGTGGTTTAAGTCCCGGACCTGGTGGCTTAAACTCACGCCGGGCACGTGCGCGTGCATGCCCAAAATCCCGAGAGGAGAATGGAGGAGAAGAGATTGCGGCGTGGCCATCCCCCTGGGGGGTGATTTCTCATTTCTCGCTTTCTATCTCTCTGTCTCTCTGTCTGACGAGCGCATGCGCCCTATAGCAAAAACCTCTCCAAAAAAAAAAAAAAAAGCTTGTTATCTGCTCATATCTGTTTTCCAAATATTCTGTCAAGACTCTCTTATTGTCCAAACCTAAATACCACCCAAAACCTCAGAGCAGTTCATGATGGTCCAACATCTAAATAAAAGTGGCACTAGAAAAAAAATATTTAGTGGGCTCCAATCTACTATATCCATACAGAATGTCATAATACTTTATAAAAACCAAAATGCATGTGTTTATATAAAATAAAACAGCCATTCGATTGTAAAATGATTAGACTAAATAAAATTATCTTAACTATTGGGACCAGCAGTTAGTGTAATGGCTGTGTTGCTGGACTCCCATGTAGTTGACCATGGTTCGAGTCTCAGACCTGGTGGCTTAAACTCACGCCGGGCATGTGTGCGTGCGTGCCCAAGATCCCGAGAGGAGAATGGAAGAGAAGGGATTGCGGCATGACCATCCCCCCTGGGGGGTGATTTCTTGCTTTCTGTCTCTATGTCTCTCTCTGTCTGTCTGGCGAGCGCACGCTCCCTATAGCGAAAACCTCTCAAAAAAAAAAAAAATTGTCTTAACTATTGTAAATAGTAATAGTAATTTTGTTAATGTGATGTGACAAATGTTGAAATTAATGCAAATTGGAAATCTAAACATTCGACCATTGCTTAGAGCACTAATGGTTAAGTAATATATTAGGCTGTTGGGATAGTCATGACATATTTTTCTCTGCAAAAATGTGTCATGACTTTCCTGATGACCCAATAATTTATTAACAGAAAAAAAAAATATTTTTCTATGTTTTGTGCTCATACCCTTTCAAGTTTATTCATTTATTTCCCTCATTTGAAAGAGAGAGGGGGAGAAAGAAAGAGACACTCTCCACAGGGTCTGCCCTAATGAGGCACTGTCACCACAGCAGTACTGCAGCCAGTCAGAATCAAGAGTGTGCTGAAGTTGCCCTGAGACATGAATTCAAACCTGCCCACATAGACTCCAGCATTGTAAGACAGTGCCCCTGCTGCTTGCATCACCATGGCTGGGTCCCTCATAACTTTTTATTTTTAATAGGATTTTTTGTCTCAGGGCATGTGCACTCACTGGAGAGAGACACCTCATAATATTTTGAGATTAATATTCAGCACAGTCTATCTTTCCTCTGGCTTTTGAGTACACTCATTTAAAGAATTCTTGAAAAAAAAAAAACGACATTCAAACTACAACCTACACCAATTCAATCAGAATTTCTACGTGCCCAAAGATTACAGGGTGAACTTAATATGTGTCCAGTTTAAGCACCATTAGCTTAACGTGAAAATCAGTCCTGGGAACATAATTCTGGTCAATAAAAATGTGAGGACTAGGGCGAGGCAATGGTGTGGTGGTAACACAACTGACCCACATGCGGCAAGTCCTGGTTCTCACTGTAGGACCTCTCAGAGCACACTAAGCCTGTACACTTGCCTGTGATGTGAGTCTCCTAAGGCTGTTGTCATGACATAAAAACTTTGTTGGGGGTACTCTCTCCCTCTCTCTTCATCTTTCTTTTGTTTCTCTTGCTCATGAAAGAAAGAAACAAACTCAAAACAAAACAAAACAAAAACAACCTTTTTTTTGAGGACCGTTGAACCTTGGGTCTGACTTAAAATAGTATTTAGTATGAAAAAAATTTTTTGAGAGGTTTTTCGAGGGACTCGAACTGCGGTCAGCTACATGGGAGTTCAGTGACATAGCCATTATGCTAACTGCTAATCCCAGTATGGAAATTTAAAAGAGAGTATATAGAGAAATTATATGATAATTTTAGATACAATTCACTAGAAAATACTTAAATATAATTTTTATCACACTGAAGATTGGGCATAGACAACTTAATTCATTTGGAATAAAAGAAAAATTATCTAATTATTTAATGACAAATGACATGACTTTTTTTAAGAGAGATTTTTGCTATAGGCCACATGTGCTTACCAGAGAAACAGAGATAGAGAGGCAGAAAGCAAGAAATCACTCATCATGGGCATGGCCATACCACAGTCCTTTCTCCTCCATTCTCCTCTTGGGATTTCAGGCATGCACGTATATGTGCCTGGCATGAGTTTCAAGCCACCGGATCTAGGACTTGAACCATGGTTGACCACATGGGAGTCTAGCAATTAACCAGTATGGAACCTCCTGGTCAGAACATGACATTTTTAAAGGTAAGAAAAAGACAAATTAAATTGTAAGTGGAAAGTGAAATAGCTTTCTATTTTCATAAACTAAGCTCTACTTGAGATTAATTTCAGAGACTAAACTCTTGCTTTGCATGGACTCATTTATGTATTTTCTTTTTTACAAAAGGCATTACACTTTATTAAAAACTTCCTTAAAATGATAACTTTGGGAATTTAAGAAAAAGTTTTCATAAATCATTAGTAGACTATAATCTTTTGAAAATAAACTGTACATAATTATTAAAGTTACATTTTCTCCCAGTTATCTTTTACTTATCACATAATAAATTTTTTTTCAGAATTTATCATGACCTAATATCTAAGGAATTTTTTTTTATTTTGTGAAAACTATACATAAATTGTTCTAAAGGATTTCTTAGCATCTAATTGGTATATTGCACACTATAAACATTTAAAAAATTGTTATTAGGTTCATTCTTCAATTATCCAGCAAGGGAAAAGATAATCACCACCAGTGAGAAAAAACACATTACTCATCTTCATGAAATTCACATTACCTAAACCAAAGATTATCTCTACAGAGTATTAAGTAGTTTTCCAGGGTGGAGTTACATTCTTTGCGTTTTTCAACATTCCTTCACAGCTTATCAAATATCCAAACTGAATTTTATAGATATTAATCTTTTAATATTTTTGTTCAATAAAGATTACAGTTTACAAGTGAAAGGTCAAAAAAGAAAAGATTTAAAATTATCAAAGAAAGAGAATTGTACATTGCCAATAGATGAAAAGAACTATTAATGTAGTAAATTTAAGTAATCTTCAGTGATTTATATGCTTGTTAAAATTTTGCAAGAGGTGTGTGTATTAGCCAGAGAAAGAGAAATGTAGGGAGAGAGGGAAAATAAGAAAGCTCCTCCCCATGGGGATGGCCATGCCACCGTCCTTTCTCCTCAATTCTCCTCTTGGCATTTTCAGACACAGGTGCTTACAAGCCTGGCATGTTTCTCAAGTTACCAGGTCTGAGACTCAAACTGTGCAACTCACCCCAGGGATTTATAATTTTAAAGAAACCAATAAAAACTAATCCCTACATTTCATACTTTTTCTTTTTATTTGGCTTATCCATGTTTTTATTGTTACATGTACTAACCTGAAATTCTTATTAGTCTAACTTAAAAAATACCAACATACATATCAAACTTGCTTGGTCTATTCAACAGAATCCCATGCCCTCAGAAACAATTATTAAACTTTAATATTCACTAATAAGTCTCCTTGATGTTTTTATTACTTATCAGTCTATGTCACAACTTTATAAGCTGTAAAGATTTATCAGTTTATCTTATGTTTTTACTTCCTCTGTAAATATTTACAATATTTAGGTATTTAAACCATTTTGATTACATCTCCCTCTTTAAACTATTTGATGAAAGCAGAGTAACTGACATGAACTAAATTTTTTCAGAAGATATTATGGATCAGATTCTCAGTATTCATTCAATCTCATTCTAGCATGCATTTCAAAATGGCAGTGTTTGAAAAACCAAGAAGTTCTTTAGGAAACTGATTTGTATTCAAGTTTCTTGAATCTTCTAGAAAGAAATATAGGTAGAGAGCTAGAAGAGTGGAAACAACTTGAGGATGCAGGATAAGATGGGCACATTGTTTAAACACATCAGATGAAGTATTTTATTCTTCCAAGAGAGCCTTGGCAGAAATCCTAGCATCTGGTTCTTGTTGTCATAGATACCAAATGCCTTGAGCCAGTGTCCACAGAGTTTTCACTAGAGTAGTCTTGCAGGTGAGTGGGTTTTTTTTGGCAGTTTTTTTTGGGGGGCTGTATGTAGCTTCCCCACCCACCTCCATCTCCTCCAAGGATTCTATAAATCACAAAATATTATCTAGTAAATCTCTTTAATATAGTTACAATAGATTCTGTTGTCTGCATCTTAAAACCCTAAGCAAAGAGGCCATTAAAAGTGTTCGTGTAACTAGTTGTGTTGTACTTAAATACTTTAGGCACTTAGAAGATGCTTCAGCAATAAATGCCAGTAAGTATTGCTCTGAAACACTTTGGACTGGGTTTCATTGTCACTAGAGCAGCCTCCCACAAAAACTCTTCCATCCACTCCAGAGTTACAGGATAATCATCTTTAAGTAACCTCCCTCACTGAAAGCTGCCTCTACTGTGGATTCAGACTTAGATATACAGAAACAGGTATTTTTCAAAAGTATTACTTGATTTAAAGTTACCCGCTCTCAAGTCTAGTAATTCAAATGGTGGAATTATCCATACAATTATTTATTTATTAAGTATATTGCTGAAATACCTCATTCTAGCTTGATTTATTTTAGTATGTAAGCATAAGTTCCTAAAAAATTCCAGCTCTAACCATGGTGGTACAGTGGTAGGGCAGCAGAGCTCCTCAATATAGAGACCACATGGAGAAGTCCTGAATTTATTCCCCTAGGTCTCCCATTGGTGGCAGGCATGTGTGGGTACCTATGATTCTAGCTATATGAAGCTGACAGAGGATCATTCTGTGAAAACCTTATTGCGGTGCCTCTCTCTCTCTGTCATGGAAGAAATAAATATATGAACTTTAAAAAGAAATCCCCTTCTTTTGAAACTGGTTTCTCTAAGGAAAAGCCTACTTACATTAATATTCTGTTTTTATTTTTACTCACCAAGAGTTTTGTATACAAAAGTCAAATCCTGTATATCTTATTATGAACAAGATGATATAGCATGTGTGTAGAACAACATTTTAAATTTAGACATAACTGTTAATTCAATTGAAAAGATATGATTAGCCCTTAGCTAATTACAACAATATCATCTAAAAAGATGCAAAGTTTTATGCATGTAAGACTATCTTCTGTGAATGCCCACCTACTCTTGATGATAGGTGTGATTATATCGTTAGCCCTCTACACTTGATGATATTATATTTCTCATCCTGATTACGTTTCTATAAAGAGTAACGTTTCTATTCTCTAGTGGACAAATAATTTATCAAGACAAACTGATTGCATTTTGGCTATGACTAGGTTATATTTGCTAGTAGCAGTAAATAAATAATAAAAGACCTGATTCTTGACAAGATAGTTTATCACTGAAAAGTTTAAGGAGCCCATAACTATCCTGAAAATACTGCAGCATAAACTATATCTACAGAGACTCTAAAGGAAATAGAGACTAAAAAGACATCACAATTCCTTTCTCCTAGCTTTGCTCTATACGCTATCCCAGTACATAGAACCTTCTCTGCATCTTTGGCTAACATATAAGGAAGTTCTCCTTTTTAAAGTTTTGACTTTATTATTCTAGCTTTAGCAAAGAAATCAAAGCCAACCCAATATTAGAATATTACATAGTACCTCTGATGACTCCTTTGCAGGTACTGTTGCAAACTTGACGCCTTCTAGCCTTGAAGAAATGTGTTTTCTAATGGTATCGGCCTTAGAGAAGCATCCTTGGAGGATATGATTAAATATAATCAGTATGATTCTTGGTATTTGGATCTAGTTTAACTCAGGGTCCTATCTGGCAAAGACTCCATAACCTCAACTACAACTGAAAACCATGATTTAGATGAATTAATCTCTTGCTACTCAGAAATAATATGATCCATAAAATAGTTTTAATTACTCATAGTTTTACTTACTCACTATTCAGGGCAATCATTAAAGTTACTTTTTATGTTAAGTAAAAAAAATAAGAATATGATTATTTTTGGAAGAATGAACTTTAATTTAATCGCAAGGCTGTGTTGCTATAATCATTGCTGGACACCAGGAAATTTCCACACTCTTTTATGCAATCAGCTACTGCTGGACAACAGAATGAATGAGACAAGGCCTGCAGATATTTTCAACATGCTTCCAAATCTTATAAGAACACATCTAATCAAAATCATCTATTTGTCCATTATCTTAACTATAAGGGGTTGTGGGAGATAAAGTTTTCTGTTTAGGACACCTTTAGAACAGACAGGTACTCTAAAGAAAGGTCTTACAGAAATTGATGAAATCAATGGTGAAGGATAGCTCCCAAAACAACATAAGACTGCTAGTTAGACATAATGGTCATTATAGTCATCAGTGAAGTCACAGAAGTTGAAAACTAAACATTTTATATTACAGAAGTACCATTCTAGTGCCAACTCCACAGACAACACCCAGTTGCTCAAGCAATAATAGCTAAGGATTTCAGTACTTTTTTTTCTTTTTTTTGCTATAGTGCGTATGTGCTTGCTGGAGGGAGATGGCAGGGGTGGGATTGGGGGGAAGAGAAAGCATCCCTTGCAGGGGCAGTCTACTCTGCAATCCCCTTTCCTCCATTCTCCTCTCTGGAGAATTTTTGGAGTGTCCATAAAGCTGCCTGGTCAGGGACTCAAATCACCTTAACCACCATGCTAGCTGGCTGGCCCTATTTCAGTATTATTTTGTGTAGAAAAAAATTAATAAAAGTCTTGATATGTTGCATTAAATTAGGTTTCACTTGTTGGACAATGCAAATAGTAATAATATTAAAGTAGAGGACTGAAATGTAATATCCCTGTTCTAATTTAATCTTTCTCATTTTTATACCAATGGGATGTTTTATGTAAGAAGGTAGAAATCTGAGAATTCATTTGTTATTGATTTTAGGAGCCTATAATCCAAGACTCTCAACTTAGTTTATTTAACTGTAAGACAAAAGTCACTTATCATATGAATGTTAAAATGTAATTAGCCCTCAAACTCCTAAGTATGTTCCTAAGCATTTATATTAATCAAAGAGGCTGTTTATGTTTCAGAGTGTAAAATGTTTCAGTAGCTCACTAGAAGTAATTCACAGTGAGTTATAGAGTTGTTTCAAAGTCTTTAACAAAAATACACACTCTGTACCAAAATACTTCATCCTGGCTAGCAGCCATCACCAGGCATGTCAGAACGGGACATCAACAGATAATATTATTGCTGTATAGCCACACAGGGGTATTCTCACAAGGAAATAAAGAAAGAAGGGGGTGAGGCAGCAGAGTAGTACAAAAATCCACCAACAACTAAATTCTAATACGCTATGAAAAGAGCAGAAACAGTAACATTGAACCACAGTGCCCCCTGGCATATAGAACAAGCTGTAAAACAAAAATCTAAAATACCCTTCATTTAAAGGACAGTGGTCCAAGTACATACTCTAAGGATCACTGGATAAAGATAAGTCTATTTGTTATTAAAATGAACATTCAAATGTGATAAAAGGAGTGTATTTTCAGGCATAGACAGGTCAGTTTTAAATTATGGTTATGAAAGAGAAATATCAAGAGGGAATATAGAAAGGTTACCACATACAGAGTGCTCAACTAAAATAACATATTACTGTTCTATACCTATCAAACAGTGGGTCAAATAAGTTTAGTTTTTTTCCTGTTATTAATATTTAATCATGTGCATACTTGTTATTTTAAGATATTATTAAGTCAAAGATTAATCTGTGTGTCATTGAACTGGTGACATTTAATCACGAGATTAAAACTGTTCATCTCTACATTGTAGTTTGATGGTGTCAAATAGAAGTAAAACTCACATGTTTTTTATTTCTAAGACATTTTATGAACTAAGGTATAATAGGAAACACATGAAATGAGAAAGGCTTCAGAGAATAGGTATTATAATGATAAGGATAAAATTACTTTGTGAAGGCTCAGGAAAGCCCTTGGATAGAGGACACCCCAGTGTGCAGGTTCTTTTGGAGGATATCAAAAGGAGACATAATTAGTAGCTTGAAATACTAGCATACTATCCACCGAAAAACATGACTCTGAGAAGATAGGATTCTTACAATTAGGCAGGAAGCTACTAATAATTATGATAACCAACATTTATGGCATGCTTATAAATATCTGCCTCTGTTGAAATGTTACCCTACTTAGGTGACATCAATCTTACAAACTAATAAAATCCCTCAACTATTCACAATGGAAAAAGAGACCATATACCCTGGTCCTTGACTGTCTTAGTTGACAAAGCAATTATCTTGACTAATTATATTATTGTCTTGGGTTTAATTACAAGAATTTATTCAAAGACAAATTGGCAAGAGGGTTAGTAATTAAAAGAATCTTCCAAATGTAATGACAAAGTGGAACTTCCTGTCTTCCCTTGGGATTAATAAAATACATCTCATTATTTCCTGCCTAAGTACGTGAGTGTCCACCTGGGATGTAGGAGCTGCTTAAATGTTGAGGAATTTGGAATACCTCCAGCTGGGCCAATGTCATACTGTTCCAGCAACTGCAGATGACTAGAATATTGTTATTCTTCTATTGATATTTTACCATCACTCCGGTCTCCCTGAGTAGGCTGCATTTTTTTCTGCTTCAGGATCATTACCAATTCTAAGCTTCCTAATGTCCACAATGAATGATTGTGATGGAGAAAATATAATTTTTACACAAGTGTTTTAACAAGACCATAAGATAAGCTTATTTTGTCGTTTTACGTGTTTTCCTTAGTGATCTGTTAACACATGTTTATTCCTAATGCTATCTATATAGCAACTTAAACATTAACTAGTTCTCATTGTTCTTTTCTATCTAGCAGAAAACCCTCATGAATATTTCTAAAGAATCCAAAATGCTCACAAAAATAAAGAATTTTCATGGTAAGACATGAAAATCATCACTTACTTCGGTCTAGTCTTTTATTTGAAGCACATACAAAAAATAGAAATTCCTCATTGAGACACTCTAAAGCATATTATTTCTCTAATATAATCAATTTATGAATAGCTATGAAAATTCTGTAAAGAAATAAAAATAGTCATAAGATACTCTATAATATGCACAACCACTGTGCTATATTCTTGGAGCCAAATGACAGAGCTGTGGTTGCATACCAGGATCCACATGAGAAAGCCCTAGATCATGTCTCAGGACTTTACTGTACAATCTGGTCATGCATGTGTTCCTATGATCTGGGCTGACTAAACTGGGAGTGAATCACAGCGTAAGAACTGCCAGGGGTTGCTATTCTCTCTCACCCATATCTCTTAGAAGAAATACAATACTATAAATAAATATTACAGTCTTCATTTTCTCTTTCTCTTTCTGTATATGTGTGTGTGTGTGTGTGTGTGTAGTATATTCAATATTTTTCCATACATGTCTTATTTTTTACCAAATGAAGTTTATTTAAAAAAAAATACTTACAGTAATATATTCCCTCATATGTTATCAAACTTAACCTTGTCTTTTTTTCTAGAACTGGGCTTAAGACTAGATAGTCCAACCTTTTAATTTACAGATCAGGAACACCTAGAAATATTATGTGTCTCATCTAAATAGATACACATAAGATTACATGCAAGTCTTGCTGCCTTTTGATTTAAAGCTCTATTACACTATACATGGAAGCAGAACTATAGAGTTTAGAAAATCTATTGGGAAGTGCAGGGAGTTCTTTGCCTGCAGTCCATCTCCAGTGTATGTTCATGTACTTAACTGAAATAATTAACTATCAACCCACTAATGCAAATTGGGTTACTATAAAGTCTATATCTTGCTTGCCATTTTAAACTTTCTTTTCCACACATTGAGTGGGATCAGAGAAATTATCAAATAATAAAAGTATAAATTATTTTTATACAATAAAGTAATATATTTGACATCTATTAAAAAAAAACCCTAAAATAAAACCATTACCTAAGAGTTTCTGTTTTTTGTATTCCCTGGTTTTAAAAAAAAATTTATCATAGAAATTTTATCAAAATATAAGACCTTGTTAACATTGTACCTTTTTGGTATAAAAAGTAATTTATTTAAAATTTTAAAAACAGGTTAATCTAAAATTAAAAATGTTTCAAAGCTGACAAAAGTATTGTTGAGAGAGGTATTTTTTAATATTTTTATATAGGTGTAAAATTAAGTTAGATCCCAGGTAAAATTAGGGTAGAATAGAGGAAGGAAAACTGGTAGGGTAGAATTTTGATTCCTGAGAGACGGTAAGCCCATGATTTAAGGCACATTATTCCCATGGCCCTCTGAGTGAACTCATTTTCCAAATCTAATATAAGAAAAACGTAGCCTAAGAACATACACTAGTCTTGCTGAGCTAGAGAGACAAGGAAACAGGGAAATCACAGCTACTGAGCTTGCTAGAATTTGCTTGGCAAAGTAACAAAGACAAGGCAGAGGTGCTGAGACAGAGCGCCAAAATTTTACATAAACCTCTCCTTGAGTATTTTACTGAATAGTGGATTGTCTACATACTGGGAGAGACTTCACAGGGTCTTATAAAGAACGCCTATGAGAAAAAGTTATCAAAAAAAGTTTGTTTCTAACCAAAACAAACAACAGTGTTGGAACTCTAGACTACCTGAGCTTCCATAAATCTGGGAAATAGCCTTTCAGTTAAAGAAATTTCATGGAAAACTCAGAGCATTAAGTTGCAATTCCAGAAAGTTCATGACTTAAGAGTAGGACTAATCTATTCTAGAGTAAAATTCCTAAGACTCACCATAAGCACACTTAAAAGCAAGCCCCAAAGAGATGAAGTGATTTATAAGTAAATTGACTGCGTTCCAGAAAAATTGCTTAAGCAGTCTATTAAGACAATAAAACTCAAAGATTTAACAATGCAGCATCACAACTATGTTCAGCCATATGCCATCAAAAATTGTTAGACATGCACAGAAGTAGGAAAATATGATATATAATCCAAAAAAATTTAATGAATCAAAATAAAGCCAGGAAAAAAAATTGAGTAGGATAGAGTAGTTCTAAAAGTATAAGTAGGTATAAATGTAAAAGTACATAAATATACTCAAATATATCAGTTATTATGTTGCACCTAAATTGATTAAATCTCCAACACTTAGTTTGAATTTTTTAAAAAGAAGTAATTACAGGACCAGTAAGTGGCATAGTGGTTAAGGTGCTGGACTCCCACATGGCCTACCATGGTGAGTCCCAGACCTGGTGGCTTGCTTTTGCACTTCCCCTAATTCTCTCTTTGTCTCTCTTTGGTGAGTGTGTGTGCCCTTTAACAAACAAAAATCATAATCATCATACTAATAATAAAATTCATTTTTAAAAGACACAATTGCATGGTGCTTTCAAAAATTTGTTTCAAAAATAAATAAGATGGAAAGATAAATGTGATGCAATTGCTGATAATCGGAGCTGAGATACCATAGAATATCAAAGTAGACTGTACAAAAAGCACTTCCAGAAATAGACATTTTATAATGCTAAGAACAAGTTTTTCAGTAATGCGTAACAATCCTATATATGCGTGTCCTCCAATAGGAGCTTCAGAATACATGAAGAAGAAAAAAAAAAACAACTGACAGGACTGAAGGAGAAAACAGAGAAATCCACAATGCTTATTGAAGAGAATAGTAGTATTTTCTCAGTATTAATAGAGATAATGAGTATAAAATTACTACAACAAAAAGACCTGAAAAATACTATTAGCCTATTTTGCCTAATAGACATTAATAGAATAATGCATAGTAAAACAGAAAAATATACATTATTTTTTAATGTATTTTGAACATTCACTAAAATTGACTGTATTCTTGGCCAGAACAAAAATCTCGGAGACAAATAAAATCATTTCAGATCATTGCTGTTACATCTCTGGGCACAATAGGATTTAGATATCTTTGACAAAAAGTTATCTGGGATATATGAAAATAATTGGAAATTAGGTACAGAACACCAAGTAACATGAATCAAAGATAATACAATTCAGAAAAAAATAAAAGTATTTTCAATTGAATGAAAATGAAATATGATATATCCAAATGTGTAGGATACATGTGAAGCTATTCACAGTGTGTGTAAGTAGATCTACATATTAGGAAACAAACAAACAAAAAAAAAAACTTCAAAGTAGATCCAAGGAAGGAAACAGAAGGGGCACAGAGGTAAAATTTGAATGTAAGCAAGGCTACTCCATGTGGCAGGACAGGGTGTGGGCAGATTCAAGCTCACATCTGGAGACCTTCTGAATTGCCACGCACAGGTCCATGCTCTGGGTCTGACTGAACCTGGGAGTAGATGGTGGTGGCAGAACCATTTTGAGGGTACTATCTCTGTCTATCTGTCATTCTTGTGGAAGAGACAGATAAATTTATCTTTTGAAAAGCAAAAGATAAATAATAATAAAGACAAGAGCTAGGACCAGCTCTGGTTATGTTGCTAGACTCCCTATGTAGTCAATCATGTTTTGAGTCCTAGACCTGGTGGCATAAAACTCATGCCAAGCATGTGTGAATGCATGCCCAAAATCCAAAGAGGAGAAAGGAGAAGGTATTTCAGCATGGTCATCCCCCCTGGGGGGGAAGTGACTTCTCATTTTCTGTCTCCCTGTCTCTCCAGCAAGCACACATACCCTACAGCAAAAAAATCTCTAACAGAAATAAAAGAGAAAAATAGACAAGAACACAAATCAGTTAATTAGAAAACCAACAACAAAAAAAGAAAAACATGAAATCCAAAGTACATTAATTTAAATTTTTTAAAGAGGTTTTTGCTATAGGGTGTGTACACTTGTCAGAGAGACAGAGAAATAGAAAGCGAGAAATCACCCCCTCCCCATGTGGGATGGCCATATCATCAGTTAAGATCCCCTCTCCTCCTTTCTTCTCATAGGATTTTGAGCATGCACACACACATGCCTGGCTTTAGTTTCAAGCCTCGAGATATGGAACTGGAACCACAGTTAGCCATAAGGGAATCCAGCACCTTAACCACTACACCACCTGCTGCCCCAATTAATTTGAAATATTAATAAAATTATGGGACCAGCAGTTAGCATAATGGCTATGTCACTGGACTCCCACGTAGTCAACCGCGGTTCGAGTCTCGGACCCGGTGGCTTAAACTCAAGCCGGGCGCGTGTGCGTGCGTGCCCAAGATCCCGAGAGGAGAATAGAGGAGAACGGATTGTGGCGTGGCCATCCCCCTTGGGGGGTGATTTCTCGCTTTCTATCTCTCTGTCTCTCTCTGTCTGTCTGGCGAGCGCACGCATCCTGTAGCAAAAACCTCTCAAAAAAAAAAAAAAAAAAAAAGAAGAAATATTAATAAAATTGATAAGCACTAAAGAAAAAAAGAGAAATTGAAAGTTATCAATATAAGTTAATGAAGAGGGACATCATCACAGGTAATTTAGAAATTAAAGGATAAGGGAATTATAGAATTATTTTATAACATTTAATGTTAGTCAAAAGGCCAAAAAGTAACAAATGATTTTGTACCAATATGTTTGTCAACTATTAGACAGATTCCATGAATACCCAATTTACTATAACATGAGAAGAAATTGAAACCTGAATATTTTTATATCTATAATGTCTATAATTGACATTATAGTTGGAAACTTTTCCAAAAAAAACAGGTCTCATTCAAGGTGATTTCCCTGTTAAAGTCTATCAGATATTTAAGGAAGAAATGACATCAGTTTCATCAAGTTGTTCTAATAAACTAGAGACAGAGTAAACACATTCCAGCTTGTTCTATTAGTACAGATAATTTAATATCAACATTGGAAACAATTTTTTTCTTCTTTTTTTTTTTTTTTTTTTTTTTTTTTTTTTTTTTGAGAGGTTTTGCTTTAGGGCTCATGTGCTTGCCAGAAAGACATAGAGAAACAGAGACAGAAAGTGAGAAATCACCCCCGAGGGGGGATGGTCATGCCGCAGTCCCTTCTCTTCCTTTCTCCTCTCAGGGTCTTGGGCACACACGCACACGTGCCCAGAATGAGTCTAAACCACCAGGTCCAGAACTCGAACCATGGTCAACTACATGGGAGTCCAGCGACATAGCCATTATGCCAACTGCTGGTCCCATCATTGGAAAAATTTTAAATTAAAATGAATACAGTAATAAATGGCTCCTCATGAACTAAGATATAAAAATCCCTCAAATATTAGGAAATTGATTTCAGAAACATAAAAACAGAAAATACACTATTACCAAGAAGAGTTTATCTCAGGAGTACAAACTTGTCTTAAAATTTAAAACTCAATAAATGTAATTCAGTAAGTCAATAATAATAGAATAGAAATATATATTCAAATTGCTCAATTTTTGAGCCATCTGTATGGACAACCACTCATTCATGTCAGAAAACTTTCACAAGCTAGAAATTTTCTCAATGTGATAAAGAAACTTTCTCAATTGAAAGAAAACTTACTTAGTAATATACATGATAGTAAAACTGAAAATGTTTCCTAAAGATTGAAACAAGAAAAAGATGTCATTTTAACTACTTTTATTTGCCATCTTACTGGAGGTCATATCCAGTGCCAAAATTTGATATAGTTCCATGGTAAAATGTACTCTAGATACACATGTACTTGGGTGGCTTTATTTCCATGCATTTAATGATAAATTTTGCTTATTAATATATTTGTGAGGTTTTGTGGTAGGCAGTTAGTTAGCCATGAGCGGGCAGCCCTAAGAGAAAAGCGAAAGGCTCACTTAACCCCGGGTGCCAGGAGGGCGAGGTAATTTGCCATATTAATTCCTTAAGGCTTGAGGGAAGCATACAGGGATAGTTCGTAGATTTTCTTTTATCAAAAGGACCCAAGCAACCATTTTGGTCATTAATATGATAGACTAATTGGGCGATCTAATTGAGGCAACCTGACTAGCACTGGGCGTACGTAATTAGGTGATCAAATTCCTCACTTTACCTGTGAGGAAGGTGCGCAGGTGCAGGAAAGAACGTGTGGATTCAAACTTAAAGGAAGAACATAGGCAGTGTAAGGGGCCGCCCACTAATGAATATTCATGACCTCTAGTAATAAGAATAACGGTTGACTAGTATCTGGCGCAGTTGCCACTTGGCAATCTGCCCGCCCATCAACCTTTTGGGTATACTTCCTTTCTTTCCTTTCCTTTCTTTTCTATTAAACTTTTTTTTCTTTCTGCTTCATTCGTGGTTGCGATTTTCATTTTGCGCCTAGGGACAGATCTCTAATTTTAGTGATCTGGACCCAAAGAACCAAGGATTACACAACGCAGCTCAACACCTTTCCCATCCGTTAACAGTTTCAGTAATATAACTGACACACTTATAAGCTACAATTTCTTTTTTGTTGTTTCTATTTTTTTAGAGAGATTTTTTGGTGCACGCACTTACTGGAAAGACAGAGAGACAAAGAGACAGAAAGCAAGAAATCGCCCCCAGGATGGTTGACCACAATGCAATCTGTTCTCTTCCATTCTCCTCTTGGGACTTAGGACCTGCACATACACGCACTCAGTGTGTTTTAAACTCCTAGGTCTGAGATTCGAACCGTGGTTGATTATGTGGGAGCCTAGCAATGTAACCATTAACACCATCTGCTGGCCCCCAGTTTCTAAATTAAACCAAATAGCAAACGTACCTGATTACACACAGTCTGCTTTTGCCTTGAATAAACCATACTGCGTCATTGTCATATGGCCATGGGCCCTGGACCACCCAGAAATGTTATAATGAAGTTTGACTCAGATCACCTTGCAGTATAATGTCTTCAGATGTTGTTTTCTCACACCATACTAATTTGATTTGCTTTGCTCTCTATTTCCTATTTCCTACTTTTTTGTTGAGTTTTGAGGTTTGGGGCTTTTTTGGTTTTCCTGAATATAGCATAACCTTTCCAGACCATCTATCCCAATCATTTGGAACTCTAACACAGATTCATATTCTTTGAAAATGCTCATAGTGAAACTCAAGAATATTTCTTTTATTGTTTATAAAGAATATTCCAGTGGGGACATAGCATAACAGAATATAACCTTATGTTCACATGATTTAGGACTATTTCATGCTCTTTTTTATTGTGCAACGTTAGAAACTGTGAGTTTTAGTGAAAAGCGGATTTACAGCAGCTATTGTCTATTAAAAGCCAAAAAGTCCAAAAAAGTGTTCATTTTTGCCTATTATTAGCAAATTATGTCTGCAATGTATGTTGATCTAAGAGCATTAAATTAAAGTTTAAAAAAACTTACTCCTCTATGACCTTCATTTTATGATAAAATTTATAAATAGTGCATTTCTACTGTAATATCTGAAGTTTAAGCTATACATTTTTTTACTGTGTTTAAGTATCTGCCAGAACCAGTGACTAGTATTTTTGGCTGCAAAAGAAGGTTTCTTAGGTATTTGGCTAGCATTGAAATGGAAAGAGGAAACAGACAAATGTTGAATATGTGAACTTAAATATGAATTTTTCTAAGTAATTTCTTTGCCATTTCTTGATTTCCAGTTTTATAGAATAAAAATGGTGAAAAGGTTAGGATCTGCTACAAATCAAGCAATGACATTTTTTTCTCTAATAGGTAATTTGAATGGTTATGTATTATTTTATTGGGTAGTCAGAAAAGTCATGATATATTTTTGCATTTTGTATAGTCTTATGCAAAGCCTTGACTTTTCTGATGACCCACTAGTTAAGAATATTGTGGAATAGATCTTATTTTAGCTATTAAAACTGTTTACTCAAGGATATTTATTCAACATATAATATGGTATCTTGCCAAATTAATACAGATCAATAGGATCCACCATGACTGAAACTGTGGACTTGAATCTGTATTTTCTGTCCTTCTCTGTCTCAATGCTGTTTTCCTTTTCTTCTAGTTTACATAGGCTTTCTTTATCCTTAAATCATTTTAGCAGAGACCATTAAATTAACATTATTCAAGATTAGTACTAAGTTTTATATATATATATATATATATATATATATATATATATACACACACACACACACACACACACACACACACACACAAAACCATATTAGTTTTCCATAGAATATAATACAGGGCAGGTCTTGGATGGATCCAGGCTGTATTTGGTACAATTACTGAACCCTTTTTTTGACTAAAACAATAGGAGACCTTGATGGGGAAAGAAGAAGAGTATCCTGGGAAAACCAAAACACCACAGATTGCTCAAGGAATATTAAGTTATTCAAATAATTTTATTTTAATTACTATTGACAGCTGGCTATTGACATAAAGGCATTTCTTTCTTAGAAATATCTACAGCTATTATTAGATATGGAGGATATTCTAAAGGTCTAGCTTCCTTGGAAATAATTTGAAAATATAAAAATCCATGTCTCAAAGCAGTAATAGTTCACTTTATTTTGATAAGTTATTTTTATTTTAAAATTATTGCATGTTCTGTGGTCAGGTGGTGACATTATGGTCATACAACTGGGCCCATGTGGAAGAGATTCCAGATTCACATCCTAGGACCTACTTGAGCACACCATGTTTTTGCAGATGAGTTTGTGGTCCAGCTTAGATGAAACTAGGATTAGATCACAGCATGAAGATTCTATGAGAGGTTACTCCCTCTCTCTTTCTCTGTCTCCTTCTCTCTTTCTTAGAAGACAGAAACAAATAAAACTTAAAAATACGAATTATTACATTAAAATAAAAGTTTATTAATAGTTAAAAACACAATACCAAAAAGAAAAAAGCTCTGGTTACCTCAGTATTTAGATATGTAAAGTTAATACTTCAGAGATGTGATTCGTTCAGTATTTTTTTTTTTTAGTTTTGCCAGAGGGCATGTGCACTCACTGGAGAGAAACAAAGCAATGGAGAGAGAGAAAGTGAGAAAGCATTGCCTATGGGGAATCATCACACTGCAATCCCTTCTCCTTCATCTCTCCTCTTTTTGGGATTTTGGGCATGAACGCACACCTGGATGGTTTCTCAAGCTACTGGGTAGGGAATCAAACCATGGAGTCAGCCTTGTGGGATTCAGCTATCTTAGCCACTACACCACAGGTTGGCCCAATGATTTTTTTTAATTGTGTATGAAATGTATTAAAATTTTTATTAAATAATAGTAAAATATACATATTTATTTTATGACCTACATTTATCTCCTAGCACTATATTACTAATATATATATATATATATATATATATATATATATATACATACATACACCTCATTAGATATAGTACTATAACTTTGTTTTACTTGACTATATAATAATAGCCCATTGGGCCTGCGCGGCCTCGCGTGCCGTGGCCTCGCGTGCCGCGGCCAGGGCTTGGCGTCGCAGCCGGGCCTGCTCTGCCGGGTCTGCACGGCCGGGGCTCTGCCTCGTGTGCCGTGGCCCGGACCACCCAGCCCCCACTGCCTCTCCGGCGCTGGGTGTGTCTCGCGCTCGGCACCGATGCAGGCTGGCGGCGCGGGCCAGCAGCGCAGACCGGCCGAGCTCACCGTCCTTTCTTTCTCGGGCCCGGTGGGCGAGCGGGAGGTGGCGCTGGATCCTGTACACATTCGCGCGCTCGGGGCTGGCGTGTGGCCGCTGGGCCTACGCCTGCGTGTGGCCGCCGCGCCTGCGTGTGGCCGCCGGGCCCGCGCGTGGCCGCTGGGCCCACACGTGGCCGCTGGGCCCACACGTGGCCGCCGGGCCTGCGCGTGGCCCCCGGGCCTGCGCATGACCGCCGGGCCTGCGCCTGTGCATGGCCGCCGGCCGCAGGCAGCAAACTGAAGCCAAAAACTAGGACTAAGAACTTGCCACTACAAGCAACAGAAAGAAACTTTAGCTGTCCTAAACCAATTGAGAAATATATTATATAGGAGGATTTTCTCTGCCTATGGACAGTGAGAAGATGGTTACCAGCCCTGCATTACCTCAGGGAAAAACAAGAACTACTCTACCATTCTTAAGTAAGCCAGATATCCGTGGATGACCCACGCTGCAGATCCCCACAACACCATTCCCGGTAATCACAAGATGGATGCTGTGCCGCATCAACTGATAATCATCTCTGCTTCCCAGAACTGCTTTCCTGAAACTGTATTCCATGGAGATACACCTACAATTGTGGAACTGCACGAGACCCACCCTTAGTCCAACCCTGAATAGAATCTATGCTCCCTATTATTGAAAACTTTATGTGCTGATAATTGGAAAAAAAAAAAAAACTGAAAGAACTGGAAGATATAATATCAGGGAAGGCAACTGCAGATACTAGAGACAGTATGGGAGAGGTAAGGGGAATTAGTAATTGAGGGCGAAAGGGAGGGATTCAGGGAATAAACAACACACTTAATAGACACAAAAATGAAAAGTTGTCTGTTGATGATAATGTATATGGTATAATCATTGTCCTGACTAATGTGCACTGTATTCATGCTGGGAAAAACCATGTTGTACACGGTAAAGAGGTGCAATGATTAAATGTAAAAATAAAAAAAAATAATAGCCCATCAGATAGTTTAAACAACCTTCTATGGCTAGACATCAAAACATAATATTTTGACAAATAGTCATATATATAAATACTTACACATACAGTTTTAGTCAGCGTTCATCAGAGAGAAAGTATTAATGAGAACTATAGTGAGAGATGAAAAGGGATTTATTAAGTGAATAGGCTCACCTAATTATGGTGACTAAGAAGTCCCACAATAGGCCATCTGCAAGCTGGAAAAGCAAGAAAGGTAGTAATATGATTCAGGGTGGTTCAGTCAAAGCTCAAAGGTCTCAGACCCAATAAAGCTAAGGATGAACTCTTAGACCAAGACCAAAGGCCTGAGAGTTAAAGCGATCAGGGAGCAGTGAGTTCAAGTTCCAGAGCCCAAAAGCCAAAGAACCTGGCATACTAGAGTTTGAGGGTAGGAGAAGCGTGTGCCAGTCCTAGAAGACAGAGTAAGAATTTGCTTTCCCTCCATGGTTTTGTTTCATTCAGGCTCCAGTGATATGATGATGCCCACCCACATTGGCAGTGGATCTTCCCACTCAGTCCACCAACTCAAATGCCAGTCTCCTCTGAAGACACCTTCACAGACACATGTGGGCAGCCAATCGTTATAATCAAAAGCTAAATAACTTGGGTTTCTTTTTTAGCAGAAGAAGGACAAGGCTCAGTGCCCTTTTAATCAAATTTGATTTTAATCAAATCATTGAGAATAACTCATGTAATGATTGAGAATAAATAATGCTTTCTCAGCTATGAGTGCCTTTTAATCAGTCATGGTGACATCTATAATCAACTATTGCACATATAGTTTCCTCTAGATAAATTTTTAGAAGTCATAAAAAAGATTAAACAATCTACAAGTCTTCAACACATAGTAATATATTTTGTTAGCTAAAAAATATATTACTAGTCATCTCAGAAAATTCATAAATCAATGTCAAACTTCCATAGATATTCACCCATATCAAGTATAGATTGGATCTTTTATGAAATTACAGAATATTAAAAGAAAAATCAGTCAGGATATATAATGCTTACAAGGAATTCTGATAAGCATTGATTTCTTTTTATTTGACTGTTCTTTTAAGATTGTCTGAGAGGGTCTGATTTTACAGTTAAGTCTGACACATTTCAGTGAAGATGTGTGGCAGTGACAAGGAATATGTACTCATAGGAGTCAGGATGATTATCTTCATTTTAGCATTGAAAAGGCTGGCAAGTCTGAAATCTAGGGTAGCCTGCAGCCTGAACAATCAAGCAGATGTTGATGCCACAGTCTGGGGGCAGAATATCTTCTCCAGGTAACCAGGTTTTGTTCTTAAGGCTGTCACTTGATTGGATGAGTGGCACACACATCATTAGAAGTAATCTTTTTTACTTAAAGTCAACTAATTGTACATATTAGCTGTCAGGAAAGTCATGATATATTTTTCCACGTTTGTCTATGCAAAAATGCATCATGACTTTCCTGACAACCCAGTGTTTCCTACATTAAAAAAAAAAAACCTTCCCAAGTTTACATAGACTTGAATTTGATTAAATAACTGGGTAGTATAGCCTCACTAAGTTAGTGTAAATCCACCATCACAATGACTTACACATTGTAATAATTAGAATTTATAAAGGCCAGATACTGAATTCTATAACCCTAGTAAATTATGACATATATTGTATGTTCTTTATGAACATTTTCTAGAACTATAGTATTCAAGCAATGTTGAATACTTTGCATATAAATTTATTATTTTAATAACTAGTGCTCATGCAAACACTTAATGGAATTGGGCCTTTGGGTGAATTTCTAGTGATTTGTATTAGTATTTTACTGTTGTTATAACAAGTGTGGCAGCTTTAAAAAAAAAATCACATTTTTCCAGGGGGTCAACAGGCAGTATAGTGGTTAAGGTGCTAGACTTCCACATGGCTGACTGTGGTTTGAGTCCCAGACCTGGCTGCTTAAAACTCAAGCTGGGCATGTGTGCACGTGTGCCCAAGTCCCGAGAGGAGAATGGAAGAAAAGAGATTGTGATGTGGCCAGCCCTTTTGGAATGTGATTTCTCACTTTCTCTGTCTGTCTGACAAGTGATCATGTCATATAGTAAAAATCTCTCTTTTAAAAAAATCACATTTTATACAAGACACACATTATTCTTCTGGAGGTCAGAATTCTGAAATGGATCTGGGGGTAAAATCAAGTTGTTGGTAGAGATTGTAGGAGAGAATTGATTTCTTATGTTTTCACCTTCTAGATTTGTCTACATTTCTTTCCTTCATTTTTAAAATGAGTAGCATAACACCTTAAAGTGTCTCTCCTCTCTGACCTCTGCTTTCATCTTCATATCTCCTTCTCTGACTTTGGTCTTACTCTCTTCCATATGTAAGGGTGAATTTCTTTTTTCCTATTGGACACACAAAGATAATTGAGGATAATCATTTCATCTTCACTACTTAACCATAATCATATTTAGTAAGAACCTTCTGCTATATCAGATAACATATTCATAGATTCCAGTGATTAGAACATGCACATATTTGAGGGAAGGGGTATCTCATATAATCTCATTGTATTTATTGTTCTGAAAAAACAGATGATTGTTTAAAATCTGTGTTCATTTTGTATTTAGCCTCAATTTTTTTTTTAGTGTATCTGTTATTTTTTTTTTAGGTTTCTGCTATAGGGTACATGTGCTCACCAGAAAGTGAAAAATAAACAGAGAAAGAGATAAAGTGAGATATCACTCCCCCCCCCCCCCCCCCCAGGGGAGGATGACCATGGTGCAATTCTTTTTTTTCCATTCTTCTCTCAGGATTTTGGCCACACAAGCAAAAGAACCCAGTGTGTTTTTCAAGCTAACAAGTTCAGGACTCAAACCACAAGTCAGCTATGTGGGATACAACTCTTTAACCACCATGTCATCTTCTGGCCCTGAATACTTTAAATCAATTTAATTTTAACTTTCTTAGAATTTTGCAGTGCTATTTCTACTAGAGACAAAATATGCTACAATTAATTTGGTAAGTCACTAAGCCACATTAACAAGATGAATTAAACAAATGAGATTATATCATAAATGATCAAAGATTGAATATAAAAATTGGAAAATATTTTGCCATGGCTAGCCCAAAGATTTTTTTTTAGCTAAACAGTCTGATAATATGGTTATTGGCAAGCTAACAAAGGGTCATTTGCAGAGTTCTTTTCAAATTTATCTAGTTGCAGTTTGTTATTCTAAAATCTAAGCATTAGAAGAAATAATCTTAGAAAAATATATGTTAATATCAGGGTACTCTATCCTGCCAAAATACTTTCTGAATATTAACTTACGGCTAAAAATTCAATGATGACTCTTACTATGGTTTTATTAAATCACTTATGTATCTTATTTTCTTTTATTAAAGGGGTGAGCTTTATGTTTTATAATAATTTTAATGATCAACTATAATTTTAAGTATTTAAATATCTAAAAATTACAAAAAGGATGTATACTAGTGACAGTGCATCTTCATGGTAACATGATAGAGAAAAGTACATTTTAGAGAATCTCAGTATAAAGCAGCTCACATATGATTTTGATTATTGTATTTTCTTTGTCCAAAAAACTATTAATCTGTTTATGTATGTGGATACAGTAAAACTTTAAAAGGAATCATAAAAAGTATTTATAGATGTATGATCTACTTTTTGTTAAGTTTGTAGGACTTAAAAGTTATTATAAAGACTATTTATGGCATGTTATTTCTATTATCAAAGGCTTAAAAAGGCATTGGACATGGTATAATCAATATTAAAGCAAGATAAACCGATCATTTAATATTTTTGTGTACAAAATATATAGGCCATTGAATTTACAAAGATAAACTAACAACATTAAATGAGAAGATAATACTTTTGAATCTTGTTTGATTTGGAGGAAAAGTTGGCTTAAATCGGGTATTATTGGATTTCCATTTCTCATCTTCATCATCACTTTCTGCATATGGCAATTAAAAGAAAGACTTCTGAAATGGATATAAAACAGTTAACATTCTTTATCTCCCTCTTTTCTATTTGTCCACTTTTTCCTTCCCTTTTTTTCTCTTTTCTTTATATTTTTCTTGTTTCCTCACTTCCACTCTTCTTTTATATATCCACACTTGGTGTGTTTACTGTGAGACAATCACTGTGTCCTGAGAAATGGAGGCCAAGAAATGACTATATCATTCCTGTCTTCAATGTTCTCTATACAATGAAAGAAATTTCTCACAAATGCAAGACTGCGCTGCTATAACTTGAGTACTATGGTCTGAGAGTGGACACAGTATATCTGCAGCACACTTTGGTAAAGATTTTTAAGGATGATGAATAAAAACTTCACAGAAGAGGAAGTGCTGCTTTTTAATGGTTTAAAAGACGGAACAGCAGTTTACAAAGCAAAACCCAGAAAGCCATTTCCAGTAAATACCACATGTAGAAGTGTCAAATAGCATAAATAGGTAAGAATAAAATTTGCTAAAGGTACATTTTGTAACAAGGATTTTCATGTTTGCGACTCAGAGTACTAGACGTAGTCAGGGATTTAATTCTTTAGCTCAAAAATTTTGAAGACTAACAACAACAGAGAAAATGTAATGGAAAAAAAGTATCTCAATACTAAAAAGGAATTATATCTGGCTAAAAGACAGCTTAATAAAGCATAGTTATACTCAACTATTATAAATTCTATACAATCGCCTTAACATTTTTTCTCTGTTAGAATGAATGGAAATGGATTGTCAAGTCCTACTATAAGAACTTCTATTTTCTTGTCTATTTCCTTTTTCTTATCCTACATTATCTCCATACTATTACTCCATTTCCTTGATTCTCAGTTCTTTCTTGCTCAATCATTTCTGTGCTGGAATTACCAATTTGTCACATCAGAGCCCTCATTCCTAATTTTAGAAAACGAAAACTCGTCTCTGTGTGTGTGTGTGTGTGTGTGTGTGTGTAGTATTATTTTAAATTTGGCTATTGTACAGAAACATCACCTAATGCATTTAAAATATGGGATTTTACCCCCTTAAATACATTCTGCTAAATGCTGCCACCTGTTTCTCATTATCCTAGAAATGACTTTTGTCATTTTATATGGACTTGTAGTTTTATGGCTCCTTTGAACACTGTCTGTTAGCTGATTCTCTTTTTTTGTCTGCTTAATGCTTTGTTACAGTTGGGAGAGGGTTGTCATTCCTGGCTTTTGGGATAAAAACAGTAATTTCCAGGTATGATACTGAAAATAGATACCAAATGCAAAGAAATCTGGATATGTGGACGCCATTGTGTTGCCCAATAAACCTTCCACTTTTTTTGCAGAAGCTTGACGTTTTATTGTTCAGCCTTCTGCACCTAGTAACTGTATGCTGACTGCATCACAGGTTAAAAGGCACAAAGCAGCATGGTCAATTCAGAAAACAGGGTGACTTTTTTTCCCTCTTTTTTATGACTAGACTCTCTGACCAGGAGAGAAAGCTGGAGAACACCACACAGGCTTAATGATGGTAGACCCTGACATAATATTTTTGTTTTGTCTAATAGACAGTGCATAGCTATGAAAATGTCTTCAAAATAAGGCAACATTTTCAGATGTTTATTTTACCTGTTGCACTTTGGTAGGAAGAATTAGTTTCAGAGAAGTGCCATTTGCAGAAAGAGAGGTATATTAGATGTTACTTTAATAGTACCTGCTTGATAATAGGTGAATACATGACATTTTGGTGAGGCAATTTTGACACAGGATATTTGATGCTAGGGGCATTTTGATTTAAGGTGACAAGTGTGTATTTGTGTGTAAGATTTTATATCAATTTTTCTAGATGTAAATATACATAAACATACACAAAGACACACACATATATACATATATATGTATATGTGTGTGTATATATATATATATACATGTATATATATAGAGAGAGAGAGAGAGAGAAAACCTTAATTGACACTCTCTTATCTCCTTCCCATCTCCTATTCTATCTCATTGACCAGGAATGTTTTTTATGAACACGTTTTGTGCATATTTGATAATACTCAAACTCATCCTATTAATTGTTCCATATCAAAATTGTATCTTGTTTTTCTCTACTAAATTATTTGCATGTCTAGATCTTTAAAAGATAATTGCAAACAATTAAAACACATTTAAATATATCTGGCTCAAAGAAATGATTGAGGAAATCACAAGATCATGTACAAAACCTGTTATTTTCATCTTCCATTTGCTCGATTATGAAAGAAAAATGATTTACACTGACCCCTCCCACAAAAAATGATTCATTGACCATTGCTTAAAAATAGCCAGAATTAGGGACCAACAGATGGCCAATGGTTACATCTCTGGATTCCCACGTGGTCGATGGCGGGTCAGGTCTTGGATCCGGTGGCTTAAAATTTGTGTGCATGCATGTCCAAAATATTGAGAGGAGAATGGAGGAGAAGGGACTGCAGCATGTCCATCACCCCAGCGGAGTGATTTCTCACTTTCTGTCTCTCTCTCTCTGTCTCTGTCTCTGTGGCGAGCACACGCACCTTATAGCAAAAAATCTCTCTCTCAAAAAAAAAAAAATTGTCAGAATTCTAAATTCTGAGTACTGGCATATTTGAAAATTTAATTATTGGATCCTGTGAGTTTACACTAGAAGACACCAAAAATTTAAGCCTGCATAAAATAGAGAAGTCCCCTCAGAAGCTTTTAAATTTGTGAGGAAAAATCTTGGTTTAGAAGAGAATTATTAACATACATATGCTTGATTATTACTGATTTAACTTCAAGCAATTTGCTTCTGCTTTACATGTGGTAGAGAAGAGAACCACAAAGGACAGAGAAAATGGGGAAATCCAAAACTCCTGGAAGAGATAGAGTCAGGGATTTCTGTTGCTCAACCTGTATGGTCTTTTTAAAATAGTAACAAATCAATTCACTCAGATTTGAGTATTATTCTGTTGACTGTTAGATAGCTATCACCAATTAGTGGCAAAGTTGTTTTTTCCAAATGAGCATTTAGAACCAGTAAAAGCAAGGATACAGAGGAAGACAAAAAGAACAGAGGCATTGTTCATTGTAGGCATTGTAGAGAGAATAAATAATGGTATATTTGACCTAATAAAACGAGAAAAGAGAATTGAGAAGGTTTAACTAACACGTGTTTTTCATTTGAGAATTAAGAGGATTCATCCCTTTTATTTGTAAAATATTTATTAAGAATGTGCTGTGTTCCAGATATTGGTGATAGTGCAGTCTACTAGACAGATCAATTCCCTTTGTTCATTAAAATGTTATTCTAGTAAAGGAGATCAATAATAATCTAATAAGCAAATAAATAAAATTTGGCCAAAGGACATGAAGTGAAAAAAGGGATATAGAAAAGAGTTGTTTAAAAAAAAAAAATTAATTGAAAACATGACATCTATGCCAAGACTTGAGAAAAGTGATGAAATGAATGAATGGTATTTCTATTACCTTTGGCCTAATTGTATTCATATCCTGAACTTTGAGGCCAGTTCTAATTTGCATGTCTGTCTTAATGTTATGTTCCTATTAATTTTTTCACAATGCAACTGGGGAGCTACTTTTCATCACTCATGCAGTCAGGTTTTGAAACCAGTGCAGCTGGCAGGCAGTCTTATGTTTTCTGTTATAGTATTGCTGGTAAGTTCCTTTTCCAAACTTTGCATGCTGTTCTAGACACTTTTCATCTGAATCATGGTCCCTAGAGGTAAATATCCATTTCTTCTATTCCAAGAATGTCATTATCTCTGAAAAATGTAATAGAAATCAGTCATTTCTCTTCTCTCTCAATCATTACAGGTGAAGAGTTTACATTAAGATTATACGCATATTGCCAACTTCTTTCAAGTTTGTTCCTATTTTCAAAAATCTTGCAAGAGCTCTGAAATTTCTCAACTAATTTGGCAATGATAAGAAAAAATACTTTGCCATTTTTTTTGGCTCTGCTCACATTTCATTATTTAGGAGGACAAGGAATTATTTTATCTAAACCCAAGTTTGTGTTTAGGTTATTATTGATGGTGTTTTTAAACAGTCTTACAAAAATGGAATCAGATAGATAAATAAATATATATCTTTTTATATTTACCAAGTATGTTCCTGAAAAGTCCTTTATTCTATTTTTGTAAATTTATTTTTTTCTTTGCATAAGCAAGAAAGAGAGAGACAACCTTAACAGGGTTGTCTTCACACCACTCCCAGACTCAGCCAGCACAAATCATGGGTACTTTGCCGTGTGGGTTAGCTTCACAGAGATTGCAGTACTGTCCATCCCTCCCTTGTTTATCAAAATTTATTAGTGAGTTACTAAAGTGTTAGAAGTTATGCATTTGGGTGTCTGAATTCCTGCTAAAGCAAAAGCCATAATATTTGCTGTGGTGAGTGGATTCTAATGATCACAAAGCAAAATTAAAAATTGAAAATAGGGCCAGCAGGTGGTATGGTGGCTAAGGTGCTGGACTCCCACATGGCCAACCACAGTTCATGTCTCAGACCAGGCAGCTTACTTTCTCACTTTCCTTCTTTCTTTCTCTCTCTGGTCAATTTAAAAAATAATAAATAAATAAATAAAGTTAAAAGAATAATTCTTTAAAAATCAAAAATAATATTACTATATTAACTGTGTTATTTTACCTTCATTATTCTGCTATTTCTTCCACCCCATCTTCTTGCCTGTGATACTCTTCGAACAACATTTATCAGGATTGAGGTAAATAATACCCTTGGGCTAGAAACATTTGCATGCCAGGGATGTAAGCTACTCAACAAATAAGTTAATTAATATGATGCACCACCGTGCAAGAAATAAATCTTATGGGCACTATATAGCTCATTTATCTGCGCTCTATGAAATGTAAATAATAAATGTTAAATGTTCTAAACAACTTGATTTCAATTCATATGCAAAGCAGAATTTTAAAAAAAAGGAAAAGTTTTTCAACCACTTTTTTTTTATTAATGCTTACCATCAATATAGAATGATCTAGACCCAGTACTCATTCGCATGCACATTCATTTCCAACACACACTAATACATGTGTATATAACCTTAAATACACATATACACATAAATTTCAATATATGAAATGTTGGCTTTAATGTACCTCTATTACCCCAGTACATTTTGTAGCAGATAGAATCAGATGTAAGATTGCCAGAGTTTTGAATTTACAATTGGGAAATACAAATTATAAAATTAATATTTAAATTTACATTTCAAAACAATTTTATTGAAGTTTGATTGAGAAGCTGATTAGACCTTTCAGTTGTATGCATGACTTCAGGGAAATGGTATGGACAAGGACTCATTTGAAGTGTGTATAAGAACTGCAGCAAAGCCAGCCCATTGGCACAGTGATTAAGAAAGCTGGATCCCTCATGGCTAAGACTGGATTCTGCATGGCTGACTGTGCAGTTCAAGTCTTAGACCTGACAGCTTGAGAAATGCTGCACGCATATTTGCACATTTCCAAGATCCCAAAAGGAGAAATGGAAAAGGGATTGAGGAGTGTCTATAGAAGGGACGGTGCTTCCTCATTCTCTCTCTCTGTTTCACTCCAGTGAGCTCATGCACCCTGTAGCAAACTGGGGGAAAAAAAAAAGGCAATGCAGGGGTGAAACTTGAACCAATTCATAACAGAGCAGAGGAACAATTTGGGGGCAGCAGCATCTTTTATTTACTCTGCACCCTTACATTTAAGTTCCCATTGATTCCTGTCTCATTTCAAGGATTTAGTCTTTTCGCTTTTGGATTCCTGGGAATTTTCTCTTATTCAGGATATTTAATGGGTTCTCTTTGTAATTTATTGCTGTATAAAAATCATCCCGAAACTTAATAGCTTATAACAAGAATTGGCAAATTCCATCCTACATGCCAAATTTAGCCTGACAGATGTTTTTATACAGCCTGTGAATTAAGAATTGTATATATATATATATATATATATATATATATATATATATTAATGTAACATATAAAATATATGTAAATATAAATATGCAGATGCAATATAAATATATAACATATAAACTTTTGACATAGGGTGCATGTGCTCATCACAAAGTCAAAGAGAGAGGGAAAGTGAGAAATCATCTCCTTGGGGGATGTCCATACCACAATCCCTTCTCCTTCAGTCTCCTCTCAGGAGTTTGAGCAGATATGCATCTGGAGTGTTTTTCAATCCACTGAGTCTGGGACTCAAACCACACAATTGGTCATGTGAAATCCAGTGCCTTAATTACCATGCCACTTGCTGGCCCTTATATTTTTAAGTAGTCAAAAAATTCCAAAATAAGCATAATATTTCCCGATGTGTAAAATATAAATGTATAGATGAATAACATATGTAAAGTTCAAATTTCAATACCATAAATAAGTTTTTTATTGTGATATACTCATGTTCATTTGTTTAACCATTGTCTATTTGTTTTTTGAGAGAGAGATTTTTTAAAATAGGTCATGCTTGCTTTCTAGAGAGACAGACAGAGAAACAGAAAACAAGAAATCACCCCCATCCCAGGTAGGATGGCCACACTGCAATCCCTTCTCCTCCATTTTCCTCTCATGATCTTGGGCAGGCACGCACACATGCCCAGCGTGAGTTTTTTGTCGTCGTTTTTATTTATTTACTTTACAATTAAAATATGAATTTATTTATTTACAAAAACTTCTTGAAATTCATACATAGTTTTCTTATTACATGTATTTCCATGAGCTTTTTTTTCCGAAACATTTATTTTAATTAATTAATTTACATTCATTCCCTAAGCGTCATCACAGTATACAAAACGTCATTTCCCATCCAGAATATACTGCATAGTGGCTTAATCAGACATGTTATCAATAAATTTCCATTTCTAGTTTCATAAATACAGAGTTGTTTAAATTGCCGAATCTGGAACTTGAACTATAGTTGACTGTTGGGGAGTCCAGCAACATATCTGCTGGTCCCTTAACTGTAGTCTATTAAGGTTATTTTCATGATAAAGCAGTAGAGTTGAATATTTGCAATAGAGACCATATGTTCTTAACCTAAAATTTTTACTATTAAGACATTTACAGGAAAAGGTTTACTAACTCCTTTCCTAGAATAATGATAATTATTTATTATCTTTAATGTAGTCCTGTCAATCAGGAATTACAAGTTCTAGGGCATCTCAGTTGGGTAGATTTGCCTTGGAGTCTCTGACAGGGTTATGATTAGACATTAGTTAAGAAAGCAATATGGGAAGACTTGAGTGAAGCTGGACTATATCCTTAGCCAGCCTCTGACCAGGAAGCTGACTATGAGTCCACTTTGTTGTCCCCAAATATTCATATCCCTCCCAGATAAAAAAGAGACTTACCCAGACAGAGCCTGGCAGGTGGCATGCTGGTTAAGGCAGCTGGATTCCACATAACCAACAGTATAGTTTGAGTCCTGACCCAGTGGCTTGATAAACATGCCAGGTGCATGTGCATGCATTCCCAAAATCCTGAGAGGAGAATTGAGAGGAGAATGGAGGAGAAGGGATCATGGCGTGGTCTTCCCTCCTCAAGGGTGTTTTCTCACATTCTCTCTCTCTCTCTCTGGATCTGTCTCTGGTAAGTGCATGTGCCTTATGGCAAATTAAAAAGAGAGAGAAAAAGACTCACCATAACTTGTTTCCCAAGTCTTCTCCCTTTGAAACACCAGCTTAAATTCAAGAATCTTATCTTCTAGATTAGTGCCAGATATGAATGGGGCTCCTTGGGTCCAGTCCTTCTCACCTGAAGGCCTGTGAACTAAAGGAGCCTAGTTATTTGGTCTGATATACTCAACATTCCATTGTGGGAAAGGTATAGTAAAACTGTAAAAGACAGTCTTGACTAAAAAGAGGGACTAGGAGAGGCGAGGCATCACTTGGTCAACAGCAATTTTGAAATCTAACTGGCTTGGTTTCTAGAGCCACAAAGCTCTCACCACGGCCAGCTAAGATCTGGGCAACTGTTGCTTTAGTAAAAGAGGGGCATATCTAGTGGACCCATGAACATGAAGCAAGTTTGCTTGTTTAAATATATATAGAGATCCCAGGAAACTGTGAACTACTTCAGAGAGCCTGGAGGGATTTTAAACATCTGAGTTTTTTGCAAATTTGACCACTGAGAACTTAAACAGGCTTTGTGTCCATAGGGATAGTCCTTATTGTGCTACCCAATTTGCTTTAGTCTGAAAAATACCAACTCAGATATTGCAAAAAGCAATTTCTCTGTGAGAAAAACGTGTTCAATTTACTGCATCTGAGGTCTTGTGGAATAGAAGATTAGTTGTGAATAACTATTTTAACACCTCTACTCTGTAACCTAAATTTTCTCTGGTTTTCAAAATCCTTTTGATTTTTCTCTAGCACATTGAGACTTGCTAGATTTAGAAATAACAAATATTTAATGATAGACTTACCAAATAAAGTTGAAAAGGGTTAAATTGAAGAAAGTTAAGAATATTCTAGATCATTACTCATCATTTAAGAAAAATTGTTTCAGAGCTGTTTGAGAGAAATTAGGTGCCATACTTTCTTTACCCAGGAAACAAAACTATGAGTACACCAATGAATTTTTTTTTTCAAATTGAAAAAAATATTAATTTTAAGTAATACATACTAATTTCTGAAGTCAAACTATAAACATAAATTTTAGTAAAGTTTGAAATATTTTATTTAAAAGAATAAATGATACAGAAGTATGTAGTATAAAAGTGAAGGCCTGCCCTCTCCCTTCCTTATGCAGAAGTAGCTTATAAATCTTGGGCGATTTATTATGACTAGTTTCTGGGTTTTTTTCCTCCAGTCTGACTGGTTTCTGTGCCTTACAATATTTTTTACATAATAAATAATATTACTAAAAACATTATTCTTTAACCTGCATTTCTTATTTTGAAAACCTACTCCATATTTCACATGCATGCAAATTACTTTTACTCATTTCTTTAATAACTCAAATTTTTTCAAGTTCAGTCTACCTTATTCATGACCACATTCCTAATACCAAATTATATGAAGTGATTTGGTTTGTTTGACCTAATCTACATTTTTTAGATAATAATTATTTTAAATTATTTTTATATTTATTCCTCTTGAAAATGTCTTCATGGTTTCTCATAATTTATTGAACATATGCAGAGTGCTCCATGAATATTTACTGTTCTATGTTGTGTGCCATTTAAGCTGAGCTAGAGTCACTTTACAGCTAAGAGCATTGGCTTTTGCGTGAGAAGCATCTGGGTGCAGGTACTGGCTCTGCCATGTTTAGTTATATGATCTTGTGTGTGTTACTTAATTTATGCGTGGCACTAATTTCCTCATTTGAATGAAATGGTCCCTACTCTGACTGGACTGGTTTTCCCTTCTCCATATTCATTTTCATCCTGACATCTAAGCATCTCTTCAACTCTTAATGCTGTCTTTTCTTCCCATGAGGTAACCACCAATGTTAGGAACCAGCCTCCATTAATCCAATTGTGTTTCAAACCATGGCTTACTTATCACCAAGATTCATCTAAGCAAGAGCTATTGCTGATGTTCAGGATCCTCCCAGCCCTTTCAGACTCAGATGTAAGAGCTGGCTTGGGATATATGCCTTAAGATGGTCTTTAATGCCCTTGAGAAAAATTTGACCAGTGACAGAGAAGAGAGTGAAGAAGTCCACAGATAAATTCCTTTCCCTTCCTCCATCAAAGGACTGTTTGAAAACCTTTCACCAAGTAGGGCTTTATCTGGAAGATATCCCTTATAATTAAGTTTTCTTGTGATGCCAGTGATTGCTCAGTGACAGCAACTGCCAACTACATTTGTTTTCGTTCCTTTGCTTTCTCACTTTCCTTTTGACTTCACTATTGCAGCTTTGGGATTGCATCTTCCAGGAAGGCTTTAGCACATAAGATTTGCTTCAGGTTCTGTTTTCTAAGAAATCCAGTCTAAGACATGTCCAGACAGGATTAATATAAGGACTAGTACTTAGAAAAATGTCTACAATGTAGTAATTCTATAGAATAAAAAAAGCTTCTTGCATTATACAATAGTACAACTTCTATTTTAATACTATATATAAATAAATTATAAATATATAATAAATTTATTTATGTATAAGATTACATTGAGACTACATAATTTTTATAAATTATTTTTAGCCTTTTTATTAAAAAAGCATTTTAGACCCAATATATGAATTTTTAGGTCCAATAATTCAAATACCTTTGGATTGCTGTCATAATGCTCTCACTATTTTAATAACTCTGCTTTCATCTCTGTGTATTTTAAAATTTCTCCTCAAATTTCTATTATAATATATTCAGATGTAGACATAATATTAAAATACTAGAATATTACATTTCCCAAGATTTGCTATTATAACCCCAGGGAAACGTCAATGTCTAGTTGAAAAAGAGGTCTAAATAGGAGCCAAAAATTTGAACTAATTTTACCATCACACACTTGTAAGATGCATAACTTGGGTCCAGAAACATTCTCTCTGAGTTTTACATCCATGACATGAGATATACTACATAGCTACAAAAGGAACTTCCAGTTCTAACAAAGTATGAGTTTGCCAAGTGATTTTTACATACAAACACACACATTTCTCCACCCAAGATATACATCTCCTCCACTTAAGTTCATTCAACTTGACATTTACCCTATCAGAGATAAGTTTTGTTCTTTCACTAGGAAGTTCACTCCCTCTGTTATTCATCAGATTTATCTGTCAAGGAATTGCCATGCACCCTGTATTGAAAACTGTTGGAATGATGTCAAGCAAAACATGGTCCCTGCCTTCATGACCAAGGCCGCTTCCACTGCCCCTTGAATCAATAATCCTCATGTTTATACACAGCTTAGTGCTGGTGATTCTCAATTATGTCCCCCATGGCAAACCTCAGGAACTGCTGACCTCAGAGCGACCCTACTTAGGCTGGGATGCACCTAGTTTGTGTTACCAGTGCTAAAACAGAGTTTAACATCAAGCAGTTCAGAGAAATATGGATTGTAACCATTGTAGCTATTGCCTGCTGTCCAGAATGCCCTACTCATCATTTTCAGGTCTTGCTGATTGTTCAGGTATTGGTGACTTAATACAATAAGACTAGTGACTCTTAAAATACAACTTTCCTTAAGGGACATCACATAGCAAAAAATGCTTGTGTATCAAGAATTATAGTTCTAGTAATCCCTCCTTTCAAAATTCACATCCCAAGTAATTTTTCCAGAAATGTGTCAACTGGATGGCTGGGTGAGGAAAATTTTTCTCTAATCAGCACATGCTGGTTCCTGTTAGTTTGCTCTTTGATGAGTGTGATAATTTCTAAAAGCAGGGATACCCAGAGAATTAGTCTCTAAATCAGAGAGAGAGAGACAAGAAAGCTTATCACTTTAAGAAAACTGAAAATAATTCAATAAGGCTGAACATATGGAATCAACTTGAAGTGAACTTTACTATTCTAGACTTCAAGCATTTAGGGCATTGCTCAGCAAGTTCCTAAATAAAATCAAACTGTTACTGTTTCCCATGGCAGTTAATTGTTTGAAATAAGTTTCAGATTTCACTTATTTCAAAATAGAGAGCTGTAATATTCTAAGATGATAGCAATAATAATATATTATTGTTTTACAAGATTTAGCATATATTGATGTGGATGTGTGTGTGTGTGTGTGTGTGTGTGTGTGTGGATGTGTGTATATATATATAGATTTCCATATATATATATATATGGAAATCTGGAAATCTTCACTGAAATAATCACTTACATTTAAAATTGTCAGATTAAATGTAAACATTCAAAATGAACATCCTTCAGAATTGCCTAATGTTCAATATTAAAAGAATTATAAAGGGTAATGTAGACATAGCTTTGATTTATCATTAGAAACAGACAAACCTGGGCCCAACTCCAATGGTGCAAATGAGAGGGCATCACTCCCTGGTACCTGAGGTTATATATGTGTGTGTGTGTGTGTGTGTGTGTGTGTGTGTGTGTGTGTATATATATATGTATATGTGTGTGTGTGTGTGTGTGTGTGTGTGTGTGTAAAAATATATATACACAAACTCAGTAGTAAACCTCCACAGTGGTGCTTATAAACATATTTTGAAATTGTTGCTTACTTTTATGTGTCTTCACTGAATTCTAGACTGCTAAAGGATAGGCAGCTACTGCAGTCATTCAATAATCTATCATCAATATAAGCAATTTGATAAAAACTACTCATTAAAGCTGAATATAAATTAGATCTAACTCAGAAATTTTACCACCAAGACTACAACCAACAGAATTCCATGCCTATTCACATCACTAGATTTATACAACAAGGTTCTCAACTCATGATGTTCAATAAATACTTTTAGTGTGACCAAATAGCTTGATTTGTTTTATGATGATATATTAATAAATATTTTACATGCATAGATTTTGAGTACTATCTTCAAATCTTATGCTATATCCCCAAAATGGTTTTGTTTATTTCTTCTTTTTTAAAAGAGATATCAAGAGACAGAGATAGCACAGAAGAGAGAGAGAAAAGGAGGGAAAGAAAAAGTGACAGGGGCATTTTGACAGAGTATTGCCATCAGATACAGTGATCCTCCTGCCCAGCCTCTCAGCCTGTCAGGACCACAGGTGTGTGCCACCATGCCCAGCTTGTTTAGATTGGGCCAGGATCTAACCTGAGTTTCTCATGTAGCCTCAGGTACCAGGGAGTGATGCCTTTCCACTGGCACCACTAGAGTTGAGCCTTAGTTTGTCTTTTTCTAATGATAAATTGAAACTATGTCTGTGTTACCCTTTTAAATTCTTTTAATATTGAACATTAGGCAATTTTGAAGGATGTTCATTTCGAATGTTCACATTTAATCTGACAATTTTAAATATAAGTGATTATTTCAGTGAAGATTTCCAGATTTCCAGAAATCATTCTTCAAATCACAATTTGGAAAATATTTGTCATTTCATCCTTTACTTGCTGAAAATTTCTTTGTTAGCATTAAAAAGAAGACTAGAAAAGCAGAGTGACTGCTTGAAAATGTGTTATTTTTGTCGAGGCTCAGTGTGATGTAAAACTGACAGCATTGAACTAAAAATAAAAAAAAAGAAATGAAGCAACAAAACCTCATATTTTCAATAAATGGCAAATAATTTCTCTCAAATAAATGTATTAATATTTCTACTTCGTTATTCTACTTTTTATTTGTATTTCTACCTCCACACCATAATAGAATTAAGCAATGTTTCTATGGTCCACATAGCATAATGAGTTTCAAAACAATGTTTCCAATGCAAACTACTTATGGCCGCAAATATTAAGTAAAAGCATTTTTTCTGAGTTATAAATACCTGGTCTAAGCATTTCTTTGAATATATGATAATTGTTGGTGTTACTATTTTGTACTCTTCCTGTTTTTTTCTTAGATTTTCATGTAGTATAGTACTGGTACATAAGAAACAATAAAATTGCTAATTGTTTTGTTGGTAACATTAGCTAAGTTATTCTATTTATTTTTAAATTAACCTTTTTATTTTATTTTATTTATTTTTTGAAAGAGATTTTTGCTGTAGGGCATGTGCACTCACTAGAGAAAAAGAGAAAGTGAGAAATCACTGCCCTTCCCCCCCCCCCCCCCCCCCCCCCCCCGCCCAGGGGGATGGCCACACTGCAGTCCCTTCTCCTCCATTCTCCTTGGGCTTTTAGGCACCCATGCACACATGCCCAGAAAAAGTATCAATCCACCAGTCTGGGACTCAGATCACAGTAGGCCACGTTGGAGTCTAGTGCCTTAACCACTATGCCACATGCTGGCCCCAAATTAACTTTTTTAAGCAAATCACGAATGAAAACTTTCTGGTTTTTTGGTTTACTTCTTTCTTTCATGAGGAAGAGACATAAAAAAGAGAGAAATAAAAAGAAAAACACTTTCAACAGAGCCTTAACTGCAATGCTCCAACCTTTGCCAGAGAGGATTAGAGGCAAAAGCACACATGCCAGGCATGTACAGGTAGATTCCAGAACTGAATCCTGATCTGCTATATTAGCTTCCAGCATTGCAGAGTCTTGCACTACTGCTTTACCACTTCGGCTGGGCCTTGTGAATGAAAAGTATGATGAACTTTGCAACATTACAATAATAACCCTTGTAACTCTCACTGAGATCTAAAAATAGAACCTAACAAAAGCCCAAAAAACTTAACTACTTCTCCCTTTTATTAAATAGAACTTTAAATATAAACACTATCCTAACTTTTATCACCATAGGCAAGCTTGGGATTGAGAGAAATGAAATTAGGCTGTGTATACTCTTTTTGTCTGGTTTAGACTGTTCAATATTCTATAGTTAATTCAGTTGCCATATGTATCAGTAATTTGTTTATTTTGAGAGGGGGTTACTTCTGTTTTGTTTTTGTATTTTTTAGACAGGGTCAGCTTCCCTTATAGCTGAAAACACAAGCATGTGCTACATACCTGTCTTATTAGGGTGGGCCAGGAAGTGAACCCAGGTCCTATGTGGCCCCAACTTGCCACATAACTGCATCAAACAGTGCATGCTGTGGTGGCTGGGCTAGTAATTCATTTATTTTAATATCTTTATAGCATTCAGGTACTTTAGCAAAGATCTATGTAGGTCAAATATGCACGTGAAGTGATACTCAAATAATTAGTCATTAGTCAATGCAAATTAAAAACAAAATAAGTTACCACTACACACCTATCAGACTGTTAAGATTATAAAGAATAATCATACCAAGAATTGGTGAGGATGCAGAGCAACAGGAACTCTCCATATACTGCTGTAATTCAAAATGCTACAGTAATTTTGGAAAACATTTAGATACTTTCTTAAAGGGTTAAACATACACTTATTATATGATCCAGCCATTCTAGTCCTGGGAATCTCTTTAGAACCATGAAAAGTATATGCTTATAAAAGGTTTGGAAGACTAGTTATAGTAGATTTATTTATAATAATTTCCTAATAAGTCCCAACTTGAAAAAAATCCAAATGTCTATCACCTTGTGAGTGGATTAACAAATTGCGGTATACCTCTGCAAGTAATACTATGAAACCATGAAAAGGAATATATTGGGGTCAGCAGGGGGCATGGTGGTTAAGGCAATGAACTCCCATAAGGCCAATCATGGTTCCAGTCCCAGATCTAGGGGTTTGCTTCCTCATTTTCCCTCTCTCTCTGGTGAGTACATGTGCCCTATAGCAAGTTAAAAAAATAATAATAATAAATAAAATTAAATAATTATTTTTAGAAAGTATATACTATCGCTTTATGTCATAACAGAATTTCAGCATAATTTTGCTAAGTGAAATAAATCAAATTGTATATACTGTATGATTCTATTTATTATATTGAATATAATATGAATCTATTAATGTGAATCTATTAATGTAAATGAGCTAATGTAATCCATTTACATTGAATTCCAAAAAATGCAAATCAACACATAGAGAAAGTATATCAATGGTTGCCTCAGAGACTAGGAGTGGGGAACTATAGGATGAAGGGATTGCAAAAAAGCTTGATGAAACTTTTGAAGATAATGGATAGGTTCAAAATATTGATGTTATTACTCGTCAGATACATAAATAAATTTGTCTAACTTATCAAAGGAACATTATCAAATGGTTATTTTAATTGTCTTCAGTTTGTTGTATTAATGTCTGAAAGTTTTTTGCCTCTTAAAGTTCATATACTGAAACCAAATTCCTGGTACAATGACATCAAGAGGTCAGATGATTGGCAGGTAATTGTGTCATGAGAGCGTAGCTCTTATGAATGGCATCAGGGTCCTTATAGGAGTCAGAAAGAGATCCCTTTCTCCTTCACGATGTAAGGACATAGCTAGAAGCACCTTCTATGAGAAGTCAAGCCTTTACCAGACACCAGATATACTGTCACCTTGACCTTGGACTTGTCAGCCTCCAGAGATGTGAGAAATAAATTTCTTTTGTTTATTATATAAGCTACTCAATCTATGGCATTTCATTTTGTTATAGCAGCTCAAATGGACAAGTACATATGCCACTTTTACTTCAAGTACTTTCTGCAATAATTTAGTACTTAAGTTGCTTCTTACAGCAATTACAATCATTAAAATATAAAAATGGACAAAAATATTCATCTGCATTTCCTAAATTTTGGCTAGCTTTCATTTACTTAAAAACAAATGATAAATTTTAGTAGTTGAGCATGGAATCAATTTGGGTCTATACAGTGCAGATTATAGTAAATAAGCATATAAATTTACCATTTGTCCCAGCAAATACTTATTTTGCCTTTAATATCTGCTATGAGATAGAAATTCCAAATGCAGAAGTCAGCCAACAGCTCCTCTCTTCAAGTTGAATTCTACTGAGGAATCAATAAGCCTGAATTTATGCTGTGGTTTGCATGAAGTTATGATGAAAATGTGGTGCTCATGTGTGCACCACTTTTAAAAGGAAAGATTCTACCCAGAGGTGAGTAAGCACTGGTTGACTTCTTAAAGTAATCCAGAAAAGACCACCAATTTTCTGTGCTAAGAGAATGACTTAGGGAGAAATGAAAAGAGAGTTTAGTTAGTGTTATTAGAGTGGGCCAGTCCTGTGGTCTTAGACACTGTGCAAAGGAAGCTGGATCCTGCATGGGCAAGCACGGTTCAGGTGCCAGCCCTGGAAGAAACACCAGATTTGTGCCTAGTACCCTGAGAAAATGAAGTGGAGGAAAGCGTGATTGCAGTGTGACTGGCCTCACTGGTGTGTGCTTTCTGTCTCTTTCTTTCTCATTGTGTGTACTGTAACACATTCAGGCATTTAAAAACAAACAAACAAAAACAGAAAGAAATTATTATGGTGCTGGAAAATAAAAACAGAGGAATCTTAGGAGAAATCCAGCTTATGCAGAAAGTTGGGATTTTAAAGCTTAGAATCTTCAGGTAGTAGAAAAAGGCAAATGTGTGGACAGTGTAGTCTTAGAAAAGTGTAAAAAGGCAGGCTAAAATAGGTGTTAAAATCATTAATTGCGAGGTCATTGAAAACTGAGGCAACTCTAGTGTACTGAGTTCCTCCATAAGCAAACCAAATCCCAATTCAGTTTAAACTATTGTGTCCTAGGAAATGAAACACGAATTTGACAAATCAGAACAACCAACTAACTTCTGACTAGGAATTTTAATTCTGCTACTCCACAGCCAACCAACTGCTTTCTTCATCTTGCTTCCCCGAACTCATAATAAAGTTTTCCCCTCACACTCCTTAGATGGAGCCCAAGTCAGTGGTTTATTACCGCCCCTTTGGTAAACCTTTGCTCAAATAAATCAACATTTTAAGGTACTTAAGTTTATCTTGTAAAGCAGTTTAAAGCCAACCTTTTATTGTAGGCATAGGATAAAGGACCTAAGGAAAATCAGTCAAAGGAAGGAGGAATAAATGGACAGAAAGGAAATGGAGACAAGAAATATCACAGTAAAGAAATAGTAAACTTCACTAAATCTTCATTTTTTTAAAGATTGGCTGTGGGAACTGTATTCTAAGAGTCTCACTCTAGGGAAAATAACTTGCCAAGATCTTTTTCTGATCAAAATGTGGTATATATATATATATATATATATATATATATATATATATATAATTTCGCCACAAAAATAAAGAGAAAGTTATTGCTAGGAGACCCTAAAATGAGCAGTTAAACCTAAATTGAATAGCCATACAATATAAAACTTGATTATTCCATGGATTCATTATATTATTTTCATTTTTTTCTTTCTCATCATCTGGTTCAAATATTGGTAACTAGTTGTTTATTATCAAGTGTTTGAATCCTGTAAAATTAGAAATACCTTCCAACTAATTTGACTTTTGTGCCTTAACATTTCCAAGTGCTAATGAATGACTGAGATGACCTTGGCTAAAAATGCCTGCTGAATTTTACTGGTTCCTTACCAGGTAGAAAAGCCAGGTGATTCTTGTAAAATAAAAGAGTTAGAGGGGAATGGAAAAGCCAAATGCAAAGAAACTTTGAGGGAGCCTCAATAATGAATTCTAAGAAAGTTATGCAAAGAAAATGACAATATTTAAACAACAGCTAAGAATTTCAATGTATTCAAAATTCTGAACTGAGGAAAGAAATATAGAAATCATATTTTAAATCTAAAGGAAGTTGAAGTTATTTGTATCTTTACTGCAAAATACAAGACATATGTTATCCACTGTCAACAAACAAACAAACAAAAATACAAACTAGCAAGGGAAACCAAGGAAAGTTTAAAGATGTCTCAATTTGTTTTACATTTTGAATGGGATTTGTTAGTTTTTTTTTTTTCCTCAAAAAATATTCAATATAGTTTGCCTTTATAAGTGTTGGGGAAAATAGAAATAATATTATTGAAAAGCTTCTATTCTCTTTTATCTCAAGTTTAATTACATAGTTTTTATTTTCTTTTTCTTTTTTTTTTTTTTTGGAGAGGTTTTTCGCTATAGGGCGCGTGCGCTCGCCAGACAGACAGAGAGAGACATAGAGACAGAAAGCGAGAAATCACCCCCCAGGAGGGATGGTCACGCCGCAATCCCTTCTCCTCCATTCTTCTCTCGGGATCTTGGGCACGCACGCACACGCGCCCGGCGTGAGTTGTAAGCCACCGGGTCCGAGACGCGAACCGCGGTCGACCACGTGGGAGTCCAGCGACATAGCCATTACGCTAACTGCTGGTTCCCAATAGTTTTTATTTTCTTGCTGAGAAAAATAATTCCTGTTTTGGTTATCAATGAATAACATAACTTTTTACAAAATTAATAGTCACAACATATCATCTACAGTTCTTGTTTATATATACCCATGACTTTAACCAGAAACTTTATAAAGTATGTCTACAATGAGCATCCAAACTTTTTATTTTAGAAAATATTTGTTTTGATTTCAAGAAAATAGAATGTTAAGAGTTCTTGCTAGACAAGAGAGAAAGAAGGAAGGAAGGGGGAAGGAAGAAAATAAAGACAGGGAGAGTAGAGAGCAGAGAGGGAGCGTCAAAGGAAAGAGAAAAGGAAGGCTGGCACAAAGGAAGGGGCTTTGTCATTTACAAAAGCAAAACAATCTTAGGAAAATGTTAGGTATTTTGGACACAAAATTTTTACTTTAAAATGACGGTTGAGATTAGAAGAAACAATTCTAGCTGGTTTATATTAAACTCTCTTTACCACAACTATGGCTTAAAAATCAAGGTTCCATTTTTCAAGAAACAATAAAAAGAAAATTTGAGATTCAGCCAAGCAGGTTTTCAGCTCAGCTTTTCCAGATCTCAGAGCCCTATAACTACCTGTCTGTGTCTCGAAATGGAGACAAGCCAGGCAAGAGGTGAAATACTGTTTATGGCTGTGGTTCCACTTGTTTCAAGAAATACAAATTCTACTCTGCTGATGAGGGAGTTTCACGTTACTTGCAATTATTGTATTATTCGTATATGAAAATAATAATTCAAACTATTATCCTCAGAAAGTCTCTCTCTCTCTCTCTCTCTCTCTCTCTCTGTCTTTGTCTCTCATTCTGAGGCTGAAAAAGATGATACTTTTTCTGTTTACCACAATTCAATATTACATTTGATATTCAATGTATATAGGTATAAATTTTTATCCACACATATTCAATATCAAATTGGCAGGCTCAAATTTAAGCCTTTTTTATCTGAATTTTAGTATTATACTTATTAATATGAAGGCAACAAAATGAAAACCAAGAAACAAAAGAGGATCTGTATCTGCCTCCAGGAAACACTTGACACATTTGTGATTATTTTAAAATGAATTTTGTAAAAGTTTACTAAAACCAATCTGAAATTCAATCACACAATATGGACATATAGACCCTAGCAAATGATGATGTTTGTTGTAACTTTTAATTACCTTTGAAAATATGTTCTCTCCATGATAATTTCTATACAGCACCAAGAAAAATGGGACATTGTTCTATAATAAGCCTGACATTACACTTTTGAGTTCCTGTCAAGAGGAACACTGAATGTGGTGTATGTAGGGTAGATGATGCAAAATGGTGAGAGGGGCAAGAGCAAGGACTTTTCTAAAAGGAGTTAACTGTTGCCAGGATATTTTTGGGAGATCCAGACTGGTTGGTCTAAACAGAGAGCTATGGGCCAGCCATGGTGTGAGGATGTACTGCTCAACGAGGATAGATCCATATATAAGATCACTAGTCTGTTTCCCAGTCAGCCTGTGTCCATGGTCCTGGCTGGCTGGATATCTAGGTAGGGGATCATGGAGCAAGAGCTGTAAAAGAGAGAGCAGTTATGTTTTCAGGACATTTTGAATTAGTGTGCATGCGTTTGTGTGCATTATAAGTACTGTGTATGTATGTGTACTATTTGTGTCCATATATAGATATATACTATATAGCATATGTAGCATATACAAAGAGATGAGTATACGTGTGTGCGTGTGTGTAGAGAGAGAGAGAGAGACCTCAAATTTTCATGGAAAATGTGTAAAAAAAATACAAGAAACTATGCATGCATTTCAAAATGTTTTGCACCAAAATGAATTTATATTTTAATTTCACGTTTTTGGGGGTAGAGACTTTTGCTATAGAGCATCTGTGCTCACTGGAGAAATAGAGAGAAATGGAGGGAAAGAAATCATCCCCCCAGGCAAGGTGGACATGCCATAATCCCTTCTCCTCCATTCTCCTCTTGGGATTTTGGGCATGCATGCTCACGTCCCCAGCATGAGAGTAAATCTGCCAGGTCTGGGACTCACACCACTGTCAGCCATGTGAGAGTGTAGCACAATATGTTGTTTTATGGAAACTATTTGCCTAATTTATGACTCAAAAAATTGTATTAAAGTAAGTTTGTAGAAACTGACCATGATACTTTATGTACAATGGACTTCTATTATAATACTCAAAGATTTGCTCCCTGTCCACCTAAAATATTTATAGGTACCTGTTTTAGTTGTCAGAAAAATTAAGTGCTATAATTTTGTACCAATCATAAAGATAACTGTAGTCTTACCTGTTCCATATAAAAGAGACTGATTTTTAACATAGAAATTTTATTTTTTAATAATGGACTTGATAGGGATTTTTTTTTTAGAGATTTTTTTGCTATAGGGTGCATGCATTTGCCAGAGAAACAGAGAAAGAGAGACAGAGAGTGAGAAATCACACATCAAGAGATATGGCCATGCTGCAATACCTTCTCCTCCATTCTCCTTTCAGGATCTTGGGCACGCACACACACACACACACACACACACACACTCAGCATGAGTTTAAGTCACTAGGTCCAGGACTCGAACTATGGTCGACTACGTGGGAATCCAGCAATGTAACCATTACACTATCTGCTGGTTGCAGGAATAGATATTTTAATAATATTTTTTTCTTGAAATAATTCAGTAACAGTTCACTGACTTTTTCCTTTCATTTGATTCCTTTCTTTTTTTTGGAGAGGTTTTTGCTATAGGGCGTGTGCGCTCGCCAGACAGACCAAAAGAGACAGAGAGAAAGCGAGAAATCACCCCCCAGGGGGGATGGCCATGCCGCAATCCCTTCTCCTCCATTCCCCTCTTGGGATCTTGGGCACGCATGCACACGCACCCGGACTGAGTTTAAGCCACCGGGTCTGGGACTTGAACTGCGGTTGACTATGTGGGAGTCCAGTGACATAGCCATTACGCTAACTGCTGGTCCCTCATTTGATTCCTTATGACTGCAGTATTTTATTCATGATTATGAAAAGCAAAAACAATTATCCAATTGTTTTTAAAACATCTATCCAGTGTTTTTATAACATTCAGATTACAAATACTAATTAATAACCTGTAATATGAACAAGAACTTTTAGGTATGTTAGTATTTGCGTATTTATTTCACAGAAAGAACTCTCACAGTTGCCATGGGGCTTTCTTTACGTTAAAGTCATGGTCAGTATAAGTAATAATTTGGTCTATAAGCAAAACTCTATGTAAGTTAGGTCTCTCTGTTCTTAAATTATAAGAAAATCATATTGTCATCCACAATTTATACAACTTCATGAAAATAATTATAAAAAGTTTTACCAGTAAAAAATGATTGTTCATTTCCATAATAAAAGATATTCATTTATCTCATAAATATTTTTAAAAATAATACTTTATCTATATATTAACCAAAATTCTACTCCCAGTGACCAAAATATTAAACAGAAAACAAAAGATCTTGTGTTAAAATAATCACAAAATAAGGCTTTGAAAATCATTTTTCCAAAATTTTAATCTGAATTAGTATTTAAGCACGATACATTGTAGGTGTTTTTTTGTTTTGTTTTAATAATAAAGATGATATAGAGGCCAACTCCATAGAGTGTTGGTAATATACTGCTCAAGAGAAGTCAGATCCCATATGGATACCTCAGCCTGGTCACTAAAATAAATGCATGAGTGCCCAAGATCGACAGCTCTGTGATTGGAAGAGTGGAATCTAAGCATGGTTGGATCCTGTAGGGATATCTTTTTCTTTTCTCACAAGCATACACACATGGTATACCATAGATAAAGAAAAAAATAGTAAATAATTTTAAAAACATTATAATCACAAAATTTGAATTTCTTGTGGGAAATTTTAACTCAGTTGCCATACTTCCTAATATATAAGTTAAGTTTCTGTCATGTTACACTGTTTAAACATAAAATGAATGAGTGACTCAGCTTCCAAACGAACCAGACAGATAGATAAACCTATACTTAGCTATTCTATAATGTTTTTAAAATTAACTCTCTTTCATTCTATCTTAGGTCAAACTGATATAACAAAATACCATAGACTGGTGGCTTAACCAACAGACAGTTATTCCTCAGCGCTCTGGAGGCTGAGAAGTTCAAGATCAGGGTGACAGCATGGTTAGCATCTTGGTCAAGGCCCTCTTCCTGGCTTGCAGTTAATCACCTTCTTGCTAAGTCTTCACATGACGGAGTGAGCTCTGTTTGCTCCCTTTTTTTCATAAGGACACTAGTACCATTATGGCAACCTAATGTTATGACAGCATCCTAATGTTATGACAGCATCAAAACCTAGTTATTTCTGAAAGGTTGCACCTCCATATACTATGACATTAGGGGTTAGGGCTCCAAAATTTGAATTTGAGGGAGAATCATAAGCATTCATTTCATCACATTATCCACTGCTGCTTACATAATTATCTATTTCCTCAAGTCTAACAACTTCCAGTAAGGTTTTCATTTTTAGCTGTTGATCCTGTCCTCTCTTAAAGAGGATGAGTGTTCAACAGAAAAGGAGTCATCGGCTTTGCATCATGAAACCTAGTGTTTTCACTCACATTACAACAAGGTTTCTCTGCTTCTGAGGGGCCCAGGAGCCCATCTAAGAAGAAAACTTCTTAGAAAACTTTAGCTTCCAAATATTTCCACTTCTTTCTTTAACTGTCTTTCATCAGCATTTAATTATGGTTAATTCTCTTCCATAGTTAAAGTTACTGATCTTTTCCCTTACCTCAGTTTTTCACTACCCACCTTAGAGCTCTTGACCTCAACACAAACTTCTTGACAGATTTGACTGTATTCATTTTCCCCCTGTCCTTACCTGCTTGTTTTTTTGTTGTTGTTCTTGGGCACACATGCACACATACCCAGTGTGAGTTTAAGCCACCGGGTCTGGGACTCGAACTGCAGTTGTCTACATGGGAGTCCAGCGACATAGCCATTTTGCCAACCCCTGGTCCCACCTGCTTGTTTTTCTACCTAATGTTAACAATCTTCCATGTTCACCACTGAGAACTGTGATTGCCAGAATAACTCTCGGCCTCCTTGAATATAAGTGATAGGGACATTTTCAGTGTTTCTTTTACCCCGCCTCACATGGCACTTTTAATTCCTGCTTTTATTCTTCTGACTTCTTCTATACCAGCGGGTTCCTTTCTTTTCTCCCTATTTATTGAGACTTTCCCTCTTAAAATACTTCACACACCATTTCCTTTACATGCATTTAATATTGGATTTCCTCAGGTTTCTATTTTAGGTTCTTTTCTTTTTCACTTTAAATTGTTTTTAATGGTTTGAAATGCCATTTATAGACCAAACTGTTCATAAATTTTTCCTCAACAAATGCCTAGACTACTCTCTGATTTCTAAACGAGGCAGGTAGGTACAATACAATACTTTTAAAAGGCATCTTGTCCAGCACTTACCTCATATTTCCATCCAACTAAAGTATGTGCCAGATGAACAAATAGAACCATCTTTTAACCAGTTGTTCGGGTTGAATCTGCCGTGGACTCTTACTATCTGGTCTCTCACTTTTCTTCACTTACAGAGGCTCCCCTGGCTGTTTCCTAGAACATGCCATGTTCTTTCCTGCTTCTGGGCTTTTCATTTGCAATTCTATTTGTCTGGGAAACAATCCTTTTGAATATCTGCCCTGGCTTTCTTTTTTTATTGCCTTCAAGATTTGACTCAAATGTCCTATTTTTAGTATGAACTTCAGACACATCTATTCAAAACCCTCTGCTGCACTTCTGGACTGCCTATTCACCTTTGTACTTTGCTGTTTTCCTCCTTTGTGCTTGTTGTCCTTTGACTTTTTTTTTTTCAGTTTTTCTGCTTTCAGTAGACTGTCTTCTTGAAAGAAAATGGTTTGTGTCTGCCTTGCTTGCTGTATTCCTTATACCTTATAAACAATGTTTGACAACCTGTGCATACTCAGTAAACATTATTGATTAAATAACATTCAATTGTGTTGAAATTATACATTCAATAGCTGTCATCTTCCACATAACATAAACATTTTGGGGTCAAAAAAGCTACAAATAGTTATTGTCAATTAAGAAACTGATGTAGGCAAAAGGTAGCTGGAAAAATATGGAATAAGGTATCTGAAAAGGCAAGTCTCAAAGATATATATATACCTAAAGTAATTTATGTTTTATTCTTAGCTAAGTGAATAGTCTTCCACTATAATAAAAGGTGGAGGACAATGGGTAAGCATTGAAGTGTAGAAGCAGAAAGTTATAGAATCCCCTCGTGTTAGTTTCAATTTTCTCTGCGAGGGACCAGAAGTTAGTGTAATGGCTATGTCGCTGAAGTCCCATGCAGTTGACCACGGTTCAAGTCCCGGACCCAGTGGCTTAAACTCACGCCGGGCGCATGCGTGTGTGTGTCCAAGATCCCGAGAGGATAATAGAGAAGGGATTGCAGCATGGCCATCCTCCCTGGGGGGTGATTTCTCACTTTCTGTCTCTCTGGCTCTGTCTGTCAGGCAAGCACACACGCCCTATAGCAAAAACCTCTCAAAAAATAATAATAATTTTCTCCGTGAATTAAGAACAGAAGTCAGGTGTTTGGTTAGTTGAATTATTAGGGAAAATGTCAATTTTCTCACATTTTAGGCAATTTGTGAAAAATTTGAAAAGGAACAGGCAACAGTAAAGCATACTATAAAATTGGAATTAAAATGATCATCACAGAATTCCAGATTGGGTAAAGGGAAATACAAAGTTAGGACAAGTAATATAAAATAAGAAATTTCAGGATAAATAGGGTGTCCTATTAGATAACTAGCACTTTAAAAATAACTGACAGGGCATGCCAATCAGGAACACAGTAAAACACCATACTCTGTGAGATAGACCCATGTGAAGGTACTGCTGCAAGTCTGGAGATCTCCCTGAGTATGCTGAACACATAGGTACCCATGATATGGGTTGGCTGAAGCTGAGAGTAGTTTACCATGTCAAGACCCTATTGTGGCTCCTCTCTCTCTCTGTCCTCTCTGATTCTCTCCTATCACTTATGGAAAAAAAAATAAGTAAACTTAAAAATAAAACGGGTAAGTGAAGCTTTTAAGAAAATGACTTATGGGGGAACAATACAAGGTGAAGTTTGAGATATGTATGAACTTGTAATTTCACACATAGAATAATTCTTATTGATAATACATGGCCATTGGAGAGGACAGTAATAGGAAAAATAAAGATGAGCTTATTTTTCCTTTTGTTGGAGAGTTTTTTGTTTGTTTGTTTTTTTTGTTTGTTTGTTTGTTTGTTTTAGCTGTAGGGCGCCTGTGCTCACCAGAAAGACAGCAGAAAGCGAGAAATCACCCCCCAGGGGGGATCGCAACTCCACAGTCCCCTCTCCTCCATTCTTCCCTTGGAATCCTGGGCATGCACGCACACGCACCCGGCGTGAGTTTAAGCCACCGGGTCCGGGACTCGAACCGCGGTCGACTACATGGGAGTCCAGTGACATAGCCACTATGCCCACTGCAGGTCTCACAGATGAGCTTTTGAAGGTGAGTTACATTAATGCAATATGATCCAGCTATTTCAATTCTGGGTATATACCCAAAGGAAATGAACTTAATATGTAAAAGAGATACCTGCACTCTCATGTTCATTGCAGCATTCGTTATTCACAATAACTAAGATGAGGAATCAACCCAAGTGCCCATCAATGAATGAATGGAAAGAGAAAATGTGGTTATACACAATGAAATATAATAAAGCCTTAAAAATGAAGAAAAGTCTGTTACTTGTGACAACATGGTAGAATCTGAAGAATATTGGGCTAACTGAATTAGTCAGACATGAAAATACCACATAATCTCACATATGGAATCTCACATGCCTATGGAATTATAAAAGGTGGAACTCATAAAAGTACAGAGTAGAATGATAGTTGTCTGGGGTAGATGTTAGTCAAGGAATACAAAATTATAGTGAAAAAGGAAGAGTAAGTTCAAAGGATTTATTGTATAACATGTTGACTACAGGTAATAACAGTGTATTGAAAATTGATGAGAGTAGATTTTAAATAGTCTCACCTCACACAAAAATATGATAATTATGTGAGGCAATGGTTATGTGTCAAAATATTATTTTGTACACCATAAATATAGACAATTTTATCTGTCGATGAAAAATTTTAAAAATAGGGACCAGCAGTTAGCGTAATGGCTATGTCGCTGGACTCCCATGTAGTCGACCGCGGTTCAAGTCTAGGACCCGGTGGTTTAAACTCACACCGGGCGCGTATGCGTGCGTGCCCAGATCCCGAGAGGAGAATGGAGGAGAAGGGATTGCGGCATGGCCATCCCCCCTGGGGGGTGATTTCCTGCTTTCTATCTCTCTGTCTCTCTCTGTCTGTCTGGCGAGCGCACGCGCCCTATAGCAAAAACCTCTCCAAAAAAAAAATTTTTTTTTAAATATATTGGATATATAGAAATATTTATAGAAATTCTGATTTTTTATTTCAAAGCTATGACCATTCATATTATAATAGAGATTTTTGCTAAGAAGTCAGCTCTAGTAACACTTTGTATTTAAGACAAGAAAGCTTACAGTGGCAACTAGCAAACTCTTGTTTTATTCTCATTCCAAGATAAACTCTGCCAGCTTTTTTCTGCACCAGCTGCTGAACAAATTGTTGAACACATGCTCTTGGAGATGCAATATGTCTTTAGGCCAAAGAGTAGGAGGGCTGATATGGTATCTGTGCAACTTCAAACTTAGTAATTGTACCTTATTCTTTTTTTGTCGTTAGCAGTAGAAAAATAAACTCCAACAATTTTCAATAACAAATTAATTATTGATCAGATATTTTTTATATCATAAGCTTTAACTTATTGAAATATCTATGGAAGTTAGCCAATTGTAGTAGACATTGAAGAGAGGTGTGAAATGAGTCTTTATCATGAGTCTTTACACATGTGAGAAGATGTGCACTTAGTCCACACTTATCTATGGTATAGGGAAAGTGATGATGATAGTGCTTAATTGGTTCAACCTCTTGAGTTTGTTTTAAAAACCAGAGTTGTTAAAAAGAATCAAGACTAAAGATATTAAACGTCAGATATATGAAATATTGCCTTGAACTAATTAAACCTTTTTTTAATAAAAATTTTAAAATATTTTGTCAATATTTTAAATCCTCCATCCTGTATTAGTCAAGCAGCTGTGAAAATATTGCCTATAACAAAAATATTAAAGATGAACTTTAAATATATTGAGAAAGATAAAAGGTGTTGCGCCATATTCAAATTAAATCTTTACAGTAGAAAATTCAGTATCAGGACCAGCAGTTAGCATAATGGCTATGTTGATGCACTCTCATGTAGTCGACTGAGGTTCGTGTCCCGGACCCGGTGGCTTAAAACTCAAGCCAGGCGCTTGTGCGTGGGTGCCCAAGATCCCAAAGAAGATAATGGAGGAGAAGGATTGTGGGATGACCATCCCCTGGGAATGATTTCTCGCTTTCTGTCTCTCTGTCTCTCTTTGTCTTTGGTGAGCACATGCGCCCTATAGCAAAAACCTCTCCAAAAAAAAAAAAAAAAAAAAAATCAGTATCTATTATTTCTGTTACTTGATGTCAACTGCAATTCAAACTCAGAAACCTAATATGGATCGAAATGAGTTTTCTCTGACACCATAAACTAAAAATATTATAATATAAAGTCCAGTTGATAGTTATCATGCTATTTCCATGTAAATAATGAAAATCTTGGGCTCAAGTCAAGCCCTGGGAAAAGATATACTTTTTAAATGAAATCTGACATGGAGATGAAGGAAAAAAATAATAACAGCAACTGTTTTTCAAATTAAAGACTATGCTTTTAATTTATTTTTCTATACAAAAAAAGAGGTTTTTGTTTACATGCCTTATCAACAAGGCTAAAACCAGCTGAATGAAACAACAAAGTAAACTTATTCAGGTCTGATCCAGTGAAAACAAGTCAGAGAAAAGTGTTTAATGTTAAGTCTGGAAAAAATTACAACTAAACTGGATAGGTTCCTAAAACCTGGGGCCATTTTCTCACCTGGCACTACGGTCAGAAAACTATTCCAAGTGTAGCACTCAATCTCACTGGCCTACCAACTTTTCAGTCAAAAAGCTAGAATTTCTTAATAGGTTCTTATGAATGAGAGAAGAATCAGATTTTCTTCATAATGTTTTTGCCATTGGAAAAACTTCATGTTCTCATCTTCTGTTAAACCTATTTCTTTCTACCTGCCTTTTTCCCCTCTCTGTCTTTTTCCCCTCTGCAAAATTATTATGAAATTTCACATGCAAGAAGCTGACTTTTAATTGGAATACTTTGTAACAGTGCCTTTATGAAAATATAGGCCCACATTCTAGCTTTCCTAACTTAGTATATATAAACTTTTTACAAAGCTCTTGGTTATTGCATCACAGTTATTTATAATTATAGTGTGCCCACATTCCCAAATATATCCTGAAGTTATCACAAAGGAAACCTGGAATAAATTAATTGAATAAAATCTTAAAATGAAAAATGTGAGCATCTTAATTTTCTACCAATTATAGATTATCATAAATCAATAGAGTGAACCTTTATAATAAAATGTATTAACTTTATTTAAGAAATATGCAAAACCAGGAATTTGTTGGGTAGATCACTAAACTCCATCTTCCTTTGTTCCAAACAGATAAACTTCCCAAAATTTGGGAAAGAGACAAGGGCCTACGGTGCAAACATTTTAGAACTGACAGTTGCATACCATATGCCATGATCCCTTTATAATTAGAGCACTATTCAGATTCAAAATCAGTTTGAACTGTGTGCACGTGCATGTGCGTGTGTGTGTGTGTTCATGTGTACATAGAAACTTAAATATTAACTTTTGAGTATCGGGGAAAGAATAGAAACTACCGCATAATAAATTTGTCTTTGCTTCCTCTGCATCCTCTCACCAAAACCAGTGCTGTTTTTTCTACTGTATTTCACGTCTTTTCTTGTGATTTCCCAAGTAATCAGAGATTAAATACTAAACATTATTTAAACTCTATCTCCTACAATATTCAATAATTCTCTATTTTATTTCAATTTTACTTTTGATTGTATGTCCAGCACCTTCCTATTGGTTTACAGCCTCAATTTCTCTGCCTATAAATATAAGAGGTATTCCAAAAGTTTATGGTAATGTGCATTATAAATTTTCCTTTGATTGGCTATGTTAAGATTATCTTTGTTAATTTATGTGATTGTTTCTTGTCTCAATTTTTTTTTGAAATATTTTTGCTACAGGGCACATGCACTTGCCAGAGAGATAGGGAGACAGAAAGTGAGAAATCACCCCCCAGGGAGGATGGCCACGCCGCAATCCCTTCTCCATTCTCCTCTCGGGATTTTGGGCCCACATGCACATGCACCTGGCATGAGTTTCAAGCTGCCAGGTCTGGGACTTGAATGCAGTTTGCCATTTGGGAGTCCAGCATCACTACCATAATGCCATCTGCTGGTCCCATGTTGCCTGATTTTTAACCAACATGTTCTTTTTAGAACTATAACTCATAGTAAAAACTGTCATAGACAATTCAGCACATACTTACAGAATAATCATTGAAGCAAGTTTCAAACATTTACATCATGTTAAATGTTGAATGTGGAGAAAATGCTTATATCTCAATTTGTTCATTATATACCCTATACAGTATTTTAAAGACCATCAAGGATTTGGTAATTTAAAAATCAGTGCTTATTTTTCCATTTTGTATATGTAACCATGAAGTTAGTAATTTTTAAAATTTTGTTTGTCTTTTATGAACTTTTAGAGCCCACCATATCACATAGCAAATTAGTGACAGAGTGGATAGTTTAGATTAATGTTAACATCTTCAATTTTGACTGATTTTTGTGTACTCTGCTTATTCTGTGAAAGCCTTTAGCTAAGCTACAGAAGTATTGTAATATCTTTGTCAGTTTTTATTATACAATGTTTATAAAGCATGCTTTGGAAAGCATGACTTGTATATTTTAGGGAAAAAGAGGTGGTTTATGAGCAGAAAGTACCTGGATTTTCTTTTTGTTACGTTTACAGGCTATATGCTGAAAGATGTCTTTTCGATTAGAAAAAATTCTTATTGATTTAATGCACAGTTTGAGAATGCACAAAGTAGAAAAAAGTTGTATTAACTCAGATGTCATGAATTTCTGGTATGAGTCTGAATTGTTGACTTACCAGGATTCAGTAATATTTAAAAGACTTTTGTGCTTTGGCTGGAAGTCATTTAGGAGGAAGGAAAGCTCAAGTGATCATATGTCCCTGTCGGAGAGGATATTCATCCTTATCAAATTGCCTTGTGCTGTATTCTCTGCTTGCCATTCCTGCCAAAGACTGTGCTGGCATTAAAAGGCAATTATTTCTCAGTCTTTAAATCCTATAAGGTTTCCAGAGTCACATCACAAAGAGACATAGAAGCCTCCTTTCAGCATTGTGCTTGCTGGGATCATTTCACAGTATGCACTGGATTAATATTGTAGCGTGCAGGACTCTTGGCTCTTTGGCAAGTTAAGAGTATCCAGTCTTTTGAAGAGCAATAAGTGAAAGTGAAAAACTTTCATCTCTACTACCATACTTTAAGACTTTTTTTCAAAATTTCTTTATTAAAATATTGGCCACTTAAATGTTCATTTTAAAAATATTTATTGGTAAGACAATTTTTTTAGTTTTTTTTTTTCATTTTTGTTTAATTTTGCCATAGGGTGTATACACTTTCCAGAGAGAAACACAGAGAAAGAGAGAGAGAGAAAGTGAGAAATCACCCTCCAAGGGGAATGAGCACACCACAATCCCTATCCTCCAGTCTCTTTTCAGGATTTTTGGCACACATACACATACACCGGTATGATTTTCAAGACACCAGGTTTAGGACTTGAACCATGGTCAGCCATGTGAAAAATTTAGCTTCTTAATCACCTGCTGGTCATTACTGAAATATTTTTTTATAGAGCTTTAAAATGAAATAGCTTCACTACTAAAGCAAACTACTGGCCATTTGATGATACAGTTTACATTTTTTTCTTTATATAATTAGAACTTTAAAAAAATAAAGGATTTCTTAGAAATTATGCAGCTAAATATCTTCATTTTGTGTAGGAGGAAACCAAAACATCAAAAAACTGATTGACTTTACCAGAGGCTTTTGGCCACTTAATAATGGAACCCTCATTGGAACTAAGCTCTCCTCTTTATAACCATAGAGTCCTATGATTAAATTTCTAGAATGATTGTGTGGAAATTTCAGTATAACGTGCCCCCAGATTAGAATGCTTAAGAAGAAAGTGCTCGGAGCCAGTAGGTGGTGTGATGGTTGGGGTGCTGGACTGCCACATAGTTGACCATGGTTTGAGTTCCAGAACTGGTGGCTTGCAAATCACACCAGGCATATGTGCATGCATACCCAGGAGGAGACTGGAGAAGGGACTGAAGTATGGCCATCCACCCAGGGAGTGATTTTTTACTTTCCCTCTGTCTGTCTCTTTCTGGTGAGTGCATGAGCCTTACGGAAAAAAAAAAAAAAAAAAAAAAAAAAAAGTAGGGTGCATATGGGTGTGCCCAAAATCTTGCTGGGAAAGATAAATTAAATAAAAAGGATTGTACTGTGACCACACATTACAATTTCTCTCTCTCTCTCTTTCTGGTGAATACACATGTCTTGGCATTAAAAACCAGAAAAAGGAGGAGGAAAAGGAGGAGAAGGAGAAGGAGAAGGAGAAGTGTTCTAATTAGGAAAGTTTTTTCCTACCTGTAGTGCAATCATTAAAAATGTTAGGTGCTGGGCTGACTTCTCTGTGGCACAGTACTAATGTGCTACTCAAGAGAAGCCATATCCTACATGGCAAACACAGTTCTAATCCCCAGCCCAGTACACCGAAACACCCTGGGCAAGCATGTGAGTAGCCAGGATCTGATGGACTAGAGGACTGAAGGAAGGAGACTGAAAATTGGCCAGACTCTGTAGAAAGTGCTTCTGTCTGTCTCTGTCTTGCTCTCTCTCTCTCTCTCTCTCTCTCTCTCTCTCTTTCTCTTCCACTCTCACATTTGTGTGTATGCACTCTACCATGAATCAAAGGAAAAATATTTTAAAAAATGGTAGGTCCCATACACTGAATGTTTGGATAACTTTGTAGGTTGGGCTTTTCTAGTGTGTTCCCTCTTGTTATTAACTGAAAACCACAGACTGGGTAATTTATTTTTCAAAAAGAGGCTTATTTAGCTAATGACTCTGGATATCTAAGATCAAGGGAATACATCTCATAAGGGTTTTCTTGTTGGTGAGGATGCCCTGCAGAGTCCTGGGGCAGCACAGGACTTCAGATAGCAAGAGAGTGAGAGCTTGTGTCTGGGCCCAAGTCTGCTAGGGTCTCACTCTCTGTCCTTACAAACTCATCAATATTCAATCATGGGAACCTCATTTGATTATAGTATTTTATCCTAATCACTTCCCAAAGGATCGGCTTCTTAATCCCATAGTCAGATTAAGTTTCCACCCTCTAAACATCATCACAAATAAATTTCCACACGTGTTTTCTTTGAAGAACACATTCAAACCATAGTACGGGTCTTGTAATTCTAGTTAGATTAGGGCATGACAATGAAATCCTACCTGTGATGGAATTACTATCCTTATACAGAGATGAAAGGACCAGAGTTTCTTCTCTCAGCCAAGTGAGAATGCAATGAGAATGTGAACCAGGTGGAGGGCCCTTACTAAGAACTGAACATGCTGACACTCTGATCTCAGATTTGCGTTCTTCGAAATTGTGACAAATATATTATTGTTCAAGCTACCTAGTTTATAATATTTTGCTTTGATAGTATGAGCTGAGTAAGACTGTAAAAGAAAATGTTTATTGGTAAAATCACAAGTGCAGGACTAGACCCATAGTGCAGCAGTTAAGCACTGGGCATAGGGAGCCAGATCCTACATGGCTGACCATAGTTTAAGTTCCAGCCTTGGCAACTTGAAAAAAATGTAGAGTGCATGTGTGAGTGCCCCAAATCCCTCTGATGAGCACACATGTTTTCTGAAAACAACAGCAACAAAACAGTAAGGTCATGGGGACTCTTCAAGAACTTTAGCTCCACTCCATGTAAAATAAAGAGACACAAGGAGTTTAAATCTAAGAATAAATATGGCACTCTCATCCAAGCATATATCACATAAATGAGATGAAAACATTTCTCAAGTTGCTATTATTGCATCTCTGTTTTCTATAACCTTTAAGTAACTCTTAACTGTGTTATATACACACTATGATATACATATCAATATGCACTCACATACAGATATATATATCCATGAATGTGCACAAATACATACACATATATGCATATACACCTATGCACACACCTCAAATCTTTCATAAATAATATAGTTTTTAGAGATGGTACCATCAATATACATCTTTTTTTTTTTTTTTTTTGAGAGGTTTTTCACTATAGGGCGCGTGCGCTCGCCAGACAGAGAGAGACAGAGAGACAGAAAGCAAGAAATCACCCCCCAGGGGGGATGGCCACACCTCAATCCCTTCTCCTCCATTCTCCTCTCGGGATCTTGGGCACGCACGCACACACGCCCAGCGTGAGTTTCAAGCCACCGGGCCTGGGACGCGAACCGCGGTCGACTACGTGGGAGTCCAGCGACATAGCCATTATGCTAACTGCTGGTCCCCATCAAAATACATCTTTATAATTAAGAAAGAAAACTGTTCTCATAAAAAGCAACAAATATTTCTCTCATTCTATAAGGAAGTAGTTCTACTAAATAAACACCCAATTAAATGAAATAATCTGTATTTCAATAAGTTTTAAGTCGTAGTCACTACTTATGTTTGAGATGAATAGAGACTTCACAGTTTTCTCCAAGGACAATGGATAAGAAACTGCTTTACATTGGCATAACACAAAGAATAACTGCAGAGCTTTTCCCAAAGCAAACTGATTTCTTCCAAAGTTTAATTGTTGGATTCATTTCTGGAGACAGTAAGTTGCCAGCACTTTTTTTTTTTTTTTTTTTTTTTTTTTTTTTTTAAAGAGAAAGATTTTTGCTATAGGGTGTGTGCACACACCAGACAGACAGAAACAGAAAGCTAGAAATCCCACTACCCCTGCCCCCGGGAAGGGTTGTCTACAGCACTGTTCCTTCTCCTTCATTCTCTTCTCGGAATCTTGGGCACACATGCACACGTGTCCAGTGTGAGTTTGAAGCTGCTGGGTCCAGGACTTGAACCACGGTTGACTAGGTGGGAGTCAGTGTCTTTTTTTTTTTTTTTTTTTTTTTGTCTTAGGGCACATGCACTAACTGGAGAATGAGAAAGAAATGAGACAGTGAGAGGGAAAGAGAGAAATCATTGTCCAGGGGAGATAGCATACTGTAATCCCTTCTCTTCCATTCTTCCCCCAGGACCTTGGGCATGCACACACATGTGCCTGGCATGATTTTCAAGCCACCAGGTCCAGGATTCGAACCACAGTCAGTCATGTGGGAGTCCAGTGGTGTAACTGCTATACTATCTGGGTGAAGTGATGGAAAGACAATACAGAAAACAGCAGGCTAAGGGTATGTAAAATGTTTTCAGACTGGACAGTGAGTGTTTAGACTTATAAAAAGAGAATATCATATACTAGTAGTTGGAAGGGGAGGGCTTTCATGGAAGGTAAAGTTTAGAAGTTTGGATTTGTTTTATGTGTTTTATTCTGATATGGAATAAAATTGAAATTGATAAGGTAAGTAGCGAGAGGATGGGGGAGATTGAAAATCTCAGGAAAAAAGAATACACATGGAGAATGTCTCTGGGGAAAATATTCTAAGATTCCTTTTAGACAAAAAAAGAAAGGCTCCTTCAGACAACAAAAGAGCGACATGGATGCAGATCAGTTGGCAAGATTGGTAACAGGATATCAACAGCCTTCCTCCTGTGATTTTTAACTCTATAAAAAAGAGCCACCAGGTCCGGAAATTGGGAAAATGAGTGGTCTGGGTTTAATATATATCCTCAAATGTCTCTCCATCTTCTAAAATTAAGTTTTTCAAAATCATTTTCTTCTTCAAATAGTCTCTCTTTTCTTTATTCTCTCTGCTATTGGTCTTTTAATTCTTCTGGTTTTCTAGTTGTTTTTCACTTCTTTCTCTTACTTTGAGTCTACTTCCTATTGCAACTGTATACAGGAAGTGGCCAGTCTAGTTGATCTTTTTCTTCGCTGTGTCTTACAAGTCATTGTTCATTTCCCTTCTACCATATTGTTATTGCACTTTTTTTTTTTAAGAGGTTTTTGCTATAGAGCGTGCACGCTCTCCAGAAACACAGAAAGAGACAGAGAGATAGAAAGCAAGAAATCATCCCCCCTCCCTCAGAGGGGATGGCCATGCCACAATCCCTTCTCCTCCATTGTCCTCTCAGGATCTTGGGCACGCACACACACACACACCCAGCATGAGTTTAAGCCACTGGGTCCGGGACTTGAACCGCCGTCAACTACAGGGGAGTTCAGCGACATAGCCATTACGCTAACTGCTGGTCCCTTGTTATTGCACTCTTAATCAATAGAATCGATTATGTCAGAAACCAACCATAAAAGAGATTTCTGTCATGGAATAACTTTCTACTTGGTCTTGATGTTCCCTTTCTTTTCTTATCACCCCTTTTGTTCTCTTATTTCTGCATGTGTCTTTAGTTTTCCTGGTAGAGCACTCCTTTCAGTACTTCTTGAAGAGTAGGTCTGCTATTGGCAAATTCTTTCAGGTTTATTCTGAGAATGTTTTTATCCTTTTTTTCCATATGAAATATAATCTTGCCAGGTATAATATTCTTGTTTGAAACAATTTTTCGCTTAACGCTTTGAATATATTTTCCCATTCTTTCCTTGCTCACATTGTTTCTGATGAGAGGTCTGAGGTCAGCCTGATTGGATAACCTTTATAAGTAACCTGACATTTCTCTCTTGCCAATTTTAATATCTTGTCTTTGTCTGTAGATTTGGCCAGTCTGGCTATGATGTGCCTTGGAGAAGAGCTTCTTGGGTTGATTCTACTAGGGGGTCCTTTGTTTTTCTTGAGTCTGGATACTTGAATCTCTCACTAGATTTGGAAAGTTTTCTTCCAAGATTTCATGGAATAGATTATTAATGCCCTTATTAGTTTCCTCACCTTCTGGGATACCAGTTATCTGGATGTTTGGGCGCTTAATGCTGTCTAATATTTCTTGTATAGTATTATATTTCTCGTATAGTATTATTTTTTGAGGGGGGTATTTTCTCAGCTTTTTGGTTGTTTTTTCTAGATCAGAGATTTTGCCTTCAACATCTGAGATTCGATTTTCTGCATGGACTAATCTGCTTCTAATACTTTCAAGGGAGGTTTTGATTTCCTGAGTGGCCGCCTTCATCTCTAATAGTTCCATTTGATTCTTTTTTATGTTGTGTATTTCCTCTTTCAGGTCATGCAAGAACGTCAACACCTCCTGGAACTTGTTGTTGTTTTTTCTCCTGCATCTTCTGGAGTTCATCATCTCTTAGCTTTTAGTTTTGTCACTATGAATATTCTGAATTCTCTATCAGACATTTCCAAGAGTTCTACTGTAATGTTGGTGGATGATGAGGGATTGTTCTTTTCCCTTAGTGGACAGATATTTTCTTGGTTTCTCATGTTTCTTGTGCCTCTGCGGTGGTTTCTGGTCATCCTGTGACAAAAATTCTCTCCTCCACTATACTTCACAATGTGGTATCCACAGAAAGAGATTACTAGTTCATATTTATAAAAAGAAATTTCTTCCTTAAAGGAGGAGGTTCAGTAAGCTTTGACGATTTCAGTGACTCTAAAGTATTGAGATGCTTAGTTATTGTGCACAAAGGCCTTTCTAGACATTCAGTGTGTGGAGAGTGAAGCTTAGAGTGGGAAAGTAAGGTTAAAAAAATAAAAGAAAAAAGAAAAAATAAATCTATCAAAAGAGGAAATAAAAAGTGTTAACATGTAAAAAATGAAAACCACGTGGCATGCTAGTATGAACAGGCCAGGACACACTTCAGCTTTAAAATGACTTCTGCAATTAGAAAGTGAAAATAAAAGGCCCAAAGTGAGGAGAAGTAGTTGAAAAATTAAAAATAATAATAATTTAAACAGAGAGAGAGCACGAGACAGACAGACAGACAGACAGAGAAAGCGAAAGGACAGAGATTGTCCTACATTGTCTTGAATATTTCGGGAGTCTAGAAGATGGAATTTAGAGCATAGCTTCCCTGAACAGGCCAGGACACACCTCAGCTTTAAAATGGCTCCTTGTCTGAATATTTCAAGAGTCAGGCACCATTTTTGAACATTTTTGGTATTTTGGTTAATGTGAAGTATTGAGCTGTTAGTATTTGTGTAGACACCTTGGAAGTGTTGCACCTAATACTTCTTGGCAAAAACCCTCACAAAACCAAGAAAAACAGGTGTTCAAAAAATATTAACAACAAATAACATACAAATTCTTCTCATTTAATAAATTCAGCAATATTTATTAGCAAGTTTTTTATATGTAATGTGTAGTATTGAATGCAGAAAAACCTCATGCCTTCATTCTGTGTGGTGACTTCAAAAAGTTCATCGAAAAATGGAATTCAAGAACAAATTAGTTTTGGGACAAAAAATACAGTTTTTTTTTAATAATACATATTTCTATGAACTTTTTGAAGACCTTTTGTACACACAAACAGACTGGCATACTAATACACATGTAGTAAATACATATAACAACAATATGTCTAACAGTGAAGTTATGATTTCCTTTTACCCACCAAATGTATTTTTTTTCTTACTTTGCTATCATCGCTCCAGAGTCTACAAACAGGATATTGGAATTTTCTCAATTCTTGATTTTTATCCCTTGAGTTTCCTGTTCCCTTTCCCAATCACATGTTCTTTCTGATAATCACCATGTTCTATCGAATGGGTGTCTGAGCAATCTGAGGAATCTTATCCTGTTCTTTATTCCTATCATTTATCTTCTCCCATCCACCTAGACTCCATGATGGCCTTTGACTGTTCTTTGCCTATGTAATCTCCATCTCATCTATCTTTTATAACACCTCCAAGTTTGTTTTTCAGATTCAGAGTAGACCCTCAGTACACATTTGTAAAAAAATAATTACAGACTTGAATAAAGTCAATGCTACCAGAAGCATCCCTAGTCCATATGGTGCCTTTGGGAAAATTAGAAAAAAGCTCACCTTCTTCAAGTATAGGTAAATACATACAATAAACATATTTTTAGCATAAACCAATGTGTTGTAGAATTTTACCACACAACATAATGTCTTGATTCTGGGCAGCATTTTAGAGTCCATAGGTCCTCTTGTGTCCCCATTTGCTCACTCACAATGTGCTCCCATATAGGAGCAGACACACTGCCATCAAGCACACACTGCATCTAGCCCCAACCCCGGACCATAGCATTCTTGCCACAGATAGGAAATAAACACAACCTTGGAGCTTCTCAGAACACATTTTAGAGAGGGAACAGTTCAGTTTTCTTGGTTTTGCCAGTGATTATAGGGCTCCATGTTCTCCTGAGCCTGTGGGTGGATAGCCGTATGTACAGCATGGAGTTATATACGGCAGGATTCTCATTCAATGACTCAGTTTTGAGAGTAAGCATTAGCTGTACTTACCTGAAGTTCTCACACAGGTCGATTGTCTAGGTTGTGAACATGCCTTCTTAGACTCATACCCACAAACTTGGGATGCCCTTGTACAGAGCGCAATTCAAACACCCACGAGCATGTTTGGTATTGTATGTCACCCTTTCAGTTCTCCCATCCAATATCTGGATAAAATCCAAACAACTTACAGTATTTATGTTACTTGATGGTATGGTCCTCACAGAAAACCACAGCTTCATATTCTGCTACTCCCACATATAATGGAAGTTCCAGTTGTAATGAACTATTTCAGATCACCTAGGGATGCTATGAAATAGTATAATGCATTCATAATATAATGATTAATTCACAGCTCCATCTCTGTGATCTTGAGCATGTAACTTATGCTTCATTTTATTAATTGTTTAGTTTCATATAGTTTTATTATCATTTTCTTATGCTTATTTGACTTCATTAGATTTCCCTTTGATTAGAATACATAGTGCCTCTTTTTATTTGTTGAAAATTCCTACATAGGCATCAAGTAGACATTGAAAAATAACAATAAAATATAAAGAATCATAAAACAATTTTACATAAAATGCATTAGTTGTTCAAAAGCATAAAGGTGATGAGAAAAAACTTCAGAAAATAGTTTCCATTGGATTGGGTCTGAAAGAAGAAGTCAATGAAAAGTCACACAAAAAGAGATTTACAGATAGAGAAAAACAAAGTGAAATGGGAAATAATGAGGCTTGTAAAATGAAACAGATTATTTTCACTGAATTATAAGTTAGGGTAAAGGGTAGAAGGAATGAATTTAGAAAGATTGTTTAAATCCGAAGCTCTAGGTTTAACAAGTGACCTTCACCCTATAGATGGTAACAGTTCTTAAGTATTTCTTGAAGAGAGGGTAAACAAAATAGGAGTTGTACTGGAGGAAAATTTATCTGGTAGTAATCAGTAAGATGAATGGAATTATTGAAAGTGTGTGTGTGAGGTGAGTGGCGGGGTTGGGGGACACTGTATTTCTTTGTACAACATTGTTTCTACTACAAAATTGTCTTCACAGAGATCTTGAAGACAGTATCACCACCCCCATTTCCTTCTGTACACACACACAAACACATAAAATTGGCATGTTATGAACAATCTTGAGCATTACATCACTCATGTTAATTATGTTAGGATTAAGTAACTTAATATAATGAATGTTATTTAACAAACTCTGAAGCATAGTAATTGATTAATAATGTTATTATTGCTAACGTTTGTTAGTGGTTTTCTTATTGTCCTATATCTAAACTAAACGTTAGACCTGTCTTCTTTCCTATTTCTACTACCAGGACCTTAGTTTCAGTTATCGTCAGTAGAAATGGGGTGCTAGCCTCCCTACCAATTCTCATAATCCTGACCTTGGTCTTTCTGTCTATGCACCACACCAGAGTTCAAGACTGAGCACTTGGTGTCTTCTTTGACTTCTCTTTGCTTTCTTACAACACATCTTATAGGCCCAAACATTTTTCTGATTCTACTTCAAAATATATTTGGAATAAGCTGTCTCTTACTAGCTGAACCAAGTCACTGTGATCTGAACCAAAATGTTCTGCCTCCAGGATTACGACGATATGCTCTGGACTGATCTCCCTGCTTTAACCCTTGGCCCCCACAATCTATTCTCAACACCACAGCCAGAGGATATTCTAAATCCTAAGTGAGACAACATCATTACTTTGCATAGGGCAAAAATGCCTGTTCTTTCTCACAGGAAAAGCTAAAGTTCTGAGAGCAGTCAACCACAATCTACAACAATCTAATCTCTGCTCACCTCCCCCCCCAACATATACATACAGATAAACACACCATGGCTCCTTTCTACCCTCCACATTGCTGATGCTCCATAGTTTTACTAGCCTCCTTTCTGTCCCTCCAGAGAACCAGGCCGTTCCACAATTGCCTCTGCCTGGCATGATCCACACATCTGTCTACATAAGTCCTTCGTTTTTTAATTTTCATTTTAATTTTTTTAATTTAATTTTTGGCTATAGGGTACCTGTACTTGCCAGAGAGAGACAGAGTAGGAAAGTGAGAAATCATCTCCCAAGGGAATAGCTATTATGGTCCCTTCTCTATTCTCTTCTCCAGATTTTAGGCCCACACACAAACATGCCCAGTGTGATTCCCAAGCCACTGGGTATAGGACTCCTACCACTTAGTTAACGATGTGGGATCCAGTGCCTTAACCTCCACACCACCTACTGGTCCAGTCCTTCACTTTTATAAGGTCTATTTTAAACTCCTCTAAAATTTCGATCTGTCTTGTAAATATTGACAACCCTCATCCTATTTATGAATCATTTTAAATTTACTGTTGTTGCAGAAAACCAGACACCAGATACCAAGGAATGGAAATGGCATTCAGAGAAATAGGAGACCTGTTTTATTATTCTGGCAGGCATGAAAAGGTTAATACTCTGACTCTCTGGCCCCAGCTGAGAGTTGGACACAGTCTTTTATGGGTGAATTTGGGAGGGGCAGTTTCAGCATACCTGGAGTGTCCTATCAGAGAAGAGGCTCGCTGTCTGCCCTAATACAGAGTTGGCAGAGAAGCAGCGAATCCAATGTGCTCAAGGCCTCTGGCCACTCAGCAGTTCAGAGGTGGGGCAGCTAGCTCACAGGGGAACAGAAAGCCCATGCAGCTATCAGCCCTGGGTTGCTTCAAGGTTGCTCACAATTTCCTCCATATCAGAACAGAAGGTTCAGGCATTTATCAGCCTTTGGTTGCTCCACATCATTGTAATGCTTATAAATTTATTACATTGGTTTAACCTTTTACTTTAAAATGTAAAGCCCCTGAGAACAAGGATTTTGTTATTGTTTTATTCTGTTTTATGATATATCCCAGACCTCTAGATCATTTCTTAGCATGTAATAGATATTGGATTAACTAATGTTTATTGGGTTAGTGAAACAAATGCTTATTGAATTAATAAATTAAATTTACTCTAAAATAGCTTTACAGTAACATAGAAAAAAATTATTTTTCAGTTTTGGCTATAGGGGACATGTGCTTACCTGAGAGAGAGAGCAAGAAAAAGAAGGAAAGTGAGAAATCACCTCCCAGGGTGCAATCCATTCTCCTCCATTTTCCTATTTGGAATTTGGGCACATACCACACACATCCCCAGTGTGTTTTTCAATCCTCTAGACTGGGACTTGAACAACTCAGTTTCAATTGGCTATGTAGCATCCAGCCACCTTAACTACCATGACATTGACTGGTCCAAAAATAAATTCTTTGGGAGGAACTAAATTCTCATGATAGTGAATTGAACGACTATAGGTTATTCAACTGGATACAAGTTGTTTTAGTGATGCTAACATTGAAAAGATAACTGGACTCTATGACTATAAAGTCCTACTATTTGTAAAATTTTATGATTCTCAATGCCTAATTAAGGAGAGTTAATACTGTGAAGATACTGAAAGCATAACAGGATAAAATATTGAGTTGTTGGAAAAATCATGACGTATTTTTCTATGCAAAAATGCTTCATGACTTTTCTGACAACCTATTAATTATAAAAATGCTTCTTCAGTAACTATTTTGTGTTACTCAGTCTTCTGGAATTGGGCAATAGAAAAAGAACAAGACAAAACAGTCTTATGCACATGAAGATGAAATCTAGGGAGAAGAAAGATAATAGACAGCTAAATAAGCATGATAATTTCAGGGAGTTATAATTGCTGTTAGGACAGTAAAATAGTGAAATTAATAAGACTAATGAAGCTAATGACAGCATATGATTAGGAAATAAAATTTGAGCTAAATCCCGAATGAGGAGAGCAAATACCTGGAGAGAGTCAAAGGAGGAAGTGACAGCCTGTTCCCAAAGGTCCTAGGAGTTACTTGTCTTATTTGAGATATAAAGAGAATGCTTGTAGCATGAGGCGCATTGCTGGAGGTCACAAAGGTCACTGCAAGCATACCATTGTTTTTAGATCATTGTTTTTTACACTTATAAAAAAAACACTTCAAAACACTTTATTTGGATAACTATATATGTTTAATAACACACTTGAAGCCATTATGAAGCTTAGGTATAATTAATGTGTTCTTGTTAGACTTTTATTTTTGACATGTGTTTTTCTTTACTTCTGAAATAAAATAAACTCTCCTAATATTAAATATTTTTTCTTAAGCTAAATTTACATCTCTGGGGCTACAATGGTCTCCCTTACTTGACATTTTCTGCCCAAATGAAGTAAGAAAGCCAATCCTTTACTGTATGTAAGTATTTTTCTGAGGTTTCAAAAGAAGGCGTTATTCTCTACACCCTGAAGATTTATTTGTAAAAGTCCTACAAGGAAGAAAGGGAAACCACAGAAAATTCTGAAGCAGGAGATGAAAAGTAAACATAGTAGCTTGTTGAAATGTGGTTAGCAAATGATGAGGCAGACAGCAGAAAAAGAATTAAGAATTTTCTTCAGACCCGGAAAGTTGCTGGAGTTAAGAACCCATGAACTGATAAGTCAAGGAGGGTGTTTTAGTTAAAGTAAAATAAATAGATTCCAAGAGGAAAGGAAAATCGTGAATTAGTCAGTCATTGGGAAAAAAAAATGCAGACCTTTTTACTTCTGGTTCTTTTAAAATATCTCTTAAGATGTTTTAAAGCAACCTTTAAAATGACCTGTATCCCTCTATGTCTCTATGTTACTAAATTCCAGGAGATAATCACAATATTTAAAGAATATTTTTTGATGGAGATTTCTCTGTTTCTCTTTGTCTCTCTCTGTCACTCCAGTGAATGCATGCACCCTATAGTAAAAATCTCTCAAAAAAACTAAAACACTTACTTTTAGGATAAGAGAGGGACCACCAGGTGGTGTAGTGGTTAAGATGTTAGACTCCAAAGTAGCCAACTGTGGTTAGAGTCTCTGACCTAGCAGCTTGAAATTCACACTGGGCACATGTGCATGCATGTCCAAAATCCTAGGAAGATAGTAGAGGAGAAGGTATTGTGGCATGGCCATTCCTGCTGAAGGGATGATCTCTTGCATTTTCTCTGTCTGTCTTTCTGGCAAGCATATGCACCGTATAGCAAAAATATCTTAAAAGAAAAGAATAAGAGAAAGAAGACTTAAAAAAGTACACAATACATTAGTTTATAATTATTTTAAATCAATTATCTATCAATAGCTCATAAAAATAATAGAGGTGATGTTATTTGATGTTTTTATGTTTAAAATTTATTTTTTTTCTTTTTTTTTATGCTAAAAGGCATACCAGAGACAGAGAGACATAGAAAGAAGGAGAGGAGAAAGCACCCTCCCCCATTAGCAAAGGTCAAGACTCAATCCCTTTCCCTCCATCTCTACCTCCTTTCAGGATTTTGGGCAGGTATCCACACACACCTGGTATGTTTCTCAAGCCTCGGGATCCCAAACTTGAATCTCATGATTGCCATGGGGAATCCAGCCTCCTTAACCGTTAAACCACAGAGCCACCCCCCCCCCTTTACATTTTGCTAAAGACTAAACAATGTATGAAAATGTTCTAATATAATCTTCTCATAAATTCATATTTTTCTAGAATACATCAAATAATATGAGAATGGGCAAAGTAGATATATGAGATAATATATCTCAACAGCTCATGTATTTGTCTAAGACATAGCCATCTTATAAATAAGTTAGAATACAGGGACCAGCAGGTGGCATAGTGGTTATGGCACTGGACTTTCATGTGGCCAGCAATGGTTCAAGTCCTGAACTTGGTGGAAATTCACGCTGCGTGCTTGTGCGTGTGTACCCAAAATCTTAAGAATGGAAGAAAAGTGACTGTCGTGTGGCCATCCCCCGAGAGGTGATTCTTTCTGTCTCTCTGTCTCTCTCTGTGTCTACAACGAGTATGGTGCCCTATAGCAAAAGTCTCTAAAAAAAATAAATAAATTAGAATACAGAAAGACAAACTAGATAATTCTACAAATAATCCTGGACAATTTATATATTAATTTCTACTTCAAACAGTTAAAATATATTCCTTTTCCACATTAAAAGACATTCTTAATATCCTAGCATCCATCTCTCTGTTGTTCTTTTTTTTTTTTTTTTTTTTGAAGAGGTTTTTGCTATAGGGCATGTGTGCTGACCAGAAAGGCAAACAGACAGAAAGTGAGAAATCACCCCCAGAGTGAAATCACCCTTCTCCTCCATTCTCCTCTTGGGATCCTGGGCACGTACGCATAGGCATCCTGAGTGTGTTTAAGCCACTGGATTCGGGACTCAAACCGTGGTCAACTATATGGGAATTCAGCGACATAGCCATTATGCTAACTGCTGGTCCCTAATTTGTTCTTAAATTACCTTGTCCCACTAAAAATATCTAAATTTATGTTAGTGTGTGTGTGTGTGTGTGTGTGTATGTATGTGTATATATATATATATATATATATATATATATATATATATATATATAAAATGCAAATTTCTGTAGTAGATTGCATTAGAGTTGGGGGACTAAAAGTGGAAGGCTGGTGGAATGTTAAAGAACTCCCATAGCTTATCCTTTATACTCTAGAACTGATTGAATTTGCTACTAAATATGAATTAATTTATTTTTATTAATCTTTACATTAAGAAAAAAAAAACAAAAACAAAGAAACAAACCTGCAAATAGATGTTTACTGTTGTCCATAGTTGCCAAAATTTGGAAGCAAGGTAGATGTCTTTTAGTGGGTAAATAAACAAATAACTGTAGTACAACAGAAAACCGCAATGTTATTCAGTCTGGAAAAGAACTGAGTTATAAGCCGAAATAAAACATGGAAGAAGAAATAAAAAGTGAAATAAGACATCTGAAAAGGTGACGTCCTGTATCACTCCAACTACATGGCATTCTGGAAAAGGTGAAACTACAGAGTCAGTGAAGAGATCACTGATGGCCAGTGGCTGGGTGGGTGCAGCACCAAAATAAACAGCACAGAGGACTTTCAGAGCAGTGAACCTATCCTGTGTGATACTCTAATGGCCATTATACATTCATTCAAATCCGTAAAATATATGACACCAGGAATGAACCCTAATGCAAACTAGGAACTTTGTGTGATTATGATGTATCAATGGAAGTTCATTAGTTGTAACAAATGTCCTACTCTGGTGAGGAATGTTGTTTGAGGAATGTGTGAGGAATGTTTCCGTTGCTAATGGGAAAGCTATGGACATTTGGGGCAGCAGGTATAAAAGAAATTTCTGCACCTTCTTCTCAGTCTTGCTGTGAACATAAACTTGTTGTAAAAAAGTCTTTAAGGATCCAAAAAATAACTTTAAAAAAGTTCTAGAATACTAAAAATTATTTAATTTGGAATTGGGAATAAAATAGCTTTTTTATATGTTAATTTTAAGACAGAAAAGCAGTTGGACTTGAGGGAAAACATCAGAATTTAAAGTCTTTTAGAATGACATCGACAAAAACATGCATTTCTTTTTTTTCTAATCTATGCAATGTTAAATCCCCAAAGAAAAGAAACCTCCTTACTGGGACTAATTCTTTTTGGAATGTTTAGAAGTACATTATGAGGGCTTCATGGTGATTTTGTGACAATACTGATGGGAGAGGCAAGCAAAACTCAAGATAATTCCAGCAAAACACATATATTTGGCCCCTGTACAAAAAAAAAAGAAAGTCTCAGGCATTCTACAACTAAAAAGCTTTTTTTAACTTTGTGTCTAACATAGAATTAGACCGTGGCATACAAACCGTGACTGATAAGATAAATTATAGACAAAATGGTTTTTTCCAGATAAGAAAAATATTTTTAAATCCCTGGAATTCGCATCTGCATTACACTGCCTCATGTATGTTTGCATGTTAAATTAAAAGAGGTGTATTAGGTTTATTATATTTCATATTTACACTGTGCTCTAATTCTAACCCTGAGCAATCATCTCAAAGGGACTCTTAACAATGAAAATTTTCTACTTTATATTGAGCTTTTCTCCACAACAAAATGCAAGACTTTAAACTATTTAAATGATTATGGTCACATGTAATATCTTTTTATACATCCTTTGACTTTAAGTAAATGTATGTTAGTATTTATATTTAAAACCTTGCCCAATTCCATCTCTGTAATTTTGAGCTTTATTACATACTATAATGTTTCCTAATCCTGTTTACTTACACTCTACCATCCCATAGAATGCCAAAGCTAAGACTTGTCTAGGTATGCTTATTAGCTCTTCCTCAGAGACTCCCATTTACATTCCTTTCTCTGTCTTTTCTTTTTTTCTTTTTTTAAGAGAAATTTTTGCATGTGCACTCACCAGAGAGACAGAAAGCAAGAAATCCCACCCCCCACCCCCCAGGAGGGCTGGCCATGCCACAATCACTTCTAAAGCCTGCATTCTCCACTTGGGATTTTGGGCATGCACACGCACGTCCCCAGTGAGTCTCAAACCACTGGGTCCAGGATTCAAACTGCAGTTGACCGTGAGGGAGTCCAGCAACATAACCATTACACCAATTGCTGGTTCCAATCCTTTCTGTTTCTGGGTTTTTTAGTTTTGGTTTTGGTTTTGGTTTCATGTTTGTTTGTTTGTTTGTTTGTTGCCAGAAGATGCATGTACTCACCAGAAAGAGACACAGAGAGAAAAAGAGAAAGACAAAGTGAATAGGCACCCACTTAGGCAGGAAGGTCATGCTGCAATCCCTTCTCTTCTATATCTCCTTTTCAGATTCTGGGCACACATACAAATGGGCTGGCATGTATTTCAAACCCTCAGGTCAGGACTCGATCTGCACAGTCAGTCCTGTGGGATCTAGTTGTCTTAACCACCATGCTATGGTTTGACCTCTATAATCCTCTTTGATTTCTGCTCTTATCATTGGCTCTCTCTGCATCCAGTATTAGCTCTCCTGAGTCCTTGCTAAATCACTAGAGGCATCCTAAGTGAGCTCACATTGATTAGAAAATCTTAGATCTCTATACACATACATAAATGTTCAAATTCATGGTTTATCTTTATTCAAAGGCAGAGTAGATTAATCTTAAACATTTCCCCAGATATAAGGAACATATTTCCTTGAAAATTGTGCTGATGGGTAGAGGCAAATTTCAAGACAGTATTCTAGCAAGGAGAAAAAAGGAGAGTAAATTCAACATTAAAATATTAGGGGCCAGCAGGTGGCATGGCATTTAAAGCACTAGATTCCACATGGTAGACTGCAGTTCGAGTCCCAAATTTGACGGCTTGAAAATCACACTGAATGTGATTGTGTGCATGCCTACATTCCACAAGAAGAATGGATGAAAAAGGATTGTGGCATGGCCATTTCCTCTGGGAGGAGGGGACGATTTCTAGGTCCAAGTAGAGAAGGTACAAGTTTATGTAACTACTATGATGATAATAATATTATAAAACTATGGCAGCATGTAAACTTGATAAGAATCTAATAAGGGCATGTGATCACTAGCTTTTAGCCAATTAGAATAAGGAGGCAAATATTGATATTCAGATGGGCTCAGTCTATCTGTGAACATTTATTCATTTACTTAACAAATAATTGTTGATTTATTCCTATTCCTGAGAATACAATAAATGTGGCAACTATGGTTTCTATGCATAAGAAGCTTAGATTCTAGGACTTCCACAGGGCAAGGTCAAGAACATCATTTGGGGCAAACTGCAACTTAAATTTAGGTGATTCATTTCCAAAACTCTGTGGTTACTTTTCAGTATTAAAGAGATATCTTTTTTCTTAAAAAATAAATTAATTTTAAAGCAAGAGAAATTATGGAAAGTCAAATAAAGCCTCTTTTCATGCCCACTTGGATTCATTGCTAAGGAAGTATTCTGATATCATTAAAATGGGCAAGAAATCTTACTGTACACCTTCCATAAGAAATTTTGCTTAGCTATCAATGGAAAGAGAAGAGAAGCAAAACACTGACAAATCTCTTACTCTGTAGATCCCTGTAATATGGTGCCTCATTATTATTTAGATTGATTGTATTTTAACAGATAAGTAAAGATGAAAAATAATTTTTGATTTTCAATGCTCCGAATTGTATTAAATTTCTGTCTAAAAGTTCATTGCTTGGCCACTGCCTAGGGAATCAAGAATGCTTGCTCCAAATTCTTGGATTGACAGAAGAGATTCACAACTGAGCAACTGGTTGCTGAATTCATGGAAATACCTTTGTTTAAATTGCTTAAATTTTTTTTTTACACTGTAGGAATCAGAAAGTTAAGACACATGGACATTTTCTCTATCTCACTTTCTGTAAGTTCCTCATGTGTTCACTCTGCTTTCCACATACAGCATTTTTCCTTGGGTTATATCTTTATAATATCAGCTAAATAAGATTAGAAATAAGTTATCAAATTCAGTAAGACATCCAATCCAAATCTATTATTTGAATAGATAAGGATTTGCTATCTTGTAACAGTGCTGCTGGTACTGAATTGAGAATTGAAACCACAGGTAGAGTAAGTGTCCGGTAATTTACTTTTCAATAGTTATTTGTATTTCAGATCTTTAATCTTATCTTTTCATAACCAGTTTTCACATCAGCATAGCTAAGATTCTTATCTAAAATCCAGGAAGCCCCTGGGAAAAGAAAGGTTAAAAAAAAAGACATTTTAAGAGAAACCACATCTTTCTCTTGAAAGTAATCACATCTCAAGAGTTTTACATAAATAATTCAATCTGGACCAGCAGTTAGCGTAATGGCTATGTCGCTGGACTCCCACGTAGTCGACCGCGGTTCGAGTCCCGGACCCGGTGGCTCAAACTCACGCCGGGCGCGTGTGCGTGCGTGCCCAAGATCCCAAGAGGAGAATGGAGGAGAAGGGATTGCGGCGTGGCCATCCCCCCTGGGGGGTGATTTCCTGCTTTCTATCTCTCTGTCTCTCTCTGTCTGTCTGGCGAGCGCACGCGCCCTATAGCAAAAACCTCTCCAAAAAAAAAAAAGAAAAAAGAAAAAAATAAATAAATAAATAAATAATTCAATCCAAAGTTCACCTCTTTGAAGTTTTTTTTTCAAAACAGAAATGTTAAATTAGCTTCATTTGATTCATTTATTTTCACTTGCTTGTTACCTTTTATTTTTTAAGAGTTTGAAACATACCTTTCAAAGCTTTCTACTTCTTGGGCATGTGAATATATGAAGAAATAAAGTAGTAAATATATTGCATCTAATTGAAATTCGTTTTTGTTTAACTTTTTTGCAAATAGTTGGCAGGAGTCCCAAAAGGGGAAGATAAATACAAGCTTTGTTTGTCTATTTGTTTCAATTTGTCTTCTAATTAGATATAACTAGTCAAAGGACCAAAATGCTTTAGACACATCTTCAAAATGAGCAAATAAAACGTTTATAGCACATTTATGCAGTGAATTCATGTGTACCAATAATATGTAGCTGAAACTTACTTCAAAACCTCCAATTAGTGGGACCAGCAGATGGCGCAATGGTTATATCGTTGGACTCCCACGTAGTCCACCACAGTCTGAGTCCTGGACCTGGTAAATTAAAACTCTTGCCAGGCACAAATAAGTGCATGCTCAAAATCCCAAGAGGAAAATGGAGGAGAAGAGATTGCAGCATGGTCATTCCCTCTGGAATGTGATTTCTCTCTTTCTGTTTCCCTGTCTCTCTCTGTCTCTCTGGAGAGCACACACACCCTATCATTTAAACAAAATTTTTTTTTTAAAAAAAGAATCTAATTAGTTATATTTTGAAGTAGACTTCAAAATAGCGATACAGTAAGTAGGCAACATATTGTTTAATAGATGGTTTAACTCTTCATTTTTGTTTTTTTTTTTCTTTTTTTTGGAGAGGTTTTTGCTATAGGGCGCGTGCACTCGCCAGACAGAGAGAGAGACAGAGAGACAGAAAGCAAGAAATCACCCCCCAGGGGGGATGGCCATGCCCCAATCCCTTCTCCTCCATTCTCCTTTCGGGATCATGGGCACGCACGCACACACGTCTGGTGTGAGTTTAAGCCACCGTGTCTGGGACTCGAACTGCGGTCACTACGTGGGAGTCCAGCGACATAGCCGTTATGCTAAGTGCTATCCCTTAACTCTTCGTTTTTTAGAAAAGGTTATAGATAATATTATATGAAAGAAATAGGATAAAGATTAACATCCTATATTTACACCAACTAACATAATTTGCCTAGAAAAACAAAACATATATGAAGTTCTTCAAGGAAATCAGAAGGTCCCATATTTTATGAAGGCCAGACTTAAACTTGGGCTTTTTTCCCTTCTTGAGACCCAGAGCTTCCAGTAATTTACAAGGACCATTGTTCCCCCTACTCAGGAAAATTGGACATATGTATATGCATATAAAATGCTTGACAGACCTGTGAAATTCAAATGATCTGGTTTAGTAAAAAGATGAAATCAAAATCAGATTCACATAATGCATTCTGGTACATGTGCTCTGTTTTTTCACCTAAAGACAATATGAAGTTCTATTGTTCTCAAAATCATGTTATTCTCTGAATGAATTATTTGCCACTTTTGTATTCATGATGGAAATTAATATTTAAAAATAACTTTAAAATTTACAAATTAGGTAAAATATTTTGGAAAGCAATTTCAAAGTAAGGTTCAATGATTTTTGAATGAACAAGTCTGCTTTCAGAAACTTGTTTTAGAGAAATAATCTTAAATGTAGACTCATGTATGTAAATTATAAATTATAATAGTTATAATTTATTACACTTAGTAATATAAATTTATTGCAATGTGTATAATCATAAATTGTGTGTTACAATATATCAGCATGTATATAGTACTTCTCACTTACTGAGCTCTTCCTTCTCCATGTGTTTTAATTCACTTAGTCCTAATAATAATTGCCATATAGATGCTCTTACTCATTTTTTTACTGTTTTTTTCGGTTTTGCCATAGGGTGTGTAAGCACTGTTTCTCTCTCACTGGAGAGAAACAGAAAGAGATAGTGAGAGGGGAAGTGAGGCATCACCCCCCATGGGAAATAGCAACACCACAATCCCTTCTCTATTTGCCTCCTGGGATTTGGGGCACAGGTACACACATGCTCAGCGTAATTTTAAAGCCGCTGAGTCTAGGATTTAAACCACAGTCAGCCATGTGTGAGTCCAGTGCCTTAGCCACTATGCCACCTGCTGGTTGCTGGCCCCTCTTTCTTATTATTTTAAGGAAAAAAAGAAACTGAGGTTTATGGGTGTTAATAATTAACCCCACACTTCAAATAGTAAATAGTATAGTTGAGGCATGAATCTCAGTCTGCCTGTGCTTATGATTGAAGGACACAATTCTCAGAGTATAGTTCATTTAACAATAAAAGAAAATCACTAATATTGGGAAGTCAGGCTCCATATATTTCTAGATAAGAAATGGAATGTAAGAAGGACAAAATTGGAGCCAGACCCATAGCCTAGTAGTTAAGATAGCCAGAACTCACATAGCTGACCCAGTTGGAATTCCAGCTCCCATAACTTGAAGGATATGATGTCAGGCAAGTGTGTGTGTGTGTGTGTGTGTGTGTGTGTGTGTGTGTCCAGAATCCTGACAAAATGGAAAAAAGGAGAAGAGATTGCAGTATAACCCCATCTCATGGGGTGGGGAGGGGTCTCTCTCTCCGCCTCCCTGTCTCTCTCTGACAACTGTATGCACACTTCGGCAAATACAATTCCCTCTTGCCCCCCCCCCAAATAAAAACAAAATTGATTGAATACATTATCTGAACACTATGGAAATTCATACAATATGAAGTTCGGTACACAGTGTGCAATATGAACATAAAGTTAGAGACATTGAAACAATTTGTCAAGTTTTACAAAATTGCTTTTTATTCTTTTAGGACATCGAATATTTTATTAAAAGCATGCAATACCCTTATAATCAAAAAATTTAAATTTCTTAACTGTTCCTATAATTGCTACTGGTTTCAAAATTCTTCATTTGTCAGCAACGTGTGCTTAAAATTCAAGTAAGTGCAAATCTATGTGCAGTTGTTCTGATAAGAAAGCTGAACACGCCCCCTAGCGTCCACTATGTTTTTAAAGTTTGATGTTGTATTTGTTTCCTCTAAGGAATCCTTTCTTATTTTCATCTGCTGTTCGATAAATGTGCATAGAAACTGGGCATTAGAACAGCTGTGATTAATTGACCACCAATTTGAGTTCTTTGGATCATTTTACCTGTACTTATCTTTTGGGAAATTTTAAGTCATATCAATCCAAATATACTTGGATATTTAGCAATACTTACATGTGTACTTTTTTCTCTACTTCCCTATTTATGTTTTTAAAACAATTTTATTTAATTTTTTTCTTTCTTTCCTTTTAACTACCAGAACATGTGAACTAATCAGAGAAAGCCAGATAGAGAGAAAGAAAGCACCTTCCAATGGGGCATGATCATGCCATAATCCCTCTTCTTCATTTCTCCCTTCTATTTGGATTTTGGGAATGAATGCACACATGTGTGCCTGGCATGTTTTTAAAGCCGTTGGAGCTAGGATTTGAACCATGGTCAGTCGTCAATCATGTGGGATCTAGCTTACTGAACCATTAGACCATGGGACGGGTCCTATTTTGAAGATTTTCTTCAAATAAATTGAGCTTTGTTGTTATGTATGGCAAATTCAGTATCATTTAGTTAAAGTGCCCTATTTCTGGATCCAACCTATATTTGAGGCTAGAAATTTGTAAATACAATGATGAACAGATTCATTAAATGACACAGAAGGTGATGATATATAATTTATGACTAGTGAATAGAGGCAGGCCTGTTGTATTATAGAAAGCCACAATACCTTATTGATAGGTATTATAATATTATCATTGTTATTATGAACAAGAATATTTGAACACAAGGAGAGACATAGAAAGGCATTCCTATTTAGAGATTATAATATAATAAAAATATTGCCTATACGTAAATTGAAAGAAAAAAATGTATCATATGAAAATCCAATACGAGACAAGGATTAGATAGGGGGTCTTTAAAGTCTGGTTTCAAGCTTTAGTTCTCAACTGTATAACTTGTAACATTACTTAACAACTCTGAGTCCCAATTTTTATGTTTGTATAATATTGATAATAACATTGCAATGTCAGCTTCAGAAAGCTATGAGATTTAAAGGATGCCAGGAATGCTTGGCACAAAGAAGAAACTCAATATAACAGAAGGGAAAAAGACTATTAATACTGACTAATTTCCATTCAGATTTCTAACAAAGCAAATTTGTTTACTTAGAAAGTAATAGTGGGACTAGTAGATGGCATAATAGTTATGTTCTGGACTCCCATGTAGTCGACTGCAGTTTGAGTCCCAGACCTGGCAGCTTTAAACTCATGCTGGTCATGTGTGCTTGGGTGCCCAAAATCCTGAGAGGAGAATGGAAGAGAAGAGATTGTGGCATGGCCATCCCCCTTGGGGTGGGGATGGGGGTTCTCACTTTCTGTCTTTCTGGTGAGTGCATACGCTCTATAGCAAAAATCTCTTTCTCTAAAAAGAAAAGAAATTAATGGTAAAAGTTACCTGGAAGAATAGACAAGATATTCCCAAAAAAGAATTTTGCTGATAAAACTACATAAGTGAAAGCCAGCTGGTGACTTGATGGTAAAGATGGCCATATCCCACATGCCTGACTGCAATTTAAGTCCCAAATCTAGTAGCTTGAAAAACAAACCTGGCACATGTGCGTGCACGCCCAAAATCACAAAAGGAGAAAGAGGACAAGAATTATGGCATAATCATTCCCCAGGAGGGATGCTTTCTCATTTTCCCTCTTTCTCTTGCTCTCTGTGTCTCTCCAACAAGCACACACACCATCTGGCAAATTAAAAATAAAAATGATAGCAATTACATGAAAACACAATGCAGTTGTATCTTAGCAGACAATTAGGTTTTAAAGCCTGAGAGTAGAGCTAAATATTCTTTCTTTATTTACTTATTTTGAGAGAATTTTTTTTGCTATAGGATGCATGTTTTCTCTGGAGAGACAGTGACAAAGAGACAGAAAGCAAGAAATCACTCCCCAAAGGTGCCGTACTGCAATCCCTTTTCCTCCATTCTCCTCTCCGAATCTTGGGTATGCACACACACACAACCCACGTGGGTTTAAGCCACTAGGTCTAGGACTCAAACCGTGACCAACTATGTAGGTATCCAGTGACATAATCATTACATCATCTCCTGGTCCATAGCTAAATATTCTTATAATCCAAGTTATCTTTAAAAATCTTTCAGGAAAGTATTACACAGAGACAACAACAAAAAAAGTAATTTAGTTGATTTTTCTATCAGGTTAGTATTGTATAAAACTTATCTTCTTCAATTACTAGAATAGACAATGCTGCAAAAGCTCACTAAAAAAAATTAATAATAATAGGTGGTCTTAAGAACTGAGACCAATGGAGGGAACAAAGACAATGTAAGAAACTTATTGTATACACTTGTTGATGGAAATAACCAACTCTGCAAAAATAATTAATAATGCAGTCTATTTTCAGTTACAAATTTGAGTGACCTAGACCTGGAGAGGAGGTAAAACATGCCTCTCTCTAGGGAAGGTCAGGTACAAGGGTTCCTTTTATTTGATTTTGAGAGTGAGAGACAGAGGTTAGAATTTAGTGAAAAGCTTTCCATTGGTCTGGCCCAAAAAGGTGGGATATGTGGAAGTGGGGGCTTGTAACAGAGATAAGGGGTCTTGTATACAGTCACAAGATACTGTCCCAAGGACAGAATATTGTAAAAGTCCTGTTATCAATGAGTCAAAATGATCTGTTAATAATTGTGGGTGTGACTCACCCATTATAGGGACTATGCCAGGGATAGGATGGATGTAGGAAGATTTTGTTATCAAATGGGTCAAAATGATGTGTTATTGTCTATCGGTATGACTCACACCAGGCCCTCTGGAAAGGATTTTAGAAACAGGGAAAAGAGTCAGACTTCTGTCCTCACTTTGATATGTCCTCACATAGTGAGGACATTCCACATATTGAGAAGAAATGTCTACAGTATCATTTATGTGATTTTACTACCATTTTTTATGTATAGGTTATGTATACTTTTCTTACATAAGTTAAATGAATGTATATTAAGAAGATATTAATGACCAAAACCAATTGTAGAACTATGTTATAATTTTATAATAATATAATATAATTTTATAATTCTTATAAAAACACACAATGTTGAGGGCCAGCAGGGGTGTGGAGGTTAAAGTGACTGGATTCCACATTGTGACTATGTGGCTTGTGTCCCTGTCCCAGCAACTTGTGAAACACATTGGGGGTGTGTGCATGTGTGCCCAAAATCTAGAGAGGAGAAATTAAATAGAAGGGTTTGCAGCGTGGCCATGGCCATGTCCCTGGGCTGTGATTTCTTGCTTTCTCCCTGTCCCCTCCCCAAGTGTCTGTACCCTATGACAAAACTAAAACAAAGCAAAGACAAATAACACACACACCATGTTTTAACTCTTATAAAAATAGAGAAAACTATCTTTTAAATGACATAATACATGTATTTATATATTTAAGGGGGTATACATTTTAAAAAGGGAATTTGAAATGCTATAAACCAAATCTTTTTTTTTTTTTTAATTGTCAGAGAGTACATGAGCTCACCAGGGAGATAAATGGAAATAGGGAGGGACAAAGCACCCTTCAATATGGTATGGTCACACCGCAGACTCTTCTCCACCATTTATTTATCCTGTTGAGATTCTGGGAATGCACACACATATGCCCAGAGTGTTTTTCAAGCTTCCAGGACCAGAATTCAAACCACATAGTCAATCATGCAGAACCCAGCTTCTCAAACCACTAGGTCACAGAGCTAGTCCTAAGTTACTAATTGTGGTTATTTTTATAGAATAAACTTGGGTAGAGGAAGGAATTTTCTTTGTATTTTTTGATTCTCAAGAAATGTGCTAATTTTCTAATGAAATAATGTATAGATGTTAATGAAATGTTGAGATGTTAGGGCTAAAAACAAATTAGGGAGTAGGTACAGGTGGAACAAGATAGAAAAAATAGCCATAACTCAAACAAACAACTACACTAAAAAATCATGTGACTAGGGCTGTTTCCATAGCACAGCAGTTCAGTGCAGTATATTAGGAGTTAGATCCCACATGGCCAACTGCAGTTTAAATCCTAGTCATGCTGACTTGTGCGTGCGTGTGCATGACTAGAATCTTGAGAGGATGGAGAAAAATGGAGAAAAAGGATCACACCATGACCATGCCCTATTATGGATACTCCTCTTCTCTCTCCCTGATGAAATTATGTGTCATCTAACAAATTAAAAAAGCATGTAACTAAAGCTTTAAATGCCTATTTCCATGTATATGTGTATGCATGCCACAGTGTTAATTCTGCTTTCCAACTATTCTTAGAATTCTCTGCTGCCTCTCCTTCATCACTACTATTGTTCTAGTTGAGATGAGGAAAGGAAAACTGATTGACATTGAGACAGAGCAAGAGCTCAGGCATGATTGGTTTAAAACAAATACAGATCTTGGGGACCAGCAGGTGGCTTGGTGGTTACGGTGCTGGACACTTCCACATGGTCAACAATGGTTTGAGTCCCAGACCTGGTGGCTTGGTTTCTCACTTTCTCTCTCTCTCTCTCTCTCTCTCTCTCTCTCTCTCTCTCTCTCTCTCTCTCTCTCCGGGTCTATCTCAAATTAAAAATGAATGAATAAAGAAAATTAAATAAAAATAATTTAAAAAAAAGATACAGATCTTATATTTTTACATTCATTACTGATTCATATAATTGTAAGGTTCATTAGTTTTGGCTTCCCCTATAGGATTAGAATCTGGAATATTAAGTCGTGTGTCCACATAGCAGTTAGCTTCAGGAACTGAGTAGCTGACATCTTCTTCAGATATAGCGTGTGCTCTCAGTTTCCCATAGTCTTTATCAGCCCTGTTTTACTCCTTCAAGTGCACTGGCAGACCACTGACATAGGCCATTATAAATGCTTCTCTTTAAAGTATTATGATGGCCTTTAAACTGGTCTGGAGTTTCTCTAAGCTTCTGATTCCATGTCTATTAGCCAAAGACAATCATGCCACTTTGGATTTAAATGAGGCACTTGCAAACTGCCACCATTCGTTCTCTATCACCACCATTCATTCTCTATCACTTTTTCTTTGCATAACCTTTGCCTTATCATGTTCCAGTTTCTCTCCTTGCTCCTTCCTAGACTCCAAATGCACATCTCCTCTCACTCAATGAAATTAATGTTTACTGAGTATAAACCCCCATACCAGTCTCTGAACCAGTTACCATGGATATACAGTTCAGAGGCCATCAGGAAGATATAAAATTAAATGATTAATTACAACTAAATTGCTGTAATGATAGGCATAGAGCCTTAGGAAAATGAACTAACTTTGTTTGCAAACGAATTTGTCAAAAGAAGACTTAATGAAGATGACATGAAATTATTCAAGAGTGAATTGTTGGCCTAGCTTGTTGGCAGTCAGTTGTAAACCGAATTGCAGTGCTGGAAGATACATGATTGATGGCAGGATCAGATCTCCAGGTTGGCTTGAAAATACACTGCATGTATACATGTGCCCAAGATCCTCATTAGCTGGAGGGCTAGGGAAATGGAATCCCAGAGAGATGAGACCATGTGCTTCTTTCCCAAGCACATGTGTGTGCTATTATGAACAAAATAAAAATAAATTTTAAAAAGAATGAATTGTTAGAGATAAGGTAAGATGAGAGCTGAGAATAACACTCATGATATATGGATAGACTTTCTCTTGAGTGAAATCTAATCAAGTAAATATTAGATGTAACTTAAAAAGAAAAATTTTAAGGTAAAATAATCATTGGACATATTTTCAATATAGTTCAATGTAATATGCATAGCATATTAGTATCATTAAGGCATGTAAATTGTTAGAATTGACAGATTCTTTGCTAGACCAAGCTTAAGTTAGGATACTTAAATTTTCTTTTCTTTTCCTTTTATTTATTTATTTTTTTTTGGAGAGGCTTTTGCTATAAGGTGTGTGCATTTGCTAGAAAGACCAGAGAGACAGAGAGACAGAAAGCAAGAAATCACCTCCCAGGGGGAATGGCCACGCCACAGTCCCTTCTCCTCCATTCTTTTCTCGGGATCTTGGGCACACAAGCACACGCGCCCGGCATAAATTTAAGCCACCAGGTCTGAGACTCAAACCACAGTCAACTACATGGGAGTCCAACAACACAGCCATTACGCCAACTGCTGGTCCCATTTTCTTTAGCATTATCTATGCACTTCCTTGTAAAATCCAGTTTTAGCGGGATCAGCAGTTGGCATAATGGTTATGTCGCTGGACTCCCACCTAGTCAACCATGGTTCGAGTCCTGGACCGGGTGGCTTAAACTCACACTGGGCACGTGTGCATGCGTGCCCAAGATCCCGAGATGAGAATGGAAGAGAAGGGACTGTGGCGTTGCCATCCCTTCCAGGATTTCTTGCTTTCTGTCTCTCTGTTTTTCTGGTGAGCTCACATACCCTATAGCAAAAACCTCTCCAAAAAAAATAAAAATAAATAAAATTTATTAAAATAAAATCCAGTTTAAGCAAGAACCCAGCTAAATCAGTTTAGCAAGACCTGCCTGTGTTTGATTTCTGATTTTTTTTTTTTTTGGTAGAGATTTTCGCCTTAAGGTGTGTGCACTCACCCAAGAGTGAGGAAAAGACAGACTGAGAGGGAAAGTGAGAAATCATGCCCCAGGGAGGATGGCTATGCCGCAGTCTCTTCTCTTCGGATCTTGGGCACATGCACACACACACACTACCAGCATAAAGTTTGAAGTTACTGGGCCCAGGACTTGAACTGCCATCAACCCTGTCGGAGTCTAGCAGCATAACTGGTATGCCATCTGCTGACTCCTAATTTTTGATTCTTGATACTTGATGGATTCATCATCCTCCACCATCTTCCAGGTGATGTCTTATTACCCTGGCCTGTCTTTGGCAGGAACCTGGTTAGATCAATTTACCTTAATCCCTTCTAATCCTGTTGTTTCCTCTTAGTGGTTTTCCTTCCCCTGATTTCCATACTACTCCTTGGTTGTTAATGTTGTATTTGGAGTTAAGTCATCTCTCTCTCGTACTGCAAAATGCCATTGCAGTGGTCCCTGTATCTATCATGGTGATTTTGAATAAAGCCATCCTTACTGTGTATTAACAATGATTGTTGAATATGTTTTCCTTAATAAAATATGAATAATAAATAACAATATCTATTAATATGTAGCTATTTCTTAAAAATGTTGGATAAACATAACCTATTCATTAATTTGCAAAATCCTGCAATGAATGCATTATACACTTATATAAATAGAAGCTCCAGGGAATAAGAAACTAAGTATGACTGTACATGTAAATGGAATCCCCAATTACATCAGAGGCAGCAATAGAAAGTGACTGGAGGAGACAGACAATGGCACAGTGGTAACAAAATACTCCCTGGTGGTGACCCCCATTGGATGATTTCTCATTCACTTCTAGAGATCACTCTGAACTTGTGAACATGTGATCACCTGCCTGTGATCTAGGGATGACAGAGGCTGGGAGTGAATTGTGGCGTGAGGACCCTTTTTCCCCTCTCTTACACATTGAAGGAAGAAATAAAGAAGCTTAAAAATGGGGCCAGCAGGTGGTATATTGGTTAAGGCGCTGGCCTCCCTCATGGCAGTTCGAGTCCCAGACCTCTTCTCTCTCTCATTGTCTCTCTCTGGTGAGCACACATGCCCCATAGCAAATTAAAATATAATAATATTAAATTAAATTAAAAATTCTTACCAAAAAAAAGAAGCTTAAAGAAACATAACACATGCATGCGCGCGAGCGAGCGCGCACACACACACATACACACATACACACAGCCAAAAAGCAAAAAGGAAAAAGTGACGAAAGGAAGAGTAATAAGTATCACAAGTTCAATAGCTCCACCTGCTGCTTAATCTTGTTATTGCACACTGCTTTTCATAAATACTGTGAATATAATACTATCCTAGTTATTGGAAGAAGAAGGTAAGAGTTTTACTAGATATTTCAGGGTAAGTTTAGTAATAGCATCACAACTTACAATTAAATAAATATTCCCTCAGACATATAAACTAGTGACCAGGCGGGGCTGTATACCTCCTGCTTTCCATTCTTTTCCTTCATTTGTGTCAATCATTTCTTCTTTCCCTTCTACTCTGTCAAACATTTTGTTCTTATCTAGATTCTTCTGCAGCTAGGCTACACTAAATTGGCACAATTATTATCTAATAAGAATTTCAACAGTTACATACAAACTTAAACTATCAATATTACCTTTACTCTTTTCTAGTGGGTCAGTTGGTCTGAAAGCTGGACTCCTTGAAAATGCCTTATTAAAAAAAGAAACTTTAATTAGTATACATATTTCCACTCTGAGTTTTCCTTTAAACTTTACGTATCAATCAGGTCTTTTACAAAGTGGTATATGAACATGTCTAAGTTCCTCCTCTTTTAGTTAATTTTTTTTAAAATCTGAAACCAAATGTAAAATAATTTCCCATTGAACCTGCTTATGTCTTGAATACTGGCCCTCTTTTTTAAATCCTACTTTCAACCAGATTTTTTAAAGATTATTTGTTTGTTTCTTCCATGATAGTGAGACAGAGAGAGAGAGATTGAGGGAGGTGGGCACCTCCAATAGGGTCTTCACACCACGATTCACCCTCAGCTTCAGCCTGCTGGATCACACGTGTGCCCTGAGTGCAGAGGGAGGCCTTGGGGTAAAAACTCAAGACTTTCTCTTTTGGGTTCCAGCATTGCAAAGCACTGAGTCCCCACTGTGCCACTGGCTGGCACTCAACCCCAATTTCCTCTTCAACGTTTTTTCCATAGGGTGTGTGTACTCACAGAGAGAGACAGTGAAAGAGAAAATGATTAATCATGTCAACCCCCAGTGGGGATGATTATGCTGCAATTCCTTCTCTATTCTCCTCTTGGGATTTTGGGCATGTATGCACAGACCTGGCATGATTTTCAAGCCACCAGAGGTCTGGGACTTGAACCACTATTGGCTATGTGGCAGTCCAGTGCTTTAATCATCACACTACCTGCTGGCCCCCACACCCAGCTTTTTAAAGCAGCAAGCTACTCTGGGTTTCTTCACTTCTCTTTCCACTTCCACTTCCTGCTTTTGTTATTGGATTCTACAGTAATTGAACAGCTGCCATTCCCTACCATATATGAATAGATGCAATTCAATTCTTACCTTTCTGAATCTTCTATCTTCTGTGGGAATGGCTGATCGATCCTTCACTCTTTAAATTCCCAAGTCTTTTTACTTCTCTGGGCTTTCTCATTCCTATTTCTCCTCTCACATTTTAAATCCAGGTCTTAGTCCTTTGCTACCATTTACTAGCTAGGAAGGTCAATTACTTGATCCATTTAGACTTCAGTTTCCAATATGAAAAGTGGAGGCAATAATACCTACCTCTCATGGTTATTGAGAAAATAAAACAACAATGTACACAAAGTACCTAGATACATACTCATTTATTATGTTTCTAATGCTTCTCATATTTAGAGAATAATTAAGAATAATTTAGCAGAGCATCCCATGGCAAATGCAAATTTGAAAAATGAACTAAACAAAATTTGGATCTTTTATAAATTCCAAACAGGGATGGGGAATGAAAAATAGTTGTCATAGAAGATGTATTTCTCATTACATGAATGGCTTTGAACTGTATTGAGCACGTCTATAATCAGTCACAACATTTTGAGAAACTTGAATTTAGAGAAATAGGCAAAAGAAAATATGCATGACTATGACCTCAAGCATTTGTGGGGTTTTGTTGTTGTTGTTGTTCTTTTATTTTTTGTTTGGTTTGGTTTTGGGGTTGTTTTGTTTTGTTTTGTTTTTGAGAAAGATTTTTGTTACAGGGCATATGCACTCTCTGAAGAGAGAGAGAAGTGAGAAATCACCCCTTAGGGGTATGGCCATATAGCAATCCCTTCTCCTCCATTCTCTCAAGATTTTAGGTACGCATGAACACACGCCTAGTGTGAGTTTCAAGTTGCAAGGTCTGGGACTCAAATCACAGTTGGCCATGTAGGACTCTAGCCCCATGTATCTCACACATGCTTTGTAAGAGAGTTCTGCATACTTTGTTTCTACCTGAATCCTCCTTTTTGTTGAAGTGTTTCTATCAAAACGAGGATGTCCAACTCTGTAGCTAGGAAAGTTATGATACTAAAGCAGTTTTTCATTAGTTTAATTGCTTTGAACAAACTTCCCTACAATATCTAACCTCAAACAATCTCCTGTTCTAGAACAGAAGACTGTTAATACCAAAGAAATGACTTATTAACTCAGTCACATTTGGCCATGATGTGCTCAAATTCTACTTCTTTCTATCCTTGCCTGTCAGCACTACCTTGTTCATTCTCCAAGAAAAGACAATGTCTTTCTCTGTTTGTCACTGTTCTATTGGAGCCCTCCAGTAGAATGTTGTATAAGGAAGAAAAAGGAAATTAAATTTTAAGTCTAACTAAAATGCTCTGCCATTTGTAAATGTATCATTACATTCTAGGCTAATAAAATTATGCATTAGCTTAATGTACTTGAAGGATTCTTCAACAGAATATGGTGTTCTGTGTTGAAATAGTCTCAGAAATGCCTGTTCACTTCTACCTTTTCCTTGCTGCTCATTGTTTGTCCTGGTTCCCTGCCCTGTGAATTTAGCCATGTTGACATCATCAAATTCACATGTCTGTTGGCTCTTTGTACCAGACAGATCACCAGACTTTTTTACGGTTGTTTCCCTGCACCATGGACTGAAATTCCAAGGAATGAGTTGTAGCAATCTCTGGGCTGACCTTGTTTGTTGCCCTACCCTCAGACTTCACTGTTCTGTGGTACCTGTTTTCTGATGTGTCAAGTAATAATTGTATCATACATTTTGTCCTTTTTTCTTTTCTTTTTTCTCTTCTCTTCTCTTCTTTTATTTTATTTCTTTTCTCTTTCATAGAGGGTGTATGTACTCAGAAACTGAGACAGAGAGGGAGAAAGTGAGAAAGCATCCCATATGTAAGATGGTCACACTGCAATCTCTTCTTCATTTCTCCTTTTGGGATTTTGGGCACACTTGCACATGCACCCAGCAGGTTTTTCAATCCACTGGGTCTGTGACTGAAACTATGCTGTCAGCCATGTGGGATTTAGCCACTTTAACTACCACACCACTGGCTGGCCCTCTTAGATTTTTTTAAGATTAATATGTAAAACCAGTCCTAATTCCTCCATCATTGACAGATGTGCATTGAGAATTGACATCTTTTGGCTATCATAATTAACCTAACGTAAGGAAGATTATAAATAAAGAATGGATTATAAATGTGACAAGCCTTGAAATTACATAAAAGAGAAAAGGGAAAATAAAGGTGGTAGAAAAAGGCCATTTCACTTATATTTATTATAAGGGTTAAATGTTAATCAAATAATACAGGTTTTAAAGATAACCACTGAAAAAGCAACATAATTAATGAAAATAGAAAGGTACAGGGGAAAGGTGAAGGGATAGTATAGCATATTAGTGTCATCATTCTTCATAGTAGGGATTCTCCAAACCCAAACTAGGTATGTTCATCAAATCAGTGAATATTACTAACTAAAATCGTAAATTGAAGAAAAAAGTATCTCTCACTGTATAATAGAGTTGAATATAATGCAATAGAAAGAAAGTTAAACAAGGTGTTGGGGAAGCTCTGGAGGAATGCCACTGCTTCAAGCAGTCCCTTATCTCCTAGGAGTGGGACTCTCTTAGGAACTCTGTCATCCTCAGTCACTGGCTGGGAGCAGTCCATTGGACATGCAGCCTTGGCACATACTCAGCAATGGATTTCGGAGTACAGGTGTTGAGTCACTAGTCAATCCTGCTTCCACTCTTGGAAGTCTGTGATGGCCAGTCTCATAGTCTTCATAAGTATTGCTTCAGATATTGAAATCAAAACAAAAGCAAAAACGAAACAACTGCTATTCAAGACTACACAGCACACTAAAATTAACCACTCAAAATCATAGAACACTTTAAGAGGATACTATGGTCTCTTTAAATGATGCTTTTTTATTCTCTAGTGGCATGTTTCAAATGTATTTTAATGCTTATAATGTACGTAAGTCAATAAGGTTACTTTTTATTTGTCTGTTTGTTTATTTACTTATTTATCACAGATAAATAGCAAGAACAAGCAGATGTGTAGAATAGCAGGCTTTTTTCTAATTAAAATTAAATTATCAGAGGGTATGTGCCCTCACCAAAGAGAGAGAGAGAGAGAGAGAGACAGAGAAAGAGAGAGAAACCCCAATGGGGCATGATCCCACCATAATTCCTTCTCCTCAGTTTCTCCATCTTTTTGGGATTTGGGGCACATCTACCTAAAATTCAAACCTTGGTTAGTCAAGTGGGATTCAACTTCTGATGTAAGTGCTTAACCACTATGCTATAGTTTTGGCCTCAACATGGCAGACTCTGATTTTTTCTAATTTTGAAGGAAAAGGCATAAGAACTTATGTTTATACAGTTATTTTTTGTCATATTACTTCACCAATATTACATGAGGAAAAAACAAAAGAAAAAATTGAGGGAAAAACACTAGAAATTATTAGAAATTAAGTATAACAAAAATAATGGCATAAAAATATTCTTTTAATTGTATGCATTCTTTTTTTTCAAACTAGGAAAATATTCTACAACCTACAATGGAACACTCAACCCATTTTTTTTTTCATGTAAAGCAGAGAAATGTTCCATGTATCTGGGTAGATAACAGTTGTAACAGTTGTTCTACTAAACTGACAGAGTAGGCTAAGAAAAGGTACAGATTCTGAAGATGATACATATCATGATTCTGAAGGTGATGTATGCTATGTTTCTGGGAATATTGTGCACTATGATTTTTTTGATTTACACAGCACATATTTGAGTAAAATACAAAGAAAAGAAAAAGAAAATCATAGAAGTTTAAAACAAGAAAACAGAGTCCATTGAGACTTCATATATCATAGAAATATTAGGTGAGATCAATTTTATTGGTTTCGAACACACTTAATTTCAGCTCCCAAATCTTGATATTTTGACACAGTCACCAATGAATGCTCAAAATTCTTAAACAACAAACCTCATTTTAGTGTGCGAGTGACCCTCAGTAGCTGTATCTGCATGGGGCTGACAATTGATCTCTACCTTTGGAAGAGGTCCTAACCTTTTTATGTACATGCGCCCTCTGTGTGTAATAGCATCTCTGTTTTCACAAAGCTTGCTACCTGATCCCCTTAGAGCTAACATTAACAGCTTCCATATGCATCATGTCTGTAGTCACCAAAGGAAATAGCTGAAGAGGACCACAGTATCTAGTCTAAGAAGATCAACTCACTTTGTCTCTATTGTTAGTTCAATGCTTTTAGCCACTCTTCTCATTTGTTTTTCTCATCTTTCCACATTGGCCAATACCATCCTTTAAAATGTCAGAGGCAGGCATCAAAGCATTCAGCAAGCGGATGTGCTCGTACAAATCCCGCAAGGCCTCAACATGAGCAAATTCAGAGATCAGGCAACGGATTACTTGCAAGTTCTACTTTTAGCATATTTTAAAAATCACTGTTTTATTATAGTGTCCTAGCTTAACAACACCCTGGCAAATTTCTGTTTTATTATCTTCTAGGGAAGGCTTAGTAATATGGTGATTTATGGTACTACATCTGTAACTTAGATAAATCTAAACACATCCAGGCTTTCATTTTAATCAAACTCCTTCCTATTGATCATAAACTTTTTGATAAGTAGACATGGATTTGTGTTTTACTTTTAAGAAATGTTCAATGATCCTCAGAACTTCTGTGCAACTCACCTAACTACACATAAATCAATGGAAAATTGGTCGTGCATATAAAAAGGTAACAGAGTGATTTGTAAATAAAAACATCCGATTTGTACAATTTTAATTATCCATCACATGCATGCATTACTTTTTTCAAAAATAATTAATACACTTAAAATTGTTATAAATGTTGAGACATACCTTATGCTAGAATCTGAATGTGTCCCCAAAATTCATTTGTTGGAAGCTTAATTCCTATTGCAACATTTCTGTAGATTAGGACCTCATGGGAGGTGTTTAGGTTATGAAAGTTTCACTCTTATAAATTAATTAATGCTACAATGAAAAGGGTTTGTGGAAATGGGTTGTCTCTCTTCTTTTCTGCCTTTCTGTCTTCCACTCGTGCAGAGACATAGCAAGAAGGTTCTCAGATCTGGTTCCTTGATCACAAACTTCCTAGCCTCTAGAACTATGAGAGAATAAATTTCTGTTTTTTAAAATTACCTAGTTTATGGTATTCTGTCATAACAATGTGAAAGGAACTAAGACTACTTTGAAGAGACTATTAAATAAATGATTTATAATGCTTTTAAATGTACCGAAAACCTGTAAAGGTAGTGCCAAGAGTTCCTATCATACTCCATAGTCAACTTTACCTGTTTCTAGTATCTTTTTGAATGGTGCGTTAACTAAAGAACATTGACACATTGTCATTAATGTCAGATTTCTTTCATTTCTACCCAATATCTTTTTTCTATTCCAGGATCCATTCTAGCATACCACATTAGATTTGATTATCATATCCTTAAAACTCCATTTCCACTGTTACTTTTAATTTTCTCAATGTCTATTAAAGCAGAATTAAGTATTCAAACTTACAGAATTGGATTGCATTCTAACATATTTTTAAAAGTCACTTTAACATTTTAATAGTACCCATAAAATGTTAACATATATTTTAAATTAATTTCTTTTTATTTGGTTTTAAATATTCTTCAGAAAATATTTATATATCAACTACTCAAACTGTTGAAAAGCAAACACCCAGAACACAATTCACACATGAACTTTCCCAGCAAAGCCTTGCCTACCAAGTATTCTGTAGTATACCATCTACTAGCAAAATAAGATTTTGTTAAAATTTTATTTAAATAATTATATATAACATTAAGTAATTAAATATAGTTTGAGTTACATCATGCCATTGCAATATTTGAAAGCATGAAATAACAAAAAAATTCCCACAGCCCAGAAGGAGTAACTTTGAACATTTCATCATAGCTCTTCTTGTGCTATTATCTAGGTGTATTTTCCTCAAAAACTGATTGCATATGAAGCTTTTTATCCTTATTTTTTCTACTTAAATATAGTCACAAAGTACAATTCTTTGTGAAAAAAATATTCTATTTCTATATTAATCTTTATTTTCAAGTTAATTTCTGTATAAGTAATGATTTAAATTATTTTCGTTTTGTATCTTTACATACAATTTCTGAAGAAATATATTTATAATAAATCTTCATCTCATTCTCACATTATTTGGGAACCAGGCACTTCTTTTTAATTTTTTTTTTTTTTTTTAGTTTTTACTATAGTTTTGAATATTATTTTAAATAAGTATTTCACTAAGGGTTGGGATTATTATCAGGCTTTTGATTAGCATTGACAAGTTCCAAAAAAGTTTTATTGAAAAGCACTATTTAAGAGTTTTCTCGGAACATACTCAAATACTGAGCATTTTCCCTAAAGAAATAAAAATTTTAGAAAAACTCAATAAAGAACAACTTTTTTTTTAATGCTTGAAATGAACATTCAAAATTAATATTGAGGGCCAGTCCAAGACCTGGTTATTATGTGAGAATCTACATGGCTGACTATACAGTACAAATCCCAACCCTGGTGGTGTGTACATACAACCCAAAATCTCTAAAGGAGGAAGAGTTGGAGGATAAGGGATTGGTGGCATGACCATTCTCCACGGGGGTGGTACATACTTGCTTTCTCTCTCTGTCTCTCTTTCTATGTCTGTCTTGCAAGTGCATGTAACCCCTAGCAAATTAAAAGAAAGAAAAGAAACATTGAAATTTTTCAAATATTTCTAACCTTTAGAGGCCCTCTTTTTGAAACTACCATTTTATGGTCTTTACCCACTTTTCTATTGCAATGTTGAGGGTTTATCTTACCAACTTAAATTAGTTCCAAATAAATTAAAGTTATTCAAATATTTATCTTAAATATTTTGTGCTTCTATCCAAGTTAATTCAGTTGTTTGAGCACACAAAAACATTAAACACTTATGTAATCAAAATGTTAGTATTTTCATCTGTAATGTGTTCTGTGGCTTGTAAAGTTAAAATGCACTTAGTATACACTTATCAATAAATATGGCGTTTTTATATTTTTTCCCTCTCTGTTGTAAGAGTAGCTCTTCCATGGGCCCTGAGTTTTCTGTAGTTATTGCCAGATATACAAAGAATAGAAGGCTTTGACCGCTTTTTCCCAGGCCTTTTTCAGAGTTGTAGCTGCAGCCAGCAATGTGGAGAGAGAAGATAACCTGTTTACCCAAATATCCAGCTTGTCTACTGCGTACTATAAGAGTAGTAAATGTCCTGCGCGTACATCCCCACATAGCAATGAGAACCTACTGAAAGCACAGTATCTGCCTAGGCCACTCCACATCACTCCAGTGATTCTTGGATAGGTAGGAAGGATAAAAGAAATTAATGAAATTAAGAGTCTTATAATACTTCAGTTAAAATTGTTTTTGCCCAAGAGGTGTGTGACGTGGAAAACAGAGCTCTCTCTCTGTGAATGAACCTGAGAAGTCAGAGATAGGATTGAAACAAGCCACCTAAATGGTGCGCTCTTCACTCTGGAGGAGGAAGGATATTGCCAGGGCAACAGGGAAGAAAGGGGGCCCTATAGCTAAAATGAAGTGTCAGAAAGGAGGGTATGGAACTTTAATGTACTGAAAATACTGAAAGGTTGTTGATCTCAAGAGATGAAGGGGACCTATACTTCCTTAAAACTGAAAGTAAATGCATCTAGACTACTTGATACCAGCCTCTCTTCCCTTTCCACGTGCTTTTCCCCTTTCACTCAGGTTCATCCTGACCTCTTCTGCTTCAGAAAAAAAGTTTAATGGCTTGGGAAACTTTGGGGAGGAGAAGGGCTCCAATTTTTATACAGTAGGCCTCACTTATTTGTGGGCAATGGTTCCCTGTCCCCTCATGGATGCCTGAAACTGCAGTTAGTACTGAATCCTCATATATTGTGTTTTTCCTATACAACTGCATATGATACAGTTTAGCTTACAAATTAGGCACAGTGAGAGAATAACAGCAGTTAACTAACAAAGCAGATCAATTACTAGGATATACCATTTTAAAAAAAGTATATTAATGTGCTTTCTCTGTCAGAATATCCTATTGTGCTATATTTGCCTATTGGCAGTAAACGGTCAACTTGGAATAACGAAAACTCTGGAAAACAAAACTATGGATGGGGGTATGGGGTACTGTATCTTTGTTTAATATATGCCCCCAAATCACTCTTCTACCTGGGTTCATTAGAGAGGGGCTGCTAAGCACAGAAGTGCCCAAAGTGTCCTGACTGTGAAAAGGAGGGAGGGAGGGAAGAGGAAGGATGGCAGAAAATGGTCTCTGGGCTCCAGTCTAGAGAAACTAATGGGAGGAGAAAATTCCAGAGTCTGGAGGTACACATGGGAGGAAGAGATGCCCACCATGGAGCTAGGGCCCAAGGAGAAATATATCTTCAACACTGACCCCTCCCTGCAGACCAGCCTCCTCCATCCCTGCACTTTGGGTTTTTCATTCAGAGAAGTATGTAATCTCCTAGTGTCCCTGGCTACAGCTGCTAACAAGTGTGTGTCAGTCCCTTTGTCTATGTACTAGAGGAGGAAAGGCACACTTGGATACAACTGATAGATTTTGGACAAATGTCAGTGGAAGAAAGAATTCAGACATCCTCACAGGTAAAAAATTGTTGGGCTAGTCAATGCATTGTTGTAGCTTCCACTGTTAGATGTGTAATTGCAACTAATGTACTATATGAATGTGTTTGTATTAGAGACTGCTCATAAAGTCTAGAAGTTTTTATTTTGTTTTGTTTGTTTTAATTTAGGAACTGTGCCATGTAGAAAGGTGAGCCCCGTCTCCTCCTGTGGGCAATCTAGCAAAAATAATATCGAATCCAGGAGGATAAAGGAAAAATAAATCACAACTTTAGTGAGGATTTAGATGGCAATGACTGACTGAACACTAAAAGAGGCAATTTTCCAGTACAAGGGTGCCACCTGCCTGAAATAAGTGAATTTTTCTGGAATATAAATGAATAAAAGTTTTGTACTAAAACTGAGAGAGCTGGCAAGTTGGAGGTTTTTAGTCGCCAGTCCTGACTATTAGGATGGGTCAAATCAGACTTCATGATAGGCAGTGTCAAGTTTTTTTTCATATCCTTTTTAGCTGCTCATATGTCTTCCTTAGAGAGTAGTCTGCTCAGCTCTTTTGCCCATCTTTTAGTTGAGTTGATTAATTTTTTTTTCAGGTTAGCTGCTTGAGTTCCATATATATTCTTGTTATCAGCCTCTTACCTGAGGCATAGTTTGCAAATATTTCTCCTATTTCTAGAGTTGCTGATTCACTCTAATTATTGTTTTTTTTTTTTTTTTTTTTTTTTTTTTTTACTGTGCAGACATTTTATAATCTGATATAATCCCACTTGTCTATTTTTGGGTGTATTGGCTCTGCTTTAGGGGATTTATTTAAGAAGTCTTTGCCTACTTTAATATTTTCAAGAGATTCTCCTGTGTTTTCCACCAGTACTTTTATAATTTGAGATCTTAGGTTTAGATTCTTGATCCATTTTGAGTTGATTTCTGTTACTAGTGAGAGATAGGGGTCTTTCTGCAGGTGGATACCCAGTTTTTCTAGGACCCTTTGCTAAAGAGATTTTGTTATCGCAACTAGATTGTCTTGATTTTTGATTTTGTCAAAAATCGGTTGGATATATATTTAGGGTTTATTTCTGGAGTCTCTATTCTGTTCCATTGATCTACATGCCTGTTTTTTGTGCCAGTACCATGCTTTTTTTGATTATCACAGCTTTGTAATATGTCATAAGGGATATGCAAATCAAAATCACAAGGAGATATCATCTAACCCTAGTCAGGATTGCTAAGGTTAAAAGAATGATAAGTGCTGGCAAGACTGTGGTGAAAAGAGAATTCTCCTACATTGTTGGTGGGAATACAAATTAGTACAGTCACTGTGGAGAACAATATGGAGATTCCTCAAAGACCTATAAATAGATCATACAAATATGATCCAGCAATTCTACTCTTGGGGATCTACCCAAAGGATATGAATACACTCAGTCAGAAAAACACTTGCTAATCCGTGTTAATTGTGGCCTTATTTACAATTGCTAAGACATTGAACCAACCCAAATGTCCATGACCAGATGAATGGTTAAAAATGTGTGGCACATATACACTATGGAATACTGCTCAGTCTTAAAAAAAAAAAGAGAGAGACCCTGGCATTTGATAGAAAGTGGATGAATATGGAGGATTTACTGATAAGCGAGGCAAGCCAGACTATGAAAAAGAGGCTTTGTTTGTTACTACTCACCTTACAATGAACATCTGCACTCTAGGGCAGAAATAGAAAGCTTGGAAGGTATAAAAGTATGAAGAGCTACTGTGGATACTAGAGACAATATGAAAAGAGAGTGGGTACTGAGAGAGGGTGAGAGGAAGGGAATGAAGAAGAAAAAGAAAGGAGCAAATCATTTAAGGGACACAAAAATGGAAAATTATCTGTTGATAATAAAGAGTATGGCAATATCTTTGTATTCGTGCTGGGAAAGTTCATTTTGTATAATAATATACAGTGATTGAATATAAAATAAAAATAATAAAATTAGACTTCATGACTAACAAGCAAAGGGCTCAGCGAACCTTGCTAATCAAATTAAAGTGTTACAGCTGGCTTGGCTCCATTATCCTCTTGGTTTCACATGGCGTTGTCTTTCAGGGGAAACTTATTTCTCATTCTGATGCCTAAAACAAAGCTTCAGCCTCAATTTTTTTAAATTAGTTAATTAATCAATTAATTGTGATTTTCAAGCCACCAGGTCTAGGACTTGAATCTCAGTTAGCCATGTGGGAATTCAGTGCCTCAGCCATCAGGCCATTTGCTGACCCTCAATTGAGTTCTTGACTCACAGAAATTCTTTGAAGCCCTGAACCTGACTTTTTGATGATTTAGTTAAGTTAAAAAATGATGGAGTCCATTGGGCAGCATCAGCCTTGCTCCAGGGATAACTCTAGAAGATCAACTACAGAAAGTGCCTTTCAGCACAATGGCCTGAATTGGGAACTTCCAATCTTGCGTTTGATAATTTCCTTAAGAGATCAAATATGTTAGATTTTGACTGAGTTTTGAACTGTTGCCAATACCCATCTGCCTTACCACTCGAACATTACAGATGGCAAACTTGTAAACTGTGGCAATAAACTGTAACAGATTTTCAGACAGTTTGAGTCATTTATGAAAATATCCCTGGTAATAGCCTGTCAGTGCCCTATCATGTGGCCCCTCTCACTGCCAGATCGAGTGAATCCTGATCAAGTCTGCACACTAACCCAGATAATTGCCCCTGCTAAGTAGATCCAGAATTGCACTGAACAAAGCAATTCATTCAACTTTAGAGTCTGGGCACAAATTGAAGATTTTATGTTTCCTATATAAGGGCTAGTACTGCTTATTAGTCTTACAATTCCTGCTGAAAGTTGACCAGTTGATCTGGCAGTGAGAGTGGCCACATGACAGGGCATTGACCTGCCTGCTCCTGACAGATTGACTATATCTGACTTTTGACCCCTTTCAGGGTTATCAGTGATGCCTCATTTATGCTGTTGCCACATTATCACGTTTCCATGTAGTTTTTCTAGTCCAGTTGGCCAACTCCAGCCACACATTGTGGCCCGTGAAACTGTATGTGTCATGATTTTAGGTTTCTGGGCCATTTGCAGTAAGAAAATAGTGTGCTTTGTATAACAAAAGTAATTTAGCAATGGGTCAGTAGTTAAGAATGCCGTGGACATTCTACATTTTCTACCATTATAGGCATCCAGTATTAAGAACATGGGAACAGCCTGCTCAAAATGTCACTGAGTGTACTTCCTTCTTCACTCTCCTGGTCCACAAGCTAGTAAGGCTGGGAATGAGGTGCAGTAATATCTTGAAAGGAGTTACCTCCTCTTAGCCATTTCCCGAATAATGATGAGCATAAATGTTTGAGTTATATAAAATGATTTTACAAATTCAGAGTTCTTCCCTGAAGGTACTTGAGTTTGATGTTTTCTTCTTTTCCTTGGCAACTACTCCTTAGGATTTATATATCTCTGAGGTGCAGCTAGGTCAAAAAGGGATTTGGAGACTGAAATTCTAGTTGAGCCATTTAGATTATTGGAATGACAAGTTATAGATGAGGCATTTTGGTTGAGTAGCCTGATGACCACATCACCCTTCAGTGGACCATGCAGGCGAACGTTGGAAATACGATGTAAATTTACTAGAAATGCCCTTGTTCTGCAATGTGCCTGACCCTTTCAGATGAAGATCTGGATGTAAATAGGGAATGACTAGAGAAAAAGTAAAGTTCTAGTCATTGAAATGTAGCACTTCATTCTTCAAGCCCAACTATGTGCATGAAAACAGAAAACAAACAAACAAACAAAAACATAAGGACATGGCAGGTTTTCCTGACACTTTCAGTAGTAGCTACCAAATGTGGAACCTCATTATATAGACACAAAACATGCTGACCTGGGCAAACTTGCTTCAGTCTGAATGATACAAATCCATATGCTTTCCTCGAGGTCCAAACAGCCTTATATAAAACCATACATGTATGACAACCCAGAATGAAACTGCTCAGTGATTCTGCCCATTTTCTGACCCAATCCAATGTTATATGATACAAGTCAAGTTTAACAAGAAACCCTAAACTGGAATGACCTATGCCTATTTAGGTAATTTCCATGAAAGGAGTCTTCAAAAAAAAAAAAAAAATCACTTGATGTTAACAAAATTACTATTTCCTGGACCCAGCAGTTAGCGTAGTGGCTATGTCACTGGACTCCCATGTAGTTGACGGCAGTTCAAGTCCTGGACCCGGTGGCTTAAACTCATGCCAGGCACGTGTGCGTGCTTGCCCAAGATCCTTAGAGGAGAATGGAGGAGAAGGGATTGCAGCATGGCCATCCCCTCTGGAGGGTGATTTTTTGCTTTCTGTCTCTCTGTCTCTGTCTGTCTTTCTGGCGAGCACACGCGCCCTATAGCAAAAACCTCTTAAAAAAATAATAAACTCTCGGGACCAGCAGTGAGCGTAATGGCTATGTCACTGGACTCTCACGTAGTCGACCGCGGTTCGCATCCCGGACCCAGTGGCTTAAACCTCACGCAGGGCGCGTGTGCGTGCGTGCCCAAGATCCAAGATCCCGAGAGGAGACTGGAGGAGAAGGGATTGTGGCGTGGCCATCCCCCCTGGGGGGTGATTTCTTGCTTTCTGTCTCTCTGTCTCTCTGTCTGTCTGGCGAGCACACGTACCCTATAGCAAAAAACCTCTTTAAAAAAAAAAAAAAAAAAAAAAAAACACCTCTCCAAATAAATAAATAAATTAAATTAAATTACTGTTTCCTGAATCAGTCAGTCGTTTTGGTCTGGATCTTACATTCTCACATGACTGAGTATGCATTTAGCGTTTTGGACCTGGTGACTTAAAAAAATATATCAGGCATTTGGGCACACATGCCCAAAATCACAATGGAAGGGAGAGATGGAGGAGAAGGAATTGAAGCATGACCATACCCCATGGCAAGTGCTTTCAACACCCCCCCACCCCCAAGTCTCTTCAGTGAATACATGTGACATGTGTTCCCCACACCCCTCCAATAAAAGAAAATGACTATTTCTTGGTCCAGCTTCTGTTATGCATTCAGTGGCATATTGGAAGCCGCATGCTAACTGCAGTTTGAGTCCCTACTGGATCAATTTGAAAACACACCAGGCATGTGTGTTTATGCCTGCATCCTGGCAGGCTGGAGACCGGAGGAAGAGCATCATGGTGTGACCAAGCTTTGTGGAGGGTGTTCTTTCTTTCTCAGATGTTAACATGCTCTATAATGAATTAAAAAAAACAAAGATTTCTTTTTCATAAAATCTTCATATGTTTTTAGAGTGTTTGCAGATGCTGAATGCCACTATATAGCTAGGAAGTAGTCCACTAATAGATGTAATGTTGAATGTTTAGGTTGTTACTATTATTTTTTTGTTGTTGTCAATGGTGTATCCATGAGTTGCTTTTGCATATCACTGCTTAATGACTATCTATATTCTTAGTCAAAGGACAAAAGATCTCGTTTGAGAAACTTGCAATTTAAGGAGGGATGAAATTCATAGTTTAGGTCACATTATTATTTAATGAAACATAATTTTGACTTTCTTACAATATTTTATGCATAAAAAGTGCTTTGTAAGAGGTCTAGAGAAAGAAAATAATGAAAATTCAATTTAATAGAACTTTCCTTAAGAGTGACATATGTAAAGATTCACAAGAATAAAGTGAAAGTGTTGCACAGTAAGAATTGGAGAATATGTTGTCAAAAATTTGTGATCAGGCCTAGCTGTGATGCCACAGGCAGTAAGGTGCTACCACATGGCAATGGAGACCCTGTGAGAAGGCTCTGGGTTTGAGTCTGTGTCTGCACCCCTGGTGTGCCCACGGATGCATCTGTGATCGTGGCCGTTTGTCAGGCTTGGGGAAGGATTGCGAGCTGGAAGACCTGCTGCAATGCCTGTGTCTTTCTTTCCATTTCTCTCTCATGAAAAAAGTAAATAAATACCTTTAAATATATATTTGAGGCTTCTTTTTTCTCTCTTTTTCTTTTATACTTTTTAATATTTTCCAGAGTCTCCTTAATTAACATGAGTTACTTTCAAAAGGTTTTATTAGAGTGCATTCTTGTTTTTTAAATTTCAAGCAATATAGAAAAGTTAAGAAGAAATATCTAAAACCTATGCTATACAGACAATATCATTTAGAAGGGAGGAAGAGATGGAAAGAAAGATGGGGCAGGTGTAACAAGGAGGAGAGAAAAGAACTGAGCATAGCTTGAAGCAATTTGTCTAAATCCGCAATGCAAAAAGCTGCAGTTGTGGGGTGTTTGTGCTTCAATAGTTGACACCTTGAATTTTGCATTGAAGTTTCTTTTCACACCACTAGATGGCACGTGTTAGCTATAAATCTCGCTTGAACTTTTTAAGAAGTAATCATTCCAAGTTTTATACATATATCAGATCAATGCTTTATAGCTGGTAAATGTATAAAGACATGATTTTAATTAAAAAATGATATTAATGAAATTATTTGTAAAATAAGTAAATAAATATTTAGATCAGAGAAAGAAAGAAAAACCATAAGATCATTTAGAACAGTGACTATGTTTATAATGCTCATTCTGGTACATCCAGAGCCTTCCCAGCACTGTGCCCGCCCCAGAGCAAGTGCACAATTAATATGTACTGATGAGTAAACAAGAAAAAAAGGTACTTTTACTTGTTTCTTCAAATCATCTGTTATATTTTTTCCCATCTTATCTTTCCTTCTTCACAATGTTATGCTATTACTTCTATTATTAACATAATTTTTCATAATTTCTCAATTATATTTGAGTACAATTATTTAATAGTTAAGATAACATCACATAATCCTGTAATATGCTAACATAAAAAGAGATTTTATCTGCACATAGGTCATTTAACATCTTTAAATATATTTATATGCTTTTTATATCATTTTCTTGACTAACTGCTCTGGCTAGGACTTACAGTAGTTCTTTGAATAAAAGTAATGAGAATGGGCATCCTTGTCTTATTTCTAATATAAGAGAGAAAACTTTTGATTTCAGTATTTCAGTTTGAGTTTATTAAGTATGATGTTATTAATAGATATGGGCTTATCATTTATGGCTTTTTTTTTCGTCTTGAGGTAAATTGCTTCTTTATCTAGTTTGTTAAAAGCTATAATCATTAAAACGTGTTGAATTTTATCAAATATTTTTTTCTACATATAGATTACAAATTTAACTTCTGCCTTGGTGTATTCCACCCAAGTCAGAACCTTGATTGGAAGGAAGTGAAATGTGGAATCAAGATATTTGGAATGATACAGGCAATAAACTTGAAACTGAGTCTCCCAAACTCATTGGACCTATAGAAATAACTCTTTCCTCTCTGTTGTAGACTAGTGCTCCCATTGGTTTGAAAACAACATCTTGCAATTTAATTTGCAGGTTATTCAAGATCAATATTCACCTCCTCTTCTGGTTACCAGACAAATAATGACGGTTGAGTTATAGCATAACTCATTAGGTAAGAGCTGATCCTGCCATGAATGGATAAAGACTTTGTACCATAGAAACTATAGTACCTAGAAGCTATGAGAGAATGTTTGGGTCTAAATCTTGCAGTTGCTGAGGTCTATGGATCTAAGTTCTGGAACATGAAATTAATAAGAATTCACCAGGATGGCAGTAGTGATGAATACCCTGGCGTCACCATGGCCTTGTATTCAGGACTCATGGAGACCAGATAAAACCAATAGAGTCCCAGTCCAAGTCCAGGTCACTTGCTGTTAGCCTAGTAAGCTCATGTTCCATCTGGTGCACATTCTCATGGTGCCCAGGTGTATAGTCACATATAATCAGAACAGACATAACTGGTTGTTGGCAGAAACACAGTGTTAGTTCTTCTGCCTGTGGCAAGGTCCCAAAGAATGTCGTTAAAATGGCCTCAGGACTAACAAATGGCATAACAGTTACATCGCTGGACTGCCACATAGTCGACTGTGGTTGGAGTCCCAGACCCAGTGGCTTAAATCTCATGCTGCCAGGTGCACGTGCATATATGTCCAAAAACCTAAGAGGAAATAATAATAATTTAAAAAAAAAAACCTGAGAAGAGAATGGAGGAGGGATTGCAGTGTGGCCATCCCCCAGGGGGTGATTTCTCACTTTTTGTATCTCTGTCCCTCTTTGTCTCTCTGGCAAGCACACACACGCTATAGAAAAAAAAAAAAATAATCACTCTCTCAAAAATAAAAACAAAACCTCCCTAACCCCACTCCTTGAAAAGACAATAAATCAAGAACAATATCATAATCTAGGTGTAGATGTGGCATCACAAGGATTAGTACTATACTTAAATATATAAACGATGGTGATGAGTGCCATCCAAGTCCCTTTTAAATTGCTAAGTCTTTTCTTTACAAAAATTAGATGACAGAACAAGCAGAAGGCATAATGGCTATGTCGCTGGACTCCCATGTAGTCAACCGCTGTTCGAGTCCCAGACCCGGTGGCTTAAACTCAGGCCAGGTGCATGTGCATGCCTGCCCAAGATCCGGAGAGGAGAATGGAGGAGAAGGGATTGCGGCATGCCCATTCCCCCTTGGGGGTAGGGGGGTGATTTCTCGCTTTCTGTCTCTCTGTCTCTCTCTGTCTTTCTGGTGAGCGCATGCACCCTATAGCAAAAACCTCTCAAAAAAAAAAAAAAAATTAGATGGCTCCTAGTGAAGGAGAGGAATCTACCTCCTCAAAGCCAACCAAGGAACTCCAATATAAGCTGATGGGATAGATATAGTAACTAATAGATCAGAACAGCATGCCTTCGGGAAAGACTACAGGGCATTGATTGGGTAAGTACATTATCTTTTATCAACACGAGAAACAAGGTTACTTTTTTTTTTTTAGAGGTTTTTGCTATAGGGCACATGTGCTTGCCAGACAGAGAGAGATAGACAGAAAAGTGAGAAATCACCCCCCAGGGGGATGGCCATGCTGCAATCCCTTCTCTTCCATTCTCCTCTCGGGATCTTGGACATGCACACACACACGCCCGGGGTGAGTTTTAAGCCACCGGGTCTGGGATGTGAACCACGGTCAACTACGTGGGAGTCCAGCGACATAGCCATTACGCTAACTGCTGGTCCCGAGAAACAAGGTTACAATCAAACAATAGAAAATAGATATATTTATGGTCTCGCTTGGGTTTTAGTAAATTCTCTCACTTTCTACCATGATATAATCCAAAGGTGCCATGACTGTCTGGACATAAAATCATAACATTGTTTTTGGTCTATCATTTTAATTATACAGATGAGCAAGTGGTAAGAGAATTAATGACCTTGATAAGATGCATACACATCAGAGGGTGGGAAATGAATCCTACAAAGATTCAGAATGTTGTAGGTAATTTTAGTAGGTAATTTTTGTTGTTTTTAGTTTCCTTGGTTTGGGATACCAGGGCATTTCCTCTGAAAGAAAATTGTTCTACTTTATAACTTCCTAGTTTCTAAGATGGAAACAAAGTGTCTGGTACACTGATCTATTTACTAGTGACATTGAAAGTTAACAAATCTGAATAGAGCTCAGAACAAGAAAGGGCTCTCTAGCAGGTCTAGGCTGTAGGACATCCCTGCGTCTTGGGCCATGTGACCCAATTTGACTATAATGCTAGGGCATTTAGAATGTGTGGTGAGAAAGGCATCATGAGGAGTTTCTGGAAAACTTCCAGAAAGAATGACTATGTAAACCCATGAGGTTTAATAATAAGTCCATAACAGCTGTAGCAGAGAGCCCTACACCAAAACCAAAAACCCCTGGTGTGCTAGAAATAAAGTATCTGATGATAGAGGTGACCATGTGGCCATAACTGCCCACGGTGAGCTGTGTCCTGTGAGTCCAACCAAGTCAAAAGCTGGGTGGAGCCAATTCAGGATAAAATGGGGACATCTGAGATCAGGCATGCACAGGGTCTGAGGGCACAAATCAGCTGTATGCACTGGTGGCCCAGATCTCCGTGTCTTATGGTGCTAATATCTCTGCCACCGCCCACACCTAATGATACATGGGGGCCTCAGCTATGGGAGAAGGAAGAGGTGAGTCTGATTAATGGAAGAGCTGGCTCTGTGCATGCAGACAAGCAGAAGATGGGCTCTTTTACTGCAGCTGGTCGTAAACCTCAGCTGCTGTTTAATATTTCCTTTGCTTACTGTCTATTTAGATGACTTTTCCTCTAGGCTGGAAACGCTGATGAGTCCTCTGTTGCAACTGTATCCCAGTTTTATTTCTATTCAGGCTGCTCTCACTCCCTAGGTGTTCTACAAAGCATCCTTCAGAAAACCTGCAAATAAATTTCTGCTCCAGAAGTATATTTGTAAGGAATGTGATCTAAGATACTAATATGTCCTAGGACGTACACTTAGAAAAAATCCTGAGCAAGGGCAGATTTCCTTTTTTCCCCCTCAGTATGGCTACTCTCATAAAATCACATTAATTTTGCAATAGAACTCTAAAGCTTTCAGGCTTGTTAGGATACCAGAATGGATAAAGCACATGGAATAGTCTGAAATTTGATCAAATGTATTCATTATTGAAATGGTATGAAATTGTTCACAACTATTCAGATATTTGATCCCTTTGATCTCTTTTGAAAAAGAGAATAAGATTTGGTTTCTGGGTAGTACAATGAAGAATATAGGGGCCAGACAGTGGCACCACATTTACGCAACTGGACCCCCTTGAGACGGTCTCTAATACACATCTTGGAGCCTCTCTTTATATGTACAGGCTGGTTGAGGCCGTGCATGGGTCTGCGTGGAGACCTTATTAAGAGTGCTTGTCTCTCTCTGTTTCTCTGCCTCTCATGGAAGACAGAAGACATAAATAAACACACTTAAAAAGGAATTCAGTCTTATTTCATGATACAGTTTTATTTTATACAATTTTATATCAGTGATTTATATTTCGATGCCTTAATTTAATATTAGTTATCGAAATACAACCACAATCTGAATACAGTCAGAATCCCCAGTTTATTTTCTGTTGTGATTAGTCTATCACTAAATTTTTTAACTGAAAGCAAATGCATCTGTATAGCATATAAGCTTTAGCATAATCACAGTAGTGAAATTCAGACCTTTCAAAATATATGACAGGTTACACAAAAGTGTCCAACTATCTTGAAAAAATTGATTTTATTTTATTGTGAAAAGCTGTATTTTAAAAAGACCTTTTCAAATAAAGCAAGTGACATAAAGATATGGTGACCTTTATGCTGGTTAAAGTCAAATGTCTTCCATTGGGATCACTTTCCTTTCTTAATTGTTCAACATCTTGACTTCCCCTGTCTGACTGTTGAATAGATATTGCATTCCTGTCACTGAAGAACAAGGAAAAAAAAAAAAAGTACTTTGTCAAAATATTATAAAAACTTGAATGTTGCTTAAATATTAGAGGTATAAATATGACCAATAAAAGATAATAGAAATTAAAGTATTTTATAATGTTAACATTTGGGAAGATAGCTTTGATAATTAATTGCTGGTTTAGCAGCTATATATATTTCAAAAATTCTGCATAATTATGATAAAAGCCATAATTAATCTCATCATACCAGGTTTACCAATAATCAAATTATTTTTAATGTTTAATAATCATTATTTAAAAATTAATTTGAATATTGGTAAAAGCATGGTAACTTTTGATCAAGAAGAAATTTAATTTTATAAAGTATCATTTCAAATACAAAGCATACCAAAATATATTTTAATAACAACTATAGGTAAAAAGGATGAAAAACAATAATTTGACCTTGATAATAATGACCTCTTTGATATGGCACAGGGCCCATAGCACTAGGTCTGTAGAGCACTAAATAGCCCCCCACACTGAGGATGCATGTGGCAGAGGATGCATAAGAGGATCCAATGACAAAAAAAAGTTTATTAGTAGTTTCATTCTTTCTTATTTTAAAAAATAATATTTTGTCTAAGTTTTGATGTACTATACTTAATAAAATAGTATAGTACTTTATTCACAAACACTTATATGCATTGTATTAAAAAGACAAAGATTTACTGGGATTGTTGTTGAAATTGTGTTTATTTTCTGATAGACCAATAGAGTAGGAAGGATTTGGAGAGCAATGATATAGCAAAGAAAATGCCACACTTGCATATTATTTAGCCTTGCAATGAAAGGTTTTATATAATAATAGTGTAATGTAAATTATAATTTATTACCTTAAAGAATCAAATTATGGTTGCCTCTGGAGTTGCAGTTCATTATAAGCCTTTCTCTATTTTTTTAGTTTAACATGTTTATATATTACTAAGGCACTTCAGAGAAAATTATATTAGCCTACAAAATTGAATTTAAGGTTAGATTTTTGTGCTTTGGTAGATGACACTGGGTGTTATATTAATCATGTGGTTTTGTAATCAAGATACTAGACAGTAAGTCAGACTGGCATTTCCCCTGTGCTCTTATCATTATAATATTCCAAAAATTTTCTTTAAAAAGTACTTAAAATTTCTTAAAATGCTTTTAAGTATTTTAAGTTTCTACTCCCAAAGATACTTACTCAAGTGAAATGAGACCCATGAAATTATTAGTTCATAGGTAATTTTTTATGATTAGGCAACCTTGGAAAACATTGTTTCTGAGTGTATTTAATGCATTTTTTAATTGAGACATAAAATAGACATTTTGACAAATACTCTCTGGCATACATAATGTTGTCTAGATTTGTTTGATAGCATATGGATTTTAAAACTAATGTGACATTTTTAAATTATACACATTATAGCCAAAGTATACCATGAATAATATGTAAGTAATAGATATGCTTTATGTGTTTTGGTTTGTTTTATGTTTTATTCCAAACTCTGTCAACCCTATGCTTCACACCTACAGTAGTTCTGTGTTAGCTTCACTTTGGCTACTTTCTCACCCAAGGAACAAAAAACCCACATGACCTACTGTAATTTGGTTCTTTTACTCTCATACTGATCTATTATATTAGCTCCTGCTTCACTTCTTTTACCTACACCTTTTAGACTTCTCTTCCCTTGAACTTTATAAAGAAGCCTACAGGAATCAGCAGTTAGTGTAATGGCTATGTCGCTGGACTCCCATGTAGTCGACCGCGGTTTGAGTCCCAGACCCGGTGTGACTTAAACTCACACCAGGCGCATGTGTGTGCATGTCCAAGAGCCTGAGAGGAGAATGGAGGAGAAGGGATTGCAGTGTGGTCATCCCCCCTGAGGAGTGACTTCTTGCTTTCTATCTCTCTGTCTCTCTCTGTGTTTCTGGCGAGTGCATGCGCCCTATAGCAAAAACCTCTCCAAAAAAAAAAAAAAAAAAAAGGAGCCTACCTATTCCAATCTGACCTATCATGAGCATTTGAACAAGCTTAGTACATGCTCATACAATTTTGTCCATAAACATGGTGTGTCATTATAGAGCAGCTGTGGAAGCAACGTTTGAAATTATTTAAGAGAATGTAGGACAGAAACCATGAGACCAATTACAAGCCTATTGCCTTGGTGAGCAAATGTGATTAATTAAGGCCATTCAGGTAGTAATAGAAATTAATGGGAGATCACAGAAGGCATTTGAATCTACTTAGGATGTAGTTTCTAAATTTTCAGAATATAGGTTTCTAGAAAATCTATCTCAGGAATTCATGAGTCATCATTATTAAGAAAAATTAAATAATGGATTTTTAAATAGAAGAACTTATTGGATCTTTAAGCAAAAATAAGCAGTTATAATCCCCTTAATTGTGTGTCTGTCCCATAAGCAAAATTGGACAATACATTAATTAATCACACCATAATGTTTCTCTAAGGGTTATGAGACCCTTTCTATACTTTAAAATACTATATAGACATAGGAACATTGAAAGTGTATTCCTCTTACCAGGATCAATTGCACGTCCATCATAAGCTATTGCTGGCTGAAAAAAATAATTTATAATTATTACTCTATTCTGAATTTATATATTTATATATCAGTGCTGACAATATCAATGACCTTATAATTCCTAATAGCATTACTACTTTGGCATTCATGGACCTACTATACAGGAGTCATTTGTCACACAAGAAATTTAACAAGTGATTAAAATGATTGTCCTGTTTACTCTTATTACTCGTGTATTAGGTAAATATACCATATTGAAAGCTTCCTTATGGTTTCATAGCAATTTACTTGTTGATATTAAAGCTTTAGCTAAGCCATATCGAAAACATTGGTCACTAATACATTATGTCACCAGGGCAGCTAGAAACTATGTGTGCTGTCACCATTTTATTAGCTTATAAAAATAGCTTTAATGGTATTACAATTAGGCCTTATCTCCTCTAAAACGTAAGCCATGGACATAGACAAGGGCCATTGGAATTGGAATTGGAATATTGGACAATAATCCCCCTTTGGAGAGAGTTTAATAGATATTCAAAGGCCAGAGATTGTATGTGGCTAGTCTAGATAATTCTTTGAAAAGATATTGCTATGAAAATTTCAGAAATCATGTGGGTTTTGAGCAAAGAAATGGAGTAGAGTAGCTGCTTTGAAAGTAGAATATTTTAAGTCATGTCTGGCAATGTGAATATTCTACCAGAGAGAGAGTACAATTTTTCATGACATGATCACAAAAATTGGTACCCAAAGCATAACTAGACATGTGGCTTTAGATAAGAGCAGGGATAAGAGTTGGAAAGAAGTTAAATTCTCTAGTTCTGGAAGAGGCAGGTTTTTGAAGTTGGTTTGATGAGTCTGGGAAAATTTAAAAACCTAATTATATCTGTTTTGTGTATGATATGTGAAGAGATATCAGTTCAGAGTGAGGTGAAATTTAAGTGTTGTGATTTGAGAAAAGCAGAAAAGTTGTGCATCTGTCATTGCTGAAAGTGGTACACTGTACTTATTAAAAACCTACAATTTATTCTAGATGGGAAACCACATTTAGTATGTTGTGATGATGCTCAGGGAATTAATGTTAAGTAATTAATAAGAAGTTTCAGGAGAAAAAAAAACAGTAAAACTGTTCGTATCGAAATTTAAAAAAAAAATGCATATTTGATGATTGCAGTAAGCCATATAGCCCCAGCTAGGTACTACTTTATAGTGTGTTCATTCTACTCACTGAGGTTTATGCCTAAAGTCAGACTTGGGTTCATGTATAGGTATATATCAGCTGTGCTAGCTATTGGAAATATTTAGACTAATTAAGTTCATTAGCAAATCAATTAAATGGGGGGGGGGGAAGGCATAGAAAGCAACCATGGATATCAGAGACAATGTGGGAGGAGGGTGGGACATGGCAGAGGGTGAGGGATAGGGAATCAAGGATGGCAAAACAAAAAAACAGAGTATACAAGACATAAGAAATGGAAAATTTCTTGCTGATAACATGCATGTTGATGTGCTTGATTGAGCCAATATACAGTGTATTTTGGATGGAAAATTCATTTGTATGCTGTAATGATGTACAGTGAATTAATGTAAAAAATAAATAAACTTAAAAAAAAAAAAAAAAACCCTACAATTGGTTGTGGCTCTCTTAAGCTACCATCTAAAAACCTGGTCACAAATCAGAAAACTGTCTAGAATGCATAAATTTGTTGTTTTTAATAGGAACATGCAGCTGCTTGTGTGTAGTCATAGGATAGATGATAGTTTTCTTTAATCAGGATTGAGAATTTTTTTCTTTTTCCTGAGTATAAAGGAGACTGTTGGGACAAAGGAGTTAACTGTGAATGGAGCAAGAATGTGAGACAGTGGAATCCAAGCCAGATAAGAGAAGACCAGACACATAAAGAAGTAATGGATAAAGAATAAGTAGTAGGGTAATCAGCATGAAATATTTAAGATAAATAAATATCTAAAAGTTTCATATTAAGTTGGGTAATGACTGGGGAGTGAGATATTTACCATTTAGATTTTTATAAGTGTTACAATTACTTATGATAACCAAGTCTTGAAGTTTTCTATGGGAGTAGGTGTCTGGAATAGGGAGAAGGACCAAAGAGTAGGAACAAAGGAGTTCAGAGAATTGATCAATCAGACTTTTTTTTAGATTTTTTTCCATAGGTTGCATGCACTTGCGAGAGAGAGACAGAGGGAAAGTGAGAAATCACCTTCCAGAGGGTATGGCTATGCCATAATCCCTTCTCCATTCTCTTCTCAGAATTTTGGGGCACACACACAAACACACCCAGTATGATTTTCAAGCTGCTGCATCCGAAACTCAAATTATGGTTAGCCATATGGGAGTCCAGTGCCTTAACCATGCCACCCATATGCCCTGGTTGGTTATCTTTTTAAAGGTCCTACAAACCAAGAGTAGAGTTAGTATGAATTTGGAGGTAAAAACAACAATGGTTAATGCCTGCTAGAATGTGGTGACATATACCCTTAAAGACAGTAATTTGAGAAGAAGGAAAGTGATATGTGCTGGACGAGGAAGAAATGGAGAATAAGGAAGTCACTATTTCAACTATAGGCTTGGAGATGTTGGAATATGTGTGCAAACATAACCTCCACAGAAGTGTTCTTCAAGGTATAATTAAAAATTTCCATGAGTGCAAGAAAGTAAAAAAAATAGTATGATGGGAAACACATATACTCATGTTTTGACACAGTGTAAGAAATGCAGTGATAACGTATGTGTAGGTTTTTATAAATATATCCAATTGAACTAGGTTAGAATATGGGAGTCCAGTTCCAAAGTGTGAGAAGGCCAAAGAAGAAAGTTGATCTTGGCGGAAGGAAACCTAGTAAGAAGTCTTGGCATTTGTACACCATGCTCAATGCCGACTATGCAACAGTTTTCTTACTGTTCCCCATCTAGTCTCCCAAATAATTCTCATACATAATTAGCAGAGTGACCCATATGGTTAAATGTTGCATAAATACCTGTTGAATGAAATACTGATTAAACTAATTTTGGCACTAATTACTTAGATATTGATTGGATCATTTTTTACCTATCAAAAGATATTGAACCAAATAAAGTTAATGACTTAATTAATTCTGTAATTCAGCAATAAATATTATTTGAGGTTAATGTTTTAACTGCAGTTTGAAAGAAAAATGTGTCCTAAGTGAATATCTCATTGAATAAACCCCTATGATACTAATTATTTGGCAAGTAATAGATAGTGTTAAGTTTGTATAAGGATAAAAGGACAGTTTCAGCTTTTCAGTGTCTGGATACTATAAAAAATGAACAGTAACTAATGTAGTATCCATGACATGTTTTTTTCTCTTTGTCCTTACCTGATGATTTCCAGGTAGCAGGTTTGACTTTGTATTTGGTTTGACATCATTATCCAATAGGTTGCCATGCCTATAGAAAACCATTTAGAAATATTGGAAATATTTTAATCTTTAATAAAAATTATTTTAGTACTTATATTCACAATATAAATAGTATACATAATAGTATACATAATAAATAGTATAAGAGTTTATCCTTATAAATAAGTAAACAAACACTACATAATATTATTTTTCAGCAGCACTTAAAATGGCTCTTAATAACCTCTCGTATATAGTAAATAATAATCTTTAATGTCCTTGAGTTCAGATTAATAGAAATACTTGTTATTAATAATTTCAGATGGTATTTCTTCTTAGAGATGATTAATCTTGAAGGTACTCTAGGTAAAAAATTCATATATTTTTATCTCAGATTCTTGAAAAAAACTGTATTTGTTCTTATTCCTGTCACATGTATTACCCCTCATCATTAAATAAATAAACTCACTTGAAAATAGTAATAATGCCATATAGTTAGGGGCAGAATACCAGTGCTAGATCATAATACCTATTTGTAAATTGGATTTTGCTCTTTTGATGCATTCTTGAATGAAGATAAAGATACTTTTGAAAATCCTTTGATAAAGAATTTAAGGGTAAAATTGAACCTTTATAAATGTCATTTAACATCTATGTCTCTAAATTGGAAGTAAAAGGAAGCATTTAGGACCCATTTTGGGTTTTAAAATTTCTTTCATTGAAGCATCTTTTTTTCCAAAATCTGCTTTTACCTTGGTAACTTCCCTGGCTCCGTGTTGGTGAAACTTGGCTGGTTATGTTGATGTTTGTGACACTGAGGAAATAATCTCGAACAGGCAGGAATACTGTAGGTAAAGGAACCAAAGACAGAGGATGCTTTTAAAAAACAGTCTTTTTTTAATCAAAATTAGTAAAATGAATTTCTTTCTTTGTTCTTAATCAAATAGCATTAAGCTGGTAGTTATCAATTTCCACACACACACACACACACACACACACACATACAAACTTAATCTAAACAAAATGCCAATTAATAAGTATTTCTTTTGAATATGAAAGTGAAAATAATATCTTTACATTATTTTAATAAAATTTCCATAAGAAAAAATTAGCTTCTTAGATCTATAAAATATTTCAGATTAATTTGCCTTAAGGGAGAATCTTCAAAAATATTGTGGAAACCCCCGTATTATGAAAAACCCATGCATGGAATTCAAACATTTTCTTGCCCCAAAATGAACTCATATGTAATTCAATTTTTCCATGAACTCATTGAACTCCCCTGTTATTTCTATATTCAGGAAAAAAATAACTCCATATGGCAGATGAAATGGAAATATCTAGAAATTGCTAGCTTGTCAGATAGGTTGTTGCAACACTAAATTCTGTCATGCTCCTCTCGGCAATAGCACATCCATAAGACCTTTATCTTATGTTTTTGTCCCTTTTCCCCCCTTAATTGCTGGAGGGCATGTGCACTAGCCAAAAAGAGTGCGAGAAAGCAACTCACAATGGGGCATGATCACACTTCAATCCTTTCTCTACATCTCTGTCCCACTGAGATTTTGAATTCTCAACCACATGCACTTGGTGTGTTTTTGAGGCCACCAGGGCCAGATTCAAATAGCAACTGGATATGTCGGGTCCATCCCCTTTAACCATTAGACTAGCTCTTTTTCATAATATACTAGGTTTTAGAGCAAGAATTTATTATAGAAAAAAATGAAAAATTAGTGCAACAAAGTTTTAAACTGACTTATTACATTTTTATCACTATAATTTTGCACAATTTTAAAGATAACTAATGATTAAAGCTCTTGGTATCACCTTTACAAATCTAAATATTGTGCAAATACATGTCTCCTTCAAAACAAAGATTTAAATTTAAATTAATATACTGTCTCCATTTCAGATAATGATGGAGCATCTTATTTATCTTTAATATGCTTTTACTTCCGTGTTAATACTTTGGTTACCTTGGGTTTTATTACTGTGCCTTGTGGAATCTATACTCACCTTCCAGGACAAGAGACAACTTTATATTAGTAAATGAATACAGTAGATTGATAAACATTATCATGTTTTTACTTTTTATACCTCACAAAAGGAAAAAAAACTTAAGTAAAAGCTAAAAATATATTTTTGTGTCTTTCTGTGATGTATACTTTAATTCATTCTTCAAATGCCAGCTTCAGTGTCCTTCCTTTCTCTGCCCAATTCCTTTGAGAAAGAGTTAAGTATAGTCTAGAAATATATTTAAATATAAATTACCCTCTAAACACACTCTTCTAATCGATTGTAACCATTCATTCTTCCCTCTGCAAGACTGCTTTTCTGAAGGGCAGGTGCTACCTGTGTCTTTGTATTCTGAGCACCAGGCACAATACTTGCGCCACAAGAGCTCAGGATCTATTTCTTAAATTTCTTGAATTAATTCAGTCCTCCAGTCCTCCTATAGGTACTGTTGAAATTCATTTGTCATACATTTTTGGGACCTCTCTATATCTTTTGGTAAGGAAATGTAAGCAGAATTATTTATTTTATTTATATATATGGCAACTAAATTTACATTACTAAATGTAGACGCCCATTTCTTTTATTCTTTTCTCTCTTCCTCCCAACCTTTCTCTCTCTCTCTCTCTCTCTCTCTCTCTCTCTCTCTCTCTCTCTTTCCAAACAAATGGTTTGATTTATCACTCAGAGAAAGATCATTAGATTTTGAACCAGAAGATCGTGGTTTACATGCCATGTCTAAATCTAAAACAGTGATGCTGTTAATCTGCCCCCCAACTTGGCTGTGATTATCAGCAAGGATACCATCTATAAACACTAAAAGTAATAATTGCTAAATACATTTCCCCCAACCTGTCTCTCCCCTTTCATCCTGGTCTTTTAAAAGCACCTTGATTAACTTTAGGGGCAATGACAAATTCAGGTAGAAACAGTTATTAAAATCTTACTCTTTGAAGAAGCACCATGCCACAGTGTAGAGGCACATCACAAAAAGAACTCCTGTTAGAGTTAGGACTGATGGAATCCAATTATCCGGGCTCCAGTAATATGAAATCTTTATTAGGACTGAAGTAGTCATCTGAGAAATATAATAAATGTTTATTTAGTAATAACACCAGTGAAATTGACAAAAATACACAGAAGTATATATTGAGCTGAAATCTTGCACTTTTCACAGTGTTTCTTATTATATTAAGTTACAAGGTATAATAAACTATTACCAAAAACAAATCCAATATTTTTCTTTTGGAGTGAATTGTCTCTCTTCAAAATACTGCCTCTGCCAGAATCCTCTTTCCTGACTTGCCCTCTTGATGGAATATTTGCTCACTGTCAGGATTATCTTTCACCTTTGCTTTCGCAAAATGCCTGACTCTTGGGTAGAAATGACCATATTGGGGTCAGCAGGTGTTCTGGTGTTAGAGGTGCTGGACTCCCACATGGTTGACTGTGGTACAAGTCCCAGACCTGCTGACTTGCTTTCTCACTTATCCCCTCTGCCTCTGTCTTTCTCTCTTTCTAATGAGTGCATGTGCCCTACAGAAAATTAAAATAATAACAATAAATAAAATTAAATGAATAATTCTTTTAAAAAAATATCATGCCCACAGTACTTTTGCTCACATCTATACTGTAACATCTAGAATTCTTTCCCATATTTAGTTCCTTTAATTGTGATTCTTCTTACTGGACAATAAAATTCTCTTAAACACGAACCATTCCTTGGTCATCTTGTGAATTCCATGCAGTTCTTGGTACAGAGAAGACAGCTGGGAAAAGTGTTATTTCAAAAATAGATCAGTCTACAGTTACCTTTTCTGGCTTTATCATAAAAGCACTAGTCTTTTTCCCACTTAATTTTTCATTTCCATCTGAAGTGACCAAGAAGCTAAAATTTTAATTTAATGTAGAAAACTAAACATTACATTACCAGCAGATGGCAGCATAAGATAGGATAAGTTTTGTTAACACCTTGGCCTTAGATATGTTTCTTTCTCTCTTTCTTCTTCTCTTTCTTTCTTTCTTTCTTTCTTTCTTTCTTTCTTTTTCTTTCTTTCTTTCTTTCTTTCTTTCTTTCTCTCTTTCTTCTTTCTTTCTTTCTTTCTTTCTTTCTTTCTTTCTTTCTTTCTTTCTTTTCTTTCTCTCTCTCTCTCTCTCTCTCTCTTTCTATCTCTTTCTCTCTTTTTCCTTCTCTCTCTCTCTCTCTCTTTCTCTCTTTTTCCTCTCTCTCTCTCTCTCTCTCCCCCTCTCCCTCTTTCCTTCTTTTTCTTTTAAGAGGTTTTTACTGTAGTGTGTGCACTCACTGGAGAGAAAAATACATGAGTGAGAAATCACCCCCTGGGGAATAGCCATGACACAATCCCTTCTCCTCCATTCTCCTCCAAAGGTCTTGGGTATGCATGCTCATGTGCACTGTGTGAGTTTCAAGCCACTGGATCCAGGACTGAAACAGTGGTCCGCCATGTGGGAGTCCAGCAATTTAACCACTACACCATTTGCTGGCCCCAGATTTGCCATTTCTTAAGGGAGCATAATGCATGAGGCTGGTTTCACAGAAAATAGAAAAAGGAGAAAGCAGATCTCTGCAAACAAGGAGCAGTAACACTGGTGTTAGAAACAGCACTACTCATATCCTTCAGAGAAAGGAAATCTGATTACTTTGTTGATTTTTGGTAGTTGTTTAGATTAAGTACTGTATGACTCATTTCTGTTTAACATCACAACAACTTGGGCAAGTCTGGACAAAGAAAGATCAAGAATCAGAGTAGGCTCCAGTAGTGTCAGTTGAGATACTGTGACCTTGTTTTCCTAATTAATACAATACTATATCTCTGAAAAAGGAACTAGATCAAAAGGATGACAATTTATGTCACTAATCATGAAGCTGTATGTTTAATTCATTGAGAAATAATACCCTACAGAGCATATTTACAAAGAATGCCGTATTAACAGAAGGAATGGGACCCCAGCCCCGTATCTGTTAGGTTTGCCCTTCCTCCCTTCCTCCCTCTCTACCTTCTTACCTGCCTGCCTTCTTTCCTCCCTCTTTCTCTCAACTAGTGTTTAATGAATGACTGCTATATTCCAAGAATCACTATATAAAGGAAATATAGTACCTTGAAACTGGAAATGGTGGGAATAGTATTTATTTAGCAGTCCCTGTGGAGCATGATTGGTGCTGAGCCTTTAAATTGTATTATTTCTATTTCTCCTAATACCTATCCTAGAACAGAAGTATGTTATTCCCAATTAAATAAAATTAAATAAAAGAAATAAATTGTTCCCAATTTACAAAGGAGGAACTGAGACCCAGAGAGGCTCTATATGCTACCTAAAGTTCCTCAGCCTGTAAGTGGCAGAACAGGTGTTCACTTACTGATTTGTGTTATCTCCAAAGACCATGTTCTTTTTAGCATAGTCTTGTTGTTTCCTTCCAAATAAGGACATCATGAAGTATTTTGAGAAAAAATTCAGTACATATATCAAGGAGTCAGTCGTCATTTTGTAACTCACCATACCATTCATGTAAAAATAATTACCAATTTTTGTCCATGAGTTTCAGCTGTATGGTTCCAATTAAAGGCATTTAAAAATTGCTTAGATGGGACCAGCAGGAAGTGTCATGGTTACATCGCTGGACTCCCACATGGTCAACTGTGGTTTGAGTCCCGGACCCAGTGGCTTCAAATTCATGCCAGGCACATGTATGTGTGTGCCCAAAGTCCCTAGAGGAGAATGGAGAAGAGGAGACTGTACTATGGCCATCCCCCCGAGGGGTGATTTCTCGCTTTCTGTCTCTCTGTCTCTCCAGCAAGTGCACGCACCCTATAGCAAAAATTTCTCTAAAAAATATACTTACGTGTGTGTGTGTATGTGTGCGTGTGTGTGTATATATATAGTGTGTGTATATATATATATATATATATATTTATGTTTGTGTGCATATATATATTTATATTTCTTAGAGAATAGATGAAAAAAAATCATCCTCACTTTTTTCACCTCATTTGTGTGACAAATGAGTAGATTTTCTAGTTTTTTTATTCTTTCTTTTTTCTCTATATGCACACTACACACAGAAAAATGTCTAAACTTATATTTAAAAATACATATTTAAATAAATTTTAGTGTATAAGACAAAATGATATATTATTTTTCAGTAATTATGTAAAGAAAGAAAAATCTTTCTACAGGAATTAAATATAATATTAATGGCTTATATATACACAACATGTTGTAAGAGCTTTCATCTCATTTGATCCTTATAACATCTTTTGTACAATGCTTACAGTGATCCTAATCCCCTCAGGAATCCAGGTACACAAAGTAAATATTTAAATGCGTGTCTTATGTAGGCTTGGCTATCTATATATGCTGTTTCAACTGGTGGTTCAAAACAATTTTAAAGAACTGATGTGGGGAGTTAACATTTGATACTATAAGTGATTTCAGAGCTTATTATGTTATCACTCTATATTCTAATTGTTCTTATGCTTTTTTTTTTTTTTTTTTTTTTTTTTTTTTTTTTTTTTTTTTTTTTTTTTTTTTGTCCCAGTAGATATAATCATAAGGTCAAGAGCACTGGCTTTTGCCTTATTGCTGACACCAGCATCCCCACCCTGGTGGGGCTTGATGCCTCCCTTCTTTTCTTCTCCACTCCGTCCTCCATTCTGCTAATCTGTTGGGTTGCCAGAAAAGTCAAGGAGCATTTTTACATAGAAAAAACATACCAGGACATTTCAGACAACTTAATAATTTTCATCTTGAAACTATTAATTTTAACTCCCCCAGAATCTGAAATGAATCAAATCCATAGCATTGATTCTAGAACTTTGTTAATTTACCTGCTGTTTCCTGGTCTCAAATTTCTACCATTTCTTTCTTTTTCTTTTTCATTTTTTCTTTTTTTTCTTAGAGAGAGAGATTTTTGCTATAGGGCACGTGTGCTCACTGGACAGAAAGCGAGAAATCACCCATGGGGATGGCTATGCTGCAATTCCTTCTCCTCCATTCTCTTCTCAGGATTTTGGGCATAAATGCACACGCAGCCGGCATGTGTTTTAAGGCACCAGGTCCAGCACTCGAACCATGGTCAACTACATGGGAGTCCTGAGATGTAACCATTATGCCACCTGCGGGTCCAGTGAAATTTCTACCATTTCTACATGGCTTTTCTTCTCATTCTATCTATCAAAATTCTCCATAGATTTCAAAGATCTCTTCTTCAAATTTCTTACCTTCTTCAAGCTAATATTTGCTATGTTCTCTATTCAACATTTGTTTACTCTTCCTTTACTACACTTTTCAAAGTGACTTGTAGTTTGATTTGTTGGAAACAAATGCTAGTATTTACTGTGGCTTATAAGTCTTTGTTTAATATGACCCATGACAATCTCTTTATCTTATGACACTCTTATTTTTCTCTACTCACTCACTGTACTAATCAGAACATTCCTCAAATCTCAATCTTTGTCTCTTTGCCAGTCTTTCTGGTTCTATCATTTACTAAGTCTGTGACCTTGAGAAAGCTATTTAAATTTGTGGTGTCTCAGTTTTCTCCTGTGTAACATGGATGCAAATAGTTGGAACTGTAAATTTGGTTCAGTAAAATGAGGTGTTTAGTTAATGTGAAAATTTTTTGTAAAGATAGATTTACAAACATAAATTTCACAATGAGGTACAAAACTTTATTTAAATATGTAGTTATTTTATATTTTAGAATATATTTAATTAATATATTCTAAAATTTCTAGAAATAATTTTAGATCATATGTACAATATGCAAAGCATACCCTTTTTAAATTTACTTTTTAAATGCGAGTTGAAACTTTCTACTTCTGTCTTACATGTCTGTTTAAGTAGAAAACACTAAGATACTTCTGCTCCTATACTGGCACAATTGAGCAGTTACTTCTCCCTGTCATGAACATGAAGAGTGATGAAATAAATGCCTAAGGATTGACCGGACACTGGACTTCGTATGTCATCACACATTTATCTCATCATTAGGTAAATCACCGGTGAAAACAAAAGAATATCTCATCTGTCACTTGGTCATACACTAAGCTTCTTACAGCTGTGTGTAGTTAATTTTGTTTGATTCATAACCTTAATTACTTAACTTGCTATATTTTACAGAAAAGACAATAATAATAATCTTCCTTGTCATGAAATCTTTCATCAATGGATATTAGAGTCACAGCAGATGTGCAAGGCTATAACCTAACAGTACAAGCTATTATTTCTACCAACTTTCAAGCTATTTCACTTAACCTTCACTGAAGGTTTCTTAAAAGTTGCAAATAGTAAATGGCTGCTTCTCATTGCGGATCTCAAATACTTCAAGTTAAATACAGATCAGACATCTATGGAAATGTTAAATAATGCTAGTGGTAAAATATTGCTAATTTAAACAGATGTTGTTTTTGTTCAATTGTCAAGACAGTTACTGTAAAAATTAATGAATATTAGAAGATAAATTTTGGAAAATATTTGTATTATAAAAGAAACACATCAACTTTTTGAAACTATTTTTCCTTAGTGAGGACTGCAAATGAGAGCTATAAATCTGTTTTCTGTTTTTTTAGAGAGAGATTTTTGCTATAGGGTTTGTGTGCCAGCCATAGAGGCAGAAAGAGACAGAAAGACAGAAAGCAAGAAATCACCCCTACCTCAGGGGATTGTCACGCAGCAATCCCTTCTCTTCCATTCTCCTCTTGGGGTCTTGGGAACGCACTCACATGTCATGAGTTTTAAGCCACCGAGTCCAGAACTTGAACCATGGTCGACTACATGGGAGTCCAGCGACATAAGCATTATGCCTTCTGCTGGTCCATTTTCTGTTTTCAATTAATAACAATTTATAAAATAACTAATGGGTACTACTAATTTTTGTGTGTTTATTTATTTATTTATTTATTTATTTATTTTATTTTGCTGAAGGGCATGTGTGCTTACCCGAAAAAGAGGGAAAGGGAAACAGGGAGAAGAGAAAAGCACCCCCTCAGTGGGCATGGTCATGTTGTAATCCTTTCAACTCACATTCTGTCAGAATTTTAGGCAGACACGCACACATATCCAAGCTTTTCTTTAAAGCCAAATGGGCCAGTATTTGATCTTCACTGTTGGTCATATAGGATCTAGCTTCCTTAACCATCTGGCCACAGGGCAGTTCAGTGTTACAAATCGTTAATCACCTCCTATGTTTCAGGTGCTATTTCAAGTGAGGCTTATGAAATAGTTCTTAATAATCCCTGTTGACAGACTGAAAATTGAGGCTTAAAGTGATAAATAACATGGCCCAGGTTCACGGAGTTATCAAGAGGGAGATCTGAGATTCAAATCAAAGACTGTCTTGTTCCTAAGGCCACACTCTTTCTGTTATTGTGCAATATTTGGGTCTTAACAGTGCTTACTATCAATATAAAAACTGTTGTGACAGACTCTATATGGAATGACACTGTTATCAATTTTTTTTTTTTTTTTGAGAGGTTTTTGCCATAGGGTGCATGCGCTCGCCAGAAAGACAGAGAGAAACAGAGAGACAGAAAGTGAGAAATCACCCCCCGGGGGAATGGTCATGCCACAATCCTTTCTCCTCCATTCTCCTCTCAGGATCTTGGGCACGCACGCACACATGCCCATCTTGAGTTTAAGCCAACATGTCTGGGACTAGAACAGCAGTCAACTACATAGGAGTCCAGTGACATAGCCGTTATGCCAACTGCTGGTCCCCATTGTTATCATTTCTTTCATTTCAAATTTTCATTTGAAAACTTTTCTTTGACTGGAATTACTAATAATACTATGAATAAGCAAATATGATAAGAATTAAAGAAAAACTATGTTGTTAACAGTGTTTTCTCAATAATAGGTTATTATTTTGTAGTTATCATCCTTTTTTCTGTAATATTATTCCTGGAGTTTTTGATTCCTTCTCATATCCTACATGCTAATTCAATTAACATAGTTCATAAAAATGAGAATAAATGAACATTAAAAGACATGAAATTTTTTAAATATAAAGATAGAACTTTAAAGTAGTTAATTGCATAATGGTAAATTTTCTAGACTTTAAAGACAGAGCCATTAGTAAAAAAAAAACATTATTTAGAAAAGCAAAGTAAAATGATCAAAAATAAAATAATTTCTTAAATTTCATTAACCAGTGATTTGTTTCAGTTGACTCTCCTTTTTATTACCCTTGAAGACCATGGGACTTCCTTTATATCTTGTGAAATATTAAGTACACTATTGAATTATTTCTTTTTTTCAAAAATTACTTTTATTGTTTTTGCTGAAGATTGTGTAGGAGTCTCTAGCTCTAATTCTTTTTCTATTTTTACAATTTTATTTATTATTTCTTGCATGAGTGAGAGAGGCAGCGAAAGAAAGATACATAGCACACCCAAAAGAGTTTTTATACTGTGAACTACCCCTAGCCTTCAGTCTGGCATACAGTCCCCAGATCACGGGAAAGCATGTACCTGGCATACTCAAGGTAGTTTCTGGACTTGAACAAGTCACCTTCCCATGTGGGATTACTTCCTAAACTGTCATATGTTACTACTGTCCCACCATTAATACTATTGGTTTCTAGTTTATAAAAAAAAAAAAAAAAAGGAAAAAACTTTTAAAAATAAATGAACCATACTAATAACAAATTCCAAGAAAGTGTATTCTTATAATAAAATAATATTAAATTTAATATTAATGAACTTAAATGTGAAAATATGTGGCAAATTGCATAATGAAAATCCAGAATTCACTTCATGGACTTAGCTTTGCTTTATACATACTTGTGCTTTTGTCTGGCCCTTCTGTGTTGTTAAAAGTTCAATTTCAAAGTTCTTCTTGCATATGGAAACAGATGCAGCCAACTGCTGTAAGTATTTAAACTGGAGAAGACCTCACAACTTTCAGAACTTGTAAGTAGCAAATTCAGTACATATGAAATTTGGCACATTATGACCAAACACAATCTTAATTTTTTACTGTGAGAGGAAAAGACATTTATTTCTAAGAGTGTTATTTCCTAAAAAATATAACTTACCGATCAAGAGACTAGTATAAGCAATGTTCTCCTTTTTAATTAGGTAAAGACACTACTTTCCTTAAAAATAAACTCTCCCTTTTCTGCTAAGGAGCCCAGCAAGATTTAATTTGGCAACAGGGTAGTCAAGTAGAATCAGGAAAGGAAATTAGGTGCCAATTGTCCAGGATGTAATTTGCTTATGAAATGACAGTCAGATGTATGCCAGACTGATTTTCCTTAATTTGACTCACACTTTCTTAAATAGTTCCTCCATAACTCTTCTCAGTTATTATATTTCCTACTGGGAGGGAGATGGACACACAGGCCAAGAAATGTGAGCTGTGATTGTCACTATTTACTCATAATGCTTGCTATTCACAGATTGGTTAAATGTGTCACATAATACATGTAGAGATAAACGCTTAACAGTTGCCTAACTTATGTCACATCCCAACGTAGCAGAGAGTGCAGTGTTTTGAGAGTCACCAAGAGACTTTACTCCCAAGCAACACCTGAAGAAAGAAGAGCAACTTATCCACCTAGTGCCCCTGTCTGCAACTTAAGCAGAGTAACTGTAAGGTTTATAGATACAGCAGAACATCCCAATGTATGCAGGAAAGGTTTTCATCTCCCCCAGCAGGGTTAAAGGACCTTTATTTTTGTTTCACCCAGATGTAAATATATACAACATATCTCATTATACATCTGTCCCGCATGCTCTGTTAGAGCTGATTAAAAAAAGAGCATGGCTCTGTTTAATACGTTTCTTCACAGCCTCTCCAATTTCTTGACTACTATAAAGGTATTCATTACCATCAACTCATTACATTATTGCTTCTTCATTGATTTATTAAAAATATTTGAGGCTAGCTCCAGCGGCACAGTGATAACACAACTCTGGGATGCTGAGGTGATATGAGATGGTCCTGGGTTTGCATTTCGAAGTCTCCCTGGGCATGCTGTTTACGCCATGCATGCACATGACCTAGCTGGCTGAAGGAGGAGGTGGGATCATGGCATGAAGACCCTGCTGAGAGTGCCTCTCTCTTTCTCTGTCTCCCTGGCTCATGGAAAAAATAAAGAAGTCTAAAACAAAGTAATGTGAGATAAGAGAGGCAAGTGTGCTATAATACTGTATTTACATTGAAATGATTATAATTTAATATATTTTTCTTTTATCCCTCTTAAAAATAATGTATAGTAAGGCTGAATGTCTGGGAGATGTATTTTTACTTAAAAATGATATGATTTAATCAAATTTAAGAATGGCAGAAATGTTAGTGGAGTGGGAAACCAGGACCGCTGGAAATAGACATATATGGGCTGTAATTACAACTGTCACTTAATTTGGGCAAGATAATTTCTGTCTGAGGCAACGCTGCAGAGATAACAGGGATAAAGACACTTTATACAAGCTTATAGCAGTCATTGGGCAATCAATTATAACTACTTTTACTGCCACGTGATGTTGTTATTTTAATATTTCTATCAGAAAAAGACAAAGAACAAGAGAACTTTAGTTCAAGACTAGAGATGTCAACTGATGAAGGAAACATCACAATGAGCTCCACATCCTAGGCTGAGCAGGCAGAGTGGATATAAAGCACAACTCACAACAGCTCACAAAAAGAAATATAATTCTGGAATCTCTGCTATAGTTTTGGGTAGATAGGAAAAATGAAGATTAGACTAAGGTCAGCAGAGCGTGCCAATGGTTTCCATAGGTACATTAACCTTTAAAAGTACAGCCATAGTGCTATATTATTTTTTTAAATGAGAGGTAAGAATTTAATATACATCTTTCCTTCTTGGTGGCTTCACTTTTGTTTATCATACTTACACATTTGCTCATCTCTCCTAAATCTTCTTGTTACTCACTTAGGATTTTTTTTTTTTTCTATCTTCCCAAGTATACTGAAGAATGAAAGAAACAGGTCTAGTAATGTGCTAGTAAAACAACTATAAAAAGACAAAACCAAGGGCTGGCAGATGACCTGGTGGTTGCACCACTGGACTCCCAGATGGATGACTGTGGTTCGAGTCCTGGACTCAGTGGCTTGAGAATCACACTGGGAGTGTGTGCCTGTGTGCCCAATGCCCCAGGAATAGAGTAGAGGAGGGGAGATTGCAGAGTGGCCATGCCCCCTGGGGGGTGATTTCTCACTTTCTCTTTCACTATCTCTCTCTCTGGTGAGTGCATGTGCCCTAAGGCAAAAAAATCTCAAAAAAAAAAAAAAAAAAGTAAAAGGTAAAACCATACACACACACACACACACACACACACACACACACACAAACACAACTGTATACACTCTTGGTACATAGGATTTGTCATTTTCCATGGTATAAATATTCTCACCATGACCTATTTCAAGTTACTGAAGACTTAAGAACCAGACTACAGAATATCTGGGTATTTAATGACAGGCTCTCATTAGTTGGAGTGGGCCAGCTCCAGCACACCTCTGTTTCAAATTATGAGCAGAAAACAAAGTTCCAGGAATATTTAATTGCAAATTACTTTATGAGGAATATGATAGTAAAGGACTGGTCTTTGATGAGTGAAAATAAATTTTCAGCCATAAAAAAAAGTAAATGCCTGTACAATGAGCACAGTAATGGAGAAAACAGGTAATGTTACAAAAATATAAACCCACAATGTCTCCAAGTAGACATATCTTTAGATAAATTTTGCATTTGTGAAAGGCACTGAAAAATTTCAGCTTTGTAACTCTATGTATCTAATGCCTTTTCTAAGTTCTTCACTGATGGGTTAAAAAACTTTTTTATTTTGCTGATATACATCATGAAACATAGATGAGTTACCTGATAAAAAGATTGGATAGAGTTATATGTAGATGGTCTTATTTCCACTCTTTTACCCATGCACTATTTATATTGAAATTAGAGTGAAAAAACACACTTATAAATTAAGATGACTTAATGCTTCCACCATCTACCACATTGTCAAAATGGACATGGGTTCTGGAATTTTTATTATGGGGTCAATGTGCTACAAACACATATCTTCAGGAATTTTGATTCATAATCCTCTAGGGATTATGTTTGCAGGAAATGGTGTCTGGTCAGTTATCTTGTTATCTTTTTAGCCAATCTGGACTAAAATTAAAAGGGTTTATTTCAGTCCATGAAATATGACTTAGCAACATCATATTGCTTTCTTCTTTTCTACCTGCCTTGAGAGGAACCTGTGATAAGCACATATGAGTCCAAAACCTGACTTAATCAGGAGACAATTTTCAATGGTTCTGATTATTTTACTTAGTCTAGGGTCGAGCTTATTTATTGTTAGTTTATTTAACTAAGGCCTACAGTACTTAAAATGATTTCTATTTCTTTTCTTAAACTTCAAGGTATTATCTTACTTATTCTAATGTTTAGAAGAGCATGCCAAATACTAACATACTTAAGAAATATATTATGTAAAGTTTTCTCTATAGCCATGTCTTAGTGGCTTATTTTGCTTTGCTTATTCTGTACTAACAGAAATCTATTCTGATGGCCTGGTCTCTGACTCACAGGTAGCACCACTACTTGGGAGGCTGCAAGTCACATGGGAGGCTGAGGTTTGCTTCTCAGGTCAACCTGAATCCTGGCTGGCTAAGAGGCTGAGGCAGGAGGATCATGACATGGAGAGACCATATAAATAATACCCTGTCTATCTCTCTGTATGTTATTAAAGAAAAAAAATTCCCATGGAAACATTTTTTATAAATTCATAATCAGCATTAAATACTTCATTTTAGTTAGGGTTTTGTAACCTGGATTCCATTGATGGGTCCTATAAGCCTCTAAAGTTAAATATGGAATTGTGTACTCAAATGTTTTGTTCAAAATTTTGGCATTAAAATGCAAAACGTCTTGGGACCAGAAGTTATTGTAATGGCTATGTCACTGGACTCCCATGTAGTCGACTGCGGTTCACGTCCTGGACCCGGTGGCTTAAAACTCACGCTGGGCGCATGTGCGTGCATGCCCAAGATCCCGAGAGGAGAATGGAGGAGAAGGAATTGCGGCGTGGCCATCCCCCCTGGGGGGTGATTTCTTGTTTTCTATCTCTCTGTCTCTCTCTGTCTGTCTGGCGAGTGCACGTGCCCTATAGCAAAAACCTCTCAAAAAAAAAATATATATATATATAAAATGCAAAAGGTCTTCTAAAAGTTTATAGAAAAGATATAATATGAAGCAAACTATGTATGAATTTCAGTTTTTTAGTGCCAAAGTAAATTTTACTTTAATTTCATTTTCCACAAACTTTCTGAAATCCCTTTGTAGAGGTAGGCATTGTTCTGGAGAGAGAACATAGCTTTCATTATGTTCTACAGCAGTTCGTGATCCCCATCACATGCCCACAGTTAAGAACTCTCACATACCTTTCTTGTAATGTATGGACTTGGTCTTTGACTTATCAAGTCCTACACTTGGCATGGTTAAAGATGGGGAATTCTTTATTGAATGCCTTCAATAGATTACAATTATATTTTATAAAAGAGCCTGGAAAAAATGTGTTTGAATTTTGTGCTGAAGATATCTCTTATAATACATATAATGTATTTGAATGTACTTTTAATTCCATTATGCTTCCTATATCTGGCTTTTGTTTCTCTGAAATTCATAGACATACATTGTTAGCAATCTGGCTTTCAGAATGTTCTATTTTTGTAATGGTATTTTATAGTTATATTTTAGAAGCAGATAAAAGCCTGGCTGTACTCTCTAACCACTTTAAAATGTTTTTAAGTTTTCATATCTCATTCAACCTTCTAAATAGAAAGATTTGCCTTGAAATAATAATTTAAAAAGATAGTGTAGTCCTACAGTGGCTAAATCCCAAGAGAAATTTTCTTTCTCATGAGATAATGTAAATATACATATGAGGGGACTTCAACTAGTTCATAAAAATTGGAATTAAAGTATAAGTTTGTTCTGAAATCCATGCATAGCTTTTCATAATATATGGTTCCATAAATTTTTAAGCAACATCTTTCATTGTAATATACTAATTTAAAGCAAGATGGATGATAAAATCTATTGTTCTGCTCTTCTGAACATGAATCTTTATTATTCAGGCAATTTTGGATTGGATATTATTTTATTCCCTCAACTTTGTATGCCAACAACTCGGACAAGGTCTGGCCATGTTAGCCATGTAGGCAAATAGAAAAATAACTAACTAGTGACACAGGGTTTTTTTTGGTTTATTTTTTAAGGGTTTTTCAATAGGGTGTGTGGGCTCGCTGACGAGAGACATAGAGAGACAGTGAGAAGGAAAGTGAGAAATGACACCTAGAGGAGATGGCAATGCCACAGTCTCTTCTCTTCCATTCTTCTACTGGAATTTTGGGTATGCACACACATGCCTGAAGTGGTTTTCAAGCCCCAAAGTCTGGGACTCGAATCACGGTCAGCCATGTGAGTCCAGCACCTTAACCACTACACCACCTGTAGGCCCTAATACAGGTATCTTTATTGGATATATACCCAGGTACAATGATAGCTAGTCAGTGATACATTTAATACACCTTTAAACATATTAACCTCCTGAAAGTTGTCTTTAAATAAGTATAAATGATTTTGTATATGTTTATTCATCCCCAAACCAGGGGAACTCATGACCTATTTGGGTATAATTTCCCTTTTCTGTATAATGGGCAAAGTGAACTAAAGAATTTCTAACCAGGTTACTTTGGTTTTGTAATACTTTTCGCAAATAGGGGCAAATACCTCTCCCTGTAGAGATATGTATACTATATGACTACACATACTGACACACAAACAGATATGGCTTAAGGAATAAAGGCCATTTGCTATAGTCCTTGGGATTAAACTCATAAGTTATAGGTTGGTAATCATTTCCAGACAGCATTAATTGGTCTGCCTCTTCTAGCAAGCCTACTGTAGTTTGCCAAGGGAAGCATATGGATTATAATATTGCTTAACTCAAATACAAATTAAAATATTTTCACATCGTATGGTAGAATATATCTATTTTGTCTATTATGTTTTATTAGAATGCCTTATGCCTGGCTAGATTTTGCTCTATTAATCAGGAATTCGTACAGTAGAAATCCATCTATAAGTTAGCAGGTTTCTCCCCCTACCCCTATGCATGCAAGCCAAAATTATCTCTCCCAAAGGAGCGAGATCCAGCAGAGAAGACTGACTCAGAATAGGGAGGTAAGGTTCATGTTGAGCCAGAAATGAAAAACAATACATTTGAACTGTTTGCAATGCTATTATAACATCTTACAATATTATAGGCAGTAGGTGGTAGTCTTAGGCAATATTTACCTGACTTATAAAGTGATTTAAATGTCTATTTGTGAAGTGGGGAAGAAAATTCCATATTCACATCATCTGGAACAGGAAGAGGGACTAAAATCTAATTTATTGATAACTAGGAGATTATTCACACTACAGTTATAAACCATAGAGTTGACTATGTAAATTTGTAACTAAAATCACCAAAGCAGATAATGAAGTTTTGTTGTTGTTGTTGTTGTTGTTGTTTTTCTTTCTTTTTTTTAACTTCAGATAGGGCGCTTGCCAGAGATAGAAAGAAGGAAAATGAGAAAGAACCCCCAGGAGGGATGGGCAATCCCTTCTTCTCCATTCTTTTGGGATTTTAGGCATGCACACACACATGCACTGAGGATGTTTTTCAAGCCTCCAGGTTCAGGACTTGACTGCGCAGTCAATCACAAGGGAACCAGTCACCTTAACCACCGTGCCACCAGCTGGCCCAGTAAACCGTTGTAATGAAGCTCTAAGTGAGAATATTTTATTTGTAAGGGTTATTTGCAGAACAATTTACTGTATTAATGACTAATAGTTTAAGAATGAACATAGCATTTCAGATTATTTCCCTTTCACTTATTTTACAACTTTTTGTGAAACCTAACTTATCTATAAAAGTGTACAAAATGAATAATACAATAACTCACCAGATATACATCACACAATCTCAATCTTTTACACCCTGTTATATTTAATCTGTACTTTTATTTCCCCTCCACAGATTATTCAGAAACAAGTATTAGGCATCCTATCATTTTATCCATAAATAAGAAGTTCTTAGTTCTAATGTATTCAATTTTGTGAAAAATATTGTTTTTTTTTTCTTTTTTTGCCTTACATAAGAAGTCTTTCCCTATACCAAAATTACTGAAATAGTCTTATATTTTTCCTGAAGCTATTTTCTTTTCACCATTTAAGTGTGCAATTTATTCATTCAGACTTGATTTATGTAAGGGATCATTCCTATTTCATCCATATGCATACTAATTATCCAATGCAATTTTTAAAAGCTATCATTCTTTTACCACTATTGCTCTTCTGTGCTACTTTTTTTTTTTTTTTTTTTTTTTTTTTGGAGAGGTTTTCTTTTGCTATAGGGCGTGTGTGCACCAGACAGAGAGAGACAGAGAGACAGAAAGCGAGAAATCACTCCCCTAGGGGGGATGGCCACGCCGCAATCCCTTCTCCTCCATTCTCCTCTCGGGATCTTGGGCACGCACACACATGCGCCTGGCATGAGTTTAAGCCACTGGGTCCGGGACTCGAACTGTGGTCGACTACGTGGGAGTCCAGCAACATAGTCATTACACTAACTGCTGGTCCCTTCTGTGCTACTTTTGGTATAACAGGTTCACACGAACATTTATCAAAGTTGGTCATATACAAAGTAAGTCTCAAAAGATTTCAGTGAGTTGAAATGATAGTGTTATCTCTGATTATAAATAATTATAATGGAAGTCAAAATAGATAAGTAGAAAACTCTCCATACTTTTAGAAGTTATAGAAAGTATTTTGAAATGAATGACTGAAAATACTATACAATAAACTTGTAGGATGCAATTTAAACAGAATTGAAGGTTATTCATTTCACCCAAAGTACTTTTTTCCTGGATATTGAATTCTAGTTGGCAGTCATTTGCTTCTGGTCATTTGAACATTTCAATTGTCCTGGCTCCAATCATTTCCATGTTAATGTCAGCTGGTGGGCCAGTAGATGGTATGTTGGTTAAGGTGCTGACTTCCACATGGCCAACCACACTTCAAGATCTAGACCTGGCAGCTTGAAAATAACGCTGGGCACATGGGTGTGCATGCCCAAAATCCCGACAGGAAAATGGAGAAGAAGGGATTGTGGCGTGGTCATTGCCCTTGGATGGGAGATGACTTCTCACTTTCCCTCTCATTGTTTCTTTCTTACAAATGCATGCACCATATGGCAAAAACCTGAAATAAATGGGTAAATAAATAAATGATATCTCATTATTCACAAAGAAAAAAAAATAGTCAACTGTTATGTGGGCACTCTTTTGAAGGATATTTTCCTCTCATTTTCTAATTGATTTTAACATTTCTTGTAATGGGTGTGTATGTAACATTTCTATGTTGCATTTAAATATAGATTTAGTTTTTCCCTCTTGGAAGTTGTGGGTCTTCCTCAATCTATAGCTTATCTCTCATTACATAGCAATCATTTACAATCTCTACCTCTCTCCCTCTCTAGTCTCTTGATTTAAAAATAACTCACTCTTCTCATTCTTGCTTTCATGTCCCTCTGCACTTTTAGGATTTTCCATCATTGTCTCTTTCCAGCTCACTCTGAATAGTTTCTTCTTCGGACCTATCTTCAGCGCTTTATTATCTCCTTAGCTGTTTGTAATCAGCCATTAAATGCAGCTAGCAAGTTGTACTTTCAGTTATTATATTTTCAATTTCTATATATTTTTTTCATATATTCTGTTACTTTTACAGTCTCAAATACCCTAACCAATTATTTTTTGGAGAGGTTTTTTTCTATAGGGAGCGTGTGCTGGCCAGAACGACAGAGACAGACAGACAGAAAGCGAGAAATCACCCCTGGAGGGATGACCACACCACAGTCCCTTCTCCTCCATTATCCTCTCGGGATCTTGGGCACGCACGCACATACACACGCACCTGGCGTGAGTTTAAGCCATCGGGTCCAGGACTCAAACCGTGGTCACTACAAGGAAGTCCAGCGACATAGCCATTACATCAACTGCTGGTCCTACACTAACCAAATTTAAAACTTAGTTCGTATCTTTTAAATTTAATAAGCATAATTATTTTACAGTTTATGTGTGATAATTTGTTACCTCTAGTCATCAAGCTTCTGTTTCTGCTTTCTATGTTTCTGTTATTTCTCAGGTAGAATATCTTATCTTCTCATGTGTCTGGTATATTTAATCATGTGTTGTATCAGATCTCTTAAAAAAAAACTGTTATTTTTTACATAGAATTGTATTTTGCTTTTTCTAGGAACATAGCACAATGACCAGTACTATACTACCTTAACTTGATTTCTTTTATTTTTTTATCATGAATATTTAAATTTTTATTATAATCTTTTTTATAACTAATGCAAATCTTCTGAACTGTGAAATGAAGTCATCAAATGGATTTTCTGTAACCTCTTTTAAACAGATGTATATTTTGGGGGTCAGAAGGTGGTGTAGTGATTAAAGGTGCTGGACTCCCACATGGCTGACTGCGGTTCGAGTTCTGGACTTGATAGCTTGTTTTCTCACTTCTGTTCTCTCTCTCTCTCTCTTTCTCTCTCCCCCTCTCACCCTCTGTCCCTCCTTGGTCAAATTAAAAAATAAGTAAATAAATAAATAAAGCTAAATAAGATAATTATTCTACAAAAGATGCATATTTCATACAAACCAATTCTATCATATGACTGACTTTTCTTTTTATTTGCAAATTATTAGTAAAGTTTAGCAAGCATTGTGGATCTATCTTCTCTGCTGTGAAATCTTTATAACATCTTGTCTTCACTAATCATTCAAACTACTCATCTCTACATTAACATATTCATTCTAATATTTTATGTCTTTATCATAAACTTTTTCCTGAACCAATCTAGCCTCAAATTTTACTGCCTTCTAATCTTCTTCAGGGTATATTATATTTTTCCCATGGTATCCTATGCCTTCTCTCTACAAAGATATACATATATAGATAGATATGTTAAGAACCTCATCCTTTTTTTGTCCGCTGTATATGAAGAACTCATGGACTCTCATAGTAAACTTACCTTATTTTCAAACTTAAAGTGTAACAAATGCACTATTATAGTATTTATTTACATTGTTCTGGATAAACTGAATGTTTGTGTTCCCTCAAATTCACATGTCAAAATCCTAATCTCCATTGTGTTGTGAGGTAGGGGGGTCCTGGGTGATGAGGGTGGAGCCCTCATAAATGAGATTAGTGCCCTTATAAATAATACTCCTGAGAGTGTCCTAGCCCTCTTTCCATTATGTGGGACAAGAGGAGAAGGTGGCCATCTATAAACAAAAAAATGGGCTTATACCACACACCAAGTCTACCAGTGCCTTAATTTTGGACTTCCCAATTTCCAGAAATGTGAGAAAGAACTGTTTGCTGTTTAGGCCCCACAGTATTTTTGTTACATCGGCTTGAATTGACTAAAAGAAAGTGTATATTTTGTCTTCTAGTAAGACTGCGTGCTTTTTGAAAAAGGAAGTTTGTGAGCTGTTTTCATAAGCCTAATATGGTGCTATGTAGATAGCAAAACATTCACAAGTATTTCATTTAAATAGAGAAAAGTATACAAAAATGAAAATCAATAAAATTACCAAGAATTCCAAACTGAATGATCAAAGAGCCTATAAAAATGATTAACTGACATATTTACCTTGATTCAAAATTAATGGTTCACAGCTACAGTAATTTATTATTCTGGGGGTGAGAATTTGAAAGTAATAAAGTAACTGTTTCATTGATGTCTTTCATTGCTGAAACATAAGGGTAACTCCTGTGAGAGTTCATAAGCACTTTCTGTGTTTATGATTAATTCAAACTCCTTTAGAATTGTATCTCATCACTGTGTACTTACTTTAGTTGTAGCTGCTCTGGTGGAAGAAGTTGGCTGTGTTGTAGTCGAGGGAGACACATGAATTATGACGGTTGTAGTGGCTGACAGCTGACTAGCTTTATTCCCACCTAATTCATCAGTAACTTCGATAAGTAGCTGGAAAGTCATAGGGTCCTGAATACCATGGAAAATATCATTCTGGAAATTACGCGTGGTGGCCAGAGAAGGAGGATCAACACCGCGTCTCCAAAGTGTGAATTGATTATTTGTATTTCCTGAGAATTATGATGTAATAAAATACAAATAAAACTGCATTATATATTGTTATTTTTATGTTAAAATATATATTTTTGATAACATGGTGTCAACAGATACAAATATCTTACATGGATATCTTGTAAAATAGCACAGAAGTGATTTATTGGCAACCATTTTCTTACCTTCTACAATTGAATAGCTCAGTTGTTCTTGTGGAGAATCTTTGTCTGAACAGTTGAGCTGAATAAAAGGAATCTTAATTGTGGAATATATCCAAGTTTCCAAATGTGGTGGATTGCATACAGGAGGCTCATCATTAATATTCTATAACACAACAATATTACTGATGTTAGGTTGTCTTTTGAAAATTGTGCCTTATTGGGACCAGCTGAACTCCCATGTAGTTGTGCACGGTTCACATCCCAGCCTGGCAGCTTCGAACTCATGCCAGGCGCATGTGCCCAAGATACTGAGAGGAGAATGGAGAAGTGATTGCGGCGTGGCTATACCCCCAGGATGGGGGGGGGGTGATTTCTTGGTTTTTGTGTGTGTGTGTCTTTGTCTCTTTCTGTCTCTCTGGTGAGCATACATGCCCTATAGCAAAAATTTCTCTCTCTAAAATACCTTATTTATTTGTTTAATTTTCATGATGCATTATTTTCTTTTTAGGAATTATTTATTTATCTTTATTCTTATTATTTTTAATTTGTTATAGGGCATATGAGCTACAGAGAGAGATGAGCAAAAGAGAAAGAAACTGAGAAAGAAAACTGCCATGCTGGGGACCCAAACCATTGTTGGTCATGTGGGAGTCCAATGCCTTAACCACTGTACCCCCTGCTGGCCCCTGATGCATTATTTTCATCTAACAAAAAGTAAATGAAGAGAGCCCTAAGGGAACTATATTAGCTCTAACAAGTGGTCTGGTGTATGTAGTTGTTCTGCTTTGGAGAGTGAGATTGCTAAATTATGCGGTAGATATGTTTATGCAAACTACAGAAATAAACTACACACACATATACATCTACATTCATGGGGTCAGATTCTATGATTGTGGAATGATTAGGCTGGTTTAAATGCTCAAAACTGTATATTAGTAGGGTTCTCGACCTCTACAACTTTGCACAATGTGTCTCTGCACAGAAAATTCATCTTACCACTTGTGTACCTATTGGATTTATCCATTATTTGACTTTCCTTCTTCTCAAGTTACTAATTGTGAAGTAAAACACATCCTGGACTATTAATACTACTGATTTGAATATATACTAGTTCATTCATAAACAATACATTGGGAAATGTATTACTTCCAAGTATCTCACTCCAAAATGACATTAAATAGAACTTAAGACCTCTAATAGCTTTATTATGAATGTTCTAGCATAGTATCATCACTCCAAGAATAGTTTGAATTTCTGAAGAAACAACCAAAATTGCTTAAGAGCAAGCGTATTGTGGTTATGAATACAAGAATTAAATGGTAAGGCATGAACTAATTTATAGTATTGAAATTGCTTAGGAAGTTTCTTCTAAAGCTTGTTATTTTTAAAAAGTACTTCATCTTTTCAGTAAGAAATTAACATGCTAAATGGGAGAAAAAAATTATTTGAAAGACTGAGGGTAAAGGCCACATAAATATTTCTTGGAGATACTGTCCAAAGGCCTTCAGAAAATCTGTCTATGAACATTTGTAGCTTTATTTATTTATTTATTTACGAGAGATTTTTGCTATAAGGCATGTGTGCTCGTCAGAGAGACAGAGAGAGACAGAGACACAAAAAGTGAGAAATCATCCCCCAGGAGGGATGGCCACATTTCAGTCTCGTCTTCTCAATTCTCCTCGCAGAATCTTAGGCACATACACACACGCCCAAAGTGTTATAGGCCACAGGATCCTGGACTGGAACCATGGTTGACTATGTGATAGTCCAACGATGTAACCATTACTCCATCTGCTGATCCCAATTTGTGGCTTTTATTTATTGGTGACTTCTAAGCTCATATCTTGAGTCACTCTTCTGAAGTTGTCATTTTTAACAATCATTAAATCATTTTAATATATCCATTATGTTTTTGAATTCTGGGAACATTTTGGTAGGAGAAATTCTTTCTTCTCCAACACTGTTATGAAATATACTTTAACATAATTCTTAACATTAAGCACAAGAAGACCCCACCAGCCTTGAATCAGCAGTTCCTTATTCCTGAGGTCCTGTTTCTATGGCTTGGGATGTACTATGCTATGCCAATGTTGTGTGCCAGACTTAATTTTGGCACAAGACCATTATTTCCCTGACTAATTGAATTTCCAATTACAGTATAACATAGCATATTCACATCTGTAAATGTTCCTAATTAAAATATTAGAAGTGTAAATATTAGTTTATAGAAATTTGCCTAGTTCAAAAATCTACAAGAGAGAAAACTAAGTTTTTATACTTCGAAAAATAGAATTATTAAACTTCTAGTATCCTTATTCTCTAGAACTTTATTACATGCATTTATTACCCAAATTTCAATAACTAAAAACAAACAGCCAATTTATGTGAGAAGTTATTTGAAACCTGGTCTCAATTAAAGAGGAATAAATTAAGTTAGGTTTATCTTTAAATAATAAGGAAGAGATAATTTTGATTTCTGTATTTGTTAACACACTTGGTTAAGATACTTGGTGAGAAACCAAAGTTGCATGTATTTTCTTATTAATTCATTATAATTGTCAATATAGAAATTATTAATTTGAACAGTACTATTTCTTATGATTTTCACTTAACTCCCTGGTGATATGGTACATTTTCTGTAAATGTTGAAGGTGTATTAATTGTTAAAATACAAATCAGATTATTTGATTATCTGGGTAATTTGGGCAGCTGTAAGTCATTTCCGTACCATAAATTGCAGTTAAATTAAAAAATATTAAGTGAAAACTTAATAAAGATAAGCTAATTTTATAGTAGTATTAGACTTTGCCAGCATGAGCACTGACATATTATTCAAAGAAAAGTAGTACACATAAAATAATGAAAAAAAAAACTCTAAGAGTAAATTAAGAGCTTGGGTATCTACAAAGTTTCCTCACTAAAATGTTTAGAGAAGATATGTATCTTTAATATCTAATTTAAAATTATATCCCATTATTTCCATGATTATTTAGAGCCTTATATTATTCACAATGATATATTATTTTAGTTTTAACTAGAACCTTGTGAAGAAACAAATTTTTCAAGTGAACAATTTTCCAATATGCAGTATATTTTATGAATACTTTATGGCTTGATTTTGTCTAGTACTATTCTAATGGATGACTTGTGATACATTATATGATACAAGTCAAGATGGAATTTTACACATTAGTAATCCGAATCAGTAAGAGTCATATTAGCACTATGCTGTTCATATGACATCTTTCATTAGTTTAAATTATATTTTAGTTGTATTCAAACGATTTATTGACCTCATAAATGTTTGCTCTTGAATTTGGTTTCCAACTCCCACTAAGTTTAATGTAAAATAATTTTTTTACTGGCATGATAAAGTGTTTCGGTATTAAAACACATAATCTAGAACATTCACTGAAATATCTCTTTAAATTTTGTATCACATATTAAAAAAAAATCTTTAAAAATCTTGATGAGGCCTAGTGGCAGTAGCACAGGCTGTGGCATATTGATCTGCAGTGCTGAAAGCCATCTGGCTGAGCACAGAGTGCACCTGAAACCCACCAGGTGCTCATGTGTCCATTTTCCTGACCAGGAAGAGGGCTGGGCAGGTATTGCAGTGTGAGAAGCTCTGTCAAGAGTACCTGTCTCTGTCTCATGTGCTCTATTGTATTCTCACTCTCATGAAAAAATAAACTTTTTAAAAAAATCTCAAATGGAAATTTAGGAAAAGAATGGTAACTCTCAGCAGGCAAAGTCAAGAAAGGGTGTGAATAATTCTTTAGAAATTTTATTGCTAACAGGTGGCACAGTGGTTAAGGTGGTGGATACCAATGGCCAGCTGCATGGTTGTAGAGAGGGGTTATTTCTCACTTCCTCTTTCTCTCTCTCCCTGCTATGCACATGTGCTCTGTAGCAAACTGGGGAAAAACTAACCAAAATTTAGAATTTTTTTGTTTGCCTGGCTTTCTTTTTGTTTGTTTTTGTTTTATTTTTTTACTTTTTTTTTTTTCCATAGGGTGCATGTACCTACTGGAGAGAGACAAAGACAGTGAGAGAGAAAGTAAGAAATTACCACCCTGTCTTGGGGGGATAGTAACACTACAATCCCCTCTCCTCCAGTCTCTCAGGGTTGGGGCATGCACACACATGTGCCTGACATAATTTTAAGCCACCATGCCCAAGATTCAAACCATGAAGTTGACCATGTGGAATACAGCTACCTTAATTACCTATCCATCGGGCTGGTCCAGTAGACAATGCTTTTTATAGTGTAAGTATGATTGTAGAAGTCAATCTGAAAATATCAACAACCACAACTAATTAATAATACCCAGTATGCTAATTAAAAATATAGATGTGGGATAACAGAATCACACAAATAACTATTTACATATCAAAAACATGCCATAAAAAGGTTGAGAGTAAAATAAAGAAGGAAAAGTAGGTTGATAAATACAGATGACAGGCCAATATTACTATAAATACAATATTCATACCAAAAGAATAAAAGCAATATGGTTATTTAAACAAATAAGCACAGGAAGTGAAGTTCAATATCAGTAGCTATTAGAAAAATGCAGAGCAGAGTCTTAGACCTGTCACAGCAAAGAGGTTTCCAAGCTGAACTACTTGCAGTGGTTTAGTGCCTCTTGCTGTTGTACTTCACCTGCCTCATTGTGTCTCTAAAAGAGACTGGGAGGATCTCAAGAGAGCACTTACTGGACCAGTAGGTAGCATGGTGGTTAAGGCACTGGATTCCCACATGGCAGACCATAGTTTGAGTACCAGATTGACAGCCTGAAAAGCATGGCTGGTCCCAGGAGAATGGAGGAGAAGGGATTGTGGCATGGCCATCCTCCGTGGAGAGAGGGGGGGGGGGGCAGGGGGAATTTCTCACATTCTCTCTCTCTTTCTACTGCTAGTATACATGCCCTATGGCTAAAACTAAAATAAATAAATAAATAAATAAATAAATAAATAAATAAATAAAAGAGCGCATGCACTCATGATGGATCCTTACTCTTGTCAGAGATCCTAGTTCATATTCCTAACAGTAGGGCTTGCCAACGTTTTCAAAGGGATTCCCATTCTATACTGAGAAGAAATAAGTCTAAGTGGGCTGCCTTCTGTTGCTAGTTTGAAGGAAATGAGAGGTTTAGTTCACCTTTTATTGGGTAATGGAAAGTGAGATGCTCTGGCAACATGTTGTTTCTCAAATCATGGGTTCCAAGTAAGTTCATTTTCTTACAACCAGCTAGAGTTCTCCTTTGATTGCTTCTTGTGTTATTTCCAGGGTTTAGAGTCATGTTTGGTAGGAAAGGGTGGGAAGATAGAAAGACTATACCATCTTGACAAGAAATAAGTCTGCTGTTGACAGCGTATCTAATAATTAGTCTCTTCTATGAACTTTTGGACCAGGGAGAAGACAGAAGTCATAGAATATTCTAGAAGTTATGGAGAGAATATTAATTTGCAATCAGCTCCTGGGTACTTTTTATCCACTTAACAATCCTAAATTTCCTAGATATTGTCTAAATATTTGATTATTATTTTTCTTTGGGAAAAAGAAAAAAAAAACAGTTGAAATAAAAAACTTTCTGTTAATTATTTTTTCTCTATAAAGTTATATGGTTTTTCTTTAAAAATTAATTTTACATATCATGACAAACAGTGTATACTATTAGGTCATTTGGAAAGTCATGACACATTGTTCTGTTTTTATATGCAATAATGCATTATGACTTTCCCAGCTACCCAATATGTTTACCATGTTTTTGGGAGATATCTTTGTCCAAATATTGTCAATTTATTTTAATATATTACTATGAAATGTCTACCTAACCAGTGAATCTGTCTCAAATAAATTAATAGAGCTATTAATTTATCTCATCATTATCAGTAATTTCTGTCATACAGAGGTTATAGAAAGACTTGAGGACCCAGCAGATGGCATAACAGTTACATCAATGGGCTCCCTCATAGTTGAATGCAGTTCGAGTCCTGGACCCGGAGACTTGAAACTAACATCAGGCTGCCCAAAATTCCAAGAAGAGACTGAAAGATAAAGGATTGCAGTATGACCATCCCCCCTAAGGAGTGATTGGATGGATATTCAGGTTTGAGAGCAAAAGAGTATGTACACGTATGCCCCAAATCCCCAGAGGAGAATGGAGGAGAAGAGATTACAGTGTGGCATATTACCTAAGGGTGCTTTCTTATTCTCTCTCTTTCTCTCTCTCTCTGTCTCTCTCTTTCTCTCTGTTTAGCAAGCTCATTTTCACTATAACAAGATCAAAAAATGTTCAAAAATTATTTTAAACGTAAGATTTAATAAAATGCCATTGCTTCTGTTTTGTAATTTTGAAATAACATTAAAATATGTAAAAAAAAATTTATATAAGAACAAAAGTGATGCTAATTGACATGTATGATCTCACCTCTAAACTCTACTCTGCCTTAATTATAAAGAAATCAATATGCAGATAGCTTTCTACATAGAGAAAATACGGTATCTGTAGTCTCCTTACACACTGGGGTGGTTCTCAGCAACTTAAGCAGATACATTTGCTACCATCCAACAGTTTTACTTGAAGGGAAATAAAACCACTAATCCAAACTTCTATATACTACAGGAAACAAATGAGAGTAATGATTGCTGTCTCTTGAAAACTGGTTTATTTTACAAGTAACCAAACAAGGTGGATATCTGTACAAGGCTTACTAAAAGAACCAGGAATAGTACTTTAATTACTAGTCAAATCTTCCTCTTTAATTCAGTCATATTTCTGAAAAATAGGAGAAAATACTGGACTATATCCCTTAACTGGCATAGTAGGATGCAAAAATCATTCCTTTATTTTGTTTTTCTTCTTAGTTTATGAGATCAACTTTCCATATGGTATTTGTAGTACTTTCAGGAAAGTTTGAATTTTGGCTTTCTCTCTTGTAAAACACATGTTCTTGAGTTCTTGGAATCTGATTGAACATCTTATTTCTCAGAGGATGCCCGAAGGCTGTTTTTATGTTATCTCTGGGGTTTACACCCACAACCTCAGCCAGAGGCTGGGCTTTAATTACTTTAATTTAGGAGGGCTTTCCAGTTGTGGGTGGGCATAGACATAATTTTCCCTTTGTCTCCCCCTGCCCCCACTCTATTTTGAGCCAAAATAACAAAAAGTAATAATAATGCTTCCCACCCTTTCTTTCAATATGACTGAAAATTTGCTACAAAATGACAAATAAAAAGACAATTCTAGTAGTTTGGAGTAAAGAACAACACATTAAAAATATTTAAAAAATAATATTCAGGTTTAAACAAACAAACAAACAAAAACATAAAAGCCTCCTAAGTCTTTAGTATTGCATTTTCTTATTTGGTCAAAAAGAGGAAGAGAAAACCCAGAGAAAAAAATATCTTGCCTGAGTACATGCATTCAATGTTCAGAATCTCTCTATAAATAAATAAATAAAGTAGCTATATGTTTCCAAAGTAACTAATAAATATTTTTTTCTCTTTTTTTTTGGAGAGATTTTCGCTATAGGGCGCGTGCGCGTGCCAGACAGACAGAGAGAGACAGAGAGACAGAAAGCAAGAAATCACCCCCCAGGGGGGATGGTCACGCCACAATCCCTTCTCCTCCATTCTCCTCTCAGGATCTTGGGCACGCACGCACACGCGCCTGGCGTGAGTTTTAAGGTACCGGGTCCGGGACTCGAACCGCGGTCGACTACATGGGAGTCCAGCGACATAGCCATTACACTAACTGCTGGTTCCCAATATTTTTTTCTTTAAGAAAGATTAATTGGGTATTATTTTCAATGTAAAAATATTTATCAAATAATTAAGGAACTCAATTGAAAAACGTTTGTAAATAAAACAAAATTAAAAAGAAAATAAAGTGTTGACCAAAACATTCTATTTTTTGGTTTAATTCAAATAATTTCAGCAGTAAATCTCTACAAAAGAAATTGCTACATTTGTCAGCCAGAATACTCTAATAACTTTTTCAACTTATTTATTTATTAGAGTCTCATGCTGTAATCCTCCCGCAGCTTGCCCAGCCAGCCCAGATGGTGGGCATATGCACATATGCACACACAAGTGTCCACAGCATAACCATAGTCTTCCATATGGCTTCCAGCCTTGCAATATTGAGATACAGCTACATTACCATGGCTGGACTGCAACTGAATACGTTTTAAAAAGTGATTTGTCTAGAAAAGTATATATCCAAGATGTCAATTTTTTCTTCAATATTTGCAGAACTTAAGCCATATTGCTGTTCTTTAGAGTTTATATTTATTTGGAATCTCAAGTAGCTATGTTTCTGTACTTTATTTCTCAATGCATGTTCTTTTTAAAAATTTTTTAATTTAATTTAATTTATTATTATTATTTTTTAATTTGACCAAAGAGAGATGGAGATAAAGGGAAAGTGAGAAAGTAAGCCACCAGGTCTGGGATTTGAACTGAGGTTGGTCATGTGGGACTCCAGTGCCTTAACTACCACACCACCTGTGGACCCCTCAATGCATGTTCTAAAGGATATTACTTTCCCAAAATATGCTGTAAAAAATGTTCCATGGGTGATAAGTTTGAAAACTACTATACACAATTACTCTCATCCTCCTCAGCAATTCATAGTATATCATTTTAAATGCTCTGAGAATTGAAGTAGAGGGTTAAAAAATTGATATTATTGATTTCATATTTGCTTATATGTGCCTACATCTATCTGCCTACCTATATCTATCTATCTTATAGTTTAATTATATATTGAATTCTGGCCATATTTTCCAAGTAACCCTCATCGAGAATATGTTTATCATATTATATCAATAAATGCCTACCTATTGCATAAATTAGAGAAAAATTCAGTCCCTTTATTGAACTATTTAATGAAATCAGGTAGTGATAGTAATAGTAAAAATGATAGTGACTAAAATTTACTTAATAATTCACTATGTCCTTCATGCTTTTGAGATTCAAATTTTCATTTAATTACCCCCAAAACTCTCTTTCCAAAATAGAAATTGACCAGGATGACATATGTGATTGCTATGGATTAAATTTTGTACCCCCTCCCAGAAATTTCCAAGTCCTATCTTTGCATATCTATGAACTTAATATTTTTTTAGAAATAGATTCTTTGTATATACTATCAAGTAAGATGAAGTTATATTAGAGTAACGTGGGCCTTTACAACATAGTGTCCTTAAAAAAGAGGATAAGGGACAGACACACACATGGAGGGCATCATGTGACAACAAAGGCAAACTGGAGGGATGTGTCAATAAGCTAAAGAATGCCAAAGACATCTGGCAACAGCAGAAGCTAAGAGAAAGGCATGGGACATACTATTCCCTAGGGCATTCAGAAAGAACCTGGCCCCACTAAACACCTTGCGTTTAGACTTCTAGCCTCCAGAACTGATTGACTACATTTCTGTTTTTATAAGAGACCTAGTTCATGTTACTTTGTATAGGAGCCCTAAAATATTAATAACAATAATCAATTAAATTCTGTATTTAGAGTTCCATTTTTACAGGAACGTGTACAAGTTGTTAGGAAAGTACTGACACAAAATCTAAATCCTACCCCCCAGTTTGCAAAGTCATTTAAATTATTAAAATTAGTTTCAATTTCATGCATTCAAAATAGTAATAACACTATGTGAATTCTTTAGAAAATAAATATGCATGATTTTATTTAAATATGTTTTTACATATATATGTTTACTGTTATCATTTTTGCTTAAATTTAAATTAAAAAAGAGTCTGCATTTCTGCTCAACAATATATCGTGGGCAATAAGTCTGTGATTATATTTTCTCCAATTTGCCAAAGAAATAACTCAGGGAAGAATTTTAAGTCTTTAAGACAGGAAATGCCATTTTATGTTGAGCTCTATGTTGATTTTTATTTAAAATAATTATTTTATTTTTGTTTTTCTCTTGCTCTCTCTACACCTACACACACAGATGAATATAGGTATATCTATATATGTGTATACAGTTTAGGGGAGTTTCTAAGAAATATACTGGTTTCTTTTAATCCATATATAACAACCTTATATAACACTGAGTCATTATCCCAGAATGATTGTATTCCAGTAATAATTAAAAATGAGAACACATTAGAGACAATGTTTATCTCAAAAATTTGAATCCATAAATGACTTAACACTGAAATAAAAAAGCCAATAGATAAATTTTAGAATTGCACAGATATTTCAGCACCAATTTTTGTGATTTTCAAAATATATTATTACCTTCTATTATTGTTGAAGTAGAAACAAATTTTGTTATAACAAGTAAGAATTAAATTTTACAAAGAAACATCTGTGTTGCCCTATTTCTTATCACTCACCAATACTAGAAAAATTATCCAAGTTATGAATAGGACAAAATTTTAAAGAAAATTAGCTGGTAAAATTTGATACCAATACTTTTTGCCAAAACAAGTCCTTTATATAAATGTTTGCATATTCTTATAACCTAAATAAAATCATAAAGTATTAAAAAAAAATGTGTTGTGGGACTGGCAGGTGACATGATGGTTAAAGGTGCTGGATTCCCACATGGCCGACCACGGTTCCAGTCCCAGACCTGGCAGCTTGCTTTCTCACTTTCATTTTCTCTCTCTCTTTCTGTCTCTGTTTGTTCAAATTAAAGGAATAGTAATAACAAATGGAATATAAGAAATAAATAATTCTTTTAAAAAATGTGTCTTAATGCATAAAAATGAATTGTTCCTTTCTCAAAATGTGGACATATAGGGTCAGTTGGTGGTGTAATGGTAAAATGTGACACCCTGTGGGGCTGGCCCAAATGGGAAGGTTTGCAGTTCATGTCTAGAGATACTGCTGAGTATATCAGGTATGTTTGTACCTATGATTCAGGACTGACTGAAGCTGGATGTAGATTTTGGCATCAAAACCCGGTTGTGAGTTCTCTAGCTCTCTTATACACTGTCTTTCTCTTTCTCTAGTTCATTGAAAAACAAATAAAATTTTATTTATTTTTTTTAAAGCATGGGAGTGTAAAAATGGAGAGAAATTTGTGAGAATATTCATATCAACTATTTAGAGGAATCAAATTATCACTTAGAAAAATTCCACAGTAGGCAAAATAGAGTAGTATATTGCATAACAAATAAACAGGAAATCTGATTCACCTAACTTGGAATAATGTTAATTCTTGTCTATGTCATTATAGGACATGTCAGGAAGCTCTCCTAGGAGGCTCCTTTCTAACCAGTGACCTAGGCATCCAAAACCTCTGCTGTTTTAATGTTTCCATCTTTAAAAAACAATCTTCAAAAATCACCTTAAAAGGCAAAGAGAACAACCAAACTGGGGTTTTTATGGCCAGGCGTGAAAAAAGGCTTCTGCTCATATCCCAGTCACATGGGACCAGTGTCACTGAGAAGTGATGAGAAAATGTAGCATTCATGTAAACCTAGAATATAAAACAGGATCTAGTGGGCACAGAACAATATATCTGGCATGACTTCAACTATTAAGCTACACATTTGGGGAATCGGATAATCACATTGCTTTTGAACATCAATGAAGTTCTTGTATGAAATTAAAGGAGAAAAATGGATTTCTCTTAAGTTTTCTCCATCTCTAAAACTTTCATACTGAACGATAATAAATACTTAGTTTGTAATATATTTTTCCTACTCAGTTTCTATTGAATATATTTGTATCTATATATATATATGTATGTATATAGTATAAATATTTAGTATCATTTACTATACTTGACTATGTACTAATTAGATATTCAGTGAATAAGAAAATTTTATGTTTATTACATAGACAAAAAAGAAATATAAGAAGCCTGCTTTCAAAGGCTTAACAACTTAATAGAATAAAAGAAAGTTTGCTATAAGAAAGAACTCAGTGACAAAATACAGTTATAAGCAAATTCTACAACACTCAGGAAGAATAATTAATTTCGAATTCTGGCATCTACTAGAATTATGGTGGTTTTTTCTTTTATTCTTTTGTTTCCTTCAGCTCGCATTTTTTAACTTTCCTTTCCTCAAAGCATGATCTCACACATCTTATAAATAAAATCTGTAGTAGGTTAGTTCTTTATGCTATATTCCAAGAATCTTTGAGCTATGCCATATTCAGTGCATGAAAGAAATTGATTTACAGTTTCAGTTTCATATTAATAGAAACAATTCAAGAAACATGCTTTTTAAAAAATATGCAAGCTTAGTGACTTTTATGCTATGGCTTTTATTCCATAATCTACACAACTAAAGACATTTTTAAAATGTTTATCAGTCACACTTAAATGGTTTCTAGCTCTTGTTTTGATGACAAAATGATAAAAATTCAATCATATAAATTCAATAGTGCAACAATTTTCATCACTTTCTTCTCCAGTTGTGGAAATGTCTTTAGTTTATTCATTTATGTAACTCACACATAATACTTACTATGAGCTGCACAGTGCTTCACAGAGAATTCATTTATTTTCACCTGATCACCACCTTCAGAGCTAAGTACTATTATCATAATCATTTTATAATGAGAAAATAAGATAAGAAAGGTTCAATAACCTGTCTGATGTGATAAAAACAGCATATGAGGGACCAGCAGTTAGCGTGATGGCTATGTCGCTGGACTCCCACGTAGTTGACCGTGGTTCGAGTTCTGGACCTGGTGGCTTAAACTCACGCCGGGCGCGTGTGCGTGCGTGCCTAAGACCCCGAGAGGAGAATGGAGGAGAAGGGATTGCGGCGTGGCCATCCCCCCGGGGGGTGATTTCTCGCTTTCTATCTCTCTGTCTCTGTCTTTCTGGTGAGTGCACGTGCCCTATAGCAAAAACCTCTCCAAAAAAAAAAAAAAACAAAACAAAACAGCATATGATAAAACTGGAATTCTTTTTTCTTTTTTTTAAGAATTATTTATTTAATTTTATTTATTATTGCTATTATTTTTTAAATTAGCTATAGGGGATGTACACTCACCAGAGAGAGAGACTAAAAGTGAGACAGAAAGAGAGAGAGAGAGAGAAAATGAAAAAGCAAGCTTCCAGGTCCGGGACTCGAACCCTGGTCAGATATGTGTGAGCACAGTGCCTTAACCAGAAAGCCACCTGCTGGCCCCAAAACTGGAACTCTTATACAGGCAGTCTGTCTAAAAAATCCATGCTCTAAACACCATGCAATGGTATAAAAGAAATTTAGCAACACCATTGTCACTAAGTACATATGGATATAATGGTTCTCTAGTTAACAGACATCCAGGTTTAAAGATAAATAGATTCAATATTCATTTCTTTGGCACAAAATCTGTCCAACAACAACAGTCACTGAGAGAATTTCAGCACTTGATAAGGCCTTTACATTTCAGATGGTTATTTCTGTTCTTTCTAACACTTCTCTGTTAGAAAGCGAAGTTTCTAAAATTTCCTTTTCAAATAGGTGGTTTCCTTATAAAATGAGATAAATTTAGTGTGGACCTTACCAAGCTTTTTCAGACTAGTTTCTTAGAACAGGAAAAAGTTTTAAGAGTTTGACTACTCATATGAACATATTTGAGGAAAGACAAACATTAATTTGTAAGTCATTGACTATATTATTATTTTAGAGGTAAAGAAAATTACTTACATTTTTACACATTCCAGAAATGAGGTAATGTGACCATGGGAGAGCCACCATACTCCAGTTTGGAAATAAAGGACATGTGTTTGGTAACAGTTTCTTTAAAAGAATCGCTGTAGAGACAGTGATGATTTACAAACTATCCTCTAAGGAAATTTATCATGCTCTTTGCAGGAGACAAAGCAGCCTTCAATTTTGTATGCAAATTCTTGTCAGCAAGTACTTGATGGCGTAATAGACAAATATATGATCACGCTACAGTTTTTAAAAATTTTACATCAGTGAAAATAAGCCTGATTTATTTTTCTTTAGATCCAGGCAGAAGCATTGTTGCTGAGTATTGATTTACTTACCTTGAGTATTACAGATACAAACGTTTTGTTTCTGACAAGATAAATGCACATTTCTTTGTAACTGTTTTGTTTCATAAGACAGCCCCCTTTTATGCTTCAAAGCTTTGAATGTGTCCCCCTAAAATTCTGGTGTTGAAATTTGGTTGTTATTGTGATGGTACTAGAGAACGAAAATGTGGTTTAACCAAGTTGAGAGGTAGAGCCTTTGGAAAGTAACTAGAATTATTGAGTCGTCGGGAAAGACATAATGCATTTTTGCATAGAAAAATGTGTCTTGACTTTCCCAATGACCTAATAGATAAGGTCTTCAGAGTGGAGTCCCCATGATTGAATAAGTGGCTTTAGAAGGAGACCAGAGTGGACACACGCTGCTCTTGTGATCTTGCTATGAGATGTCCTGCACCACTTTGGAAATTGACACACAGCTGCAACCAGCAAGAAGGCCCTTACCAGCTATGGCTGCTTCAACATGAACCTTAAGAATCATAAACCACATACATTTTTATTTATTATAAATTAATAAGTTTGTGGTATTCAGTTATTAGCAATGAGAAAATGGGCCAAAACTTATGCTCTCTTAACTAATTTACACGAAGTCCAACATTAACAGCTGACTGAAGACACCAAGGTCACATCCATTTGAAAGGGAAAGTTTTCATATATTTTTTCACAAATTATTTAGATGTCATGATTCAGATTACTATTTGATAAGAAAATCTGTGGAAACTTCTTTCGGAGGGGCCAGCCAGTGTCATGATGTTTACAGTGGCTGACTCTTGTGTGGCCAACTACATGGTTGGAGTCATGGACACAGTGGTCTGAAAATCATACTGGGGTGGGGCCAGCAGGTAGTGCAGTGATTAAAGCACTGGACTCCCACATGGCTGACTGTGGTTGGAGTCCTGGACATGGCAGCTTGAAACATACCAGGAGCTTGTGCATGCATGCCCAAAATCCTGGGAGGAGATTAGAAGAGAAGTGATTGTGGTGTGGCCACCCACCCCAGGGGTGATTTCTTGCTTTCTGTTTCTCTGTCTCATCAAAGAGTGCACACACCCTGTAGCAAAAATATCTCAAAAAATAATAAATAAAAATAAAATAAAAACTTACTGTTTGCATGTGTACATGCCCAAAATTCTAATAAGGCATGGCCATTCCCTCTCTGGGTACTTTCTTACTCTGTCCTTTGTTCTGTTCTCTTGTGAGTACATATGCCCTAGAGCCAATTTAAAAAGAAAGAAGAAAGACCAGAGGAAGAAAGGAGACAAAGAAACTTCTTTGGCACAAATCATCTCAGCACGATTTTCACTGAATCTATTTTTATGATTTATTTATTTATTTATTTTTACTTTTTAAATTTTTTTATGGGTAACATGAAATTTCTTGTCAGGTAAGAATGCACTAGGAGGTCAGCCTGTGGCCAGGTGAATAAGCAGCACATTATACGTCCCCACTTAATATATACCAAGTGTCCGTACTCTATGATTGAAACTGATTGACTAAAGGATATAGAAGCACAGTATATGAATGTAAATACCAGATATAGTGTGTGTGAAAGAGGAGGATCTGAGGAAGGACGTTTAGAAGAAAAAGAGGGAGTCAAAGCATTAATGGGACAAAGAAATGTGGTATTATCTGTTGAAAATATTTTATAGTTTTATCAACTGGACTAGGGAGAAATGTTCACCTGTTGAAATATGCATTTTGTAAGCTAAATAATGTGATTAAATGTATAAAAGAAAATAAAATTTTAAAATGTGGAAAAAAAAGGAACTAGATCTCATATGGCTGACTACCCTGAGTTCTGGACCTGGCAGCTTGAGAAAGTGTCAGGTGCACATGCGTGTGTGCCCAAATCCTGAAAAGAAGGAGAAATAGTGGACAAAAGAGTCCTGCCTGGCCATTCCCCATGGAGAGGGGAGTGCTTTCTCATTTTCCCTCTCTGTGTCTTTCTGTCTCTCTCTGGCAAGCACATACAACCTCTAGCAAAAGAAAAAAAAATTAACTACAACTTGGTTAGATACTTGTCATTACAACTTCTCAGACAACACAGTATGAAATGATCTCCAACTACTTTTATTACAATAAAATAGGGTCCTCCTAAAATGCATGACCACATCTAATTTCAACTACTGTGCTCTTCATTAAAACATTCACAATGTCTTGTGATTTCAAACTAAGTGCAAAGTGAACATAGTAGTTACTAATTTCTAACCATTTCTGTTGTAGAAATGATTTATTGGCAATATGGTTATTCTTCCACATATTTATACCATAAAAGGCACCTTCAAAATGTACCAATACTACATAGACCTTTGGTGCAAATTATGAAACAAACACTGTCAAAATGTTAATAATTAACAGGCAAATGATATAATAATTAGGAGATTTTTTTATCACTAAAGTTTTATGATTTTAGACTTTGCGCTCATATTCAGTCAAGTTTTACTGTAATAGTCATTGGCAACTTAGGTAGATGTTAGACCTCCCCGAATAACTTCTACTTTTATTTCTGTAGAAACTTTTTCTCCTTCCTCCTCCTCCTCCTCCTCCTTCTCCTCCTCTTCTTCTTCTTCTTTTTCAGAGGTTTCGGCTATAGGGTGTGTGCATGAGAAATCAGACCCCAGGGGGGATGGTCACACACAATCCCTTCTCCTCCATTCTCCTCTTGGGATCTTGGGCACACATGCACATGCACCCAGTGTAAATTTAAGCCACCAGGTCTGGGACTCAGACCGTGGTTGACTATGTGGGAGTCCAGCAACATAGCCATTATGCAACTGCTGGTCCTGAAACTTCTTGAAATAAAATACCAAGGCCACTTTTTGATAATGTGTTGTCTTGGGTTCTCCATATTTTGCAGTGTGTGTTATTCAAATCCAATATATGTCCTTGAAATTTCAGGGGATTTTTTTTTTTCTCTTACTTCAGAGACCAGGCCTAGGTGAGCAAGCTTTCTCATTGCCTTCCTAGGCTAGTATGTGAGGATGTCTTTTCTAATTTATCATTGTGAAGGTCCCTTTATTACATGGGGTTCTCTCTCTCTGCCTTTATTACTCTCAAAGCTTTATTTTCTGATTCCAAGTGCTGTGAAAACCCAAATCTCTTCTTTCTGAAATAGAAAAGATGTTCCCAGGACACTAGGAGCTTTGAGTAACCACTTTATTTTGGTACCTGAGAATTTTCCTTAATTTCTTTTGGGGTCTATTTCTGCATTGAAGACTTAAATTTTATCACATAATTCAAAATATTTTGTGCCAGAGAACTCCTTGGGACAGTTACATTACCTTCTAGGTGAAAAAGAAAATACATTGTAAATTGGGTAAATTGAGCTCATAGATTTCTACCATAAACTAATTTTTCTGCTTTCCAAAAGCAACCTAGTACAGTTGTGCTTATTCAGAGTGTGCACCATCCACTAAGACCCTAATTTAAAAGATGCTCCTTGGGCCAGTAGGTGTCATGGTGGTTAAAGTGCTAGATTCCCACAAGGCCAACTCCCTATTTGAGTCCCTTACCCAGTGGCTTGAAAATTACACCAGGTACAGATGTGTGCAGGCCCAAAATCCTGATAGAAGAGTGGGGAAAAAGATTGCAGTGTGGCCATCCCCCCAAGTTTCTCACTTTCCCTCTCACTGTCTCTGTCTCTCTCTAGTGAACACCTGTACCCTATGGCAAAAATCTAGTAAAAATTAAAATTTTCTTGATAATTTGTGATCCAAATTTGTCAAAGTGAAGATATGTCTCTTCCAATTTTTGTTCTATGTAATATCTATTTTCTGTCAAACCAGTTTATCATTACGATGCAATTTATTATCATGATCTAAAAGGTCATCTTAGAACATATGGCCTAAGAAGGTAATTATTCCAGACAGTGACCTACAGATCTGCTAGTCAACTGACAATAGCAAATTTGAATTTGGTGATGACTAATGATATCTATAAAAATGTATCTCATTAAAATGTTTTGACATACATTTTGAATCTACTTTTATCTTGTGAGATACAGAGATTTTATACAGACTTTTATGGGTGTTATAATAGTGTTTTTTTCATTGTTCTTTTGTTATAGTTTTAGAAACACATTCTGGATTGCTTCAATTAATATTTCAAAAATCATAGAGATTACATAAAAAGTTTGGTCATATAGAGAAATAACCATAACATACTTTTAAATATTTAGAAATTAACATGTTTGCCATGATTTCAGACCATTTTTAACCGCGGGTTTTGGAAGTATAGGTTTTGCGCTTATTGTTTTGTCAGATAAGAGCATAGTGATTAAAAGGCTAAAACTAAAAATAGGCTTTGCTTTTGATAACATGCTGTAAGAGGATGGTTATTTAACCTCTGTAAACATAAGTTTCTTTTTTTTTTTTTTTTCTTTGAGAGGTTTTATGCTATAGAGCCCGTGCACTCGCCAGAAAGACAAAGAGAGACAGAGAGACAAAAAGTGGGAAATCATCCCCCAGAGGGGATGGCCATGCTGCAATCCCCTCTCCTCCATTCTCTTCTTGATATCTTGGGCATGCATGCACACGCACCTGGCATGAGTTTAAGCCACTGGATCCAGAACTCGAACCGCGGTCGACTACATGTGAGTTCAGCGACATAGCCATTACGCTAACTGCTGGTCCCAACATGAGCTTCTTTACACATAAAACATGAATACTAATTTGTATGCCTCATCAACAACCTTTAGAAAAATTGTGCCAACTTAATTTAAATTCCCAAAGAAATGAGTAAATGAGTTATTTCCAATACCATTTCCTTTTCTTTCTTTTTTTTCTTTTCTTTTTTTTTTTTTTTTTTTTTGCTTTTAGGTTTTTGTCATAGGGCATGTTCTCTCACCAGAGAGAAATAGAGACAGTAGGAGTGAAAGTGAGAACTCATCCCTTGGGAACCAGCAGTTAGCATAATGGCTATGTCGCTGGACTCCCACGTAGTCGACCACGGTTCGTGTCCCGGACCCGGTGGCTTAAAACTCACGCCGGGCACGTGTGCATGCGTGCCCAAGATCCCAGGAGGAGAATGGAGGAGAAGGGATTGTGGCATGACCATCCCTCCTGGGGGGTGATTTCTCGCTTTCTGTCTCTATGTCTCTCTCTGTCTGTCTGGCGAGCGCACGCGCCCTATAGTGAAAATCTCTCTCAAAAAAAAATAAATAATTAAGTCATCCCTTGAGGGGATGACCACACCACAATCCCTTCTCTTCCACTCTCCTCTTGGTATTTTGGGCATGCACACATATGCACCCCAAGTGATTTTCAAGCCACCAGGTCCTGAACTTAACCACAGTTATCCATGTGGGAGTCCAGTGCCTTAACCACTGTACCACCTGCTGGCCCCCATACTATTTCTGATAAAAAATGTCATTTGATTTTTAAAACCAATTTAAAATACAACAGTAAATTAAGTTTTTATTTTCATTTCTTTGTATACTAGTAAAGTTACTAATATTTTTATACTAATTTTAAAATCCTACTAAGTTTTTTGAAAAGCTTTTCATTGACTAAAAATATTAATATTTGAAATTTTGTTAAAATGCTTTAATGTGTTTTTGTTTTTATTTACCTTTCAATTTACTTTATGCTATTTTTGAAATGCAGACATTTAAGTGTCTTCATAGTTAGATCTAGCACTTGTAATATATATGATGCCTACTATGTGATGATGCTTGGAAACCCCTTTCTAAATTCAAGACTCCATAAATATTTACTTATATTTACTCATGTTGGAGTTTATGTTTTGCATATAAATGTTTAATCTTCCCAGTTAAAGTAGGAAACAATGGTTATTATTTTTCATTATTGTTTATTAGTTATTCTAACCATGCTTATGTAATGACTTACTATTATCCTTCTAACTTATACCTTGAACTTAATAGCATGTTTCATTGATATATGTTTGTATTTATTATTTACTGGGAATGTATCCTTTATTATAGCTTTTTACATGTTTATGTTTGCTAAAACAAATTGGTATTTGTCTCAGTCAGCTAGTACTGCCAAAACAAAATACCATCAACTGCATAGCCTAAACCACAGAAACTTTTCTCACACTTTGTTGGGAAGTTAAAAATCAAGGTCTGGCAGCTTTCTTTTTCGGGTGCACGATCTCTTTCTGGCTTGCAAGCAACATCTCTTTTAATGTTTCCTCATATTATGGAGAGAGCAAGCTATCTGATGTCTCTTTCTCTAAAGATACCAAGCCCCTAGGACCAGGGCTTCACCCTCATGACTTCATCCAATGCTTATCCCCTCCTAATACAAACAAAAATTACCTTCACTTACTGTCACACTAAGGGTTAAGACTTCATTGTATACATTCTGGGGGAGAGGACACAACTATTCAACCCATAACAGTATTCATCTTTCGTTTTATGAAATACGGAGATTTTTTTGGTTTACTTATTCTTTTTAAAAGTCTATTTCTTTCTTATATGAGCTAGAAAGAAAGAGAGGAGCACCCATAACAGGGTCTTCATGCCATGATCCACCCCTAGCTATAGCCAACCAGATCCATGGTCATGTGCACCCAGTGCATTTAGGGAGGTGTCTGGATGCAAACCCAGAACTTACTACATGCGTCAGGTTTCACGGAGCATTGAATTACCACTTAAACCCTTCTCATCCACTGTCTGTTCATTCTTACAGATAAAATTTATATTCATTTGTCTACCTCTGATTTAATTAGTATTACTATGCTATGTTTATCTTCATATGTTAACTTTAATTTTTTTAGTACAAGGTGTGATATTTTAAAAACTGTATTGGACTTCATACCTTGGATCTCAGTTCATTTTCCTGAATAAACTTGATTTCCTCCACCCAAAAGATGATTTGTTTCAAGTATTTTTAGCGAAATGTTATTTAAATTCAGTAACAATGTCTTACACAAAAGTTAAGCCCACCACCCATCTTTTGCCTTGTCTCAACAAAAAAGTATTCATTCCTGAATAAATCCTTTTAGGTCCATAAGGGAAAGAAATGTGAATGCTTTTATGGGTGAAAACCAAAGATATCTTTAATTGTTATACTTATTGGAACACAGGAGTTCACACACAAAATGGAAATGGTAGTAATTGGTTTATAAAATGAAAATGCAAAGGGTATCTACTGATAATTAAACTGTAACTTAGAATGTACTTGGGGTGTATTATTAAAAATTTGTATGAGGACAGCAGGTTTGTTAGCTTATGACATCCTCTGAGTCATGGCTGAAGCTATTCAAGTCACTTCATTAAATTTCTCTCCACAAAAAATTTTGGCTTGGTTTATTGTGTTTTCCAGACATAATAAACCTATAGTGGGGATTGTAATACTGAGTCATGAACACCACTAACTATCTCAGCTCACCAAGATACATATGAAAGTGCTCACTGTGCAGGAGTATGCACAAGTTCTAAGCAATGTTCATGGTTTTAAATCCTTTTTATTAGAAGTTATTGCCTGCTCCATAGACTTCAGTGTTGAAATTCTTACTGCTCTCAAAAAAGAGTAGCAAAAGTGCAAATGAAGTCACAATGTGAAGACAATTTGGCATTTTTAATAAAGGGGAATTTCTCTTTTTATATAGTTCTGCAAATGAATGTAATGTATAGACTTAATTTACTGAAAGTCTTGAATAAGCCAAAACAAATACATTCTTGCACTGAATTTTTAAAAAAATTCAAAATTCTTTCTGCTACACTTCATGTTTTTCAGTCATTAAGACTGTTCTGTCAGAATCTTTACCAGTGAAAATATTTGTATATCTTTGATGAAAATGAGGGAGAGAGAAAGAAAAACAAATTAAAAGGTATCAAACAGCATAACTTTCTAAAACTCTATGACATATGTATATTTGTTTATGGAAATACGTTTATGCACAAGATGATTCTTAGAACAATTTCTCAAATATACCTAGAGATACTAGGCACTCTTCATCAAGTTCTAATTTCTAGGACTTCTAATTTCTAGGAAAATCAAATTGTTTAAGAAATTACACAGCTATGTTTGCATATAATGCCAATTTTATCACTGTATGTTACTGTTAGAATATTTTTGGACCGAACTTACTACTCTCTGAATTTAGGTCCATGCTGAACATCAGTCCATGCACTGAACTTTAACTCTTTGCAACTTTCCCTCATTTTTCAATCCCAAGAATATATCTCCTAAGGGATACTAAGATCACAAGCAGTGACTCATTCTTACCAGAACATTGATTGTCACCTGAGCCGTGCCAGTTCTCTGTCTGAGGGGGTCAGGGACAGCATCGTTGTCCAAATCTGTTATTTGCACAGTTATTTTGTACTGTAGTTCCGTTTCCCTGTCTAGTGAATCCAACAGCTTTATCATTCCTGACACAAAAGTACAGGGAGATCTGTTATCCCAGGAGTACTAAAGACCTTCAATTTATGCTAAGTTGTAAACTATATAAAAGAAACAATCACAGAAATAATAAATGAAAATTAACTAATACGAATAAACTTTGGCATATGTTTATGTCTCAGAAATGTAATTCAGCAGCAAAGTCATGGCAGATGTTAATTCATACATTTTTTTGTCACCTATTATATATTCTTAAACATATGGGAGAATATGCGTGCACATAGGTTTTCTAAAGATCAGTATAGCACAGATCAAAGCTTTGGTGCTTTTCCTGCAGGGACTAGGAATGTATAGAGAGAGCTAACAAGCCAAGATGAACAATGCATAGTTCAAGAGGAACTTACTTTTTATATTGCCATGCTTATGGTTTATAAATAAATTAAATTCCAAACTATTACATATGAGCTTATTTTTATTGTTAATTGGTATCAGTGTTTTTACAATACCTGTATATGGTTCAATATAAAATTTAGGAGGTGTTCCCAAATTGCCTCCAGCAATGGTATATTTTATGTTATTAAATGGCCAGTCTTCATCTGTAAAAGTAATTTTTCCAACTATGGTATCAATTGGGCTATTTTCAAATATACTGAAGGTAAATGATGATATAGTTCCAACTGGATTTAGTTCATTTATGCGACTCACTCTTACAATCATTGTAATAATTGCTATGGAGAAAAAAGTACATAAAAAATATGGGTGGGGGATAATGTCTTTTTAAATAATTCTTAATTTTCCTTTATAATTAACATCTATCATTATGAATTAAATTTTGAATGTATAATGCATCTATCTTGATGTATTATTATTAAATTATTATTTCTTCAATTATAGAGAATTTTAAAAATTTAGGATTAAAACTCTATTAACTGATTATGAACATGTGTGAAAACAATTGGCTTTTATAGTGTGTTTATGCATAAATGCTATTACTCTGAATTAAAGCTCATAGTTTCCAAGAGCAAATAGTTTACTAGGTAAAATATGGTTAAAATGTTTCAGCATAATATAGTAAAGAAACTGTGAATTAAATACAATTTACTATGAAAATCTGAAGATTAGTATTTTCTCTAATGCAGAATAAATTCCCCAAGAAGTCTTATAAATACACCAAAATTTCAGAAAAGTTCATCTTTGAGATTTTCTTTATATAACTGCAATGTGCTATATTAAACATTTGGGTATCATTCTTTCACTGTGGTTCCAATATTTGTTTAGAGTTTAAATGTTTAAATGGTACTACTTCTACACTAAATAAGTCAACGTAAGAATGGTAGTTATATACTTTATTATTATAGGTCATTGGAATATTTATGAATCTTTTTTTTTTTCTTTTTTGTAGAGGTTTTTGCTATAGGGCGCATGTGCTCACCAGACAGACAGAGAGAGACAGAGAGACAGAAAGCGAGAAATCACCCCCCAGGGGGGATGGCCACTCCACAATCCCTTCTCCTCCATTCTCCTCTCGGGATCTTGGGCACGCACGCACACGCGCCCGGCGTGAGTTTTAAGCCACCGGGTCCGGGACGTGAAGCATGGTCGACTATGTGGGAGTCCAGCGACATAGCCGTTATACTAACTGCTGGTCCCAGGAATATTTATGAACCTAATAAACTTCTAAGAGCTATTTTTTAAATGTACTGAGTATTTAAAATAACTAAAACAATTTTATATTTCAAATTAATAGCTTCTTACTTGATAGGACAGGTATTCCTTCATCAGACACTCTCACAAACAATGTGTATTTGAAATACATTCCAGCAAAAATAGCATTGTCAAAATTGAGATGTGCAGGTCCAATCTGCAGATGAAAAGTAGTACATTGATAGTTTAATTTAATTTTGTTTGTTAGACATTAATTTTATCATTTGTATTAATCTGAGATGAAAGTCTATATAGGTAACAAATAAGTGAAACTGAAATTCTGTAATAGTGGTGTCCAAAAGTGGACAAGTAGAAACCTCCTATGTAATTTTATTTTTCTCGTAGATATAGTAGAAAAAATTAAAAAGCTGTGTAAATTAATTTTAGTAAAGTATTTTGCTTAATCAAATATATCCAAAATGCTATCATTCAACATGTAATCAATATGAAAATTATTTTGTACATATTTTGTCTACATTTGGTCAAACTGATTAATTTACCATAGTTTATATTTTTCTTATACACATTCTCTTCATAAAGTGCTACTGTCATGTGTGTTTAAGATTTGTTCAGAGTAGTCATCATGAATTTATTTGCATTTTTCCAAAATGAGTTTGGTCTAGGTTAGTATTAGCAAGAATCATCTCTCAGAAGAAAGCTTGAATTGCAAGCCTCAAAATCACGCTAAAAGAGAACTTGAGACCCAATTCTCGGACAGAGGTCAAAGCATCTCATATATTTGCTCTTTCACTTTACTCTCCTGGGAAGGGTGTACAGGGCAGGCATGATGTTTTTGAGATCTTTAATAATGTTAAATTAAAGGAGCATCTAAGAGTCATCCCTTCACAGCTCATGCATAATCACACAATCCTCAGGGTGGTCATAGACCAGATTATGTCTGAGACCATCTAAGCGGAGAGTGGAAAGAATGTGTCTCCAGTTTTTCTGAGGTTCTTTTTGTGCCTCAGCTGTGTTCACATTAGTTCTTTTTTTTTTCCCCAACAAATAGCCCACAGTTATTAGGGAGAGAATTTATGTGAAGCAACTAGATGATGAGTTGGTGCAGACAAGCATAGATGAATGACATTGTTTTTGAAAGATTCTACAATGTTTCAGGAATTCCAGATATTGCAGACTGTAAGTCACTTAGTAAAATGGGGAAAAATAATTTCTTCATGAATTAAGTGGAATATTAGACATTCTCTAAGATATTTTACAATTCTAAAACTGTGTAGTCTACTTTCTAAGTAAATAAAGAGGTGATAGGAAGAATACCCATGGCACTGAGTGGGGTACCAGTTTAAGATAACCACTCACATTGGTAGTGATCCTGTACGTTTACTGTCTGTCTTTTCTTTTTTGAAGTTCAAGTTTTTGGAAGTTCAACAACTAAGAAACAGGCAGACAGGTCTTGTGGTGGTTAAGGGCACTGGGCTCCCACAGGGCCAACTGAAGTTTGAGTCTCGGACATGACAGCTTGCTCTTTCACTTTCCTTCTCTCCCTCTCTCACTCTGTTCCTCTCTGGTCAAAATTTAAAATAAAATAAAATAAATAAAGTTAAATAAAACAATTATTTAAAAAACTAAAAGAACTAAGAAAACACAAATATTGTCTAGGAATATGTACATAGACGATAAAACTTAAGTCCCCAAGGCAACAGCAAATGCAGAATTCAGGGTTATTGGTTGCCTCTGGAGGAAAAGTAGGGGATGGCAATGAGCACTGACAGCTGTGAATGTTCTAATTCTGAAGTGAGGTGGTGGTTCAGGGGTTCATTTCCTGGCTGTGTGCTAAAACTTGCAAATATGTTATTTAGGATATCTTGTATCTTGTATTATGAAATAAAATAATTATTAAAAATGGATTGACTAATAAAAATAGATTGGGTTGATTTTTCAGGTCAATGCTCATTAAAGAGAAATAATTTAATAAAATACATGATTAGCAATACTGATTTAAAGAAATATTCATTTTTATTATTCAATTACTAAGTTAAATCTATAGCATATGAGATCATTTGGACTCATTAAATGGTAATTCATTGTTAAACATTAAAATTACATGACTCTCATTGGTATCCTGGTGAATATCACTCCTCTAATTTGAAATAAATTTGAGGTTAATATTTACTAGCCTCTTAGAGCATTAGTCATTATTTTAATATAAAACTTTTGGTGCTTAATATAAATTCTCATTTCGAGTAACTGCTAAAACTCCTTCCATTCCTCTTTGTATAATATACATACCAACATATGGTCATCTAAAAACAAATCAATTTAATCTTTTTAAAAATCATATCAATTAAGCTTTCATGAGTATAAGAACTCAAATACTGTTGGAAAGCCAAACACATGTTCTTTCTACGTTCTCTTAATGTTTTAGTCACTAAGCGTTCAAATTGTGTTAGTTTCTTTTTCTACACACTGGCTTTTCTTCCCTGGCTTCTGTAGCAAGGTTAGAATTTTACCACTTTAACAGCCCTTCCTGAATTTAATGATCCTCTAAGAAAAATACTGTTCTTATCCCAATAACAATAATTGGAAAAAAAAAAGAGGCATTGAATTTAATGAAGGTTAGCATGCTATAGTTTTTAGGCAAAGATAGGAGAAGTCATCAAGGGATACGATGGATCAATGGTTTTGATTCTAGAAAACTTAAGTGATTGGTTTTAGTTTTAGTCAAAATTCAAGGAAGTCCAATGTCACATTTTGCTGTTGTTTATTCACATATTTTCTGTGCTTGTTTTGCTCTTTTTAGACTTACCTGAATTGGGAAATGTCAATGAAATGTTATACGATGCTATAATCTGCATATTCCTAATTGAGGACATTTCTGATATTGTATAATAATTCATAATCATTAGGATACAAATGTAAAGTATAGAGTTTGTGAAGGTTTGTTTTAATATTTTGCTTATAGCAAATGTATCTTCCAGTTGAAAGTATTATGAAAATGTGATATTGATGTATGTGGATGGTAATTTGATACTAAATTCTGTCAATGTCTTACAAAATGATTGGAGAGTTTAATTTTGTTCATTTGGTACTCATTATTTCAGTCATTGATTAACATACCTAATAAGCATTGCTTCTGTGTCAGACATTAGTGTAATAGCTGATTTTTTTTTTCTCTTACTGTTTAATTGGGTAATCAGATCAATGTGATTAGGGTATGGGAGTAGAGATACAAAATGCTGCCAGAACCCATGGATAAGCACTGATTAAACTAGAGTAGGAAAAAATTGGCACCAGGGGTGGCATGATGGTTAAGGTGTTGGACTACCACATGGCTGACTGTGGACCTGGACCTTGTGGCTTGAAAATCACACTGGGCATGTGTGTTGCTGCCCCAAGTCCCAAGTGGAGAATGGAGAAGGGCCATCCCCACTGGGGGTGATTTCTCACTTTCTCTCTGTCTTAGTCTGGCAAGTGCATACTGTGGCAAAAACCTTTTTAAAAAAAAAAGTGAAGAAATTATTTGTAAACAAAGTTATGAAGATTGTAAAAAGTGTGTAGATGATGTGGACACAAAACAGCTGGGGCGGATTTTCCAGTAGTATGATCAGGATGTCCAGCTACATTATGAGGCAGAGCTGAAAGACCGCCATATTTTAAGTTGTGAAAGTGATATGTACACCCCAATCACAGAGTATGAGAACAAAGGAGTAAAGATGGTAGGAGTTTGTGTGAAATACAGCTTGGGTAGAGGTCCAAATGCAATAGATTCAGTATCAAATGGTTTTTTTATAAGTGTTTTTATCTATGTCTTACTCCCCCAGACTATGCTGGGTTTCTTACAGGCCTATTGGTCTGATGAGCAACTTTTTCTCTTACCAATGTTCATCCATTACCTATGAATCTTTGTAGAACATAACGCCACCTCTGACCTGACTTATAAAACTCAATATGTATCGAGAATAAAGTCTAAATTTCCTGAATTGGTAAAATATTTAACTATTTTATATTCTAGAATATGGTAACAACATATACACATTAATTCTATTCCTGCCACAGGTTCAAGTTATTTAATATGTTTATTAAAGTTAATTATGGTAAAGTCAACACATTCCAAAAGAATAGACACTATTTTATCATAGACCTATTTGTTCTAGGAAATTTATAACCTTCCTAGTTCAGTTCCCAAGATCAAAATTGCATTCAAGCACTCATCCTAAACTAAGATATGTTGCTGGTAATTTAAGGTTCAGCTGAAAATCCAGGAACAAATTCTGCCATCAGCTATTTTAACTACTGTAATTCATTAAGAATAGTATAATAATAATACTAATAATAACATTTTTCTATCTAAGGTTAATCACAGGGCCACAATCAGAGAAAAATTTTAAAATACTTACTTTCAGTTCATTGTTTGTGAGCGTAAATGTTTCATTGGAAAAAGTATCCGTAATCAAATGGTAAGTTATATTGTTATTGGGGACAGTTCCATCCTTATCTGTACAAGTTAGAGAAACTAAAAGAGTTTCAGCTGGGGTGTTTTCAGGAAGTTCAATTCTGTAATAAATCAATCATGAAATAAAATGTAGTAGTAACATGTCCATCTAGATTTATGAAGTTTATAATAATCAATATATAAGACATTTTCAAATGTGCTTATATTTTAAATAACCACTTCTGCCAATAATAAAATTATAGTTTTGGGACCATCAGATGGCATAATGGTTATGTTGCTGGACTTCCATGTAGTTGACCACAGTTTGAGTCCTGGACTCGGTGGCTTAAAACTCATGCTGGGCGAGTGTATGTGCATGCCCAAAATCCCAAGAAGAGAACGGAAGAGAAAGGGTTGTGGGGGGGGGGGGTGATTTCTCACATTCTATCTCTCTGTCTCTCTGGTGAGCACATGCACCCTATTGCAAAAACCTCTCAAAGAAATAAAAAAATAAAGATAATTACAGTGTTAGTAAAAAATCATATAAGATAAAAAAATATGTGGCATCTTTGATGGAGTCAAGGGAAATGAACTGGTATTATGTTAGATTAATAAGCCGTAAATTTTCTAAGACATATACATATTATCACTGAATAAAATGGCAATTTGTCTCAGATTCATAATTTTATATTTATAAATCCCAGTTACATGTAATCTTCTGAAAAATCTCCTTTAAACTTTTTCCTTTATGTAGATATCATTGTCCCCATTTTAGAAATAAGAAAATTCTGAACTACTGACTATTAAATTTACATAACCCTTACTAAGAACTGTTGGTTCTCACCAATATTCACATTCCTCTTTTCTTTTCCCAGTTTTCTCTATGACTCCCACGATTTGCAACATGAGACTGGCATGTGAAAAGTAAGTGGAAAGGCTGTTTTCAGTTCTAGGCAAGGCGATTAAAACTTGGGGTACCTTGCACAGACTCCCTCTTCCTCCTTTCTCCACATGTTTGAGAGCAAAAGGCAATAATACACCAATGCCAAACAACTGAATAAAGTAGGATCCCTGAGCCACAGCAGGCAGGACCGCCACACTAGAGCCAACTAACCTGTACTGCTCTTTGCAGAAGGGATGAGGAGGTGTTTATTTGGGTGTCTGCCCCACGCAATGGTTAAGTACTGCACAGAATAAACCAGATCTCACATGGCTGAACATGGCTTGAATCCCAGCCCTGGTGGCTTGAAAAATATACTGAGTGGGAGTACGCATACCAAGATCTTGATGAAATGGAGAATTCAAAAAGGATTGTAGCATTTTCAGCCCCCATGGGGTGCCTTGTCTTTCTTTCTCTGTCTCACTTTTTCTCTTATGTACATGCAAGTCCTTTAGCATTAAAATAATTTTAAAAAGGGACCAGCAGTTGGCGTAATGGCTATGTCGCTGGACTCCCACGTAGTCTACTGTGGTTTGAGTTCTGGACCTGGCGGCTTAAACTCACGCCGGATGCGTGTGCATGTATGCCCAAGATCCCAAGAGGAGAATAGAGAAGAAGGTATTGTGATGTGGCCATCCCTCTGGGGGGTGATTTCTCGCTTTCAGTCTCTCTCTTTCTGGTGAGCACATGCGCCCTATAGCAAAAAAAAAACCTCTCAAAAAAAATTTTTTTTAAAGATATGCTTTGGGGGCTTAGCCAATGATATTTGTTTCTAAATTTTATTTTATAATTGGTGGTAAGTACCTTGTCAGGGTGTGTGTGTGTGTATGTGTGTGTACCCCAAATCCTCAAATCCTAATTAAAAGGAGATATGGAGGGAAAAAGACTGGAGTGATCAAACCCTATAGAGCAGTTCTCTCTCTTTCTCTCTTTCTCTCTTTCACATTTACCCTCTAATAGTTAAAAATAAATTTTTAAAATAACCTTGGACAAAAAGACTCCTTAGACTACTAGTTGAAATAGAAAGAGAGTGAAAGCAAACTACAACAACACTATTGCAGCGGCTACGGAATCATTCTTTATTGTGTCCTTTTCGTTTTTTATCAAAACACCTCAAAGAGTTTACAAGCTTCAAGCATTTTTCTGAAGTACAACAGAGAAATGACACTGTTTTTAAATGTGAATTTTGGACTATCTTTTGTTCCTATAAACTGAGCAAATACATGTCTGCATTTGTATGATTTTAAGTGGGAGATAAATTATTCAAGAGCATCCCACCAAAAACCTTTTACGATATATTATGAAATACTGTTCTACTGTAGAAGTGAAAATTCTGAGCAGAAGCTTCATTACTCAGCTTGCAGGATTATCAAAATTCTACCACAGTGGATTGCAGTTCCATCTAGCAGTCTTTTGTTGCTAGAAGCACACATTTCTATGGTTTTCCTCAGGTTTTCGCTACAACTTATATTACTATAATAGTAACAATATTATGCTTTAGTAACTGTTGATAGTGATTAATATTCATTGGTAATGATTATTGATAATAATATTATATTGGCCATTACATGCACTTTTGGAAAGAGGTATGTCATTAGAATACCAAAGAAAGTGTGGCATCAGAATACACCCAGACTTGATTAAGACTTTTTTCTAAGCATGCTGGTATTTGTAGAGGATCAGGAGGTCTGAGTTTCAAGATCCATCTCGATCTTTATAACTGTGTACACTTTATGAATAAGTGAATTCTTAAAGCTATGATACTCTATTTTGTATAATGGGAGTAAAAATTTATACATACATTATAAATCTGTTATTTTATAATCAGACTAAGTGGTGAGCTTACATGTAGTTTTAGAGTTCTCTTTAAATTAATATCAATAAACAAATAGAGTATATATACAAACTTAAGAGTGCTAAATACATAAATATGTGATTTTTAAAAAATAATTATTTATTAAATTAATTCCATTTGTTGTTATTATTTTTTTTTTTAATTTTTGTCAGATAAAGACAGAGAGAGAGAGAAATGGTAAGAGAGAAAGCAAGCTTCTAGTTCCATGACTTGAACTGCTGTTGGCCATGTGACAGTCTAGCCCCTCAATCACCATGCCACCTGCTAGCCCAATATGTGATTTTTTTTTTTTTTTGGAGAGGTTTTTGCTATAAGGCGTATGTGCTTGCCAGAAAGACAGAGAGAGACAGAGAGATAGAAAGCGAAAAATAGAAAGCGAAGTGGGATGGCCATGCCACAATTCCTTCTCCTCCATTATTCTCTCGGGATCTTGGGCATGGACGCACACATGCCCGGTGTTAGTTTAAGCCATCAGATCCGGGACTCGAACTGTGGTTGGCTACATGGGAGTTCAGTGACATAGCCATTACGCTAACTGCTGGTCCCCCAATATGTGATTTTTAATGTAATGGTTGTTATAACTATGAAAATTTAAGGATACAAAAAAATCATTTTTAGGAATCCTTTCTAGCTTTAATTTTTATACTTTTTTGAGAAAAAATAAAGTAGACCTCCTTGTACAAGGAAAGAAGAAGAAAGAGAAGTTACGTATTGTCAAAAAATAAAGTAAGGAGGCACTGGTTGTTGGCATGGTAGTTAAGGTGCGGGAGTCCCACATGGGTGACTGCAGTTTAAATCCTGGACCTGGTGGCTTGCTTTTTCACTTTCCCTTCTCTCTCTCTCTCTCTGTCTCTCTGGTCAAAGTGAAAAATAATAATAGTAAATAAAACTAAATAAAAAAATAAAGAACAGAAAAAAATGAAAGCCTTCTGCTTTATTCCAAGGATGATGTGATACTTCCCCATTTTTTTCTCTTTTATTTATATGCTAAAATATGAAGACAGAATAATTGTCATCACGACTTACGTGTAAATATCCTGTGAACATTGAGGTGCATTGTCATTTATATCCTGTAGAATCACTGTAAGTGTTCCAGTTGTTGAGTGCATTCGTTCATTGTCATAAGCTCTAAAATATAATATCCAAGACTTTGGAGTGGCTATATCTTCGTAATCCAAAGGGTAGGCGATTGTGATCTCTCCTGAATCTAAAAGGCAAGCACATGGAAATTCCTTTAGCATTCATAAATTGAATAAGCTATGAACTAAAATAGTGACATGGAAGGACAGCCCATGAGGTGGTGGTTCAGGCAGCTGGGTCCCACATGGCTGACTGCAGAGTTTGAGTCATGTACCTAGGGCTTGAAAACACATCAGGCAGATATGAATGTGTGACCAAAATCCCGAGAGGAGAGAGAGATGGAAGAAAAGGGGCTGTGGTGTAACCATTCTCCATGGGAAATGCATTCTCAAAAATAAACAAGCAAACAAACAAACAAAAAACTGTGGCATGGGTATAATAGTTCTAGGGATAAAATGGAGCTCAGCCCCTGACCTGATGGAGCTCACAAGCTAGTCACAACTGTGGATCTGAAAGGAATGGAAGATAAGTTAAATGACAGGGAAGAGAGAACCTTCCACATTGTGGAGATCAGTAAATACTTCATGGGAGGATCATGGTAGGTCGGGTGCACACAGTGGAGCCAAAGGTGAATGTTGAAAAATGAGCATAAAAATTCCAAGCAGAGAAGATTGGTGTGGAGTAGGGATGGCAACAAGTATGTAGGTGAGGGTAGGGAGAAGTATTCAGAGAGAAAAGCAGCACCAAAATCAACAATAACTATTCATATTTTGAGAGTTACTCTTTCAATATTATATTTTATCTATATCTACAGAGCAAGTAACCTTTACATGTAATACGTTCTTTCTTATAAACAGTATATTTATTCCATATGTCAATCAATATCTGATGCTCACCATTGTGTCTAATATTGATATCTTTGAGTCCTCAGGAAAAATGCACAGGAACATTATTTCTTAGTGCTTCCATGTTTCTAAAATTTTATCTGATATCTATCTAGGAGGTCATTTTTCTAGGTATAAATTTCACACTTCGTATCCTCAGGTTACTTATATGTGTTACTCTATTAACTTGTGGCAATGGTATTATAGAAAAGTCTATGTACAGTTTGATTACCACTCTCTTCAATTTGGTCTTCTTCCCTAAAGGCTCAAATTTTTTTTAATTGAAACCTAATAAATAGTTACAGCAATATGTATCAGATCCAAACATTGTGGATTAGTTTTAATCAGAAATCTTTTTGCTTTTTTAAATACATAGCTTCAACTCTTGTTTTAGGAATGTTTTCTTGGATGATACTTTTGAGTATTTTTTCCATTGCTTTTGTTCTCCATGAATTTTTGGAATATGTGTATGTGTGTGTGTGTGTGTGTGTGTGTGTGTGTGTATGTGTGAGTATATTCTTTTTCTTTGTGTGGAGAGGGGCCATAGGGTGCTTGTGCTCTCCAGAGAGAGAGAGAGAGTGAGAGGGAATGTGAGAAATCACCCACTTCTACAGGGAATGGGCACACTGCAATCTCTTCTCCATTCTCCTGGAATTCTGGGCATGCACACACATGAGCCCTGCATTATTTTCAAACAACTAGATTTGGGACTTAAATTGCAGTCAGTCAGTCATATGGGAGTCCAGTGTCTTAACCACTATGTCACTTGCTGGCTTCAGAAATAAAATTTAAAAAGTGTTCGTTCTTCTTATTTCCTATTCCTATTGCCTTTTTTTTTAGTTTCCACTTATATTTTTTAGAATAAATTATTCATTTTTTTACATAATCACACACTTGAGGCCAGTAGGTGCCGTGGTGGTTAAGGCACTGGACTCGCACTTGGCTAACCACAGTTCGAGTGCCAGACCTGGCAGCTTCCTTTCAACTTTCTCTCTCTCTCCTTCTTTCTCTGGTCAAATTAAAAAATATTAATAATAATAAATAAATTTAAATAAATAATTCTTTAAAAATAATCACAGATTTGTAGGAAAGATGCTCTTTCTGCACAATTTGAAAGGAAGTTGTTGACTTGATGCATCATCATCTCCAGGAACTTGAATGTACATTTGCTAAAAGCAAAGGCATCTCCAACATAGCCTCATACAAACATTAAAGTCTAGAAGTTAACATTAATAAGCCTGATCCTGAGACTATCCATCCAAATTTCACTCATTGTCTCAGCATATCTTAGTGCAAAAGATCCAGTTCATGTCCCTTTAGTCTCCTTTAATCTGGAAAAGTTCTTTAATCTTCCCTTAAGTTTTATGACCTTGACCTGTTTGAAGACTGAAGACTAGGAGTGTTGGAAAATTACCCTCAGATTGAGTGTGCCTGATGTTTGTTTATGATTAGATTTCAGTTATGTAGTTTCTGATGAAATATCAGAGAAGCTATACCATGTTATTGCCTGCTAACATAACAGTTTGTCTTATACTAAAGATGTCCACTTTAATTTCTTGACTAAGCAGGTGTCTGCGAGTTTTCTCCACTCCAAAGTTGGTATTTTACATTTTGTAATTAATAAGTGGTCTGTGGAGAGGTTCTCTGAAACGCTGTAACATCCTGCTCCTCATCAAATTGTCAATTTATTTATTTATTTATATCTCTATGCATTCATGGTGCCTGGTTTTATTTAATGGGCTGTAATCTGAAATTACTGTTAGATATTGTAATGTTCAAATTGCCCTTGAATTGGCTAGGGGGAGACAAATTGAAGATGGTTTCAGTGTCTGTGTGATGTACTCTTGCCATTTCTTGAGTATATTGCTAGACCCACTAGTGAAGCTTCAAAAAGAGCCATTTCTCTAAAGAGCTCCTATAGGAAAAAAATGGTATTTAGAATTCAATATCTGGGCACTAGGTGTGTTTATTGCTATTGTAATATAATGTTCCTAAGCTCTTTCACTCTTTTAGTAGACACAGATAGAGCATTTATATTTGTGTTATGTATACATGTAATTGCATCAATATGCATTTATATAACCTCACATACATACACATACACTCACATATATATGTGTATAAATACATATGTTTAGAGACCAGCAGTTAATGTAACAGCCATGTCGCTGGACTCCCATGTGCTCAGTCATGGTTCAAGTCCCAGACCCACTGGCTTAAACTCACGTCAGGTGTATGTGCATGTGTGCCCAAGATCCTGAGAGGAGAATGGAGGACAAGGGATTGGGACGTGGCCGTCCCCCTGGGGGGTGATTTCTTGCTTTCTGTCTCTGTCTCTCTCTGTCTTTCTGGTAAGCACACACGCAAAGAAAAAAAAAAAAGAAACCTCTCCAAAACAAACAAAGAAAAGTACATATGTTTAAAACATAAATTCATTCCCACACTTTCAAGTTTACTTCATCCCTATGTGATTCATACTAGTTTTCTCATTTTCTACATTTGTAATCATATATCTGACTGAAGAAGCCAGCCGTTGTGTATCTTTAACATAGTTGTTTTTTTTTTTTTTCCAGTCTCCCTGTAAGTCACAGATCTCTCTCTGCTGTCATTCTCTTCTCACTACAGTTTTGGATATGCATTTCTCTCTCTCTGCTTAAGTGCTGATTTGCCATACAAGCCCCTCTCCAAAGGACACGGCTTCCACCTTCTCATATTCGGACTTCCTGAAAGGAACTTTCTACTGAGGGGATAGACAGTGTGTGTTTAATCCTGTTCTTTTCATGTGTGAAAATGTAAATTGCCTCTTAAAAAGACAAGAAATCTGGGGCCAGGCAGTGGTGACACAACTGGATACACATGGGAAAGGTCCTGGGTTTATGACCTGAGACCTCCCTAGGTGAGCCAGGCATGCATGTGTATGTCCATGATCCAGGCCAGTTGAGAATGGGGGTGGATTAAGGCATGAGGACCCTGTTGGGGATGTCTCTCTCTCTCTCTCTCTCTGTCTCTCTTTCTCTCTCTCTTTCTCCTCTGTTTCTCAGTAGAAATGTATACTCTTAAAAAGAAGAGAAAAAAGTTTTCCTTTCTCTCTTTCTTGTTCTTTTTTCTTCTTGCTTTGCTTTATGCCTAAATTGTTAGATGTATGAACTCCTAATTTCTGGTCATTGAGAATCTACTGAAGAGTTATGTGTCATAATCAGATTAAATTAAAGTGCAGACTCTGCGCAGAAACATACATAAACTTGAGTAAATTAAAATTCCTGTCTAAGCATTATATGTTACCTGGGGGCTAGAGAGTAAAAACCCAAAGGGGTTGTTCTGTATGCAAAATCTTTGACAATATATGGTATAGAATAAGTAAATTATGATAACTAATATTCTGGTTTTCATGAGAAAATACACTTCTCAGAGAAAAAAAATCAGAAATAAAATCCCACCGAACATTGATGCAGGTTTGAATTGTTTTAGTCTCTTGGAACAAACAGATTCTGTAGACAATTTCCATATTCCTAAGAAATAAGAAATGATCACCTTCATTGCATAAAATATGCTAAACATGATGCTAAATATTTTAAAGATTGTTTTATCATAATAGAATAATAATCAGGCTTAATTTTAGCTGGGAGAAAACATTTCACATTAGACTTTATAAAATGATTAGTCACAAAATATTTTATACCTTCATTTATAGAAAATTCTTTTTGTGTACCTATAAATTCATAATGTACCAAGTCCCCTATGTCTTTATCAGTTGCTGTCAATTTGACCAGTTTTGTTCCAACAGGCAGATTTTCATAAATATTTATAGGTGCATCTGGTATGTATCTGCGGGACAAAAGGGATTTTTTTAATCACTCAATATAAACAAATGTCTCTTTTCATCTATGTCAGACAGCAAATATTTTAAATTTTATGTCACACATATTTTCTAACATTTCAAACAGTTCTAAGCTCCTGGCCTTAAAAAGATTCTTTCTTTGTGGATTGCTCTATATATTAGAGAATGTTCATATAAAAACTTTTTTTTAACATATCCTCTTTCTCTAATGCTTCTAATGACTTAAAATTATACTTTATTCCAGATATAATAAAATACTACAAAAACTTTTACAGTCACTTTATTCTTATTTAATACATGTATATTTCCATATGTACAAGTACTGTTGCTCAAATCCTCTTGCATGACACAGTGATTTCATAATGTTAACATAGCAATGTGCATTCTCCATACTATTTTACTTATTGAAGATAAACAACAGAAAAATAGGAAGTTTTAAATTCTTATTCTATCAAAAACTTCATCTCCTGTAGTTTCAACAGCAAAATATAAGTGGAGGTGAATTCTAGTGCACGTATAAAAAGCAATAACTTAGAGCTCACCGAGGTTTGCTTTTAGCTGCCTTGAATATTTTTAAGAAAACTAACAATGGAAATAATACTGTAATGCTGATTCTTATCCTGTTGTAAAAATTTAGTAATTAAATCTTAGCGTTTAAATATTTAGATTACTCATTGCTTACATAAAAACAGGACTCTCATCATTAACATTCTGGATGTTTATCATGACAGTGCCAGTGCATGACTCCAGAGATAGGTTCTTTCTATTTTTCACAGCAATCACTAACTGGAAATGCTAAAATAAACAAGAGAAGAGAAAATGTGGGTTTTTTTTTTGTTGTTGTTGTTTTTGAGTGCTTACTATATGTGACTCCTCTTTGCATAAAACATACTTTAAAGATACATTTTTAAATATTTTAAAAGTTAAAAGCATAAGACAGTAGAATCATTTCCCAAAACTCATTATGGCTGTTTGTCAAGAGGACTATCTTGTGTATCTAATATTTTCTTCAATTTGTGCTACTTTCAATTGTCATGGTACTTAGATCACATCTTAAGCATTGTTTTTCAGCATCTAACATGTACAGCAACATATCAGATTTAAATTTGTTGAAATTCCAAAACTAAAAGAGCTTAAGTTTCATTGTTTAGGGGACAAAGGTGTAAAGTTAACAACTACTTTATTTTGGAAAATTTTGAAAAAATCATAGGCATTTTAGAAACTTCAACAAATGTAAAATTTAATTTAAAGAGGTGATATTCCAATGCCCCAAACACTTAAGAAATATGGTCTAATAAGATAATAATATATAAGTTTGAAGAAGTCAAATAAAAATTGTTTATTAAATTTATTCCATAATTAATAAATATATTCTGCCTATAAACAAAAATCACCTGCAAGTATATTTAATCTTATACAATTGTACTATAGAGAGCCTATAAGGCTATTTCAGGAATACTTTAAATAAATAAAAAGAAACAGAAACTTATAGGGAGTATTTAACTAAAATTTGGAACTACCAACAACATAATACCATCTTAGTAAATAATTATTCAGAAAAACAGTATCTATTTATTTAGAGACAACTAGAAGCAATTTATAAAGAAAGATTAAAATGAATAAATTGTTTATAAAAAGTAGGAAAACAGTTAAATGTGTAGTGTGTTAGCTAGAAGGGTTCTTGGCAGAAGATTTCAGGCAAAATATTTTGAGTGAATTAATATTTTTTGATATTTTAAGTTTTGACAAATGACTTAAAATTGGTAGCTAGAGTTCATGCTTCTGTTCAAGAAATATTTCTTGAGCACTGATTGTTTGATGCACTATGTAGTATAGAAATAAGAACTCAATTAGAAATAATTCTACCATGGGGAAAATCACATTGTCATGAGGAAAACAGACATGTAATCCAAAGGAGAGGAAAATTTATCAATGGAAGGTTTGCTCTTAAGTCATATTGTTGGATAGAGTAAAATATTTTGCCACAATCCTTTCACAATACCAGTGAAATAAAATTGTAAGAGAAAAGATGCAAATTAGGAAGGAATAAAAGAAGGGGAGGAGTAAGACAGAAATTCATGATAAACATTTCCTCCAATAACTACCAAGGCACGAAGTCACGATTTAAAGTTGCCTAAAGCCAGTGGATGCCTGACAAGGCAAAGGCAAAACCCTCTGGAAGGACAGTTTCTTAACCCAATAGATTTCCTGCATGCACAGGGCTTCTAAAGATAAGCTCAAGTATAGGAAGAAAGAGAAGTTAATAAATAAGTAAACAAGCCACTCTGAGCTTCAGTCAGTTTAACAGAGAAACCAGTTAGGATTCAAACATTTAAATTAAATGAAAATATTAGGAAATCAAACCTAGTAATCTATGTTAACCCCATATAAGTTTGGTGATATGCCAGAATGCAAAGATAGTGGAATAATAGAAAATGTAATAAAGTAACTCAGAATATTAATAGATTATAGAAAAAAAAGAAACTATGTAATTATCTGAACAAATGAAAAAATTTACAAAAGTGAACAGCAAAGTCCTGTTAAGACCTTAACAAACTAGGAATAAAGAATATTTCTTAATGATTACCTAAAAAGACATATTACAAAACCATCTTTATCTGAAATATTTTAAAAAGATCTTTTAAAATTATAACAAGACAAAGATGCCTATAGCTACCACTTCTAGCAACTCTTGTTCCTGAAGTCCTCATCAGAAAAATAGGCAAATAATATAAACAAAAAGTTATAAGATTTAGAAAGAAATAACTGTCATTTCCCATAGAAACTGGTGCATGTTTTTCTTTTTTTTATTTTTTAAGAGAGATTTTTGCTATAGGATGCGTACACTCACCAGAGAGACAAAGAAAGATGCAGAGACAGAAAGTGATAGATCACCCCCTGGGAGAATGGCCATGCCACAGTCCCTTTTCCTCCAGTCTCCTCTCAGAATTTTGGTCACCCATGTACAAGTGCTTGGCCTGAGTTTTAAGTTGCCAGGTTCAGGACTCGAACTGCTTTTGACTACATGGGAATCCAGTCACATTACCATTACAGCAACTGATGGTCCTGAAACTGATGAATGCTAACACAGAAAATGAAAGATCATCTACAGATTATTTGCATCAATATAAGGATTTAGCAAAATTGTTATTTTCAAAATCAACAAATATTAATAATTTTATGTATAACCACGAAGAACAATTAGGAAATGAATATTTAGCAATAAAATTCAAAGTGTCTATGATGTGCAACAACAGAGAAACATAAACAATGTTATTGAAGGACTTAAATGAAGCTTAAAATAAATTAAATGTATTTGCCAGGACTTAAGATAACAAAGATACAGATTCTCAATAGTATACTGTGTAAATTGAATGTAAATAAATATAATCCAAATGCCAACAAGGCTTTTTTTGTAAAAAATTCATAGAAGAGTAAAGTTTATGGGAATTTTATGAAAGAGTTAAGGAACAAAAGGAATAAAGGTAATTTTTTGAGGGAGTGAATGAGAAACAGTGAAGCTGACGATATGTAAGATGATCCTACAATACTAGAGTCAAAAGTAATCTTATAAGCCACTAGCCAGAATTCTTGGAAAAATAGTTGTTGTTTTTTATTTTTTCTTTAACGTTCAGTTAAAGACTTAATGAAAAAGTTTTGGATGAAATATATATAGTTTAGTAAGCCGTGCTCTATGGCCTGATGGTGGTACAGGAGTAAGAGAAGGGGCTCTGTGAACAAACCCACATGGGAAAATCACCGGTTCTCATGCAGAGACCTCACTGAGTATATCAGGCCTAAATGCCCATGATCCAAGCCGGCTGAAGCTGGGGGTGGATTGTGGCATCAAGGCCTTGTTGTAGGTGATATTTCCCTCTCTCAGTAATTCATGGAATAAATAAACATAAAAATATGTGTTACAAAAGAAAGTCATGTGCTAGTTAAGATATTAAAAAATAATGCCTGATAAGTATATTACTAGAAAAATTAGGAAATATTTAAAGAAATAGAAGCATATTTGAAATCCAGATGGTCCAATTTATCAGAATTGATAGGGAAAAATAATGTATTTTCACTCCTTTAAAATCCTCTTTTTTTTCTAACTAGTTGCAAATTTGAAATTCGACTAGGACATTGTGGCGGGGGTGGGGAAGACACAGTCAAGAAAAGTCATAGTTTGAGGCAATTCCTCACATAATTCAAGACTATAAGAAATCTTATAAGTAATCATATTTAATTACACAGAACATTGCCCCAGTTCTATTCTAAATAAACAGTATGGATACAGTGTCTTCTCCATTTAATGTATTATATGTAGGAACATATACAAAAATTGAAATACTATTTCAATAAAGTCTAATTAAAAAGAAACATAAATCAAAGAAGAATATAAATTTATTTTCTTTCAATGGATTTTGGGTGATGGCCCCAAAGTACTTAACAGAGGTTAAGTGCTGTGCAGAAGCAGGATCCCACATGATCCACAGAAGTTCAAATTCCAGCCCTGCCGGCAGGTGTCCAGAATTCTGAGAGGATGGAGAATTGGTAGACGAAGGATTGTAGGGGTGTTTTATCTCTCTTTCTGTTTCTCTCATGTGCCTGTGCACATACTCTATTATTAGTAAAAGAAAAAGTAATAATAATACAAAAATTAAAATTTTTAAAATTAATTTTTACAAGATCTAAGTGACTATGAAAATGCAGTAATGTAAATTTGGTAACATTCGATTTAATATAGATACATTTAAAAAATTACCTTTATTGGAGTGAATTTAATAGTGTCTATTATTTTAATGGTCAGGTTTGTATTCATTTATTTATTTATTTTTATTTTTATTTTTTAGATTTTTACTATAAGGTGCATGTGCTCACCAGACAGAGACAGAGAGAGGGAAAGTAAGAAATCATCCCGTAGGCGAGATGGCCATGCCACCATCCCTTCTCATCCATTCTCCTCTTGGGATTTTGGTCATGCTCAAAGCACCGGGTCCGAGACTTAAACAGTGGAATTGGTCATGTGGAATCCACTGCCTTAACCACCATACCTCCCACTGATCCCAGGTTTACATTTTAGTCTCACCTTAGGATTTGTTTCATAGTCCAAAAGAGGTTCAATTGTTTTAGAAATAACACCGCTATGTGAATCCAAAGCAAAGTAGTCAGTGGCATTAATTGAAGAGTTTAATATTAAAAACTTTAAAAAGAAAAAAAAACATATAAAAACATGGTTAATACATTATTTAAAAAGCATGAATTTTGAACTGACAGTTTCAATGCAATTATTGGCAAGACTAAACCAAACTTAATTTTGCAAAGACAGTGCCCATAAAATAAAATCTGACCTCACTTTCAGATCCAGACTTCAAAAACATTCTTTCCCATATTTGGCTGTACTTTTTCCAATGGTTTTTATACTTAAATATAAGAGCATTTTTGGTAAAAAGCTGTCATTGGTTTACAATTGGTTTACTTTCTAGTGTTGCATTTACAATTTTTTTTTTCCCCAATGCAAATAAAATCATTCCCTTTTGTATATTCAGGAAGTATATCTAAAGGAGGCACATGCATTGAATTATTTGGAAGAGGCCATTTGATCTCATCTCTTTATTGATTTTCTGTATGGCAAAAATAAAATAATGCTTTGGACAAAGACTCTTTTTTTAATGAGCATCAGCATATCCTTCTCCATTGTTATCGCTCACACTTATAACTGGGCCCAGTTTCAAGATGTATATTAAAGATTTTGAAAAGGATTTAGTAAAGAAATTAAATGTAAAAAAATTACATTCCAGTTTCTGACTCAAACAAAAACAATAAGATCTGGGAGATGTGATATCTTATGTCATTTCCAAAAAGACATCACAGCTATGTTGATGGGCATATTGACCAACTTGTATTTGTATTTACCTGTAAACTAACAACCAAAGTTGGCTTATGCTAGATTAAAATTCACTAAAATGTTTTTATGAAAAGAAAAATCTCCTTTTCTTTGTCTCATTATTATCATTTTGAATTTGTTAAAAATTATTATCTTTTTTCAATGACATTTACAATAAAATCCAAATATTGTAACATTTTTGTTATGAAGAAAATACATGTTAACACATTATAAATACGTATATAGAAGTCCATCATTAACGCATGTATATGTCATAACCTAAAAATGAGCATACACCCAGATATTTCCAAACACACTCCTTGTATCCCAATTCTCTGCCACAAATACACACTCACACATTCCCACAAATGGAGCTTCTGAACCTAGAAGACCGGAATTGCATTTTTCCTATGTTGCCTTCTGTCTTCAGTCTAAAGCTCCCATATATGAAAAATATAATCAGATGTCATGATTTGAATGTTTATGTCCCTTCCAAAATTCATTAAGATATACTTAATCTCTATTGTGGTATTAAGAGATTGGAGAAGTAACTAAATCCTGTGAGTTCTACCCTTACGAATGGGATTTGAACTCTTAAAGGATTCAAGGTTCAGAGAAGCACCCTCCTGACCCTTCTGACCCTGGAAGACATACCACAAGGTACCATTTATTTTGGCAGCAGAGAGCAGCCCCTCCCAGACATCTGTGCCTGTTTGACCCTGGGCTTCCCAGCATCCTGTACTATGAGAAAATAAATTTCTGTTGTTGATTACTTACCCAGTCTTAGCATTTAGTTATAAGAGCATGAATGTACCACAAGATGTGTGAATAAGCTTATCATTATAATCAGGTCACCAGAAAAATTACTTAATAAGCTAAATTCTTTAGCAAACTGTTCCCCTAAACTTTAGCTTCAACCATATTTTTAGGCTAGTTGTTAGAGCAAATGCAAACAAATGGAAAAAACCTCAGTCTGCTCTATGGAGAATTTGACTGAGTCATTAAATTTAAGGCATAGTATTCCAATGTATTAATATAATTTATACTATATTGTATAATCAAGAAACCAAATTTTTCCTTGCACATATAATTTGATTATAGGTCATATAAACATCATGGCAATTTCTGAGAAAATATAGTGATGAATTAGCTCAAATTTCTTCTTTGCCCCTCTTAAGTTATATCCATTTTTGTCATCTATTATTTGTTAGCTTTATATTCTTTATGTATTATTGCTGAAACCAGAAATAATATGAAGATCTAAAATGTCACTTTTTCAAATTATGTGTATAATAAATAAAATATGCCCTGATTGGGATGAATAAAAGGCAATGAACAACAGAAAATCATACTACTAGTATGTACAAATGTCATCAGATAAATGCCAATAAATGTAAGCTCTTTTTTTCAGAGAGATTTTTGCTATAGGGCATGTGCACTTGACAGAGATACAGAGAGAGACAGAGAGAGAAAGTGAAAAATCACCTCCCAGGAGGGATGGCCATGCTACAACCCCTTCTCCTATGTTCTCCTCCAGGGATTTTGGACATGCACACACACCAGCATGAGTTTTAAGTTACCAGGTCCAGGACTGGAACCACAGTTGGCCATGTAGGAGTCCAGTGCCTTAACCACTATGCCACCTGCTGACCGACCCCTGTAAGCTCATTTTTAAAAGTGTTTTTAGACAACTTTAGGTCTTATTTTCATTTTATTTTTCTATTATTATAGTCAATAGTTTGTAATCCTCTTACTTCAATGACTACCATAAGATATAAAGATACTTTAACTTTTTGCTCATTGAAATGAGTATTCTACTTTTATTTTTAATTCATCAAACCTGGAAAAAAAAAGGGGGGGGGGGTGATATGAAACTTACTTCAATTTCTTGTCCTAGATCTGGATCTCTTGAAAGAATCGTATATACATAAGAAGAGGCAGGAACATTTTCAGGAATAAACACTGAGACACCTATATAATTAAATAAATTATAAGCAATTTAGATTCACTCTTCTGTCACCTCTTGCTTTATATTGGTGCCATAAGTTATCACGTTAAAGTATTTCTTCTTGAAGTAGTTTCTTAATGACACTTGTTTAAGAAAAAAAACCCTACAAATATTTATTCCCATTAACATCCATGGATAAAAGAGTCAACATAGTTCAGTTTCTTGTTTTTACATTTCAATTTTGAGCTAGTGCATAGAATGGGAAATATTGCTCAACATCTGGCCCAAAATCAATGGTCAATAAAAAAAAATGATTTCAGCTTTGATTTTGTTATGTTCAAATATTGAAGCTGTTCACCACCTTTCACAATAATGTACAGAAAAAAAAAAGTGCAGTCTGTGAAATAAGGAAACAATGTGTTGGACTTTCTGCTCCATACATTTTTTAAAAATCTGTGTAATGAGGTAATCTTTCCAACCTTAGAGTAGCTCTGAGAATTAAACAAAATATCACATATCTTCTCTTTTTTATTTATTTTTTTGAGAGGTTTTTGCTATAGGGCACATGTGCTCACCAGAAAGAGAGCGAGAGAGACAGAGAGACAGAAGATAAGAAATCACCCCCCAGTGGGGATGGCCACACCGCAGTCCCTTCTCCTCCATTCTCCTTTTGGGATTTTGGGCACTCACACACACACACTTGGTATGAGTTTAAGCCACCAGGTCTGGGACTTGAACTATGGTCAACTACATGGGAGTCCAGTGACATAGTCATTACTCCAACTGCTGGTCCCAATACCACACATCTCAATAAATGCTACTTTCCTTTCTCAACACCTGCTCATTACCTTCTTTTTAATGTTACCACTTGTGATACTGTCTCTCTCCAAAATAAAATAAGTCAAATGCACACGCCTTTAGACTATTGAGTATTTACCTGTTTTGTGATTTGCAAGTGACTAAATATCAGAATTCCTGCTTACTGTGCACTTGAATGAGTTTTGGATGTCAAGTATGTTGAATATTGTATTATAATCTAGATGTCCAGTACGGTGAATATTATAATCTAGATGGCAAAAGTATCATATTATTTAAGTATTTCTAAGGATATTGTAGAACAATTTTTGTGCAAATAGGTCTTGATTATTTTAAACCTTTGTTTCAAATGGAACATGTGTAAGGATATTCTCTAGTGATTTTCTCTGGAACTTTACAGCAATTAAATATTTAAACATGTTAAATTAATTGAATGTGTGTGTGTGTGCATATGTGCAATTTGAAAATTGTTGCTAATACCCTTTTTAAATAGCTTCTTCGAGATATACACAGAGCTACCCTACTATTTGTTTTCTCTACTATTCCTCTATTCCAAGGACCATAGCCCACATGATGGACAAGAAGGCATCATGACCTTGGTAGTGTCCTGGTTCAACCAAGTCTGTGGTAGAAATCAGGTCAGCATGACCTCCTTCAGATTCACAGATATCTTTTTAAAGTTAACTCTAACTTGGGAAGACTGAAAGAAAATTACAAAGGACACAAACTCTATAGATTCAAAGCCATCCAAGAAAAAATGTCTTCACAAACATGAAACCAAGGCTCACCCAGCAGACTTTCTTAACTGTAGTCTCTGTTAACAGGTTCCTTTAGCATGAATTCCTATTTCAAATAAATATAGCATAATGCATATCAGAAGTATATTTTGGGTTAAAGTAAAAAGTGTGTGCGCGCGCGCGTGTGTGTGTGCGTGTGTGTGAATGTGTGTGTGTATTTTAGAACTTCTGAGTTTCCTAATGGGTGCTGTTTCCAAAGATGAAGAAGAGATAATGCTGATGGTGAAAAAAGAATCAGCAGCAACAATGAATGGGCATCCACACAAAAAAAATGTTTTAAAATAATTTGCATTGTTCGACTTGTCATCTATTTTTTCTTAATTTCTCCCAGTTAGTGGTTAGTTTCTCATCATAGAAACAGGGAGAGGATAAAAAACGGTGAAAGAGAGAAGGTAGAAGTAGAGAGGTTTTACTATGACAGATAAGTAAGTGAGGTTAGAAATAAATGGAGGTGCCAGCAGGAGTCATGGTGGTTAAGGGCACTGGATTTCCACATGGTCGACCACGGTTCCAGTACCAGACCTGGCAGCTTGCTTTTTCACTTTCTCTCTCTCCCTCTCTTTCTCTGGTCAAATTAAATGCATAAATTTAAATGAAAAGAAAAGAGATAAATGGAGAGACACATAAAATTGGCAATGCCCTTTTTGACTCTGTTTTGGTATACTGTCCCATAACCTACTTACCTTGTTTGCATGCATTCTTGTCCATTAATATTTTTTTTCTGAGACCTTCTCCCTTGTTCTTCTCTTCCACTCCAGTATCTACCATTGCCTTCTCTACCTCTTTTTACTGATTTATTTCTTCATTTAATTTTACTTGTTATTATTTTTAATTTGACCAAAGAGACAGAGAGAGAAAGAGTGAGAGAAGGGGAAAGTGAAAAAGCAAGCTGTCAGGTCTGGGACTCAAACCATGGTCAGCCCTGTGGGGGCTCCAACATTTTAACCACCATGCCACCTGCTGGTTCTGCCTTCTCTACTTTTATGCCAGTGAGTCTCAGTTTCCACCATAGAATATGGAAATTCAGTACATGTTAAGTAGGAACATACCGCATTTGTTTTTCATAGCCTGGTTTAGTATTGTATATTCTGAGTTCACCAATTTGTGTCAAATGATAGTATCTTACCATTTTTTATGACTGAATAATATTCCATTGTGGATATATGCCACTTTGTCTTAATCTAGTCATCAAAAACATAACAAAATTGGGGCCAGCAGTTAGCATAATGGCTATGTCGCTGGACTCCCACATAGTCAACCGCGGTTCGAGTCCTGGACCCGGTGGCTTAAACTCACGCCAGGCACGTGTGCGTGCGTGCCCAAGGTCCCGAGAGGAGAATGGAGGAGAAGGGATTGTGGTGTGGCCATCCCCCCTGGGGGTGATTTCTCGCTTTCTGTCTCTCTGTCTGTCTCTGTCTGTCTGGCGAGCGCACGCACCCTGTAGCAAAAATCTCTCCCCCCCAAAAAAAGAGAACAAAATTACTAGCAAAAATCTTAAAGATGCACAACGTAATGTATTGTTCTTTGTTGAAGGTATTCTTGAATTGAATGACATGCTCTATGTAGGCTTTGAAAAACCTTACTGTACCCTACAAAACTGTACCACTATAAAATGTAAATCAAAAGTTATAAAATAAATAAATGCAGAAATGAAGTGGAGAGAAAATAATGGAAAAACTAACTAGCAGAACAGATATAATTATTGAGATCCAGTTAATCCAATTAATTAATTAAAGAAAGATGGAATACATTGAATCAAGCCAATCTATATTTTCTGAGATCCAGTTCTGTGCAAGGTCTCAAGAACACTCAAATGTTTAAAAAACTGTATTTTCAGATGGTCCTTATGAGAAGCATGAAAATGATTATTAATATCTTAGCACATGCTGCTGTTTTAATCTGTTATTTTTATACCTTGGGCATCTCAGAAGCAAAAATTATAATTTATTGTTTAGATTTTCATATATTTGATAACTTCTGAGGATAACATGTTAGCACATACATTAATGATAAATTAGAAATTTTTGTCATTACAACTATCCCCCATTTACCATACAAAGAAGTAATTATAATTTGAGTTTGAATTATACTGTGGCTAGGAAGTAATTTATCATGTATATGTGCCATATTTTCTTAATCCATCATCAGAAACTTAACAAAAAAGTTTTGTTTCTGAAGGGATTTATTTTACAGGGTGCATGAAAGAAAGGGACAGAGAAAGAAAGTGAGAAATCACCTCCTGGGGGAATGGCCATGCTGCAGTCCGTTCTCCTCCATTCTCCTCTCAGGATTTTGGGCATTCACACACACACATGCACGCACTCTCTTGCACCCATTATGAGTTTTAAGCTGCTGGTTTTAGGATTCGTTTTATGGTCTGCCATGTGGGAGTCCAATACCTTAACCACCATGCCACCTGTTGGCCTCAAAACTGTTTCTTGTGTATGTTTTTGTGGATCTGCTGTACCACTGTGGTGAAAACTAGCTGTAGCTGGGCCAACAACAACTTTGCCTCTGTATGTTATTTTTGTTTCCTTTTAGGAGCATGTTATACTGCTTACTTTATTCTCTTCTTTTTTTATAAAACTGAAAAAAGAAAAAAAAAAACTTTGAGCTGTAATTCTAAGTTTTAACTTTGAGTTTTTTCTTTCCATACCATTGTTTTATGAATTTAATTAATAAAATTGACTTATAATATACCTGCTCCTGTTGAAAAACTTGAATCACAGAAAATAGGGTCATCTACATTCTCCACAAAAACTGTAAACATATAGATGCTGGTATGATTTCCATTATCTTTGGCCTCGACTTCCAAAGAGTAGACTTGAGAGTTATTTGGGTTGTCAAGACTCAAAGACTGAAGAAGAGTGATTATGCCTGTGACTAATAAAAAGAAATGAAATAAAGAACAATTGTGAAAGCTCAAATAATTAAGTTTATGTTAATATATACATGATATTTTAATTTACTTTAAAATATACTTTTTTAAAAAAATTTAAGAATTATTTATTTTAATTTTATTTATTCATTAATTTATTTTTATTTAACCAAAGAGAGACAGAGAGAGAGAGAGATGGAAAGTGAGAAAGCAAGCCACCGGGTCTGAGACTCAAACTGTGGTCAGCCATGTGGAAGTGTCCAGCACCTTAACCACCACACCACCTGCTGGCCCAATAATATACTTTTTCATGTGTGAAAAACTGATGTTTAGTGGTTCTACGTCATTTGAAATTGTTTTTTAAAAGCTTCTAGAAACTTTATGCTTAAATTTTAAATGTAATTAAATATTAAAAGTGGGGCCGGCAGGTGATGTGATGGTTAAGGTGCTGGATTCCCACTTGGCTGACCGCAGTTCAAGTCCTGGACTTGGTGGCTTGCTTGTTCACATTCCCTTTCTCTTTCTCTGTCTCTCTCTGGTCAAATTAAATAAGAAAAATAATAACAACTAAAGTTAAATAAATAATTCCTTTAGTAAATAAATAAACATTAAAAATGATTTTATCATATTTTCTTCTAAGTCCTTAGATTGTCATTTACCAAGCACAAGTAGCATCTCCAGTTAAAAAATACAAAACACAAAATCTATTTTATTTTGACTACGATGATAAAAGGTTATTCATATTTTGAGTCTGAAATACCACCCAAAACATTCCTAATCATGCAGTGCTTTTGTCTTCCCACTTAACTCAATCTTATTTCATACAAAGATGAAAAATGAGTTCAAGTATCAAATGCAGGACAATGTGCAAAAACAGAAGTGATTATTTATCCCAGGTACCAACACCTACTTTCCCTGCCAGGAATTCTTCTTGCGGTACAATCATATACTTTAATCCTAAATTCTAAATGTCTTCAAAATTTGTGCAAGACCTTTGTTGCTTCTAAATTGTTCTTAGCAAATAAGTTATTCTTGGTTAATGTGTTTGAAGGCAGGTGCATAAAATGTCCACAACTTTCAGAATTTAAATAGATTGCTTCTAAAGTAGTATGAGACCAGCATAATGACTTTTTCTTCTTCTTTTTTTTTTTTTTTTTTTGGGGGGGGGGGAGGTTTTCGCTATAGGGTGAGTGTGCTCGCCAGACAGAGAGAGACATAGAGACAGAAAGCGAGAAATCACCCCCCAGAGGGGATGGTCACGCCGCAATCCCTTCTCCCCCATTCTCCTCTCGGGATCTTGGGCACACATGCACACGCGCCCGGCGTAACTTTTAAGCCACCGGGTCCAGGATGCGAACCGCGGTCAACTACGTGGGAGTCCAGCGACATAGCCATTACGCTAACTGCTGGTTCCCCATAATGACTTTCTTCTATGTAAACTGTGAGAATTCTGCTTCTTGTGGGTTTCTGATTTTGGTGGGCCACAATGGAGATCCTTAGATAGTTTAGAGGGTAGAAAGGTAGCAGCAGCCATTTTTTTTTTCTTGCACATGTTTTTGCCAGTCTGCCCTATTAGCACTGGTATGAACTAGCTGCAGCTGGCCAGCGCGTTTACATTTGGGTCTTCTTTCTAACTCACAGAAGAGGTGTGTGTGTGGGGGGGGGGGGGGGTAGGGGAGGGTGTGGAACCAGCAGTTAGCTTAATGGCAATGTTGCTGGACTCCCACAGTCGACCGCGGTTTGCGTCCCGGACCCGGCGGCTTAAAACTCACGCCAGGCGCGAGTGCAGTGCGTGCGTGCCCAAGATCCAGAGAGGAGAACGGAGGAGAAGGGATTGTGGTGTGGCCATCCCCCCTGGGGGGTGATTTCTCGCTTTCTGTCTGTCTGTCTCTGTCTATCTGGCGAGCGCTCGCGTCCTATAGCAAAAACCTCTAAAAAAACTAAAAAATAAAAAAATAGAAGAAGATGAAGGTCTCAGCTCCTGCAGGGCACCCACACCATCAAGGTCGAAAGCAATAAGAATCAGCGTGGATTTCAGTCCACTCTTACAGCGTCTGATAAAAGTATGTGAGTTTGAGTTTTCCTTTAATTTCCCCCACATTATATCTATCTTCTCTTCTTGAGACTTCCCACCTCATAAACTTAAAACTCTGGAAACAGACACAGAGTTCCTAGCCTCAGAAAGACTATTTTATCAGCTCCAACAGTGTATTCCCGGTGGTTCTCTTTCTCAGGTTGAACCCTGGCTGATAAAAATCAGAATTGTGACAGCTCATAAGAGAAATATTTCAGAAGAGTAATACTGTTCACATAGGCATAATCTATATATAATCAAATATCCAAAAATCAAATTATTTAGGAAAAGTCCCAATTTCCACAATGAAATTGAAGAGATAGATATGCCATAGTTGTCCTATAACTTACAAGAACCTCACAGAAGCATTTGTCTTGAGTGTCCCTGGAAAACAATGGCCAATTATAAAAGCAAGATACTGTATCACTCACTATTTCACAAGAATGTCATTTTAACAAACAGGAAAATAACTACTGTCAAATGCCACATGATTTTGATATGTTTTCTTCTCTATATGTAATTTAATTTTGAAAGGGTAGTTTTACCAGCATAAGTTCTAAAGGAAATATAGAGATAACATAGTGAGTATTTAACCAAAATAAGCTAGAGTATTTATTTAAAACTTACAAGGATCTAAGCCAAATATTTCCTGCTGAGTGTTAAAGGAATAAATGATGCTGCTATCATCGTCTGGATCAGTTGCTTTTATCCTTGCTATAATTTCCCCAACAGGTTTTTTTTCAGTCACATTAATAGAATCCAAAGGAAATGGCCTAAAGAAAAAATATATATTTTGAACATTCAAATTCTCTAATTCTTACACATATAATTGTTGAGTTATGGCAACCTGAAAGGAATCTTTTGGATGTATAAAATATCACTTTGCTCTTGCATAGAATTTGAGTTTCAAAGCTATTTAATGTTGACAAAATCCATTTATGCCACAAAGTTACATAATTTTGGGGTATAAGCATTAATTTGTAATCCCATAGTCTCTGACAACATGCTAGACATCCAACACATCATGACATAAAAGAATGGAAAAATGAAAAACAGAATCAAATCATGTACCGCTGCTCTCTGAGATAGCCAACGTATGGAATAGTTGGCAACTGAACATAGGAAAGAAATGTATTTATTTTCATCTTATCTGATTTGATGAAATGCTGTCCCAAATCATAACTTAGAGCAAGCTATCAAGACAGCTCTCATAAATTTATTGCTCACTTCTTTAAGTCATACTTAAAGTCCCTAGTCAATTGTCAGATTATTTCTAAAACTTAAATTTATTACCTGGACTTCCATTCAGGCCTCAGACATTACTGATAACTCACCATGTGTCATTCCAGTTTGCATATAGAAAACTAAGCTCCTAGTCTTCAGGATCTCACTGTTAGTGGGAAAATAGGTATAAATGACTGTAATGCTTTGTAATAGATGCTATACTTTTGTCACAGATTTAAGAGAAGAAAAGACTAGTTCTGTAATGGAATATAGGTTCAGGTAAATCCTCAAAGGAATGTAAATCAAAAGAAAAAGGAGGTGAGTGGAAGATGCCATTCCTCTGTACATTCTTTTTTTTTTTTTTTTTTTTTTTTTATGGAGAAGTTTTTGCTATAGGGCGCATGCACTTGCCAGACAGAGACAGAGAGACAGAAAGTGAGAAATCACCCCCCAGGGGGGATGGCCACGCTGCAATCCCTTCTCCTCCACTCTCCTCTCAGGATCTTGGGCATGCACGCACACGCTCCCAGTGTGAGTTTAAGTCACCGGGTCCGGGACTCGAACTCGGTTGACTATGTGGGAGTCCAGTGACATAGCCATTACACTAACTGCTGGTCCCCCTCTGTACATTCTTATGACCAAAATCAAATACTGTTTCTCCTCTGCAGTGCTATTGCTCCTTTATACCATGTTACTGTGTAACTCATATTTAAATCCTAGACCACTTTAAATAATTTCCTCCTCTATTTCATTCATTGTTATTTAAAATGCTATCAGGGGTCTTCAAAAAGTTCATAGAAGATGTATATTATAAACAAATTACATATGGATTTTAATTTTTTGCACCAAAATAAATATACAGTAACTCCACTCTTTTCATAATATTTTGCAGTCCTTCATGCGTTAAGAGATGAAAAAAATATCTGATGGCAATATTTCGTTAATTTTGGTATTACCTAGTATTAAATTATACTAAATAAGTAAAGATAATGAGTTCATACTTGTAGTAATCATGAAGGCAACAGAAAGTCATTCCAGAAAGGTTTATTCTACAAACACAGGTAGACTGGCAGATAATAATCGCCACAAGTAAGGCATAAATTCAACTCCACATTTTCTTCAGTTGTTCACATGATATAATTAAAAAGGGAATACAGGGACCTGAACATTGAATTAGGCTTCTTAGTCATTTGAGGAGCTATAACTTGTTGATATAAGGAAAGGAACTTAAACACTACTAGTTTTCTTTTCTCTTCATCAATTTAAGAATATTTTATTTCTCTTAAATTATAGTAATAGTTTGAAGTATAACACAACTCACACATGGATTTGCATTCATAATCTACAAAAGTTTTTGAATGCTACAATTATACCTCAGGCATATGAAAGGAAATAGTGTAAATATTTTATAGTATGTTTTAAGGTGTATTTTTCTCTTAATTTAAAATTAATGTAATCACTAAAATGCAATGCGACAACTTTGCAAAACCTTCAGAAAAGAAAAAAAGACAGGTTCCAATTTCTTTTTTTTACCAAATAATAATGTTAGTCACTTCTAAATTTGTATTCTAGTGTTTTCCATTACGTATGTTACTTTCTATCAGCATATGCATTAATTACGATTATTTAGTTTTTTATTTTAACAATAACATCATAAAATGTGTTATATATAGCCACATTATAATCATTATTTGGAATATATGTGCAAAGTTTTACACTTCTGTGGTTACAATTTGAGAGAAATGTGCTTACTCAAATCGAGGCGCTTCATCATTTATGTTTCTAATCATGATAATTAGTGTTCCTTGACAGAACAGACCTGTTCTATCTGTGGCTCGTAGTGTAAGCTGGAAGACCTGGAAAAAAGTTTTTAAACATTATAATATACTTTTGGCACTACATCCACCCTCCCCCCCAATACACACACTTTTACAGTATGTCTCCCATTAGTTTTTGCTTGTTCTAATTAGATACAGCTATTTATTGTTCTTGTATGGAGTTAAAAAAATAGAAATGCTTTTTCACTTGGCTTTTGGGTCATCAGAAAAGTCTTGACGTATTTTTCTGTTTTTCCATGAAAAATGCATCAAGACTTTTCTGAAGACCCAGTAGATTCATTGAAAATTTCAAAATAGCTTATTTTATTTGCCATTTAATTTCCCTCAGAGGTCTGTGCAGCTTGTTTATATGTTTAGATACAGATGAAATTAAACAACAGCAACAAAAAAAAAACATAGATTTATTTGTAAAACCAAAATACAATGCATTGAACTACTGCCGAGAAAGATGGGCCTAGCAATAGGATCATTAACTGCTGTTTAGGATCAAGGACAATGTAATTTCTGAAGAGTTGAGAATGTCATAAAACTTTAAAATTTTCCTTATTAGTCTGTCACACACCTCACCTATGGGACATCATTTATTCATATCAACAAACATCCTTTTGAAGATAAACCCAAAATGCCTGTAAGGCAGTAAGATACCCACTACAAACCTTTGAGCAAATATTCAATAAACGCCTACAATGTACAAGACTGTGTGCTAAGTGAAGGGCTGACAAATTGTACAAAGTTAAAATCTCTTGGAGGCATAACATGTCAAATTTCACAAAATGAATTCGTTAGTTATGTAATGAAAAGATGAAGCAGGTCTCGAGGGATTTAGTGAAAGTTTGGTTGAACATGTAAGTCCAAACAGCAGCTTGAGTGAGGTATGGAAGAGTCCGAGGTTAAGAGTTGATCTATTGAAACTCACAGCTCACTCATATGCATAGTGTTCATTTCTTTTCTACTCGATTTTGGTCTGCCGTAGTCCTAATACCCGAATTGCCAAAAGCCAGGTATCACTGGCCTCACAATCATTAACAGTCAACATAGCCAAACTGAAATTTAAATAGAATACATTAGCTTTCTTCCACTATTCATGTTCTTTCAGACTAGAAAGGTGATATTTTTGCCTATTAACTCTTCTTTCTTCTAAATATCTAATCAGCAGCAAATTCTCTATTTTTATGACAATCTTTTATGCTTTCCCCCTTGACCCTATTTGCTCATCTACCTTATAAAAAATAACACTGTAGAAGCATTTTCAAAAAGAGAAAAGGTTTTACAGTAATAATAACAATGATAGTAATAACTATAATAATAACCTTTATCGAACTTCGCACCTCATTTCTGTGTTGGCAGACCTCCTTTTTGCTTTTTTAGATTTTTGCTATAGGATGTGTAAACTCCCAGAGAGAGACAGAGAGAGGAAAAGAGAAAACTCACCCTCTCCAGGTGGGTGGACATGCCACAATCCCTTCCCCTCCATCCTCCTCTTGGGATTTTGGGCATGCAGGTGCCTAGTGTGTTTTCTAGTCAGAGGTATAGGGCTCGAAAGCCTGAGTCAGTCATATGGGAATCCAACATCTTAAACACCATGCCATCTGCTGGCCCTGAACAGGCTGTTTTAGTAGCTTCTTAGCTTGTTTCTTTCCGGTCAGTTTTTCCAACTTACTCCTCTTTCATTTACCACTCAGAAAAACCACTCCCCAAAAGCTTTCCTTAGGTGTCCAGCCCATGTCACTGTGATTGAAGCAGTTGGATCCCACATGGCCTACTGTGCAGTCCATGTCCCAGACCAGTGACTTGAGAGACAGGCAAGGCGTGTGTGCATACATGCCTAGATCCCACAGGAAAATAGAGAAAAAGAGATTAGAGATTGTGATGTGTCATCCCCCCCGCCCAGAGGGTTGGAGGGTGTTGCTATCTCACTTTCTCTCTCTCTGTCTCTGGCAAGTGCAAATGCCTTCTACCAAATTGAAAGAAATGTTTTTCTTGAGACCAGCAGATGATGTAGTAGTTATGTCACTCGACTCCCACATAGTCAACCGTGGTTCAAGTCCCAGACTCGGCAGCTTGAAACACACTGGACGTGTGTGCATGTATGCCCATCTCAAGAGGACAGTGGAGAAGGGACTACTGTGTGACCATCTCTCCTAGGGGCTGATTTCTTGCTTTTTGTGTCTCTCTGTCTCTCTGGCAAGCACATGCACCCTATAGCAAACATCTCTCAGAAAAATTTTTTTTTCTTAAATTATTCTTCCATGGAAGTACCAGAAATTGTTCTTACTTCCTACTTCATTAGTTTTAAATTCATCTATAAGGTTTATACCTGACCTCATCTTGGTATTTGAAGAATTTTAACATCCTAAGTGGGTCAGGGTATGAATGGTCATATAATTTCAATATGAAAAGTTTACTTTTCTTTTTTCTTTTTTTTTTTTAAGAGAGATTTTTGCAATACGATGCATGTACTCATTGGAGAGACAAAGAAACATAAAGCAAGAAATGACTCCCCACATCCCTCTCGACAGGGGATGACCATTCCACAATCATTTCTCCTCCATTCTCCTCTTGGGATTATGGTCATGCATGCATACACACCCCACATGAGTTTAAGTCACCGTATTCAGGACTCTAACCATGGAGAACTATGTGAGTGTCCAGTGACGTAATCGTTATGCCATCTGCTAGTCCCAGAAAGCTTTTTTCTAAGTTTCTTCCCTTTGTTCAGAGAGGCTTTAATTTTAATGAATTAATTATTTGGTTTTCTCTGATTAAAAAGACATTTTAAAAAATTTCCCCTTCAACTTCCTTGTATAAACCTGAAAAATTAAGATATGAAACTTACACTTTGAGTTTTGTAAAGACCGAACCTAGACTTTTGGTTAATGTTACAAATTCTTAAAAAGGAATCACATGAAATATTACTCTTCCTTTGAAATAACCTGGTTCACTTTTGACAAGTTCAAAAATAAAAGCTCACTTTCACTTTGTGTAGAAAGCAAATAAACGTATTAATTACATGATATCCGGCATCAAAGTCCAAGGAATCTTCACCTCTCAAGCTAACAATCCCATTTATTGAATCCACTCCAAAAGACTTTGCTCCATTCTTTGGTCCAGATAACTGTGTCTCAATGGTGTACTAGAAAAGTAGAATAAGCATTACTCACACTAAAATAAACGAAAAAGCATGAAGATCATTGAGATACAAGAATGGAGTAAATATGTAGAAAACTCCCTATTTCCACACTAATTGATTTGTTTTTCTTTATAATCTAGCTAGTTTTAGAGTCACTGGTATGTTTTTATTTAGAATACAGGGGAAACAATATAGTTATAAAGCCTATTGACTAAACTAGATTGCTATTTTTTAATGTAGAACTGTAAACTCTCTACATTTTACTAAGAGAATTTTTAAAAATAACTCTGATTCTGCAAATCAATACAATTTTAAAAGATATACAGAAGAAACTCATTGTCATTAAGACTGAATTTGAAATAACAAAATAGAAATCAATTATAAGTATAAACAACTTTAAAATATTAATACAGTTGACTAAGTAGTTTGGGATTTATCTTATGTTCTTCATTTCAGTGTTTATTTCATTTTCATTAACTCTGAGAAGAGGGGAAAGTAGATAAATCCATTCTTATAAGTATTTGAAGAGGCTAGGAGGTGGTATGGTGGTTAGGGCACTTGATTCTCACATGGCCGACTGCAATTCAAGGCCGAGACCTGATGGCTTGCTTTCTCATTTTCCCTCTCTCTCTCTCTGGTAAAATTAAATAATAATAATAATAAAGAATTAAATCAATAATTATTTAAAAATTTTTTAAAACCATTGGACAAAAATTTAGTTTGAAATGTGCTAAAATTTCATAGAGAAGAGTTCAATTTCTTTTTAATCTGATATACATTCTAGGCTCTAATAATATAATTATTTCTCAAAACACTAAATTTAAAACAATCAGCTGCCTGGTCCCTATCATATTCCTAAAATGATAGAATTGATAATTACTATTTTCAACTGGACCATAGGGTTTTTGTTTTTTTAATCTATTGAAGTAATGGGAAAGGTCTCATGTTTCTTAACAATGTTATATTGGCTGGGCCACAAAAACATGTTTCTGAAGCATTCCACAAATATTTCAAGTGGTTAGACTATAGTAGGACATACATCACTGAAGGTTAATGAGAGAAAAAAAGTTTATCTTCTTATAATTGTGGCAATTAAGAGTATAAAGGATCAAGTGACCTCCCCAGGATCACCACTAGTTAGTGGCAAAGCAATAATTTAGCTCAAGTCACCTGACAGCTCCATCACCACTTCGAGCAAACCATTACATGTTTGAACAGAACAGCTGCAGAGCAAGCATGCTAGCTTTTGTATGTAGTCCAATGTACTGCTAAACTCTCCAGTTAGAACTTTATCGGGTTTTTTTGTTTGTTTTTGCCAAATTGCTAAGAACTTTTACAACCATCAGTCAATTATAAGAAAAACAAGTCTATTAGATTTAGATACTTAATGAATAGAATACCAAGACACCTATGTGTCTATCTTTATATCTGTTCCTATGTTTATCTATACAATACATTCACATACCATTGAAATAGCTGGAAAAGTGAAACAGTTCGGATCAGTATTCGGAAGACAAAACCTCAGCATTTGCTTCAGCATTGACGTGATCCTCCCAGCCCCCTTCCTTCATTAGAAGTCAGGGTATAGGGACTAGCAGATGTCGTAATGTGTATATCGCTGGACTCCCAAGTAGTTGACCATGGTTCAAGTTCCAGACCTGATGGCTTTGAAATTCCAGGCCAGACACATGTGCATGTGTGCCCAGTAAACTCAGAGAAGAATGGAGGAGAAGAGATTGCAGTATGGCCATCCCCGCTGGGAGGTGATTTCTTGCTTTCCATCTCTCTCTGTCTCTCTGGCAAGTGGATTTGCTGTATAAAAAAAATCTCTCAAAAAAAAAGTCATGGTATAATTTTCTAATTTTCTCCTCTATAGATGCTGTTTCCAACAGTAGCACACATACTGCATTGTAGTATTTATTACCTTCATTACACTCTATTTATTTATTGAATTATATTAACTACTCTTGAACCATATGTCCAAAGCCATAATGTATCTCATACAATGATCATCACCTACCATCAGCCTGTCACCATTAGCAAAGTCCTCATCTGTGGCGATCACTCTATAAATGGATTGAAATAATGGATAGTCCTCTCCAATTTCTAAGGTAACTGTAAAGCAAAAACCAACACACTATATCAAAAATTAAAGTATGCTATAGATTTATAATCTCCCTATATAATAAAGTCAAAATAATACTGATTTCAGGTTGAATTGTGAGCTGGGATAATATTGTAAGATAGCGATTTTTTTTCCTCATTTTTGTATTTTCCCTTTGGCTTCTTGTTCTTCCTGTGTCGCAAAGAGGACCTTTTTCTTACTTGCTGGCACTGTCGGTGACTAATATATACTATATAGCTTAATGAGAGAGACCATGATGTACACTCTGACAAACTGTCCATTGTTAGAGAGCCAATAGGGTAGTTTCACAAAGATTCCTGCACTTGAATTTTTAGACCTGATGGTCTAAAGGCAGAAACCTCAATCTCACAGACGTACCTGCATGAACAACTGACTAACATCCAACTCTCCCAATCCTAACATCTCCTCACAACCTCGACCATGAGTGAAAAATCCACTCTACAGTAAAACACAGATGGAGTGACATCAGGAAAGACTAAGGGTAAAATAACTGTTTTATTGATTTCTGGGGTATTAGTTGTGAGCATGTGTGTATTATTACAACCTACTGAAATATAAATTTGAAAAATACAGTTTAACACACGTTAAGTAATGAGATACTTTTAAATTTTTCTATTTCTTTGTTTCCTTTTTTAAATTTGCCAGAGGGCACATGCACTTGCTGGAGAGAGATGGAGGAAAAGAGAAAAAGAGAGAGGAACCACACTCCCATGGGGCATAGTCAAGCCACAATCCCATCTCTTGCATCTCTCCCTCCTTTTGGAACCTGGGCACACATACACACATGCCTGGCATGCTTCCAAGCTACCAGATCTTAGACTCAAACCATGTAGTTGGCCATGTGGGATTCAGCCACCTGAACCACCCTGCCATGGGCTGGCCCTGTGTTTTTCTTAAAGACAAATAATTTTAAAAACGGGACCAGCAGTTAGCGTAATGGCTATGTCGCTGGACTCCCATGTAGTCAACCGCAGTTCGAGTCCCGGATCCAGTGGCTTAAACTCACGCCAAGTGTGTGTGTGTGTGTGTGTGTGTGTGTGTGTGTGTTTGTGTGCGTGCCCAAGATCCCGAGAGGAGAATGGAGGAGGAGAAGGATTGCAGCGTGGCCATCCCCCCTGGGGGATGATTTCTTGCTTTCTATCTCTATGTCTCTCTCTGTCTTTCTGGCAAGTGCATGCGCCCTATAGCAAAAAAACCTCTCCAAAGAAAGAAAAAGAAAAAAAAAAAAAAAAAAAAAAAACTGATGTTCAGATAATGAGTATCTTTTCCTGAGTAATCAATGTGCCAGAGGTGTACTGCTATCTAGAAGGTATTTTTGACTCAAATAATCAAAACACTGAGCTTAAATTCTCTTTAAAATTTTCAGCATTTAGATAAATGTCAGATTTTATGAAACTGCATAAGTAAAGCCTGAGCTATTGGTTGCAAAGAGGATTATTAAAAAAACTATATTGAATCTGAAATACTGTTAAATTTCTAATCTATAACTCTACAACTTTTCACAATCATTTTAAACTTTATCGTTTTATGCCAAACCTTTTACACTCTCCTTCCCATTTATCTCACTCTCCACACAGGATCTCTCAACTTACTGCAGGCAGTACATAGAAACTACTAGACAAGACTAGACTAGTGACATCTCATCTTTTTCTATGAAATCTACAAACTCACATTTGCACCTTCTTCTCTCCTTTTTCAGTTATAGAAGAGAACACCTTGTCACTGAGGATAATCCTTGTTCTTTGGGAGTGCCTTCCTGTACTTTCTCAAAGACTGGACTCCAACTCTACCTCCCCATCTTCAATCACTCTCTCATTTCTGGCTACTTTTCATTAGCATTTAAAGGTTAAACATGCTCAAGTCTCTTTCACTTAAAAAAATGAAAAGCACTGTCAACCCCAAACACACCTTAACTATGGCCCTCCTTCTACCCTTGAGTGTGAAAGTTTGTGTATTTCCTCTCTTCCTGTTTAACCTTTGGTCCACTCTTCTAGAGGTTCTGCCTTTACGACAAAAACTTTCCAGAAAGTTGTCCCTATTGCCAGATCCAATAGATGCTCAGTATCCATCTTACTTGACTTTTCTTTAACAGTTAATGCAGCTGACTCTTCATTTTCTTGGCAGGAAAGGAGCATTGCACGTCTATGGAAATCATTCTAAAACTTCTGAGTACCTTTGGCGAAATGGCTTGGGAAAAATCCAAGTTGGAAAGTTTCTTGAATAGCCATTAAATTATTAGATCAGGCAAAGTCATTGTTATAGCTTTCCACATTTTAATCATCAACATCTTAATAATCTGTGTCCCCTCTAGCTCCCTCCCTATTTTGACATTTTTGAGTGCACACCTTTTACTCTCTTGCATACAGACGCAGCACTGGAAATGGAAAACAGGAAGTAGGTACAAGATGCAAGAGCCCTCAGTGACCACAGTGGTGAGAGACACAGAAAAGGACTGAGAGCTCAAGAGAGCTCAGAAAAAAATGTTCTGGAGTCTCACCCTTTGAACAAGAGTAGTAAGAAAAAAAAAAAAGTGAAAGGATTCCAGTTATTTATAGTCATAGCCAATATCATTATTGGAATTGGGTGTGCATGTGTCTGTGTTTGCTTTGCAAAATAACTGCACATGTTCTTAGAGAACACTGCCTTTAATGGTAACAATGCGAAAAGGAATGTTTTTTGCATCAATATAATAAACAGTACATTTCTGAATACAGTGAATGTTTATTTCATAGTTTTAAAGAAATAAGTGTGATATATTATCACAACATTATCACACATCAGGCATATATAAAAATCTTACCTTATTTTTATAGTCATCATAAAAGTACTTAATATGGCTCATTAAATAAAATGAATAACTGATTTTAGTTTATATGGTCCAAACTTTAAAATAGTAATTTTTATTTATATTTTTAAAAGAAATTTATAAATTTAAATACATGATTTTTCAAATCAAGGGTTAATAAGGAAGGTTTTCAGAGTACTGTATTTTTTTTGAGAGAGAGATTTTTGCTGGAGGGTGCTTCCACTTGCTGGATACACAGAGAGAAACACAAAGAGAGAGAAAGTAAGAAATCACTTTCCAGGGTGATGGCCATGCCACAATCCCTTCTCCTCCATATTCCTCCTAGGATTTGGGGTACACCCCACACACACTCCTGAATTTCAAGCTGCTGGGTACAGGACTTGAACCACAGTTTGCCATGTGAGAGTCCAGCACCTTAACCACTACACCACCGGGCCGGCCCCTTAGGGTACTATATTTTAATCAAAATAATAAAGAAAATTGTCTTCAAGCACAAACCCAGATAAACTGGAGCCCCCAACTCATTATTACTTTTCAGAGATTGGATTGCAAGTAAAATAAAAAAAAGAAAAAAAGCTTCAAGCCTTTTCTAATGTATTAAACATAAAAATAGGGGCCAGCAGGTGGTACAGAGGTTAAAATGGCTGGATCCAACATGGCAAATTGAGTGGTTTGAGTTCCCAGGCTGATGGTTTGAAAACACTCTGTGCAAGGCTGCATGCATAATCCCAAGAGGAGAATGGAGAAGAAAGTATTGTTGCATGGCCATCACCCCAGGGAGTGATTTATCATTTTCTCTCTATTTCTCTTTCTGTCTTTATCCAGTGAGCACAGGGGTTCTATAGCAAACTAAAAATAAACAACTATAAATAAATAAAATTATAAATGTAGACGTATACATGTTTAGAAGACAGATAGATGGGTAGACTAGGTTGATAGATGATTAATTCTCTTTGCTTTGTTCCTGTCTCTCTCCTACTTTCTCTTCATGTGTCTTCAGCTTTCCGGCCAAATGTATTATCATCATTTGCTTGTCTACATTTGAAAGAAATATACCAGACATAATTTTTACAATTCCATATTGTTCTGCCACAGAACTTCTATCCAACTTTACATGCAAATTTCTTAAAAGAAAAGATTTCTATTTTCACATGCTTGCTAATCATTCTAATCCATTCTGGCTCTATGATACCCATAAAATAGTTCTCAATGAATAGTTCTAGCTGTCTATGGTAGCTAGTCAGTGACATGAGGGAAATGATGCCCATATCACTAACAAGATGCACTGGGCATTTTAATGCCTCATCTTCCTCGACTAGGGAACACGGAGTACTGTATTGAAACATTCTCTCCCGTTGGCCACTCATGGCATGAGCTCCTTCCTTTTCTACCACCACATTTGCTGCTCTTTCTTAGCTTCCTTGGCAGGCTAAATTTCTTCCCCCACGTCATTAAGTGTCGAAGTTCTTCAAGATTTGGCCCTCTGCCCTCCTTTCTTTTAATTCTCTACTCTCTGGTTGAGTAATCTCATCCAAGTCCATGGTTTCAATTATAAAACTTGTATTTTTGTAGCCCTGGGCAAGACCTCTGAGCTCAACTGCTCACTTAAATCCCCATGCCCTTGATATAACAAAGGCATATCAACCATGACATGTTCAAAAGTGAACTTGAAATGTTTCTTTCCAAATTTGGTCTATTTCTAAGTTTTCCTCTCTTACTTGACAATCTCCGTACCAGTTTATACAAATTATAAAGCTCAGAATCCTCCTCTTTTCCTTTATAGTTAATTCATTGTCAGGTTCACTTACTATTTAAATATCTTAGACTATCCTTTTCTCTTTAATCCATTACTTTCCTAAACTGTACTATATCATTTCTTGTCTGGATTACTGAAATTACCTGATAACTGGTCTTCTTTTTATTCTATCTTCAAAGTACCTCCCATGAACCAAATGTAGACTTGCGTTCATTTCTGTATGCACTGTGTTCTAAGAATAATTTTTACACTTTTAAATGAAAACAATTAAAAATGACTTTAAAAATAAAAAAGATGAATATTTTGTGAAATATGAAGTTTGTACAGAAGTAAAATTTTAGTCTTTATAAATAACGTGTTAGAAGAACACAAGTACACACACTTGTTTATAAATGGTCTTTTGCCACAACCTTGCTACAATGTCAGAGTGGAATGATGGAGATAGAGACCATGTATGGTGGTCTCCTCCCTTTAAATACTGTAAATCCTAGTCATCCAGTTATAACAGAATTCTGAGCCCCAGTATTACTCTTAACTATCATACCTACCCATCATGACAAAACAAGAAAAAAAGATAAAAGTATACTTACAAGATATGATGGAAAGAAGATTATATTTTTATTGAATTATGTAGCAAAACATCATGTTTTTTTTTAATACAGTGACACTATAGCTATTATAAAGGAATATAAGACACACCAAAAAACAAGACCAGACACTCATTATAACTTCCCTACACAACGGTAAAATAATGGTCAAAAAGAATAAAAACTGGAAAACAAAGTATTTCATAATGATAGATTTTATCACAAAAATAAATAAAAATGAGGTTGCAACTAAAATAAGATTCTGAGCAGCTCATTTTTTGACTAAGTAAAGAAAGTCAATGGTGTTAACACTCCACCCAATAAAAGAAAATTCTAACACCTCGAAAATGAAAAGTAATTCTTCTCATTAACAGATTCACAGGACAAAATTATACCCAATTATGACTATGATTACCCTATTTCAAAATGTATCAGTAGAAATTTGTGAAAATATGTTTTTTTTCTTTTAAGTACTACATTAGTAACATATTTAATTTTGTCTTTTGGCCTACAAAGCCTATTTTTAAATTTTTTACAAAATTACTGATTTTTATTTATCAGTATTATTATTATTTTTTAACATGCTATAGGACACACATGCTCACCAGAAAGGGATAGAGAGAAAAAGAGGGAAAGCAAAACAGCAAGCTACGAGGTCTTGTCTCTCTCTTCTTTCTAATTGTTATTAATGTGTAGATCTAAAATAAATTATCAGGGCCAGCAGATGGCATAGCGGCTATGTCACAGGAATCCCATGTGGTCAACAGTGATTAAAGTCTCAGACCTGATGGCTTGAAAATCAAGCTAGGCACATGTGCCTGTGCCCAAGATCCCAGGAGGAGAATAGAGGAGAAGGGATTAGGAGTGGCCATCCCCTCTGGGAGGAGGGGGTATTTCTCATTTTCCCTCTCATTGTCTCTGTCTCTTTCTCTCTCTGGCGAGCTCACAGGCAAAAACCTCAATAAATAAATTAATTAATTAGTTTATCAACTTTTTAGAGGAAACTTTTCTTATATCTCTGATTTGGTCAATTCTGCACGCAACCATACACATTATTTGCTTTCAAAATACAAATGTCACTTATGTTATCATATCACAATTAAATGTACTTGTATCTTCGTATTTGATTGATGACTGTGTCCCTTACTTCTCTGGAGAATTAAAGCACCATTTGAACCTTAGGGGTATTAAAAATAAATTCTTTGTGACATTTTTCCAAGTGAAATTTTAAGTTTATGTATTAAAACATGAAAATCTTTTTTTTTTTTTTAAGAGGTTTTTGCCATAGGGCATGTGTGCTGCCAGAGAGATACAAAAAAGACAGTGAATGGGAAAGTGAGAAATCACCCCCCCAAGGGGGGATGGCCACATCACTCTCTCTTCTCTTCCATTCTCCTCCTGGAATCTTGGGCGCACACACAGATGTCCCAGGCATGACTTTCAAGCCACTGGGTCTGAGACTTGAGCCACGGTCAACTATGTGGGAATCCAGTGACATAACTGTTGTGCCATCTGCTGACGTTGACATAAAAATCTTTTAAAAAGTGTTTTCTATGCCAGCCCATGACATGGTGGTTCAGGCATCTGGATTGCATATAGCCAACTGTGTGGCTCAAGTCCTAGACCCAATGACTTGAAAAACTCAATGGAGGTGTGTGCCTGAAATCCTGAAAGGAAAAAGGGAGGAGAGGGACTGTCATGTGACCATCCCCCAGTGAGAGTGCTTTTTAATTCTCTCTCTCTGTTTTTCTCTAGAGAGTGCATGCACCCTCCAGCATTTTTTTTTTTTAATTTGAAAACCAAAAACGTTATTCACATTCAAAACATTGAAATAGAAAATTTCAGTTGCAATACTCTGGTTTCACAAAAGATTGTAAACATTTTGCATACTAGTCAGACCTATTCTTTTTGGCAAAGTGCTCTTTTGATGACAAATAAATGAACAAATACACACTATTGTGAACTATTTCAGACAGTACAGAAAAGGGCTTTGATTTGTTTTTTCCTTGTAAACAAAAGTTTCTAATTTTTTTCTCTTTTTTTTGTCTCACATCTATCATACTCCAGCAAAAATTTTTTGAAAGCTATCATTTCTGCCTCATTTTTTTACATACCTTTTAAAGATTTTTTTCTGCCGTTCTTTTTTTTTTTTTCTTTTTCTGGAGAGGTTTTTGCTATAGGGCGCGTGCGCTCGCCAGACAGGCAGAGAGAGACAGAGAGATAGAAAGCGAGAAATCACCCCCCCAGGGTGGATGGCCACGCCGCAATCCCTTCTCCTCCATTCTCCTCTTGGGATCTTGGGCATGCACGCACACGCGCCCGGCGTGAGTTCAAGCCACCGGGTCCGGGACATGAACCGCGGTCGACTACGTGGGAGTCCAGTGACATAGCCATTACGCCAACTGCTGGTCCCTCTTCTGTTCTTAAGATATTTGCTCTCTAATCTCATAATTATTCAGTGAAAATTTCTACTTGTAAATCTATATTTTAAACTATTCTTGGGAACAGCAGATGGTTTCGTGGTTACATCGTTGTACTCCAACATGAACAACCATGGTTGCAGTCCCAAACCTGGTGACTTGGAAGTCAAGTCACACCGGGTACAAACGTGCTTGCACATGCATGTGTGTGTGTGTGTGTGTGTGTGTTTGTGTGTGTGAGACCAAGATCCCAGGAGGAGAATGGAGGAGAAAGGATTGTAGCATGACCATATCCCCTGGGGGTGGGAGGTGATTTCTCACTTTCCCTATCACTATCTCTGTCTCTCCAGCAAGCACATGTTACCCTCAGGCAAAAACCTCCAAGAATAAATAAATAATAAATAAACTATTCTTTAGAGAGATTATGTTTTCTTATAAGCTTCAAAGTATGCACATCTTTATATAAGCACAAATTATATGCATTATAAAATAATCACTGAACATATCTAACTTAAAAAAAGTGTGCCTGACCTCTTTCATTATAGATAACTTTTGAAAGTAAAGTATAGGAAAATACCTGTAACTTCCCTGTATATAGAGAAAAACAATACCTGTGCCTGAAGAAAATTTGGGATCAGCTGTACAGTCTGGAGGTTCAGGAACATCAATAATATTAATGGTCAAAACACGTCTAAGAATCCCTCCAGTGTCAACTATCAGTAGAAACCTTATTGGATCAGTTTCATAATTAAAAATCTTGGTTGATGTGATTACACCAGAACCTGGAAAAACAGCAATCCACAGATTTTATTAATACTATCAGTACATAGAAAAATACCTTTTGTTTCTTGAAAGGCATGGACACTTAGGTACAGGGATTTACACTGGATAAGAGGAAGTAACTGAGCCTTTGGTCTGCTGGATAGACCTTAATGTGAATATCAAAGTAACCCCAAAGATGGTGGCAAGACTTGAGATAGAAACACTGAGGGATGTATTTAATGCCCTAGAGCTTGAGGGGGAGTGATTAGTATGGTTTGGTAAAAAGCCAGATATCTTGAGCTCAAAATGAGAAAGGGAGTTTCCAAAGAGGATTAGCGTAATGGTCAGGAATTAGCTTTGTGCAGTGAGAAGAATGCTGACTACCCACTTCCTGACCCAGAGATATGAGATGTGTGGGAGAATAAATAATATCAGCTCAAGGCATGCTGCAGTTCCCTCCTAGGACACCACATTGCAGTTAAAACTAAGAGGTAGGGAAATGTCATAAAATACATTGAGAAAGCAAGGGATTTTATTTATTTTATTTTATTTTATATATTTATTGATTTCTTTGTCAGATAAAAGATAATTCACAGGGCATGATGGACAGGTATGAAAATGCAAGAGGAGTGTGTGGTTAGGTTAAAAGAAAGGAAGTTTGGGGCAGTTAATATGGTAGTGAGCATAGAGAAGAGGATGAATATGTATTTGCAGGAGTTTCCATCTCAGCCAGCTACCGCGGATAACAGGGATCAGAGATCCTGAGTCCAGGTGAGCAAACATCTTCTAAGTAACTATATGTCAGTATTTCCTTATGATTAGGCAAGCAGTATGCAACGAAGATGAGGTATTCATCTGGGTTTCAGGCCAAGGTTTATGCCATCACTTCTAGCAAAGGTAAAATAGAAAAAGTATTGAGTTCAAATGGCAGACAATCAGGAAGTCTAATAAAATGGGTGGGTATTATTGCAGTTTGAATACCAGGAATCAAAAATGATCCTGCTAAAGGAATGTTTCCAGTGTCGGAACCCTGGTCAGAAGGAAACAGGGTTGTTCAGATTTTATTCAGAGTCTGAGAGTTAGAGCACGTTCCTTGTGACAGGGAAAGGAGCCGGTCAGGCAACAGAGGTTGGAATTATCCCAAGATAGAGCTTGCTCTTAGAGTGTGGAGCTAAGCTGAGCCACTGGTAAAGATTCAAATGACCCTGGGTGGCAAGTGAGCCATAAATTGTCTATTCCTGTTTTCCAAACTATTTTCTTACATTTATAAAAATGTCAGATACTATTTTCACAATTCCCAAGCACATTCCACAAGTAAATGCATACACATTTTGACAGCTCTGTGAAATGTTAAGAAAACAGATACTATCACACACCTCAGCTTAGAATGACCTAATTAATGGGATATAACCATTATAATCTGTATGCTGAGCAAAAAACAACTCGAGAAGATGAATTGACCCTATTTCAGAAGGCATCGGAAATATCACTTATAGTGGTAAATAACCTTTGTTGGATGTTTGACTGTGAAAACAAATTTGTTTCTTTTTATTTTAACTGAGAGACACTATTTCACTATTTCTTTAATCCTACTGAGGACCTACTGTGCAAACTACCTGGCTAGGTTCAGAGTACTGTGAGAAGCACATAGCAAAATACATACACTCTGTCTTAACTGACTAATTTATTAATACTTTCAGGAAAAATTTCAATTCAACTTGACCAGAGTCATTTTCAAATTGTTTCTCTTGAAATCAGTGCAAAAAATATATTCTCAATAATCTTTTTTCTATTATTCAAACACACACACACACACACATTTTTCTTTCTTTTTTCTGTTTTTTTTTTTTTTTTTTTTTTTTTTTTTAATTTGCTACAGAAAGTGTGTGTTCACCAAAGAAAGGCAGGGGAGGGGAGAAAACATTCCCCCAAGGGTGTGACCACAGCACAGTTCCTTCTTTTCCACTTTTCCTCTGGGATTCTAGGAATGCACACATACCTACCTGGTGTGTTTTCCAACCTACCAGATCCAGGACTCAAACCATGTAATCAGCCATGTGGGATCCGGCGGGTCTAACCACTATGCCACTGGCTGGCCCTAAAGTATATTTTTTTCTCTGAAAAGAATGAGATGATTCTAATGCCAGTTTAATAAACAAAAAAATCTTATTTTCAGGAAGCACCAGTTATGATAGCATTGAGGTATGATGAGCCAGGAGGTGAGGAAGGAATTGATAGCTACTTTAGAAATTGTATTTTATTTATGTAACTATCTGCAGCACGTTTGGCCAAGAAATCCAATATACCCCTTGAATTAACTAAATAATTTTCTTTAAAATTTGCTTTAAAAGTAATAGGTTTAGGCTTAACTGCAGTGGCACAAGTGGTAGGGAACTGCTCTGCAATGCTGGAGCTTCGTGGAATACCATGGTTAGGATCCTCGGTTGACTTGATATACAGTGGGTACAAACATACTGTGATCCTGGCTGGAAGGCTAAGGGGGGAAGGAGGACTTGCACTGTGACAAGACTCTGTCAAGAGTGACTTTTTTCCTCTCCATCAATAAATAAAATGCATGATCTTTAAAAGAAAAAGGAAAGCAATAGGTATAAAATAGTACAAATAAACATGCTAAGATTCATATACTTGGATCGATGATGAAATCCTTCGTTTTATTCAGAAAGTGGTAGGCATCTGCTTTTCCAGCCACATCTTTATCATAAGCACGGCTTAGTTGTGTCCCAGGAAGCATATTTTCAGGCAAATTCACAGGGTTAATTAATATCTGAATTTCTGTTTTGTGGAGTGGAAACACTGAAGAAATAACAGGAAAAAATTTTAAGTAACTTCAAAAAAATATAGAAATGAGTACGTTTATTAATAATCATTCTGCATATCTGTCCCCATAAAATGTATTCGTTAGTTGAAATTGTAATAGACAAACACACTTTCACCTAGTAGTGAGTCGATATTTATTTTGTCTTTAACTCAAATTTCCATTTAGTTTTTTCTGTATCGTGCTGTGAAAAACAAATGTGGAATAAAGCAAGAGTTCAGATCCCAGCTTTACTATATCTTTAGTTTATTCCTTTGTCCAACACTTAGACTTAAAAATTACCACATAGAACAATTATTTTTGTCAAAATCTATTTCCACTATTTTGCTCCTTTAATTTCTTGATCATTTAGTCAAATCATTTTGCATGTTCACATAAGCTATATTTTAACTATAAAATCTATTGTATTCTAATTTAAAATGTAAGTAAAAGAGCAAAATGTCCTTTCTACTTTCATTACTTAATTATTTTCATTGCTTTCTTTTTCTTAAAAAGAAAAGAGGCTGTTTTTGGTTTAGTCATGACTCATTGTAAATTGCATTATACAGCACCTCTAGAGTGAAAAACATAAATAAGCACATCCTGAAACTCACTTGTATGTAGTATAACTAAAAGGAAGCAATATGCATAAGTAATAGCCAAATTTAAATTTAAATCAAATATTTTAAAAGTCATACATTTGTAAATTATATTTCATATGACTTTTTGTTATCTTAGAAAGATTTCATAAATTCTGCTATGAAAAGGAGACCCTAAAGAAAAAATACTAATAGTAGAGTTGTTTAAAATAATCTAAGATAAAGTGTTGTTTTTGATTTTTACAAAATATCACACTCATGCACACATACACACACACACACACACACACACACACACAAAGAATAAAAGTAAGAAAGAGAGAAATATTCGATGAATTAAAAGGAACTCAGTGGAGATTCAAATTTCATAGCTAACACTTAAACTCCAGTTTCTGAAGAGCAAATAAAACATCACATTTAAACAAACCTGTACATATTAATAAAATTTTGAAGATGTTCATATTTAGACCAGCTTCTTTAATGCCCATGGCAATGTCTACCAACAAATGCATGGCTTTAGCTATTTATATGGATTCACTCTTTACGCAAATAAAGCCAATAAGTCAATAAATTGTTACTCAACCTTGAAGCCAATCGTTGTACTCTATTTAATTGAGAGATTATGCCTAAAGGTCATATTTCAGCTTCAGTGTCTGTTTCCCATATACGTGTGGTGAGAAGATTATCAGCAAAGCTAGGATCATTGCATAACAACAGTTAAAGTCTTCAGAGTTGAAGTGGGGTATATTATGGAGAATTCTTGGCAAGATGTCCAGGTGATTTGCTCTTTAATCCTTGTTTATCTAATAGAAAGTGCTCTGTGAATAAAAATTTATTTCTTTAAAAGATTTAAAGATTTATTTCTTAAAAAAATTTACCTATTTCTTCCATGAAAAAGAAAGAGAGACAGAGATACAGACATATACCCTCAACAGGGTCTTGACACCACTATCCACCCCCCAGCCTTAGCCAGCCAGAGTCATGGCATACTTGCAGGCACAACAGATTCAGGGAGATCTGATATGAGCTCATAACCTTCCCATGTAGATCAAACTTTCATTTTACCACTGCACCACTATTATGCTCCATAAAGTTATTTGAACATAATTCTCTATATGTTAGCAAACCCTGAGATGATCCAGTCAACAAATATTTTCAAATGTCACCAACTCAGCTGTGCACCCTGTGTATCTGTTGATGGTAAGGAGATCCAAAACTGAGCAAGAACTACTAGTAGGTTGTTTGCACTCCAGTAAAGATACTCTCTGTGTAAAAATAATTACACCTCAACAGAGTAGGTGTTAAGTTCAAGATAGTTAAGAAACACTTCCAAAATAAGGAAAGAGAAACTTTCAAGAATGTGCTGGTCTTTTTTTTTTTTTTTTTGTATGAATTTTTAAAGCACTGAAGTCTTTTGATAAGAGCATCCTATTTAAAAATGTTTTTCAGTATGCTTCTTCTAATATATGAACAATTTTAATATACATATGCCACATAGCAAAATGTATTATTATATGCTCATAAAGTATACACACATATAGAATAAATGTAAAAGAATATCCTGAACATGAAAATACTATATCATGTTATTTTATACATATTGTATTATACCTATTATGAATATTATATTGTAAAAATATTATATTATAAATACTATAAATTTTTTTCTATTAAAATATTTCAAGTACCATATTTTATAGTATTTGCTATATTATTAAATAATATTTTTATAATGATATAAAACATCAACTAAGGATAAACCAAGTATTTCTTTAAAAACTCATCTTATATTATTCATTAGTTATATGGAATTTTTTCACATATTAGTATTACATATATACTATATGTAAATATAATGTTTATTATGATATTATTTCATAGTATTTAGAGTGAGAATACATTAATATGCATCATTATTGAAAATATGATTCTACATTGTGTGGTATTATGTATAAGAGAAGTCAAAGCTGTTTATATGCACACTTGGTGGCTGATAAATATGGAATGAATCCCAAAGATTCCCTCACATGTATGTGCAGATGAATTTTGTGTTTACTCCATCATGAATTCATATTGCGGCTTTATCTACCAATATTCTGAAGTACTGAGTATTGACAACTATAAAATGTCCATAGTCCTTAATGTCAGTCAGATTTTATTTCAAACTCCTTGGAAGGTGTTTTGTTCTACATTTTTATCAGATAATTTAAAACCCACTGATACTTTTTATGTATTGATAGAAGATTTGTAGACTGATTTGAAAATTCTGTTTCGTTACACAAGTTGTCTAATGCAAGAACTTGTGTAGGTGACACACTTGCAAAGGTTTGAAGCATTGAATGATGTAAACATTTTCAAGTACACCTCTCCATATCATGGTTATCTTCCAGAGAACAGCTGCTTTCTTATTAATCATTAAGCATCACATTTATCTTTAAGGGACTCATCGAATACTTATAATTATCTTCTAAAAAGCACTTGCATATTCTAGGGACTATTACAAATAACATATTTTATAGTACTTATTATATTATTTAATGGTATTTGTTTAATAATAATTTTAAAATTTGGAAGACATCTTTTTGTAAAGGAAAGTATGTAGCTCATCCTGAAAGTTGACTGTCCCATGAAATGACAAATAAATATGTGTAGTACAAACCACGTTCATTATTATATCCCATGTCTTTACCAAACATTATGATTCTTAGAGGTCTGTTTTTTTGATGACTGCTTTCTACTTCTGCCTTAAACTTGTATATATTTGCTAAAATAATTTTGTCTATGAATAATACAAGTCGGTATTTCAGATATGATGCTGTTTCTGTAAACTAATACTTGAGCCATTTGTTTATTTATTCATTTTAATTTTGGTAAAAATGTCGTTCTTTAAGAAAGTTTCTTCAGATTATTTTTACCATAGTTTAAAATTTTATTTTCCTTAGTTACTTTTTGGTGAGAGCCCCCCCTTTTTTTTTCTTTTTTTAGTGAATTTTTCTTTTTAGTAGTTCAAAAAGAATGATTGAGTTTTTTATTGTTAATGTAGAATGTAGGAGTTGTATGGTGTCACAGTAATACAAGGAGACACTCTGTGAGAAAGACACACATGGAAATGTTGCCAGTTCAGGTCCAGAGACCTCCCTGAGTACACACTAGGCATGTTTGTTCCCGTGATTCCAGGTAACTGAAGCCGAAGGGCTGACAATGATGTCAAAATACTGTCAACAGTGCCGTATCTCTCCCTTTCTCTGTTTCTCTCCCTCTCACACATACACAAAAGCGTAAATAAGGGGCCAGCAAGTGGTGTGGTGGTTAAGGGCGCTGGACTCCCACATGGCCAACTGTGGTTCAAGTCTCGGACCTGGCGACCTGCTTTCTCACTTCCTCTCTATCACTCTGTCCCTCTCTGGTAAAATCAAAATAAATAAATAAATAAAGTTATTAAAAAAAAAAAAAAAAAAAAGCGTGGGAACAGCAGTTAGCATAATGGCTATGTCACTGGACTCCCACGTAGTCGACCATGGTTCGCGTCCTGGACCCGGTGGCTTAAACTCACACCGGGCGCATGTGCGTGCGTGCCCAAGATCCTGGGAGGAGAATGGAGGAGAAGGGATTGCGGCGTGGCCATCCCCCCTGGGGGGTGATTTCTCGCTTTCTATCTCTCTGTCTCTCTCTGCCTGTCTGGCGAGTGCACGCGCCCTATAGCAAAAACCTCTCCAAAAAAAAGAAAATGAAAAAAAGGCGTAAATAAATATACTTTTAAAAATGGAATCTAGTCAATATCATAAGTGTATCATGTTCAAGCTCAAACCTGAACATTCATCCAGTTTTACAGTAACTTCTCATGCTAAATGATTAGTTGTAACCATTGTTTCTTTAAATCTTCAATATTTCCCAACAGTTTCCAAAATTATTTGAATATAAAGCAATGTATTTTACTTCCTTCTTTTTAACATTTTTATTCTTATTTTTTAATTTTTTATTTCCAGAAAGTATAAATGCTTGCCATAGAGAAAGAAAGAGAAAGCACCATCCAATGGGACTGATCACTCTTTCTTCCACATGATTCTTTGTCCTGCACTTTTCCTTCCCACTAAGATTTTGGGCACACACACACACATGCCCATTGTATTTAACAAGCCACCGAGGTGGGAATTCTAACTGCAATCAGTCATGGAGAATCATACTTCCTTAACTCCTGCACTATAGGACTGACCCTTTTTTGTCTTTCATATCAATGATCTCTTTTAACCAGTTTCCACTGAATGACAAAAATTATTACCTCAATCAAATGTAGACTTTTGTCTTTTGCTATTATGCACTTATTGCTGAATTGGTAATATTTTGTGAGGTTCAAAATGTACCCCCTTATTCACAACATTGCTAAAATATTGCATAATATTGACTTTATGTTCTTGATGCTAAATTTTAACATTTTGCTACTTAAGATATCTTCAAGTAGCCATGAGCTAATATCTCCAGGAGAAATGTGCACATACATTGAAATTTATCATCAATAATCGTGCATGTAAATCCATACTACAACTATTTTTTCTGAATAATTTTGAATGACTTCGAACTGATTTCTTGGTAGATCAAGTTTTTGCTTTTAACCCTAGCAGGAAGTATGCCTAAATTCATTCCTTGTGCCTCCCTGACTCTAAAAACATCTTTTTTCTCTCATTTAATTTAAATATCCTTCCATTTAGTAAAGAGAAATTTAGTTGAAACAAAATAATATAATACAAACATCCACCTCAATTATATTTATATGAAGTGAAGATGATTACAATGGGACAAGAACAAATGTAGACAAGGCCCTTGCCTGTATGGTGGAACCCTTACTTTGTCCTGTGTATGTGACTGTGTGATATGAAGTTCCAGTAAGAATGCCACTCCCTTGAATATTAATGCTTGTTTTTTCCCTTGTAGTTCATATTTTTAAAAAAATAAGTGTAATATTTCCTTCTAGCACTACAAAAGATCATTTTTCACAAACCCTCATATGTGAGAATTTCACTTTTGAAAATGTTAATTTCTTTCATTTTTATGAAATATTTCACCAGTAAGTATTTGTTCACTCATTTATTGATGTATACATGTATTAATAAAAAGAAGAGGAAGGCAGAAAATGAGACATTTATACAGTGAGCAGTATGACTAAAAGTAGGATAGTGTGGAAATATTTTTGGTTAATAAAATACACAGAAGTTTCTCATTATTCCCTTTTGAGAAAGGACATGACATGACCACAAATGCATTTTAGAACAATTTACATAAGAGGAGACTGTGAGTTGATTACCAAGATGAAAACATAGAGGCGGGAATGCCAAGGAAAGTCATAATTTTCTGTATAAGAGGTAATGAGTACCTAAAATAGAATGTTGTCAGGAGCATAGAAGGATACGTAGGCTTCATACTAAAGTACCAATCTCTGGCATGTGTAATGTACAAATTATATATGCGTATGAAGGCGATTCTTGCTTTGCATAGTATTACAGGACTATGAAAATGCTCATAGAAGCTGAAATCATGCAGTTCAATCTCAGAATCAATAGGAAAAATCATGACCATTTCAGTACTTTTAGTTTTTTTATTTATTTTATTTAATTAATTAATTTATTGATAGATTTTGGAGAGGTTTTTGCCATAGGGCGCGTGTGCTCGCCAGACAGACAGAGACAGAGAGACAGAAAGTGAGAAATCACCCCCCAGGGGGATGGCCACGCCGCAATCCCTTCTCCTTTGTTCTCCTCTTGAGATCTTGGGCACGCACGCACACGCGCCCGGCGTAAGTTTTAAGCCACCGGGTCCAGGATGCGAACCGCAGTCGATTATGTGGGAGTCCAGCGACATAGCCATTACGCTAACTGCTGGTCCCAGTTTTTTTATTTTTTATACATTCAATGCTGTATACCATTAGAGCTTGCAAAATGAATTTCCCCAACATGAATACACTGTATAGTAATCAAGCTAAAGATGTCATCAATGTTATCATCAACAGATTGCAGTACTTTAAAAAATGTCAAAACATTAAAAGCTCTGGGACCAGCAGGTAACATAATGGCTCTGTTGCTGGACTCCCATGTAGTTGACCGCGGTTCACGTCCCGGACCCGGTGGCTTAAAACTTACACTGGGCACATGTGCGTGCGTGCCCAAAATCCCGAGAGGAGAACGGAGGAGAAGGGACTGCGGCATGGCCATCCCCCTTGGGGGGTGATTTCTCGCTTTCTGTCTCTCTGTCTCTCTCTGTCTGTCTGGCAAGCGCGCACGCCCTATAGCAAAAACCTCTCAAAAAAAAAAAAAAAAAAAACAAAAAAAACTTTCTTACAATAGGTTAGACACAGGTAGAAAAATGAAAAGCAAAACAGTAAAACTACTATTTATTTGAAATACTGCTACTTAAATTAGAATTAAAATTTTATTTCTTTGTAAAAAAAAACAACTTATGAATAATTTGAACAGTGCTTGCCGCCTTCTTTTTGCATAAAATATGATGGAGCAAGGATATTTTCTGCGTCTTGGCAAATGATCCTATTCTACCACTGAGAATAAACAGTGGTATATATAATGAAATAATTATAGTGTTTAAAAAAATAATTTGAAGTGCCTACACCTCTAACTCAACCCACTATGCATGCTGGCATTACTTAACATAACCTTTGCCTTACTTTCTGGGATTTAGGAGACTTAGATAACCAGTTTAAATGCTGACACTCTGGCTTCTGCAATTTCCATGTCCTGTGTATCTGACCCAAGAGTCTCATGTCTTATACCAGCATCCATCAAACTATCGAAAGCCAAACTCTCAGCTTGCAAGTAAGGCAAAATCTCAGACTCTTCACAGTGCTTGCCACGAAAAACCCAGTGTATCTTTTCGGTGACTGAAACAGGTCATCTCAGTGCAAAACCAGAGGAAGGTCAAAACCTGTGGGAGAGAAAACATTTCAGACATAAGCCGTGACTTAATGATGAAATACTACAAACACCAATAAATGTCAAATTTTCAAGGAAGTAGTACAATGTAGCTCTTACGATCAAAGATACTTGATTCAAAAGCATCTCTGGATGTTGTTTAACCTCCCTGGACATGATTGTCTTTATTTATAATATGAGGAAAATTGTAACTACCTCAGAGCTATACGAAGAGTACATGAGGTAATGTATGAAAGTAACTAGCACAGTACAGGATATATGAGAAGCACTCAACAAATATTTTATATTGCTTTAGAGTTACTTAGGATACCTCATTAAATAACTCAGTGTCTATAATGGAATTTTGTAGACCCTCATATTGTACACCCCATGGGATTGTGATTTGAAAATTTTCGGAAGTAACTTATCCTATTCTGAGTTCTGTTCTACATCAACATTAGCAGCAAGATTACTATGTAATGTTATAAAGATCTCCCTGAAGAATGAAAGCATCTTTATACATGTAGCTGCAGGGACCTCATGTGAACAGCTGGTTACTGTAGGTGGTTGCTTGCATGGTGCAATCCAACCTCCACACCCACCATCAAATCATTCTAATTTACAAACCTGATTATGTCACCTTTCTACTAAAATATTCTACCTACAGAAGAAAGTCCAAACTACTTAGCATGGAGTATTTCACTATTCACTCATTACTTTCTTTTCTCCTCTCATACAGCATACATTCAGTAAATTCAAGGCTTTTGAATACTCTCTTTGAGGACCAGCAGTTAGCGTAATGGCTATGTCGCTGGACTCCCATGTGGTCGACCGCGGTTTGTGTCCCGGACCCGGTGGCTTAAAACTCACGCCGGGCGCGTGTGCGTGCGTGCCCACGATCCCGAGAGGAGAACAGAGGAGAAGGGATTGCGGCGTGGCCATCACCCCTGGGGGGTGATTTCTTGCTTTCTATCTCTCTGTCTCTCTCTGTCTGTCTGGCAAGCGCACACGCCCTATAGCAAAAAACCTCTCCAAAAAAAAAAAAAATACTCTTTGCTACTGCCATTTGTTTTCAGATATGGTGGAGCTCAGAAATACCCCTCTCTCATTTCTTCCTTATGACAGTTTACTTATTCTTCCAGAACCAGAAAAAACAGCACTTGCTCAGTGAAGCTATTTGTGACTTCTCCAGGGTAATTTGTTACTCCCTCCCTCAACCACCAACCAAAAGCTTTTTACACATACTCTTTTATGCACTTACAGTATAGAGCAGAGTAATTTGGTCACACTAGTCTTCCATATCATCCTACTCATGTTTGTGTTTCCAATGCTCAGGGCAAGGAAAGGGTTACTATTAATCTGCTCAATTTTTGAATGAATGAATGAGCTAGATGGTATCTATCATGGTATCATGGATTAAATTCTATCATGAGAACTTGTTCTCTTTGAGTCTTAAGCATGTATCATCTCATAGAATCTTAATATACTGCCAAACACACCACTGTCACAGTCCCTTTGAGTTGATCATTCTTTCCACCTGGAATAATCTTCCCTTGGGTGTTCACTTTTCTTGATCCATTTCATTCTTTTCCATTTTATTCAATTATTACTCCATGATCGAACTTGCCTGCACCATCTGACTTACACAGAAGCTCTTTATTTTCCTCATCCCCCTTTCCCTGTTTTATTGTTTTCTATGGAACTTATCTTTTAATGTACTATGCAGTTGTTTAAAATATAGTATCTATTGTCTATACACACTCACTAAAATGTAAACTATATTAGGAAAGGGATGCATTTTTCTTCCTTCAAGGAAGCATCTTCAGTAACTAGAAGAAGGCCAAGTTCAATGATTATTTGAAAGAATTACTTTAAGGGACAAACTATGGCAAAGATTTTCACATGACTTTCTTTCTGAATTCAGTGTTGTATAAAAACTGGTTCATAGTAGAGTATAAGAATTTTATGTATGATATTAAAATGGATTGTGAAAGGACCCTAACTTTGCCTTCATAGTTCTTCCTAGGACATGGATAAATGGATGAATGGATAGATTTATATATTTATATGATGATTATTTATGCATATATGTGATATATATATTATACATTTACACCAAGTACAATGTATTACCATATGTAATTTAAAAAAAAAAAGATTGGTAACTGAGTGGATTATCTAGTCAAACTATAAGTCAAAAAAATAGTCCTTTTATTTTACTCTGAATTCCTTCTGAAACATAACTTAATGCATAAAATAATTGTAGATTTTTACAGCATCATTGAAAGCCAAGAATTATGATTAAGAAAATAGGCCATACTAAAAACAGTCCATTAATTTTTGTGTTCTATTGAAGCAGGAAAGAGCAAAGACTTACTGAGAGAGAAAGTAAGGCTGGTTCTGTTACTCATCCTGTGAGTCACTGGTGGCGTGCCTGAAAAAAATTGAGATCTTTCATGGGGAACTCAAGCTCTTTTGAACCGAGGGTTTAAGTAATTCTTGGAGGAAATGGTAGTTTATAATTTGTTTCTTAGTTACTAGTTAATGTTTAACTGGGACAAATTCCCATCCATTTCATGTATTCTCTCATAGAAGATATCTAACAGATAATGGCTTAAGTTCAACAAGTGGCATTTTGTTTTTCCAGGTTGATGTATTTATTAGAATCATACAATTTATTTTAGTAGAACTATAAGATTACTCAGGTATTTGGTCGGCTGGTGTAAATATTGCCACTAGTTTACCTCTGATAGTAAAAAGGAATACAGTTAAAAGGTACTCTGTATACTTTTGGTTTTCCTATATAGAGTGTATACATTGACAATAGAGTAATAAGGGAAAAAACATGGAGGGCAAATCACATTTGTCTTTTTGTTTTGTTTTTATAAAAAGCTCTTTTGAAAGTTTCATTGTTTATGCTGTTTGAAAATGCAGTTAGTCCTTAAGTTCTTAAATTTATCAATCAGTATATGGCTCACAAGAAATCAATATGTTACAAAATTAAGACTGGAAACAATTTTGTTGGGGTTAAAACAGATAGTTTTAAAGAGTAAAAGTTAATTACACTGGTCCCTCAACTTCTCAAGGTTGTGATAATAAAATAATTCATCATTACTCATATTAGACTTTAACATATGAAAACAATCTTGATCAATTTGTGACATATGAACAGGCGATGAATCTAGTAGAAGACCATGAAGCAATGGGATATTATTTGTGGATGGAGAGAACCACAAAAGTCACTTTTAGTATTCTCCTTCACACATAAGAAAATCAAGACCACAATCAGATATGTTGGACATTTCACTTCATTCTTTTCTTTAAATGCAATTTTTTAAAAAATTATTTAATTTGTTATTATCATTATTTTTAACTTGCTATAGTCATCAGAAAAAGACAGAGAAAGAGAGAAGGAAAGTGAGAAAGCAAGCTGCCAGGTCCAGGACTCAAGTTGCAGTCGGCCCTGTGGTAGTACAGTGCCCTAACCCCATGCCACCTGCTGGCCCCCCAGTTCATTTTAATATTCATTTATACATGTTTTGATGGGGGGTAGAACAGGAAGACCACTTACCACTCACAAGCTCTGTTAACTACTTCCTTTCTACTCCTCACTTTCTATCTTTAAGATGAAGATAACAATTTCCTTGTATTTTTAAATAATTTGTAGTTGTGTGTATATTGCATTTATATTACATTCTTGACTCAGGAATCTATTCTAAAGTCCAACTTCAACTCTAACATCTTTCTCTATATATTCAGCGAAAACTGCCTTTTTATCTTAACTTCATCATCCCAATTTTATTCCCTGGAGCTACCTCAAATAAACCTCACTGAACTTTTTTCATTGTTTTATAAATTCAGAAAGCAGTGTTACCTTGCATAATTTTTTTTGGAGAGGTTTTTGTTATAGGGCGCATGTGCTCACCAGACAGAGAGAGACAGAGAGATAGAAAGCGAGAAATCACCCCCCGGGGGGATGGCCATGCTGCAATCCCTTCTCTTCCATTCTCCTCTCAGGATTTTGGGCATGCATGCACACGCGCCCAGTGTGAGTTTAAGCTGCTGGGTTGGGGATGGGAACCGCAGTCGACTACATGGGAGTCAAGCGACATAGTCATTATGCTAACTACTGGTCCCTTTTTTTGCATAATTGTTCAATTGTCCTATTCTCTAGGTTACTATCACCAAACCTGTCATTTCTTTTTAGTTGGTATAATCTCAAGCACCTTCCAAAATGTACTTGTTTTTTGTTCCCAAAGGCACATCTGCAAATTTATGAAATGCAATGTCCTGAACTGTACTGAATACCTGCAGATGTGGGTTGATTAGTTCGGAAGAGAGTACAGTTATCTGGAGGCTCACGTGATACTTATGTCGTAACAGATTGCGCTGGTATTTTATTCCCCATTAACTTTTATTTCTATCTTTCTATATTTAAAATAAAATGGTTCTAAAAACCATATTCAGATACTCTAAGTTTTGAATCCTAGCTGCAGAGTCATGCAGCCTACAGCATGTCTCACAATAACCATTATATTATTTGAGGAAATCTTGACTTTAAATTCACTTTTCTCTTTTGTAAAATAGATTTAACAATACCAGTGACATGGATTGTGTTCGCCGTGTCTGGTACATGGCACATACATTAAGTACTAGCAGTATTAGCTGGATAATATCATGTCATAATTTTATTTTCATCATCATCATAGAGTGTCCTAAGAAACTATAGATATTTGAGTGAATTTGCCTTTTTCTTTCTTGAATTCATCATGAGAAGTACAGTTTTGAAGTACTCCTTATTTTTTTAAGAATTAATTCTTTGATGAGAGAGAGGGAGACAAGACCCCTCAACAGGCTCTCACATCACAATGCTCCCCTCACTTCCAGCCATCTTGGCCGGCCAGGATGATGGGTAATGCACATGTCTTCCATATGGATCCAGGATCACTTGGACAGGCATTCCTGCTGCACCACTGAGCCAGGTTCCTCTCCTCTTTACTTGTCAGAATTTCAGGTTGTGATGCTTTCCTAGACATTACAGAAATTTCTACCCCTAAACTACAGGGGATACCTTTGGTTACACTCTTTTCTGCTTTGTACATTACCTATATTAAAATGGCACAATCACTCTTCCCAAAGGGCATTGACTTGGCTTAGTCTTTGTTCTTTCAGATTAGAATCCAAAGTAGCAGCTTGCCTAGTTATTTACTCCTATATTCTCAAGAGAAGAAGCAGTCTCTATGAATAAAAAATATAATAAATGCTTTTTAAGTAAACTAAAATGTGAATTTCTTTATATTTATTTATATCTGGATTATCAAATTTCTATATCACAAGTAGCTCTTGTGTTTGACACAGTTTTGTAAGCAGATCTTCCTGTGAATCACTTCCATGATTATTGGTAAGACAACTATCCCCCTTGCTTGGCCTGGAATATGCCATCTAGGCATAATTAACAAGTGTCCTTTCACTCCCTCAACTATTCTTTAGTGGGCAGTAATTATACAATTTTTGAGACTGGAATATCAATCTGCTTATAAATTTTACATCATGTTAATATACCATCAAAAACTCAATACAAATGAGATATTTTCAATCAGGTTATATTCTTTTATTTTTAAAGAATTATTTTATTTAACTTTCTTTATTTTATTTGACCAAAGAAGAACAGAGAGAGTGGGAAAGTGAAAAAGCAAGCTGCCAAGTCCGGGACTTGAACCACAGCAGGCCATGTGGGAGTCCAGCGCCCTTAACCACCACACCACTTGCCAGCCCCACATCAGGTTATGTTCTTGATAAGCATTTGAGTGATGTCAGAATTAACTGCCTACATTGTCTTTGTATCCTGATCCAAAAAAGAGTATAATTCATATTAACTTTAGCACAAATTTCTAAGGCAGGTAGCAATCAAATTCATTCAATAATATGTTCACTCAGAAGTTAATGAGTAAGTGCATGAATTCTTAATGATTGGTAACCATCATTTAAAACTATGGAAAAACTTAAATATTATAAATAATTTTCCAAGTTTAATAAGAGTAAGTGTTTGTGACATTGTGACAGCTAGTTACAACAATGATTATTATGGAGTCTATACATTCCAAAATATATTAGAGGAAAACAGCCAATATACACATATTAATAACATGCTTATCAGCATAGATGTGATAATAGGATTAATGTTCATATGTAGCAATATAGTAAGTGTGACATAGAGTAGTGTTTATTCTTACAAATCAATTATCTTTTGTTCTCCACTACTCTATGCTTACTAGCAGCGTCTGCACTGGCAATAGGGAAATTTTTAGATTTTTCTCTCTCTGCTGTTTCAAACTATCCAGGCTTTGTATGTACTGTTCTTTCTGTGTTTTTTCCTCTTGGCGAGGTCCCAGTTATTAAATATTATTCCCAGATAAAGTGTAATACTCTTTCCATTACCATCACATTTATCAAAAAAACATTAAATCACTGGTTGTATCTCCTATAGCAAATTATGAACACCTTGAAAGCAGGGGTTATTTATTTTCATCTGTGTCCTGCACATAATATGGAATTCAATGAATAATGAAATAATAAATCTAAATATTAATCACACAAACAATTGTGTAAAGAAGTGGAAGTGTGAGAGGACCACTAAATATGAAATGTTTATTAAATATGGTATTCTACCAACCATGAAGAATGCAATCTCTTTATTCTCTACAGCAAAAATAACTGAGGGGCAAAAGGAGTCACACTCATGAATTGCAGATTAGAAACCCCTTTGCACCCCCCTGAAAGTGAGTAAAATGATGCCAATAATTAATAACCTAGATTCCAGATACAAATCCAAATTCCTAGCTTTCTCTGGAAAATTGTAAGATTTGGCAATACAGAGTGTGCATTCCTACGTGACAACCATTGGCTCAAGTTAGACAGTAGCTGCCCCCTTAGCCTGGCACACACAGTCCCCAGCACTATGTACTTATATAGAGAATGTCTCATTTATTACTAGCGCATGAATTTCACCTCTGGGATTCATGAGTGTTATTTGAGCACTAACCTGGGACTGTTTTAAGTTAAACACCACCATTCTCAGTAAAAAAGAGTGATGGACATCTCAGGAAAGGGAAAAGGAACGGAGAAATATGTAAAGATTAGGTACATGTAATAAAAATAAAAACAGTGTAGATGGCTGTCTGAATGTTACAGAAAAAGAAAGCAGTGCTGTGCTTAAGAGCCCAAATTCTGGATTCGGAGATCTGTCTAGAGTCTGGCTAGCTCGGATGAACTGCTCCACTTCTCAGAGGTTAAGTTACTTCGTCAGAGAAACTAGGGCAGTAATATTTTAGATCTACCTTTTAGATTTCTTGTAAGGATTAAACATGATTTATGTGTAGGTTTGGCTGGAGCATAAAGAATGCCTAGACGTGCCTAGATGTGGCATTCATAATGCCTCTCTGCATGTACCCGATCTTATAGAGGAAAGGGCTGCAGGCAGGGGGTGAAGGAGATATTTTCAGAGGATGTCTGAGAGAGGAGGGACGTAAGCATCAATGCAGCCTTGTCCCAATGTTGCAACAGTATTTGTGCAGAGAGGGCATTCCAAAAGTCTTCCTTGCCTTCAAGTGCACAGTTTGTTTAGAAACAACAGTACCTTGCAGATGGCTCATCAGAAGACAATGTGAGATACAGTGAAAAGTGATATATAGGGTCCAGCAGGTGGCATAATCGTTAAGGCACCGGACTCCTACATGGCTGACCATGATTCAAGTCCCAGACCCAGCAGCTTGAATATCACACTGGGCACATGTGCATGCATCCTCAGTATCCTGAGAGGAGAATAGAAGAGAAAGGATTACAGTGTGGCTACTTCCCCCCGCCCCCTCCAGGGGAGTGTTTTCTCACTTTTTCTCACCGTCTCTCTGTCTCTCCCGTGAGCACAAATGCCCTATAGCAAAAATCTCTTCGGGGGTTGGGGGGAGGAAATGTTACATAGTGACGAGATAGCACCAACCGCCAGCTGCCTAGCAGAGAAAAGGTGGTATGACAGTAGCAGGTGTTCACAAATACCTGTGATACAGAAGAGAACTCAATGGTTACTTTATAGGTAGTTGATCTCTTTTGTGATAGAGGCCTGTAACATTTACTATTAAATGGCTAATATGATGCTGACAATTGCGTGAGATGAAAAGTATTCAGAAAATTTATGGAGAATGCATTTTATGAAAAAAAGCTATGGATAGATTTCATATTTTTTGCACCAAAATAATCTTGTAGTTTAATTCAATTTTTTTTGCACCAAAATAAATTCATACTTTAATTCCACTTTCATTTACAGAAATACACACACACACACAAGAACTTTCCACTTACCTCCTCTTCTGGTTGCAGCAGAGGTAACTTTGCACTCACCAAAACCCATATTCTTTTTTTCCTGGTACACAATTAATGACCATTTCTGGACCCTCCTTTCATTAAGTGTGGTCAATGGAATGTGTAAGGAAGTGCTTTACATGATTCCAGGCTTGGCACATAAAAACTTGCTACATGAGCCTATAAACTCTTTCTGATGATCAGATACAGAACAATCTTCAGTAACCGCTGAAACCTATTGTTTGGGAAAATCTCATGATTTAAAGAACCTGGACCCCGGAATGACAATGTGAAAGCCGCCCACCACACAGAAACATCTGCCTTAGGCTTAAGTGAAAAAGAAACATCTATTGTATTAAGCCACTGATATCTGGGAGTGAATTACCAAAACAAATAAATACACCTTACCAAATATGCTAAAATATAATTTCTTCATATCTTTTCAACTGATTCTCTCTCTGAGCCTATCTAAATGAGAAAAAAATAACAGCCAGTGTTAGCTGCAACCAGAAACCACAAGCAGTCTTTGTTCACAAGTAAGTAGTTACTTGATCTGTCCCACAACCCTCATTTCAATCTTTGAACTGTCTACCTGAGAACTATCAAAAGCACTGTCCTCCATATTCTGTTCTCTGTCTGGAGAAAAGTAGACATATTCAACTTCCATGCCCATTCCAGCAGATTTTGTTAAAAAAAAAATCACTGCACACTCACAAATCTGTACTTTTCTTCCTAAAATAGGGAACTGACCTCAAACAAAACCAGGTTTAGGCTACATCTACATGGGTGACCATGTGTGGCATAAAATAGATTTTCCAGCATGCGTTTATTTGGCAATGACTTAAAAGTACAACCAGATGTTTTCATGGAGAACAGCTCTTTTAGTCACAAGTGTTTCCAATTTAAATACATTTGTTTTGACTCTATTTTCCTGCAGATGGAAAACATCCATTTTCTTGCTTTCCAGTGGGGATAGACAGTGAACATTGGCAAATCTCATAGAGAATGATTACCAATCTAGACGAAACTTCAGTGAAAGCCGTATTTTCATAAGAATTTTTAAAATACAATTTTGTATTTTAAGCAGATTGACTCTTTAAGGCCATTTTTCCTTTCTAATTTGTGTCATAAGCCTTAAACATCTGTATGTGTTTGGTCCTAGGAACTTCCTTACTTTTAAGTGATAAGTCAGAAGGATCTATTCAGAATGACAGTACAGCTTCTGGGTGTGCCATCCATAGCTACTGCAAATAGATATTTGAGACTTTCTTATCAAAATGTATATGATGTAGAAAAACTTTATCAAATTTACTTTCAATTAGTAGGTTAAAAATAATAAGAAATTTAAATACCATTATAAAAATATCAGAAAGGTCTTTTTTTTTTTTTTCAAGAGCAAACTAATGTGTACGTGACAGAGTATAAAATGATCTTGGCAAGAATAGATTTCTACTTTAAGAACTGGAGAGTTACATTTTAACTCATAAAATACAATGTTTTCTTTAACTAAATTATCCTTAACATTTGTTGTTTTGGTTTAATCCTGCTATTTGTGAAGAGGTTTTAGAAAGAAAAAAATGTGTTTTAAAATTTAATTCCCTGTTTCACATATAAAAGTCCAAATACTGTTCACAGCACTAGAATTATAATTATTTTTCCCATAGAAGAGTATACTCTCTGTCGGCCAGAGTATAATACTTCTATGAACTCAGTACTATAATATACAAATGTTGTTTTAAGCATATAAAGTCTTTATCCACCATAGTGTAGTGGTTAAAGCAGCTGACCCAACATGGCCACCCATTTTATTTCAAGTCCTGGACCTAGTGGCTTGTAAAAACATGCCAGGTGCATGTGTGTGTGTGTTTGTGTGTGTGTGTGTGTTTGTGTATGTGTGTGTTTATGTGTGTGTTTGTGTGCCCAAAGTAAAGGAGGAGAAGTAGAGGATAAGGGATTACAGTGTGACCATCTCACATGGGGAGTGCTTTTTTACTTTCTCTCTCTCTCTCTCTCTCTCTCTCTCTCTCTCTCTCTCTGTCTCTCTCCAGTGAGCACATGTAGCCTCTGGCAATTACTTTGTTAAGGTTGTTGCTATAGGGTGCATGCACTCGTTGGGAAAGAGACAGAGACTATGAGGGGAAAATTGAGAAATCATCCCCCAGGAGGGATGACCATGCTGCATTCCTTTCTCCTCCATTCTCCTCCAGGGATTTTGGGCACTCATGAACATGTGTCCGGAGTGAGTTTCAAGCTGCCAGGTCAGGGACTTGAACTATGGTTGACCATATGGGAATCCAACACCTTAACCACCACACCACCTGCAGGCCGGCCCCATCTCTGGCAAAAATAAATAAATACATAAATAAATAAACACACACACACACACACACACACACACACACACACACAGGGCCAGTGGGTGCATAGTGGTTAAGGTGTGGGGCTCGCACTTGGTTGACTGCAGTTCAAGTCCCAGACTCAGAAACTTGAAACTCACACCGAATCTGTGTGCATGTGTGCCCAAAATCCCAAGAGGAGAATAGAGGAAAAAGGGACTGTAGCATGGCCACCCCTAACAGGGATGATTTCTAACTTTCTCTCTCTCTTTGTCTCATGTGAGCGTACACACCCTATAGCAAAAAAATCTCTTTCTCAAAAGAAAGAAAAAAAAAAATATATATATACGTATATATATATAAAATCTTTGAAAAGGAGATAAAAATGCCAAAATAAGCATTAATTTTTATTTCCTTTATATACTTATGCAAAAGTGATTGTTTTCCTTCTGTATTTCCCCATTATCAAGGGTTTCATGTAGGGTGTCATTCTTTATAGAAAGTATTCATACCCAGACAGGAGCGCGAATGGAGGCAAGATGGTGGAGGTGCTAGATCTTCACAAGGCTGGGGGGAAGGATTTCACTATAGATGAGGATGGGGACGAGAGCATCCACAAACTGAAAGGAAAAAGCGAAGAAACGGAAGAGGGGCCCTGAGGGCAGACGTGTGAGGATTATGACATGGAGCAGGATGGCGATGAGCCTGGACCACAGCGCTCTGTTGAAGGCTGGATTCTCTTTGTCACTGCAGTCCATGAGGAAGCCACGGAAGAAGACATCCATGACAAATTTACAGAATATGGGGAGATAAAAAGTATCCACCTCAACCTGGACAGGCCTGCAGGCTCCCTGAAGGGGTATACTCTAGCAGAGTAAAACAAACAAGGAGGCCCAGGCTGCTATGGAAGGACTCAATGGCCAGGATTTGATGGGACAGCCAATTAGTGTGGACTGTTGTTTTGTTCAAGGTCCACCTAAGGGCAAGAGGAGAGGTGAAAAACTTAAGTCATCGCTGACAGGTTTTCTGTTGCCCAGGTGTTATCTCCGAGATTCTATTTGGCCTTGCAGCCTTGGAGAAGTAGGACTGGAGTGGAACTGGCTGTTCATCTCTCACGGTACCCGCTTAGTGTTTCATTTGAATTATGAATAAATGTCCCATTTTTTGTTTTCTACATTTAAAATTATTTTCCTGTTCTGACATTGAAATATTTGAAGCACTATTTACAGTAAGGCAGTATGGGTCATAGTGAAGATACTTGTCCCAGGGGCTGAATTCAGTGTGAGTTTCTACAATATATATATCGTCAAGTCTCAGGCAGGGTTAACGTAGATCCACTGCTCAGTATTTCTTTTTCTCAGAAGTTAAGAGAGCAGGAGACGTTCTTAGGGCTTTAGAGAATGCTTATTCTATTTCTATAGACTCTGTTTTGAGTAAATGAATGTTACAGGGAAAAAAAAAAGAAAGTATTCATATCTATATTTTTCAGTTTTCCCTTCCAGATAACATTGATCTTTATGTTAGACATAATCTTTGTGTTGGACATCTTTTTTTTTCTCTTATGTCACAGATTTTCCAATGAATTTTCAGTAAAGTAAAACAAAGGTAGTGTTTCTAAAAACTACTGCACCCAATATCATTGTATGTTAACTACTGGCTTTCACTACCCAATACCTATTCACCTTGTCCAGTTACAGTATATTGTTTTTATTAGTGGTTTCTATTGGTGGAAATTTGGGTATTTCTTAGAACTCACTTGAAAAGAACACTGTCCGATTTGGATCCTGTTGCAAGATTTCTCTAATGGCTCTCCCAGTTTAACATCACTGGGGCAAAAACTTATTTTTGCCAAACTGCAGAGCTGGATGGGGTTTTAATAATATAAATAGTCATAGATTATTTAAATGATCCATTGCAATTGACTATTTCCTCTGAAAAATATGGTTAAAAAGGGCACTCTTTAGTTCAGAGTGAGACGAACAACCCAAATTATATGGTGTTTTCTGAAAAAGAAAAAAAGCAATGATTGTCTGCTTGCATTTTTTCCTTAATATCAATCACTTTTTTGTTTTATTTGCAAATTACAGAACAAATAGTAAAGATTTTCACTTTACTGTTAGCTCGATCTGACCTACTATATATATGATGGGAGTTTCTAATTGGAGATCGAAAGACATGACAAAACCTTTTTTCTACTTAAGCTAAATTTTTTTTTCTCTTAAATTTTTTTTTTGAAGAGGTTTTCGCTATAGGGTGCGTGCGCTCACCAGACAGACAGAGACAGAGAGACAGAAAGCAAGAAATCACCCCCCAGGGGGGATGGCCACGCCGCAATCCCTTCTCCTCCATTCTCCTCTCGGGATCTTGGGCACGCACGCACACGCGCCCGGCATGAGTTTTAAGCCACTGGGTCCAGGATGCGAACCGCAGTCGACTACGTGGGAGTCCAGCGACATAGCCATTATGCTAACTGCTGGTCCCCTAAGCTAAATATTTTTTAAGAGAGATTTTTGCTTTAGGGCACATGCACTCACCAGAGAGACAGAGAGAGATAGAAAGTGAGAAATGATCTCCCAGGAGGGATGGCCACATTGCAGTCCTTTCTCCTCCAGTCTCCTCTAGGGATTTTGGGCACACGTGCATACATGCCTGGAGTGAATTTAAAGTCATGGGGTCGTGATGTGGGAGTCCAGCGATGTAACCATTATATTATCTGCAAGTTTCAGGCTAAATATTAATATGTGATTTATAGTAACTAATTGTTTTTTTGTTCTTTGTTTTTTTAGGGATTTTTGCTATAAGGAGCATGTGCTTGCTGGAGAGAGAAAGAGACAGAGATAGAAAGGGAGAAATCACCTCTCAGGGGGGATGGTCACACTGCAATCCCTTCTCCTTTCTTCTCTGGGGATTTTGGGCATGCACGCATATGCAACTGGTGTGAGTTTCAAGCCTCAGGGTCTGGGACTCAAACCATGATCAACTACATGAGAGTCCAGTGACGTAACTATTACACCATCTACTGGTCCCAACTACAGGTAATTTGAAAGAAAAAAAAAAAAACCAAACCTACAGCACTTTGTTTTTTTCTAGAAAGTTTACTATTTTAAGGATATCATAAATCAGTGTCAATGAGAATATTTTCTATTACCATAAATATAAGTCTTCCTTTTTAATCTTTTGATAAGCTGTTATAATATCTACAGTTTAAGCATTGTTTTTATGTTTGTTTCTTTTAATTAAATGTCATAACATCATTGCTTATTTTATTATACTGTTAAGCATATTTTCTAATATAAAAAAGTACTATTATTCCTTCTAAGTAATCAGCTTGACACTTAGCTTTTCAACTCTATATATGAAAAAATGCAAACAGGATTCTAAACAATTACAAAGGAATTCTTATTCTTTTTCATCATTACTTATAAATGAAATCAAATTTCTAAAACTGTGCAAAATATTTAAATACATACAAATTATTTTCCAAGTATCATAAGAATTAATATTTAAAAATTAACTCATGGAGGAGCCAGCAGGTGGTGGAGTGGATACATCACTGGACTCCCACATAGTCAACTGTGGTCTGAATCCTAGACCAGGCAGCTTAAACTCATTCCAGGCACATGTGCATGTGTGCCCAAAATCCCAAAAGGAAAATGGAGGAGAAGGGATTGTAGCATGGCCATCTCCCCTGGCCAATGATTTCTCACTTTCTGTCTCTGTCTCTCCAGTGAGCACATGCACCCGATAGCAAAAATCTTCCTAAAAAAAAAATTAGCTCATGGAATTTTCTTATTATCTATATGGATTATAATGAACAACATGAGTTTGCTCAAATAATCATTCCATTACTGCCATTCTTGTCTTATGCTGAAAACTTATTTTGTGTGCACAATTTAAAATCTACAAATGTAGGGATCAGGTGGTGGTATAGCAGTAATGCAACTGGATCCACCTGGGAAAGGTCCTGAGTTCATGTCCCAGAAGCTCCTTTAACATGCCAGGTGGATGCCCATGGTCCAAGCCAGCTGAGACTGGGGTTGGATTACAACATGAATACCCTGTTAGAGATGCCTATCTCTCTGTTTCTGTCTCTTTTTTTTCCCTCTGACTCTCTCTCATGGAAGAAATAAAGTTTTTAAAGATGTTTAAACATAGCTCATGTATGTGAAAGTATCTTGAAAAATTGCCCAGTGAAATCTGTGAATATAAAGTTACCATTTGTGAATTAAAATTTTCTTAAAGTGTTTGCTTTTTCTATTTCACATGCACTTAAACTGAGATGAGTTTTAAGATTTCTGAGCTCATTTATGTAGCTTTCACTTATTCTCATAAATGTACGTATATTCCTATAAAATCAGAAATTCAAGGGAATCTATTGGGTTATCGCAAAAGGCATGACGTGTTTTTCTATGCAAAAAAATGTGTCATATGACCCCATAACCGAGGCTTTATAGATAGTACTTCATACAAAATGTATTCAGAGTATAAGTAAACGATACTTTAATGATTATCTGTAGCACAAACATTGACAATGTTTCACGCTCTGTGAAAATGAAAACTTAATTTTAAGAATTTCAAACGGGAATAAACTTGTGACATCATTTTTCTTTACACTAATTTTAGAAAACTGTTGTTGAAATATGTGTGTAAAAGGACTAAGATGATGAATGTAGTAAACAATAGTTTCCTTTCAAAAATGACATCAGGGCATGTGGGAATTACTAGGCTCTCCATCTGGTACATGGTGACTAATACTGAGCAATCAAATTGGTAGATCTTGATTCAGTAAAACTGAGTAACCATAAGGAAGTTAAAACTTCCTACAGTAACTCAATATTAATGCATAAAAAACATAAATAGGTAAGTTCTGTAGAAACTCGATAAGCAATACATTCTTTATGACTAATTTTCTTAGTCACTGATTTCTTTTTCTATAAATTGAATTTTGGGAAAATAAGACAGGCTACTATGGCAGTAAGCCATCTAATAGTGGCCTTTGGATATTCATCAAAATCTTATTCTCTTGTACTCTCTACTTCTAAAGAAAGCTACAGAGCTTATGTCCTTGAAATCCAATTCTTTAAAAATTTAGATTCCATCATTTACATCTCTATAGCACACAGTATGTTTTTTGAAATCAAAATTTTACTTAAGATTTTTTTTTTTCATTGCCAGTGGGCAAGAGCACTCACTAGCTTACTAGACAGAGAGGAGATAGCACTTTTCAATGGGGGTTGGTCACACAGCAATCCTTTTCCTGCATTTCTTCCTCTCATCAGGAATCTGGGTATGCAGGTACTTGTGTTCCACTTAACTTTTAAGCCACAATTACTAGGACTACAATCACTATCAACCATTTGAGACCCAGTTTTCTATGCATAGCACCTACTAGCTACACTATGGGCCAGTCCTGGGCATTTTTAGCCATCATTTAACTATAGTGTTTTCTCCTCTGTCAACCTTTTACCTTATCACCAACTTTCAGAAACAAAAATAATAGCAAACAACTTCAAAAATATTTCTCAATTTTATGTGTGACACTCCATTTTTATTTTGTTTTCTACATTGGTGACAATTATTCAATGATAAGTCTGTATGAGTTGATAGTGACTATGATAATTACTAGAATTTTAAGGTGGGGCCAGCAGGTGGTATAGTGGTTGAGGTGCTGGACTCCCACTTGGTTGACCACAGATCTAGTCCCTGACTTGGAGGTTTGCTTTCTCACTTTCCCTCTCTCTCTCTTTCTTGCTGTCTCTCTGGTGAGCACACATGCTCTATAGCAAATTTAAAAGTAAGAATAATAAATAATTGTTTTAAATAAACAGTACAAATAAAGTGCTAGACAATAATATATAGTTACATATTGTTTTCTGAAGAAAACCATAAAATATTGACATTAACATAGAGGTAAATTAAAATTTAATTCCTATATTTAAATAATCCCTTTGTGTAAATAATTTATACTATCAAAGAAATTTAGAAATTGAATCTGCAAATTGCTAAAGAGATAGGGCTTTAAAATCAGACAGCTCAGTTAACAGTCCTGCTTCCATTTCTGCTCTACTGGTTGCATCACAGTTCTGTGGTTTGGGTAAGCTCCTTGATTTCTCTAAGCCTTTGTCTTCTATAAAGAAGGAATAATGAAAAAGGGATAACAAAAATGCCTATCTGAAAGTATTAAGTGAATTTAAAAAGAGAGCTAAGCAAAGAACTTATTACAAAACTCGGCACACAGTAAACATTTAGTAAAGGCTGGTTATTCTTATTTATAATAAAAATAATACAGCTTCTAAACAATTTGAATAAGTGCATGTTTTGTATTGTAGGCATGTCATAAAATATAGAACACATGGATGCAACAACTATATTTGCTTTAGATTCAAGTGATATAATTAGATGTTAAGTTATATACAGGCTAATGTTTATCAACTGAAATCTATAAACATACTCATGCCTATCTTAGATCTTTTGAATGATCAGTTATAAGCAAACACAATGCAATCTCAGTGCCTATGCCAACATGGTGTATTAATAATCTTGGTATGGCTCTGTTAGCAATGGAAATAATAGCATTGAACTGATTAATATGCCAAAAAGCAACTATCTCATTCATGTTATTAAAGTTTTATCTAATTATTTATCTAAATGTAAAGAAAAGCTTATTTTTCATTAATAATTCAAAATTTTAAATATCAGATATTGAAATTAGTAAAAAAAAAGTCCAAAAATGATTTGAGCAGTAAAATTATAATAATTTCTTCATCTAGAAGAGTATAATCTCTATAGCCAGAGTGAAATACTCTGTAGAATCAGCACTGTGATATTCAAATGTTATTTTTGAAATATAAAGTTTTTGGGCCAGCCCATAGCATGGTGGTTAATTTATTTGGTATCATAAATATGACCCTCAAATTATGTACTTTTTTGGGAGAGGAAGGGCACTGGACTGTGATGTGTGCGCTCACTGGAAACAACAAAGAGAGAGAAAGTGAGAAATCATCCCCCCAGGGAAGATGGCCATGCTGCATTTCCTTCTCCATTCTCCTCTTGGGATTTTGGGTGCACACATGCCTGGTGTGATTTTCAAGCCACCATGTCCAGGACTCAAACTATGGTTGGCCAAGGCCAACAGGTGGTGTGGTGGTTAAGGGCACTGGACTCCCACAAGACCAACTGTGATTTGAGTTCCAGACCTGGTCACTTGCTTGCTCACTTTCTCACTCCTTTCTCTCTCTCTCTCACTGTGCCCCTCTCTGGTCAAATTAAAATAAATAAACAAATGAATGAACAAACAAAAAAATAAAGTTAAATAAAAAATTCTTTTTTAAAAAAAAGTTATAGTTGGCCATGTAGGAGTGCAGCACTTTAACCAGCTGCTGGCCCCTACTTATGTCCATTTTTAATGAGAAAAGAAGAAAGACATGAAATGTAACTATAATAGCTAAGTGAAATAAAGAAAAATAACAATGTGTCTTACAAAATCAATTTGTAGTAATTAAAGGAAAATAAAATTGGTAGAATTTATCATATAGTTTGTTGAACTCATGTTGGGGATAGAATTATTTTCAGAAAAATAATACATAAAATTACATTAGTTTTTGTCTTTTCTTAATTTTATTGTTTTTGTCTTTTCTTAATTTTATTGTTTTTGTTTGTAAGTATGTTTTGGGCTTATAGTTATACATGGTTACCAGCATTCAGGGTTTATTCTCTTCTGATTAGAAACAACCATTTTATCGTAGTGATGTGTTACAAACCATTTCAAACAGTGGTGAAAAGAAATATAATTTTTATTCTGTCATGGATTCTGCAAGTCAGAAATTCGAACAGGCCACAATGCAAACCACTTAATTGCATAATAGCTAAGGAGACTCACGTGACTGGAGATGACCCTAATTGGCCATTACACTAACTGCTGGTCCCCCATTGGTTTATGGTTAAAGTCATCTTGAGAAATTTCTACTCAGGTATCTAGTGCTAAGATGAGTCTAAGAATAGCTCAGCTTGCACTATCAACCAACATGCCAACACGTGACCTCCCCATGTGGTTCATTAGTTTCTCAGACATGGTGGCTTCTGATTTTTTACATTTGACTCAGAAATCCAAGAATGAGTTACTGGGGCCACCAGGTGGCATGGTGGTTAAGGGTGCTGGACTCCTACATGGCGACAATGGTTTGAGTCCCAGACATGGTGGTTTGTTTTCTCACCTTCCCTCTCTCTCTCTCTTGCTTGCTCTCTCACTCTTGCTCTGTCCCTCTCTGGTCAAATCAAAATAAATAAATAAATAAAGTTAAAATAAAATAATTCTTGGGACCAGCAGTTAGCGTAATGGCTATGTCTCTGGACTTCCATGTAGCTGACCACAGTTTGAGCCCGGACCTGGTGGCTTAAACTCACACCAGGTGCGTGTGCATGCATGCCCAAGATCCCGAGAGGAAAATGGAGGAGAAGGGATTGCGGAGTGGCCATCCCCCCTGGGGGGTGATTTCTTGCTTTCTATCTCTCTGTCTCTCTCTGTCTTTCTGGCAAGCACATGCGCCCTATAGCAAAAACCTCTCAAAAAATAATAAATAAAATAAAATAATTCTTATATAAAAAAAGTGAATTACCTAGGAAACAAGGTCCCTGTTTGTTTAGAAGAACCTCAAAGTCACATAGTATTACTTCTGCCAAACTCTATTCCTCAAAGCATTATGGCACATTTAGATTTAAGGAATAGGGACTTATAGCTGACTTCTTGATAGGACAAATGTCAAAGAATTTGCCATCAGTTTTTAAAACTACATTAGAACAGCTCTGGCCACAAACTATTCAATATATATCACACAAATAAAATTCATTTACCTTATTTATTTATTTTTGACATAGGGCACATGCATTTGTCAGGGAGAGGGAAAGTAAGGAATCACCCCCCTATCCCTCCACCCCCCGGGGATGGCCACTCCACAACAATCCCTTCTCCTCCATTCTCCTGGGATTTGGGGTAAGCACACACATGTGCTTGGGATGATTTTTAAGCCACCAGGTCTGAGACTCAAACAGCAGTCAGCCATGTGGAAGTCCAGCACCTTAACCACCACGCCATCTTCCGGCCCTGTATTCACCCTCTTCTAAGATCCTCCAGTGACAGCATAAGATCAAGTTCATGATCGAGAATCATTTAAACTAGGGGCTGGCCCCATAGCATAGTGGTTAAGGGAGCTGGATTCTACAGGGTTTGTGGGTTGAGTCCTGGACCCAGCGGCTTGAAGAAAACATGCCAGGCACATGTGCATCCTGCAAATCCTGACAGGATGAAGAAATGGAGGAGAAGGAATTGTGGCATGATCACACAATTGCTTTTTACTTCTTTCTCTCTCTGGTGAGTGCATATGACCTCTGATAGTTAAAAAAGAAAAATATATATATATATATATAATCATTTAAACTAGGACTAGATACAGACAAAGTTTTATAGATGCAATGTTTTGATCACAGTTTATCTTGATCTGCCTGTCTCCTACCACTACCATTACATCTGACCTTCAAAGGTAGGGTTACCTCAATATTTTATTTTTTCCAAAAAAAAAAGAAAGAAAAGAGAAGGTACCTAGAAGTTGTTGGTTCATAAGAATTTCATAAAACAGCCAGACTCACATGCCAATTATTGAATTAGGGTTGAGGGCTGCTCTACAAAATAATTATCTGCTTAAATGACTCCACCTTGCCATTTCAATCAGACTTTGTCTTTTTAGCCAATGTTATAATTTTAGTTTACTGCTCATATGTGTATATAAATATAAAGACCTATTTTATTTTATACTGTATCATTTTCAGACCAGACTGGTATAAATGCCTTTGAAGCATTGAAAGCTTTTCATGCATAATTATAATTCAGATCTTTAGACAAAATTATATCTACAAATATCTTCCACTTTAGCCTTCACTCACTTAAATCCCATTATGGTAAGACTGCTATAAGACAAAGCCCTTAAGATTTTATAGAAATCCTATTACTTATCAGTATTTCCAAGGCTAACCATGAAGTTTATTAGAAAAACCTTATTTCTTTCTAAAACATCTAAGAGAAAGCAAAGCATCTTTAATCTTGCTGGAATCTTAATAAAAAGTTTTCTGTGACTTTGGCATTACTTTCACATTGAAGACTTGATTTCCTGGCTTCTGATCTTCTGATTTCCTGGCTTCCTGGGTGTGATCTGTGACTCGATGTTCTCTGTATTTTCTCTTTTTATTTTCCCTTTGGACATTTTGTTTGTTTGTTTGCTTGTTTTTTTGCTATAGGGCATGTGTGCTCACCAGAAAGACAGTGAGACAGAAAGACAGAAAATGAGAAATTACCCCCCAGCGGGGATGGCCATGCCGCAATCCCTTCTCCCCCCCATTATCCTCTCAGGATCTTGGGCATGCACGCACCTGCGCCTGATGTGAGTTTAAACCACCAGGTCTGAGACTCAAACTGCAGTTGACTACATGGGCGTCCAATGACATAGCCATTACGCTAAATGCTGGTCCTATTTGTATTTTCTCTAAACTGTATTTGAAAACTGAATAGTTTGTTCTCTGGTTTACATTTCTGCTCTAGAATTTTATTACAGCAGTTACAAGAAGCTAGATAATACCTTCCGTAGTATAGCTTGAAATTTCCTTAGCTATAATATGGCCTTCATTAGCTGTATTATAGTTAATATTACTAAAGGTGCAGTGATAGCAAGTTCTCTGCTACTTAATGGTAAGAGTACTTTTTTCCCAGCTTCCAATAACATTTCTTCAATTCCTTTCAACACTATAGATAAGCTCTTTATGGACCGGCAGGTTTTCATATACTTGGTCTACAAACCAGGAGATTATAGAGTTTCTATGAAACTTCTTCCATCTTTATTTCATTCCCAAATTTCTTTCTGGCTTTCTATTTTTGTATACCAGTCGTCCAAATCTTAAAGTCATTTTATTTTGCTCATCAAGGTTTTAAATACAGCACAGTGGGAATAGCTTGCCTCTGCTTCACAGAATTTGGAATCTCAGCAGGAAAGACTGGAACATCTGGGAGTAACTTAAATTGCTTATGTTTGGAGTTATCTGAAGGCTCTTTGCTCCTTTGTCTGGTACTTGAGTTCAGATGACTCAAAGACTAGAGTCAGCTGGAATTATTGAACAGAATGGCTGTACCAGGTTTCTCCATTTGGCCTGAGCTTCCTCATAGCAAGGGATTAAGAAACTCAGACTTACATGACAACTCAGTTCTCTAAAAGTGAGTGTTCCAGCCAAAGGTAAAATGTACATAGGCTTTCATTACCTAAGTTGAAATGTCATGTAAAATAAAGTACATAGTTAAGAAGTTGCTGTATATTTCAAAATAGCTAGAAGATTTTGAATGCTCCCAACAAAAAGAAATGATCATTTTTTAAGATAATGAAAATGTTAATTACCATGATTTGATTACCACACATAGTATATATATATCTAAATATCACACCATAACCCATAAATATGTACAATTATGTTTCAATTAAAAATTATTTTAATGTGTTAACACTTTTTTGACATCAGGTAAATGCAAATGAAAACCACAATGAAGGCCTGGCAGTGGTGCAGTGCTATTGCAACTGAACCCACATGAGTGGTCCCAGGTTAGCATCTTGAGATGTCCCTCTATACCCAGGGCATGCACGCATGTATGTGAGCCAGGTGAATAATGGCATGAAGATCCTGTTGGGGATGCCTCTTCCTTTCTCTCTTTCTGTCTCTCATGTAAGAAATAAATAAATAAGCTTTAAGAAAACTACAATGATATTCCATTTTACACACATTGGAAGGCTTAAAAAAAAAAGCATTACAAATATTGGAGGGTTGTAGAGCAGTTAGAGTTTGAGTATAAAATGTTGCAACATCTTAAAAAAAAACTGATGGGTGGTTTCTATGTAATTGAACATATATTTACATATGCCTCTATCATTCATTTCTGGGCATTTACTCAGTAAAAACACATGTCCTTGGGACCAGTAAATAGCATAATGGTTACATGGCTGGACTTCCATGTAGACACTAATGTTTGAGTCCTGGACCTGGAGGCTTAAAACTCACACTGGGCGCATGTGCCTACGTGCCCAAGATCCCAAGAGGAGAATGGAGAAGGGGTTGTGACATGGCCATCCCTCTGGGGTGTGATTTCTCCCTTTCTATCTCTCTTCCTGTCTCTTGTCTCTCTGGCATGTACATGAGCCCTATAGCAAAAATCTCCCTTAAAAAAGAAACAAACAAACAAAAAAAACACTTGTCCTCACAAAGACTTGTAGTTGTCATCTTATTTGCATGTATTAACTGGAAACAATTCAAAGCCGTTATTAGAAAATGGATAAATCACAGATGAACTGTGGCAGAGCAGTAAAACTTAATGTTCTGTGGGGCAGATGCACATGGAAAGGTTAAATTAGTCTAAAAACAATAAATATGTTGTATCAAAAAATGGAAGTGGAGGACGTGACTAGGAAAGGTCACGAAAGAGTATAAATGTAGGTGTATAAAATTATTAAAACTCAAGGAATCCTGTACACAAGTAGACATTTTACCATAGGTATATTATACCTTAATGAATTAACCAAAAAAATTAAAAATCTGTAGTCTGTTAATGATTAAATAAACTGAATAAGCAGTTAATCCACCTCTCATCCCCTACAATTTACACATGTCTAAAAATAAAAGTAACATTCTTAAATTGACAGATTTAATGCAGAAGCTAATATAAAAATACCACTTCTATTAATACTGATATTGAAAGGATTTGCAAAAAATTTAAAATAGCACCACTCTTCACACATGTGGAAGAATATATTTTTAAAATATAAACATTTATCATATATATAAAATATAAATATAAATATTTTTAAAATATAAAATAAATAGTTTTGGAAAATGTATTTTCCCTTAAAATGTTATTGATGTTAATATATAATGTTTTTATTATCATATTAAACTATTATTTTAACGTTTTTTTTAAATTTCAAGTACATTAAATGTTAACTGATACATGTGCTTATTTATTGCTCTGTACACTTATGATGAATATTTTATGTGTATATATTTTAATAAGATATTCATTAAAATATAGAACAATTTAATATGGGAATGTTTTTTTTTTCATTTTATTTAGTATAAAAGAGAAATGGAGAGAGACACTCCCAGGAGGATGCCCACATTATAGTCCATTCACACCTCTACATAGAGCTGATTCAAGACACATGTACATATATACATGGAGACTTCAGGACACGATCCCTGAGTCTTTTCATGTTGGTCAAGTGATATTACTGCTGTGTCATCATCTGGTCCCTTTTAGTCCATTTTACATTACTATAACAGAATACCTGAGATTGACTAATTTACAAAGAAAATAATTTTTTGAGTCTAGGAAGTTTAAAATGTGGTGGCATATTTGATGAAAGCTACCTGCTGTTTCACCTTGTGGCAAAAAACTGGAAGGATAAGTAGGCACTTGTGAAAACAAGAGGGAAGAACTGGGATTTCTCATTTGTAACAACCCACTTTTGATAACTAATCCATTCTTGAGAGAATCGATCCTCTCTCTCCAGTGAATGGCATTAATCTATTCATGAGGATAGAGCCCTCAATGCCTGAACATCTCGATCATGCTCTGCTTCCCAACACTGCAATATTGGAACCAAGCCTCTACAGGAGTTTTGCAGAGAGTGACAATTTTATTTCATAGGAGAGGATTTGCAAGCACTTTTCCATTAAAATGTTACCATTTTTAGATCATATATATTTTTTAATTCTTGATTTTCATTCTCAGGAAATGAATAGAGTCTTTACCTCTAAGATTAGAAGCATCAGCTTCATTTCCTTTTCATGATTTCTCTTTTTCATATTTAATCAGAGGTAGAGATTACAAAGTATTTCTAAAGCTTTCATGACATTTAATGAGATAATTATTTGGCTGTCTTTTAGCCATTCTGTTACATGAATTAATAAAATAGAGAAATAAAAGAGTTTTTTTTTTTTTTTAATACAATTTCAGTGTGGTTGGACAAACTGACCTCACTCCAGATGATTACCAGCACTGGAGGTATTATTCCAATACAATCAAAGATTACCAAAGGAACACACAGAAATATCTCACAAGTTTTCCAGATCTTGATCCAAAGATGTCAGGCTGAGTAAGCTGAGGTCTTGCAGAAAAAGGAAAGAAGAATGATTACTAGGAATGGAGAACAAATATTTGCTATATCCACCAGTGGCTATCTGTATGTGTACATTAATTTTGTCAGTAGTTCTATAAATAGGTGATCTTTTGCCCTATAGAATTAAATCAAGGAGGCTGTAGCATAATTATCAATGATCCAGTTAGTGGGCTAATATAGACTGCCTACTGCCAAAGCTAGTGGACTTCCAATTCACCACAAATACATTACCATTATGAGACGTGCATTTAAAGATGGTGGCTCTCTAATCATGGTGCAGTTATTATTCTGTTGTTACTGGAGTTTAGACGTAGGAAAGTAGCAACAAGGTTGACTCTGCATGAAAATATTTTTTTCAATAAGTCACTCAACATTCAGTATAATTGGTGTCACCAATATTATACATAGACTAAAATATATGAGAACTAATATTCTAGAAGGTATTTCCTTAGCCAAAATCCTGTCTACTTCTATAAAATCACATTTCAGCAAATTTATCCTTTCGAGGATCTAATTCTCTCTGGATGTAAGTGACTCTTCACTTGGGTCTCCTGATTTAGACACACTTTTAAGGGTCATAGAACATATTTCATTTTTAGTTTGTAGAAATTTGAGCAGTCATATTAAGGAATAGAGGTAGAAATTAAAAATTGGAATTTCTGTTTTTCTTTTTTTTTTTTTTTTTTGTACTTTCAACATTTTCTCTCAGGATTCAGTATTACTTTCACTTAACAGAAATCTCAGAAGTATGCCTCTTAGTCAGTTCCCTAGGGAAAATGGTAAACCAATAAAAACAGAGAGAGTACAATCATTTTTGGCACGAGAGCATAACTTATTTGAAGAAATCAGGAAGCACCAATAAAATATGGTGACATGCAAGATAAATGGAAATGTGATATATTGTAGAGTTACAGATTAAAAAGTGTCTCTTCTCCTAATATACATGTCAATCTAGCAAAGAGATGGTCTAAAGCTCTCTGCTGTCTACCAGGTCATAGAGTCATCCTGAAGAGATACAGAACAGATTATGTGGAGATACACAAATAAAACTTCAAATAAATAGAAAGATTTATGTCTTTATAGATTTCAAGAGATAATGTTTCAGTTGGAGAATTATAGTGTTTATCCCTGTGGAATGTCACAGTTTCCAGATTTAAAATATACCTTAGTGGAAGCAGCCATTTATAAAATACCTAATTCCTTTATCAAAAGAGAAAGAGAGATAGAGAGAGAGAGAGAAGAAAACCCTAAATACTGTATTTCATTTTTCAGAACTTAAAGTAACAGGAAAATTAACTAAGCCATCTGAGATAATATCTGAGTAATTGGATAAGCCTCAAACCAATTGATTTCTAGCAAAATGATTAATAGCCCATATGTTACATTTGTTCTCTATTTCAAAGTCTAAATGTGAAAATATTTATAAATCTTTTCTTTCCAAAGTAGATGACTTAAATATATAGATTGCAAATAATGTATCGTTAATATAATAATGTTAACAGTCCCCAATTTTATCTTGTTTTGAATATTGCACTATCACTACCTACAAATCATGTGATATGCTATCATTAAAATATCTGTAATCAAAGAAAAGCAATTTAATAAGTATAAAGTTTATTCTATTTATCAAATCTTTTTTGTAAATCTAAGCCTGAAAATACTTCAATTATATATCTTTCCTGAGGCAATAATATATATACTTAGTTCAAATTGTAAACCATTACTAAAGGACTCTTACTAACCTCACTATTTAACTATTTCTAGGCATTGAGGAAAGAAGATGGGTAGAATGTTATCATTGAACAAAGAAAGCTTCATGTCAAATAAATGAAGAAGTAAAAGTAGTTTAGATTTACTCTGGTATCTTAGGTGATAGAGACTTGTATTGAGGAAATGTCCTTAGTCTAAATAAATCAGAAAATTATTCCTTAGATAGTACCACAACCACTGAGTTTAAATATGTTATATCAGCTAACTAAACCAGGAATGAAAGAAGTCCCTTCCTGGGTGAGCAAAGACACACGAGTGTGAAATAGCACAGTGCATGCCTGTCTATGTGAGGGTATGGGAGAGAAAGTGTGAGAGAGAGCTCAGAAGAGTCCAAGTAGTGAGTGAAGAGGGAGGAAGGGAATCTTCAGCAGCAGATCATGATGATCTTAAGTGACTTCTAATTTATTTATTTATTTATTTATTTATTTATTTATTTATTTATTTAATTTATTTTTAGATATTTTTGCTATAAGGCACATGCACTTACCAGAGAGACAGAAAGTGAGAAATCACTCCTCCCCAGGGGTCGGGGGGTGGGGGAGATGGCATGCTATAACCCGTTCTCTTCCATTCTCTTCTCAGGATGTTGGGCAAACATGCACACATACCCAGCATGAGTTTCAAGCCACTGGATCCAGGACTCAAACTGAGGTTGACTACGTGGGAGTCCAGTGCCTTAATCCCTGTCACCTGCTGGCCCCCAAGTGACACTTTTTTCAAAGGGTGATATAATCAGACTCGTGTTTTAGAGTCACTGATTTGATTCTGTTGCAAATTTTAAACAGTACAAGTTAAGACAAAAATTGCACAGTCCTCTGTTGTAGTTATTCCGGTGATAGATATTAAGGATCCAAGCTAAGGCAGTATAAATATAAATTGATCAAAAGGGGACCTTTTTATTAGCGTGGCTAGAAAGAGCAAGGAGCAAATGAGATGGCTCCCAAGTCCTTATCTTGGTAGTTTACATATATGGCGGTGTCATTAAGTGAGGTGGAAAATACAGGAAGAAAACTGTGATCTATAATTGAAATAAAGGATAGTAGTGAATTATGATTTAGGTTAGGTTTGTGTTACATGGGAGATAATTAAGTATTATTCACTAAGTAATTATATATATGTGTGTGTGTGTGTGTGTGTGTGTGTGTAAAAGTAAGAATAGACAATCTGATCAAGAAGAAATATATGGCTTAAGATACAGCATAGATTTGTTTTGTAAATCTTGAATATAAGTAAAGTAGTCTAAGGAAAAAGAATTTTTTAAAAAAACCTAATATTTAAAAGGGAGTCTTAGTATTACTACATTTTAGTGGAGAACGGGAAAATGTGATGAAAAATATGTAAAAATAAATAAGGAGGAAAGGTTTAAAAAAGCTAAGGAAATAGAATTCAGTCACCGAATTTAATATTATGGAAGTCATTGGTTCATGTGCTTTTACCAGGATAGTGAGAATGGGCTTGGAAATTAGGAGTTGCCTGAAAATTGGGTAAGAAATGAGGAATCAAGAATTGTCTGCTGAATCTCTTTCAAAAGAACACCTCTAAAAAGGGAGAGAAGGGGTAAATCTTGAGGAGGAGACAGAGACAGAGAGAGATAATTAGAATGCTATATATAATTGAAAAATAGGGAAAAAAAAGCTATACTTAGAAGAGAAGAAACTTGATCAATGGAGGTGTCAGAGAAGACAGCCAATAAGCAATGGCCCAAGCTCCTTGAGAAGAAAGGGTGTCGAATCTAAAGCTTGAATGCAGAAACTTTTCTCCATGGGGAAGGCCCCTCAAATTCTGAGGATAAAGGAGAAAGATGAAGGTTGGACAATGTAGGCTAGTCAGTCTTTTGGATATTAAATTTCAGTTGTTCATGATGGTGCATCTCAATTTCTTAAAGAAAAACAGGAGGAGACATTGAAGAGAATAGGTTTGAAAAGAGGACTTAAAGAGCCCAGTGAATAGTATAATGAGGGAGATGTAGGGAAAGAGATTTCTTCTACTCTCTTAGGTTCTATGTCTGGGCTTAGAAATTAAACTTACAAAGGACCAGCAGTTAGCATAAAGGTTATGTTGCTGGACTCCCACGTAGTCAACCGCGATTCGCGTCCTGAACCCGGTGGCTTAAATTCACGCCGGGCGCGTGTGCGTGCGTGCCCAAGATCCAGAGAGGAGAATGGAGGAGAAGGGATTGCAGTGTGGCCATCCCCCCTGGGGGGTGATTTCTCGCTTTCTGTCTCTCTGTTTCTGTCTGTCTAGCGAGCGCCTGCACCCTATAGCAAAAACCTCTCAAAAAATAAATAAATAAATAAAATAAAATAAATTAAACTTACAAAAGATAGGCCCTGTCACTGTGAAACATCAGCAGTGCTAAGACTAGAACCATATGACTGACCTGTGGAAATGTGCTGAGTACATATGTGTGCGCCAAGGATCCTGAGGAGAAGGAGGTCTAGTGAAAGGGGATCACGGTGTGATGAGACTCTGTTGAGGGTGCTCTTTATCTCTCTTTTTCTGATGCACTCACAATTAATAAATACATAAGCAAATAAGCTGGCAAAATGCAGATTGATGGAAAAAAGTGTACAAATTTATTAAATAATTTTACATATCTTACATTTCATATGTAAGACATGAAGATCCAAAGAAGTAGATATGCCTAAAATTTATATGCCATTTTACCAAAGACTAATAAGTTGTAGAGATATGAGAAGATAAAGAAAAAAAGGATTTCAGCTAGAGACAGGATTGTGGGAAAGAGAGTAGGAATATATAAGGAAACTTCCAAAATTCAAAAAAGGAAATGCGTATTATGGAAAAACCATGAATATATTACAAATTTTTTGAACCAAAATAAAGGTTCCTCCAATTCTGAGAATGAAGGAGAAAAGACTACATTTGGGCAATGTAGATTAATTTAGTGTACTTTAATTTCATTTCTCCATGAATTTCTGAAGTCCCCTTATATGGGAGAACTAATAGAAGATAAGGATTTTTTAAGTAATTATTTTTGTACAGATTCATGCTAGTATTTAAGATTCTTCTCCAGGGACAAGAATATTCTCTTTTTTGTACAAGGAGGGGAAGGTATCTTTCTCAGAGCAAATTTATGCTCTGCTTTTAGATTCAAAAAGACATCACGAAAACACTTTCTGAATTCACTTTTTCTCAATTACTTTCAGTTCAAAATAATCAGTATACCAAAGTAACACAATTTGAGATAACTTTTTTTAAAAGATATTTTTGCTATAGGGTTTTTATACTCTCCAGAGAGACAGAGAGAAAGTAAGAAATCACCAACCGGTGGGATGGCTATGCCACAATCCCTTCTCCTTCATTCTCCTCTTGGAATTTTTGGCATGCACGGACACTCACCTGGCATGAGTTTTTTTAAGCTGCCAGATCTGGGACTTGAACCACTGTCAACTATGTGATATTCCAGTGATATAACCATTATGTCATCTGCTGGTCCCAAGATGACATGTTCTGATGTCTTTTAGAGGAGTTAACAAAAAATAACAAAGGTAAACAATCACATAGGTTATACTATAATTTAACCTCTTAATTAAGCACTTTTGATTAGAACTTTTAAAAAATTATTGATGTTTTGTAGGTTACTGTATGTTTTTTCACAGTATGTATGCAATATGTATTATCAAAGCATGAATGTAGACATATTCATTTTCTTCAAATTGAACATTAATTGTATTGTGCATATTCATAATAGTTCTACTAATTTTGTTTTGGTTTTGGTTCTTTTTTTTTGAAGTATATATCTGATAATCAACAACATTTTTTTAGTATGTTGTGGTACATCATTTCAAAATGCATTCCCTTTTGTAAAAACATGCATTCTTATGTCTGTGCTCATTTTCTCCCAGTCCTCCTGTTCTTCCTCATCTCCATGCTGCTTCTTTCCAGTATCTATTGTTTCTTTCTCAAATTCTATACCATCAAGTCCTTCAATTTCTTCCATAAAGTGCAGACATTCAGGTAAGTGGAGACATACGGTATCTGTCTTTTATAGCTTGGCTTGCTCCCCTTATTTTAGCTTCTAGGTTCATTTATTTTGTGTCAAATGATGGGATATTATTGTTCTTTATGACTGATGTATTTCATTTTATGTATATTCACCACATTTTAATTAGAATACTTAATTCCAATACCAAGTACAATATACAAATTCAGCATTGCTTTTCTATCCAAAGAATAATTTAAGTGACTTTAAAAATTTATGCTGGGAAAATTAATTTTATAAGCTGTGGTGATGTACAGTGATTGAATGTATAAAAGAAAATTTTAAAAATAGATTTAAAATATATGAACAGACTTCAGGAACTATGAAAGTGTTAGAAAACAAAAATTAGTAAACAAAATATTCTCTGTGGAAGTATAGATATTATAAAAACTTCTGGAATATATAAAAAAATAGAATTTAATTATGAAAGAAATAGGAGAAGGAATACTGTAATTCCAAAGCTAAACTAAAAGCAACAGGCCCCTTAAGAAGCTTCATGCTGGGAGTCAATAAACTCAAAATCTTTGAGTAAGTCTTAGGCTGATCATCACAGTAATTAAAAGGAACTTTATTCTAAACAGCTCAACCAGATGAGCCCAGTGGGCTTTGTCTTCTGACTAAAACCAGGACTTTCCCTGGAAGCAAAATAAGCCATCTGCCAAGGGAGTTATGCAAATATGGGTGTCACAGAGAAATCTACAAAGCAGACCATGAAGTAGCTCTAGAGTCTAGACTATCACACACAGCGCTAGGTAAAAGCAAAGGAAGCTTTACCCAGAAAAACGACGAATTACTCAATGGTCAGTGCACGTCTTCCTTGTTTGGCAATGGAGGGAGACCTAAGACTTCCAACTCACTGAACACTCACCCACATCAAACTGAATCCTGACTGACAGTAAATAATTGATATACTTTGAAAAAAATATGTAAAAAAATGATTTAGCTTATGGACTAAAAGAGGCCTTGAGGGGCCAACAGGCTGCATAGTGGTTAAGGCACTTGACTCCCACATGACCAACTGTGGTTCAAGTCCCAGATACAGAAGCTTGAAACTCACTGGGGCATTTGTATTCATGCCCAAAATCCCAAGAGGAGAATGGAGGAGAAGGGACTGTGGTGTGGCTAATCCTCCCACATGGTGGGGGCGGGGGATGATTTCTCACTTTTTCTCTCTCTGTCTCTCCGTCTAGTGAGCGTGCCCTATACCAAAAATCTCTCTAAATAAGTAAATAACATTAAAAAGAGGGCTTGGGCCATATATGAACTATACTTAATCAATACCATTTTTGAACTAAAGTCAGTCAAGGTTAATATAACCAATATGTATAAAAGCTGTGTTTTATGATAACCAAGTAGTTAATAACATAAACTCACTTATATAACCTAGCCAATGATTTCAGAAATAATAATAGAATTTTGAAAAATTAATATTTACAATAGTATGTAAAAGCAATGGCCATTATTACTAAAACACAAACTAAAAAGGTAGGCGACGGTAAATGCGACACTCTGCAAGGGAAGATTTTGAGTTCTTATCTGGAGATTTCTGTAAGTACAACAGGCGCACACGTGACCAGGATCCAGGGCTGGCCTAAGCTGGGATGGAACATGGCATAAAGACCCTGCTGGGGATGCTCTCTCTCTCTCTCTCTTTCTCTCTCTCTCTCTCTCTCTCTCTCTCTCTCTCTCTATATATATATATATATATATATATGTATATATATATATATATATCACTCGTGTAAGAAAAATAAAAAATCTTTAGAGAAAAGAAAAAGTTGATGAGGAACTATAAAATTGAATGGATTAGGCTAGAATCACTTTAACCAAATATTTCTCAAACTTTTCCTCACATTGGAATCTTCTGAACATCTTTAAAAAACACTGATGTATGGCAGCCCATCCTGGACTCCCACACGGCTGACTGCAGATCGAGTCTCAGATCTGGTACCTTGAAACTCACACTGAACATATATGTATGAATACCCAAAAATCCCTAGAAGAGAAGGGATTGCAACATGGCCCAAGGCGGGGGTGATTTCTCACTTTCCCTCTCACTGTCTCTGCCTGTTTCTCTCTAGTGCATACATCCACTCTATGGCAAAAACATGAAATAAATAAATTAATTAAATAACAATATTATTATTAAAATTTAAAAACATTTTCCTTTTGTGTACATTGATCTCATTCAAATGTTCAGGGAACTGTATTTATAATGCCAATAATTAAAATGTTCAAGTCTAATTATATGCTGCTCACATCTAAAATTTTCTTATAATAAAAATATGTGTCATGTATTTAAATTAATTCATCTGGAGACATTTTTAAATTAAAAAGTCTATTTTTTAAGAAAAAAGTTGTTTTCTACCTACATCTAATCTCTATTAAACCAGGTATTATTTTAATTTCAACTGTACTAAAGTACATGAGTATTAAAAAATTCATTTTGAATTTATAGGGAAGTTTATAATTTTATATCTATGAAAGAATTTCTACATAAAGTTAGCTTCCTTTTTCTATAACTCATTCTATCTTTATCTAATCAGATTTAATGGGGGGTGGAGAATGATTTCTCACTTTTCTCTCTCTGTCTCTCCGTCTAGTGCAAGTGCCCTATACCAAAAATCTCTCTAAATAAGTAAATAATATTAAAAAGAGGACTTGGGCCTCTATTTCCCCATCTATTTTATTTGGAAAATGTTTCCAAATAAAATATTGTGTAATTAACTGTTCAAACTTTGTCACATGACGCATGCTCTCATTAGAGAGAGTCATAGAGAGGGAAAGTAAGAAATCATCCCCTAGGGGAGACAGCCATAGCACAATCCCTTCTCTTCCATTTTTCTCTCAGGATTTTGGGCACACATACACTCATGCTCAGTGGGAGTTTCACGCTGCTGGGTCTGGGACTTGAACCATTGTCAGACATGTGGGAGTCCAGTTTCTTAACCACATAACAACTGCTGACTCCACACTTGCTACTTTTTAATTGCTTGAATTTAAAAAAGAATTTGCTATTGCTTTTTGGATAAGTTGTATATTGGTAAAGAAGTTATTGCTGGACCAGCAGGTGGTATAGTGGTTAAGGTGCTGGACTTCCACATGGCGGACTGAATTCGGTTATATTGTTGCAGAAAACCAGAGGCTGAGGAATGGAAAGCAACACTTGGAGAGATTAGAAAAACTGTTTATTATGCTGGTGGGCACATAGGAGTTAGTACTCTGAATTTCTAGCGCTGACTGGGGATTAGACATGGTTTTTTACAGGGAATTGGGGTTTTAGTAATGAGGAAAGGCTTTAGAACCCACCCTACACAGCATTAAAAGGAGGAGGCAGAGAAGCAGGAAGTCAAATTCATTCAAGGTACTAATTTATTTAAGGCACTAATCTATTCAAGGTACTAATTTATTTAAGGTACTAATCTATTCAAGGTTTTCAGGTTATTCTGTAGTTCCAGGGAGGGGCAGTAAGTTTGCTGGGTGGGCAGAAACTTCAGGCAGCTATTAGCCCTGAGTTATTCATTATTTCAGGATTCTTCTATATCAATATTTCTAATTGTTTGGTGCATTAGTTTTCCATAGTATCCTGTTTTTACTTAAGGGATATGATAGGAACATAAAGTAGTAGCATAATTTATCAAATAAATCTGTGTTAAAATCCACACTCTAAAATGTCTTAGTGGCATGCTTTGTCGAAAATGAAAGTGATAATGAGCCTAAATCATACTTAGATACTAAATCATACTTCTACACAGAAGTATATTTCCAGATACTGTTTAAATATAGCAATCAGTTTTGGGGCTAACCCTTTTGCCCAGTGGTTCAGAGAGCTGGATCCAAGATGGCTGAGAACAGTTAGATCCCGGCCCCAAGAGCTTGAAAAATATACTGGGCACATGTGTATGCATCACTAAATAATGACAAGATGGAAAATGGAGGAGAAGGTGCTGCAGAATGAACCCCACCCTCTTCTCTGGTGAGAGCATGCACTCTGGCATTAAAAAAAGAAGAAAGAAAGAAATCAATTTTTAAATGACAGTTAAGTAAGGACGAGCTGAACTAATATAAATAACACAAAACCAAAATAAAACTAAGCAGTGAAGAATATAGAATACGTGAAAAAAAAATTACCAGAATGGTAGGAGTTTGAAAATGTTTTCATGGAAGCTACACAAGAGTTTTTAACAGAGAAGTAGAAAATAATGTTCATTATGTAAAAGAAGTAAGACGAGATGAGCTCAGAAAAAACATACACGAGATTTGACAATTAAAAAGTACTTGATGACCCCAGCAAATATAGTTTTACTGTAATGAAATCCAGATTGGTGTAGGTTGAGAGAGAAACAGATGGTAAGATAGTCGAGACAGACTATTTGTGATCAGGCACGTGGACTTAGGCTTGTCCTGGTTCAAATCAATTCTGCCACTTGAAAACTGTGGTATACTGTACAGTTTACTCAGTGTCTCTGTGTTTTCATTTTGTCATCTTTAAAATACATTCAGTAATAATACTTGAGACTTAATTTTTTCAAATACATTACTTAATGAAATGCTCACTCATGCTGCTCTTTAATAACAGGCTTAAATAATGTATTTGAAAAAGAAATAAATTAATGTGAGATGCTTAGATCATTACCTGGCCCAGAGTAAACATTTAATATACATAGAAAGAAACATTTTAATACCTTATTTTTATAATAAGCTTACTGATCAAAGAAACAATAATTGAAAAGAGGAAGTTGTCATCTAGGGGTATATATATATATATATACATATATATATATGTATACATAATTATATATATGTATATATAATTTTTTTTGAGAGAGAGAGATTTTTATTTTTAGGTCATGTAGGCTCACCAGAGAGATAGAGGTAGAAAGTGAGAAATCGCTCCCTGGGGGTATGGCCACGCTGCAATCCTTTCTCCTCTATTATCCTCTCAGGATTTTGGGCACTCATGCATGCGCACCAGCATGAGTTTCAAGCTACCAGATCTGGGACTCAAACTGTGGTTGATCATGTGGGCATCCAGTGCCTTAACCAACACACCATCTGCTGGCCCCTATATTTTTAAAAATCTATTTGTTGGGTAAGAATGAAGGTAAATAATCTCCATAAGTCTTTTTTGGAGTACTCTTACCACATACCTATTAAAACTGCCAAAATCTGGAACGTTAACACCATGAAATGCTGAGGACAATGAGGAGCAAAAGAAAGTTTCATTCATGGGTAGTGAGAATGCAAAATGATACACCCACACTGGAAGATAGTTTGGTATTTTTTTAGAAAATTAAATATTCTGGGACCAGCAGATGGCCTAATGATTACATCGTTGGGCTCCCACATTGTCAGCTGCAATTTGAGTCCCACATTCAGTGACTTAAAACTCACACAGGGCATGTGTGCCTGCATGCCCAAGATCCCAAAAGGAGAATGGAGAAGAAGGAATTGCAGCGTGGCCATCCGCTTGTGGGATAATTTCCATCTCTTTTTCTCTCTGGCAAGTGTACATGCCCTATAACAAAAGTCTCTAATAAAGAGAAGAAAGAAAAAAAGAAAGGAAGGAGGGAGGGAGGGAGGGAGGGAGGGAGGGAGGGAAGGGAGGAAGGAAGGAAGGAAGGAAGGAAGGAAGGAAGGAAGGAAGGAAGAAAGGAAAAGAAAGAAAGAAAAAGGAAAAGGAAACAGCATTCTTACAACACGATACTGCAATCACATAGTCCTTGGTATTTAGTCAAAGGAATTAAAAACATATCTTTCCAAAAATCTGCACAGGAGTTTATAGCAGCTTCATTCATAATAACCAAAAGTTGGAAGCAATAGAGATGCCCTTCACTTTGTTAATGCACAAATAAACTGTGGTGCATCTAGGCAAATCATTATTAAGCACTATTAAGAAATGGACTATCAAGCCTTTAAAAGACATGCAGGATTCTTAAATGCATATACCTAAATGAAAGAAGCCAATGTGAAAAGGCTATATGCTTGGGACCAGCAGTTAGCGTAATGGCTATGTTGCTGGACTCCCACGTAGTCGACCGCGGTTCGTGTCCCAGACTTGGTGGCTTAAACTCATGCCGGGCGCGTGTGCGTGCGTGCCCAAGATCCCGAGAGGAAAATGGAGGAGAAGGGATTGCAGCGTGGCCATCCCCCCGGGGGTGTGATTTCTCACTTTCTGTCTCTCTGTCTCTCTCTGTCTTTCTGGCAAGCGCACGCGCCCTGTAGGAAAAACCTCTCCAAAAAAAAAAAAAAAAAAAAAATGGCTATATGCTTTGGTAATAAACCATATGATTCTAATTATATGATATTCTAGAAAAGTAGAAACTGTGGAACTGTAAGATCAGTGCTTGCTAGAGGGTGGGTGGGCAGGGCACTCAAACAGGTAGAGCACAGATTTTAGGGCAATAAATGATATATGTCATTATGTTTGTGCAAACCTACAGAATGTACAACACCACGAATGAACCCTAATGTAAACTATAAACTTTGGGTACTATGACATAGCAGTGTAGTTTCATTAACTGTAACCAACATACCATCTGACGGCAGTCAATGGAGGCTGTGAATGTGTGGGGAGAGTAAGTACATGGGAAATCTTCGTGCCTTCCTCTTTCAGGTTTAGTATGAACCTGAAAATACTTAAAAACATAAAGATTTTAATAAAATAAAAGAGGGGTCAGATGGTGCAGCAGTAAGATGCCACGTTCTGTGAGGCGATACTGCAGGGGAAGGCTGCTAGTTCAAGTCTGATACCTCCCAGTGTAGGCTAGGCATCTGAGCATATGATGCAGGGACAAGAGAAGGCTAGAAGAGAATTGTATTGGGAATTCTTGCTCTCACAGACTCATGGAAAAAATAAATTATTTTTTTAATTAAAAATTAAATATAATAATAAATCAGGGTAACTTTCATTTATCATTCAGTAAAAACAGCTTGCAGAAAGTTTACTTATGTTACATACTCCAAATTTACAAAACCAATATTTATTCTTAATTTTGAAACCATATTCCCATCAAAGAGCATTTATAGCATTTCTTGTATACACTTAATAAGTATTATCATTTTAAAATGAGCCCTCTACCATACATTTTTATTTATTTATTTATTTTTTGGAGAGGTTTTTGCTATAGGGTTCACGTGCTCGCCAGAAAGACAGAGAGAGACAGAAAGTGAGAAATCACCTCCTGGGGGGATGGCCACACCACAATCCCTTCTCCTCCATTCTCCTCTTGGGATCTTGGGCACGCACGCACATGCTCCCGGCATGAGTTTAAGCCACCAGGTCCAGGAGTCACACTGTGGACAACTACGTGGAAGTACAGAGACATAGCCATTACACCAACTGCTGGTCCCCATATGTTATGATGTTAATATCTTAGGTTTTACCCAGGCTTAAAACATTTTTTTAAATTTCTAAATTAAAAAAAGTAGTAAGATGATAAATCATACCTTTATTTTATTTGATTTATACCTTAATCGAAATGTTATGTTTCACTTATTTATCCTTTAACATCAAGAAGTGTTGAAATTTATTTAATGTGGATTTCTTGGATGCTGCATTACCATGAAACTGCAATGTTTTAAGTGTGAAAGCATTACAGTTTCAAGTTTGATTTGGCATGAATATTTTTCTCTGGCAAACTTTCTGCTTAAAAAGGCATACATGCCTATTTGTGGTTTCATATGGTTTTGAGTGTGTTTGTGGGGGAAGAGATTGGCTTAATATCGTTAAAACTATCTTCGTGGGGTGCTGGCAGGTAGAAAGGGAAACAGACAATAAAAGACTGACTAAACAAAGGATTCTCTAAAGATGTCCCAGGAGAAAAATAATCATTCCTTTAACCATGTTAAACAAAATAACCATATTAGGTACAGTTTATATTTGACAGAATTGTGCTTGATATTTATTTAAGCTAGATTTGCCTTGGTATTAATCCAAGCTATTCAGTTTTCTATTTCTGGAACTTACTGTTGGAATTATCTTTACATTAAAAAATGTCTCCTCTCTCCTGAGTAATCCTCAGTTGTCTCACCAGGACCTTGAGTTCAACCTCCCCTGAATGCATATTTATAACTCTCTCCTACCATCACAGAAGGTTGGATCATTTTTATTCTTGCGGCATAATAACTTGACAAAAATTTTTGGTCAGTTAATACATATTTACATTTTTATAGGTATTGGTGACAGAGATATGAGGAAAATCTGTCCCAAAATTCCACTTGGGATATTTAATCTAGACTTTAGTAAAGTAAAAAATACTATTTGAAATAATTATAATCCCATTTCTGTAATGTGAGGAGAGAGATTTATAAGCAGTTCTAACTTACCTGAAATGAGACAGCAAAGCTAAATTATGGAAGTAAAAGCAGAATCAGTAGGTGGAAAGACTTTATGAAATCGTAGCTACCAAGACCATTGAAATAATGACCTCATGGTCTTCCTGGGGCTGTAATGAAAGTATGTTTAATGTATGTGGGCTTGAGATGATATGTTGAGGCAAATATGGAGATAAAGGCAGGGGTTATATCATGTAAAACTTAATACCTGTTCAGATATTTATTGAGTGTTATCTAAGCGTTGTTTTAACTCTAGTATTATTTATACTCATTTAATCTTCCCAATAACTCCCTAACATAGGTACATTATAATCTCCATTGTATAAAGAATAAAACTTGACACAAAAAGTTAAATAACTTGCCCAGAATTACACAGTAGCAAGATATCTATGATTTGAAGTGGCTCCCGAGAGTTTTCTTAGCCAGGAGAGTTTTAGAGTCTCACTAGGTGGACTGCTAGACTATGCTAAAGATTTAACATTATTTTAAGTTTTCATTTTTCTCATGCATTTTTAAATGGCCTGAGAGACTACAGAAAACTTCCAAGGAAAGAAGCAAGCAACATAATCATTTTGTATTTAAAAATGTTCGGGTGGGGAACAATAGTTGGCGTATGGCTATGTTGCTGAACTCCCATGTAGTCGACCGTGGTTCGAGTCCTGGATCCAGTGGCTTAAACTGATGCCAGACATGCATGCGTGCATGCCCAAGGTCCCAAGAGAAGAATGGAGGAGAAGGGATTGCGGCGTGGCCATCCCTCCTCTTTCTGTCTCTCTGTCTCTCTCTGTCTTTCTGGTGAGCGCACATGCACTACTGCAAAAACCTCTCCAAAAAAAAAAAAAAAAAAAAAAAAAAAAATGCTCGGATGTTTCATTAGTGGAGTCAAGCAATTCTATATGTTCATTCACTACAGCAATGGTACAATGGTGGCTTACATTTGGATGATGGATCTTGAAATGTAGAAAAGTGGATAGATCCAGATTTAGAATGAAAAATGGAAAGGCATTGTATGCCCCCACTTAATACATACTGAATATCTGTGCTCTATAGCAGGAACTGAAAGATTGGAAGGTATGGCAGCAAGGAGGGCAACCATAGACAGAGACAGTTCAGCAGGGGGTGGGTAATGGGGACTAGTGGGGTGGGAGGGAGGAAATCAGGGAAAAGCACTTAATAGACAAAAATGAAATGCTATCTGTTGATGGTAATGTATATGATAATGTCTTTGACTCGACTAATATGCACTGTATTCATGCTGGGAAAAACCATGCTGTGCAACGTAAAGATGTACAGTGATTAAATCGAAAAAAAAAAAAGAGAGAAAAATGGTTGGTGATTGTATAGGTTTCAGTGAAAGAGATATCAGATTCCTAGATTAAATTCATAAAAAACTTTGATTCCTAGGTTACAAAAAATACACACTGTTTACTCCCAGTTTAAATATTTTTAAAATACAACATGCATATTTTTTCATATAAACTACATAAAGTAGATTCAATACACACTCAAGGGCTCATGAATCGCAACTTAAGAAGTACTGTCCTATGTCTTCTGTGGATCATCAATTACATGGTGGTTACAGACTTCTGGAGGTGACAGAAATAAAATCAGGTAGTGAAAGTGGAGTTTATAGACACTTGAAATGTGGGTCTATTTCAATGTAGAAAACACCTAGTCTAAAGTAGTGAACCCAAAAACCAAAATTCAAACAGAAAATTTTATCTTTGAGCCAACAAAGTTTAGAAATCAAATACCATTTCAGATTGTAAGTTCTGTGGCAGATACCCATGAAAACACATAACTAGATGCTCATAGGTTTTTCTCAATTATTCTTATAGGTAACAAATTTAGCCTACTACCGTACATTTTTAATCAGTGTACATAATTTCTCTGAAAAGTTACTAAAAATTATTATTTTTTCTATTTCTACTATGATGATCCCAATTCATTAGATTATAAGTTCTATGTTGGCAGGGATATTTGCCTGTTTTGTTCACTTCTGTTATCTACAGTATTTATAAGGGAGCTCAGTATATACTAATCCCTCAATATTATAAAACACTTCTTAATAATTTTTTTAAAAACCATAGATGTCATATCTTCCTTACTTTTTATAAGCAAAAAGATAATATCCGACTCAGTCACACCTTAACTATACATCCTGGAGAAGACTAGAAGAGGAAACATTAATAAGTATATTTTCCTGTCTTACCCTTTCAGCTATGTTGGATTAATTTGTAAAAAGCAAACCCTTCTGCTGAAAATAATCATAAAAGTTATATAAAATAGAAAAATAATAGCTGTTAGGAAGGATTAGAAGAGCAAAGAGCTACAAAAGCAGGTGAGAATTGAGAGGCTAAATTTTTAACCAGGAAACCATATTAAGGTAAGCTCAAAAGCTCAAAATTTCCATTAATTTTCAACTCAAAATGTTTGCATATATATATATATATATATATATATATATATATATATATACACACACACACACACACACACACACACACATAAAGCTAGTATAAGCTTCTCAGTGGCTCAGCATATTTGGAGGCTTGAGCAAGGTAGTTAGCAAAAAATGGAGGCAAATGGTATAAGGTAGCCAAGTATCAAAGGGCCAAGAGCTATTGGGCTGTTGGAAAAGTCATGACATTTTTGTATAGAAAAACATAGAAAAATATATCATGACTTTCCAATGACCCAACATTAAGACAGGAATGTGACATTCTGTATTGCCTTTCCTGGAAGTGCTTTCTAATCCCTAACTACTACATGTGGTAAGTGGCCAGGAAGGTAAACCTGAAGCAGTAGAGATTAAAAAGACAAAGAAAGAAAGAAAAGAAAACTAAGTAAACCCTACTAGTAACATATTAATAGGAAGATAAAAGTGGATGTGAAGGTCTAGGAAGGGAGGTACCTAGGACACAACAGGCCTTCTATAAAGACTCCTGAAAAATCCCAACACAAGAGGGAAGGCAAACAAGTTTACTCTTTACCAACGCTAAAATACAGTTTTGATTTATGGTAATCTGCTTTTATGCTAACACAATGCCAGACCAACTACATCTTCCCTGAAGTAAGATAATGGCACTCAGAGAATGACTATTGTCCTTGTTCAATAGTCATGAAGTCACAACTACAAAGACACCAGGAGGAGCACTCAAAAACAAAAACAAGAAAAAAGAAAAGGAAAAAGACCCTTAAAAATAGAAGTCATTGGAACGTAATAATGAGGAACATTTTGAACACATGCTTGATTGCTTGTATAACGTGCTGTATTTTAACATTTTCTATAAGATTTGGGGTAAAAGATTTGGTTTGTTTTGAGGTTAGATCTAGTAAGTGTGAAAAGTTCTTTGATCAGGTTTTCCTTGGTAAAAATGACTCATACACATTTGTTTAGAGTCTATTTGGAGGAATTCAAGTCAGTAATTCAATTATGAAAACTGAGTCAGAAACCATCAACTTTAGTTCCAAGCCTGTTTTTTTTGTGTGTATGAGCAGAGTAAATGAAGGTTACATTTATTCCAGATAAAGTATGTCATACATGAAGCAAGCTGCAGTTTCAGTTGGACCTTTTTGAACAAGTACCATGTAAAAAAGATTTCTTTTTTTCAAAATCTGTGATTTTTGTTCACAGTAACATTAAGCAATGCTGTGCTTAAGGAATGTGATGATATATCCATATGTAATATAAAGAACAATCTTGTTTAACCTTGATATAAATTTTCTCTTTTGATTCAGGAGAGGAATAAAATGATACAATTTTCTTCAAAGGGAAAATGGTATTTTAGCAATGATATTTATATTTTCTTTTTAGCAGTTAAGTACTTATAGTTTCATAGACATGTTCCATGAAAAAATAGTGTCTAGCAAAGTAGATATATCAACTTTAAAATATTTGTACCTTTTCTTAAAAAAAATGCATGCAAAAATTTATTGCAAATGTTTTTACATGTTTGAAAACTGTTATGTATGTATATATATGTATATATATCATATCCTGTGTTATTTAAAAAACCTTGTGATAAAAAAATAAAGGAAGTTCATTATATTTTCAAGAAATAAGAAACCTAAAAAGTTTGATTTAAGCAGACCTTTTCTAAAAGAGTTCTTCAGGCAAAGGGAAAAAACATCTGTTTTGGAAGCATAAATATTCAGGAAGGAATAAGAAGTATAAGAAAGTGGAAATAAGCAAATCTTAATTAATTTTTATTACATAAAACTAATCATCTAAATGTCAATATATCTGACAAACAAACAAGAGACAAGAGAGAAATAAAAGAACACCTAATAGACCTAAGGCCCTGGCATTGTCTTAGAGATGATAAAATACCAAAATCAAAGTTGTATATTATTATACCCAGGATAACCATCAAAACAAAAATTGAAAGAGTAATATAATGAATACAGGAAACAGGATAATGAAAAGAAAACCACTTCCCAATTTAAGATTGGGAGGATTCCAATTTAAGATTGGAGGAAAATGAGATAAAAATGATGCAAGGAGATAAAACTAGTTAAATGGAAGCTATAAGACTAAATGTATTACAAATGACATTACAAATGACATTTAATCTCATTACAAATGAGATTAAAAAGTACAATGAAAGGGCAAGATTGATTGTATTGACAAATCAACTACATGCTGCTTAGAAGAGATATACGTTAAATCCAAGGATGCAGGCATTTAAAGTTTGTTTGCTTGTTTGTTTGTTTTTAAGAGAGATTTTTGCTACAGAGAGTGTGCGCTTGCCAGAGAGACATAGAGACAGAAAGTGAGAAATGACTTCACAAGGATGATGGCCACACCACAATTCCTTCTCCATTCTCCCCTCAGGATCTTGGGGATGCATGCACTTGTGCCCCGCATGAATTTTAAGCTGCTGGGTCTGGGACTCGAACTGTGGTCGATAATATGGAGTCCAGTGAAGTAACCATTACGTCATCTGCTGGTCCAGACATTTAAAGATTTTTAAATATTTAAAAAGTTGCTGTGTTCAGACCAGGAGTGGGTGTGGTGGTTAAGGTGTTGGATTCACACATGACCAACTATAGTTCAAGTCCCAGATCCAGTGGCTTGCTTTCTCACTTTTCCTCTTTCTCTCTCTCTGCCTCTGGTGAGCGCAGGTGCCCTGTAGCAAATTAAATAATAATAATGAATAAAACTAAATAAATAATTGTTTTTAAAAAGTGTCATGTGCACACTAGCAACAACCACTGAATTTTGAGTAGTTATTCTAATGAAATGCATACTTTATGGCAAGAAAAATTGCTAGATACAGCAATTAGATATGTAAAAAAGATAAAACTGGCCAAATCACCAAGAAAATGTGAAATTCCTAATTCGTTGATCATTAATAACAGGCACAAAACATGTAAAACAAATAAAAACCAACGTAATTATGAAAAATAGAGAAATAATTATTGTTGGAAATTTTAATGAATATTTAAAATAACCAATAGAATATGTAGGAAAAAATGAATCAGGGAAGATATAGGAGATCTGAATAACAACACTAACAAATTAGGCCTACCTAACATGTATGGAATACCATGTCCAAAAATTATAGGAAAATTACAATTTCAAAGTACAGATGTGACATTTATCAAAATACTAGATGCAAGCTAAAATACATTTTTAAGGATGCAGATAATACAAACTATGTTGTAAATCAATTGGATTAATTTTTTGAGAGGTTTTGCTATAGGCCACATTCTCTCACCAGAAAGAGAGAGACACAGAGACAGAAAGTGAGAGATCACCCCCCAGGGGAGATGGCCACGTGGCAATCCCTTCTCTTCCATTCTCTGCTCGGGTTCTTAGGCATGCATGCACACGTGACCAGAGTGAGTTTAAGCCACCGGGTCCGGGACTCAAACCATGGTCGGCTACATGGGAGTCCAGCAACATAGCCATTATGCCAACTACTGGTTCCCAATTGGATTAAATTTTTAAAATAGGAACAAGATGATAAAATTATAGACTAATAAAATCTATGAGAGAGCATATCAGAAGTAATTTGGAACTTTTGGATATGTATCAATCAAATAAATTAGAAAAGAATAATCAGATTTTTAAAAAGTGGAAGTAGAAATAAAGACCAGCAGTTAGCGTAATGGCTATGTCACTGGACTCCCATGTAGTTGACGGCGGTTCGAGTACCAGACCGGTGGCTTAAACACACGCCAGGTGCATGTGCGTGCGTGCCCAAGCTCCTGAGAGGAGAATAGAGGAGAAGGGATTGTGGCATGGCCATACTCCCGGGGAGTGACTTCTCGCTTTCTGTCTCTTTGTCTCTCTCTCTGCCTTTCTGGTGAGCACACATGCCCTATAGCAAAAACCTCTCCAGGGGGGAAAAAAAAAGTGGAAGTAAAGGAATAACGAACTTAAAAAAATTATGGAAATGATAAATACATATGATAAAAGCAACAAGCCAGATTTACTTTTTGAGAAAGATGAATGAAATTGATAATTCCTCAAAAGATTGAATTTAGGAGAAAGAGAGAAGGTACATATAAACATTGGGAATAGAAGAGGGACATCTCTATGTTCTTTGTAATTTGTATTTGTAATATAGTAAAGGGTCTCATGAACAATGTCATGCCATCACATATGGAAATATAAATTCAATGAACAAATTTCCAGGAAAAAAGTTACCAAACTGATACAAGAATACAAAATTCAAATTGTATAAAAACCTCCCCACAAATAAAATTTCACATCTAGATAGCTTTTTTGGTGAACTTTTCCAAATATTAAAAAAGTAAATAACACAAATCTTTCATAAACTTTTTCAAATAATGTTAAAAGGAAAGAAAAACTTGCTAATATGCATTATGAGATCAGTATAATCATGGTAACAAACCAGACACTACATTGCAAGAAAGGAAAATTATGAATCAATCCTTCTTTTTTTTGGTAAAGGTTTTGTTTGTTTGTTTGTTTGTTTGGGCTATAGGGCACATGAGCTCACCAGAGAAACAAAGAGACAGAAAGTGAGAAATCACCCTCCAGGGGAGATGGCCATATCACAATTCCTTTTCCTCCATTCACCTCTCAGGATTTTGGGCACACACGCACATGGGCCTGGCATCAGTTTCAAGCCTCCAGGTCTGGGACTGGAACCGTGGTCGTCCATGTGGGAGTCCAGCAATGTAATCATTATGCCATCAGCTGTCCCTCAATTCTTCTTATAGACATTGTCACAACAATTCAAAACAAATATTCACTAATTGAATTCAGTATGTATGTATGTATATATATTTGGTTTTCTGTATATTTATGTGTGAAAACCAAACAAAATCAGAAATTCAGAATTCAGAAATAAGCAATTAAATAGTATATTTTAAACCTGAGATCAGACAGCAACAAAAACTTCATAGAAAACTTTCATATTTACATATTTGTTTTCAAAAACAAACATTCATACATACTTGTGAAATACTGGAACCATCTCCCATCCTCAAATTTATAAATAACACAGGATAATCATTAGCACCATTTCTGTTTATCATTGTTCTATATATCTTAGCTAGTAAAATAAAATAGGAAAAGGAAAAAGTAGGGCATATCAGTGGCATGATGTTTAAGGTGGCTGGATATGACAGAGCTGACTGTGTAGTTCAAGTCCTGGACCTGGCGACTGGGGAAACATTCTGGGCACATGTGTGAGGGTACCCCACATCCTGAAGGGTGAGCATACCCCAACTTCTGAAGGGAGAGATGGAAGAGAAAGGATGGCACGGTCATCCCCCATAGGAGATGCTTTTTCACTTTCCCTCTCTCTCTCTCTTTCTCACTCTCTCTGTGGCAAGAAAATAGAAGAAAGAAAGGAAGGAAGGAAAGAAAACTGTCATCACTCAGAATCAAGATAACTGTAAGTAAAAGAGACCTAAAGAATCTGTAGAATAAACTATTACACAACTTTTCTATGATTACGGTTTTACTATTAGAATTAATAAATTAGGAAGGTTAACAATATAAGGCTAATATGAAAATAAAATATATTGCGATATATCTCCAAACAATTAGAGCATAAATAAAAATCATGCCATTTAAATAATATCAATATAATAGTAGTAATGCCACCACATAAATTATTAGATTACTGAGGAAAATTAATTAGCCAGAATGTATAGTGGTAATAAATATACTTGATAATTAGCAGAATGCTTACATTTGTTTGCTGACTTGTAGAATAAGGACTAGTCTGATAAGAAATAAAAATTGGCACCTCCTGGAATCATCCCCACTCCAACTCCAGCCAACACTGAGTCAAAAAACAAAAGCAGTACCCCATCTCTGGTTGTGCAAGCCAGGATTTTATATAATACCAAATTCCCACATGAGCTATAGGGCTCTGTTAGTGAAGTTCTAGTTCCAGTTATTAGTGCCAGACTTGGCAGGCAGCGAGAGACTAGTTGTTCCAAATATCATTCCACGTTTTAATCTAAAGAGAAATGCAAGGACAAAACTTTTAGATCCATGTGACTTGTTCAAGGATCTGAGGTCACCTTTTATGTTATGGTCTCAAATTGGCCCTGAATTTGTTGATTATATAAATTCTAATAACATTCTGGAAATTGGAGAGTCAATATTTAGCTTCACCTATAAAAACATAGTAGTCTTTGCCAATGAAGAAATTAAAGGAATGTAGGTCTCTATTATAAAGGAAATTTACATCTTCTAGAGTTAAAGTAGGATGAGATAGTACCCATACCAAATATAAAAAAGATTATTAAATGATGCTTTGATGAAACATTATGCCTAGGAATCAGATTTCTTCAAAAAGAAAATGTGGTGGTTTGTAAAACATGCTTCATGTGAAAGGAGCAGATAATGAATAGGAAGAAAAAAGGAAAGAGAAAGAAAGAGAGGAAAGAAAGAAGAGAGAAAGAAAAGAAAGAAAAAAGAAGAAATAAAGAAAAAGAAAAAAAGGAAGAAAAGGAAAGAAAGAAAAAGAAGGAAAGAAAAAGAGAAAGAAATAGAAAAAGAGGAATGAAGGAAGAAAAAGAATGATTCAACTGTAAGCAAAGAGATATCATTTGGATAAAGATTAATATTCCAAGTTTAGACTAGAGATATAAACTGGAAAAATGATATGCAGAGGGAAAAAGTTGATGCTTCTAGATCTAATTACTCTAAGAGAAGGAGGAAAATATGTTAGCTATTATCAGACAAAGCTGTTCTAAAAGAACTGATTGGAATCATTTCCCCAGAGCATGCTAAGATCTAGGAAATGACTGAGAAATGCCTCTTAAATCTTCAGAGTAAGAGCAATTAAGAAATGATCTCTTTAAACACGAAGACATTGAGATCACATGAGTTTAGAAAATAATTCACTGACTTGAGAGGAGAAGATCAGGAATACTGAAATAATATATTCAAAGGATTACAAGGTGAATTTCAAGATGACATAAGAGCTACAGGTACAGCCATAGACTTAGCCTGCATCTAATCAGATGTGTGACATTAGGCCTGCAAGGGAAGGTCCAAGTAAAAGAGACACTTGCAAGCGAGAGTAGAGAGGGAAAGACAAGGACAGATTGACGTCGGGTCTGGAAATGTTCTGATAGGAAGTATCTCCTGCATGCGAGCCTTCCAAATTAGGAATTTGAAAGTGAGCAAGATTCATTTGAACAATGGGTGGCTTGGGAAGTCCCTACACTACTGTTCATTATTTACCCTTTGGGAGACAATACAAAATGATGTGTAGAAAATTATGAAGGTTAGGGACTGGCAGGTGGTATGGTGATTAACGCTCTGGACTCCTACATGGCTGACTGTGTTTGGAGTCCCAGACCCAGCAGCTTGCTTTCTCACTTTCTTTCTCTCTCTCTCTGTCTCTCTCTGTTCAAATTAGTAATAATAATCATAAATAAAGTGACTATTTAAAAAAAGAAAATGATGAAGGTGAGTGGTGGGCCAGATATGGGGCAAGAAAGTAAAAGGAAGGGAAAATGAAAGAAGGCATTCTAATTCAGAAATCAGCTTCAGCCCAAGTGCATGGAAGTCAGAAAGGAAACAACTGGGACTTGTACCCTCTTAGTTGATCCTTCTTAAAAGGGGTAAAGAGTAGAGAAGACTCGAACGCTAGAGGATTAAGCAGCTAGAGAATGCTGCTTAAAGCCATACAGTTACAGAGACCTTTCAAGACATATACATATATATATTATGGAACACTAAATCTAGCTCACTAACATATACATTACCTCACATAGTTATTTTTGTGGGCAAAAGAGCACTTCACATTCACGCTTAACATGTTTTTGTACATAAAGAATTTATACAATTTTATGTCAATTAAACTTAAAAAGAAAGGAATGCAGAAAAATTATTTTAAAAATATGCCAGTGTAAACATTTTTTAAAAGCTGAATACAGGGACCAGCAGTTAGTGTAATGGCTATGTCGCTGGACTCCCACGTAGTCGACCGTGGTTCACGTCCTGGACCCGGTGGCTTAAAACTCACGCCGGGCGCATATGCGTGTGTGCCCAAGATCCCAAGAGGAGAATGGAGGAGAAGGGATTGCGGCGTGACCATCCCCCATGGGGGGTGATTTCTCGCTTTCTGTCTCCCTGTCCCTCTCTGTCTGGCTGGCGAGCGCACACGCCCTATAGCGAAAACCTCTCCAAAAAAAAAAAAAAAAAAAAAAAAAAAGCTGAATACAAAAACCAGCAGATGGCGTAATGGCTATGTTGCTGGACTCCTATGTAGTCGACCATGGTTCAAGTCCCAGACCTGGTGGCTTAAACTCACACTGGGTGTGTGTGTGTGCAAGCCCAAGATTCTGAGAGGAGAATGGAGAAGGGATTGTGGTGTGGCCATCCCCTGGGGGATGATTTCTTGCTTTCTGTCTCTGTCTCTCTTCTTTCTTTTTATGAGCACATGTGATCTATAGCAAAAACTTCTAAAAAAAAAAAAAAAGAAGAAAGAAAGAAAAGCTGAATACAGTGTCTTGAAAAGTGCTTGTTATGACTTGGACTATGGGGCTCAAGTTTTGGAGCATCTGCTGCAGCCCCATTTCAGAACTTTCGTAAGGGAAAACATTCATCTGTAAGAAATGTGGAAATAAGGGCTAAATCTTCCATGGGTGGCAAGTATCAGCTGAAAGCCTGTGGAAGACCTGTCACCCTTGGAGGTTGTCCTTGTTCAGGAGAGTTATATGAAGCAGGAGGGTGTGAGCATGCTGACTGAGGGGACATCAGGCTGGACCAAAATTCCATTTTATGAGAAAAAAAAGAAGATGAGTCAACCCATGGCTGTTTTTCCTCTACAGGGAAAAAAAAAAAAAGCACAATGACAAATGGGCCACTTGAAAAGAGTTTCCCCATTAAGTCTACAGGCTTAAGTTGTGAACCCCAAATTTCTAGTATAAATGACCTCTAGTAAAGGGACCAGCAGTTGGTGTAATGGCTATCGCTGGACTCCCATGTAGTCGACCGTGGTTTGAGTCCCTGACCCGGCGGCTTAAACTCATGCTGGGCATGTGTGCGTGCGTGCTCAAGATCCTGAGAGGAGAATGGAGGAGGAGGGATTGCGGAGTGGGCCATTCCCTCTGGGATGTGATTTCTCACTTTCTGTCTATCTCTCTCTGTCTTTCCTGCAAGCTCACGTGCCCTATAGCAAAAGCCTCTCAAAAAAAAAAAAAAAAAAAAAAAAAAAAAAAAGGCCTCTGGTAAAGCAAAACCAGATTTTCTCCTTCTAATTTTCCTATCTGAAACATGATTTAGTCTCTACTATATATTTTGAGTCATTATGGAGTCCTGTATTTACCTGAAATAATTGCTTTAGGGACTAGAGTTTTAAAATTTATTTTATTTTATTTTTAAATAATTATTTAATTTTATTTATTTAGGGCATATCTGGTCACCAGAGATACAGACAAAGATAGAGAAGGAAAGTGAGAAAACAAGCCACCAGGTCCAGGACCTGAACCACAGTAGGCCATGTGGGAGTCCAATGCCATTTGCTAGCCCCTTTAAATTTATTTGAAATTTATTTTTTTAATTAGGTGGGTGAGGGGCCAACCCAATTAAATAACGATCATCTTATTTATCCTCCTCCATTAAGTTCCTTTAAAAGTGAGCCACATGAGAGACTACATAAGACTGTGAGATCCTAGAAGAACCACAGTGTTTCCATGAATGAGAGCCCAGGCTGTGTGCTTAAAAACACTCACATCTACTCAGATGTGCAGAGTGGCTTTGGCTGAGACTGTAGGATAAAATATCAGGGAGATGAGTTTTAGATTTTAATTTCTTTAAAGTTGACCTCACATGGTCAAGAAAATTTAATTTCATTCTTTAGTCATTCTTATTCTTTGGACAGCAATTGAAAACTCAGCCAAAGTCAGCCATGTAAAACTCCTAAAAAATTGGCCTCAAATATTGTCTTGTGTGTTTATGAAAGAGAAAATTTAGTAAAGCCTTAATAACGAACGATTGGAGGCCCACATGTTGTAGCATACTCTGAACACTACTGCTCAGCAGACAGAGACCACATAGGAAGCTTGAGATGGATTTACAGGTCACCTAAAACACCTGATGGTGTGGCACATGCCCGTAGTTCCAGCTACTCCGGAGCCTGACACAGGAGCATCACGATATAATGAGAATCTGTCTAAGGAAAAAAAAATTAGACATCACACATATACACATACACACACACCCACCAAAAAAATTAGGATTTCAGTAGGAAGAATAATATCTAGCTTTTGGAGAACATATACATTTGTATGTTCATATAACTACACACATAACATGTTTTTTGAGAGATTTTTGCTGTAGGATGAATGCTCTCACCGGGAGACAGAGACAGAAAGTGATAAATCACCCCTCAGAGGGAATGGCCACACCACAAACCCTTCTACCTCTTGGGATTTGGGGCATGCACGCACATCTGGCCAGCCTGAATTTCAAGCTGCTGAGTCTGGGACTTTAACCTCAGTAAGCCATATGGGAATCCAGTGTCTTAAACAATATACTACCTGCTGGCCCATGCATAACATATTTTTATATAGAAGACTGATAGATACATAGATACGTAGCATCTTTACTGTGTCTTAGTTATCACATCATAATATGGTTGATAGAGGCTACTTCTAGGTAAGAAATATTACTGATATAAATTGTGACTTCCTTTTCTTTGGCTTTCTGATCATCTAAACACATGATCAAAAGTTGAAAAGAATATGCTCTGTTTGAAGAGGATTGTATTATTTTCTGCTGAAAAACTTTTTTTTTTGAGAGTTTTTTGCTATAGGGCACGTGCGCTCGCCAGACAGACAGAGAGAGACAGAGAGACAGAAAATGAGAAATCACCCCCCAGGGGGGATGGTCACGCCGCAATCCCTTCTCCTCCATTCTCCTCTCAGGATCTTGGGCACGCACGCACACGTGCCCGGCGTGAGTTTTAAGCCACCGGGTCCGGGACGCGAACCTTGGTCGACTACGTGAGAGTCCAGCGACATAGCCATTACGCTAACTGCTGGTCCCACTGAAAGAAAAACTTTTAAAAAATTAATTACATCATTTATTTCTGTTTTTCTTACCTATTTTTGATATGTATGAACAGGCTAAAGTAAATCTATTCTCTTCTAAATGATGACTGACTGAATATAATGTTTTGTTTTGTTTTTCCAGTTTTTCTGTCTCATAACCTTGGGAAAGGAGAGAGAGTTGGTCAAAAATGAATTTAATAAAAATAATAGTGAAAATAATAGCTAACATTTTAATAGTACTGTTTTTTTAAGTTCATGATAGAGCATGTATGTATGCATGAGAGAGAGAGAGAGAGAGAGAGAGAGAGAGAGAGAGAGAGAGAGAACAAGAAAAGCATGCTTTACAGGACTCCATCATGCCCTGATCTCCTCTCTCCAGTCTCCAGGCTGCCAGGATCATGGGCACCCACGAACCTACCTGAGGTGCTGTTGGGGATTTGAACCTCAGCCAGTGTGTGGCTTCCACTTTTGCAGTCTTATACACTACCCACTGTGCCCCAGAAGCTGAGCCAACATTAACTTACTAAGCTCCAGATGCCTTTCTTACAGCTTTGAAATTGACTATTTGATCTTCATCACAACAGTATGAGATTCTACTCTATTAAGTAAGACTAAGCACCTTGCCCAGGGCCATGCAGCTTTTTCTGAGAAAATGATTGTTAGAGTTGGGAGATCATCGTTGCTTAGTGCAGAATTTAAAAATGCACATATTCATTTTCAAAATCTGGCCGGACATTTCTGACAATGTTGCTTCATATTTCTTCATTCCCCCCCCCCCCCACCTTTTTCTTGTTTTTAAATTGCCAGATGACGCGTGTACTCGCCAGGGAAGACAGGAGAGAGAGGGTTGGGGCGAAGGAAGCAACCCACAGTGGAACACAGTGGTAACAATCCTCTCCTCCATTCAAACACAGGTGCCCAGCATGGTTTCAAGCTGTAGCAGGTGGATTTGAACCATGGTCAGTCGGTCAATTAGGATTCAGCTCTCAATCTTGGTCTATGGGCGACTCCTGACATTTTAATATATTATTTAATATATATTGTTTTTATTAAGTACTGTATAATATAAGCTCTACCTCTATTGGCACACCAAAAAAATCATGGGGGGTGATTTGACTTTGTACCTGGTCTAGCAAATTACTAGTTATGGGATCTTAACAAGCTCATTATTTCGAGAGTCATATATTCAATCAACATTTATACACAAGAAGGTATTTTGGATACTTAGGGTATGATCATGAAAAGACAAAGCAAAGTCTCTGCTCTTGTGGAGACTACATTTTAGTGAGGTAAATGACACATAAGTAAATATAAGATCATGTTGGATGCTTAATATTCTTTGACTCAATTTTCTTTTCTATGAATTAAGACTACTATCTAGTTCATGGCTAGCAATAATCTGGTGAAAGCATTTAATACAGTAAAATTGCAGCTCTATGACTGCTATAAAGACATGTATTTAAATTTTTTTGAATCTCTCTCTGTATATAGTTTTAACTGCTTTTAAAATAATGCATGCATACTTCAAGATGTAAACAGTGTAAGTGTTTCTATTAAGTATTGCACAATAGCAAGCTCTACCTCTCCTCCCTGCTGGCCTCCAACCTCCCTCCTCTGTCCACGCTGTTAACAATGTTCTGTTCTGTTCAAAATCTTTGCCTTCATTAGTAGCTTTAAGGAATTTAAGATAAATATTTGCATAAGAAAGGATTTTTATTGAAATGATCCCAAATCAACATATGCATTGTCATTTGCAATATTTCCCTTAGGAAGTAGAATGAATAATAAATGGCCAGCCAGATGTAGGACTTATTTAAGTACTTAACGGAGAGTTTATATTTGAGGCATTTAGCCATAACCATACTTCAGCTGTGTTTTTGTTTTTAGACACATATTTTTTCTAACTGCAAGAATACAGAGAACTTCAAACACCTACTTTGATTCTCTAGGCTCAAGCAGAATTTGGTAGTAAGAGAGTACATAGTTGCATGTGGTAAAGAAAACAATCAATTTTGTTTTAATCTGACAAGATAAATGGCATTGCTCAGAGGAACTACCTATAGGTCAATAGTTGGCTTATTAAAAATATGAATGTATAATAAATATAAGCTATGACTCAAGGTACTTTATCCTGGTCAGAATTATGCAGTACAAAATACTATAAGTTTACATGTTATCAATAAATAGGTAGCTTAAATGTCCTTGTTTGTTTGTTTTAGGATTTTGCCATAGGGTGCACATGCTTGCTAAAGAGAGACAGAGAAACACAGAGAGAGGGGAATGAGAAATCATTCCCTAGGGAGGATGGCCACACTGCAGTCCCTTCCCCTCTATTCTCTTCTTGAGATTTTGGACATGCATTCACACATGCCTGCTGTGATTTTCAGTCTACCAGTCCGGAGCTAGAACTGAGTCAAACATGTGGGAGTCCAGCACCTTAACCACCATGCCACCTGTTGGTTCCTAAACATATACATGAGAGAGAGAGAAGATTTTTATTAATTTAACAGACATTTTATGCCATAATGTGTGTCACACCCTGTTTTAAGCAATATGAAATCACATAATGCATTATGAGAATTTCATGAGGAAGGTTCTAATATAGCCTTCTTTTACAGATAATGGGATTGAGATCAGAAAGTGTATATTTCCCAAGATCATAATGCTAGTAAGTGGCTCCAAGCCAGATTCAGAACTAGCAGATGGGCTTCTGAGTCAAATTCCTCAGCCATAGCCTTCTGCTGCCTCTTATTTGAAAAGAGTAGTAAAAAAGAAGTCAAAGCTGGCTTTGTTTTAATTATAAATGCCTAAACTTTTGCTATCTTTCCTATAAATAGTATCATTTCCGATAATGAGTAATAGTATTTTAGATAATTCTTTCATTTTTTCAGTAACCGTCATTTGATCTACTCAGTTATTGACCTTGGCGTGATTATGCAAAAGGGAGTGAATTGTTGTTTTCTAGGGAGCGAAAGATACAGTCACACTAATTAAAATGTTAAAATATGTTTTATTAGGCATTTTTGCATTCTTATTAAAAGATAGGATATAAGAGTTTTCATATGTAACACCAAAAATAAAATGCAGTTTTTGGTGAGACTTGGCAAATAATATTCACATAGTGTGAAAACAGCCTTCCTAAAGGTTGTATATACATATTGATCTTTAAAGTTTAATTTTCTAAAAAATTTTGTGACTCAATAGAGTACCTAGTAGACATTAGTTGTGATGAGTAACTCCTAGCAATAACATTATTAGAACAATTGTTTATGTTGGACACTAGAGAGTTTCATGGCCCTGGTCCACACACTAATTTATTAAAATCTTTGGAAAATAAGAATTAAAAAGTCATAGAAAAGGAAGAAGACATATTTCAGCTAATTAATAAAGAAAGGAGAACTCAAGGATCACTGAATAAATTATATTTTATTCTAACAGCAGTAAATTTTGCCATAGTAAAGAGTGTAATTGCTAGTACTAGTTCATATATTTTGATTCTTAGCATAGTAATCCAGATGAAACATTAATTATATGCTGTTTCTTCCACTATCTAGGCAATCATGCTCTGCTATATTATAATTATATAATATGTAATTGACCCTAATTTGGATCAACTGCTTGTCAAAGCACAAATTCTTCTGATTAAGTGATAGAATAAAATATTCCTTTTTAGGTACTTAGAAGTTTAATCCTTATTTCCTTTTAGTTAATGTCTATTAAAAGTCCATCATTATTGGGGGCCAGCAGGTGCCATAATGGGTAGGGTTCTGGTCTCTCATGGCCCACTGTGGTTCAAGTCTTAGTCCAGGCAGCTTGAAATTCATGCCTGGCACATGTGTGTACATGTCCAAAATGCCAAGAGGAGAAGGGATTGTGGTATGGCTGTCCCCCCAGGAAGTGATTTCTCACTTTCTCTCTCTGTCTCTCAAACGAACCCATGCACCTTCTGGCAAAAATCTAAAAAAAAAAAGAAAGAAAAAAGTTCATCATATTTGAATGGTAATTTAGGAATATGTACCCCATTTCCTTCTCAAAAATCTGTCCATGAGTTAATCTAGAATTTATATGATCATAGATAACCTATTTTGACATTACTGTGCATTTTCCTTCTGGGAAAAGTTGTCCTAAAGTGTTTTCTATGCAACAGCACTGGTTTAATTTTAAAATATTGTGAGGAATAGAGCCATAAAACAGCATTAGTACAAGGATTTTTTTTTTTTTTTTTTTTTTAAGACAGGTCTCTTCATGTCATGATCCTCCTACCTCAGTCTCCCAGCTGGGGACTACCCCATGACACCAGCTTTGTTTTAGACGAGGTCTCACTCTGTTGCCCAGGCCAGCCTTGAGCTCACAGTCCTCCTGCCTCAGTGTCCCCAGCTGCTGAGACTGCAGGCACACACCACTGCACCAGTCCTTCATCACAAGGACTGCGAGAAGGAGACTGTTCACTACTTTAAGTGTGTCTTCTTTACTCGAACACTTTGGACAAATTCACTTCTGGTCTTAGCATAAGGAAGAGTTGTGCCTCTCTGAATATTTTTGACACAGTAAACCGATGCTATCTATAGTTCCCTTTTTGATTGCTGTGTTAAGAATCTTTAAAAAAAAATAATAAAAGCTGCCTCCATTTATCAAACGAGTATGATTTGAGGCTGAATCTTTTTAAATGATTATTTTGTTGGACTTTATTTATGTATTTATTTATTTTAATTTGACCAGGGAGACACACACACGCACACACACACACACACACACACACACACACAGAGAGAGAGAAAGCCACCAGGTCTGGGACTAGAACCGTGGTCAGCCATGTAGGACTCCAGTGCCCTTCACTACTATGCCACCTGCCAGCCCCAAGGCTGAATTTTTATACTACCTTCATCTTTGCTCACTGTTATATTCCTATCATTGTTTTCCTTTGCAATTCTCTTTTATCTTCTCATTTATATTATTGTGCTGCTTCTGTGGCTCTCAACAATAATCCATTTTCATCTTTTCTAGCTCTGCTCTTCACGGGTGAAAAGACCCCTGCAGGTTGTATTTCCCAGCTCTCCCAAGCCAATGTTCCAGTGTTTAGCCACTGAGAGGCACTTCCAGAAGGCCAGAATCAGAGAATGGAAGAAACCGGATTATTCCTTGGCCCCATGCCTCCTCCTTCCAGAGTTGCAGTCAGTAACTTAAGAGCTTAGCTTATAACAGGCTTGCAGTGGTCTCCTATGGGGAGACTCCAGCCCTCGCTTTCCATGAATACAACCTAGTCACCTTGTCCCTTCAGCTGAAAGATGAAAGCTGCCTCTTGCTGGTGCTAATTTCTGTGTTTCCTCACTGTCTCCTGTTGTCTTTTCTCCCAGTCTGTTGCCTGTGCAAATAATTCTTTCTATTAAGTTCATTTTATTGAACATAATTAGAGCGTTTTCTGTTTTTCCAATTAAACCCAGACAGTTATCTTGGTAAATTTCATGTATTTCCATATAAGGTATCTTCATTCGTTTTGGAACCCAGCAGATAAAGAGAGGAGAGGAAGGGAGACAGAGAGGAAGACTTAGACGATAGAGGACAGAAAGAGAGAAACTATTCCGCTTTTAATGGTCGGAAATGGGCTAAGGCATAATGGCTTTCAAACTTGTATTTCTGAGACTATCTCATTGCACTTCATTCAGATTCTTTAGTTTTTGCTTTCTTTATGTTCTTTATCATATTGTTGTGAGAGATTGTTAAGGAATTTAATTTATGAAAAGGAACACTAAAATTGTGTTTTTGCATGCTTATGAAAGTAGCAGCAATCTTTTAATACTTTCCATTTCTCATTTGAATTTATTTTAAGCATTTTTCAGTCTTGCCTAAAATAACATTTCTTACTTACATACTCTTACACTTTGAGTCAATTCAAAAGTTATGAGCAAAATCTGATTTTTTCAAAGAAAGGCACTCTGTTTTCTTTATAATGACATTAATATTAATCGGTCCTAGAAGGTTCTAATATTAACATGTGGGGAGTATAATGAAGATATTGTACATCTGTTCAACCTTACAGCAACCCAACAGCTGTCTTATTCCATATGTACTCCAGATACTTTTCCAGAATCCTTAAATGGGACTTGCTTATATTATTATGTACACACACACACTTTCAACGTGTTTGTTAGTAGTTTACATTTTTTTCAATTTATTTTTAAACATTCCTTCCTGACATGCCATATGTCAAGAAAAAGAACTGTGATGTGTGAGTTGTAGCTCTTCGGTAGCAGATGTATGTTCATGGGAGACCTCAGGTTTCCTTTTCTTAAATATTTATGTGACATTCACACCACAAAGTAAACTCTCAACAGACAACACTGATCTTTCCTCTACAAAATTTTTATGTAATAAATGCATTAGTAAATATATTGGCAAAGGCATCTACTCTCCATTTTGCCAAATATTAATTATCAATCAAAAAAATCAGTAAATATAAGTTTAAGATTTTGAGACAAATACTTTTCAATTTCCTCAAAAGCAGGACTAAATTTTCACAGATTGGTTGTTATTTTATTGTGAATAACTGTGTTATGTATTATGATACTTGCTTATTTTTTCACAATTAATTTCTCTCATCTAAATTTGCTTATGATGTATACTCCACTATCTTTCAGTAAGATTCGGGGTAGAATAAAATTAAGTATAAAATACCAGGGGATTATTGCTTAGTGGTTCTTGCTTAGCTGGATCCCACATGGCTGACTGTGAATCAAGTCCCAGCCCCAGAGGCTTGAAAAATATAACAGGTGCATATGTTTGCATGCCACAAATCCCAAGAGGATGGAGAAATACAGAAGAAAAATTGTGACCTGACCACACCCAGTATGAGGGCGGAGCTTTCTCCTCCCTCCCCTGTGTGTCTTTCAATCTCTTTCTGGTGAGCACATGTGCCCTCTGGCAATTAAATAAATAATTAATTAAAATTCTTGTTTGAAAAAAGCATAAGAAAGAAATGAGGGATTCAACTCCTTTAATCACTAGGCCATGAGACTGGCAGGATAAGTATTTTCTGAAAGTCAACTTTTGTTTACAACTCAACTAGGGAATTCAGAATAGCAAGCTAATTGTAGCAAAGGGTGTCAAGTTTTACATTTAAAACATTAACTTCTACTTTCATAATACAGAAATATTTGTTTGTAGATTCTGTTAGTGTTCATTTTTTCTTCCATGGATTTTTTTATTTTTTCTTCTGCAGGCCACTCTAAAAGGAAACAGCAAGTTCCCTATAGAACTACTCTCCCCAATTAAGAGCCAAGAAACTATCCCAGGAACTAAGGAACACACAGTGCACTAACATAAGTTAAAATCTAGTTAAAAGACTTACCAATGGTTAAGAACACAAAATATAGATGTTCATAAGTACAATCGCATGCACTACCACATTAGCCCCACTTCCTGGATCATGCTCATGGAATAAACTAGACAATATTTAATAACTACCTTAATTCTAAAGCCAAAGAACTTGATCATGCTAATGGAATAGACTGGACAATATTTCAATAACTACCTTAATTCTAAAGCCAAAGAACTTAAATAAAAATGGCCTAAGGGGCCAGTAGATGGCATGGTGGTTAAGGTGCTGGACTCCCACATGGCCAGCGGATGTTCAAATCCCAGACCTGCAAACTTGAAAATCACACTTGGCACTTGTGTGCATACCCAAAATTTGAGGAAAAGAATGGAGGAGAAAGGATTGTGGCATGGCCATCCCCCATGAGGGGTGACTTCTCACTTTCCCTCTTCCTGTCTCTGGCAAGCACACAGGGCAAAAACCTAAAGAAAAAAAAAAAAAAGAAGTCTTAAAACACATAAAAGTATATTACTGTTAATTTTGCACTTGACTGAAAGCTACATTGAATTGTATGTCATTCTTTAGATAGAATTTTACTTTCTGATTTATTTTTTAGAGGAAAAAATCAAACAGCTGCTTTTAGTTTAAATAGTTTACTCTTGCTAAAAGCGATGGCAGTCCAGAAACATTTTTCTATCAAGGTTTATCTCCACTTGTTAAAGTTTAGATAAGAGACTGCCAGATTTTCTGCTTCAAAAGAGATAAGAACAAATGTAACCGCAGACTCTACTCATTTATCATTAACACGTATAGTTTTCCAGAACAAAGTAAAAATGCATCTATCACTGTTTAGAAGGAAGATATATTTGAGTTAGACCAAAGAGGAAACACCAGATATTTAATTTCAAAAGATAGTGGCATAGGTTTTATGCAAAAGGAGAGAGTAATTCATAACTAATACAATAATGAAATTTTAAAGATAAACTTGATAACTTAGTTTTTTTTTTTTTTTTTTTTGAGAGATTTTCACTATAGGGCGCGTGCGCTCGCCAGACAGACAGAGAGAGACATTAGAGACAGAAAGCGAGAAATCACCCCCCGGGGAGATGGTCACGCCGCAATCCCTTTCTCCTCCATTCTCCTCTCGGGACCTTGGGCACGCACGTACACGCGCCCGGTTTGAATCTTAAGCCACCAGGTCCGGGACGCGAACCACGGTCGACTACGTGGGAGTCCAGCGACATAGCCATTACGCTAACTGCTGGTTCCCGATAAATTAGTTTTTAATATCTCTTGACTCAGATATTTTCAAAGGTTTTGAAGAGCAATTTTTTTACAAAGTCACTCACCATTATGCTAATGCTTAGAATTGAAACAGCAATTTTTTTAATCTAAGAAGATTTGCAAATACAGAAATATAGTAGTTTTTATATCGATAGAGTATCCCTTTCTATTTGTTCATTAACATACATTGCTCAAACAAATATTGAACAAAATAACTTTTAGGAATTATTGTGCAGTTTGTCTAGGCATGCTAAACACAGAAAATTAAAAGACAAAAATCTTAAAAAAAAAAAATAAAAAGAAAAAAGAACTTGAGTGGTGAAAATATATAAAAACTAGGATTATGGCTAGGTAGCCCCATTTCTTAGAGTCTGACACTGTCTTGCTTGCCCTTCATTTCTCCCATCCGTGCTGTATAACAAACAAGTTTCCCTCCCCAACCCAGCTGGCCATTGTTTAAAAAGATTGGTTCCAGGATATTAGGGTAAACAGTTCCTAGCCCGAATGTAGCTCATTTGAAATTCTTTTAAAAGTTCAGTCTTCCTTGGGATGGAGCAGCTTGAGTCAGCAATATAAAAATATGAAGCGTAGCAGAGTGAGCGCCATGTTGAAGCTGAGAATGCTGTGGGCTCACCATCTACCCGACCACTTCTAGCATGTGAGTTTACCCCTGTTAAGCCCCAGTGCAGCGCTTTATTGAAGATGTCTTGTTCTGTTTCTGTTCTCACTGACCCTACTCTCAGACAAAGACACAAGCATACAAATGTAGTTGTAAAAATTATGGGAGAAAAATGAGTGAGCAATTTATGTCCAAGGAAAGATTCATGAAGAGGGAATACCGAACTTGGGACTTAAAAAATAATCAGGATTATTCCAAGCAGGGAATGAGAAAAGAAAAGTAATAAATACTCTATATAAGAGGCATAAACAAAGGCGTGGAATCATAAAATGGTATTAAGAGTTTAGGGACAGAAATATAGTATGACTCTCATACATCATTACTTCTTGGAATGGTTTGGTAGAAAACAATGCAGAAGATATAGATTTAAATTGGTTAATGAAGAAAATTTAATTGAAGCTTTGGTGAAATTGCATGGTACATTTCTGCCATGAAAAATAGGTTTTCTAGCTAAAATATTGATTTTTTATGTGACCAAAGAAAATATTAATAAGAAAAATAACACTGTAAAGATATTATGTAACAAATTGAAAAATGTCTTGTGTATTGTGCTAAAATATTTGTGTTTCAACTGCTGTCAATGAGAGACCACTGGAGACATTTAAGCTGGATAATGATTTGATGCATTTTTATTTGGGATAATTGTAGTGATGCTATGTAGTAAGAGAATCTGAAGGAACTAAATTGCACAAGACCTTGATAGTGTTAATTTTGTTGTCCTATCGTTCTTCCCTCTTCTAGTGAAAGCGCCTTTTCTTTTTTTCTGGTTCTCATAGCAAACAGCATCCTGTCTTTTAGGCTGGGTTAATTACAGTATCCTTTACACCTGGCTACAGCGAAAGACCCAGAGATGGGTGTGACACTTAGCAGAGAAAATTAGGATTTCTCATGGTATTTTTTTTTCCTGATGTTTCTGCTGGAGAAGAATTTACCTTTGTTATAAGCACATAACCACTTCCAACTTTAGAGCTAGCCTTGTGAGAGTATCTAGCTTGAAAATTCTAGATTAAAACTGAAAAGAGGAAGAAAGAGACTGATTGCTGATAGATTTCTATCCCCATATCCAATCATCTCTAAGACCAGCTCCATCCATTTCTATTTTTTCATGTGATTATAATAGTTTGAGTGTGGAAAAGACCCAAATTCTTCCACCTTCCCCTCCCTTTACCTGTGCCCTTTGCAATGTGAGTTTTTAGCCCCTCCCATCAAAATGTAGCATGTACTCCTTATCCCCTAAATCCACGATAGCCTTATGACTATTGGCCAAGAGATTGGGGGAAAAGTGACTATGTGTCAGCTCCGAACCTAGATTTCAAGAGTCTTAAGGAAATATGTTCTCTTGAAAACCCATCCATTGCCATATGAACTTAGTTTTAAGCTGGCTTACTGTAGATTGAGCATGTGGAGGAGAGCTGTGTCATCCTAACCAGATGGCAGCCAACCTGCCAGCTTGCCGCACTCATTCTAGCCCAGCCAAGATTATCCAGACCCAATCCAATCAGTAAAACTTCTCACCTGAGGACCTCACAGACTTATAGAAAAAAATATATTTATAGTGTTATATTCCACTAAGATTTATGACTATATTGTGATAGTATAGGAGGGCACTTCAAAAATCTCATGGAAAATGGAGTTTAAGTGAGTTTATATTGGTGTGAAAAAATGCTGAAACCCATGCATTGTCTTTTTCATAATATGCATTTTGCATGAACTTTTTGAAGACCATTTATATAATTGATACAAAAAGTCGATCAACTTTTTCATTTTTTGAGTAGAGTAGTAGCCAGATTTGGGATTCTGACACAATTAAGTGAATTTTAATGTAACCAGTTAAGTAACTATTTTAATAATCTAGGTGAGACTTCATAGTCTGAAATACTGTGCAACGCACAAGATTTTAACTTAAAAGCAATGTATAGACCCTTAAACTGATCTAAAAAATAAAGTCTATTTTAAAAAATTGCATTGTTAGTGCATAAAATTTGTTAGACAATTAATTGTAGAATTGGGAAGTTAAGGAGAGACTATTTTAAATGGTGGTAAGAATTCAATATAGAAAAATTAAGTGGTAGCTAAAATGGTGAATAAAGTAACCAAGTAAGAAACCAAGAAAACAGTAAGTATAATTGAGGTGTATTGTATTTGATGTCCTAAGAGACATAAAGATAAAAAAGTCAGGGGAAGAGTGGAGTTTAAAAGAAGTTAGTATTTAATGTTGCAGGTTGTTATGGGAAGCTCAAATAGGATGGAGTCTAAAATAAAGGCATTGGGTTTGATAATCAGCACAACATGGTGAAATTTTCCATGCCAATTTCAAAAAATAAAATGAAAATGTAAGAGAAAATATAATCTGCTCAAATCATTAATACCTATTATTATATTCTACAAACCTATTTAAAAGTATATATACATATGTGTATATATTTTGAAAGGTAGGAATATAGATGCTTTTATTCATTTATTCAACATGTATTTATTGCCTGCTTTTTGCCATTTTATTCCTAAGGATAACATCTCTGATCATATTCTGGTAAAGGAGATAATATGTGAACATACATAACATGCAACTAAAATAGGATGATAGAGGAAAGCTTTAATAGTAGTAAGTACTACATTATTATAGAAATAACTCTACTTTTCAAAAGGCTTCTTCAAAGTGTATATTATTTGAATTCTGAAGCATAAATCTAAATTCTTCATTTGGATAGTTAAATATATGACCATCTAGGCAAAAGAAACACTTTGTTATGATGCATAGAATGATAAAATTACATGAGATATGATCAAAGAAATGTCAACAGGTTGATTTTGGCGAAGTGCAAAATATGTTAGAAAAGTTATAATCATCAAAGTAGGGGACAAAGGCACTGGTGAGATCACAAAGAGCTCTGTGTACTTCTCACATTTGAATTTGTGCTGCAGAGAAGGCTAAGAGTGGGAGACACTTAGGGGAAAAAGACTATAGAATCAGATTATGTTTTAATTAGAAAGATAACTCAGAGGATAGTATAGAATAGTAAAGAAGAATAAAATTGAAATAAACAGATGAACAAGAAAATGTATTTTCCGATCACCAATCATTTCCATGAAAAGTCATCAAGATATTTTGCCTATTACTGCATTAGCTGTATATGTCTTTATTTAATGCTTTACTTTATGTCTGCTTGCTTTAAAAATCTAGAGCAAGACAGTGGCACATAAGTAAAGCAGATTGCAATGCAAGGTAGACCCATATGGGGAAGTTACAAGTTCACTCCTAGAGACCTCTCTGAGTATGCAGGGCCTTTGTGTGCTCATGATCTGGGCTGACTAAGGTCAAGGGCAGATCATGGTATCAGGACTCCATTGGAGATAATTTGTCTGTCTTTCTCTCTGGCTCACTCATGGAATAAATGAATAAATTTTGAAAAATAAAATTTAGACCTATTTATCCTGAATAAAACTAGTATCACAATCTTAAAATAGAGTAGGTATCTTTATTTTTATGGTTTATTTTTATATGGTATCTAAAATAATCTTCTGTGCTACTAAGTGACCTATGAACAACTTAGAAAATAGCATCCTCTGTCATCAGAGATAATGAATAGAGTTGAGAGATACTAAAAGAGGTACTTACCAAGACCTGGTCACTTATTAGGAGATGGTAGTAATATTAGTTAACCTTATATTACATATTTCAAAGTGCTTAGTATGCTTTACTCTATGAAAATAGGGCATTTTATGGAATTATTCATATTTTATAGCTAGGAAAGGAAACACAGGATGGTTCTTAGGTTTCTAGGTATTAGGTTTCTAGGTTCTAGGTTTCTAGGTTCTTAGGTTTCTAGGTTTCTTAGGTTTCTAGGTTCTAGGTTTCTAGGTTCTTAGGTTCTTAGGTATTATCTAAAGCTGGATAGATAAAAGCATACTTAATATTGTGAATAAGCTAACATTGGGCATTTGTAATGATATTACTATCTGTAATAGTATAATTATTCAATATTACAATGGAATTTTGATGATGACTGGTGGTATTTAGTCAAGGTACAAAGAAATAACCATGTTCTCTCATGCTAAATAAGACTAACTTTTTATTTCTTACTACCATGTGATTTTCCCTGTGGAATTATTCATAACAAATGGCAGTAAATTAAGGATTAAAGTGCCAATTGGTTGAGAGCTGAGAAATTACTCTATATCCCAAAGGAAAACTCTGACAAAACTGACTTAGAATGTAAGGTGTGTGCATTCTAATTTCTGTCCATCAATGCACTTTTTGTTTTGTTTTTCAGTTATTTGGTAAATATATATTGAGTATCTACTCTATGTCAAGTACTCAAATTACAGAACTGAATAGGTACCTGTCTCCTCTCATGGAGTTATTATTCTATTGAGGGAAGAGACACAACTAAGAAGTAAATTAAATATTTATTATGATGGATGGTCTTAAGAGGCAGGGGGAAATAACACAGTGAAAAATAAGAAAGCACATCAGAGGACAGGAAGGCAGTTTATGGGACCAGCAGGTGGTGGGTGGTTAAAATGGCAGGACTCCCACATGGTCAACTAAGATTCGTGTCCCATAAACCATGGCTTAAAAATCATACTGGGTGTTGGGACTGGCAAGTGGCATGGTGGTTAGAGGCGCTGGACTCCCACATTGCCGACCATGGTTCCAGTCTCGGACCTGGTAACTTGCTTTCTCACTTCCTCTCTCTCTCTCTCTCTCTCTCTCTCTCTCTCTGTGTCTCTCTGATCAAAACTGGAAAATAATAATAATAATAATAATAAATAAAAATAATAAAAATAAAGTTAAATAAAATAATTCTTTAAAAAAAATCATACTGGGTGTTTGTGTGTGTGTGTGTGTGTGTGCCCAAAATCCCAGGAAGAGAATGGAGGAGAAGGGGTTGTGGTGTGGCCATTCCCCTGTGTGTTTGTGTGTGTGGGGGGGGGTGATTTCTCACTTTCCCTCTCTCTCTCTCTCTCTCCCTCTCTCTCTCTCTCTCTCATACGTGTGCCCTATGTCAAAAAATCTTTAAAAGAAAAAAAGCAGTTTGCAATAGAGTGGACAGGAAAAGTTCTCCCTGAGAGTTTTGTACTTTCAAGAAATATCTGAAGGAAGTATCTTAGGAGACAATTAAAGAAAAAGTACCTGTGCAGAAAGAACTGCAAAGTAAATTTAGACAGGCATGGGGAAAATATCTTAAGGTGGGTGAGGTAGAGAGATCTGAATGGCAGTGTTAGTATCTTACACATTCAGTTACTGACAGAGGAAGTGATATAAAAAGAACCAGACAATGGTAATCCTGCTTTAAGTTCTTTTAATTTGGTATTTATTATTGTCTATAACATACTTGAACTCTGACAAGACAGATTAGCAACTAATTCTTCCTTGAAGAAAAGCCAGCAATGGGTATACAGAATCAGACATAGCATAAGAAAAGCATAAAAGGGTTCTCCCCAATGGTAGTCATAGACTATAGAAAGATGAATTGAGGGTCATTCTTCAGACAATTCTACACACTTCAGATTGGGTTCAAAGGACTGCTTTTCCAAACTGACTTATCTGTTATCACCATCATTTCATTTATAGCTGAATTAAAGCCAATAACTATGCTTAAATACAACTGTTTTCTAATACATTGCAGAATTATTGAAGGTAAGTTTAAATACCATAACAATGCAATTAATAATGTTGGTGCCTGGTGGTGATGCAGTGGAATGCAACTGGACCTACATGAGACAGGTCCTGGATCTGTGTTCTGGAAACTCTCTGAACATCCACACATGCATTTGTGCATGATATGGCTGACTGAGACCGGAGGGGGGGGGGTGGATCATGGCATATGGACCTTTTGAGGGACTGTCTCTGTTTTTATATATATCTCTTTCTTTGTCTCTTTCTCATAGAAAAAATAAAGTAAACTTTAAATTAAAATAATCATGTTGGTAGCCTTTTCTCACTTACAAGTAATCTGTTTTTTTTTTAAAGTATTGAGTTTCAATTTATAGAAATCAATACTTCATTTGAAAAGTATTTTATAACAGCATAAACATGCATATAATCAGTATAGTTGCAAATAAGAGGGAATCTTCCTGACTATATTATTAAAATGAATTTATTAATTTTTTCATTGGAATATTCTGCTTATAACCTAAGAAGAGGGAGCTTATAAAAATATATCAAAAACAGCTCAAGTATCAAAAAACTTCGATTAAAAAAGACAGAATGATTTCTCAATGGTGGCATTGCCATAACTAGAAAATTTTGAATGCACATGGCATAGATGTCATAAAGGTACACAAAGCTATGGTGTCTTTTTGTTGTTGTTTTTTTAAGAGTTTTTTCTGCTTTAGGGTATGTGTGTTCACCTGAGAGAGATAGAGAGACAGTGACAGTGAAAGGGAAAGTGAGAAATCACTCCTTGGGGGGTAGCCATGCCACATTTCCTTCTCCTTCTTTCTTCTCCTGGGGTCTTGGGCACACACACATGCACCCAGTGTAATTTGATGCCACCAGATCCAGTACTTGAACCATGGTCAGCCATGTTGAGTCCAGTAACATACATAAACATTGTGCCGTCCGCTGGTGCCCAAAGCTATGGTGTCTTAAAAAGAAGTCAGAGCACGTTTCCCTAGGTCGTGTGTGTGTGTGTGTGTGTGTGTGTGTGTGTGCGCGTGTGTCTCAAAAAAAAAAAACCAAGATGTATGATTGAACCTAAGACAATAGTAAATTCTGACAACATTGGTTGGGTTCCTTGTCCTATAGTGGAAAGATATTTCTGTACTGCATTCTCACCTTTTTCATATCAACCCTAGTGTAAAATAGGTCACAATAGTGGAAAAGGTTTATGACATAATTAGTATTATCTATAAGTAGAGAAATACTGTGTCCACAGCATGTATATTCTTTATTGAAGCTGATCAATATTTTCTTTATAGTAGTAATTTATCATTCTGTGATCTGAGTGAGACTCTAAAGGTAAATATTCCATGCTACTTATTCAACTCTCATTTCTTTAGTACCATTTGTCATTCAAGAAGCTAGACTGTGGGAGAGTTAAATAGAATTCTCAAACAGAAATCTTACTTTCCAAAAGTTCGTGGAAATAGGAACATAATTGTATGACATTATGTTATGATGTTATGTACTATGGAAAAGGCATGAATAAAATGCTATAACAGCTACAAGAAGGAGGCTTCCCAGAGGTGGAGGCAATTGAACTGTATGTAAATCATTAATGTAAGTTTACCACGTATAGAAGAAAGATGGAGTGGCGTTTGAAAAATCATATGCAAAATCGGGAAACAATATGTCAGGCTTGGTGAGGGGAAATTAGTTCTAAGGGCTAATGGTTGTGCCTTAGCAAATGTTGTGCTCTTAAAGGTAGACCTACATAAGAAGGTTCTTGGTTCGTGTACAGAGACCTCCCTGAGTATACTGGGTATACATGTGCCCATGAGCTGGGGCTGGCTCAGGCTGGAGTGGATGGTAGAGTCAGGAGCCTACTGGGGGTGCTCTCTGTCTCTCCTTCTTTTATTCATAGAAGAAATAAATATAAACTTGAAAAAATTGAGAAATTTAGTTCTGGATTGTATTGGTGTTGGGGAGAGGATACACGTTTGAATGGCTTTTAAATATTGTCGAGAATTTAAGATTACATCCTTCAGCGTATTGGCAGATAAGTTATGGCAAAATGTAAAATAAATATTATCCATTACAAACCTTTAAATAAGTGATATTAAATAATTTAATAGGAAAAAATAAAGCCTACGTATTTATACAGACATGTTCAAATACTATCCCAGTCAATTATCACCTTTAGTTTTTTGACTTCTGGATCTAGTTTTCCCTTTCTTTTGTAAACTGGTCAAAATATAGTAACTTGAATGACAGCTGGACAAAGTTCATACAGTATTGGGTATGTGGTAGGTGTGCAATAAATATTTTACTACGATGGGTGTTATTCACAAATCTGTAATGAAGATAATTATTTGTTTAAAATTCCTAGTATAAATTCTGCCATATGTTAAGCACAATATTTTATTTCCATTTCTTTTTGTTTTTAATTGAAAAAAGTGAGATTAGTGTTATTTATTTTTATGAGAAAAGGCAAAAATACTCATTTTATAAATGTTCTAAGGAACTCTTAGAGATTAAGCAGTATGATTTTTTTGAAAGGCAATTATAAAGTTATGTGATATTTACTCACTTAAAATAATAGTATTCAAGTGGAATACTGACCTCTCTGTGTGCAACTAAGTATAGAACTATTTCAGATATAGGAGATGAAAATAGTGTATAAATTTGATCATGAAAAGAGGTACATGATATACTGCTAACAGTAAAAACCAAGTTATAGAGCAATATCTGTAGGCCGATTGCATTTTAGAAAAGTATATGTTACATAAATACTATGTAAGCAATAGATGCCAAGCTATTAATATCATTTCTGTGATGATGTGTTACTTTCAATTTTGCATTATATTGCTCTGAATTCTTTGTATTTTTATAGTCATAGATATGTATCACATTCTTGTAATAAATACAAAATGATAACACAAACACACAACACACTTCACCATGCTATTTTATACTAGCTCACAAAAGATAGCATTGTTGGTTTTTTTCTAAGTTCCTTCTACACTGGGACCCAGCACACAAAAATGCAAGGAGGAAGTAGTGGCTTTAACTTAATGAAGATAAAGCTGACATTGAGAAAGTCCAGGGGAGGTAATTGACCAGACATGCAGCGCTAGGCCTCCACTCACCGCCCGTTACTACCAACAGCGCTGCCGTGCGTGGACCGCAATCTGTAAGGCTTAACATGAAGTAAATAAAGATAAATCTCCCCCTTTATTCCACACAGAATTAGAAGCAAAAGATGTCAGGGACCATGGTGATAAATAGCATCAAATTACACCTCAGCCTATTGCACTTCCAGCCACACAGCACAGTTTCAGAGACTCCTGCTAGATTTCAGAAAGAAATTTGTGTCATTTTTAAATGATAAATGAAGATACAGGATTATGAACTGGATTAGTTTGGAGTCATAATGAGTCTCCTTCTAAGTTGTACAAAGAATTGTTGGCAATGTTAAGGGGAGGCCACTATTTTTCATGTACATGAAGACTCAGATTTTCTCTTTTAAACACTTTATGAACATTTCGTATTTGTATATATTATATTCTCTGCTTAGATAATCCCAAGGCTGAGAGAGAACATTTGGAATATCACAACTAAAATTATTAACTAACCCAATACATCATGTTTAATTTCTTTCTTCTCTCAATTAAATCTTGTTTTTCTGAGATCAACCAGAGAATGCTACCTGATGAATCCTGTAGACCCTATTTTTTCCCATATTAAATGCCTGTGCACATATACCACAGAGTGTCAACATTTGTAAAAGGTAGTAAGAATAATTTAAAATAATTTCTTTGGCCATCCTCTTACAATCCTCCTTTGGCTTCTTGCCATCCAGTTTTCTTTTTTCACTTTCATTTTTACTGTGAGAGATATAAAGATAGATAGACACACACAGACATCCACATAAGAGAATTTTTACATGTAACCTCAGCAGTGTGACATTTTTGTTTATTTTATTAATATAGAATAATTGTACAGGTTTCTGGGTTATGATGTGATTATTTTGTAGAGTAAGAATACAACCATTTGTCACTATTTTCTTTTGGGAACATTGAAAATACTCTTCTTTTAGCTAATATGAGATAAATAGCAAACTTATTAACTATAGTTACTTATATAACACTGGAACACATTCCACTTATCTAGCTGTAATTTTGTATCCATTAACCAACATGTCTCTGTCCTCTCCCCAATTCTACCTACCTTTCCTAGACTCTTTTTTTTTTTTTTTTCAAAAAAAATTTTTTTTTAATTCAAGGTTTTTTTCCACTCACTGGAAACAGACAGACAGAGGGACAGAGGAAGTGAGAAATCATTCCCCCAAGGGGGTAGCCATGCTACAGTCCCCTTTCTTCCATTCTCCTCTTAGGATTTTGGGCACACATGCACATATACCCAGCATGCGTTTCGAGCTGCCAGTTCTGAGACTCCAGCTGCAGAGTCATTTACATAAAATAACACCACATTAGCCACCAGGCAACCTGTTGGTCCATCCCTCCCTAGACTCTATTCCCCTCTACTTCAGTGAAGTCAATGTTTTAACTTCTCCATGAGAATGAGATCGTGTGATATTTTTCATTCTGTGTCTGATTTATTTTACTTATCATAATGTCCTCTAGATTCATCCATGTTGCCCCAAATGAGGGGATCCCAAACCCCGGGCCATGGCCAGAATGACTCCATCTGTATTTACAGCCACTCCCCATATGGCGTTATTGCCTCCTGTTAGATTCTTACAGGAGCACAAGCTGTACTGTGAACTGCATATGTGAGGGATCTAGTGGGTGCACTTCTTAGGACAATCTTGCCCGATGATTTGAGGTGGAAGCAAGGTGGTGACGTTAGCACTGGAGAGCCACTGTGAATACTGCATGATGGGGAATTGTGTAATTATTTCATTATATATTACAATGTAATAATAATAGAAATAAAGTGCACAATAAATGCCATGTGTTTAAAACATCCCAAAGCCAAACCCTACCTCTCCCTGGTCTGTGAAAAATTGTCTTAAACCAGTCCATGGTACCAAAAATATTTGAGGACTATTGCCTCAAATGACAGGATTTCATCCTTTTGTGTGGCCAAATAGTACTCCACTGTGTGTATATACCACATTTTCTTTATCCATTCATCTGTTGATGAACATCTGGGTTGGTTCCCTCTTATAGCTATGTTGAATAGTGCTGCAGTCAACATTGGGGCATAGATATTTCCACAAAATACTGGCCTCCTTTCCTTATGTTTCATAGCTAGTGCTAGGATTGCTGGATAATATGTCGGTTCACTTTTAGATTTCCTTGGTGAGGGTCTAGTGGTCCTCTTTAGGTACTCCACCCAAGGGGGATTTATTTCATTGTTTTGTTCCCTCTTTTGTGGAAGAGAGAAGTGCTGTATATCTTGTTGGCTGTCTTGATCTTTCTCCCAATATAACTTTTTATTTTCTTTTTTGAAAAAAAGGGTCTTGCTCCTTTGCCCAGGCTGTCTTCAAACTTGTAATCCTGCTGCCTCCACCTCCTGAGGATGTCAAATATTTAGATGTTTTCAGTGTTTGAGTATTACAAAAATGCTATGGTGAGCATACTTGGATATTTGCAGTACATCCCTAGGTATTTGCATTTCCCTCTGTATATATAAAGTATTTCCTTCAACTGGAATGAGTTTGCCTCATCAACTTGTCTCTCAAGAATTAATAATAATACCCATAATAGTAAAGAAGTCTCTGACATCACTTACCCTGGCCCAGATGAGTTACCTGTGAATGGCAAGTCCACTCAAAATCAACACCTCTTCATTTGGAGGTTCTGCCTATCCGAATTTTAATTTTAACCTCCTACATGAAACCACTATTTGTTTCCTCATGCCATATAATCTTAATACTTATTGTGTGCTGTTACCGATTGAGCGTCATGTGAGGATCTTAGAGAACCTTAATTCCAATCTTCTGAAGTATAGTTGTATCAGTCAGAATAGTCCAGTTTATGCCATAGTGATAAACAACAATGTGTAGGGGCCAGCAGGTGGCATGGTGGTTAAGTGCGCTGGATTCCCACATGGTTGACTATGGTTCTAGTCCTGGACCTGGCGGCTTGCTTCTCACTTTCTCTCTCTCTCTCTCTCTCTCTCTCTCTCTCTGTCCTTCTCTGGTCAAATTAAAATAAATAAATAAATAAATAAACAAACAAAGATAAATAAAATAATTATTGAAAAAAAAAAACAACGGTGTATATGGGACCTTTAGAAAGCTCAGGGGAAATGTATATTATGAGGAAAAATGCATGAGTTTCAAAATTATTTTGCACCAACTTAAGTTTGTACTTTATTTTCCATAAACTTTTGAAGAATCCTCATGCGAGTAGTTTTTAAGACAACAGCTTAATTATTTTCACACCACATATCCATTGCAGGTGGAGAGAACATGATAAAGCTTGTTTTATGGGCTCAACAAATGCATTCAAATGTTAATCTCAGACTCTTAGAAGTGGAAGCAGGATTGCTATCCTCATTGCTCTATATAAAGAAACCAAAATACTAGAAACTAGATAACAAACTAATGATGATGTTCCCATGGCAATGGCTTCTCAGACATAGGTGACAGGAGTTTACATTCACTCAGCCTTCCTTTGCTGGCAGTTTGGCTTTATGTGTAAAGAGCTTCAGAAATAATCATCTGCTTTACTTCAATCAAGTGCTTCTTTTTCTAGAGCTTACATAATTAAAAGGAAGATTTAGATCTTTTTGTTTGGCTAATCTCTTCGTTTAGATAAAATATCTAGATTTTTGCTTTCCAAATTGAGTAGTGCATGTTACATGATATGGTTTAAACTTTATAATAGGGAAATTTATTTGAGAGATCCAGGGAACTTTCAAAGTAACAGACAGTTGTTTTAGTAGATCATGTTATTATTTACAAATGTTCTCTGCCCTACCCTTGGGAAGGACAACACTATGTCACTGAAGCACGCTTTTCCGTGTGACTAACTCTCATCAGTGAATTCTACACTAAAGTGACATAAATTGTCTCTGGGCAGCAGCTTAATTTCCCTTTGAAACGCTGATTAACAGTGATCCAGGGTGTGGATGGTCCATCAGTGAGCAGAAGCTACCTACAAAACTACTCACCGTGGCCTACAAAGCTCTATACGGGGCACGCCCTCTTCTACCTCCAAACCTAACTCTAAATATCCTCCTACACACTTCTACAAACTGATCCTTCTATGTGGACCTTATTTTTTTCTCTTGAATTCTATAAGCACATACCATTTTATGTCTTACACCCTCCTCTCTTCCCCGCCAACCCCTCACTCTGCCATATAACATGGATTTTTCTTTCTTGTGTTTTTCTGTCCCTATTCAAGTATGATCATCAGGACAAGAACGGTCTTCCTTGGTTATAGATCTAGTACCTCATCCCTTCCTCTGATTTATCTCAGCATTTCCCTCCTTATTTCTAAGACTGTTGTCTTTATTTATTTAAATCTGTTTATTTATTGCCTGGGTCATTCACTACTTTGTTCTCAATGCTGAGGAAAGCGCCTGAACACAAAACATCTGTTTGATATGCAAGCTAAATTAATGAGTGTTGTAGCTTGGAGCAAGGCTGAAGTTCACATTCTTGAATAAGTGGTTTGTTATCTTGCTGCCAGAAATTTCCACAAATATCAACAAGCAGAAAATGAATTAATTCTTTGAAATATATACATAAAAATGAGGGAAGTAAAACACAGATATAGCAACAGCATTAACATATCCGTCAAAATAGATATTTTAGTTATTTCATCTCAGTATTATAAAGAAAGTAAAGTATGTCATGGTGGAGCAAAATGAAAACTGTACAGCGAAGAGCACAGATTGGATGCACAGCTCTTGATAGCTACCGCCATGCCTAGTTCCCAACTTTCTATTAATCTGTCAGTAAATAATGATACACAGATTAGGGTGAAAATGAAATTAGAAATCTACTTTCACTCCTTAGTATAATGTTTGTCTCATAGGAACTGCTCAAAAATAAAAAAGGGGGCTATTTCATGTTATCTTTAATGGAGATGCTTTACATTTTAGATATATAGCACGTCGTTATTTGGAAGATTACCTAATCATAAATATTTTCCAAATCAAAAGTCTATTTAATAATGAAAGAGTAGGCATCACATTAGATATACACTTTAACTTAAGAGTTTATTTGGTCATAGTAACCTAAGATTCCCTTTCCTTATAGAATATTTGGAATCTATTAAAAAAAATTATAAAGTATTAGGCTTTAGGGGCATTTTTTTGATATATTGCCTTTTTCTTATCACAATGGTATAAATATATAGAATTTAGACCATTGCTAGAAAATGCGTAAAAAGGGACCGGCAGTTAGCGTAATGACAATGTCGCTGGACTCCCACGTCGTCGACCGTGGTTCGCGTCCCGGACCCGGTGTCTTAAAACTCACGCTGGGCACGTGTGCGTGCATGCCCAAGATCCCAAGAGGAGAATGGAGGAGAAGGGATTGCGGTGTGGCCATACCCCCCGGGGGGGGGGGTGTGATTTCTCGCTTTCTGTCTCTCTGTCTCTCTCTGTCTGGCAATGCATAAAAAGTATTACTCTACTTTCCTCCAGCTGTCTACTGAACTCCAACTATCATGATTGTTCAGTGTATCATCAGATCACATGAGTGTTACTCGAAGTACTCATAACCACATTTTAAACAGTTTTGTCCTTCTAAATTTAACAAGATCTTATTTCACTTTTCTGGGTTTTTTGAAGAAGCTATGATTGCATAACACATTTTCTTCCCGCAAAATGTATACAAACTTGCTTACAACAAAAATATACAAATTAAAAAGTTAAATATATTGAAAATGAAATTTCAAGACTATGTTCAGATGAAAACAGTAGAAAATGAAACCAAGGGAAAAAAAATGAGGGATATGAACTTTTTTTTAGCATATATTCACACTGGATCACTGGGAGCAATGACTTGAACTCCTTATAAATACTTAATTGCTTCTTTCGGAAGCCTGACACTGGCATTGAAACAAAATGTTATTGTTACTAGATGAGTTAATTAACTCTTTATATACATACTCCCTCCGAGGAAGTATTATAAAATACTAGTTTATCTTTTCACCCTCACCATCTATGCCCTGCTACACAAGGAAGAAAGAACTAGGTGCTGGTTTTCCTCCTCAAAATTATAAACAATTCTGAATGGTTGGGGAGAAGCAAAAAGAAAGTCTCAATTTTCTCTCTAGGAAAGCAAAACTCCTCTATCACAGTTTGCTGTTGTCTACCCAAAGTCATTCTCCACTTCTTTCTTTCTTTATTTTTTGAGAGGTTTTTGCTATAGGGTGCGTGCGCTCGCCAGACAGACAGAGAGACATAGAGACAGAAAGCGAGAAATCACCCTCCCCCCCAGGGGTGATGGCCACGCTGCAATCCCTTCTCCCCCATTCTCCTCTCGGGATCTTGGGCACGCACGTACACACGCCCGGCGTGAGTTTTAAGCCACCGGGTCTGGGATGCGAACTGCAGTCGACTACGTGGGAGTCAAGTGACAAAGCCATTACGCTAACTGCTGGTCCCCATTCTCCACTTCTATGTTAGTAATAGAACCCTGGTGTTCGGCTGAACACATGGAGCTGAGAACTACACCCTTTCAGAGAGGTGTGACCATGTGACTAAGTTATGGCCAATGGAACATACGGAAGTGAGTCATGTGTGGGCTCCTGGCATGTCCTTAAATAGAAGGTGAGTGAGGCCAGTAGATGGCATAGTGGTATGGGACTGGACTCAAAAGGTCTACCGCGTTTTGAGTTCCAGATCCAGTGACTTGAAATACACTGGGCACATGTGTATGTACGCCCAAAATCCCAGGAAGAGAATGGAGTAAAATGAAGGAGAAAGGATTGTAGCATGGCCATTCCCACCATGGGGTGATTTCTCACTTTCCCTCTCACTGTCTCTGTCTGTCACTCTGGTGAGAGCATGCACCTTATGGCAAAAACCTTTTAAAAAAAAAAACGGAGAGTGCTCTTCTTTCCTCTTTTCAGCTACCTGGAACACAGACTGGCTGATGGGACAATTTTGCACATAAAATGAATCTAAGTACTGAGAATAATCAGTAGCAAAATAAGAGTTCATGGGACTAGCAGTTAGCATAATGGCTATGTCGCTGGACTCCCACGGAGTCGACCGTGGTTTGAGTCCTGGACCCGGTGGCTTAAACTCATGCCGGGCGCATGTGCGTGCATGCCCAAGATCCCAAGAAGAGAATGGAGGAGAAGGGATTGCGGCGTGGCCAACCCCCCTGGGGGGTGATTTCTCACTTTCTGTCTCTCTGTCTCTCTCTGTCTGTCTGGCAAGCGCATGTGCCCTATAGCAAAAACCTCTCCAAAAAAAGAAAAAAAATAAGAGTTCGTAAGATGGCCAAATAAACAGTTCGAGTCTTGGACCTAGTAATTTGGAAAATACACTGAACATGTGTATGAGCACCTAAATTCCCAAAAGGAGAAAAGAGGATAAGAAATTGCTGTGTGGTCTTCATCCATAGGGGGCAGATGTGATTTCTCATTTTCTCCGTCTCTTACTCTGTCTCTCTCCAGTGAGTGTACATACCCTATAACAAAAACTAAAAATAAATAAATAAATAAATAAATAAGGAAAAAAAAAAAAACCTAAAATTGACATCATAATTATTTTAGGGACTTGACAGTGGCATGGTAGTAAAAACCACACTCTGGACGACAGACACTCATGGAAAGGTTGCTGGTTCATCTCTCCTGGCTAGGGCTGAGGGTGATTCTAGGTGTCGGGACCCTGTCAAGGATGCTGTGTCTCTCTCTCTCTTTTACTTGCTGTCCCTCTGTCTTTGTTATTCATAGAATGAATGAATGAATGAATGAATGAATAAAACTTTTAAAATTATTTAATTTAATGTAATTATTGTAAAGGCATGTATGTATAAAGTATTCTAAATTTTATTTCATGGAAGAAAGGCAAGAATATCAGGGTCTGTGGTTTAGCGGTAAATGCGATGCGTGTTTCCTTGTAGTTATGTACAGTAGGCAACACTTGATGCAGAAACTGAACTCCCAGGAAGAGGGACCAGCTCTGAGAGCCATGTCTAAGTTTTATATGTGACAATATTCAATCTCTAAGTGAGCTAAACCCGGTTAACAACTGCACAGCTGAAATCCCACTGCTTCAGGGAAAGTAGGTTCTTTAAGGATAGCCATCTAAAAACAGATGAAGTAGATCTAAAGCAGCACAACAGGAGGCTAGTAAAACTGAACAAGAAAGGCGGGGCCCAGCCAGCCAGCTGGTTGCGGTAAAGGCTAAGAGGAAGCAATGCTTAGTGTCAACTGAAAACAAAAATAGGATTTAGCCAAGAAGGGGAAAGGAGTAGGCAGAATTCTTTCAGAAAGACACAATGCCATGACAAATTTATTGAGGCAAGAAATAAAGGGACAAATAAAAACATAAACACCAAAACAAAAGCCATCTGTATTTTGTCAAGAAACTATGATGATACCTCTGCCTGAAGCAGAGCTAATAAGGCGGGAAAGTGGGGGTTAACTCTGAGGTCACAAAGACATTTGGGGTCTGTATCCTGGCATATGGAGAGTGAAGTATTATAACATGGTCTAATTTTTTCATGCGTACTTTTAATTTTTTATGTTTTTAAAGAATTATTTACTTAATTTTGTTTATTATTTTAATTTAGTATAGGGCATGTGTGCTCATGAGAAAGAGAGAAAGAGAGAAAGTGAGAAAGTAAGCTGCCAGGTCCAGGACTTGAACCACAGTAAGCCATGTGAGAGTCCAGTGGCTCAACCACCACACCACCTGCTGGCCCCCAAAACGTGCTTTTTTTTTTAGTTTTTATTTTTAGCCCTTTTTTTTTAGTTTTTAGATTTTTTTTTTTTCCTATAGGGCGTGTTCACGCTACAGAGAGACAGAGAGAGATCGAGAGACAGAAAGCAAGAAATCATCCCCTGGGGGAATGGCCATGTGGCAATCCCTTCTCTCCTCTCAGGATCTTTTTTTTTTTTTTTTTGGAGAGGTTTTTGCCATAGGGCGCATAGGCTCGCCAGACAGACAGAGAGAGACAGAGAGACAGAAAGTGAGAAATCACCCCCCAGGGGGATGGCCACGCTGCAATCCCTTCTCCTCCATTCTCCTCTCAGGATCTTGGGCACGCACGTACGCACGCCCGGCGTGAGTTTTAAGCCACCGGATCCGGGACGCCAACCGTGGTCGACTACATAAGAGTCCAGCGACATAGCCATTATGCTAACTGCTGGTCCCTCCTCTCAGGATCTTGAGCAGGCACACAGGCCTGGTGAGGGTTTTAAGTCGCCAGGTCCAGAACTCGAACTATAGCTGACCATGTGGGAGTCCAGCGATGTAACCATTAGGCCATCTGCTGGTCCCCCAACATGTGCTTTTTAAATAGACTAAGGGCGCGGAAGAGAATGGCTTAAGTGAGAACCAATATGACTAAATTTGGCTAGTGCTTTTCGGGATGCTGAAGCAAGAGAGAGAAATGATGAGGGCTTCAGTTAGGGCCAAGGACACGAATGGGGAGAGGAGCAATCACTTTCAAGGCATGAATAGAAAGCAAAACCATGAGGACCTGGAGAGCAGAGCTATGAGAAAGCGGGAGAAGACTCTGATGAACGGGCTCTTACTGCAGGATGCAGGGTTCTAGTGTGGTTGGTTTGACAGATGGTACTACTACAACTGGAACAGGAAACATTAGAGAAAACGCAGATTATAGGAAATGAAGTACCTAGTGGATTTACAGATGGAGAGATGTGCAAGAGTTTGTCTTTCTGAGTAAACCTCAGAAGGGTGTTTTGGACTCTAGATATGCTCAACTCTAGGTATAATACCATCAAAAGGGTCCGGAGAAATTCAGGTGACGAAAGTGCAGGCTACATTACAATATTAATAAAAACTACAATTTTCAGTATGTCTTTACTGTCACAGGAAAACAAAACAAAAACAAAAATAAGATAATGCAACTGTGCATCATTGACTGACCACATGCTGAAGTGACCAAACGTCAGATGATCAGGATACCTCATTTGTCAGTCAGACCTCTTCCCTGAACAGAGCTTATCTCTGAAGGAACAAGAGTTTCCAAAGGGGTCATCAGGCCGAGGAGAGCTTTCATTATGGTTTTAGACTTGTGAAGATCTTAAGAATAATTGTGGTGTTGTAAAGTACAGAAAGAGGGTTGGAAGATTTAAACTGATGAATTAAGGTGGAGGAATATATGAATTATATATATGGTTCTGATAAGTGCAAGTGTTATTTAATAAACCTTTAATAAATTGATAACTCTGTAATTAGGAAACTTAGAGCTAACATTTCTAACTGGTCTGTTAAGAACTTACCTTCTCAAAGTTGGAGCAGCCACAGAACACCCCTGTCCTTACAGGAGTAAGTGAAAACAGTTCTGAATTTGCAAACATAGCCAGTCTTCCAAAGCTGCTTTAAAAACTAAAAGCACCTCTCTAGGTCAGGAATTCTTTTAGGTTTCTGAATTGGTTGTCCCAGGCAAGGATGTTTCCAAAAGGTTGGGAAGAGCTGACCTGCCCTCATCAATCCATTTTATGCTATGGCTTGCTAGTTTGTGCTCTTGCTGGCTTTGAATTTCTACTCCTTTTCTGTCACTGAATGTATCCCAGGAATTCTCCTTACAAGGGCTTCTTCACAGTCAACTTCACAGGTCACGACTGAGTTCAGGAAGGAAGCCAACCAAAGATCCACCTTGGCTTGCTCCTTACGGAGGAGTTGGTCAGGACTGCACCTGGGATTGGCTCCCTCTGCCAGGCTTGTGTTCCGATCCCTTCAGGCTGTCAGGTAGATTGAATCACTCTTTTTTCTCTTGGGCAGAGTATTAAATTTTTATTAACTTTATTCTTTTCAAAAATTTTTTCAAGTACTTTGAGATTTTGACTAAATTTCAATATCATGTACTGTATGTGACCTCAGTTGAAAAATAAGTAAATAATAAAACAAGGTTTTATATTTAAAAAGGAGGAGCTCTTGTTTACAGAACTGGCTCTGCCTCTGGTTGTGTGAACCTGAGCAAGTCATTATAGATTTTTCTTCTCTTTTTTTTTCCCTCTCTGTAAAAGGAAAAGGTGAATTTAAACATGACTTTGCAGCCAGCAAAGTCTGATTCCATGTAATATAATGCAACGTGTCAAAGATCACAATATCCTTTGAAAGTGCTTCTCTCTTTTATCGGACACCTTCTGGTATCTGTATCAGAGGACAGCGAGGGACTATTATTGCTTTTGTTTGTTTCAATAAATTCTGAGCTATTTCCCCACAGGACTTCTTAGAACTTTTACTACTACGTGTTTCTCCAGAGTTCTTTTCTTTCCTTCTTTTTAAAAAATTACTTTTTAATTTTATTTATTATTATTTTAAATTTGACCAGAGAGACAGAGAGACACACGGAGAGAGAGAGAGAGAGAGAGAAGGAAAGTGAGAAAGTAAGCCACTAGGCCCAGGATTCAAACTGTGGTCGGCCATGTGGGAGTCCAGCAGAGTTCTTTCCTTTCTATCTCACCACCCTATTGCTTTTCCATGGAAATAATTACATGCTCTTCCTTCCACCAAAGACAAAGGAATCACCCTTTGCTAAACCAGCCCTTGCCTGCTAATTTCAAACTCCATAGTGATTAGCATTATGAACAGCTGATATAAAAGTCAGTTATATTTAAAGAGGAGGAAGTCATGTTCCTTTAGCTGATGTCTCATAGAGCTTTGGGCAAGACCAGCTGAGAAGCAGTTTGACCTCTGAATAGCTTCTTGCTCATATCCTGCCCGGATGGTGGTGTTTTCTTGTTTAAATATGAGTCTTCCCTCTTACTCTTTTTTTTTTCTTGAAAAATAATTAAACCAAATGTCCAGCAAACAGTGTAAAACAACTTATTGTTGTTTTTTATTGTCATGCAAAATTAATATTGCAAAATTCACCTCTACATCTGTTCTTATTACAAGTTATTTGAGTACTTCCTTTTTCCTAAAATGGATACTGTTATAGAACCCGCAATGATGATGTATGGTTGTAATGACGATTAAATGAGATAAAACAGAGCCTGGCAACTAGTAAGCAATGAATAAGCATTATCCATGATTATTAGATCATCGTCAAATATAATTAAAAACGTATGCTGATAAAACATTTGTCAGTTTCCTGCTAGGAAAAAAAACAACAACACGTAAAATTCATCTCTAAAAATTGCCAGTGTTCTGACCATTTGAGAGACGGTATTCTCTTGATGATAAGGTAAACACATCTCTGAATCTACCAAAAGTGTGATCAGACTCTTGGGAACATAAGGAAGAAGTGGCAAGACTTACAAGGTTAGGAACCTAAAAAAATAAACAGGCACAGGGAAGGTAAAGAGCAGGATGCAATATTTAGTTCAACAACTCGTACTGTGAGATGGAAGTGATCATAAGATAGAAAAAGTCACATTAAAATTTGGGGGATTTAAGATAACAAAATTGAATCAAGATTAAGAGAGGATGGGCTGAAAAGCTCAGTAAAATCTTGTTGTATCCTCCAAAAGCCATTTGTACTTCTCAGTTAACACGTCCATGTCCCTGTTTCATGCCCACCTCACAGATTTGTCTGTATTTGTAAGAAGAGAAGGGTCCAAGAGAAGGGTCCTATTTTATCTCCAGCACCTAGCACCACTGTAGGGAGTACTCGATAAATACGTACTGATTTAAAACTAAAGTATATGGCAGAAGCCAAGTAAAGCCATCTCTCCAACACTACCCCCAAATGAATGTGGATATGTTACTATTTTAATAGTGAACAAAAACTTGAAATTGTAATTCACTAGTATTTTGGGATTTGATTTTAGAAAAAGACTAAAACTGCCCCCATCAAAGATAAAGAAATCTCAAACTACTAACTCATTCTTTTTTTCTTTAATATTTATCATGCAGTATCTAGCCTAACCACATTCTCATAAAGGACACAATCTAGTAAGAGAGACAATATTAATTTAAATATGAAAGTAACATTTTAATCAACTGAGGTAAATGCTCTGAAATTGAAGCATCTTTGAAATGTGTAACTGGGCCAGGAAGGTGGGTGGGGGGACAATTGTTGACATTTAATTTCAATGATGAACTAAGCATTAGTCAGGCAAAAACTTGTATGTGGGGGGATAATTCCAGGCAGAAAAAAAAAAAAAAAAAAAAAAAAAAAAAAAAAAAAAAAAAACCAGATGCAAAGGTTTTTTTTTTTTTGTTTTTTTTTTGTTTTTTTTTGGGAGAGGTTTTTGCTATAGGGCGCGTGCGCTCGCCAGACAGACAGAGAGGGACAGAGAGATAGAAAGCGAGAAATCACCCCCCAGGGGGGATGGCCACGCCGCAATCCCTTCTCCTCCATTCTCCTCTCGGGATCTTGGGCACGCACGCACACGCGCCCGGCGTGAGTTTTAAGCCACCAGGTCCGGGACACGAACCGCGGTCGATTACGTGGGAGTCCAGCGACATAGCCATTACGCTAACTGCTGGTCCCAGATGCAAAGGTTTTAAGGAAGGAAAGAACTTAGCTTATTTTCAGAACTGAAAGAGTCTGGTGTAGCTGGAGTGTAGAAGTAAATGGAGAAGTGATTGATGAGTTTACAACCAGCAACAGTTTGTACAAGTATTAATCAGCCCATGGGAAACCAGGGAAGGATTTTAAGCAGAAGAATAACACAGGGTTATACTTTTAAATGTGTACTCTAAAAAATAGCTAGAAGATGCATATATGTGGAATAAATAAGTTGAGATTATTGTTGTGATGAAGGTGAAATAAAGTTGTAGTTTGGGCTAAGGTAGACCCACTTGAAGACATGTGAGTCAAGAGATATTTGGGAAGTAAATTTGATATCTTGATTGGACACAGAAAGGGGGACACAAATAGGTAAAAAAATATATATATATTTACTGGATTCTGGTTTAAGCAAACTAGATTGAAGCATCTTTATTTTTTTTTTTTTAAGAATTATTTATTTATTTGTTTATTTTAATTTGACCAGAGAGGGACAGAGTGAGAGAGAGAGATAGAAAGCAAGTCGCCAGGTCTGGGACTCGAATCACAGTCGGCCATGTGGGAGTTCAGTGTCCTTAACCACCATGCCACCTGCTGGACACAGATTGATGCATCTTTAATTAAGAAAATTATAGTTGGGCCAGATGGTGAAACAGAGGTGATATAAATGCACCCACATGGGAAAAGTCCCGGTGCATGTCCTGGGATATCTCTGAGCACTGGGGTTGAGGCTGAGGGTGGATTGAGGCATGAAAGACCTTCTAGGGGTGCCTCTCTCAGAAAAGAAATAAAATAAACTTAAAAAACAGTAAGATTAAAGGGAAAGGGGTTCCATTTTGAGTACATTTAATATAGATGCTGAGAGCACATCTAAGTAGGGTTGTCAAGTGGACAGCTGCACTTTTCCTCTTTATCTGCACCTGCGTCTTTAGTACATTTCTTTTGACCTACTTTGCTCACCTACCAGCCAACTTTACCGAAGTTAGGGCAGTGGAAACATGCTGAGAACTATGAAGGTGAGAAAGGAGTTATGATATTTTTAGAGAGCAATTTTAGTATAAAGAAACCTTAGTTTTTCACTATTGTCAAAGATTAATAAGTGCTAGAGACAATGTACAGCACAGTGACTGTAGTTAATATTGGGTCATTGGAAAAGTCATGACACATTTTTGCGTAGAAGAACATAGAAAAAAATATATCATGACTCTTTGGACAACCAACTTATATATGCGAAATTTGTTGAGTAGAAATCAAGCATTCTAATAACACACACACACACACACACACACACACAAACAACCATGTGAGATCATGGATATGTTAGTTTATGGTAATTATGTTACAACGTACACCCATATCAAATCGTGTTCTATACCCTAAATGTATACGGTTTTTATTTGCCAATTAAACCTCTATAAAGCTGAGGGTGGGATCTCTAAGGAACAAAAACAGGTTAAAATAAAAAAAAAGCAAAAAACAGAGAAGGTAAAAGAATAAAAATGTGATACAATAACTGTGGAACTGAATTTATACTCTATGCTTGTTAATTTTAGGATGACTCATTACAGTTACTTTGTAAGTGGATTTGGGAAACACAAATGATTGTGATTAAGATGGAAAAAGGCTAATAAAAAAATAATGGTTTAGATCTTTTTGTTGACCTTATTTCTGGGGACATGTAAATGCTTCCAGAAATCGCTCAGTTTCTTTATAATTTTGAAAAACCTTTTCTTTCTTTCATTTTTCTTTTTAATAATCCTTACTTGTTTTTCAGTTTCATAGTTTTACCATATCCAAAGCTGAAAATGTTAGCAGATAAGGGCTTATCTGGAGGCCTAGTAAGATGGAAAATAACCAGACCTTTTTTTTTTTTTTTTAAATCTTTAGTGGTTTTACAATAGGACTACCTTTATATTTTTGTGTAACCAATTTTGTTTTTATATTCGTGATAGAGTTCCTGCAGATGACATGAGGTTTTCAAAAAGTTCATAGAAAATGTGTATTATTAAAAAATTATGCACTGATTTCAAAAATGTTGGTACCAAAATAAACTAGTACTTTAATTCTATTTTTCCACAGCGTTTTGAAGTTCCCTCATATGTGTATCTTCCTCTCTGTTGAGCACAAGTGCCCTATAGAAATTAATTTTTTTAAAAGAAATGCCTATGGTTCGAGATTCTATAAGCTGATGTCTGCTAATACTTCATTTTCTCCTTCTTTGTCTTCTTTTTTCTTTTTAATTGTCAGAGGGCCCATGTATTTGCCAGATAGAGAAAAAGAGATTGAGGAGAGAGAAAGAGGGAGAGAAAGAAAGAAAATATCCATCGAGAGAAATGGTCACACTGCAATCCCTTCTCCATCTTCCCATTCTGTTGGGACTTCAGGCACACACATATGTTTCTAATGTGTCTTTCTAGCCTCTGGGGCAAGGATTTGAACCATAGCCATGTAGGATCCAACTTCCTTACCAACTAGCTTACGGAGCCTGCCCAAGCTCTCTTCATTCTTGTATTCTGCAGCCTTTGAAATTGTGAAGTTCTTCCTGGTACCTAAATTATCTGACTAAATATTAATCTTGTTTTTCCTAAACTTTTACTCTTTTAAACAAAAAGACCTGAGCATTTCCTTTCAGAATGACTCTTTGGATAACTGACAAAGATATTAAATCGTAGTCACACCTGCTCTTTTCTACTCTAGAAATTTTAAATCACTTTTTATCATTTCATAGCTTTGAATTTCTACATATTAGATTATTCATTATTTTTCTTTTCATAGGATATAAATTCTTTGTTTTAGGACATAGTCATATACTCTAAACTATTACTACATTTGGATTTTAAGCCATTTAAAAATTAGAGTCTGTAAAATGAAAATTATATTGTAAAACTTAAAAAATATGGACCAATTAATATAAAAATCCTTCTGTTTTTTTCTCTACTTCATTTTATTGCATCATGTACCCAGGTTGGTTTATCTCAGTTAAAAAAAAAATCTCATTAAATGAAAACCGTTTGCTAATTAAGTAACAATATTGTGAAACTTCTCAATGCACAGCAGATGGCACAGTCACACATAAGAAATGAGTGGACTATTGTTGACTGAATATATTTTTGTAATAATTGATGTGAGTCTCTTACCCTCAGTTATGGCTGTAAGTTTTCAAGGAAGAAACTCATATGGGAAAACGTCCACCAGCATAATCTTAACTGTATTAGGTTAATAAAGTAAACACCTTTTCCTATCAGCAAACTAAAATCAAATTTGCCATTGTTTTTATTCATGAATGTGCGCATGAGAGAGACAGACATGTAAACAGACACCCGCACTCAGCTCTCATCCCATTGCAGTCCCCTTCTCCTGTCCTCCATCTTGGCAGGATTATGAGGTGCATATCTAATGAATTGTCAGGTCAACCAGAGATCTGAACCCTTGATCAGTTACATGGCTTCCAACACTGCAGTTAAATATGCTACCACCTGTGCCATTGAGACCAAGTCTATTTTTAGTTTTTAAAAGACATATTTATAAAAATAAATGTGTCAGCTCTTTAAAGTTGGGTCTAGCAGGCAGTATGGCAGTATGGGTCAGCCTCAGGGTCCCACAGTGGCTCACCCTGAGGCTGACCCTGATGTGCAAATTCTGGACATGGTGGCTTAAGAAACATGCTAGGCACATGTGCATGCATGCCCAAAATCCTGCAAAGAGAGAAGAGGAGAAGAGATTGTGGTGTGACCATCCACCCAAGGGGTAATTTCTCGCTCTTTCTCTCTGTCTCTATCTGGTAAGTGCATGTGCCCTATGGTAAAAATCTAAAATAAAAACAAAAACAAAAGCTGAAAATTACTCTCTTTTCCAGCTGTATGGTCTAGTGTATATAAATATAACAAAGCATTTGAAAACAGCCTCACCTATTAATTTATGCCTAAAAACAATGAAATGCTAAGTCCTAACATTTTTTACCCTCAGTGAGAGTTGCACAATTTGTACAAGATCTATAAATCTTTTGTTAACATTGATAAGCCTTCAACAATAGATTATGGAATATAGTACTTATAAAAATATATTGACTTCCATTATATATGAAGCCTCCTCCAAAATAATCTATTACTATTTCTTTCCTTTGCTGTTTTGCTTAGATGTTACTGTAGGCAATAAGTTATTCTTCATAATAGTGTAAACTCTGCCCCAGATATTACAAATAATCCTTTTATCTTGAAGTTACTTTTAAATTTTAAGTTTCATAAATAATTCATGCAATTAAGGTATCTATAAATATAAAGGACAAAGGAAAAATATAGGCTATTTAGAATAAAACTTTGAACATGAGTTTTGCATGAGAAGTTTAAAATTTGGTAAAAGTGATGTAGAAAGCCCTTTTTGAATTATATAGGGCAGGGATGGTACATGTGTACAATAATAAAACAGAATGGAGATAGGACTTCAGGACTAAGATATAGAGGACAAGCAGACCAGGGTGATTCTATTAAGGATATTAACAAATACAAACTAGTTAGAGCATTGCAATTAATGAGAGTAAATAAGTAAACTATATTAAGAAACCAACGAAATTATTTTCCAAGTTTTATCAGATCCAGATTTTAACTCAGCTTGCTCTTCCACTTGATTAAGGACCCTGTTCAAGCATCATCTCTTTTTTTTTTTTTTTTTTCTTAATTTGCCAAAGAGCATGTGTGTTTGTTGGAGAGAGCTGAAAGGGAGGGGAGCAAAAAAACACCCCCACCCCATAGGGAAAGGCTATGCTACAGTCCCTTCTCCTCCATCTCCTCCTTTCAGGATTTGGAGCATGCAGGCACACATGCCTGGTGTATTTTTCATGCCATCGGGTCTGGGACTCTAACCATACAGTCAGTCATGTGGTATCTAGCTGCTTAACCATCATGCCACTGGTTGGCAAATATCATTTCTTAAAAGAAGTTTCCAGGACTATTTCTTGCTATACCTAAAATAGCTGACTATCATTTCAAAATGAAATGGAGTTCTAGAAAATAGAGGAGAAAATTCAAAATTTAGAAAAAGTAGCAGTATATATATTTGAAATATTCTTACTGGCACCATAAATGAATAAGTGTATATATTCAGCTTTAATCAAAATAAGTGAAAGAATAATTTATTGGGGACTCTATTATTAGATAATATTAATCATCACATGAGCTCTTATTTCTGTGCCAGAAAGGTTAGTAGAGGAACCTTTATGGGAGAAAGGCACCATTATATAATTTAAGATATTCAGTGGTGTTATAGACTACTCCTTGGCTGGATCATTGACATTTAGTTCTAGTTTGAATCAAATAAATCGATTTGATCAACATTCATTCCGATTTTAATGTGTTTTGAAGGTACCCCAAGCAAATCAATTTTTTTATAGTCGCCTTTGTAATATAGAGTAATACTGGAAAGGAAATGAGGTGATCATTTCTGACAATTCTTTTGTATATATTGGCAAACTATGGTACACCACCATTTTAGTGAATCTGAAGAATAACAAATATTATATTTTACAATGGGAGAAATGGAAGTGCATAGAGATTAATGGATTACTGAAGATGACTGATATTGTCACAGGTAGAAGTTGAAATAAAATGATATTTTTGCAGTAGTTATTAAACAAGTTATATGATATTTCTTGCGATAAAGTGTATGTAATTTTTTGTCAGTGAAATTGAAATTGTTGCTTTTAGTGCATGAAAGTCCTAGGACAGATGCAAACATGATTGTATATATAATTATAAAAGAGAAGGGAAGCATTTTGATAAAATACTTTATTATTATTAATAATAATATAATCATGGTTATAAAAATAACAACTTTATTAACTACAGAAACTTTATAATACAAGTCATAACCACAGTGTTCCCTTTTATTTGGGGTAAGCATCCAGCTATACCCTCCAATAGGCAGCTTATCAATTTCCTACTTACACACAAAACAAACAGTCATAATATCCACAGTATTCCATTTTCAGTTTCCGAAAGACAGAAACTTTCTGTGCAAATGGAAATGAACCTATTTTAAAGATACACTGTCAAGATTTATAGGGTCTAGAGAATAATAACATTTTTTCTCACATTACCAAGTTCTTTGCTCTAAATTTAGGTAAATGTTGAAAGACCATTTCTTTTAGGACTTTATTATAAAAAGTAATTTATTTTAAAATGGTCTCTTTAAAAAAGACAAAGACTACATGTTTTTATTCAAACCAATATTATGTTTTAAATAAACTTGTCAAAAAATTTTAGGACTTAGCATTTCATATATATTGGGTACAATTAATTGAAAATACTTATTTTTGAACTTGAGTAAGTCAAATGAAATTTTTTTAGTATGTGAGCTTATTAAAAAAATCTTTATGTTGCAAAACCAGTATTTCTTTTGAGAAAAGTTTAGAAACAAGAAAAAATATACCTTCTACAATGTCCCACTTCTTGACAGTGTTCTTTCCAAGAGAATGTGTGGCTATAACATTCACTTTGTACAGTACCATTGGTACCAACAAGAAATATTCACAGGAATAAGTGAAATATAATTTTGCTATCACATGCCATTATTGTTATTTTTCTTGCCTTCCAGTGTCTCACACTTCCCATAGTTTGAAACACTTAGATAGCAAGCAAAGAGCCTGTTAATTCTAGAGACTGACTCAATATAAACCACTGTACTGAGGACCTGCCCACAGCAAATAGGTAAAAGTCACGCATTTTACAATAAAATTAAAGAAGTATACAAAAGGATTATCATCCCTTCTGCACGGCAGAGACATTATGACAAATATTTTAATTTTACATTTCTATTTCTGGTAGACATAAGAAAATGTCTACAATTAAAACAGTATAGAACCATTATTCAAACAGCCCAAATAAAGATAGCATTGAAAACCTCTAGTGAAAAAGGTATGTCTGTCCATGATGCAAAATAAAATGTATTTTTCGATAAGTTGGACTTTTTCATTTTTTGTAGTTTATTTAGAAGAAAACACACCCAGTAAACATTATTCTTCACCAGAGAATAGTGACATTATTATACCTCATCCAACCATCTAAAATAACACAGATCTTGATCCACCTCACTTTCATAGTAAATTCCACCCATTTCTTCCTGTCACAGAGGAAAGCTCCCAAAGAAAGCATTGCTTTCTACAGCATGTTTAATGATTAGTTGTTTTTATTTTTTAATAAAATGGAAAAAACTGAGTTCAAAATGTCTAAAATGTTAGCCAGATCTTATATGTAGGTAATTCCTATCTCTCTACATGGAAATGTAAAGGAAAAGACCTAAAATAAGTATTTTTTTAATGTGAGCATTTTAAAATGTTGCAATTTTCATAAAAGTTTTACACATATCATTAATAAGTAATTAAAGTTATTCAGTTCTGAAGAAGAAACTATGAAAAATACCTTATTGTGAAAGTATGCCTTTGAAATTTCCATGTGTTTATTTAAATAGTGTATTATATAAAAGAGAAGTACAATCAGATAAGACTGTATATTGGTAACTGATTAGGTGTCTCGTTGCTTCTGCTGATAGGTTTCTTGATACTGTTACATCTTAACATGAAACAATACAGTGCAACTTGCATACGCATTTCTGGATTTGTTGCCCTATACTCTGTGAACAAAGCTTTCCAGTAAATTTAAAACTATTTTATTCCAGATGGATTGCAAGGGCTTAGAGATTTGGCCTTAACAAAGTCATTCAAGAGAACCAAGTCAGAGAAATAGGAACACTATATTTAAAGTGTTCAAATAATTATTTTATAAGATGTTTTACACAGGAAGATTATGTGAAAATTCAAAGCCTATCCTATTTTTTTACCCTATTTCTTAACAAATACATGGTCCTTTGCTAAGCATGACAAATGCAGTAATAGAAATTTGATTATAATCATTAAGAATACAAAATTTAAATGAATATTTCCCATGACATTAGGAAAGATCTTTGTAAAACAAAACTTTTAATGGAGATACCTGGATAAAATATCAGATTCCGCAGATTTAACTCTACTTTTAAAAACATAATCGAATACATAATTAAGACTATCCTTAAGATCTGGAAAACTTCCTTCCCTTTGATACTTTTTTACACTCTACTTGACTAAGCCTTAATTAGGATAAAAAAATTCCATGTTGAGAAAAGTATTTTTGTTTTCTCTCAATATGTACTTTGATGCATGATTTGATAGACTATTTAAACTCTGTAGGCATGGAAATTTTCCTCTTAAATATATATATATTTTTAATTTAAAAAGAGTGAGCTACAAGCCTATCACAGTAAGTCTTTGAATTAACCTGCTTAATACATTTTAAATGATTAAAACACCTTTAAACTTCTTTAATTATACACTTATTTGAGAATCTAAGAAATGCTTTAGGAAAATATATCTACAAATACCTTGCATAAATACACAGCCCTAATTTTTTTTGAGGGGGATAATATAAGTACTCATATCACTCTCTCTCTCTGTTTTTAAGAATTAGAAACTACATAAAATAACTAGGATAATATTGGGTCATCAAAAAGTCATGACTAAATGACTAATAAATATATGTTGACACCTATAATAGGTGTTATTTAACTGTGAGTTATACACACCAGAAATACCAACCAGTGGAATTCATCTGAGGATTATGTATGAAAAAATAACTAGCCACTTTTATCTTGCACCTTTGCATAATATTTCTACTGGTCTTTAGAGATTTCTATTTTTATTTTTTGAGAAAAAAAATGTAAGTACATACATCCAAAATATCCAAGGGTTACATTACTATGCCACAATTTAAACTGTATTGCATACACCTATGTTGCCAGGCAAGTCTATGTGGATGTGTTTTTGCAAAAGTGTGTACCAGATAGCAGGATACACAGTGAGGAGAAATGAATTAACTGTAACATATGAAAGTGATATAATTTAATATAGAGTTACAATTTAAGGTCATAGGTATAAATTGGTTTGGTGAGTTAAAGTGATGTTTAACTTATGGTTTATTCATTAATAAGAGATTGACCTTGGAAAGCAGCATAGAAATTAATCAGTCTTTTCTATTAAATCTTTCATCATCCAGCAAGTATTCCTCTGCATTTTTTTAACCCATTCAAGTATCTTCAGGAGATATGTTACTTCACTTGCATGTACCTTAATTCACTTCAACATTTACAAAATAACACTGACAAACAAAACAACAGAAAACATCCATAAATAATAATGAGTATCTTAACAAACATGACACTCAAGTAGTTGTCGTAGGATTGTTTTAAGTGACATTTTAATTCCACGTTCTCTGAATCTTCATGTAAAAGTTGTATTGATGCATGTTTCAGACACACTTACTTCAGCTATGATTGAGGTACTTTGTATGTTAATATAATTTTGTGTATCCATTTTGCATAATATGCTACTCGGACAAAAATACCAGGACGATTTGGAATCGCACATCCACGACCAGGAACAATGACACCAAGAAGCATTCTCATTTTATTTTGTTCACAAACAAGTGGGCCACCATAATCCCCCTAGGAAGAAGAGATTCAACAACAGCAAAGCATTATTTTATAAATAAAAACAATTAATTAATATTATCCTGTATAGATTTGCGTCACAAAGGTACATTTCACAAAAGAGGGAATAACTGCAACTTAAATATGAAGACATAAAAATTGATGTACTAGACCGTTAATTGTTTCTTTTTTTTATTCTTTTTTTTTCCTTTTTTTTTTTTTTTTGTGCCAATGGGTACCTGCATTCACCAGAGAGAGAGAGGGAGGGAAAGTGAGAAATCACTCCCCACAGAAAACGGTCATGCCACAGTCCCTTTCCTCTATTTCTCTACTTTTGGGATTGGAGCCTGAATGCACATGCACACATGTGTTTTTCAAGCTGCTGGGTCTGGTACTCGATCCACGCAGTTGGCCATGTGGGATCCAATAGCCTCAATCACCTCACTATGCACTGCCTCCAGCTGTCTTTCTATTGAACTCGTCAAGTAAGAGTTAAGAACAAAATTCAGAGTGTCCTATCTTGTGTAGTATTCACTTAGGAATGATTTACTCTTTCAAAAATACTCTTCTTTTTTTTTAAAAAAAATTTAATTTTATTTATTTATTATTTTTCAATTTTACAAGAGAGAGAAACAGAGTGAAAAAGTACCTATTTATTTCTCCTAGTAGATTTTTCTGTTATAATGATTACAGTAATGTTCATTAGCTGGAAAGACACCAAATTTAAAAGTGTTTTTAAATATATAATCTGCTTCTAATCATATCCTTTTAGGGCAGTTTTAAAAATTTTTAATTTAGTAAAACATATTCTTTAGAAATAAAATCTCAGAGTAAGGTATATATGCATTTTAGTACATACTCATGTTCCATACTTAAGATATGCATTTTCTCATATACAAAGTACATTTCATTATTATTGAACTCATTTCATGTTTTTCTACATAGAATGTTCCACAATTCCATAACTCCAAGGCTTGGAGAACGTCTCTCATATTAAAAATATATCCGAAACACAACATTTAACATCCTATTTTTGTAAAGGAGGGATAAGAACACTGTCAAGTTGAAAAAACAGTTGCCTAACAAATGAAACTGTTCAAGCTCTTAAAGTTACAAACTTTGACCTTTAGGTTTTTAAAATAGAATTTGTTTACACACACACACACACACACACACACACACACACACACCAGCCTAACCAAAAACAGATTTAAAAGTTTAAACTAGGCATGTATCTTGAGATAATATTATTAATGAGGTTCATTTAAGGAGAATTTGGGAAGATCAGATATATTTAGAAAAACATTAGAAATATGCAAACTATTACATTAAACTGAATTGGATACTTTTAATTTACACAGCTTTCCCTTAGAGTTCTAGCTACATTCATCTATTATTCTTTTGAGAGAGCAATGTCATTATAGTAAGGTGTGATTGAAGCTTGGATCGTCTCACTGTTTAGTTCAGAGAAATAAACAAGAATAACAGAGTTCATTCTCAGTTTCTCTCTCCTAGAATAGGTTAGTATACAGTTATTTTGATTTGAGAAAAGAAAACAAACAAAAAGCAGGAAAAACTATGCTGTCAATCACATATTCCTTTTTTCAAGAATTATTTATTTTATTTTATTTTATTTACTACGATTTTTAGTTTAAATAAAAATTATGCTATAGGACATGTGACTCAACAGAGTAAGACAGAGAGAGAAAGTGAGAAAGCAGGTTGCCAGGTCCAGGATTAGAACTACCATCCACCATGTGAGAGTCCAGCACCTTTAGCACCACACCATCTGCTGGCCCCACACATACTTTTTTGGGGGGGGGGGGAGGTTTTTGCCTGAGGGTGTGTGGAAAAAGTGAGAGACAGACACAATGAGAGAGAAAGTAAGAAATCACCCTCCAGTGGGGATGGCCACTCTGCAATCCCTTCTCCATTCTCCCTCTGGGGTTCTTGGGCATTCATGCACATGTGCCCAGTATGATTTTCAAGCCACCGGGTCCAGACTCAAACCACGGTTGCATGTGGCAGTCCAGAGTCCAGAGATGTAACTGCTACATCATATGCTGGTTCCCAGATATTCCTTTTTAAATAACTTGTTTTTTCTTTTTTGTCTTACCTCACATGGTCCTGATCCAATCTTTTCAGCCCCTGCACATATTTCAGACTCGTTCAGAGTCACCTTCCCTTGATGATGCTGGCTGCATTTCTCATTCCCCATGATATAAAGATGTGCTACTCTTAATAGACCATCAGAGTTGATCACTAGAACAATGCACAAAATAAATAGTCAGTACAAGGTAATTGAGAGAAACATAAGAAAAAAATTTTTTAAATATGATATTGCCTTGTCTTTTCAAATCTAGTATAGGGCAGCTCAGTGGTTGGTTAAGTGATTAAGGGAGTTGGATCCCACATGACCAGCCACCATGGGAATCCTAGCCATGGTGGCTTGAAAAACATGCCAGGCATGTGTACATGCATGCACGAAAGTGTAACAGGATGGAGAAATGGAGAAGAGACCAAGTTGTGACCACATCGTTTTGAAGGATGCTTTCTCCCTCTCCCTCTGTTTCTCTCTCTCCCTGGTGAGTGCACATGCCCTCTGGAAATAAGAAAAAAGAAAATAAGTAGAAATGAGCTTACATCCAGTGTAGCCCCAGCCATAAACACTACAAGTGGTTTTTTCAGGAATAGTGCATCCATAATTAGGTAAATCAATTGTACTAACAAAATCATCCAAGAGAGCAGGCCTAAAAAGAGAAAATACAGTGGTAAGGATTCTCATTGGATTCAACATGAAATTCATATTTAAGCTGTATCAATTTAGTATGATATTTAGAGAGAATAATTCTTGTTTCTTAAAAGGAAAAGGAATGTCTAATACATAGTGATGAAATCTTGGGTAGATAGTGGAGAAATGATACATTGCTAATATAGTCATGCTGGGAAAATTCATTTTCCATATATTTCCAAAAATATACTGTGATCGAATATTAAAAATGTTATAAAACTAAACCAATAAATAATAAAATAAATAATTTTTAAAAGGAAATAAGTTATTTATAATGATATTGACATTATTTAAATGTACAAAAATATGAATAATCTTGGCAAAAAAGAATAAATCGTTACTTTATCTTTACAAAAATTATTTCACATTTTAGAGTTATCAAATACCCGCTTACTTAAATTCACTTTTAAAGCAAGCTGAGCAGACTATTGGTCCAAATTTATTACTCCCACTTTATTTATTGATTTTTGAAAATTTTGCCAATGCTTCTCTACATATGCACCTACACACATATATATATATAAACACACTTTTCTTGACATATGACATATGCTTTTATAGTAAATGTATATGAGAAAAAATTAGCCACATAGCTGAAGAAAGCTCTTCACCAATCTCATCTAGGTTAAAAAAGAAGAAAAAATCAAATCTCTTAACCTTGCAAGCTTCAATAAAACCAGATCTGATCCTTCAGGGCCATATACCAGCTGGGACACATTTAGAACCTGCTTGCGCTTCTCATCTCCTCGTCCATGGACATCATGAATGCCAAGCCACGCTTCATAGTCTTTCAAGTCTTTGTTCCTAAGTGAAAAATGGAATGTAAAATACAACTCCAAATTGTGTAATATTTTCATTATTTGTTTTTTAGCTTATAAGGGCAGACAACCTAAATTTAAAATTTGATGCAAAATATAATAAAGTATCCATCTTTCAGGGGAGATTGTGAATACTGCAACCATTTGCAGAAAAAGATTTTAAATTGGTGAAACTTTAAGTGGCTGTTTAAAAACTTTTTATTATTCTGGCTAGAGAGAGAATGTACCCTGTGGACAAGGTAAAACACTTTACATAGATTATAATTTTACTATAAAATTTTGCTTTATATATCTCATCTGTGTATATATTTGGTTTATTAATTGTAGTTGAAGTATTATACAAACAAAATCAAAGTGACTTTTTAGGTAAATTTTCTTTGAAGATCATTTCCAAAATTATTCTAACTCTAGCTTTACATAGGAAAAGAATGAGAAGTCTGTTAATACTTCACAAATAGAATATCTATCTAGAAATACAAAGAACAAGTGATATTTTGGTTATAAACTAATTACATAATTCTGTAAAATCTTTTCCACATGAGAATAATGCTAAATCATTAAAAAAGAGGTAAACTAAAGTGGTACCAAGCATGTAAACATCAGTGAAATCAAAGTTTTGTAAGCTAAACTTTAAAAAAGAATTAAATTATTAGCACTTCATGGTAGTGAATGTATGTAAAGCAATTACACAGTCTCAGCTTAGAAGCTAAGTAGAAGGCATACATATTTTAAATACTCAAAACAAATATAGGTTTCAAAAATTTTACCGAGAAGGGAAACACTGTCTTGCAGTAAGAACCCAACTTTCCTTTATCAATGATCCTCCACAGATATGTTTATTTCTATGAGAAAGAGAAAAAAGAAACAAGTAACATCTGGGCAGTAAGATTGCCTGCCAATTAATGCAAAACCTGCGGCTCTACTTGTTAAACAATAAATGCACTGGAGAGAAAAATGTAGAAATTAATCCATTGGAAGAAAATGACTAGTTCTTCTATTTGAGAGGTGACATTCAGTCACTGTAGCATAAACACATTTTTTAATAATAAGATACACCATATATATAATATTTATGTATATATATGTATATATATACTATATGTATATATACATATATATGTATATATATGTATATGTGTGTGTGTGCATATATATATATATATATATATATTTATATTGAGAAATGTTTTTGAAGTCAACTTTATTTTTGTCTAGTTTGAAGAACTCAGAGACCAGCAGATGGCATAATGGTTACATCACTGGACTCCCATGTTGTCAACTGTGGTTAGAGCCTCAAAACTGACATCAGTTGCACATGCATGTGTACACAAAATCCTGAGAGGAGAATGGAGAAGGGATTGTGGTGTGGCTATCCCCCCGGGGAGTAATTTCTTGCTTTCTGTTTCTGTTTCTTTCTGTGTCTCCAGTGAACACACACACTTTACAGCAAAAATCTTTCTTTTTTTTTTTAAGAATTATTTTATTTAACTTTTATTTATTTATTTTAATTTGACCAGTTAGGGAGGAGAGAGGGAGGGAGGGAGGGGGAGAGGGGGAGAGAGAGAGAGAGAGAGAGAGAGAGAGAGAGAGAGAGAGAGAGAGAGAGAAAGAAACAGGGAAAGTGAGAAAGCAAGCCGCCAGGTCCGGGACTCAAATTGCAATCGGACATGTGGGAGTCCAGTGCCCTTAACCACCACAGCACCTGCCAGCCCCGCAAAAATCTGTCTTAAAAAAAGGGGAAACTCATTTTTTATATCCACATGTATGTGCATTTATACTGTGAGAGAAAAGTATATGCTCCAAATTTAGAATAAGAAAGAAATAATGTGAGCCTACTTTAAATTCAGTATTTGTCTATGAAAAATGGATGTTCTTGTATAAAGCCAGAAAACCATTCAGTGGTAGTAATATATATTATCGTACACTATTTCCTTCTTTCAATGTCATTTAATTTTGCTATATTAATTTAAAGTATAACTGAGTTTAAAGAAATGTATTTGTTCAGTGTACGACCAGCAATATAACATTCTACTTATGAAAGTGAAACATTGTTTTTTTTTATAAAATAACCTAGGAAATTGTAAAATATTTGTAGAGAATAATAAGTACTAGTACATTTATTTGTTGATTTCCAAAATCTGTAAATCCCTTCTTTTTTGGCAGAGTTATGCAAAAAGTACAATTTTTCACAACTTACATTTCCAAGAGTACAGATGTTCAGTTCTTCAGAGGGTAATACTAGAAGATTTCCAGACTAAGACCACAGTTATTTATGACTTTTACCACACAGGAGGATAAGAGTACATATCGAGTTTTAACTTCTATTTCTCTAGTATGTGTTTTGGAAGAATAACTAGACAGCTGTTGTTACTAAGAACTTGGATTTAAAAGGAAAACAATTTCTAAAATGTTATGGAACTCTTTATCTGATGAAAAAGTGTTTCACCTGCTTTTCTAAGGGTTGAGATTATCAAGTACTATCTTCGTACATTCTCTTATTGGTAAAAATAATTCAGAAGTATATATATTTTTTTCCCAACCTAGGATTGTAAGATTAGTAAAAAAGCACTAATTAACTCAGAGATGTAAATTCTTGGAATATTTTTATAATGAAGAAAATTAAATACTCTGAAAATTTGTTATAATCTTTATTAATCAGCTTTAATATTCAGGTTAGTTTCAAGATTCGATTTCAATACTGCACGCCCGACAAGAGCTATACTATAGTTATCAGCATATATATTAATAAATTCTGATGAGTTACCACTTGAGAGAAGGATTAACCTACTAAAAGAGAACTATTTGCTATTTTCTACAACATTGTGGTGATGCAAAATTATACATATTAAAAGATACAAATCCTGGTGCCAAGAATTGGCTTATGAGGCCAGCCAGTGGTGTGGTGGATAGAGGCTGGATCCCACATGGCCACTGATATGGACTCCCATACTTAGCAGTCTGAAAAAGATGCTGAGTGCACGTGCATGCCCAAAATCCCAAGAGGAAAATGAAGGAAAGGGATTGCAGCATCCATCCTCCCTGGAGGTATGCTTTCTCACTTACCCTCTTTCTCCTTCTCTCTGTCTCTCTGAACACATGGACCCTATGACAAAAATTACCAAAAAAAAAAAAAAAGGCTTATTCATAAAAGGACTTAGATTTCAACTATTTTAAGGTCACTATGATTTAATGGCAGTAAATAATATATTTTCTCCCTCTAATCTAGAAGGCTAAGGGTAAAGGAATAGGGAGAATTTCCTAAAAGATGAGATATTCAAGTTAAGATGTGAAGGATGAGAAGGAATTTTCAGGATTACACGTGGGGGACAAAAACCACAGTGGGAACGATACTACAAAGGCCTGTTGGGAGAAACGTGGGGTGTGGAGGAAGCAAGAGAGAACATGTTGGAATTCAGGTGCATTTTGATGTGTGTGTATAGTGTGATTCTGGCAGAGATCAAGATGCAGACATTGTAGCATTCTAATTACCACACGGAATGTTATGTGTGGTATAGCAAAAGTCTTAAACTCAGATTTTAAGTTAATTTATACTTTCAAATTAAGTTTTATGGCTGAATTACTAAGCTTGGTATTCCAGAGCAATAGAATTTACAAAGTAATTGTGTATAGAATATGCCACTGATTCTCCAGAGCATTGAGGAATGGATATATGGATATATCAATCTGAAAAACACTTGCACATCCATGTTTACTGGAGCATTATTTACAATTGCTAGGACACAGAATCAACCCAAATGTCCAAAAATAGACAAGGGGATTGGAAAAGTATGGCATATGTACTCTATGGAATACTATTCAGCCATAAAAACCGAGACCCTGACATTTGATACAAAGTGGACGAATATGGAAGACTTAATGCTAAGTAAAGCAAGCCAGACTTACAAAAGACAAACTTTGTACGTCCCCACTTAATATATATCACATGTTCACGCTCTATAGCAGAAACTGGCAAGTAGCAGGGAGGGCAAGTTTAGATGCTAGAGTTAGTAAGGATAGGGGTAAGTCGGGGTGAGTAATAGGAGGGAGGGAGGGAGGGGGTCAGGAGAAGAAAAAATTACATTTAATTGCCCCCCAAAAATAGGGCTATTTGCTGTTAATGTATATAGTAATGTCTTTGTCTTGATTTACATGCATGGTATTCATGCTGGAAAAAGCAATTTGTACACTATAAAGATATATAGTTATTAAATGCAAATTTTTAAAAAAGAATGTTCTATCCACATTGATTTCTATGAGGTCAAGACTACTCAACTATTAATATAGTTTGTTCATCTTTTTATAATGATACAATACTCTAGAATGCCAAGTTGCCATTTTTTATCTGAGTTACAAGAAAAAAGTCAGAAATTAAAAACAACCATAAAATTTCCAATATGATTATACACGGACATGTTAGAAAATACAATAATAATATTCTATATTGAAAAGTCAATGATATATATAACTATCACAGTGATATTGAGATATAAGTAGGTCCTCTGTATGGTTGTCATTTGCTTAATCAGAACCAAAGTGTCACTCAGAATCAGGAGTGATGTCAACACATACAGGACTTTTTTTTTTTTTTTTTTGGAGTGGTTTTTGCTATAGGGCATGTGTGCTCCCCAGAAAGACAGAGACAGAGAGATAGAAAGCGAGAAATCACCCCCCAGGGGGGATGGCCATGCTGCAACCCTTTCTCCTCTATTCTCCTCTCAGGATCTCGGGCATGTATGCCTGGCGAGATTTTAAGCCACCGGGTCCAGGACTCAAACCACAGTCGACTAACATGGGAGTTCAGTGACATAGCCATTATGCTAACTGCTGGTCCCAACACATACGGGACTTTTGTGAACATTTTAAAAGGCTCAACCTGTGGAGTCTCAAGTTGCAAAGCCCAGAGCTTACAGTTTGATGAGCAGAATGTGTTCAGTCCCCTTTTACCCCCTGTCTGGGTACCTGGAGGAGTATGTATTATTTGTATCTATTCATAATTACCTGTATTTCAAACTAACCATCCAGCCTACATTTGTTCTTGTTGGAATTCCATTTACAACTCGCAGTTGTTTTGTTTTGGAGCAAGATATTACAGGATCTGAAAACAAGACCAAATGTAACATTTTGATACAATATTTTGAAATAACCAGTGCCTCTCAGTTTTCTTAAATGCAATAATAACTAGATAAATGTAACTATTATAATTGTGTCAGAACATTTTGGAGAAGGAGCATATATGACCACAGTACCATGACAAGCTCCTCATGCTTGTCATCCTCATCTGAAGAGCTGAATGACATGGAAAAATTACTGCCTACTGCACTCCAGAGAGACAGGATTGCCGTGATGGAGAAAGTAGCTGTGCTCAACACTCACTAAGAGTACATTCTTCAGGTCTAACACTAATGTGTTATTTCCCTGGCTCACTTAACATAAATAAAATAGTGGTTTTTATAGTGGTTATTTCTCAATGTCAAGGAAATCAGTAACAGTAGGGACCAAAACTATTTTTGATTATTCCACATTTGGAAAAAAAAAAAAAAAGAGGAGAGCTAGTTTGAAATACATTATCAATATTAGATTTGTTGAAATTATATCCAAATGATATAATTTTATTTTTATATTTTATTATGTCTAAATCATTGTGTCCAAATGACAAGACAAAATTCTTTGAGGTAAATATTTTCTTGACCTTCCTCTGTGTTTCTGGCCTATGCTTTCTACTGCTGTCCATGATCTAGAAAATATTTCCATTTGCTTCCTCAGCCTGGGGCATAGCAGGTGGTCTTTTAAAGCAAAACATTTGAACAACTTCCTTTAGTCCAACAAATATTTGAAAATCAAAAACAAGTAGCTTCCAACAGATTCTTACATCGAGGATTAACTGAACTTCTCATTTCTGTCATCTTTTGCCTAGTAGACTGTAGGGCAAACAAAGAGCTTTAAAGATAGAGACAAAGACTATACAAGTTTCTGATCTGACTTTGTTATTTCTGACCGCATCCTCATTTTATTTAAAGGATGGTGTGTATAAAGGTGATCCCTTATATACATTGTGCTCAAAATTAAAAGTAAATATTAATGCTCTTTTCAAAGTCATATATAACATCTAATGTATTTTCTGATAGAGAATCGAATTTTTATATTCAGTATACAGTAGCTTTGAAAACTCCTTTACATCCATAGGTGGGAAAAACCATTTTTCAAAATAAAAACAAATACTCTAAGCTATGATGAAAGCTAGTATCACTTTCACTTATGATGGAAGTGATAAGATAATTTTCTTTAAAGTAAATAATAACATTATCTCTGACACATAGAGACTCAGATTATACTTCATACTCTGAAAGATCACTTACGGTCTAAATTGACGATTGTAGGTGTAGTATCACCTTCACCTGCAAAAATAAATATATGGGTACATACAGGATTCAGACATATTTCTGTCAAATAAAACCAAAGCTATATATTAAAATCCAAGTAGCTATGAATTATCTAACAATTCTTGACATTTTAATCAAAGATAAATGTCATAGTACTTTTTTGGGTAATTACACATCACTTTTACTGGACAATATTGTAGGTATGTGCCTATTGATACTAGGTGGTATGAGGAAACTTCTATTTCATGACTGTGGAGACTCAGGTGTGTGGTTTGATGACTGTCAGGCTGCTTGAATTCCACTGCTGGCAACAAGGTACTGCCTCATTTTACCAAGATGCCCAACATTACACGCAATGCATATTTCATAGAATAAGATTAATCTTACTTTTGTTCATTTGGACCTTTTACATAGAGAGACCACTTTGGTTTTATTTTTTGTTTCTTTTATTTATTTATTTTTAATTATATATACATAGATTTAAATTACATTTCATCACTATATATCTTTGCAATTTATTATGTGGTTTTCCCAGCATGAATACAGTGCATTACGATATAAATTATCAACAGATAATTTTCACTTTTGTGTCTTTTAAATGTTTTCTGTTTGTTTTTTCCCTGATCATTTTGTTTTTACTTTAATTTGAGCCGTTTAATTTTTTTTCCCTGAAAACTATCTTTATTTTTACATAGTTGAGGGTAACTGAAACTCTTTCTGCTTCAGAAATCTCATGTTCATGTAAGAATTCTAGAAGATAGAAATCAATGTTACTCATGGAAAAAAAAAACAAAGGGATAACAAACAAAATACATTTTTGTAAGAATATTTCAAAGAGTGTGTCTTCCATATGATATTCTCTACCCACCCTCTCAAACAAAAGAGTGGCAAAAAAGAGAACACTTGGGCATGGTGATTGAAGTGGCTCAATCCCACATGGCCAACTGTGAGGTTCAAATCCCAGACCAAGCATCATTTTTTTTTTTTTTTTTTTTTTTTTTTTTTTTTTTTTTTTTGGAGAGGTTTTTGCTATAGGGCATGTGAACTCACCAGAAAAACAGAGACAGACAGAGAGACAGAAAGTGAGAAATCGCCCCCCATGGGGGATGGCCACACCACAATCCCTTCTCCTCCATTATCCTCTTGGGATCTTGGGCACGCATGGACATGCACCCGGTGTGAGTTTAACCAACTGGGTCCGGGACTTGAACCACGGTCGGCTACATGGGAGTTCAGTGACATAGCCATTACTCTAACTGCTGGTCCCCTAGACCGAGTATATTTAGAAACACACTGTGCATGCATGCCCAGAATCCCAAGAGGACAATGGAGAAAAAGGGATTGTGACATGGCCATCCTCTCTTGGGGGTGCTTTCTTTCTCTGGTGAATGTGCAAGCCCTATAGAAAACTGAAAAAAAAAAAATTAAAAAACAGAACACTGAAAATGACTACAAATTGGTTCTAGCTAAAATCTCACCATGTGCTCCTTTTTCATAGCCTTTCTACCAGAGTTTAATTACTGCGAAGAGAAAGGATTGGAAGATGCTAGAATTTGGAAATACACAGTAACTAATGAGACGTGAGACATTTCCTGGAGCTTAATGTCTGATTGTTCGTAATTGATAGCACAGAGTTCACTCAGGCCCCATTTAGACCCAGCTGGTTGCTAATCCTGGGAAATGCCCTGAGTGCAAATAAACCAGCAAGGAAAACCATAATGGCATATGGATTCCTTTATAATAGATGCAAATCTGAATGTTATTTATGAGGATACTCAAGAAAATTAATACACACTAAAGGATTGTAATTTATGGTCATTTATAGAGTTAGGTATTTAAATGGAAAACAATAAAGGTGAACCTATAAATTCCATCATTTCCTTTCTCTTTATCTTATCCTGGGGGAGAGTTTTGTCTGAGTTAGCTGAAGTCAGTGTTTTAGTTTATAGAACAAATTAGGATTGAGGCAGACTATGATAATTAAAATATCAAAGATGTTGGTTTTCCCACTCAAATCAATTGCATGAAAATTTTGAAGTAATTAACTAGATACTTATGATGTGATGAGAAAGACTAGACCATTCTACTTTTACTTGCATATTAATTTTCTTATTTCAAAGAACATTTTAGTAGGTAAACAAAGTACTTAATTTATTTTGTATCTTATTAAAATATTAAAGTACTAAAACTTATAGACATTTGAAAATTAGAAGTTTTAATAATTAATAGTAATATATTTGTTTTGTTCTAATCTAATATTTCCCATACTTTAGAATAAAATACTATTAAAACCAGATTTCTGGAGATTCTAGGTGAGTGACTAAGATATAAATTTTGAGAAAGCTCTAAAATCTTTAGGTTCTTAGGAATATTTTGAGCAAAATGTTGAGAATCTGTTCTCTAGGCCCTTTTCAATTCATATTGAATACTATCCTCACTTTTGTTCTCTTCAGTGTTTCCACCACATTGCTCTTATCTTAAAAATAAATGTGATACCAATCTTACTTTGCATTGGTTCAACCTAAATTTGGAGAAAGAAAAAACATCAATGACAAAAGTTTTACCTATGGAACAGTATGGGTGTGTGTGTGTGTGTGTGTGTGTGCATTTGTGGGCCCCCGTAACAGATGAAATCACATACAAACTTTTTTTTACTCTATTTTTAAAGTTTCAACTCAAGTTCAAATACTTTTCAAGATCACTTATTTCTCCAAGAAGACATCTATGTTCCCATTCTCATTTTATATATTAATATTAATGGATATATATTACATGATCATGTTGCTTTGTGATTGTTTACGCAAATTTCTCTTCTCTACCTTATAAAATACCTGAGGTTAAGAAACACTATTTAGGGCCAACAGATGGCATGGTGGTTAAGGTGGTTGGATCCCACATGTCCAATTATGTAGTATGATTCCTGAACCCAGGTTGAAAAACAAGCCAGGCATGTGTGCCCAAAATCCCCAGGGGAAAATGGAGGAGAAGGGATGGCGGGAAGGCAATCCCTTCTGGCAGGGGTGAATTCTCACTCCCTCCCCGACCCCTCATCTGTCTCTGGCAAACATATGAACCCTAGAGCAAAATAACTAAGAATAGGGAACAGCAGATGGCGTAATGTTTACATCACTGGACAACCATGTGGCCAGCTGTGGTTTGAGTCCCAGATCAGTAGCTTTAAATGCACATTGGGCATGTGTGCCCAAATTCCTGATAGGAAAATGAGGAGAAGGGATTGTGGTACGGCCATCCCCCCTGGGGGGGTGTGATTTCTCTCTCTCTGTCTCTCCAGCAAGCACATGATGCACCCTATAACAAAATCTCTCTCTCTAAAAAAAAGGTAAAAAGTCTTTAAATATGTATGTATTTAGCATGTTATATAGGCCTTTGAACACAAAAGAGCTAAATGAAAAGTAATATAAAAATAAATAAAAACAGAGATGATGTTAAGTTTTTGAGTGCTTACTATGCAACAGACACTGTTCTCAATCGTCCAGTAAGATAGGTACTTTTTTTTTTCTTTTTTGAGAGATTTCTTCCTATAGGGCGCATGTGCTTGCCAGAAAGACAGAGATAGAAAGCAAGAAATTCATCCCCCAGGAAGGATGGCCATGCCACAATCCCTTCTTCATTCTCCTCTTGGAATATTGGGAACACAGGCAAAGGTGTCCAATGTGTTTTTAAGCCACTGACCCGAGACTGGAACCATGGCTGACCATGTGGGAGTCCAGAACCTTAACCACTATGCCACCTGCTGACCACAAGATAGGAATTTTTAGTGTACAATTTTGCAGATACAAAAAAGGCATTGCAAACAGGTTAAATAATTTGCCCAAGGCACAAATAGGGTGATGAGGCTGACACACTTACTCAGGAAGTTTAAGTGGTAGTTCTAGCCACAATAATTTGAGAGTTAAAACTTGTGTATGCATACACAAGGATGTACAGATTTGTACATTTTTGTTTCAATATTTGATAAAGTATGTTGAATATTATTTTGTAAGCATTTTAGAAGAAAATGAATAAAAAAACTTTGCATGTATTGTAAAAGAAATGTACAGTATAAAAATGATTTATAAAGTTTCTGCAGTTAAATAAAAATAATTTAAATCTTCTAAAGATAAATGTTTTAAAAGATAAATTTTATGTCTTTCAGCAGGGGAAAAATATAAATAAATCCTGGCTATAAATATTAGTTGGGAAAATGACAATGTAAACATATTTATTGAAATTAATGTTGAGTATATACTTAAATAAAAATGAGCTATCTGCAATAGCATTTAATCAAATATTGCCAACACCCTGAAGTCTTTCAACAGCATATAATTAGCTTTGAGTTTATAAATATTAGTTGAAAAATATTTTGAAACTTTTGAGTTATGAGAGTTTGGTCTCCCTTAAAAACTAACTCACAGTGCTCTAAGATTCCATGGGAGCATTTTATACTTAATTATACATATGTACTAATTGAGTTGTAATTTCTTTTTTTTTTGGAGAGGTTTTGCTATAGGGCACATGCACTCACCAGAAAGACAGAGAGAAACAGACAGAAAGTGAGAAATCATCCCCCCGGGGGGAAGGCCACACCACAATCCCTTCTCCTCATTCTCCTCTTGGGATCTTGGGCACGCATGCACACACACCTGGCGTGAGTTTAAGTCACCAGTTCTGGGACTCAAACTGCAATCAACTACATGAGAGTCCAACAACATAGCCATTACACCATCTGCTGGTCCCTTGAGTTGTGATTTTTTTTACAATCCTGGAATTCTTTAGGTAAAACAACATATTATATACAGTCTGCTTTAAAAGAGAAATCACTGTTTTTCTTTCTTTCTAGGTTATTGTAGATTCTATGAGACTCTGGTAATCTTAAAGAAACTTCACAGAAAGGTACAGTAAAGTAAAATACAATATTTAAAACTATGTTTCTGAAATAACTTTAAAAATATTTTTACATACATTCTCTGGAGAGGTAGGCTTGGTTTTTTATTTTTTTTAAATTTTGTTGTTAAAATTTAGAAAATATCTTCCCTGGAATGACATTTTCAGGCTCTATGCAAACTCTAATATGGGAAAAATAGCAGAATATAAGGAAAATACTAACTAATTTGAAAGGTTCTGATCATAACTGATAAAATAAAAATACAATAATAGGAAATATAATTTCTTTGAAACATATAAAATGTTTGATCACTGGGACCAGCAGATGGTGTGCCAGTTATGACACTGGACTCCCTCATGGCTAACTGTGGTTTGAGCCCCGGATTCAATATCACGCTTGACATGTGTGCATTTATGCCCAAGGTCCTGAGAGGAGAATGGAGGAGAAGTGATTGTGGTGCGGCCATTCCCACTGTGGGATAATTTCACACTTTATCTCTCACTGTGTCTGTCTGTCTCTGTCTCTCCATCTAGCGCATGTGCCTTAAGGCAAAAACCTCTCAAAAAATGTTTGATTTCTATTATAAATAATTTTCCAACCTTTTAAAAATAGGTTGAGTGGTGTGGTCAACGTGGCTAGATCCTATATGGCCTACTACAAAGTTCCAGTCCCACATTGGTGGCTTAAAAAGCATGCCAGGTGTATGTGTGTGTGCCCAAAATCCCAAAGGGAGAAATAGAGAATGAGGGATTGAGGCATGGCCATCCTCACTGGGGAAGGGGATGCTTTCTTACTTTCCCCTCTCTCTGTCTCTCTGCAATAAGTGTGCATGCCCTCTAGCAAATTAAAAAAAATCATTAAATGAAGGCCAAGCAATTTCAGATCTTAATTCTAGGTATACTTGATTAGTATAACATTTAAGCCGTGTGTCTTTTTTGCTATACCTGACTGAAACATGACTAGTATTTCCACTTGAGGCAAGACATTTCTTCATTTGTTTTATATAAATTATGGAAAATATAACTGTTTGATTGTCATGACTGGGGAAATGAATGGTGCTACTGGCATGTGGAGGATAGAGACCAGGGACACTACTAAACATCCTGTAACACACTAGACAGCCTCCTTCAACCAAGGGTAATCTAGCCCCAAGTGGGAGTAGTGCCGAGGCTGGAAAAGATCTTGATTGACATCAACATTTTTATTATTCATGATAACATTTTGCTGAACTGACTTCTAGACAGGATTTTTTAAAAGTTATTTATTAATTTTACTTATTATTACTATTAAATTTGCTATAGGGCACGTGCACTCACCAGAGACACAGACAGAGAGAGAAGGAAAGTGAGAAAACAAGTGTCCAGGTCCAGGATTTGAACTGCAGTGGGCCACATGGGAGTTGAGCACCCAACCACCACACCACTTTTAAAATGTCATCTTTTTTAAAGTTTTTGCTATAGGCTGTGTGAGTTCATCAGAGACAGACAGTGAGAGACAGTAAGAAATAATCTCCTGGGGGGGGGATGCCCACATCACAATCCCTTCTACTCCCTTTTCCTCCTGGAATTTTGGGCATACATCCACACACCTGTTGCAATTTTCAAGCTGCCAGGTCTGGGACTTGAACCACAGTTGACCATGTATTAGTCCGGCACCTTAAACACTTTGCTACCTGCAGACTCCTTAATTTTATTTTTTTACTACTAATTTTTAGTATCTTTTAATTTGTTTATTAACTATACTTTTTAAAAATTAGTTAATTTCCTGAGAGAGGGAAAGAAAGTCACCTTTGATAGAGTCTTCAAACTGCAATTCTTTCCTTCCCACGGACATACAATACATAGTCCCACGGACATACAATACATAGTATGCTAAGGTAGATCCAGGACATGATCCCAGAGCCCTCTCAAATGGCCTCCAGCACCTTTGCTCCCTGGACCACCATGCTGGGTGGTATCCTTGAAGATTCATTTTTTTTTTTCCTTCATTCTCTTCTGAGTTTGCACATCTTTTTATTATTGATATTCAAGGTCTCTTTTATATAAGGTGTATAAGGCATGTATCTTTAATGAAGCATATCAAACATGTATTATATATTTTATATGTAACTTTCACTTTATGCATGAATACCCTTTGAACAAAGTCATCTTAGATTCAGAGGAGTTCAGTGGAAAGGTCCAGGCTTTTTTTGTTTTAGGTTAAAATCCTAGAGAGAAGAGGATGGAAGAACCACTATTTCTGGTCTAATAATGGGTCTTTTAGTGGGTTGAAGATTTTGCTGAGAGCTGTTATGCTCAGAGACTGAAAAGGCATTGGTGCTTGGGACCAGCAGTTAGCGTAATGGCCATGTCGCTGGACTCCCACGTAGTCGACCGTGGTTCGCGTCCTGGACCCAGTGGCTAAAAACTCACGCCGAGCGCGTGTGCATGCGTGCCCAAGATCCTGAGAGGAGAATGGAGGAGAAGGGATTGAGGCGTGCTCATCCCCCCTGGGGGGTGATTTCTCACTTTCTGTCTCTCTGTCTCTGTCTGGTGAGCGCTCGCGCCCTATAGCGAAAGCCTCTCAAAAAAAAAAAAAAGAAAAAAGGCATTGGTGCTAGAGAGTTGGGAGAGCGTTCTAGCTCAGCTGAATTAGAATGATGGCCATTTATTACTTCTGGATTCCAAAAGGAATATTCGGAAGGAAGAAAAATCTTTACAATGCCTGCAGAATTCTTTCTTTCCTAAAAGAGAGAGAGAGAGAGAAAAAAAAAAAAAAAGAGAGGGACAGAGTTGCATGTGGTGTGTCAATGCATGTGTTGTGTATGTGTCTGTTGCTCTCTGGAGAGCATCCTCATTTGAGGTCAATACCAGACTTCCTATGTTATTTAAACCTCTCAATAAGGTATTATTTTAGAGGAGATGCAGTACATATACAGCTTAAACATATGAAAAATATGACTAAATATACTTACAACGTGAAATAGGGCAGTAATCCCAAGGAATGAGAGGATTCCCTGTGTAACACCAGGGTCCGTGGGCATCATCATCAGGATTCCGGCAGTGGTTCTTATTCAGCTTACTAGCATCTGGTTCCCAGAAGATATGACTGCATAAACAACAAGCTCCGGACATCACAAGATGCTCATTATGTCCAAGAGAAACAAAATATTAAAAGAAGATAAAACCCTAACACATTGCTTTCATTTGAGATAGATTCCAAGCTTTACTTGGTGCACTTCAGTTATTTTGTTTGAGATCTGTTTTATTGCTGTTGTTCTGAAGTTTAGAATCACATTTTCTAACATGGAATGGAACAGGGCTTTGAATATGGAAGAGGGCTCCGTAATTAGCATAGATAAAATGATGAGGAATGTTGTGGTTTTGCTTCTATTGAGTTAATTATATTAATAGTAGTGAGGGAACAACACCTCTGTGCATAGAATCAAAGAGTGAGCAGATGGCAAAGATCAAAATGAGAAAATACTTAGGAGCTATCATAAAATTATTTTTTTCACATTTCAGATCATATGAATCAATACTAGCAATATTACAACAGCAAAGGACAGTAAGATATTCTAAAAATTAATAATATGTTAATGAAATAATTAAATTTAAAACATGGGTATATATAAAAAGTTATAAAATACAACTTTCTGAAAGAAACATGAGTAGCATTTCAACTTTTTCTCATTTGTCTTAACTAAATTTATCTAAAAAAAATACTGCATGATATTTTACAAGAACATGCCCACTGATGTGACATGAATACTTACATTTGACTCAATAGCATTAATGGAGTCAAATTCTATATGGCCACTATGGTCAAGTCATGAAAACTACATGCAACTGAAATTGTTTTGTGTTATTAATTACTATGTTTGAATATAATTGCTATGTCATTTTAAATAAAATTAGAAAGAGCTTGAACGTAAAAACTTGGACTTCCTAGACCTGCATTCGTTTCTTGGATCAATAACAATAGCCCGATTCTTCTATAAATTCTTTACACATACAATTATAGGCCAAGGTTATGAGACTGACTCTAAGACTGTACAATATTACACTTGAAGAAACTAAAATTTGAAAGGACAATTAATTTATTCTAAGGTCACCAACTTGTAATAGTAGAGTTGTCTGAATCCATGATGTTTCCAGAGTCAAGGCTCAAAATCACCATGTTTTACCTCCTCTTTGCATAGTTTGTTCTTAAACCAAAATGATACCATGCCACTTAATTACTTAATAATTTCCAACAAATCCTTTCCAAATGACTTTTTTCTATTATTAATTTATTTGTTTTACATTCATTCACTGTATGTCATTGCAGCATACAAAATAACTATCCAGAAAACACTATGTATTAGCTCAATCAAAGATATTACCGTACATGTTATCTTCAACAAATTTTCATTTATTGTTTCTCATATATTTTACTTCTTTTTTTTTTTTTCCCCTGTGATTCCCTCATTCTCATACTCTGCCATTTCCCACCCTCTTTCCATACTGTCTCTGGTATCTACAGTTGCTTTCCATGTTTCCTCTTTGCCCCGCCACACACATTTATTGATTCACAAAAGACCTTAATTAAACTAAATACTTTCGATAGTAAGTGCAGTTGATATAAACATATCCGTGAACACATGTCTGACTTTAGGAATAAAATTCAGTGAGTAGAATGAACATACCATAAAGTAGCACCTATCTGAGGCTATGTAGCTTATTGTGGTCATTAAATAGGTATGTTTTGACTATGTCCTAAAGTTAAAACTAAACTCATGAATTAAGAATTATTACTATGGGGCCAGCAGGTGATGTGGTGGCTGTGCTGCGTTCCCACATGGCCAATGGCAGTTAGAGTCCTGGACCTAGCAGCTTGCTTTGTCATTTTCTCTTTCTTTCTCTGGTGAGTGCACATGCCCTATAGCAAAAATTAAAATAATTATAATAAATAAAATTAAATAAATAATTTTTAGAAATGATATTCTATTGAGAGGCCCTAGATAAATGTATCCCATATTTCCAGTGGCGTGCTGCTAAATATCGAGCAATTGGTCCTCTGAGGTGTGTGTAGCTTGGGGAAGGGGGGTCCTTATGTGCAGCCCTTGCTGATTTCTGTGGTTTAAATACTTGCAACATGAAAATCTCAAGCTTCCAATGTAAAATCACTGGGACAGCAAAGGGAAGAGACTGGAACAATTCTCTCCCATGTCCATAACAGGTGGATCCACCCTGTCTACTGCTATTTCTAAAGTGCTTTTTAAAACACCAGTGATGGGGGCCAGCAAATGGCACGGTAGTTAAGTCTTTGCACTCCTACACACATGAATGTGGTTCCAATCTCGGACCTCGTGGCTTGAACCTCACTCCAGACACATGTATGTGCCCAAATTCCCAAGAGGAGAATGGAGGACAAGGGATTATGTCATGGCTATTCCCCTGAGTGATGATTTCTCACTCTTCCTCTCACTGTCTCTCTTTCTCTGTCACTCTGCAGAGAGCACATGCACCCTATGGCAAAAACCTAAAAAAATAAAAGAAGTAAAATAAATAAAAATAAGTAAAATAAAATACCAGTGTTGAAATAGGCATGTAATTTTAATTAGGCTCATTGTAATTTAAAATTCTTTAATGACTCATTAATCCTCAGGATAAATTACAAACTTCTTAACTCAGTTCATAGGGCTTTGTCTGAGGTATAATCACTGGAGATTTCTTCTCTGTGGACATGACCAAATTACACCTAACCAAAATTATTTTCTATTTTCAGACACTTCTCATTCTTTGATATACTATTCCTTCTGCCTAAAGTACTTTTCCTTCTACACTTCCTTTGACCAATTCCTATTCATCATGTAGGTCCCAGATAATGTGCCTTTCTAAAGGAACGCTTTCTGATCATCTAAATCTAGGTAGACCATTCTTTGCATTCCCGCAGCATGAGATTATCTTTTCATGGTTTTATAATATAGCAGTGGCATTTTCTTTTTTGTTTGCCGCCCTCAATAGAGTAGAGATCAGTGAAGGCAAAACTCTGCTGATCGCTGAAGTCCTAGACCAGAAGTGCTTAACAGAAGGAGCCTTTTAAAAAATCTGTAGAAAAATGGAACTAACGTACCTTTGTTTTGGTAGAAAACATTTTAGACATATATAATTTTTTCATAGTATGCATTTCCATGTACTTTTTATGATCCCTCACCTGGTAGCCAGTAGCCACAAATGACTGCTAAGAATTTAATATGTGGCTAGTCCAAACCGAGAGGAACCATTAAGAAAAATATGCAACAGAACATGTAGTATCTTAGAAAATAGAAAAAGGACTAACCATTTTTATTCACTGTGTAGTAACACTTTTAAAGTTTTAGATATACTGGATTAAAAAAATTCATTAAAATTTATTTTGCCTGTTTATTTTCATCTCTTTAAAAATGGTTTCTGGGGGAGAAAAGTACTTATGTGGCTGACACTTGTGACTGCATTGTATTTTTTATTAAAGACAAAACCCTTAGAGTGATGAATTTTTGTGAAATAAGTTAATTGAAACAATATCATCTACTATTGGGTACATTTCAGAAGAAAATAAGAACTTTGAAGTTAAGGTAACAGTGAAGTATAGGAACTCAACCTCTCTGAGCCTTTACATTTTTATCCACATACAGCATCACCTTTCATATAGGATTGTAGTGGTTGAATGATATAATAACTCATGTAAAGTAGCCATGTTTTAGGTACTTTACTTTGTCAAATAATACTAGGGCTTTTTTTTTTCCTTTTATTCTAGCATGTACATTCTGGAGTAAAACTATTTTCAGGTCACAACTATTAATATGTATCATACTTATTTTATAATTATAAAATCATTAGCACTATTAGTAGGGTCAAGTGGATGCTACCTTCTTTGTGAATATGTCCAATAAAAATCTCTAATTCTCTTAAAAATATGTTTTTGAAAAATGATAATACATTATTACACTTACTACAAAATTTTATGTATGAAAGTTACACAAAGTAACCTGCTCCTATAAAATTTTAGTAAAATTGCTGTCTTATTTACTTTTTGCTATAGGGCACTTATACTTGCAAGAGATAGAAAAAGTAAGGAATCACCCCACAAAGGGAATGGCCACACTGTAATCCCTTTTTCTCTAGTCTCCACTCAGGATTTTGGACACAAAAGCACCTACACTTGGTGTGATTTCTTTTTTAAGTCATGGAGTCCAGAACGCGATCCATGTGATTGGCATGGATCCAATGCTTTAGCCTCCATGCCACCTGCTGGCCCTTGAATTCCATACTTAAAAGTTTGTTACATAAACAATGTTATGCTAAGTTTTTCAGAATAATCAATGTAATGTTTTTATTAGTTTAATATGATACATAAAAAGTAGGAAAAAGTAGTAATGTATATATACAAATATACATAACTGCTATTATCAGTACATTGTATATATTGAAAGAAGTAAATTCACACACCGGTGTAAGTCTTCCATGTTCTTGTCCCACATTGAGCAAGTTAGTCCAGATCTTGTTTTAGATAAATTGCCCATATAATTTTTGCCATTCCCACGATAACAATCTGGACATAAAAGAGATGGGAAAAAAGAATAATAAATATTAAAGAGAATAAACAAAAAAAATTACACAAGCATATGAAATAATAAAAATTGAACATAAATTTAAAAAGCATTCTGAAATCTGTACAGAACAGACTTAAATACCTCAGATTAAAGTATTTCTATTTTTAATCATTTCTTCATTAAAATGAATGTTTACACAAATTTAAATATCAAAAAATACTTAAATGAGGGACCAGCAGTTAGCGTAATGGCTATGTCGCTGGACTCCCGTGTAGTCAACTGTGGTTCGAGTCCCAGATCTAGTGGCTTAAACTCACACTGGGCACATGTGCGTGCATGCCCAGAATCCCAAGAGGAGAATGGAGGAGAAGGGATTGTGGCGTGGCCATCCCCTCTGGGGGGGATTTCTTGCTTTCTGTCTCTCTGTTGCTCATTATCTGTCTGGTGAGTGCACGTGCCCTAAAGCAAAAACCTCTCCAAAACAAACAAACAAAATTACTTAAATGAGCAATGCTTTGGGAGACCAAAAAATGAGAATGTTGAGTAAGACGTGTATTTCCCAACAGTTTCTCCTGAAAAATTTTATTCCACAGGAAAGTTACAAGAATTAATATAATGACTCATATTTCAGTTACATTCCTTGTGTTTTTGTCTTTCATGACATTGACATTTTGAGCTTTTTACAAATGCCATTTAATTTCAATTTGTCTGATTATTTTCTCATGAATAAAATCAGGTTATGGATATTTGATAGGATCATTGCATGGTGAAGATTTGTTTTTTGTTGTTGTTGTACTTTTGTTTTCAGAGCATTGAATCCCGTGACATAGGATGTCAGTTTGTTCCTTCATTGGTGATGTGTTTGATCACCTGATTAAGTGGTGTAAAGGAAAAACCGTGTCATATTTAACAACAACAAAAAATCTGTTGGAGATTCTGAGACTGAGTAAATATCCTATTGCCAAACAAATTTTCACAAACTGACTTAGGCATATTTGAGTAATTTTGCATAAATCAGTTATTACAATGCTGGTTATAAAATTACTATTTTTCTATTTCTAACATTTTTTTATATTTATTAATTGGTATTCTTTTGTAAGTTAGAGTCTTTCCTTATTCCCTATTCATCCATTTTGTTTTTGTAGTAGCAGAAATGCTGGTTATGGCAGAACTAGTCAATTATTTTTTAAAAAGAATTATTTTATTTAACTTTATTTACTTATTTATTTATTTTAATTTGTGGGAGTGGGGAGAGGAGGGAGAGAGAGAGAGAGGTGAGAAAGTAAGCCACCAGGTTCAGGACTCAAACCGCAGTTGGTCATGTGGGAATCCAGCATCCCTAAGCACCATGCCACCCGCCAACCCCAGAAGTAGGAATATTAATGTGGACTCATGGATCCTGTTTTTATTCCACATGATATATAATATATTCCTGGTACTTTATTTTTTTTAACAAGATACATGTTACTTTTGAGTTTTCTAAAATCACACAATAAAATTTTGATTACTAATAATTATCATTTTCTGGATATCCCTGTTTTCTTTCTTTGTTTTGAAAATAACCTGCTGCACAACAGAATTTAGTGAATTTTATAATGAACATATTCTATAATTTTTCTTTATAGTTTTTTTTCCTACATTTTTCTGTCAAATGTTTCCTCTCTCAGTACTTCATACCCACCCTCACCACCCACTCTCTACTATCCACTCTCCCCCCACACAGACTCTGGCATTTGCACCCATTCTCCCTATCATCACATTTCTTGTTTCTCAACCTCTGCCATAGAAGTCAGTACAAATTGAATAGAGATATATAATGCTTATCTTTCAAAGTATGGCTTACTTCACTCAACATTAAATCTTCTATACTCATCCATTTTGAATCAAACGATGGGATCTCATTGTTTCTAATAGCTGTGTAATATTCCATAGCATATATGTGCCACAGTTTTACAACCTAGTCATCAGTTTGGGGACACTTTGGTTGGGTCCATGATTTAGCAATTGTAAATAATGCTGCAATAAACATGGATGTTCCAATGTCTTTCTGATGGAGCATTTTCCTATTTGGGGAGTAAATACCATGAAGTGGGATTATTGAATCATATGGAAGTTCTATTTGTAGGTCATACGGAAATTCTATTTGTAGGCTTTTACCTCCATATCATCATCCATGAAGATTGGATTATTTATGTTCCACCAACAGTGTAAGAGAGTTCTCTTTTCACTGCAGCCCTTCACCAACACTTGTCATTCTTTATATTTTTGATCCTAGCCATTCTAAGAGGGCTTAAATGGTTAAATGGTATCTCATTGTAGTTTTAATTTGCATTTCCCTTATGACAAAAGACTTGTTTGTTTGTTTTTTTATTTAGGCCTCATGGCCATTCATATGTCTTCTTTGGAGAGTTTTCTATCCAATTCACTTGCCCATTTTTTAATTGGATTATTCATTATTTTATGGGTGAGCTACTTGAGTTCCCTATATAGTCTAAATATCAATCCCTTGTCTGAGGGATAATTTGCAAATATTTTCTGCCATTCTGAGGGTTGTCTTTTCACTTCAGTTATTGTTTCCTTTGCTGTGAGGAAGTTTTAAGCTTGTTGTAATCCCACTTGTCTATTTTAGGGACCATTGCCTGTGTTTAGTGGTCTTATTTAAGAAATCTTTTTCTCCTCCAAAGTTTCTCCTACATTTTCTACTAATAGTTTATAGTTAGAGGCTTTAAATTTAAATTTTTGATCAATTTTGAGTTAATCCTAATTAATGTTGAGAGATAGAAGTCCAGTTTCATTTTTCTACAGATGAATATCCAGTTCTTCCAACCCATTTGCTAAAGACTTTCTTTTATCCACTGCATTGTCTTATATTCCTTATCAAAGATCAGTTGACTTTGGAGTTTATTTCTTCATTCTCTGTTCTGTTTCATTGGTCTATGTATCTATTTTTGTGCCAGTAACATGCTGTTTTGATATCAGTGCTTCATAATATAAAGTCAGATAGTGCAATGCTGCCTATTTTATTTTTTGTTACAGTATTGCCTTGGCAATACCAGGTCTTTTTTGATTCCAGATAACTTTCATATATTTTTCTATTTTGGTAAAGAATGTCTAAAGTAATTGGACTGGAATCACGTTGTACATATAAATTAATTTGAGTAAGACTGACATTTTGATTATATCGATTCTTACAATCCAAGAGTACAAGATGTCCTTCCATTTTTTTGTGTGTGTCATACTCAATTTCTTTTTTCAGTCTTTTATAGTTGTCTTTGTAGAAGTCTTTCACCTCTGGCTAGATATATTTCTACATATCTTATTTGTTTTGTGGCTATTGTAAATGGGACTGTTTTCTTCAATTCTGTCTCACTTTCTGTTCACTGTTAATTTATTAAAATGCTATAGATTTTTGTATGTTTCCTTTTATTCTGTAACTGGTATCCTGGTATTCATTTTGATGCTCAAATTCTTCCAAATTTGACCAGTGGAAGTCACTTAAAATGGACTACCCTGTCTCTTACTACTTCCCACATGACTTTGTGCTATTTTAAAATTTAGTAAGTTGTGTTCTATTAAACATTGATAGAAATGACCATATTTTTAATGAAAAGAAATATAAGTTCATTTCTTCCAAAAATGTATGTGTAATTCTACATTTAGAAAGAAATGCTACTTCATAATTTTAAATACAAAATATTTTAAACATGACTACCTATAAACATTTCTACTTTTTATGTAACTAGAAACTATAAATTTGACCATTAAATGTTATCTACAAATGAACATCAACCTTAAGACTATTCTGTTTTTTAAACTTGGCAAACCTTAACATTTTTTCATTGGTTTAAAAATATGCTATGTGTTTATAATGAACAGTAGTATTCAAATTCAAATAAAATTGATTAAATGAATAATTGAATCATTTTCTGAGGAATTAATAAATATAGTGTAAAAGAAATATAATACATACAATTGACTCTTAAATATTGCAGAAGTTAGAGGTGCCAAGCTCCCGTGAAGTCAGAAATGCACATATAACTTTTGACTCCCTTAAAACCTAACTATTAATAGCCTACTGTTGACCAGAAACTTTACTGGTAACAGTGTATTGCCATATATTTTGTATGATGTACTTATTATTCACTGTATTCTTACAATAAAGAAGGAAAAATAAAATATTATTAAGAAAGTCATAAGAGAGGGGACCAGCAGTTAGCGTAATGGCTATGTTGTTGGACTCCCATGTAGTCAATTGTGGTTCGAGTCCAGGACCTGGTGGCTTAAACTCACGCCGGGCGTGTGTGCATGCGTGCCCGGGATCCCGAGATGAGAATGGAGGAGAAGGGATTGCGGCATGGCCATCCCCCCTGGGTGATTTCTTGCTTTCTGTCTCTCTGTCTCTCTCTGTCTTTCTGGCGAGCGCACATGTCCTATAGCAAAAAAAAAAAAAAAAAAACTCCAAAAAAAGAAAAAAGAAAGTCATAAGAGAGAGGAAATACTTGTAAATACTGTACTGTGTTTTCTAATGCATTTGTTTTTAAAAACCACATATAAATGGACCCATACAGCTTAAAACCATGTTGTTGAAGGTCCACTGTACTTAATTAATGTGTATTAAATAGTCATCTGTTCATATTCTTGGATTACATTTGTTATCACACTAGAGAGAACTTAGGTTTAAATATACAAACTCAGATAAGATAAAATTTGGTAGAGATGAAATAAGAGTTCTGATAGTCCACAATCAAACTGTTTTCAGGAAAAATAAACTTGTAAAATTCAGTACTATGCCCATGAAGAATATACTAATTAAAACATTTCTTCTGAGAGTACTAATTTATTTTTCCATATAAGGAATGTTTAACCTTGTGACTGTTACATAGTAAACTCTGTAAATGGGTATATACTGATGAAAACAATTGTGCAAAGCAGTATATTGGCACTGATCTTTTAATACATTTCTGTTTCTCACAACTGTGTGCTCTATATTGGTTGAAAAGATCCTCACCACCACCCACTCTCCCACCATTCTTCCAAATTAACATAGGCTATAAGCTAGATTTTTCCTAGTAAACTTTCTATTCTAGAATAGTTTTCGATGTTCAGGAAAGTTGTAAAGATAGTTTAGAAAGTTCCCATATACCAGTTTTCCTTTACTTTTAACAACTTACGTTCATATGATAGATTTGTCAATACTGTTGAACTAATATTGCCATATTATTGCTGAAACCCCTATTTTGTTTGTATATTCTTAGTTTTTACCTATTATCCTTAGACTAGATGGAAATTACATATGCATGATGTTGAGTGATCATATCAAGAACCAGGATTAATCCACAAGTACACGCTATGGATTTCAGGCATGACTTAAATTTTCATCAAATAGATTTTGTACATTTCTTTATAAATTTATTTGTAAATTTATATTAGTTTTGTTTCTATTACAGATGGTATTTTTCTCTTTAAATCAAATTTATATAAATGCTGTAATATTTTTATATTAATTAGATATTTTCTACCATAATAAATTTTTTTATTGTTTCCATTTAGTTTTCCAGTTATATTATTACTACACAATGTGCAAAAATACAGATTTTTTTACTTTGGAATTTCCAATAAATATGTCTTCTTATCTAATTACATAGAGCAATATCTCTAACAGAATGCTAAAAAGAAAAAAATTAATTATATTTAAAATGTTAAATAGTAACAAAGGTGGTAGAAATTATATATATATTATATATATATAATTATAGTTAATATATATATATATATATATATATATATATATAATATATATATATTTGAACTTAGTAAGAATGCTCCTGGGGCCAGCAGATGGTGTAGCACTTACATTGCTGGACTCCTACATGGCCAATCCCAGTTTGAGTCCCAGACCTGGTGGCTTGAAACTCACGCAAGGCTCATGAGTGTGCGAGGTCCAAATCCCAAGAGTAGAATGGAGGGGAAGGGATTGTGGTATGGCCATCTCCTGCTGGGAGATGATTTCTCATTTGCTATCCCTATCTCTCTGGTGAGCACACATACCCTATAGCAAAAATCTTTCTTTAAGAAGAAAGTAAATATATACACATATTTTAAGAAAATCTATACAGATGTATAATTGTGTGTGTGTGTGTGTGTCCCATAAATTCTTACTTCATTTAAATCCTTTTATGAGAAATGAGTATATTTTGTCACAGTAATATCAGTATCTGTTGAGATTTGTTATAGTATTGATTCTATTACATCAAAGATGAATTATTTTAATGGGCTTCTAATACTGAACAACTTCTCCATTAGTCTTACATTATTTTCTTAGTTCTTCCACTGGATTGTTTATTCAAATTTCATTTAAGAGTTTCAAATTAATATTCACAAATGAGATAGACCTACAGTTTTTTCCTTTGTGCTATCTTTATCATGTTTAGGTATCAATATTATACTTGCATCCTAATCTTTTTAACATAGAAGTTACTATTTTAGGTAAGATTTGGGAAAATTTATATTCATATAGCATTGAGATTATCCACCCTATACATCTGGACATGGTATATTTTTTATAGAATAGCTATTTAATAAATGTCTGTAGTTAATCTTTAGAAATTAGTCCATGTAAACTTTTCCTCTCTACTTGGACCAATTCAAATAACTTGAATTTTTCTACTAAACTAACAATTTTATCTAAGTTTTTCCAAGTTTGTATGTGAGATTGAATATAATTTCATTTGTTTTCTAATTTCCTGTTTTGCTAGTTATCTCTCTAGATAATATTATTTTATACACTTGTGCTTTTTGTTTTTATTGATTCAATTAGTAGGTAGTCATCTATTTGATAAAATATTTTTAAAAGTAACCTTTTGAATTATGCATCAATTTTATTACTTTTGGTTCTCTACCTTTTTAATGTCTATTTTTATCCTTATTATTTTGCTTCTTGTATTTCTTTTATTTTTCTTTTTGTTTTAACTTTTTAAGTTAGAAATTTCACTTTCTTATTTTCAACATTTTATGATACTGATACAAATATTTAAAGCTATAAAATTGTCTTCTGGTTATTTTTTTTGTGTATTTTATAAAATCCAATGACTAGAGTTATTGTTTTATTTATTAACTAATTATGCAATTTTGGTTTTTTAATAGTATTATTTACTATCCAGTTGAAAGAACATTTGTATATATTTTAATTCAGTTGTTAGAAAATTTGTACAAAATGTTTACAATTTATCAAACTATATGTAGCATTATATTTTCTGTTACATAGAAGGATAAAAATAACATCCTTTCCTATATGAGGAGACTTCACAATATTTGAGGAGAAAAATAGAATTCAATTACAAGTTTATTTTGGGGCAAAAAATAATTCTGAAAACCATGTATAGTAGTTTCATAATATACATTTTTAATCAATATGTTCAAAAACATATAGATAGATAGATAGATAGATAGATAGATAGATAGATAGAAATAGATTATATATAGGTCGTTAATAGGTATAATAATGTATGCTATAGCTTGCAGGTCAGACAATCCTATAATCCTCTGTTAGAATTTCAAAGTTGAACGTAGAAATCAATAACAATGTTTTTTAAATATAAATTCTAGGTCCTCTTCATTTTAAAATTGCCCCTATAGGTCCTAGCACATTGTTGGACATGTACACATGTACCAGATACAGTACACTGTTAATAATAATAAGACAGGACCAGCAGATGACATAATGGTTATGTCACTGGACTCCCATGTAGTTGACTCCGCAGTTTGAGTCCCAGACCTGGCAGCTTAAAATCTCACAATGGGTGCGTTTGCGTGCGTGCTCAAAATTCTGAAAGGAGAAGGGATTGCGGTGTAGTCATCCCCCAGGTAATAATTTCTTGTTTTCTTTCTCTCTGTCTCACTCTGTCTCTCTGGTGAGTGCATGCACCCTCCTATAGCAAAAAACTCTCAATAATAAATAGACAAGGCATTGTTAAAGAATGAGCAAAAGAGAGAAACTATACAAAATAAAAAGGTTATTGTGAGGACAGATTCAATCCCCACTGTGCCAATGAAACTTCAGACAAGTTATTTATAACCCATAAAAGTATATCTTCATCTATTAATGAATACACTTATTAGGGGGAAAAAAAGAAACATTTGCTTAACCCCCAAATGGAAAATTCTCAATTCTATTACCTGATCCTCTGATAAGTGATGTATGAGGGAACTTCAAAAAGCTTGTGGACTATTTATATTAAAGTTCGGATTTATTTGTGTGCAAAAAAATTAGAAATCTATGTATAGTTTTTTAAAAAAGATTTTTGCTTTAGCGCATGTGCACTCCTCAGAAGATGGGGAGAGACAGAAAGCAAGAAATCATCCCTTGGGGGTAACGGCCATGCCACAATCCCTTCTTCATTCTCTTCTCAGGATTTTAGGCATGCCCACACACGTTCCTGGTGTGAGTTTTAAGAAGCCAGATCCAGGACTCAAAACTGGTCAACCACATGGGAGTCCAGTGATGTGAGCATTATGCCATCTGCTGGTCCCAGGAATCTATGTGTAGTTTTTTTAATAATATATGTTTTCTATGAAATTTTTGAAAGTCCCTTACATATGTACATATGTACATATATATACAAAAAAATCTTAATACACACCAGAAACATAAAAAATCATTCCCATGTCCTTGTATGACTCACAGATTTTCAGTAATTGTTCAAGTGAATGAACTGAAAAATGAATGCAGAAGACTCAGCTGATACCAAACCTTTCTAGTTATTGCTTTCAAATTAATTTCCAACTAACTTTTAAAATCTTCCAAAGAATAGTGAAACTAATGGAAAAGGTACTAATCCCCTTTCTTCCTGCAACTCTTTGGTTACTTGTGAACAATGGCACAAGTGAAAAAGTAAAAAAACTACAAGAAATAAATACAAAGAGCAACAAATCTATGAAACAGGCTTGGGCTTTTTAAGACAATTTAGAACTGAACATGGCTTATAATTAAGATATGTAAAATAGAATATAATTATTTAAAAAGTGTAACTTTTAATTTATTATACATCGACAAATGTCCAGTGCTCAATATTATTATTTTTTTGTTTTTTTTATGCTTGTCTTTTTTTTTTTTTAATACATTCAAATACAATACATCACTTAGCTTGTAAAGTGAATTCGCCCAACATGAATACACCTCACATCGGTCCAGTTGAGGACACAATACACATTATACTCAGTAGACAACAATCCATTTCTGTGTCCCATAAATGTTTTGCCTCTATTTTTCTCCTTAATTTTTTTCCTCATACTCTCCCCCTTCTCCCACCATTTTCCCACACTGTGTCCAGTATCCATAACCATTTTCCATGATTATTATTAATCCTTAATAAATGATTATTTTCTTAAACCCACTTCAGTCAGACTTTACTACTACTTCCTCAAGTAGTGTCTTCAATGGCATCTCTGTTGCCAGGTGCAATGGTGACTTACCCTAGATCCCACCACTACACATTATCTACTGCTGACAGATCCATATCACTCTATGTCTTGGTTGGATTATCAAAATGACCACTTTGTTGGTTCTCCTATTTTATTTGTCAAGAATTCTGGCTCTTTTCCATAATGCAGCCAGAGTGGTTCAATGAAAACATATGTCGGATCAGATAACTTCTCCTCTAAGTCCTACAACAGAGTTCCTTTCTTTCAAGGTAGAAGTACAAATCCTTAATTCTTTCAAGGCCAATGCAATTTTAGCCGCCTTCCATCTCTAACCTCATCTCCGGCTACTCTTCATTTTGCTCACTGTATTCCAGCCATAGTGATGTGTTTCTTTCCTTTAACTTTTTGAGTTCCCTCTCAACTCAAATTTGCCATTTGTTCTGGCAGTTCTCTCTATCTGGAACACTCTACACATAAAGAATGACATGGTTGCTTTTTTTACTTCCTTTGGATCCTTTTGAAATGTTACATGTGTATATAAGACTTCTACAGCTATTAAAATACAAAATAGTCCCTCCCACCTTCTCAAACTCTGTGGTATTTTTCTCTCTAGCATGCTGCAAACTAATGTTTTCATTTTGCATGTTTTCTGTCTGCTGGAAATTAGTTCTATGGGGTTAGAGAATTTAGTTTTGTTTACTGGTGTATCTCCAGCACCTGGAACTGTGCCTGTCACTAGTACCCGCTCAAGTAAATAAATAAATGTTGAATGAATGAATATAATAATAAAAAAATCCAACTTCAGATTTAGCGATTTTGTTTACTAACCAGCAAAACCAGTACAAGAAGATCATCTACTATAAAATCTGTCCTCCATGTAGGAAATCCCCCTAAATTTAATCATCCCCATTGTGTAAAATGTCAGCTATTACCTTGTCCTCTTGACACGTCACATTTCGGAATTTGCGAGCAGTAGCCAACTCGAATGTTTGGATCGGTGGTAAAACACCAGGGTGACTCAGCCCCATCTGGATTTCGGCAATAATTTTCTCTTAGGTCCCTATTGAGAATAAGCATGTTAGTGTAAATCACCTGAATTCTTGTATTGGTGAAATCATTGTTATTACACTTCTAGAATCCCAGCATGTATGCATGTTTATAAATAGAGTTCTAACTTTTTGCAATTAGGTTAGTTATAACAGTTTAGAATTCAGTATACACAAGCCACACTGCCCAAATTACTGAAATAAATGCTGTCAGATGTCAGTTTTCTTTTCCTTCCATAAGTTCAGATTTCCACACAAACATTATTGCTGCATGACAGAGAAACTGGACCACTACATTCTTCTCATTTATTCTCATGCTTTGGACTCTCAGGCAGTACCATTTCAAACAATCGGCCTGTTACTTATGTTTTTGTGGCCCACATATAATGCACATACATGTATCTCTCTTGAAGGAAAAAGGCTGTTACTAAGAGCTATGAACTATTCTTGTTCAAAATAGAAGTTTAACCTATTTAACATTTTGCCACCAGAAAAACACAGCAACAACAACAACAAAAACCAAGATAGTGAGGCCAAATGGTGGCACGATCAGAAAATACAAAATTCTATGAAGCAGACCCACATGGGAAGTTACCAGATCATGAAATAGAGACCTCTCTGAGTATGCCAGGCACGCGTGTACCCTTGATTCAAGGCTGGCTTAATCTGGATGTGGAATGCAGTGTCAAGACCCTCTGAAGGGTACTATCTGTTTGTGTCTCTCTTGCTCTCTCTTACTCATAAAATAGCCAAACACTAGAGAAAAAAAATGATACCTATTTCTTTCTTGAATTCTGTATTTCCTAGCTGCACAGATTTCTTTTAATTACAAAGTAGTTGTTTCTTGACTTAGAGAAGTTATACAAAATCTTTATAATATATTTGTAAAACTAAGGTCTAATGAGCAAATTTCCCAATATAGCACATGTACATCTTTTATTTAACCACTAATTTATTAAATTTTCAGTAAGAAAAAATGTCTATTTTTTTATCTTAACATATCATTTAAATAAAATGAGGAATTTATCATTTGTTCTCTCAAAGTATGCGTCCTAATATTTTTTTGGAGAGGTTTTTGCTATAGGGCACATGTGCTCGCCAAAAAGAGAGAGAGACAGAAAGCGAGAAATCACCGCCCCCCCCTTGGGGGGTGGCCATGCCGCAATCACCTCTTCTCTATTCTCCTCTTGGGATCTTGGGCACACACGCACATACGCCTGGCGTGAGTTTAAGCCACCAGGTCTAAGACTCTTACCATGGTTGACTACATGGGAGTCCAGCAACATAGCCATTACGCCAACTGCTAGTCCCAAGTATGCGTCCTCATTTTAAGCAAGCATGTACTTTTTTATAGATCCCTGACTAATAATTTAACTAAATTATAGTTACATTAAGTCTATCGGAATCCACAGTATTTGTATCCCTTAGGTTCATCAGAAGTACCATAATTTTATAACACTTACAGGAATCATCAGAACTTGGAAGATTTTAAGGAAGACACTTGCATTTAATTGGAAAATCAACAAGTAACAAATAATCTACTGTAGTCAAAATAGGCCCTGACATAATCTGAATTACTTTAAGAATATGAGAATATTGTTTGTCAAAAGATGAAGCCATTATACAACAAGTACTCAGTTATAACCTATATTCAAAAATTTACTCGTCTTGTAAAAGTATTAACTATATTAGAGTTTAAAAAACTTTTCTTTTAAACAAATTTATACTTATTTTACAAAAATTGTCATATAAAATATGTACATTAAATCTTATGAAATATTTATACAAATTTGCAGTTTTAGATGGATAGCTGCTTACTTAAATCATTTTAGGTTGTTTGGTTTAGATCAAGATAATTAAATGATGACCTAAACATAGCATATGGTTTAGTTTGGGTCTGCTTTTAAAATCTATATTTAGGATCCCAGCAGGTGGTTAAAGCACTAGACTCTTGTATGGCCTACTGCAGTTCAGTTCTCAGACCTGGCAGCTTGCTTTCTCACTCTCCTTCTGTCTCTTGCTCTCTCTTCAATCAAATTGAATAACAATAATAATAATAATAATAATAATAAATAAAATTACAATAAAGAATTGTTTTAAAAATCTATATTTAGAAACACCTTATTATTCCAGACTAAGTAAGAATGAAACTAAAGGTTTGCCCGAATATTTTTCTAAGTTATTTTCCTTCACTTGAGGAAGGAATTGTTCACAATTACTAAAATAAGGTGATAATTATAAAATTCATGTAGATTCATCACAGGCAATATTGTTCAATTATCCTGTTTTAAAAAAACACCATTTGTAAAGAATATCAGTTTTGGGGCAAATAACATTTAATAGAACCAGAGGCATCTGATAAACACATCTCTTTCTGCTAGATCACAAATAGTAAACCAATATTTTGAGCAAAATGTTAAGTTAGATTTTATAAGTTTTGTAACACAGTTCACACGTTCATTTTTGATATTTATGTTTGATTATTTTCATCACATAACTAAAGAGGAGAGATCAAATTCTGATAAGATATCACTGTTAAACTTTTGATAATTAAATTTTTTAATTGTGAAGTCTTATAAATTGGATTTCCCCAGTCATTCTCTTGTTCATACATATAAAGTTCAGTGGGTATCTGCATAATTTCTTATTGGGGATTAGAGTCATTAGAAGTTAACAAGTAGTGTATTGGCACTGACACTGTCTCCTTTAGTCCTTTTAAATAATCTTTACTCATTTTCTTTGCTTTTTTTATTTGATGTTTACTTCTGAAGTATGAAACACATGGATCAGGGATAGAGTTCATTTATTTGAGAGAAACAAGGGAAATAAGCCCAGAATGATAACTAGAAATTAGTTATAAAACAATAAAAAATAGATGGAGGTTTATTATTTAAACAAATTACTGATTTAGCCCCCCAAATACACACGCCATCCTCCCTCTTCAGTGGATGAGCTAACTAGTCCGCACAGCGCTCCATCCTGAAATGCTAGGGTGACATTAAAAGCCAATTACATGAAGCCAATATATGTTATTTATAGGTTCTATTTCAGCAAAGCCACTCAATGACATGTGTGTTATAACTTTGCAAAGCAATCACTTTATGTTTCTCATAACTAGGTGGACTATTTAGAAACACATGGCATTGTGGCTGTGTCTAACAAAAGTCAAATGGTGAAAATAAGCAGCCGTGGAGAACGCACATAACTATATAATTCACACGCAAGTGCAATTCCTTTCGCTTGATCCAGCTAAACAATTGTTCTACTTCCCCACTTCTCAAAACAAATCTAGAAACAATAAAAAACATTTAAGTTTTTAAAAAATCATTCCATTCATAGATCTTTAAGGCTAAACAATCACCAGTTTAAAGTTTTGGCTGAGATAAAGTTGGATCTTGTCTTATAAGAGAAAACCCTATGTAACCTCCATCCAAAGCTAATATGAAAATTTATGAAGGCACTAGTTGAAAATATACCTGGTGATCATTACCAATAATCAATTTATTAAGTAGACCTGCAAGAGCAAGGTTGTGATTAGAAACAACCTGGGGATGTGCTTTTTTAAAGAATGGTGCATAAACCTGCTGGATGAAAATCACATACAGTGCTTATGATCATACATATTTGAGGCCAGCAGGAGGCATGATGGTGAAGGTGTTGGGTCCCACATGGCCTATTTTGCAGTATGAGTCCCAGATCCAATGGCTTGAAAAACACGCCAAAGGCAAGTGTGCACGTGTACCCAAAATCTTGAGAATGACAAGGATGGTAGCATGGCCATTCCCCGGATGAGAATGGATCATTGGTCACTTTCCTTCTCTGTCTGTCTCTCTTTGCTAAGCACACACACTCTATAGCAAAAACTTAAACAGAACAAAAAGAAATGCATATTGAGAGTCAAATCCTACATTTAAATAATCAAAATCTTTGAGTGGAGAAATAATATGCCTTTTAATCCTGATTATCCTTGGGCACACTAAAGTTTGAGGCTCGCTAATACAGAAATTAGTAAAAAGTAACTACTCTGCCTCATTTTCCCCAGGGCCTACTGAAATTTATAACATTTGCTTAATGTACTCACTTGCACTTGAAATTTTCAGGAGTTATGTCATGCTGGTGAGGATACTGGGAATCCCAACGCTGACATGGAATTCCATTCCAGATAGTATTGGTGGTGCCCCGGTAACCTTCTCCTTGACCTTGAACACATTCAGTTGTTTCCATAGGGACATCAGTGTCATTCGTAGTACTATGAGCTATTGGCAAAAAGAAATACAAACCTAAACATAATATTTCAACATGTCACCTACGTCCTGTAGCTTATGTTTTCATATTAATAAGAAGCAATAAGAAAGTCAACTTATCATTATTATTACCACCTTTCTAATTTTCCTTTCATGCAATTAAGTTATTAATATCACACTTTTCTGTCATGCTACCATCCAGCTCCCTTTCTGACAATTTGAGTTCATTGTTAAATGATCTGAACAGACCTGAATATATGGGGAAAGTCTTAAGACAGTGAAAGATAAAGCCTATACTGATAGATTTAATATCTAGTTATAAAACTATGATTTAAAAAAAAAAGACAAAAATTAATGTCCCCTAGAATCCATCAATTTATTAGCTTTAACATTTTAAGAATAACATTTGTAGTTCCCCCATCTCTTAGGCACAGTTCTTGGGCTGCAGGATTCAAGTCTCCCGACAGTGGGAAGAAGTTCAGAGTTAGGGCAATTGGTAAAAACATAATACCACAGATCTCATTGACATGATTGACTGGCACAGGTACCTTAACAGTTTTACTTTACCACTTCATTGTGTGTGTTTTGTTTGTTTACTACTGAACAATTTTTCTCAAGCACTACTCTGATATTGTGCATGTGTAATCCAGAGATGAGTTCAGATGTGATTTAGGGCTACCTTGGGCTGGATATAAGCCCATCGCATCTCTCTAAGGAACCCATTCAAGATAACCCCATCAGAAATTAACACTCTGTTCCTAGGACACTATATAATTTGCTAGATACCAACAATGAAAAAAAAAAAAAAGGACTATAATATTCAGACATGTTGAGGCACTGGGCCATTATCTGGCACAGTTTCTTTCTTTCTTTTTTTTTTTTTTTGAGAGGTTTTTGCTATAGGGCATGTGTGTGCTAGCCAGAGAGACAGAGAAACAAAAACCAAGAAATCACCCCCCCCAGGGGGGATGGCCATGCCGTAATCTCTTCTCTTCCATTATCCTCTCAGGATCTTAGGCATGCATGCACACATGCCCGGCATGAGTTTAAGCCACTGGGTCCAGGACTTCAACACAGTCATTACGCTAACTGCTGGTCCCTCTGGCACAGTTTCTAATGTGGAAACAATGTCAGAGGGCTGTTTACCCTGTGAAGGTAGCATCACATTATAAATACATGCCTATGGGTACATGAGAGAGTAAAACATTCTGCCTATAGTGTCAATGTAAGATCAAAGGGTCATTTGTAGAGTGTTCTATTAGATGAGGGTGATTGGAATGTCAAAGTAATTCTTTTCATAAATAAGTAAAGTTATGCTGTTGCAGAAATGACTCATGATAGAACCCAGATAATGGCACAGTGGTAAAATGTGATTCTCTACAAGGCTGATCCATGAGGGGAGGTTCCAGAGACCTCTCTGAACATACCAGGTGCACTGCCCTGATTTACGGTGGCTCAAGTGGGTGGACGATGGCATGAGGATTCCGTTGAGAGTGCCTGAGTGCCTGTCTTTCTGTCTGTCTCACTTATGGGTGACAGAAGTGTATAAATTATTTTTTAAATGAACCATAATAGTTAAAATTTGAAGCAATACATAGAGCTTTAAATTTAAAACAAGTTTAAATGCACTTTATAAAAAGAGATTTTTAAGATAAATGAAAAATTTTCTAAATTCATTGGGAAATCAATGTCTGGCAAATGTAAGGAATAATTGTAAGCAACCACGTGATCATCAGAAAATACTAAGAAGAAGAATAAAATTTAATTCTAATTTTATTTTGTTATAGGGTGTGCATCTTTGCTAAAGAGAGACAGCAGGGAAGTGAGAAAGCACCCACTCTGGGGGTGGCCACACCACAGTCCTTTCTCCTTCCTTCTCCTCTCAGGATTTTGAGCATGCACAGACATGTGCCCAGTGTGTTTCTCAAACCACCGGGTCCAGGAGTAAACCAAACTTTCGGCATGTGGGATCAAGCTACCTTAACCACCACAGTACCAGCTGGCCCTTAATTCTTATTATAGGATAAGTATCCTAATCTGAGGGCAAATTTTCTTATTTCAGAAGTTTTTGTGAAAAGGTAAATTTATACAACTAAAACCCTAAGGTCAAAGGAAAGACTGAATAAAAATATTTAGGAAAATACTTCACTGCTGACTTACCCACTAAAATTTTGGTGTCAAGTTCAGAGACCTGTATTTAGATCTGTCGCAGAGGTTTACAGCCAGATTTAATTAAATAAATATTCACCTTTTCAATAGCATTATAAAATCCATTTTATTAGAACCATTATGTCAGTTCCTTTAAATTTTCAATGATTTATTTTAAAGTCTTTGATATAACTTATCTTAAGGAGTCACTACGCACTAAACCAAAAAAAAAAAAAAAAATCACAGTATCTTAAAATGGTTAAGAAAAAACTCAACTTTGGAGTTGAATTATTTAAGAGAGTCTGATTTGAAGTGGAAAATAAAACCTTCTGGAATTTCCAAATTAAAGAATCACTGCACATTAACAAACTATGATATCCTATTGAATAAGTACAATTTTTCTCTAGGTCTAATCAAGATATAAAGAGTTTAAATAATAGCATATTATTTATTTTTATTTTATTTATTAATTTTTTATATTACAGAAGGCAAGTGTGCTCACAGAGAGAGACAGAAATGGAAAAACAGAGGGAAAGGGAGAAAACACCTCTGCCACCACCCACCATGGCGCATGGTCATACCACAATCCCTTCTCCATTTCTCCATCCTATCAGAATTTTGGACACCCATGCACATGTGCCCAGGGTGTTTCTAAAACCGTTGGGACCTGTATTCAAACTGCAGTCAGCTATGTGAGATACAGTTCCCTTAACCGCTATGCCACAGGACTAGACCTTTATTTTTGATATTTTACTAATCATACATAACTTTAAATAACTTGGTTATTTTTCTCATGTCTTATTTCATTGGGAACATTTCTTATCATTTTAACCACAAACTCTCAGAATTCAATATTTTTCTTTATAATGTACCTTATGAAATTAATACATTTGTATTTATTCTATTTGACATTCAGCTCCTAGACGTGAGCCCATAAATAAAAACTACAGGGACCAGCAGTTAACGTAATGGCTATGTCGCTGGACTCCCACATAGTCGACCGCGGTTCGAATCCCGGACCCGGTGGCTTAAACTCACGCCGGGCGCGTGTGCGTGCGTGCCCAAGATCCTGAGAGGAGAATGGAGGAGAAGGGATTGCGGCATGGCCATCCCCTCTTGGGGGTGATTTCTCGCTTTCTATCTCTCTATCTCTCTCTGTCTGTCTGGTGAGCGCACGCTCCCTATAGCAAAAACCTCTCAAAAAAAAAGAAAAAATACTACGTAATTCTAGTGGCAATATATAGAATAAACAATACAGGCTAATCAAGATATATTAGTTCAATAAGGTAACTAAATTGTTTATGTTAATGAATAAGAGTTATTATGAGACATCATGAAACTGTTTAATAAATATTAACTAGTGAGGACCATGATGAATGATTTGTCTGTTGACCATTTACTATGATATAAATGTTTCATCTTTGCTTTTTTATGTTTATTTTATTTTATTTTCATTTACATTTTTTATTTCATTTTCTTTTATACATTCAATGACATTATTTAGCTTACAAAGTGAAATTTCAACATGTGAACATTTCTCCCTAGTCCAGTTGATAAAACTATAAAATATCTTTTCTACTCACATTCTACTTCCAATTTATCCTGCTGCGATAAAATAGACTTTCTGCTGCTCTACTGTATAAATATCAAAACCTGGTGTAAAAAGAAAACAAATGTTGGGACCGGCGGTTGGCGTAATGGCTGTGTCGCTGGACTCCCACGTGGTCGACCGTGGTTCGCGTCCCAGACCCGGTGGCTTAAAACTTACACTGGGCGCGTGTGCGTGCATGCCCAAGATCTCGAGAGGAGAGTGGAGGAGAAGGGATTGCGGCATGGCCATCCCCCCTGGGGGATGATTTCTCGCTTTCTGTCTCTCTGTCTGTCTCTGTCTGTCTGGCGAGCGCATACGCCCTATGGCAAAAACCTCTCAAAAAAAAAAGAAAACAAATGTTTTATGACAATTGATTTGAAGAAGGCATTCCTTTGTACTTAATAGTTGAACACAGGTCCTAACTCAGAGACGGTCTGAGTCTCCATGGGCTAAACTAAGAATTAAGGAAGCACAGAAGCGTCTTTCAGTATCAGTTGAAGTTGATCAAATTTAGACAAAGCAACATGTTTATAAAATAGAGCATTCTCACATACACAAATATTTTTGCAAATATGTCTACCAAGTTCACACTGAAAATACCAAGAACTTTTTGGAGAGTTTCTCACAAAGAAAACATTTTGCCAGAGGTGTCAGTGATGGCTACCCTTTGGAAATAGATGTAAGGATATTTATATGATCCTCAGTGGCCTGTGAGTGAAGGAATGTTTTCCTTCGATGATTGACACTAAGCTTTCTGTTTGGAAATGCTTTAAGAAAATATTTGCTATTTAAATGTTTCACTGTCTGATTTAAACATGATCAAATACAATGGATGCCTCTTAGAACATTAATATTACTTTGCTGGTTTAGATATGCTATGACCTGATTGCTAAGATTTTTTAATGAGATTTTAAAGTTTCAATAGATTGTTTTGTGAGAGACATTAATTGTCTAAAATCTTGTCTAAATTCAGTCAAGTTCACTGAAAATAAATCTGATCAATTTACTCTGGGAGGGGCTGACCAAAACTTTGCAGAAAGGATACATGGCCCTGATAGAGGTCTGTGAATGGCAGTTGGTGAGTATTGGTGCGCATCTGTCGAAAAAGAGCCACACCTATGGGTCTGTACGCTTTATACAGACCATAAGCAAATACTCATATTTAGGGTCCATCCCATAGTCATCAAAAGGCAATCCAGATTTCCCAGTGGAGACAAGATATCACTGCTCTTTTTCCTATAGCTCAGAATGAGTTGCTTTATACACTAGTGGACAAATACCTCATTATCTCTCAGAGCAGTTCAATCCAATTTACTGTTTCTTATTCCCAGCTACTGAAGAGCAATGGAAACAGAGGATTGACTCTATAATGGTCCCTGGAGATTGAGAACAGTGTATAAAGCCACTCTCCCATCAACAGTACTTCTGCACTTTGGGCCACAAAGGAAAAGACCAGGCTGATTGTAAATTTAAAGAGCTTCTTATTTTAAAATTGACATGGGAAAATAGTAAAGACCCCCAAAACACAAACCTCAAATTGCTTGCACGTTTGGTTTCCATGTGAAGCCGGGATTCATATCTGAAATTTTTCCTTGGACTTTATCCAAGCCTTTTCTGGTACAAAATGCTCAGGAGACAAGACTTGCAATGAAAGATCTTCAATTCTATAGTCTTGTTCTTTAGACGATGACTTGGAAAATATGCCCAAGTACAAGATTTCTCCCTTGAGAAATTGTATTGATAGCATTGTTTTTTCCTGACTGAGAATAAAATGAGATTTTTTTTATACTAATCTCTTTTCTGGCCTTGGATGGATTAATACAATTAAAAAAAAAAAAAGCCTTCTTGAAAAAACACAGTAATTTTTTTAAACACACACTGAATTTTGAAAGATGATGACATTTTAAAATAATGCCTATTTTGGGAACCAGCAATTAGCGTAATGGCTATGTTGCTGGACTCCCACGTAGTCGACCGCGGTTCACGTCCCGGACCCGGTGGCTTAAAACTCATGCTGGGTGCCTGTGCGTGCGTGCCCAAGATCCTGAGAGGAGAATGGAGGAGAAGGGATTGCGGCGTGACCATCCCCCCTGGGGGGTGATTTCTCACTTTCTGTCTCTATGTCTCTCTTTGTCTGTCTGGCGAGTGCACGTGCCCTATAGCGAAAACCTCTCAAAAAAATAAAAATAAATAATGCCTATGTTTATTTGTTACCAAGAGGAAGAAACTTCTCAGTCTGATCATGCTTCTGTAAAAAAAATACCACAGACTTCGCCTTTTAAAAAAGTGGAAATTTATTTTATCACAGTTCTGAAGGCTAGGAAGTCCAAAATTAAGTTCTTGATCAATTGGGTTCCTGTTGATGGCTCTCTTCTTGGCTTGCTGATGGCCATCTTTTTACTATGCCCTCACATGATAGAGAAACAGAGAAAGAAAGAGAGAGAGAGAGAGATCTCCTTCTTATTATAAGGCCACCAGTCTTACTGGATTATGGGCTACTCTATGACATCATTTAACATTAATTACCTCTTAAAATTCCTTTATCTATATATAGTGATATTGGGAGTTAGGACTTCAACATATGAATTCTCGGGAGTTCATATGAATTCAGTTTATAACACACCTTGAATACAAACTCTAGCTATCAAAGTTCTGCCTAGAATGTCTCACTTCTAGAATATCTCTTGATACTTAAGTATATAGAAGTTTTGAAACTAATAGGGAAAAGAAAAAATGTGAAAATAGAAGTAAAACAAGATAAGCTTTGCCTGTTACACTGGTAAAAGAAAGCGCATGAAGACAATTACCAACAAGTGAATGTAAGCAGCTGTGGAAAGCATGACGCTTGAAGATGAGTTGAGGTGATGAAAAGAAGGCATGAAGCAAATCTTCCTGGTAAGTAATGTCTGAGAAAAGCCAGGTTTTTTTTTTTTTTTTCCTAATGAAGATCTAGAAGTATAGAAGAAACACCAAAAACCAGAAAAAGGAAAATGAGAAACTACCACTTGCTCTGAGGGTAACATTTACTCATTCAACAAATATTTGCTGGACTCTTTTGATGTGTAAGGCAAAGTGTTATGCACCAAGGGATATAAAACAGACATGGTCCTTGCATTTTTGGAGCCTGCAAATTTTCCTAGAGAGAGCTATTCACTAAAATGTTTCAAAAATAAATGTAAAACTAAGACTCTGAGAAGTACATGGGTGGAGTGATTTACAGTGCTATGAAAATATAATCAAAGATATAATAATGAATTTAACCAAATCACAAAGGTTAAATGAAAAATTAATTACAAAGAAAATAATGACTGAGTTGAAATTTGAACAATGTGTGGCTGTTAAGTAGGTGAGGAAGGAAGAGAAAATTTGGGCAGAGAAGGCAGAAGAAATGGCAGAGATACAGGAATTCTAATGAGAACGGGAAAAATATGAGGTACAAGAAGAAACAGGGCTTGGTGGTGCAGCAGTAATGTGCTGCTCGAGAAAATTTAGATCCGTACAGAAGATTGCTGATTCAGTTCCCTGCTCAACCTGTTCACACTGAGCATGCGTGTCCATGATGGAGAATGGCTGGAAGGGCTGAGGGCAGGAATGGGATTGTTGCAGGAGGAAACTTTTTTTGAGGGTGCTTGTCTCTTTCTCTCGTAAAAGAAAGAACTAAACTTTAAGCAATTTTTAAAAAAGAATAAAAAACTTGTGGCTAAGAGTGCAAGGGAGAATGGAGAGAAATATGGTAGTCTGTGAGGTCCTATATGAGGCTAGAGACATGGGTAAGAGTAAAAGATGGTTTTGTTTTGTCAGGATCATGGGTATGTGCACTTACTTTCATATTTTGTATTTTACTTAGTTTATGTTGAAGAGTCTTAGTTCTTACCTCATCAAACTTCTCTGATTTTTATATGTTGAAATTAAATGTTTAAATTTCTTGTGTCCATGAGGTTCTGATAGGTGAATTCACATGCATGATAAACACGGGCACACACACACACACACACACACACATATTTTCTGATAGTTATGTAATTACTAGTAGTCCAAAATGATAAAGCATATATATAAAGTATTTTCAAAGATATACATATATCTTGTTTAGTGTCCCAAGGTTGTTATATCTCACAGTGATGCACTACAGTAAAATGCAGAAGAGATGGGAACTCTGCCTTTTTTCAGTAAATAGGAAATAACTTTTTTCAGTAAATAGTAAATAATAGGCAATGAATACGAAGGTAGGGGTGTTGAACTGGTAAATATCTGAGAAGCACATCCATTTAAGGTAGAGAACTTTAGGAAAAGAATCCATTTGGAAGTGGAGGTGCTGGAAGTTAAGCTCTGAGTGCCCACAGACCCCTAGGACAGCCTCTGTGCTCCCCTGACTTTCATGAATACCAGTTTAAAGATTGTTTTCCTGGATCATAAATAAAATCAAATCACTGGCCCTGCTTAATTTTTTTAGTATTACTCATGATAACTGGATGGGCCACTCTGGAATCCAACTTGATCTGCTCTGTGTTTTTCACCTCATAGGTTACCCATTATCAACCTGTTTACCAAGTCTCGAATACCATAATGCTGTTCCACCCATTCATGTCTTCGTGCCTTTCTTCACTGACCTAATCACAGCCATTTCACTGAATAAAAAGAAAGATTATTGGGGCCAGGAAGGGCCACAGTGGGAGGTGCTGGACTCCCATATGGCCAACCACTGTTGGAGTTCTGGACCTGGAGGCTTGCTTTCTCACTCTCTTTCTCTCTCTCTTTCTCTCTCTGGTGAACACATGTGTCCTATAGCAAATTAAAATATAATAATAAATAATACAATTAATGACTCTTTAAAAATAAGTATTAGTGCTGCTAGATGTAAAACACCTTTATGTAGGTGTTAAACAAATGGGGCTATTATGGTTTTCTAATGCAGTTATTTATTCATTTTGATAAAAGTGTAGTTTCATTATATTTATATTTTCAGCATATATCTTTAAGCTGAAAGCTGTCCTGTTTTTGAAGTTTATTTATTTCTTTCATGGTAAAGATAGAGACACACAGAGAGAGAGAAAGGTAGAGAGGGAACCTGATGGAGTACTGGTGACACGGTTCACCCTTAGCATTAGCCATCCTGGACCATGGGCACTTGTATGTGTGCCTGGCATGTACAGGGAGGTCCCAGTACCTTCCCCTATGGGTCCAGTTGTGTTATTGTTACACTATCATCTGTCCCTAAAAGATGTTCTTTAATAAAATATTTCCAAAACTCAGAAAGTTACTTTATAATCTGAACAATGTAAGTCTGTATCACAAATTCTATTATCTTTTCTTAGAACTAACATCCTATATATATTATCTTCTCTTTATCAAAGCTATTAGAATTGTGTATTGCATGTTACTTACACAATTAACCGATTCCTCTTTGAATAGAAAAGAAAAAAAGACCTACTTAATATTTAGAAAGTGTCATAGTCATTCCATTTCTTTCCTCTCCCATTCTCTTTTATTAAAACATTAAAGACTGGTTTGAAATTGAAGATGAGGGCAACACTCAGGTTTCTTGGTGTGTGCATACCAGTTGAAGGGTGAACGTGCATATGAGTATGTATGTGAGTGAGGATGTGTGTGTGTGTGCGTGAGTGCATGCACTCGTGTGTGTGCATTTATTACTGGTCTTAATCCAGAGCGGATTTATAAGGGCATCTAAAACTAAAACAACAGGAGGGGAACAGTTGCTTTATTATGCTTACCTGGCCTAGAATGATGGAAAGATTAATAAGATTACATAAGTCAGTGAGTGGAACCAACCCAATCTATACAGAAAAACACTGTCAAAGGAGTCATCTTTTATTTTAAAGGACAAAACAGATGATTCAGTTTCCTTGGAACATTGTGTTTCACTCTCAGAGGCTTCCAGATTCTGCTGTTATTTCACATATGCCAGATACATCCCCTTTCTATGGGCTTTATAAACATTTATTTTTATTAGCAGCTCTAAGGAGAGAAAGATGTACCTTGGCAGGTCCATCGTGTGGACAATACTGAAGTAGGTTTCTTCAGAGGCCTATCGCCATCATGCTGCCATAGGGAAATATGCAAATATATCTATCCATGTCTCCACCACTGCGTATATCACTCTGAGTGCTGATATCTAATCTGATACATACTATTTACCTTTATATCTATATGTATATGAATACATATATATCTATATGTATATGAATACATACCTTTATATTATCAAAACTCTTTAAAACATTATTATAACCCACTAAATTTATGCAGTCCTATGCATCCTAAGTTATTTTAGGATCTGGCTGAAAAAATAAGACCTGCACTCATAGAAACAAAAGTATCCTTATATCTAATTATCATCCAGTGTTATTTTAGAGAAGAACAAAAATGTGATTTAGCGAAGGAGGAGAGGGCAAAGTATACAGATTTTAAAGGATCCCACAAGACAAGTCAGAAAAGAAGCTTTTTCAGCATAAATTCAAGAGAGCTGGTTATAGGCTGGTATATAGAAAAGGATTGTAGAGATTGCCATAAAGCAGTTTGAAATAGAGTGAAAACTAGGCACAAGAACAGCCAGAAAGGTAGGAATAACTACAAGAGATTAAAGAGACTGGCGATAAGCTTCAGGCGTATTATTCTCCACGGCAGCTTACATCATTCACTGGAAGAGGTTCACGATCAGTTGACATGTGAGCTCTTCGGAGAGGAAAAGTAGGGAAAGGAGACAGGATTGGAAAGCATGATTCTAAGGTCCTAGCATTCTCTGCCCTAATGACTTTGCAATGGCATATATATGCCCTGATCTTTTTCTTCCTTTGTGTGTTTCTTTTTTTATTTTCTTGATAACATTAAAATAGTTAGATCTTCAGGCCAGCAGGTGGTGTGGTGGTTAAGGCACTGGATTCCCACATGGCAGACCATGGTTGGAGTCCTGGATCTGGTGGCTTGACAATCATGTTGAGCATATGTGTGTGTGTGTGTGTGTGTGTGTGTGTGTGTATGTGTATGTGTGATCAAAATCCCAGGAGGAGAATAGAGGAGAAGTGACTGCAGCACTTTCCTTCTCACTATTCTCTTGGTAAGCACAGCACCCTATAGAAAAATAACAACAAAAAACTTAAAAAAAAAAAAAAAAAAAAGGCCTTTATCAAAAGTATAAAATCTCTTGTATGTATGCATGCACTTGAGTATTTATCTCTTCCAAATTAATGAATCTCTGGAAATTCAAAAGATTAGGTAAGAATATGTAACACATTCTTAAAATATTAAAGCCTGCACATATTAAAGCATCAAGTAAAATAGCTGTTAACCTGTCTAACTAATAATAGCCTGCTTAGATTCAATCCATGAGAGGAAAAGGAAGCAATAAATTTGACCCTAACTTACCACACATTTTAATTGCACAGTACTCCCAAGGGGTGTCAGGGTCAAGAGTATAGCACCATGGCCTCGGCTTGCCATCAGGATTGCGGCAATAATTATCATCAAAGCCCTTGTCGGGATATCTGTAAACCACACCAAGAAAAGTGTCACGTAAATCTGCCTGGAAACACCACCCGGCCTTAAGCTCACAAATAACTTACCACTCAGTTTGACTACCACTAGCTGGGGAAAGAGATTTCCTATGTAATGCCTTACAAGGGTCACTTATCATTGAATATTGAATCTACTAACATAATTATATATTCTATCAAGTATATAGTATCAGCCCCTATGCTAATTATTTAGGTACCTTTGTCACTGCCCAACAGTGGAGGTACTACACTGAATCCTTTTCTCATAGAGCCCAGTTGAGGACATATTGCATAAATTTGAACTCCTGAAGAATGTTCATTAAGAAAACTGGTCCTCTTTCAGGGTGGACTTAAAGTTCACACTGAAAGTTAGATTTCAATAGCTCTGTTACTAATGATAGCTCACTTTTAGAAATAGAGCCTTTCTAGGTCATGCCCTCATCTCCACCAGAGCAGAAGACAAACCATCATACCACTTTCTCCATCTCTCATCTCCCTTTAAATTAACAACAGTCCTGAATTGGTGACTTGATTTTAATTGTTACCATATCTCTTCTGCTCTCTCTTAAAAGATATGCATTTTACAAACTAAACCAGAGTTATAATTTCAGCTAAAAAATAACCAACAAATAAAACTGGTAGAGAAAAAGAAGAAAGAAAAAAACACCTTCCAGTAATTTCAAAAGTAAAGAATAAATGGAATTTCCACTAATTATCTGAATTTTCATTTTTTTATAAAAAGAAATTCTGTATTTCCTCTTCTTTTTTTAAAGAATTATTTAATTTTATTTATTACTGTTATTATTTTCCAATTTGACCAGAGAGAGACACATACAGAAAGTGAGGGAGAGATAGAGGGAGAGGGAAAGGGAGAGAGAGAGAGAGAGAAAGTGAGAAAGCAAGCTTCTAGGTCCAGGACTTAAACCACAGTCAGCCATGTGGGAGTCCAGCATTTTAACCTCCATGCCACTTGCTGGCCCCTTTTTCAACTTACATGCTTCATGTAAAATAAATAGGCAAAGTAGATATAAAATTTTTCTAACTATCAAGCCCAAACTCTACTCCAACAAAAGAAGATAACCCCTGTTGCCTGACTGCTCCAAACTGGCTGTCTACACTGGTAGTTTCAAAGTTATCAGAATAAATCAGCCAAAGAATTGTTAACTACACCTTTCATTCCCTTTTTTGGCCATGATCTATGTCATGGTGTTACACAAGTGACCCACAGTATCTGAGTCTTTAAAAATGTTGTTCTAAATATATATAGAAGATTTTGGATATTTAGTACTAATGTCTCCACCCACACTTCCAACCGGTCAAAGTAGTCACTACTAAATTGGCCTTGTATTTCTTTTCTTTTCTTTCTTTCCTTCTCTTTCTTTCTTTCTCTTTTTCTTTCTTTCTTTCTTTCTTTCTTCCTTTCTTTCTTTCTTTCTTTCTTTCTTTCTTTCTTTCTCTCTTTCTTTCTTTTCTCTTTCTTTCTCTCTCTTTCTTTCTCTTTCTCTTCTTTTTTTTCTTTCTCTCTCTCCCTTTCTTTTCTTTTCTCTATGAAAGAGAAAGAAGCTTCTTCTGTTAGTGCTTCTTCTACTTTGTGCCCCACCAATGGTCCTAGGACCATGCAGGGTTTTATGGCTTCTTAACCAACTCAGCCAAGAGCAGTTGAAGGTATAGTCAGTGTTTTCATAGACCTCATCATAAAGGTCTTTTGCCCTAAGACTGCTTCCTTCAAACAAGGCTCCTGCAATTCTTTGGAAGAATTGTGAACATTTAGGCAGACTTTTTTTATTTTTGTTGTTGTTGTTGTTGTTCATTAGAAGGTGTATACATTCCCTAAGGAGAGACAAAGAGAGAGGAAAACAATACTTTCCAATGGGACATGGTCACGCTATAATCCTACTCCTCCACTTCTCCCCTACTTTTATAATTTTGGGCATATATACACATGGGCTCAGCACATTTTGCAAGCCACCTGTCAGTTGGCCATGTAGAATCCAACCACCTTAACCACTAGGACATAGGACAGCCCCATTCAAGGAGTTCTAAATTTTATGTTCATGCCCTACCAGAAAACATAATATAAAGAGAATTTCCGTGGTATTTCCATTGTCATGGAGCAAACAATTTGTACAGAAAAAGGAAGGAAGGAAGGAAGGAAGGAAGGAAGGAAGGAAGGAAGGAAGGAAGGGAGGGAGGGAGGGAGGGAGGGAGGGAGGGAGGGAGGGAGGGAGGGAGGGAGGGAAGGAAAGGAAAGAAGGAAGGAAAGGCGGAAGGAAGGAAAAAGAAAAAAATTACCAGAAGCATAATTCAGTAGTATTTTACCTTTCGGGCAAAAATTTGTGCCGATGTGGTGTCTGATGATCCCAGCGCTGACAAATCTTGCCTGATTCTGTATGATCCATGGGACCACGATAACTTTCCCCATTGCAGGTCATGCATTCAACTAATAAAATTAAAGTATGGCATGTTAATTGTTTCTGACAGCAAAATCACCACTGTTCCATTTAAAGGACAGTAAATCATTCATTTAGCAAACAATTTTTTAAAAAAGAAACCCTGTGTACCATTCTAACTTTAACTTGGGGCCTAATGTCCATAAATAGTGGCATAAAATACACTTTACAGAACTCTTCACAGTGTAAATGGGATTTCTGTAATTAATGTCATACAGATTTACCATAGGGCCAGCATACCACCTTTCTAGTTTTTAATAACTGTCCAAAAAGTTACCTAGAAATTGGAAATGGAAGAGTTTTTGGAATTTTACCCTTATTGGTCTGAAATGCAAGGCTCCTTAGTATCTATATTGTCAGCACAAGGGTGCTCCTCTGCCAACATGTCCTCCAAACACTCCCACAGGAATTATACTGTTTAAATCAGTTTGTGTCATACGCCCATGGATACTGCTGTAATCAGGAACAGATACTTAAGAGACTGGCTTCAGATACAAATCTGGTACAATTCAAAGAACACGGACATTTAAAAAAAAAAAAAAAGAAATCAGAGCTCCTTTCTGAACGTCCACACCGAGTAGGCTGCGTAGGCTGACATTCTATTTTAGCTCAGGACATTACATGGCCTGCTAGTGAACTCTTACATCTACCATTTTTAAAAAATGTATATCCTGATCTAATTATACAGGATCCTACTGATGAGTCTATGAGAAGGGAATTAACAGTTCTCTTCTGATTGGCTTCTTATGTTAACACTGAAAACTCCGAATCACATCCACTCGCGGAAAATGCACTTCTCCGTGGACAGGTTGATTTGTGGAACAGCAAGGAATTGTGGAATCAATCATTGCTTGGGTTTTCTACAAATCCGAAAAACTTCTCCAAACACATCATTTGTATCTTGCCATTACTGATCATCTAACTTTAGCTGAAGTGGGAAAAGATACCAGTGTTCAGCTTTATCCACCAGAATCTACCCTCATTAATTTAGAATATAAAAATACTAGAATCATTACTTTCAGACTTTTTATAATCTAACAGGACATTAACTATCAACTTTATTTTTAAAAAAGGCAACCATTTGGCTTGATCCATCTACTTCCTTTTACAATACTTAATCTCTGAGCTAAGACAAGGGACCAAGTCAGCTTTCCTTCATCAGATACTGAGATTCCCCAGACTACAGTCAATAAGCACCTGACCTCTAAAGGATAGAGGTCTCAGAGCATATTGATAAAGATGCTCAGGTGGGTCATGATTGTTTCCACATTGAAATGTTCAACATAGGTTACACATCAACATATTTCAACTTTCCATTCAAACACAACACAGACTTATTTAGTTCCCTTTTTTAAAAGAATGCAAGGTTTAATACCTACAAAGAAAATGGTAGAGCATTTATCATTGTTGTTTGCTCTTTTTATTGAATGAAAACATAGAATAAAATATTATGGTCACACATAAAATGTAAATATCCACATGAACCATTTCTACTTTTGTATAAATGCTCAGGAATCATAAAATATTATGTCATCCAATACAGTTTGTAAAAGTATATCCCTTTCTAATGAGAATAAATAGAATTATTTTTTGAGAAACAATACTATTTATAGACATTTGTATATAAAATCTTTTCCAGCATTTATAGATTTTTCAGTAGCCTCAAGAAAAACAGCTACAAAAATGAAATGGATGATTCTATAAGATGACTACTTTCCAGAATTAGTGTGGTAGATCAGTGCTTCTACAAACATTAATGTCCATAAAAATCATCTTGAGATCTTGTGAAAGGATAAAATCTGATTCAGTGGATCTGGGCTGGGGCATTAAATCATAAGCACCCATGGGATGCAGATGCTGATGTTGATGGTGTTTAAACCTCACTTTGAGCAGCAGGTCTATAGATAATGTGGCCTAGTCAAAAAGATCTAAGTGTTTGGCAGTAATGATGTTTGAAGGCAGACAGAATTTTGCTTGGACTTTGAAGGCCAGATGAGAGTTGGGTAAAGTACTAAAGGTCAAAATAATACAAAATGGTACAGAAACATGAATTAGTATGTTATGTTTGCAGTAAAGTGAAGAGAGAGTTATGGCTGCAGTTGTGGGTTTAATAAGATAAAAATAAATAAAAGCCAGTAAGAGTAATGTTAGATTTTGGAAGGCAACGAAAGTCGTTGCTGGGGGTAATTGAGTGTGTCCCATGATAGAACTGAGAGCTAAATGTATTATGGTTACATTTTTTTATTACTTATACTTTTATAATAGAAGATACCATTTGATTCTTAAAATTAGGAAAACAAGGCTCACAAAAGTTTTAAGGGACTTATCTAAGACAGAATATGTGAAAATTGTGTCTGGAATATGAGTTTTCTGACTCCATCATTTAGTGTTATTTCTTTCAATTATTCTAAATTTCCTTTTTGTCCAACATATTTAACTTAATTTTTACACATTTTAATTGACTATGTTTTAAGATTAAGAAATCAATATCCCTGCTTTAATTTTTTTTCTTTTTTTAAAAAAAATATTGCCTCAGAGTCTTGCACCCAAGAGAGAGAAATAGAAAAAGAAAAAGAGAGAGGGAGAGGAAGAAAGCTCCTTACAATGTGGCATGGTCATATGCAATCCCTTTTCCTCGGTTTCTTCATCCTGTCAAGATTGAGGGCATGCACACACAGGTGCCTAGCATGGTTTTTGATCTGCTAGGTATGATATTCAAACTGCCCTTGGCCATGTGGGATCCAGTTCCCTTAACCACCAAGCTATTGGGCAGGTCTCACCTTGCCATTTTCAACATTGTCCCCATTACCCTCTGACTTTTGTTTAAAACAGTGCATTGCCCTTCAGGTTGATTCTCAGCTGTTGATGGGCACAAGAATGCAACTACATTGGCCATTTTATTGAAGGTAAACAGCTAAAAAGTTTGTTGTTTTACCATTGAATCAAGCCATCAGGTTAATTATAAAAATTACCTCAAGAAAGCCAAATTTTGAACTCATATTCACTTTTCAAACTTCCGGAATTCCAAGATTCTTCTAAGTTTTCCTAGCTCAAAGTCAAGCAGTACAGGTTGAAACCAAGTTCACCTACTCAAGGAAACAGGTGAAAAGTGTGAACTATGTAACAGTACAAAAAGGGTGAGGATTGTCTCAGCTCTCTCTAGCATTACCAGTCCACTATTTTAACCATTCCAGAAAATTCTGCTCTTTAAAAACAAAAACAAAATACTGGTGTAGATTACATAAACTACATAAGCTAAATAATAATTTCTGTTCATAAGTATTATTTTTTCTAAGTATAATTCTAGACTAAATAATGGTAAAAAAAACTACACATAAATTATAATATGTAAGATTAATTTAACACCTTACCATATTAATCAACTTAACTCAAAATTGTGTTCCATTTATCTCTGTCATAAAACCACAAGTGATATGAGTTTATAGATTAAAACAGTACCTCAATCTGTTTTTAGTCAATGTTTATTTTATTTCAGTAAAAGTAATCTCCCAGAAAAATTCATGAAGATGATTACTTCAACAAATCAGAATTTAAAATATGAATCTCACAAATCCACACTTATAAATAATAGTTTTATTTAAATCATTGTTTGTAAAAGTTCTTCTCCACATAGAGTATGGAATTACACACATTTTTATAGTAGTATTACTTCAGATTTTAAATTTAAAGTATTTTTTAAAAAATGACTTAATTGAAATGTATTTACTTGGATGTTTGACAATCATTTCAAAGGACATCTGTTCCAATAACTAATTATTATTTTCTTTTAAATCCCAAGCAAATACTCAAGCAAAAAATTGGTTTTACATGCCTCACATTTCTATAAATTTTGAACTAAGCATTAGTTGGTAGTATTTTATTTACATAATTATGTAAAAGTTCTTTTTGTTAATTGACAGAACTATGTATTTATGCTGCGTAATATGTTTTGAATTATATAGACATTGTAGATTGACTAAATTTTGCCAGTTAGTATATGCATTACCTCACATAGTTACCATTTTTTGTGGTAAAAATACTTAACATTCAGCCTTTTAGTATTTTCCAAGAATGCAACATAGCATTATTAACTGTAATCACCATGTTGTACAAAAAAAATCACTTGAACATGTAATCTTTCTATCTAACTAAAAGATTCTAAATAGGATAAGAAAGTATTAATTTCCTTGGAATGATTAATGTATTTAAAAGTTTTAAATTATGAGACAATAATATTACTCATTGTACGTCAGATATAATTCTTTTATGACCCAAAATTTTAGACTAATTTTAGATGATTATTTAGACAACACTTCAATATAGTTACAACAATTTCAAATAATATAAACTGTTCTATATGTCTTTTTCAAAAGAACAGTTCAAAGTTTGGCCACAGATATTCATTCAATTTTAAATATATAAAAAATTTTGATAATTACTTCCTTAGTCAAAATGATAAAACTTTTATAACTTGCCACTTAGTAAATTAATATCCATGGATATTAATACCCATTACTATCCAAATAGGTAATATATTATACTATTAAATGCATTCAGGATTTTAAGGTTTCTTCTTCATATATATGTATTTTAGTAGAAATTCATATCATATCCACATGATTACATATATTTTGATTACATGTATTTTATATTATACATTTTATAAACAACTATTTTTCTCTATAATATATTGACAATATTTATTATTTTGGATCTTCTTCATGAAAACCTTGCTAAAACTTTGCCCATTTTAGCTTGAATTTAATCTATCGATTCAATTCGCACTCCCTGGCTTATATTTAACCTCCAGGACAGGTGCTGGTTTGTTTTTCCCAGAGGAGGGTTTTTGTATTATTGTCAGATCTCTCATTGTTTCCAGAAAGAGCTTAACTGCAACTTTTAGTACCACAGTGACCAATAGCTTCAGGTGCCATTAAGATCAATGAGCAATGTTCTTTCCTAAGGAAGGTGTGATGACCTCAAATTTAAAAAAATTACAGAGTTACAGTGTGATAATATGAGGATAACTAACTATGGAATTACTTTTAGTCACTTCTTTTCTAAAAATGTTATTCTATGTCAATGATCAGTCCAGACCTTGACCAGTGTATCTTGATGAAAGGTCTTGTAAACCAGGAGTTGAAAATCATATCCTTACCAGGATTAGACAGGTAGCATAAATGCCAAACTGTTTATGGTTTGACCAAGTTACCAGCCTCTGAAAACACTTTGCCAGGTCAAATAAAACCAATGAACAGAATTCTTTGCCAATGACTTTCAACCTCAGAACACTATATAGTGAATATTCTCCTAAAAACAGGGTTTTTCCTGCCATGTACAAATTTAAGACAAATATTAATTACAGGCTTATTCATACAAAACAGACTTGTTCATAACGTTATCACAGATAAGTTTATTATTTTTAAAAGAAAAGAAAACAATAAAGAAATTATAGGGAACAGAATATGATGTGGAATGGAAAGTAAGAATTTACAAACAGAGATGAAACTAGCTTACACATCAAGTCATGATTTTAAAATAACTAACAATAGAAAGCAAATTCACTTTCTCTGTGACAATATTCTAACAATGGCCTTTACTTCTTAATGTGCTAAATGTTAACCTGATATTAAATGGATATTTATGGAGAAAATATATTTTTTAAATATTTGGTTAATAACAAACAGGTAAGATATCTTTATGAAACTTCAACATTGTTCCAGCAGCCCTCCCCTCCCCAAATATTTCAAAATCTTAATAAATTTCTCACAGAATTTCATCCATGTTTCACTTAGATTTTTGGAATTTTAGAGTTTCTGACTCAACTGAAAAACCCAGCCATTCCATAGCCTGATAACTAAGAAAAATGAAACCACATACAATGCTGAAATACAACCTTCCATCTTGGTAATCATTCAGCTCTCCACTATAAGAGTAAAGACTGTGTCCTTCTATGTTGAGAGATGTAAAACACAGACACGGATTTAAGGTACCTGTCTTCAAGACAGCCTGGAATCCATTGCTTTATCTCTTCAGATACTATTCTGAATGGTACTCCGTTCCAGTGTGTGTGTCAAACTTGGTGTTAGTCACATTTTCACCAAAACACACGTGGAGTTTGAGCTTCTAGTGTTTACTTCTTACATTTTCACTTCTGGGTTCATAATACCCTTTTTACACCTCTTCAGAATAGCTTAGAAAATTTCTGTGGAAGCAGGTGTTTGATGAATATAATTAGCACCACTAATAAAGGGCTAAGTTTCATTCAGCCCCTTTCAGGTGGCATAAGTAGGGAGACTTTGAGGTATGAGCTCAGGACTAAGTTAATTTTTTACAAGATCTCCCAGAGGTATGTCTCAGGCTAACTCACCTCATTATTTTGCATTAATCTGATGATCATCAGGTAGTTTTAAAAACATTGTATAAACATCCTCAAATAGTTATTATTTGCATTTGAGTGAACAACATATTTATTATGATTGATTCATTTCTATTAACCTTTAATGTGTTACAGTCTACACATTAGGGGGACCAGAGTGTGCCCCACATGGCATTCAGGCTCATTTACCTTCTGAACACTGAGGAATGTCACAGACTTCGTAGCGTACCTCTGGATTGCTTGTGAAACACCATGGTCCCCCTTCTTCCCCTCGAGGATTTCGACAGTAGTTTTCCTGTAGGTCTTTACCCCGATAGCTCGAAGGCAAAAAGCTAGTTTTAAAATGATAATCATTACAGTATAAGAGCATGCAACTTTATTTTCGGCCTATTAATTTTACTAATTAGCGTGTATGTTATTTTCTGCAAGTAGGAAACCCTTTATCCTATCTCATATACTTTCATATATTTTAAGTTGAATTCTGTAATTTCAATTTATTCTTAAAATTCTTGAGGCTTTTAACATTTACCTAACTGAATTTCCATATTCAATATCGCTAGAATGATTAGCCTCGGGATTTGCTAAGAGCCAAACATTCTAGAACTTAATTAATGTTACTTGAATCACAACCTCAGAGCTCCATGTAAAGGGAGCAAGCCATTGAGCAAAGCCATTTAGGAGGAAACTTAGAAAACACTGCAATGGGCCTTTAACATCTCACTTATCCAAGACAACTTATCCGAGATCATGACTTGATTATCACTTTTCTTATGAAGAATGGCCCCTTTATAATTGAGAAACAGATTGATGAAGTAACATGAACAAAGGATTCAGAATCAAATTAAACCTGGACTTAAATTTCAGCTCTTTTTCTTACTGTAAGAACCGAGCAAATAACTTAGATTCTCTCCTAGTGTTAGCTTACCTGTACATCATGTATAACCATAACTTCCATTTTACATAGTTGTTTTGAGAAGTTCAGAGAGATGTAAGAGTAACTGACAGTTAATAAATGTTTCCCTTTAATAAGCACAGTCCACACTGTACAGTCTCTCCTCTTAATATAAAACAGAATTGCTTATTCTCTTTAAAAAATTTGACAATTTTGACTATGCTGAGTCTTGGTGCTCCCAATTTTGGTTCATAATAGTAGATCTTAGGGTGTAGTAACTGTAATACATTGCCTTAACTTAAAATTTTTAATATTCTAGTTATATTATATATATATATATAATATGTATATATACACATATATAATATATATGTGCATGTATATATATACATATATAATGTATATACAAATATGCATGCACATATACGTGTGTGTGTGAGTGTGTGTGTATATATATGCAAAATAGCTTTGTTATCAGCATAAAGTATTTTAACACATCAGAAAAGGTCAACACCATTTTATTTAAATTTTTTATTGCTTGTGATATTAGATTTAATGATGGTCCATTTGTTTGTTAGAATGTACACAAACAAATCATAATAAAGAATATATATCTATAGATAACAGTATAAATTTTTTTTGAAAATTTAGTTACATTTTTTTTTTTTGGAGAGGTTTTTGCTATAGGGCACGTGCGCTCGCCAGACAGACAGAGACAGAGAGACAGAAAGTGAGAAATCACCCCCGGGAGGGATGGCCATGCAGCAATCCCTTCTCCTCCATTCTCCTCTTGAGATCTTGGGCACACACGCACACGCGCCCGGTGTGAGTTTAAGCCACCAGGTCCGGGACTCGAACCGCAGTCGACTACGTGGGAGTCCAGCGACACAGCCATTACGCTAACTGCTGGTCCCAAAAATTTAGTTACATTTTTAATATTCATTTTGGTGTGTACTCTATAGCTTTATTGCTAGTTGTACTGATCTTGGAGTTCTAGATAGTACTTAAATTGGTATGTAGTCCAATTTAGTGTAGTGTAGTGTCTCAGTAAATATAATTCAGTGTGTTCTCTACTCAATTAAAATTTTAATTAAAAAAAATCAATTTTCTTTATGTTGTGACACAAATATGTATCAGGTACCAAGCAACATTTTGCAATAAATTTTTTTTTATTTGGACATCAACGTACACCAGAGTTAAGTCCTCCAGAAATATAAATTATTGATCAAAAAGAAATAGTCTACTTACTATACTTCTTACTAACTAAACATTTTCAAAGAACCAATTAAATATTGTAAATATTATGCAAAGTACCTTAAATAAGTATATATCCTTACTTCATTACCATTTTAAATATGAGGAAACAAAAATAAGCATTAGGCCATACATCTGACAAAAACTGTAATGCAATTAAAGCTCATTATAATTTCACAGTTCCTAATAGTAATTAATTTTTAAAAAGTCATTTGTCTTTTTTCTCAGTTTTAACTCATTTCAGGACATTCTAACATGTATTTTGTGCCATTACTTGAAACTTCGTTTCTTTCATTTTCGACGTTTCTCCAACTTTTTATAGTAAATTTAATGCAAGAAAATCCTTCTGTGACCACAATAAAGCATAGTGTAATGGAGTGGTAAGGTCAAGGTCTTTTTAATCACAAAACCTGTAATGTTGCCCCATATGTATCACTCAGTTTGTTTATAAGCTTAATCCTTAAACTATTTTCTCTCAGGGTTTCAATTTCTTTACAATTTACTTACAAGATGAATAGAATGAACTAAAGTATCATAAATTCCCCTTTTTTATGTCATTTTATGTATTAAGTTGACTGATGAAATTACATATTTGTTTTAGCAAATTATATATACACATATTTGATATCTACAGTTTTAGAGATTTTTGTTGCCCCCCCACACACACATACACATAGAACTACACACACATATTAATATATACCTTTCCAGTGGATTTGTAAAGCCAAAAAGAAGCTGTAAAGAAGCAGTGAATTAATCAATCAACAATTTAGTATGAAAGATACAAGTAGGAAGGAAGAGAGATAAAGTAGGAATCAAAACTAGATATGGCTAAAGAGACTTTCTACTGGAGTTAATGAGATGAAAAATGAAGAGACAAGATGGGCTTCTTTCCACAATTCTGAATCAAACCATCATTATATCCCTCTTTATTATATGGCTAGCTATGTCATCTCTTCATCTTTAGGTGTATTTAACCTTCTTACCCAAGTTAACTCATTAATTTGGTGTCTCGAGGTATTGAATATGCTTTTCTTTAGTATCCCATATGTGGGCAAAGAATGAAGCATAGCCTTTACACTTAAACTTTTATTTGCATACATACTATTTTTAGTTCTCTCTTTTTAGTTTTTAGCAAGGCTTTAAGAAAGATAAGTGAAGTATCTAATATTGGGTTATATTCAAATATACTTTGAGATGTAAGCAAGACTGTCTGGATGCTGGCCTTTCTTTCTTTTCTTTTAATATTAACTGTGTTCATAAGGAACTTGATCTATTCCATCATCTGCTTCATTAGTGAATGCTGGATGGCCAATGAAGGATGCAGATGTAGATATCAGGTCACCTGATTTTCTGGTTAAGCTTCTCTACTAATTTCATCATCTATCATCATCTTCCTATTAAGCCACTTATAAAATATTTCAATTTAGAAAGTTGATAATAAATCACTCCTCCAGACAGAGGCATATTTCTGTTTCCATTTCCCATAAAATTAATCTTCAGTTAACACTTATCTTAAAAGTGTTAAGCTATCATGCAGATATTCCAATAAGCTGCTAATTGATGAAAATTAAGTGTGGCTCCAGTTGAATGCCAAAAAAAAAGATTAATATACAAAATCCTCTTGGTCATAAACCTCTATATCACAAGGAAATGTTCATTGGTAAAATAGCTGATTGGGCTGGAAAACCAGTTCCCAGAGAGATCTATTTCACATTTACTCCTTCAGCAAAGAATTACAATCATAGAGAATTTCGGTTGAAATAGGACCTCAACTAGGTTAGTCCAGTGCAGTCTCCTGGACTAAGGTAGGATTGATTTCAAATACTATTCCTTTGTTCATGAAAATCTTAGATCAATATATTTAAATAAAACATGTTCTTCCCTATGTAGGGAGTAACACCATGCAAATCCTTAAAAGAGAATAAAATCACCTATATTGTTTACATGTTTTTGTAATACAAGAATACTATGTTTCAGAAATATTGCTGTAAAATGATAACTAATTTGGGAAAATGGTAGTACTGTTACTGAACTGTACTGGAGAGCCCATCATCCTGGACACTTAACCAGCTGACATTAATTAGACAGCGATTACAGGTTTGATCCCAGTATGGAAGCACTCACTCTTTTCTTTTTAATGTCGGCCAATTCATTCATCCTGTGTTTACTAAGTAAAATCATTTTGCAAATTATGCCCCTCAAAAATGAAATGAAATAAAAGTCGATCTATCAATGCAAAGTCATCATTACTATTGCAGAATCAAGTTACATCTTGTGTCCTACTGATAGGCCAGATGTTTCATGCTCTGGGGTTGTTAAAAGCACAGGTTATAGGCTAAGCTGCAGGTGTGTGCTACCAGAATTCTGCTACTCAAAGACTGAGGCCACAGTGGAGGTCCAGGTTCAATTTTCTTTTTTACAAAAAAGAATTATTTTATTCAACTTTATTCATTTACTTACTTATTTATTTTTATTTGACCAGAGAGAAACAGAGCGAGAGAGGGAAAGTGAGAAAGCAAGCCTCCCGGTCCAGGACTTGAACCACATTCAGCCATGTGGGAGTCTAGCACTCTTAACCACCACACCAGCTTCTGGACCAGGTTCAATTTTCAACCCAACCTAAATAGTCCAGAAATGGTGATGTATGCTTATAATCTTACCTAACTTGGAGGCAGAGTCAAGAAAATTAGGAAATGGCAAGATCCTGACAAAAGTCTCTCTGGTGGGACCAGCAGACGGCATAATGATAATGTTGCTGGACTTCCATGTTGTCGACCATGGTTTGAGTACTGGACCCAGCAGTTTAAAACTCATGCCAGGCACGAGTGTGTGTGTGCCCACAGTTCCAGGAAGAAAATGGAGAAGGAACTGAGGTGTGGCAATCCCCTCTGCGGGGGTGGGGGTGGGGTGATTTCTCACTTTCTGTCTCTCTGTCTCTGTCTCTCCAGCAAGTGCACATGCACTATAGCAAAAATCTCTTTTTTTTAAAAAAAAAAAAAAAAAAAAGTCTCTCTGGCTTCCTCACCTTTCTCTCACTTTCTTTTTTTTCAGATGTCATAACAAGAGAGAGACAGAGAGATAATAAGCACTCCTTAATGTGACCTGTTTATACCACAGAGCTTTTTTTTCCAATTCTGTGTCTTATCAGGATCGTGGATATGCATATGTGCTTCTAGTGTTTTTTAAGCTGCTGGATAAAGACTCTAATCCTAGTCAGCTGTGTGGGATCCACCTCCTTCTCCATAGCACCTCACCACTGCACTATAGGTTCGACCCACTCTTTCTCTCTCCTTCTCTCTCATGGGAAAAAACGACAAACAAAAACCACAGAGTGGTACTGGCTAGGTTTATTTTTTGGCCATACCACTTACTAGTTGTGTATGACCTAAAAAGTTACCAAGGTTCTTTGTGTGTCAGTTTCATCATGTATATAATATAGAATTTATTAGGGCAAGTCAGTGGCATGGTCATTCAGGTGCCTGGATCCCACAGTGCCAACTGTGTGGTTTGAGTCCTGGATCCAGTAGCTTGAGAAACAAGTTTAAGCTGGAAAACATGCTTGGGCTGGGTACACATACGGAAGTGCCCAAAATCCCAAAAGGAGAATGGAGGAAAAACGATTGGCATGACCATTCCCTCTGGTGGTACTTTCTCACTTTCCCTTTTCTCTCTCTCTTTCTCTCTCTCTCTGTTGAGTACACATGCCCTATAGCAAAACAAAACAAAATAAAAACTCATTGTGTGCTTCTTTTGAAGAGTAAATGAAGTAAATGAGGTTAAATACTCAGCAAGCTACTTGGCACATGGTAAATTAGATCTTCCAATGCATTTACTAACCAGGGGAGAGCTATTTAAAACATTAGTTTCTGTTAAAATTATTTGTCAAATAAGTCTTGAAAACTGAAACTATATTTAGTTCTATAGCAAGCAGTAGCTATCTATATTTTTCCTCCATGATGATTAAAACTCTCAGCTAATGAGCCTACAAATATTATGTTACTCATCTTCAAATAGTTTTCATCTGTTATAAAGAATACAATTGCCCTCTTCATTTTATTTCATTTTCAAGGAATGAATTTTAAAAGCAGTCTGTGGCATGAGATTTTAGCGATGGTTCTCAACTTTGGTTGCACTTTGGAATTATCTGAGAAGCTTAAAAAAATGGTCCCTTATTCTACAGAGAATCTAATTTGATTGGTTTGTTTCAACTGAGTTTGGGGATACTTCCAGGTTTGAAGCTGGTAATTTCAATGTGCAGTCAAGGTTGGGATCCACCAAGGTTAAAGAACACTCAGCCCCTAATCAGATCAGATTCTGGTCCACCTCTGATGTATCATAGTCAACCTCTCTAGTTGCATAGTAATCTACTTGCTCAAAAGCAAAAAGAAAAAATATTTTAATTTTTTTTATTATTTCTTCAAAATACCAAGATGTATACAATGAAGCATCAAGGTATAAAAACATTAGGGTACATTTTAATGAATGTATTAATCTTCGGGTAAATAAAAGTCATGAGTTCACATAAGTTGGGTCTAACTTAGCAAAGTTGGCTAAGTTATTATAGAAGTGGAGAACTATTCTGAAGGACTATTGTGAGACTGTTAACACATGAAAAGGATAGGCTTCAGCCTCTTTTCCTCATGCTGTTCTTACCTGTGTTCATGTGGTATCATGGAATTCCATGGCTGGCATTTGATGCCACTCTTAGTAATAGACACTGTTCCCTTGTAGCTTCCTCCTTTACCAATGATGCAGTTTCTAATATAATCTATTGAAGAAAGCAGAGAACAATGCTATAAGTATCTGAAACATAGGCTGCATTTATAGAAAAGAAAATAATAAAATTTCATTCATACTACTCAGTAATTAATTAAGTAACTCATGCAAACTATTTCAAATAACACCAAAATTTCTTACTTAAAGCTTCTACTAGTATTTTCAGAATAATCCAAAACAAACAAGTAAACTATTAGGAAGTTTTCATTTTGTGAGTATTTACATGGATAACTACAGAGACTAGTCTCTGTGCCTAATTAACATAGATTATTCTACACACTGAATGGCCAGACAATTGTGATTTGCTAAAAAAAAAAAGAAAAAAAACCCTATGAAAATACAAAAAACAAAACATAGGTGATATTTAAACCCTGTATTGAATTTATCAAGTTATTTTAAAGTAATAAAATGAATTATTAATTATCTTAGTAAAATTAGGTAGAGTTTTATGTGTATAATTACATTAGGTTGATTATTATTTTCAATAGTTTTGCTAATATTTCAGTTGCTAGATTTTAGAACAACAGAATTGTAACATATGTATAGTTCTTCAAATAATAGCTCCTGCACTTGTTAGCAAGTTTTATGAAAAACCGAAGTAAGAATGGTCTTATATTAGATCAAGAATTATACTCGGAATTTGTAAATTTATTAATATATAGAGAGATTATATTACTTGCTATTATTATTTTTATTTCATTTAAGTATTTATCCATTAACACAAAAACATCTGTATGTACCATTCAATTTCCAAATTTAATGACACAACATGATTTTTTAATTAATTAAAATGAATATTACTTTCATAAGTGCAACTCATAATTATTTTGTGTGGTGAGAGATTTAACTCGTAAACTTCATATTTAACAATCTATAGTTATCTAATTCTGCTTTTGAACAAAGTCAGTACCTTGTAAATATAACATCAGGCTATCAGAATAAACAATTTAAAACTCAATTTCTCTTTTAAAGATTTCTTCAAAGTATAAGATTAAGTATCAACCTGACTGGTTTATCCAAAACTTAGATCAGTTATCCAGAGTTGTTAAAATAAAAAATACTATAGCAATCTCAACATTTGCCTTAATACAAAGTATCTTCAACTAACAATGTAGGATGGCACTTTCTAAAATGAATATAAAGAATATCAGTCCTAGGAGATGCTCCTAGAAAAAAAACGCCAAAGTGAGAAAGGGCAATCTAGATTATGGAAAGTTTGGGAAAGGCTCTCTCTCTTTTTTTTTGAGAGAGGTTTTTGCTATAGGGCGCGGGCACTCTCCAGACAGACAGAGAGACAGAGAGACAGAAAGCGAGAAATCATCCCCCAGGGGCGATGGCCATGCCACAATCCCTTCTCCTCAGTACTCCTCTTGGGATCTTGGGCACGCACGCACACGTGCCCGGCATGAGTTTTAAGCTACTGGGTCCGGGAGTCGAACCACAGTCCACTATATGGGAGTCCAGCGACATAGCCATTACGCTAACTGCTGGTCCTGGGAAAGGCTCTCTTAACCTAAAGCACCATGCTAAAATAGTTAAGGTGCTAGTTTCCTCTGTTGTCATGGATGAACTGACTGTACAACAGACCCAGCTCATAATAAAAATATCAGTGGGAAGGAGCCTTCTGGTAGGAAGTTACAAGCATATATTTTATACTTTATTTCATTATGCAATATTTAGGGAGTAGTCAGTTACCTTTGTTTTCATAGAGGTCAAATTCATGGTCGAACTCTTTTTTCACTCCACTTGACATGCTATTGAAAGGGAACCAGTGGCATCGTTTTCTTGCTTTATCAAAAACAAAGGCCCTGAAAAAAATATCTGAATGAAAAGAAGGAATACTACTATTTATACGGTTTTTAAAGAATGAGCACATGGTTTCCCAAGGAGGGTAATATAATTCATGGAAAATACGTATTATTAAAAAAATTCACAGATTTGAAAATATTTTTACCCCAAAATAAACTTTAATTTTATTTTCAAAAAGTTTGAAGTCTTCTTAGATACATAATAAAAATATAAGCGATATCTGGACCTATCATTTTAACAGCCAAACAAGAACGAGATTTAAGTTTTTGTATGTACAGATTTAAATATCAGATTGAATTCTATCTGGAAAGTTCTCATATTATTCTAAATGACTTGTAGGAAACTAAGAGCTTTAGAAAGCAAAGTCAACATGTAGCAACTACCTGGATTATTTCTGAAGACTCTTTTTTTATAATTACACAAGGTGGAAAATTTTGTTTGCATTTATGTATGAATAACTACATTTGCGGTATAATGATTAATTTCCAAATTTGTAGTTGTATGAAATATATTTTAAAATGGCATTTCCTAAGATGCATTGGATAAACCACCACCCCGGAAGATTCTCTTAGAAAGAGGGATCTTAAATAAGTAAGTTTGGAAATTTTTGCAAATCATATACCTTTTTGGTGAGTTAAACTCATTATATACAGCTCATTAAAAGCTATAAAAACCTTGCTATGAGGATTCTTATTGATTTATTTAAGGTATTATTCCTTAAATATATTTGCTTGTATACACATTTTCAATAAAGTAAAAAATGACTAAAATGAGAAACTATACTTTGGAATAACATCTCAAATAAAATTACTAAAACATGTCACCCCTACAACTACCATCTATAGCCAAGAATTTTACTGGTTTCTTCTTGCTATTTATTAAAGATGTCTTATCTAAAAAAAATTATAAATACCCCCCCAAAATGTTAAATTTTTAAGTAATAACATCTGCAAATATCTCCATTCTGTTACAGGGACATATTATCTCACAAAAATATTGTTGTATTATTTCACACCTGCATGTGGAGTTTACCTCTGCTATAAAATTGCATGTGTCAAGTCTTCTTTTAGGTTTTACTTTCAAAATATCTATTTTAGCATTGCTTTAACTATGATCTTCCTTTAAACATTATGCTATCTATACTCTAGTTGTATGGCAGGAAGGCAATTCCAGCGCTCAGACATGGCTAAGAGTAACGTCTCCTGTTTTCTTCTCTCAAGTCAACTCATGAGTCAGCAATTTTCCAAAGAGCTTAGAATTAGACATTCCTGTCATCTTTCCATTCTTTCATTCCCTTTGCCCCATCATCCAACCCTGAGAGGAGACAATACAATACAACCTCAACCTCTTCATTTGCCAGAAGAACGTCTTAATAAGATGTAGATTGAGAGTAGTTTTCTCTAATAATTTTTAAGAATATTAAGGCTTTCGTTAAAAAAAAAAGTCAAGGAATAAAACAGAATTATCCTTGGAATATACTTGCAAAGCCAAACTCCACTCACTTTACCAGGAAATATCTCCCTGCAAGTGGCAGTTTGGCTGCAAAAACTGAAAAAAGAGAGTCCTTCTCCTTTTAAATTTGATGAAGACCTTCTCTGACCATGCCCTTTCCCTGAAGCCCATCATACTCATTACACTTATTGCTCTGAGAGAGGCAAAATGAAACTAGGATTTCTTGCCATGACATTTACTAAACCCTGTGGTTCCATGATGTGTCACAATCCAAACGTGAGAGTAACATTCCAAATTTAAAGAATTGTATGTACAATCCTGTGGAGGAAGGTAAAATAAGGAATAAAATAGAAAAATAAAGGAAAGAAGAGACTATAAAAAGAACTAGGAAATGATCTTCTAGCAGTTTGGGAGAGTATTCAGATGAAATTGTCACCTTTCTGGCCCCAAACTGTAAGTTTTATCTTCTGGGACCACTGGCAAAGTGGAAAGGAATTCTTCCCTGTGAAGTCATCCTGGTCCTATCATAAGATAACAAACTCTATTTGAGTCCCCTCAGGCTTCTTTGAATTGCCCCATCATTTTTCACCTGAAACTTCATCGCTAACCTCTAACTTCTTTTAAACAGCTTCGGCTGCTGACATTAATCCCTCTACTTTTTTTATATCTAATTCTCTCAACACCTTTTATTTAAATCCCCAAAGACAATGATATAAACTGCAGTAAATTCTGGCTGTTGCCCAATTTCTATTCTGAAAACTCCTCTACTTTTGTAATTAAAAACACTGACTGTGAATAGAATATTTGAAATGTTAGAGTGATAAAAGTCAAACTAATTTTAGTTCCTCAAGTTCTATTGTTCCTACGATGAGAAAAAGCTATATTTCATAACCAAAGCCACTGAAGGTTTTAGAAAGTAGCAGTTTTTGTATGCTTCCTAACTCAAGCCATGCTTCTATCAACAAAGAGCTAAGTCTATGGTGGTAAGAAGTTAAAACCAGAATGAAAATTATAATTTTAAGAGCAAATTACATTGAATTAAGGAATGATTATAGTGAATACATGCTATAGTTGGCAAATCATCCTAATAAGAAAATGAAATAACTCACTTGCATGTGAATGGAAGTCCTTTATTCCTGATACATCTATTGGCACATTGATCTGCAGCATTCATTTTTTTGGTCTTTATCTTCAGTGAAGGGTCTTCTTTAATTAGAGTAGTCTTTGCTGACTTTTTGAATTCATGAAGTGTGTTTCTTCTTTTCTTCTGTCCCTCTATTAATACAAAAATTAAAAATATAAACATGGGAGAAATCCTTTTAAGGTTCATATAGGAAAAAAACCCTTAAGGATTATCTACATGATAAAACTTTTTATAATTTTGATAATAAATGCAACTATATACTAGATCTCCTAGAGTTGTAAGTGGAGTGAAGTCTTTAAAAACAAGCATGTCATCATTATAGAAAAACAAGCTATCGTGTAGTCACTCATCTATATGCTTCCAGATGAAGAATGCTTTCAAAAGTAAAGACAGAGTTCACCCTGAAGAAGTAAATAATAGTCTCCACATAGCATAAAACCAAGTGTCAGGGCCAGAAGCCTATCATGTCATGCTTTATCATTCCATATCTCATTTCCTTCTACAATTCGTCTTTATGTAAAACATGGTACTTATTAGATAAGTCAATCCAAAGACAGGTGAGGAAGTCATCACTAAAAACTGTGCAGTAGACTTGCTCTTTAAACTATTTCATACTATTTCTATTTTAGCCCTTTTCTTCTCATTTACCACTTAAACTTCGTCTGTGCTTTGGGGCACTATGTCTTCATATCTCTGAAGTGTTTCTCTTGAGATCAAGCCAAATGCTATAAATCACACATATGTAAAACTTCATCCTTTAATGTAGTCATATCATTTTTCTTTATGAGAATACAAGGCCCTGAGATAGCATGAAGACACCTACTAAAAACCTGAAACCTAGAACTAAAACATCTGAAGAGACTTAATCTTGTGAGTGACTCAAGAGTACCAATTTGTTTCTTTAGTCTTAATTTGCCCAAAGTAACCCCGCTTTTTAAAGGTGGTCACTGTCTTCACAATGCAGATCAAAATGTCTAATAAATTGCATCTCTTGCATAATAAGGATGAAAGTTTTCATGCCTCTGCCTATCGATGTTTTGGAATATCCTTATAACAAAGGCAGTAGGAATACATGCATGTTTAAGTAAAAGAAAACATGACACAGGGAAAAATAAATGAACCACTTAGAAATTCTCAGATTGGAAACATAGCTGCTTGACTTCAGAATCATCACTCTTAGCCACTTACAATGCCACTTTTTCTAAAAAATGAATGTGATGATATGATTTATAAATATTTTCTGAAGCTATGGTTTAGAGCTATCAAAAGAGAAGAAACTCAGATGGCAGAGCAGGAAATGTATCTCTGATCTTTACATGTGGTAAAATGTGTCAAGAAAAGAGGCTGAAGATTTTTGTGAAGAAAATTTGGAAATATGGCTAGCAGATCACCAAGAATGGCATTATACTCTTAAGTTTGCCAGCAACCCCTGGCTCCAGGTGGATTTAAATATGCAGATGCTACTTATTCATGTCTATCCTAACCTGAAGTCCACAGTAAATAGGAGAGAACATGAGGTCCTCTAAATTTCTGGTCTTCGGTAAAACTTCAAAACCTAATTTATATGTCTGGTTACTTTTTCCCTGTAATGATGCATTCATTTTAACTCTCCTTTGTCCTAGAAGGTAGAACAACTATGATACAACACATATAATTTAAAATATATTTTCACATAAAAATTCAATCAAGCAAATAATCTATCAACATGTTATTTATTGAGTGTGGGCGAAATGCTTTGTGTAACATTGGCAAAAAGATGATAACCCTGGCTTTCTTATTGACTTGCCAGATGATTTTGTTTAATTACCTCAAATATTTATTTCTAAGTACTCAATCCACAAAATAAAAATTAAATGAACTTTTCTTAAAAAAAGATTATTTAAACTGTAATTATTAAGTATTTGGAAAGCAATTGAGGATAAAAATGTTATAACATGCAAAGTTTTTGCTTCGCTTTTGAAGTTTCATCTTTTTATTTTTGGAAGAAATTATTATTCTCTCAAATAAAGAAGGTATAATTCTTTTCAAACTTTGGTTTCCATCACAGATCCATGATAATGAGAGAGAAATTTTTCCAGTAAGAGTTTCTCCTTCCTTTGACCTTATTACACTATTTCTTTAGTGCTGTGAAATGTTTCACAAGATAAAAATAATCTAATTTCCTGTATAAATGGGAAGACGTCTTAGAAATAAATGGTAGTTATGATGTAGAAAAATCTATTGAGAAACAACTATCTAGAAAACTGTAAAAATTTATATATATATAAATATATTATATATGTTATATATAAATATATATTTATATATTATATATGTTATATAAAATATATATTTATATATTATATATAACATATATAATATCATATATATATATATATATATATATATATATATATAATTTCTCAAATGAATTCTGTAAACTAAAATTACAGGATTAAAGTTGACCTGACATACTTCATAGAACCCCTGGTTGATGCTCTGAGTTTTTTTCTCAATGCAATATGAAGGCAAGCAGTGAAGACTATTCTAGATAAAAGAGGCGTCTGTGAGAATTGTTGGTTGTGCTTATTTTTACAGATCCTCAGTTGTCCTATTGAAATGTGTTAATGTGTGGTGTATCTCATAAAAATAGTCTACCTTTCTTGCTGGTAAATTTTTCATCTCTAACTTTTATCTAAAGATCAAAAAAATTGTGAAAACTCAATAACTGTGATTTCCCTTTTCTAGATAATAAATAGAAGCAAAAAACTTGTCTGAGGCTATAAGGCTAATCAGGGGCAATTGGAACCCGATAGTAGGATCCCCTTCCCATTATTTGATCTTTTTAACTTAGGAACTTTCTCTTAGGATTCAATCATTTATGTTAGGGTAGTAAATACTCACAAATATGAAGTTGGAGCTAGTTGTATATCATGTAGTCCATGCATCTATAAAATTAATTCCTTATACAATAAAAGAAAAATTCAAAACAGAAGTCATTCAAAAACAGCATCTGAAAATAAAATTCCTTTGCTGAAAATAGTTTTGACTTTCTCTTCCATATGTATTAACAACTGATGCTTGTTTTACTGAAAACAGTTAAAAGCCAAGCTTAATTTGGGAAGAAACTCAAAAATATCTTTGGATCAGATTTTTGCCTACTATTTTTTACGCGTGACTGTTAGTGAAGTTCATAAAATACTGAAATGAAATCAAAGGTTGAGAGATCATTGCAAATTTGTTATGCTTTCCTATATTTTAAATTACAACAATTTTTTCCTCTTCTTCCAGTATGGGAAAATATTCTGGAAGCTATATTTCCTAAGGAACCTGAAGTCCCTATTTTAGAACTGAAATCATTAGGATCCTAGTGGAAAACCTACAAACAGAAAGTAGGGTCAAATGTATCAAGGTGCTTGAAGAAAGACACATTTCTCCCTCTGGTCTCAGGGCCTCACACTCATTTCTCTCAGTACCTCATATATTTTCTTCTCTGTGTGGACTAACCATTGACTTCAAAGGAAAATCAAGCAAGGAAAGGATTTGCAGGGTGTAGAAAGAAGCAGGAATCTGCTCCACATACTCTGAGAAACCAACCCACGTGATTAGTGATTAACAGCTTAAAGTGGCAAGACATTAAGATGAAAGTATACAAATAATTAATGAAAAGCAATAGTCTTGACTGGAGGCGTTATACGCTCCAAAGACAAGAATCTCACATAGAAATCCAAATTTCCATTGTTATTATCTAGGGCTTGAATTTTACAAATCAACAATCATCTTCCATTCTTTGGAGAAAGGCAATAATATCACAAATTAAAAAATCAAGAAGAAAAAAAAATGTGTTAGATTTAAGTCTATATTGGTATTTGATAAGCCACATAACATTATTTTCTTCTAATGAGATTCATGAAATGAATTCATGTTTGATGTGATTTTCGAGGCCTCCTTAGATACTCCCCTCCTTTCCCTTCTTTTCACTTCCATGTTCAGGATGTCTTTGTTACAGAAGCCTTCATCCAGGCCTCTGCCATCACTGTTTCTGCCCACAGTTCTTCCTCCAAACAGCAAGTGAAGCAACCACACTGAAGAACAACTTCAGTCAGGTATCTGATCAATGCAAACATTTTCAGCTGCTGCCCATGGTAATCATTATGGAGACCACATGGTTTAGCATGGCATTCAAGCCTATCCATTCTACCCCATCTTTCCTTTCCCATCACAGGCCTTATTTCTCAGGTACTTTATACATCTGTCCCAATGGTTACCTTCAAATACTGTGTGAAGATCCTTTCCGGGGCATCCCTTATACTTTCTAACCCCAATGCTATGAGCTACTTGTGTCCTCCTAAATTAGATACCAATCATGCTGCCACCTATCTATCTATCTATACTCAGCTTAAGCATCATAAATCCCCTAAGCCTGGTTTGATTTTCTAAGTAAGAAATGAATTCTTGACCATAGTATAATGATATTCCTAACACAGAGGTTTTTTTTTTTCATATTAACTGGTTTTTTTAAGTAGCTTTTAGTTGGTTTCACAGCTGATTGGCCTCAGGATAAATTTTTTTGTAATACATTGTGCATATCGGTTTGGGTAGGAATCTTGATTCTGTCCATTAATTAACAAAGATAATTGAGAGCTTTAAACCCAAGTTTGCTTATGTAAAATGAGTCTACTAATGCCAATCTTATTAGAATTAAATAAACATTACTTTAGAACTTGGTCCATATCAGTTGCTCAACAAATAGAGATTTCTTTCTCATTTGTTCAACTTTCAATTCCCCACAGACTCTTGTGCAGTAGGTGCTCATTTAATGCTTCTTTTGATACAGAAGGTTGGATATTTGTTTCCAGTGTAGGTAGATGTAAACGAAAGATACCTCTTTGTAGACCAACTCTACATGGATGGCTTAGGTCCAACGTATTGAATATTTTAAAGAAAAATTTTAGTAAAGCATCTCCATAATGTATTCTGTTCATAACTGGCAGTCAGTGTTTGTATAGTGTTCACTTATTTTCTAACAACGTGTTACTTTATAATATAAAAAAATAGACTCATAGAATAAGTCAAAATATATGACCAGAACAAGTAATAGCAGCAACAAAGCAACTTCTAAACCTCTAAATATTCAATATTAGTTGACATTAAAAAAAACAAAAGTTGTATGCTCTAAGAGTCTAAGAGGGCTCCCCTTAGATGCTTCATTTCAGAGGTTATTAAATATATATATATAATATATATAGTATATATATATTATATATATTTTTATATATATATAATATATATAATATATACACACACAGACACACACACACACATATATATATATATATATATATAAACTTGCCACCCAAACAAAGGCAGACTCTTTTGATGACAATTTTAGCATTATCTACTTCAGGAATTACTCACAGCATATCTGTAATTCCCAACTGGCCTAGCCTTGCCTGCCAGCACACTCTTGGGCTCTATTCTCCCTATACTCAGGAAACGCAGTCATTTCAACATCAGCCAAAGTGAAATATAATTACAAATGTATATCTCCTGCCAAAACTTCGTGATGCATGCCAAAAACAAATAAGACATTGTCTAAGGTTGATCTACTGTTTGGGTTTTCCACACTGCATTCCCCTAACATCAGCACAGATGATTCCAGGTAACCATATTGTACATTAGAACAGCAACACTTTAATCTTTAACAGTGAAAGCCCTCAAGATATTAGCCATGATTTCAACTTACGTTCATAATCACCTACACCAGCAGTTTTCATGCAGACTTGTTAACATGACCGACCTCATGTTAAACTCAAGTATGGTAACCAACATTATTTGAACTAACTTCTTTTTCACCTCTAGAAATCTTACCTAATGCTTTTACATTGGTCACTTCCAAACAGGATCACTTTCCAAAAGGGCCACTTCACAAAATAGCAAAACGCCAGGTGGGTTGAATTATTTCCCTTGTCATTTAGCAAATTCTCAGTTTCAACCCATATATCACATTAGAAACCAGATCAGAGGTTCAATAGATTTTATATTGAACTTATCTCAAAAGATACAGACAGTTCTCTATCTAATGTTGTTAAAAGGCTGTATCTACCCACTGGGCATTTGTTCCATTCTTTTATTCCCCTGTGCCCACCCTTAATGTTCACTGCCTTCTCTTATTGGCACCCCAGCCACTACAATGATAATACAACCAAATACAGATGTTTCCTCTTGTCCTGATAAGAACAGAAAACTTCCTAAAGCAGCAAATGAGATCTCTACACTCCCAGGCAATATGAACTCCCTGGCAGCATCTCCCCAACCTGTAAATCCAAGGGAGAGAGTAGGAGAATGAGAGAAGTCATTCTGCAGCTTTAATCAAAGTCACATCATTTTGTTTGTTTTTGATCTCCTTTCCATTGCAGTTTTAAAAGGGCAGATATCTATACCCAGGAAGAAAAAGAAAAAAAGAAAAAAAAAAAAAAAAAACCTTAGGAGAAAGGCTTTCTCTTTCATTTTTATAACATGCATGTACCCAGGTTTAATCTGCCTGCTCCAAACGAAACCTACATATGTCATACTTTGGCCCAGAATTCATTTGACTGGGTAGTGGATTGTCATGGAAAATCATACTACGGAAAAAGATGAGCTCTTGCTGGATTGACCATCTTGCTCCCCTCTTCACACCAGAACCTCTCTTCAGTTTTAAACTTCTCCAAACCAGCAAAGTTTCATCCAGTTCTAACACTTCATTCCTATACCATAATCTACTACTATCAGAGAGTGAAATGAGGCTGGGTTGGTGGCATGAGGGAGGGGGTGTCATTGAGGGGATATTAATGATCATTTTAAGTGCTTTCCAACAGCAAAAAAGAATATCAAAAGCAAGCATCCTGAGAGCTCGCAGCAAACCGCATACCACATACTGAGTTAAGAAAGGATGCCCAGAACAGGGTAGAGAGGGTGTTGGAAGGGAAAGGGAAGGTTAGCAGGAGAGAGAGTGATAAAACATAATCATGAAAAAGTGAAAACGAACCTGCGTAGGGGATGGCGATGGGAAGCAGCAGGAGGTGGAGGAGGACATGCTGCAGCAGCAGGGCTGGCAGAAGTTTGGTCACCCACATGGTGCTGCGGGAAGGGCGAGCTGGCGGATCCCACTGGAGGAGATAGATGCCTGGTGCAAGAATCCAGTCGGAGTCAGTGTCTAAAAGAGCCAGTCGGCTCTGAGCTGCTTTTTATTACGATGATCTAAGTTTGTTGTGTGACTAACTGGAAAGATCTAGGTCTGAACTCCCTCTTACGGTAAGAAACTGTTTAACAACAGCCCTTTACTCTCTTCCAGTCCCCTCCTCTCCTCACCCACCCCCCAATAACAACACCAAACAGATCCCAGCCCCTCCCTCCCTACCCCCCCCCCCTTTTAGGAGAGAAACTTACAAAGGAAAGGTCACCTGGCCTGAGGCCAGCTTCAATTTGGAAGCTCAAGCTCCAGATCCCAGTGGCTCCTATCCGAGTAGGGAAGGGAGGAGCGAGGCTCAGCCCGATGGCTAAATCAAGGCACAAGGCAGAGGACCAATTCGCTCAATTTAAACAGGAAAATACGTGTGTTTACATATCAATTTGGGAAAAGAGGAAGGGGAAGCAGCCTGAGAAGAAAGCAGAGGGCTGCCTCTCAGCCAAATGTGCCCCAGCGCCTAATCTGTCTAGTTTCACTGCCAGAGCAATCTAGGGATTCAGAACACTGACACCAGGTCCCCTGGGTTTAGGGACTGGGAGGGAAAGAGAGCCGGAGGGAGGGAGGAGGGGGACAGCGCCCAAGCAAGGCCAGCTGGGCCAGGTAGAACGAGGTTAGGTAAAAGAAAGGTGTGGTACTGCAGGGCAAAAATGGAAAGAAAAAAAAAAAAAGCCAAGAAAAAAAGCACTCAGATTCCAGGGGGGGAAGATTGCCCCTGTTCAAAGGGCCCAGAGCAGGTAGCTCTTTCCAAGAGCTTTTTGTGGTAAACTCCCAAATTACCACAGATTTGCCCAAAGTACATAAAGGCAATGTGGCTGCTTGATGTACTGATCTTTATTTTAAATGTCTGAGAAACAGTCACCCTCTGTCTGACCCTGACGGATGAATATACCATGGCTATATGTCTTTGCACACTCACACTTTCAGCTCTGTGTATACGTGTGCAAGAGTGCATGCTGTCAAATTTAAATTGGCTGGTTTATTTTTCTTCTAGCAATGCTCTCTAGAGAACTTCAGAAAGTTTGTGGAAAATAGAGTTAAAATAGAAGTTTATTTGGATGCAAAAAATATTTTTAAGTAAATGCGTAGTTTTTCCACTCATTTGCCTTGGACTTTTTGAAGACCTTTTGTGTGCACATAGTGTGCATGTACATGCATCTTCTAAGATTAACTTTCACCAGAAACCCTTTGAACTGTTTCACTCTGTGAATAGCAAATGCGCCTCTCTTCTCCAATCCATCCCCCTGCATACACCCACTAGCCTCTTAAAATCTAAATGGAGGGATGCAAAACTTGCTGGAAAAGATCCATAGGTATCAAATGTTTCTGAACTCATTGCCCAGACCTCTCATTTTATTCAGAGGATTAGGTTTTTTCACCTTGCAGTGGAACGATGTTCAGATTATGGTAGGCAAAACCTTGCTTTATTTCTACTGGATTTTCAGTCGTCGTTGCCCCTATGTGTCTCTCAGATGTAAGCAGGAGCCAGGGGCTCTGTGATAAAGGAGGGGAAAGTGGCAGAATGTGGAAATGATCTGAGCCTTCCAGGAGTGGCAGTGGGCAAAATGCCACTCACCCACAGAACAGCCTGCAGTCTGCCTGCAGCTCCCATCCCTCTTCCCGCAGCTCCTCTGCTCCGCGCCCCCCCCACCCCCCCTGCAGCCACAGGCCTGATGGGTCCCTGAGACTGTGGGATGTCTAGAGAACCTAGTGATTAAGAGGACTTCTTTTGGCCCATTTTATATTATCTTTTCTATTGCTATTCCTTCTCTTTTATCAGTTTCTTCTAAAAATAAAACAAAGCAATGTTAAAAAACCATTTGTCAGCCTCTCTCTAGTCCAAGTATCTACTTTACTTACTTTCTTTTTTTTTTCTTTCATTCTTTCTTCCTTTCTTTCTTTCATTTTTTTATTGTCCATTATACTTTTTCAAAAACCTCAATTTCAGTGTGTTGCTTGCCCATGGCTCTAAATTGTCTTACTTGCACCTCATTAGGGTCAAGCTGCTTTTAAAGACATGAGATTTTGGGGGGACCAGCAGATAGTGTAATGGCTATGCTGCTGAACTCCCACATAGTGGACCATGGTTCAAGCTCCCAGACATGGCAGCTTGAAACTCATGCTGGGCTCATGAGCGTGCATACCCAAGATCCTGAGAGGAGAACAGAGGAAAAGGGAGTGCAGTGTGGCCATCCCCCTGGGGGGTGATTTCTCGCTTTCTGTCTCTCTGTTTCTCCGGTGAGCATACATGCCCTATAGCATAAATCTCTCTTTAAAAAAAGAAAAAAAAAAGACATGAGTTTTTTGGGTACATAAATTCTTATTGGTAAAGAATGATGGAGACCAGTCTTCCTAAATATTTTTTTCTCTCAGAGAAAGTAGAGTCAAGGCTATAAACATTGTAGCAATTATCATTCCAAGTTGGGGACAAAATTAATCTGGGATAAGGGGTCCAGAAATTGAATAAGGCAGCTGAGCCCACATGACTGACCACATAGTTCAAGTCCCAGTCCTGGTGGCTTGAAAAACTCATTGGTAACATGTATGTGCATACCCAAAATTCTGAGGAGAAGGAACTGAGGTGTGACCAAATCTCCTAGTGGAGGGTGCTTTCTCACTTACCCTCTCTCTCTCTTGCTTTCTCTCTCTGGTGAGCACATATGCCCTATGGCAAATTAAATAATAATAATAATAATAATAATAATAATAATAATAAATTGAATAAATTTATTAGGTCACTTTTTATAATTATTTATTGTCACATTAAATATGATAAACACAATTTAAACCTATTTAAAATTATATAGTTCTTTTTTTTTTGAGAGATTTTTACTATAGGGCGCGTGCGCTCGCTAGACAGACAGAGAGAGACATAGAGACAGAAAGTGAGAAATCACCCCCCCGGGGGGGATGGTCACGCTGCAATCCCTTCTCCTCTATTCTCCTCTCAGGTTCTTGGGCACGCACACACACGCGTCCGGCATGAGTTTTAAGCCACCAGGTCCAGGACGCGAACCGCGGTCGACTACGTGGGAGTCCAGCGACATAGCCATTACGCTAACTGCTGGTTCCCTTCTTTTTTTTTTTTAAGAGGCTTTTGCTATAGGGCGCGTGCGCTTGCCAGACAGACCGAGAGAGACAGAGAGATAGAAAGCGAGAAATCACCCCCTAGGGGGGATGGCCCTGCTGCAATCCCTTCTCCATTCTCCTCTCGAGATCTTGGGCACGCACACACACGCGCCCGGCATGAGTTTAAGCCACTGGGTCCAGGACTCCAAACGCGGTCTACTACGTGGGAGTCCAGCGACATAGCCATTACGCTAACTGCTGGTCCCAATGATATAGTTCTTTCTGATAGAAAGTATTTGGTTTATATTTACTGAAATCATAGCTGATACGCACGTAACTTTTAGTGTATGCCAAGAATCGTGCTACACATTCATAAAATATTGTCTTATTTAATCCTTAAAATCAATTTAAGAAAGAATTACTGTAATCCCCACTTTATAGTTGAGGAAACATAAGTGAATTCTTTTTACTCTTAAATAACTTACCTCAGAGTTGAATGATGGTGCACACACCCACTAGCCTCTTAAAATGTAAATGGAGGGATGCACATGATAAATCATGGTACTCTGTAAACTAATTCCATATGGGACGGTTCCCAGCTCAAGTCTGGAGACCTCCCTGAGTACATCAGGTACATGTTTACCTGGACCTGGCTAAAAGCTGGAGATAGATCACAGCTTCAAGACTCTATCGGGGTGCTCTTTCTCTCCCTATCTCTCTTGCTCATCAAAGACATAAATAATCATTTTTAAAATAATAATAATTTGTGCAGATCCTAAAGGAATAAAAATTCAGGTGCCAGATTCCAGAGATTGGTCAACCCAAACCCAATAGACTGGGATAAAGTTCTACAAACCTATGAGAAAAATCATGTGTTTTTTTTTTTTTTTTTTTTTGGAGAGGTTTTCACTATAGGGCGTGTGCGCTCGCCAGACAGACAGAGAGACAGAGACAGAAAGCAAGAAATCACCACCCGGGGGGATGGCCATGCCGCAATCCCTTCTCCTCCACTCTCCTCTCGGGATCTTGGGCACGCACGAACACGCGCCCGGCATGAGTTTTAAGCCACCGGGTCCGGGACACGAATCGCGGTCGACTATGTGGGAGTCCAGCGACATAGCCACTACGCTAACTGCTGGTTCCCGAAAAATCATGTGTTTAAGATCACAGTTTCCAGGGTCAGCTGGTTGCAAGGTGGTTAAGGCATTAGACTCCTACATGGCCAACTGTGGTTCAAGTCCTGGGCCTGGTGGCTTCTTTCTCATTTTCTTTCTCTCTCTCTCTCTCTCTCTCTCTCTCTCTCTCTCTTTCTCTCTCACTCTTTGGTGAGCACGTGTGCCCCATAGCAAACTTAAAAAAAATAAAAGAATTATAATAATAAATAAAATAAACAATCTTAAAAAGATTATAATTTCTAAAAATATCTAAGACTAAACATATGAGATGTTCAATAATACTTTGCAAAATAAACCAACATATTAATAATTTAAGATTTTCAAAAATATAATTGAATACACAAATGAAATAAAATACTAGTTAGCTATTATTTTATAACAATGCTTTCTCTGTTCCCTGCTAATTACCTTTCTACTACTCAGGTGTTTATTAAATTATTTGTAGAAATTTCTAAAGTAAATGAGTACATATGTGTTTTGATGAAAGAAATATTGCCAAGTGCTATAACTTGTGTAATTATTTACATATAAGATAGATACTCATTGCATATAATAACATCTTAAATCTGTTTTAAGATTAAGGCCTCTAGTATCCCATGTGAACTAGTTAAATTATAATGTATGCAAACTGTACCTTTTTTTTGTTGTTGTTACCAGAGGATATGAGCACCAGAAAGAGACCAAAAAAGAGGTAGAGGGAAAAAGCTCACTGTAATCCCTCCTCCTCCGTTTCTCCATTTTGTCAGGATTTCGGGCTTGCATGTACACATGTCTGGTGTGTTTTTTAAGTTGCAGTGCTGGAACTTGATCCATGGTTGGGCACATGGATCTAGCTGCCTTAATCACTAGACCACACAACTGGCTCAAAAACTGTACTTTTTAAAGGCACTTGGTTAAAAACACAGAAACACACACACATACACACACACACACAAATACAAAAACATTTGTCTTCAGAATTCACGTATTCAACCACAGGTGATGTTTGTAAAAATGTGCAGTGTAAATAAACAGATCTGATATTGTGATCTGAAGACTGCTAATAAATTCTGTGCCCTTATACTAGTCACTGCATATATGAAGTGCCTGGCATGTGGCAGGTGCCTTTTCTTCTTCCCACTGCTACCCCTCCTATAGACTCAGCCTAGTTACACACCTGATTTTAAATCCCTGCTGTCACTTCCTAAATTTGTGGCTAATGGACAAAGGTAATTAGTTTCCCTAATGCCTCCATTTCCCTGCCACGAACTCGAAACCCTGTGTACCAGGTGCTCACTCACCTGTTCTCCAGAATGAAAGGTATATATATCCTGGAAGTACATACTGTTATTGTCATTGATTTATAAACAAGGGAATCAAGACTTAGGATGATAACTCCATTTAGGTTAAACTGTTAATAAAGTGCAATTGTGGGGAACTCAAGATTTAGGATGGTAACTCAGTTTAAGTTAAACTGTTAATAAAGTATGATTATAAGCCATCAGTTGTCTAGGTATCAAGTCACTTCTACAAACACTATACCACATGGAAATCCATCCAAGTCAGAGATTTCCAACATGCCTTCCAACTCTAAAATCTGATGTCCTACTTCACTGAGTGGTTCAGTGGTCACCGTGCTTTTTGAAGATTCTTTCTTTCCACATCTATTCACCTGTGTCATCTCTGATACTGCTTCTCTTTGCCATACGACCATGTCTTCTCATTCTTTAACTCTTTGCTGGTTCTCTCCTCTGAGTGGTCATATTTCATGTATAAGTTTCAGATATAAAACATTTTAAACACATGAAGCCAAAACACAAAACTCAATGCAAGCAGACATGGTGGCATATTTATTTCCAAAATATTAAAGAGTGGGTACAATGTCCATGCAAAGACCTAGACCTAGACTGTCCAATATAGTAGGCACAGACCACATGTGGCTAAGTAAATTCAAATTTAAATTAAGTAAAATTAGAACTAAACTTCCTCTGTTTACCTCCTATTGGACAATGTAGATATAGAGTATTTCCATCATGGGACCAGCAGTTGGCGTAATGGCTATGTCGCTGGACTCCCATGTAGTCGACTGCAGTTCGAGTCCCAGACCAGTGACTTAAACTCGCACCAGACACGTGTGCATGCATATGCAAGAGGAGAATGGAGGAGAAGGGACTGCGGCATGATTTCTCGCTTTCTGTCTCTCTGTCTTTCTGGTGAGCGCATACACCCTATAGCAAAAAAAACCTCTCAAAAATAAATAAATAAATAAGAGAATATTTCCATCATCACAGAAAGTTCTATTAGATAATGTTGATCAAGTCTAAGATGATTGGTACAAAGGTCATCTACATGTGATTATAGGCCATCCAAGAGGAAGTATAAGACAATGACTGCTGAACGTGTTATAAAAAGAGATACTAAAAATAATTCTGTATGTGGGTGGCATTTTTGTTTGAAACCCCCTACATTTTTTTCTTCTGGTAATTTGCATCATATGAACAAGGATATGAAGATCTTGGTGAAGTTGTCCTTTGAGTGTAAAGCAACAATGACAGAAGAGAACTCTTCAGAGGATATGTCTAGCATTTACACCAGACACAAGTCCAGAGAAAGAAATACTTTTAAGTAGTTATTTTTAACAAAATAACTGTCTACTAATGGATGTGATGCAATACATACAGTCACATCTAGAGTCTCAGAGAATGTGGTAAGTCTTTGTTTATTGCATAATAAAAATGACTTCATTAAAAGCAAATGACAGGACTTTAAGATATATAATACACTAACACAAACTTATGTGTTTAAAATTAGTGAAGCATCTATTAACCCACTAAAAGGACCCAGATAGTTACTCAGTCAAATCATAGACTTAGCCATTCACCCACCACTTTTGACACACTCCCAGGAAATCTGTTGCAGAATTTGCGGTGAGACCACAAGGCAACATCCAGGAAAATGACAGTAACAGTCAAAGTCCATCAGCACAGGGTGAAGACCGTCATGTGCACAAAAATAACAGGGCTACTTTTTCTCTAGAAATGTGCCATATATACTTAAACAGCACTTTTTTATTTTTATGCAGTCTATAAAGCAATAGCATGGTGCATACTAAAAAAAAGTCATCTTAATCCAAAAGAACAGTCATGACTTGAGCTGTGCTTTGCCTTTGGGGAGTAAAGAGAAGATAGGAGTTGAGAACACTAGGAAATTTGAGCTAAAACTAAACTCTGATGCTGCATTTTCAGTTTTCTTTTCTGAGCCACATGGGATCATTCTCGGAATCCAGGGGGCCTAGTTAACTAACACTCATCACCTTGTGCTTAGAGGCCAGCTTTTATGTATTTCCAGGTGTTGGCTGCTTTGTTAAATCTGGTGCCCCCAAACTTATAAAGCCTAAGCACTCCACACCTGGTACACTGGACACTGGTAGATGGAGGAATGTGTGAGATTGGGCGATCTATTTCTTTTTTCTGAATTTAAAATCCAACCATAATAAAATCATTAGTGTAAAAAAACTGAAATCTTCACTATAAAATATTTTTAATGCAACTGTTTAATCCATTTATTTTCTATCTTAAAAGTCATGTAATAAAATTGAGGGTCCCCTTTTATTATATGTACATGTTGCATGTTTATTGTGGTCTTGGGGATATCTGAAGGCAACTCCATTTACCAGATGGCACTCAATACCAGGAATTACATTTCAAACTGGAGAAAAAGGCTCCACCTGGTGGAGCACTGCTTTTGTGTGTGGTGGGGTGAGTGGGAAGAGAGAGGGGGATGGGGAGCTATTTGTTTCTTTGCTATGCAACTTACAGCTATCTGGTGTGTTGGCACTACTCGTGACTTACTTAAACAGCTATTTAATTAATGCTGTGATAGCATGATCCCATGTATGTATTAATCTTGGTAAATTTTTTAAATTACTAAAATTATATCTAATTTATGCTTATGAAGGGAGTATGGTTTAGATTTTCAAGATGCTTACATTAAAAACCTATCTATAAGCCCAGGAATTTAAATAGTAGGGTCCTTGACAGACTTCTTAACCTCTCCCAAGTTCAGGAGTATTTGCACTAACTGAGCTTCTAGAGACATTATAAAGTTAAGTGATGATCAAGTCTATCAGAAACATTGCTTTTCTCCAGCCATGAAACTTTGCATAAGAAGAGGCAAATGCATGGTTCCTGAAACCATTTATATTTTTCAGTCATTTAATCTTACTATATTTATATGCTCTTCTGCTTCGTAATAATGTTAGGGAAAGCATACCAAAATTATGAAAAAGGCCAAGTATAAAGGACAGATGAAATGTGTTACTCAATTCTCTAATCTGATCCCAAATGAAGAAAGAAAAATAACTCTAGAATGAACCCATTCTCATGCTGCAACTCTAAAATAGAATTATACCTCATATATTAAATAGGTGGACATTTAGCAGAACGCACACTATGGAGAACACCAGATTATAGTTATCTTTAAATATTGTTTTGCTTTGCCCTGATTTTAAAACAACAACAACAAAAATTCATAGGGTTCTCTGAATCTGTTTCATGGTTGATTTACTGGTTTTTTTTTTTTTTTTATATATATATATATATGAAAAAGAGAGGTTATGGCTTTTTCTTTCTTTTTTTTTTTTTTTTTTTTGGAGAGATTTTTGCTATAGGGTGCGTGCGCTCGCCAGACAGACAGAGACAGAGAGACAGAAAGTGAGAAATCACCCCCCAGGGGGGATGTCCACGCCGCAATCCCTTCTCCTCCATTCTCCTCTCGGGATCTTGGGCACGCATGCACACGTGCCCAGCGTGAGTTTAAGCCACCGGGTCCGGGACTTGAACCGCGGTCGACTACGTGGGAGTCCAGCGACATAGCCATTACGCTAACTGCTGGTCCCATAGCTTTTTCTTTTGAGTTAAGTAAATAAAATCTCCTTTTAGCTGTCTCTGGCTCCAAAATTTCTTTAGCCTAGCATTTCTTACATTTAAAGGTGTGCTAATATTTTTCCTATTTTTAAATTTCTATCTTTTTTCTCAAAGACAACTCTCTTAATTCTCCAAAGTGCTATTATACTTGATGGTTCCTCAACAGTATCTCCAGCCTTACTTCCCAGAAGAAAATCTTGTGTCTTGCTTCCATACCCCACCATTTAACATTGCTCATTCTGGATTTATTTCTCTTCAGGTACACACAAGAGCAGAAGCAGAAGATCCAGACCTGATAGTTAAGTCTTAACTATATCACTCAATGAGAAAACCTAGCTGAATTAGTACATTAATAACTTGCTATATTAATCTGCAAAATGATCATAATGTGTTTGACATCTATTGTATAGTTTTTATTACATTAATGACTGGAGACTAGGCATACAAAGCACGTGGGACATATTGAGGAACACAATAACGTTTTAGCTGTCATTATTCTTGTTGATACTAAAATATTTAAGATTTTATTTTGGTCATTCAATATCTCAAACAGAAAATACCTAAATTAAAATATAGAGTGAAGACACGATCTTGGCATGGTGACTTAGGAAACCTCTTTGTGTTTAACAGTTATTTAATCCAAAGTGTCTGTTAATATTTTTAAGTAAATTTAAAGTGAAACTCAATATGAATTTAAGTTTTCCATATGCATCCATGTATTAACTAATGTAAAAAAAAAGCAGGAAAAGCCACTGAATTTCATGTAACAAAATGCTGCTAGTGAAAAAATTATATATGAGTAAAATATAAAATGTAGAAAGATGTGGGCATGGTCAACTTTGTATTCACATCTTGCCTGGATAAAAGTCATTAAAATGACTCTTAAATTTACTTAAGGGAAATAGAACATCCAGAAACTAATGGTAATTATGTCTTTGTTCCATCAAATCAATAAAAAAAGAGATTATGTACTAACATATTTTGTCCAAAAGATTCTCGTTGACTTAATTTCTCAGTGCTAATATGTTAACTGAATTTTGCTGTTTCCAAGCTAGCCACTCATTATATTCAAGTCCATAGAGTATCTGATTGAATAGATATTGTCCACCTCATGAGGTAGAGCCAAGAGCTGTATCCCATACGTCTTGGTAACTACTAAAAGCTAGTTAGACACTCAGAAAGCTTTATTAGTTTTCACCTAACATATTCAAAGTGTTAGGTATTGGTCTTCACCTTACAATATAATGGTAAATTTACTGCCTAATTATGTATACCCAGACACACATATACACATGCACATATGCATATACATATATATAAATGTATGAATAAAATATGTTTATCCAAACAATCATAAATTAAAGATAGCCAGCTTAGTGTTTAGGAAATTGTTAGATTTTTGAAGTAATCCAAGATATGTCAGTTACGAAAGAAGAAACTGAAAACAGAGGTCTACTTTTCCAGAACTCTCAAAGATTTCCCCGTGATTTGCTACATCTTTATTCACAGATTTAAGACAAAATCCAAGATCATGTCCATTGTTGCTACACTGAGATTGAGTTCAGTGTGAATAAATACCATTCTAAGTAGTATGTGATTTATAATAGCAAACCTTATGAGCTGTTAATATATATTGACATTAGAATTAATTTGTGATAGGTATAACAGTATTCAATAATACATTTATAAATATGTGCCCACAGGTTCTAAATTAAAATATTTAAATCTTTTGACTTAAAATATTTTGACTGGAAATAATTAAATATTTCTGTAGCCATAGCCAAATAATGTAGATTAATGTACAATGCACACGTGGATTTGTGTTTCCATAAACCTATATACTTTGTAAAGAATGTGTATGTAAATGTAAAAAAATATACTTTTAGATCCTCATTGTGTTAAGCATCTTTCCATTCATTTGTTGAATCAAAACATTTATGGAGGGCTTGGTAGTTGAGAGACCTGGATACCTCATGGCAGACGCCATAATTTTAATCTGGCCCTGATGGCTTGAAAAACACACATTTGCTTGCCCCAAAATCTTGACAGGGTGGAAAAATGGAGGAGAAGATGGCTGTGCAGTCATGCCCCATTGGAGGAATATTTTCTTCCTCTCTCACTCTCCCTCTCTGTTCCTCTCTGGTAAAAGCATATGTGCCCACTGACAAAATCAAAACAAAACAAAACAAAACAAAACAAAACAAAACAAAACAAAATTTATGGAGCACTCTGCTAATCGCTAAAGACTCCACAGTGATTTTTTTATGTTGTGACTGACAAAATAATGACTTCCAAAGATACCCATTCCTAATCCCTAGAACCAGTGATTGTGATACCTTACTTAGCACAAAGGACTTTGCACATGCAATTCAGGTTAAGGACTGGAAATGGAAGATGATCCTGTGTTACCCAGGTAGTCCCATCTCATAAATAGTATTTAGGTCTACGAACCTCTCCCAGTTGTGTTCAGAGAAAGCCTTGGTGACTGAAGACAGGTCAGAGGAATGCAAAAGATCTGGCTTTGACGATGCAAAAAGGCTCTCACCTAAGGGATGTAGACACGGAAACAGATTCTCCTCTGAAAGTCTTGCCTTGCTGGAAACTCTATTTTATCCCTGCAATAGCCATGTCACACTTTAGACCTGGACAAATAAAGATAATATATTTGTGTCATATTGCTTTAAGCCAGCAAGTTTATAGGAATTTTTTATACAAGTGATAAAACCTAATACATAAGTATGTCTTGTATCCCTGAGTTATTTTGTAAACTCTTTAAAGATAGGTGACTATATGGTTGCAAACTACCTATTTCTATGCTTTGCACTTAATATATATTTAAAGAAATCTTGATTGAATGATTGCTATAATAAGGAGGGTCTTTGTTTTTGTTTTTTTCCTTTGAAACTGTACTGATTAGGTTATGATGGCGTTCTTACCCTCATAGTGGTTTCCATGATGATGCATTAACTGCTCTCTGAGAGAAACATTTTGCAATGCACTGTTTATTCAAGTAATCAGGAGAAAGCTCAAAAATTACACTTGACATTGCAGGAAGATTAGCAAACAATAGTGCTGTTTTGAAAGACAGAGATCTGTATCTTTGAAAGGGGAAGTTGCAAAACTGTCTTTCCGCTTTATCTATTCAGATTCCTCAGGAAGGAGGATTTTACAACTAGTGTTATCCTCATTGGAGACTCTTATATGTCTGGCATTCCTCCAGCCCAAGTTTATCTGATACCCTAAGGTTTCCCAGAGCCTCCTCTGGGATGTAGCTCTAAATGTCTTGTGCAAAATGTAACTGAAAAATTGATGTAGCAGTGCAAAAATTTGCCAAATAATTTATTTTAAAGGAGCAAGAAAATGGTTATAGGAATTGTACAAAGGCTGTCAAACACAGATGGGTTCTGCTAAAACTCCTGGCTATATCCTCTAGGACCTGTGGGTGTAAAGTGGGCAATTGAAAGTATTTTTATCCCCCCCCCTTACCTTACTGGCCCATTTGCTATGTCTTGGATGACTGTTGTATTTACACATCTTATTGCAAACATAAATCATATGGTAAAACCTACTCTAATTCTTGCACCTGCCGGAAAATGACATTAATAATCTTGAGTGCCCAATGCACTAATAGATATGAGGTCATTCAAAGAATTAAGAGACAAACTTCCCTTCCAAAGGAGAAATTATTTTATACCAAGAAGTCTAACAATAATAACCTGAGTAGAGCCATTCAAGATTATGTACAATATAGAGAGACATATATTTAAAATTATTTCATGTGTTTTTATATTTAGTTTGTGTTGCCATTTTTTGTATCAAATTTCTTGTCATTTTTAAACTATTAAGTAAGTAAGTAGAACTCAATTTATTTTCTCTTCCTTTATCCCTCAGTTAGCTTATGCTTATTCATCCTCAAGGACAGTCAGTAATATTCATTTTTTTCCAGTTTCTATGACCATCTCATGACATTTTATAATTTAAAAAGAATTAGAAATATCATATTCACTTATTTAAAAACCTGTCTCTCACCACTTAGTGTGTCTCCCATACTAAGTTTGCTATGAACAATTTAAATGAATGAACTCCAGATCATAAATGCCATTTATTGGAATCTCTGTTCTAAGCACATTTTATGTCTTATAGCTTTTAAATAGCTTTACAAAAAAGTGTCCCCGACAAACATATAGATAAGTGCTGTTACTATGTCCACTTAGCAGATGAGGTACCGATATTGAGTTTAACAACAAATAGCTGGTATATAGCAAATCTGTGACTGGAACCCAAACATTCTATGTTTGGAGTCTATAGATTAATTTCTAGCAAAACAAGGAGTAAAATATGGCACAGCAGTCTAGGGCCAAAGGAAAGGGGTTTCTTTATTTTAAAATTGAGTTCATTGTGGAAAATGGGGTGAACTATAATTATATAACCATATCTATTAATTTAAAAAAAAAAACTAGTTTCTCTTCATTTGGTAGGTGGCAGCATAGATAAATCCATTACCTGTCTCAATTATTATTGGGGATTCCCCTAACCCCCACATACATCTGTCTATATAATTTTTCATTTTTTTCTGAACCATGTAAGTGGTTGCACATTTCTTAACTATGAAGATAAATCATTGATTCTAGAATCCTAGTTTACCCATTGCTGCTAATAACACCTTCAAATGATAGTCATTTGTCCTGTCTTAGTACTTCAAAACAGGAACTTCACCATCATGTTAGGCAGTTCTTTCTGTTGCTGAGCTATTATGCTGCTAGAAAATCCTCCTTTATAATGATCTGAAATCTACCACTTTATAACTTTCACACTGTCAAGAGTGATTTTTCCTCCCAGAGCAAAGAAAATGATAGTATATTCTCTTCTAAATTCATGAGGATGTGTACTACCTCACATGATGCAATCCACTCCAGTCTTTCCAATGACTCATTTTCATTTCTTACATTCAAAAGTCCTTTTAAACTACCTGGTCCAGAGGAGAATAAGACACCGTAAGTGTGATATGATCCACAGAGGTAGAACTTTGATTATCTCTATGAACTAAATACCAAAGAGATGTAGATAGGATTCAGTTCTTATCATGCAGAACTTACGATCTATATGTCCAAAACTTTATATAACACCATATCATTTCATCTTCATAATGACCCTTGAGGTGGATACTGTGTGGAGCAAAATATACTGTTTCTATGAAGATGTACTTTTTCTTTTTCCACATTTTGTGGGTTGTGGTCTCTCAGTGTCCACTCAGTATCACTTCTTCAAGCAGCCTTGTGAAACTTCTTTTACATGTTTTGTGGATATTTAGGAACAATAAAATATATAATGTACAGAAGTATATTTTATAGCAGTATTAAAACAATGTAGTAAAACCATTCCCACATAATAAATCCTCATAAATGTAGTAATTTTAAAGTGTTATTTTCCCATGTAATCCATTCTTTAACTCAAGCTTATAAGGTTATGTCAGCTCATATATTTACATATGATTTGACTATGTAATATTAACAGGTAAATATTGGATCACAGAACGTTTTTGCTGTTTTTTGAAACTGATATCCACAATAATTATGAAAAATACATATTTTTAAAAGAAGTTGTTTCGAACAAAATAATAAAAGCACATATAGCAAAAGTATTCATAAATCCCAAAGAAAAATCCTTGAAATATTTATTCACATGTAAAACCAGACATTCTTGTTTTCAATTGGGATTAAATTTAATTATAATACTATTAATATCAAGAATAACTGTCCAATAATGTGTTTTAAATTAACTAAATGACACCTTACACTCTTTTCATATCTGCTCCAGAAACCCCTGATCTTCATAGTTCACAAAAATATAAACAGACTTGTCAGACCTCACCAAATTTATTAAGGTTTGGCAAAATGCCAGTGCACAAAAAAAGGAAAAAGAAAGAAAATCGTGTTTCAGAAGGAAGCTTAAAATGAGTTAGAAAAAATAACCTCTTAAAGGCAACCAACAAAGCATAGCACGTTGCAGCTAACTGGTAAAATAATGAATTCCTTTAGTATTTAATGCAGCATATGCTTACTATTTCATTCTTAAAAACAAAGTCTAGAAGAGATTTGTTGTAGCCTGAGTTCTGTTCATTTGGCAGTTAGGGCCAAAATCTCAGTGATGTAAATCTATATCATAAAAGTGAAGGAGAAAGATAAAATTCAATGTCATGATGTCACCTGCACTGATGCCTTAAATTTTTTTCACCTGTACCTTTTTTTTTTCTTTTTTCTTTTTTTGGAGAAGTTTTTGCTATAGGGCACGTGCGCTCGCCAGAAAGACAGAGACAGAGAGAGTAATCACCCCCCAGGGGGGATGGCCACGCCACAATCCCTTCTCCTCCATTCTCCTCTCGGGATCTTGGGCACACATGCACACACACCCGGCGTGAATTTAAGCCACTGGGTCCGGGACGCGAACTGCGGTTGGCTACATGGGAGTCCAGCGACATAGCCATTACGCTAACTGCTGGTCCCTTCACCTGTATCTTGAATGTATGGAATACTTTGTTAATCGCCCCTGTGTTATGATGTCTTGGCTACTATTAAGCATAAAATAATAGACCACAGCTACTTCAAAATGAATAACAAAACAATAGGTAGATCTGACCTCTTAGCACAGAGGTTAAGTACTATTAAAAACCTGATCCCATGTGACTAATCAAGGTTTGGATTCCATCCCCAGTGGTTTGAGAATTATCCTGGTATATATACCCAGAATTCTGACAGGATGGAGGAATTGAGAAGAAAGGATTGTGGCATGACCACGCCCCATTACAGGGGGATGCTCTCTCTCTCTCTCTCTCTCTCTCTCTCTCTCTCTCTCTCTCGAAAGCACACATACCCTCTGACAAGAAAAAAAAATATACCAATAGGTAAGAAATTTCCCTAATATTTACAGAAGAAAAATGCACTTAGATCACTATTCTTTAACTTTCTTATTTTGTATTCTGTGACTTGCCCTTTATTACCTTTATTACATTAAGACAGTATTGGTCCAGCCCTATGGACTAGTAGTCAAGGAAACTGGATCACACATGGCTGACTTCAGTTCCTGTCCCAGCTTTGGCAACTTGAAAAACATACCAAACGTGTATGCATTTGTGTTCAATATATGGAAAAGATGGAGAAATTGAGAAAAGATTGATTGTGACCATGTGTCCCGTTGAAGGACATTTTCTCTTCCTCTTTCTGTCTCTTTCTCTCTGACAAACGTATGTGCTTTCTGGCAATTTATTTTTAAATTAAGAAAATATTAACGTAAAATGAATATTAATACATACATATAAATATACATTTAAATATATAAGATGTATACAGGAACATTACAAATAGTAAGTTCATAAATATTCCTTAAAATAATTGATAATTATTGTCATGATTTTTATAGGATCATCTCCCCAAATAAGGTTACTTTTAAGATTTTTTTAAATAAGTGTTCACTGATTTCTGGCAGGGTAAAAATTTTCAGAGGCAAATTCCTCAAAATTTTATGACTCAATATATTTGATTTAAGAAGGAAAAATGAGGGACCAGCCGTTGACGTAATGGCTATGTTGCTGGACTCCCATGTAGTCGACCGCAATTCGAGTCCCAGACCCAGTCACTTAAACTCATGTCAGGCGTGCGTGCATATGTGCCCAAGATCCCAAGAGGAGAATGGAGGAGAAGGGATTGTGGTGTGGCCATCCCCCCCGGGGGGGTGATTTCTTGCTTTCTATATCTCTATCTCTCCAGCAAGTGCATGTACCCTATAACAAAAATCTCTCTAAACAAAACAACAACAACAACAACAACAACAACAGAAAAAAAGCACATAGAATCTAGTACTAAAAAAGATAAAAGGTAAGTAAAATGATTTACTATAATCTTTTAACCCATTACTTATTTTTTAGTAAGACTGAAAGAGTGAAAGTTTTCCAGATGACTGTATATTTAAAATTGATAATTGCTATTGAGAGGAAGGAAAGCGATTTCTAAAAATAATAGAGTTGTTTTATAAATTTCTTATTTTATTTTAACTCTCGAAACAAAAACAAGGAGCACTCAACTTTTTTGCCTCCCACTGAATGTATCATAACAAAGGTATTAAAGATACAGCAGTCAAAACTCAAACAAACTTAGAGACTAAACTATTAAGTTCATAATTACCCCATGAGTTATAGGTTAAATTTTAGTAAAATAAAATGTAGATGGAAATAATTAAAAGATAATTTTTATTTTCTGTCAAGAGAAATGTTTTTATTCTTGCTAATCTTTTCCAGCCGTTGAACTACCGCTAATGTTACATTTAGCTCCATAAAGGGCTACTGATTTCAGAGGGAAATAAGCATATATAAGAGGCAAAATATTGTACTCTGGTATAGAAAACAATAATCCCACTTAACTGTTTGTATGTAGTACATATTATTATATGTTTTATAGTATCATACATTTATTATACTACTACATATGATATCAAAAAACACATGTGAATGTGTATGTAAAACATCACTATAGAAACATTTTAAGGATATTTGAAGTCCCAAAACAAAATGATTTACTATAATCTTTTAACCCATTACTTATTTTTTAGTAAGACTAAAAGAGTGAAAGTTTAGTTAATACATTCACAATCACGTCGGACCTACTTATTTAATTTTGAAATTAATTGGTGAATGACAATTTGATTTTTTATCTTATCCCGCCAATATCACCATGAGGAATCTTTTTTCACTTAGTTTCACTATGTACTTCTACTATATACTTTTACTTTTCCCATCCATTGGATCAGTAGTTTTGTCTCCCTACACCATTTCCTGGCCGCTCTCCAGACATCAGTCCTTCATTTCTTTCTCAAGCCTTAACACTCTCCCTCAGGACACTGCTTTATAGTCATGGCATACATAATGACAAATAACACATTTCATTACATTATTATTCTTCAATATTTAACTCAGGAATCCATACATAGATATTTCCAAATGATCTATACTCATTCCTTCTTCCTTTCACTTTTTGTCTGTAAAAATTTAAGGATGGTCTATTTTTCTGCAAATGTAGGCTCTAGGCTAATGAAGATAGGTTGGTGAACAAGATAAGCAAAGGACCTTGGTTACCTACAGATGGCATTTTAGTGAGAAGAGAAAATAAACTAGTAAATAAGAAAACATGGTAGTGAGAAAGCACAGCCAACAAGTAGGATTATTCCAGATAATAATAAGTACAATAAGGAATCTAAAACACGATGATGCACTCAAGCCATGGGGCAGCTATGGAGGCAGCGTTTACCCTGGACTAAGGAAGCCCAGGTGGAAGAGGTGGCAGGAGAGTTAGGATCAGAAGTCAGAAAGAAATAGTTTTGAAAAATCTGAGACAAGAAATTCTGTCAGAAGGAGCATAAATATAATTTGAAATCTGTATTTCTGGAATGAGACTGTTGTGTGACCTGCCCTTTCAATTATCTTCAGTCTTTATCAGTTCAGTAACCATCTATTTGGATAACAACTTAGAGGCAGCTTAGTAGACCACCATGTTAACTTCCTCTTTAAACTTGCTAACTCTGTGAACTTTTTTTTTTTTTTTTTTAACTATGTGAACTTTAAAACATTTTAGTGGGGACCAGCAGATGGCATAGTGGTTGTGTCGTTGGACTCCCACATGGCCCGCTGGTTTGAGTGCTGGACCTGGCAGCTTGAAACTTACCCCAGGCTCATGTACATGTGTGCCCAAAATCCTTAGAGAAGAATGGAGGAGAAGGGATTGCGGCATGGCCATACCTCCATAGGGTATTTTCTCACCAGTTTCTGTCTCTCTGGCAAGAGCATGCACCCTGTGGTAAAAATCTCTCAAAAAAAAGAAAAAAAAAATTGGTGGCAGTATCATTTTTCTAATCACCAGGTTCAGAATCTTGCATTAACTAAGACCGATATCCTTCCTTTCTGGGAAGAGTCAGTCAACGTCCTTTTGAGATTCTCTCTTGTCCCTTCTTACTTCCCTAGATGTGTCAACCTAGTCCAAATATGTGACTTCTGTAAAACAGAGTTTTTCATCTGTAAAACACAGGGATATGAGTATTCCAGTGGAAACACACTTCTAGGAGAAGTAGCATGGGTATTAGAAAGAGGCAAACAGGTTTATATCTGGCACATCACTTATTAGCTATGGCCTTGGAATATGTCAATCTATCTAATCTCAGTTTCCTTACCTCATAAAACAAGAATGATAAAAACAATGTACTTGCAGACCAGCAGGTGGTGGGTGGTTAGATGCTGGACTCCGACATAGTCTACCCCATTTGAGTCCTGGACCCAGTGTCTTAAAAGTCACTCCAGGCATGTATGCGTATGTGCATAAAATCCTGAGAGGAGAATGGAGGAGAAGGAATTCAAGTGCGAGGGGTTAATTTCTTATTTCCCTCTCTCTCTCTCTCTCTGGTGAGAACACACACCCTATGGCAAAAACCTAAAATAATAATAATAAAATGTGTGTATGTGTGTATATATATATATATATATATATATATATATGTGTGTGTGTGTGTGTGTGTGTGTGTGTGTGTATGTATACTTGCTTTACAAAAATTTTGTAAAGAATGAGAAAGCTATCACTTAAAAAGAACCTACAAATAATCTCTTGTCTTTTAATTATGGAACTAAAAGAATTAATATTTGAGAAAGCACTTTACTAATGATATAAAATGCTTTTGTCAAACATTTCTCTGTTTTCCTTTTCCTTATATTCCCTGTGCAATTACCTGATATAAATTCTCATCTTTCCATTTGAATATTTCTCTAAATCTTTGGACACAGCTATGCTGTGTCCCCCCAAAATTCATAGCCCTAATCCTTAACCTGTAAGGTGATGGTATAAAAAACCGAGACCATTAAGAAGTAATTAGTGTCCTTGTAAAAGAGACCTCAGAGAGATCTTCGCCCCTTCTGCCATGTGGACACATAGCGAGTGTGCCCTGAGGACCAGAAAGTGGGCTTGTACCAGACTCCAAATCTGCTGGCACTCTGCTCCTGAACTTCTCAGCCTCCAGAGCATGTGAAATAAATTTCTGTTTATAAGCAACCCAGTTTATAATATTTTATTATAACTGCATGAAAGGACTACGATCCTAACAGAAGAATTTGAATTTTCTGCTTTTACCTGTTTCATATTAATGAAATTTAACATCAGAGCATGGAGGTGGGAGATTTCTCCTAGATTAGATTATAGGAGAAAGAAACTATCAGAGAACAGAGTTTTGGCAGTTCAAGAACCATTTGATTCTTGCGCCTGCCTCCTAAACCCACCTCTAGCCAGTGTTCTCTTGGAAATACATGCCTCAGCCAGTGTCAGAGAAAAGAGGATTCCAATCCCCTTTCATTGGAAGAAGATACTTTTTCATTGAACTGTGATCTTTGGGAGATGAAAACCAGGTCTCAATTACCTCAGTATCACCAGCGCCTGGTACAAATCTTGGAACACAGTAGGTGCTTAAAATATGTGTCATCTGATGCTAATACAGTCTTGAGTGACTTTGTAAGTGGGGATATTACTGAATATGAAATTACTATGAGTTCATCACACTGCTCATGACTGAGTTTCTAAGAGGGTCACATGGAGAAATCTTGATCCCTGCCACCGTGTTGCTTGAGTGCCTGGTTATTCTGAAAGGACCACACTTTCAGAGCAAATTGGGAAAGGGGTCAGCAGCCTAGTCCTGTATGCCCCACACCACCATGGTCAGGGACCTGGCCACTTCCCCAACAGCTTTGCCAACATAGTGCTATAATATCATAGAACAGGTCACTGCCTTCAAAGGTCAAGAGAGGATGTCTTTGAAGCGACCATTCCCTGCTCTGGAAGTTCAGCAAAGAGGAACTTTTGCTGTGGTTGCTTTATTTGCTTTAGTTTGTTTTTGCTTTTTTTTTTTTCTTTTTGTTTTGTTTTTCACCAAGTTCAAGGCCAGAAAAGTGTATCTCCCATAAACTAACCCCAGCACTTCATGCCAGAGGAATTTCTGACAAAATGAATGGTTTCAAATACAAGAGCCTGCTGACCAAGTTCCCAGCTTGCAATCTCCCTGGAATCTGCAGTCTTGGATTAACCCTCAGCAGAAAAAGAAAAAAAAAAAAAAAAAAAAAAAAAAAGGGAAAGAAAGAAAAAAGAGCCCCTCATTCTGGTTTCTACCATCTCTATTGTCTGTTCCCATCCTGCAAACCCTCTAAGCAGGGGAGACTACTTTGGACAACTAGATGTGTGGTCATTTTTAAAATTACGTTGTTCTATTCCTTCCAGATATATATTTTAAAAGAATGTAAAGAGAAAGTAGCAAAGCCTCTTGCAAAACCCAAATTCAAAACACAGCAGAAGGAACACAGGAAGTCTTACCAAGTAATTGAAGTGATTACATGCAAAGCACTTTCCCTTAATCAGTGAGTTTCAAAGGAGGGTAGAGGGTGATTGACAGTGTTGGCCACCCTTAAAACTACATCCTGATTGGAGGAAATAATTGCAAGCAAGGAGAAAGAGACCCAGCACTCTACATCTCTTTTATTTTCAGGTTTAATCTGGACAAAGAAAGATTATACCAGAAAATAAATTTTGGAAAGTTTCAAAATCTCATTCTTGGGGAATGAGAAAAGAATTCCTCCAATACCACTGTACCAACCACAGAACATTTTCCGCTTATTTTTTTTAATTCATTTACTGAGCACCTACTATGCTCTTGATTGTGGGAAAAATCAAAGATTTGATGTCATGAAAACCAATCATGTCAACTGCAAACTTATAAACAGATTTGACCTTACTCTGTGGATATTAACTTTTCAAGAAAAGTAATCAGGGCAAAGTAGCAGGCTCTAGTCACAGACTGAGCTTGCTGTCGGTCTGCTGGAATGTGCATCTACATACACATGTGTGACACAGACTGCAGAGCAATTTCAGTTGAAGGAGGCATGGGGTCACTTGACTCAGAATTCCCGAACTCCAGGAAAGTGTATGAAAGACTTGCCCAGAAGAAAGTGTTTATGCATCTTTGTCTGCTGTTGGTGCTCTGGCCCTTCAAAAGGAGCCAGTCTGTTTTCTTTTTTAAAAAAAGAATTATTTTGTTTATTTTTACTTATTTTAATTTGACCAGAAAGGGATGGAGAGAGAGAGAAAGTGAGAAAGCAAGCCACCAGGTCTGGGACTCGAACCATGGTCTGCCATGTAGGAGTCTAGTGCCCTTAACCACCACATCAACTGCCGGCCGCCATGTCTTTGAAGTGCTTCCTTCTTTTAAACCTCTATCTTGTTTTACCATCCCAATACTCCTACCTTGGATTCTTGTTCTCTTTTTTTCCACTAAAAAGGTCCTTTATATATATATATATATTTTGAAATTATGATTCCTGGTTTCCCCATAATCATTCTGCATCTTTGTGGGATACAGTGTGGTTTTTCAAAGCATGCATAGAGTGTGTAATAATCAAATCAAGGATATAAACGTATCCATTGTCTTCAACATTGAACATTACTTAATGTTGCACACATTTGATAACTGTTCTACTTTTTTGGGGGGTGGGATGGGAGGAGTGTTTCTTGAGTTGACAGAGACATTTTGACATTTTTACTTGGCTGTGGCATACAGCTCCATAACCTGTCCCACTTGTTAACATGTTTCTTGTGTCGGCTGCTCATTTTCTCCCTAATTGCTCCATTGCCCTGCTTAAAGCTTCTGGTATCCGCCATTACTCTCCCTACTTTTTTCTGACCAAGTACTTCGGTTTCTCTTCTTAAAAGAAGTTCATATCTTTCACAACAGAGGCATAGAAAGAGAGTGGCAGACACAGCGTGGTCTTCATGCTGTCATCCACCTGTTCCCAGTTTCAGCTGGCCTGAATCATGGGTATGTGTGTGTGCCTGGTGCTTATGAGAAGTTTTCTGGATACGAAACCCTGGCCTTTCCCACATGGATCCAGTTGCATTATCACTGCACCACTTGGTTCTTCTCTTTATTTCCTAAAAATAACAAAGCTTGCCTTTTTCTCTGAAGATTTTCAGATTCACATATATCTTTTAATTTTCCCAATTGCCCATAGCAACTACTAAAAATATAGCATTTAATTGCCTACCAGCGTTCTATCACTTATTCAATGTATTAAGTCCCAAGAAGCTTCTGACACAGTTTTCTATAATTTGGACTGCTTATTATGAGTACCCAGTCTCTGGAGTCAACTTTAGAGGGTTTGAATTCTGGCTCTACTACTTAATTGCCATGACCCCAAAGCAAGCTACTTACCATCTCTACATTATTTTCTCCATCTGTAAAATGCTGATATAATACCCGTGTATGCCCTGCCTGGCTATTTTAAGAGTTAAATAAAATAATGAATGCTCAATGTTTAGCAGAGTCCCGTTGCATATTGAGTACTCAGTTACATTCAGCCACTACTATTGTTATCAGTATTATAATGGTTTTCTCAGGAAAGTCTTACCAAATGGAATTCTGTTGAATGAAAAGTAAAATAGGTCTATGTTCCACATTCTTTCCCAAGGAGAAAAATGGAAACTTTTCAGAATGTCACCCATTCAAAAGAATGCATTGCCAAAGCCAAATGGGAGGGAAGTAGAAAATCCTGAATAGAACTGGCTAAGCAGAAAGCATATTAGACTAAACAACAAGCAGGGTGTTGTAGAGGGAATAAGACATTCATATGAAAGCACTGGCTTTGAAATTTCTGGTCACCCATGGTCAAGTCAGATGAGCAGAAAGTGATGCTGACCAGCTGCCTCGCTCACCACTGCCCCTTCCATTGTGCAAGAATTTTTTTATGAGGGGCTTCGTGTCAGCCAGCTTTAGTCCAAGTACCTACAATACCTTCAGACATTCTGTTCCATTTTATGATTAAATAATTCTCTAAGATCCTTAATGGACTTTGTAAGTTAATTATAGGTGGCAGAATCTAATTGATCTAGAAACAAGAGTAGAATTTGGCCGTTTTTAGAGACACAGATGCCCAGTGCAGGGACTAGACCATGAGTTCTGTTGTATGCTTTATTCGGGTAACAGAGGGAACGGCAAACCATGAAACACTGAGGCATTTCATAGATGGTATATGCAGTGAAGCACCTTAAAAGAATTTCTCCTTTTAATCATGTTTCAGTAAATTTTTTAATCTTGTAAAATTTTCTAATCCAGGTGACATTTCTCTCAGCAAATGTTAATTAAACATTTGTTAATCAAAAAAATGTTGATGGGGACTGGCAGGTGGCATAATTGTTACATTGCTAAACTCCCCACATAGTTGTTCATGGTTTGAGTCCTGGATCGGGTGACTTGAAACTCACACTGGGCATGTGTGCATGCCCTGCAGGGGTGGGGGTGGGGGGTGATTTCTTGCTTTCTGTCTCTCCAGTGAGTGCATGTGCCCTATAGCAACTCTCCCCCCCCCAAAAAAAAAAAATTGGTCTGACACCATCGTATGTGTAAACATATCTTATTATGAATGTTAATTATTTAGTATTAAACTATTACTTAAACTATTAATATACCTCATATAAATATAAAATAAAAATGATTTTATGGGTAACTGAAATTTTAATTATTTTATCCCATATGTGATATGTAAGAGAAAAAGAAAATCAAATCCTTATATTTAAAAAAAATAAGCTGCATAAATTATATAATCCGCTGGAGACATTTGTGATCACAAGAAGTACACTTTCCCCGGCTCAATATATACTGAACAGTATTAGAAGCTGAATAGCAGAGAAAATATTTTTAGTTCTTCAGTTGGTCTCTGAATTTTTTAAAAGCTAAAGAATAATATAATTCAGCCACTCATTTAACATATATTTATTGAATTTTTTCTATGGCCCTGAACAGTTATAATCCTGATATGCCAAAAATACTATATATACACATATATCAGTCAGCAAATTTTTATGTGCCAGAAACTACTAGAAAAAAAGCACTTTACTTATTTAATAATTTAAATATCCCAATAAACTACATATTATCTTCCATTCTGTAGAGGGGTAAACTGAGGCACAGAGATACTAAATGATTTTTCTAAAATCACACAGCTATTAACTGTCTTTAAACCCCAATAATCTGACCTACAGCCCAATTTACAATGATATAAACAAGAAATAGAACACTGCATTTGTTTTTATGAAGTTGATGGCAGGGATAAATTTGTTTTCTTCTGAGGGAGAAAAATTTTCATCATTACTGATAAGGTTAGTTCCTCTCCAATCTTTAAGTAACTTTTTTTTTTTGGAGAGATTTTCGCTATAGGGCGCGTGCACTCGCCAGACAGACAGAGACAGACAGAGAGACAGAAAGCGAGAAATCACCCCCCAGAGGGGATGGTCACGCCGCAATCCCTTCTCCTCCATTCTCCTCTCGGGATCTTGGGCATGCACGCACACGCACCCGGCGTGAGTTTTTTTTAAGCCACTGGGTCCGGGACGCGAACCGCGGTGGACTACGTGGGAGTCCAGCGACATAGCCATTACGCTAACTGCTGGTTCCCTAAATAACTTTTTAAGAAAGGTTTTTTTTTTTTTCCCATGAGCAAGTGAGACAGAGAAAAACAAAGAAAAAGCAAATCACTTTTGTATTAGGTAGACTTTTTCTTTTTTTTTTTTTAATTTGATAGAGGGAACATGCACTTACCAGAGAAAGACAGAGAGAGAGAGAGCGACCTTGAAAGAACCCTCCATGGGAGATGGTCACACCACAATTCTTTCTCCTCCATGTCTCCATTCCGAGGGATCGTTAGCATGCTTGTACATGCACCTGGCTGTCCTTTGAGCTGCTGGGGCCAGGATTCAAGTCACATAGTTGGCCATGTGGGATCCAATCACCTTAACCACCATGCCAACAGCTCACCCCAGAGAGATGTCTGAATCATAACAATTGGCATCTACAAATAGTTTATTTCTTTTAAATTTCTTTTAATAGTCACACATTCCAGGAAAGAAAGATACTTCAATTAATGTGTGAATTTTTCTTGCTTTTTTTAATTTCACAGAAATACTTCCCAGGTAGCAAAACAAATGTTTTGTCTCTTGAATGAATTTTAAAATGTAGCATAAGAACACCAAGAAGAAACTTAACCACATTTCATTACACTGGACCTTGAACAGACTAAAAGTCAAGTCTTTTCATTCCTAGCTCTGAGTTCTTTCAACCACTTCATGTTGCTTTTGCACATTACATAGTGCTTGTTATTCTAGAAACAAATCATAATGTAACCACGGGGCTTAGGTGGCAGTAGATAATATTGTTTTTCTGACCAATGTGTGCCTTAATCATCCACCCATCCACCTTGTCATTTCACTTTCAATATCCACACCCCTAGATCTTCCAAAGGTGAGCTGGGAGGGCTGGGGAATTTTGTTCCTCTGGGATGTAAGGGATACTATGAGGATTCTCTCTTTCTTACTTGGATCAGGCTAAAGCTACCCTCGACAGGAACTCTGAGAGGGTCCTTTGTTTGGCTTACTCTCATTCCTGTCTTGCTTTTCCTCTCCTTTATCATTTTCCCTTGGGATGCTTCCTTAATAAGCCATTCATACCTGTGTACTTGTCTGAGAGTCTGCTGCTGCAGAATTTATCTAAGACAGATGGCATTTATTTATTATTATTAATATTGTTGTTATTGTTATCATAACTCAATTTTGCTTTCTCTACAGTCCCATTGGCTACTGTCATAAAACTCTTAAATTGTGTCACATTCCTGCCTCCTCCTGGGATCTGGATTTGGGCTGGCAGCTACAGAGACCATCCAAGGGCACGTTTGAAAGTCCCTTCAGTGTCTAAAAGAGAATGCACTGTCTTTTACACACAGCCTCACTGCCTCTCTTTGACTCCAGAAGTGGAAAGGTCTTAAGATCTATCAGTCATTGTGACTTTATTCTCTTTTTAACTTCTAATATTAATTTAGTCAATGTTTGCTCAGGGTTTTTTTTTTTTTTAAATAGAGAATGTGTATTACTTTTCTTTTTGTTGCTACTGTATTAGTTCATACTCTTTTAAAGTTAGGTTTATTTATTTCATTGTGGTCATGAGAAATAAAAGAGGAAAAAACAGAAAGTAGATAGAAATCCGCCACCAGCCTGAGCCAGCCCTAGATCAGAGGCATGTACATTTCTGGCGTACTCAAGGAGGTCTGTGAACATGAACCCGGAATGTTCCCATGTGGGTCGGCCCTCACAGTGTTGGATTTTACTGCTGCAACACCATCCAGAGCCTTGTTTACATTCTTCTCGCCTCTGCTGTATACTCCTCTAATAATAGTCTCCATTTTCCCATTATCTCCATTATCTATGCTCAACTATATTATCCACCAAAATGATCTTGAAATGTGACCATTTATTTCTCTGCCAGAGGAACTCTTTCCAGAGTCTGGGATAGAATCCCCTCCCCAAGACAGCTCTAATCAAAAGGTCTAGTCATATTTCTTGATAAATTGCTCCACACCGTACAGTGCCAGAGTTAGTGAGAACTGCAGGCTTGTCTTGCGTATGTGCTTTGAGCTCCATGTCCAAGTGTTCATGGCTTGTCTACACTGCCTGCTATGCATCTTTCCCAGTTTATGTGCCTCATGCTCATTCTTTATAATCCATGTTTATGATCTATCGCCAGCACTGAATTAGCGTCTTCAACTTGCCAAAGCAAGTTCACCCCTTCTCTGAGAAGGGTTCGAACAAGAAGTCATTGGAGTGTGATTAAGATGCTGTCACTTGGTTTTAGCTAGTAAGTGTCTGTTTCTCTCAGTTTATGCTCTTAGTTCTTTGAGGCAAAGACTTTATTAATCAATGTATTTTCAGCTGGAGGCACATACTAGATTAATAAAATATGAACGTTGAATAAACAATTTAAAGTATTTTGTGAATAAAGACAAGTACAGTTTTGAAAGGCTTTTTAAAAAACTAATTCTGATGCCTAGATTTATGGAACGCTGCAAAATTAATTCCTTGACCTGAAAGGAAGTCAACATCCAAATTTTGGAAGCTACTTAACAATGTCTCTAGTATGGTTCACCCACAATTTGCTTGCACAAAATATTCTGAGTTTTATTTCCTTGTCTGCAAGTGGAGATAATTATATATACTTACGTTGCAGAAAATATGCAAGAACAAACACACAAGAAAAAAAAAAAGCAATGATAACACAACAAGCTCAAGCCACTAATGAGCTTCTACAAATGCAGATATTACTTTTGGCAGTAAGGAGTAACAGCTAGAAAAACAATACCCATTGCAAGAGTGCTCATTGGAAGATCTTTCTCAGGAGGGAAGATTGGTCAATTATATGTGAACAAACCTATTTCAAAAACAAACAAAAAACTCTAGATCCACATTTCAATAAAAAATGATCATCCATTAAAATGTTAATGAATATGCTTTCTAATAATATTGCATTCTTCAGCAAAGAACAAAAAAAGAAAACTTATAGCTCCAGATTCCTCAATGGCTAATAATTACATCAGACTTGCTTCAGTCAAGAAATTCCACTTGGTGACCGATGAGTTACTACAGAGTTGGCTATTTATAGGTTTATTTAATTAATTTTAGAATAAATATATCATCTTCTAAAATTATTTCATTAAGAAACATATTAAAATTATAGATGCTATGTTTAAAAGTGCATTTATGTCTATGGGAATGAAATAATTTTCCTTCCAAATATTGTTTTTAGAGATTTTTGTTATAGGGCACATGGACTCACCAGAGATAGAGACAGAAAGTGAGGATATCATCCCCCGGGGAGATGGCTATGCCACAATCTTTTCTCCTCCATTCTTATCTTGGGATTTTGGGCACATGCACAAGTGCCCAGTGTGAGTTTCAAGCCATTGGGTCCAGGACTTGAACCACAGTCAACCACATGAAAGTTTAGCATCCCAACCACTACACTACCTGCTGACCCCACTTCCAAATATTCTTTGGCTTTATATAGTAATTCTATGATACCATATAAAATAGAAAGAGATGTATAAATTGTTCTATAAATGTTGATTACAGATATTTATATATATATATATATATATATATATATATATATATACACACACACACACATATATATGGTGTGTGTGTGTATGCTTCGCTAAATCAAAATGCATGAAAACATTAAAACTCTACAGATTTAAATGCTAACATTTTTAACCATGCCTGTTAAATTCTTCCAATAATCCTTACTTCTGATTTAAAAAAAAAAATTAAGATGTATTCTGACAGACAATTTTATTTTCCTTTCTAAACAATTCCCCAGTAGATCCTGGTCTCCCTAATGCCTTAATGATTTTTGTTCCTTTGTTACATAAAAGTGCAAAATTTTTCAAATGAAATATTAAATACATGAAGATTGTTTAGTGAAATCCATGAACTGATGCAAATGATATATTTTACTCTAATTACTCTCAATAAAACTGTTGATGAAGGTTCAAATGTAGCCAACACTCAATAGAAAATATGTTTAACTTAGAAAAACAATGTGTACGTATCTCTTTACAGCTGGGAAAAATGTCACTTCTTTACTTCATTGTGTTCTAGCCTTATGTTGACTAATAAGACAGTGACTAAAAAATATCTTTGTATAAAATTTCAAATTCATTTAACCAGTGTTGGTTAAATTCCACCAGCACCCAAACATGAAATCAAAATGTAAATAAAAGATCAAAGGCTTTGCACAGCTGGCCACGGTGGCCCCTCAATTCACACCAGGCCTCACTGAGCAGTTAGCAAAATCATGTTTAAGAGCTATGCTGACTGTCAGTATCACTCTTGAAAACGTTATAGGTTTGTAGATCAGAGAAGGAAAATAAGAGACGTGGTTATAAAGAAGAGAAGCTAAAAATATCAGCAAAACCTTCAGGAAAAATTTGTCCAACAGAGAAGGAAAGTGATTTTGGCTTTAAAACTTATTTCACTCTTAATTAGCAAATTCATTTTGCAGATGATGGTTCTAAAGTTTTTGTTAAATTAGTATGCATTTTGATGAAAAAAACACAGGATATTATCTAGTAACTTTCAATAAGATTTGACACAATGCACATCATCAATTTATCTCTTTAAATCAGGCATGCAAATTCCAAAGTCACTTGCTAGGGATGAAAAATGAATTATGTCCTACTCATGTGAGATTGTTTTGTGCACAGTCTTCATTCATGGAATCATTTCAAAGCACATGGTGATAAATATGAATTGAATTCTTCCAGAATGAGATGATTATGCAGAACAACAATGGGTGGATCCCCCCATTTGAGAAATAGACCATCCCCCCCTCTTTATAATGACCTTTAAAGTCTGTCTATGATACATCTGGTGTTTGTTCTCCTAGCCCGAAAATAACTAGTAGACCACCAGTAATTTAAATTGTACCCTGTTCCAAGGATATTTGACATGTGGTCCCTTTGGAAGAACTAATGCAAAAAACTGGCTCTAACCCTGGAAATAAGGTTACTATAGAGTAACAGAAGTTTGCAATTAACTAATATCAGGAAGGTTAACCTGCAAATTTCTCTCTCAAAAACACACTAATCTCATTTGTAAACCATTTTATGTAGTTACAGAGAGTGAAATAATAAGGGTTATAATGTTTAATTTCAAATTTGATTTCTTTTTTGCTAAGAAGAAAACTAAGAAGGAAACGTCACATTAGTAGTTGCCAGTCTGCCAAAGAACACACACACACAGTGCATTTACTAATGACTACAGTATTTAGATAGATGATTGAGAAGGGCCAAGGGAGACTGATGACTTCTGAAGACCATAATGTTTGTTTTGTTTTCATTTAAACATCTTTTTAGAGTTTTTTTTTTTTGTTATTTTGGTTTTTAGAGAGATTTTTGCTATAGGGTACACGTACTCTCACAGAGATAAGGAGAGACAGAGAGACAGCGAGAAATCATTTCACAGAGGGGATGGCCACACGGCAACCCCTTCTCCTCCATTCTGTTCTCAGGATTTTGGCCATGCGCGCACACATGCTCGGCATGAGTTTGAAGTCACCAGGTCTGGAACTCGAACTGCAATTGACTACGTGGGAGTCCAGTGACATAGCCATTATGCCATCTGCTGGTCTCTTTCTAGAGAGATTTTTGCTACAGGGCATGTGCACTAGCTAGAAGAGACAGAAAGCAAGAAATTACCCCCTGGGAGGATGGCCACGAAGCAATTCCTTCCCCTCCATTCTCCTCTAGGGATTTTTGGGCATGCAAACATATGTGCCTGGCATGTTTTTTTTTTTTTTTTGGAGAGGTTTTTCGCTATAAGGCACGTGCACTCGCCAGACAGACAGAGAGAGACATAGAGACAGAAAGTGAGAAATCATCCCCCAGGGGGGATGGTCACACCGCAATCCCTTCTCCTCCATTCTCCTCTCGGGATCTTGGGCACGCATGCACATGCACCTGGCGTGAGTTTTAAGCCACCGGGTCCGGGACGCGAACCGCAGTCAACTACGTGGGAGTCCAGCGACATAGCCATTACGCTAACTGCTGGTTCCCCCCCCCCCCGCATGTTTTTTAAGCCAGTGGTTGCCAAGACTCGAACTCATGGAAGTCCAGCGACACAACCATTGTGCCATCTGCTGTTCCCATTTAAACACTTTTAAAATAAATAATACTTCATATTTTAAGTTCTTCCTTCATCATTCTCCAACATTATGATCTCGGAGTAGAAAGGAAAAAAGGATAAGCTGATTAAAATAATAGAGGATGAAGGTTAGAAATTATGCCATTTAACCACTGCACATCACAGATTAGCAAACTGACACTTAGATCCCTGAAACGACTTGCTTCAATGGGAATAGTCAGTTACTGGCACCCCAGAATTGTTGTAGAAGTCTGTTTTCCTGAAAGTCCAGAACACTTTTCTATAATACTGTAGTGTCTCTCCTAAAATAGTTTGCATCTATCTCCATAACTGATAAAATGTATATGTACTTAACTAAAAGGTTAAAATAGTAGCATTTAAAAGGTGGTGACAATTTTTTAAAATTCTGTAGTAAAAAGTTCTATATGGTAATTTTTTTAAATGAAAGGGAGGAGCATGACAGTGAATTTTTTAGTCAAAGAAAGTAGTCTATCTACACTCAAATTAAAAAAAAAAAAAAAACCAGAATCTGATTATGAAACATTTAACACTTACCTATAGAGAATTACTTTAGTTTCATTTTGATTATTAGGAATAAAATATATAAACTAAAATGGGAAGGAACCTGCCACTCTGTGTCCTGTGAGTTATGGTGATGCCCATTCCTGTAGGTTTAGCAGAAACCATTGTGATATATATTTTTTTTTTTTCACACCTCTGTTACTCAAGACAATGTTATGGATCAAATACCAAGCTAAAAAGCAAAACAAAGTGAAATAAAAAGCTCTACCTAGAATATTAATTTAAATGACCAAAAAAAAGAGAATTGTTAACATAAGAAATGTATGCTACTTTTGTTCATTTAAATTGGCCTGTCACCCAACACCCTGCTCCCCAAAGATCAGCCTTCCTTGCTTGAATGCTGCACGTCTCTTGTTTTTTGTTGGCTCTTGAAACTAGACAAATCAACTATTTAGAAAACGGAAGCACTCATTTATTTTCTTCATGTAATTAGGAATTACTGAAACACAACTCAGAACATCATTACATCCTAAAACAGTAAATGCTTTTATATTCATGTAGCTCTTGATTTTTAATAATATATTCAAAGGAAACAAAACTGCGCAACAAATTTGACAAACAACTGTAACAGCTGGGCTGAAGTGTGGATCCTCAACTTAGAGAAGGGAAGAGCATGTGAAGGACTTAAAGCGATGTCACAAATAATAAAGTTAATAACCCTCCTAACTAAAATTGGCATTATCTATCATTGATATTTTTACAAAGCAAAAAAGGATTAGAAAAACTCACCTTGTCATCATGAAATCTTTATATACTTTGGTGAAATATTACTACTGAAGAACTGATCTTGAAAAATATCAAAAGGAAAAAAGATAACAGGTACAAATAAAAACAATATTCAACAAATCCTTTACACATGATAAAATACATGTCAAAAGTAGGTCTAGGTTACCTTTATTTTTAACACAGAGTCAACCTGGCTAGTATATATCAAACTTCATATTGTGTTTTCTCTTTAAGGCCTGGGGAGAAGGTCTCTTAGAAGGTAAAGTGAAAGGGACCAGTAGATGGCATAATGATTACATTGCTAGACTTCCACATGGTTGACTGCGCTTCGAGTCCTGGAGCCGGCTACTTGAAACTCATGCTGGGTGCCTATGTGGGCATACCCAAAATCCTGAGAGGAGAAAAGATGGCGGTATGATCATATCGCATGGGGGGTGATTTCTCGTTCTCTGTCTGTCTGTCTCTTCCTGTCTTTCCAGCTACTGTACATGCCCTATAGCAAAAATCTCTTAAAAAAAAGTGAAGTGATAAAGTTGCAATGAAACCATCGAGATCATGGGTGTGACTCACTGCTTCAATATCTTGAATGTGCTTTTTTCATCTCAATAATATAGAAATAAATAAATACTTTGCAGAGTTGCACCGAGTTTCACAAATAATATATGTAAAATGCCTGGAGCAGATGAAGAGTTAAATAGATGATGGCTAATGTTATGAATGTGCTTGGAGACAAAGGCTCAGCATAGCAAGGAAAAAACTTCTGAAAGAGTCAAGGGATAGAAGACACCACTATTTTGTTAGGTTTGGCTCTATTAAACATCAGCTTGGCAGGAACAAATTATTTGCACAATGCAGCATTATTTTATGCAGGTGCAAATGCATGATTTATGCACTTATAGATAAATCTGGCTTTACACATGGTTGACTGAGTAAAAGGAGGCTTTTTTTCTTCTCCAGAGGATTTGCAACCATGGTATATATATGCATGAAAGAAAGTGGAACTATTGAGAACCAGTAACAATAAGAATTGTGGAAATGATAATGTCAAGAAAAGCTTTAAATATAAGAACTGAAATTAAAAATACACTCATGTGCAAGATCACACTTTACTTTAGAAAAAAAATAATACTGGTATCTAATAAACAGTCAGGATCTATGTGCAAAAAATAATATTTTTCAAGCAACCAGATTAGTTAAAAGAAGTTTAAACTGAAATCATAGGTAGTGTGCTATCATATGGAATCTACACTGAGATCAGTAAAATGGGGTGACTTTCTTTTTCCTTTATAAGAAAGAAAGGATGAAAGGTAGAGATAGGTTTTTTTTTTTTTTTTTTTTTTTTTTTTAGAGAGAGATTTTTGCTATAGGGCATGTGCACTTGCCAGAGAGACAGAAAGTCATATTTGAATTATTCCCTTGCTATCTGTAGTACCATGGATAAAACACTCTACTTAGTTCTAATGATAGTTTCTACTTCAGTATATCTTTTAATTTTTATCATTTTATTTTATTCATTTAGTTAATAAAGTATGAAACTCTTCATTCTAAAGAAAACTTACTCAACACATGTAATTTGAGATAGATACTTTCCTGTGAGAGGCAGAGACAGTGGTCTTCATTCTTCCAACTCCACATGGATCTAATACCCTTTTTGCAATGATTTTGGTGTGCCACAGAACCCAATTTTAAATAATCTTTTCAGAAGTTTTGATATTAAAAAAAAATATTCTGGTCAAATGGCTTCTAAATCAATAGTTACTCTCTTCAATTTATTTGTAAAGTAACAATTTGGCATGAATCACCCTTAGTCTCCTGAAAGACTGTATTAGGTATAAAGTAACAGCAAGTTTTAAGCAACAGAATCTGTTCTGGTTTCCCTTGCCTTTGTTTACAACGTAGGTGACCTTGGTCAAGTCATTTATCTCACTAAGCCTCCATATTCTTAGAAGTGTAACAGACACAATGATCTCTATCTACCTCAAAGAATTGTTACTATAGGTTCCAATAACATAAATATACAAATTGCTTTCTAATAATTTTAACATACATATTCTGTACTGTAGTCTTAATTCCTATAGATTCAAGTTTGTGAGTTCTTACTTAATATTTAAATTAATTGCTGACTCATTTCTTACTTTTAAAAAAAATAACTTTTCATAAAGTATCAATTTATAATCATTATTAAATAGCATAGAATTTTATGCTTGTAATAATAAATATATATTTATACTTAACTACTGATATAATTTTATCATATGACACACAAGATTCTTTTAGTCCAAGAGAAAGAAAAATCTGGATGTAAATGATAAAGCTAAACGTCATGACTTTGTTTCTTTTACTGGCATCAATATGGCAGCTCGACTTCGTGAGAACTCAATCTCTTCCCAGATACATGATTAAGAATGGTAGAAATGGGGATCAGCAGATGGCATAATAGCTATATCGCTGGACTCCCGTGTAGTATACTGTGGTTGGAGTCCCAGACCTGGTGGCGTAAACTCATGCTGGGTGCATGTGTGTGTGCGCCCAAGATCCCAAGAGGAGAATGGAGAAGGGATTGCGGTGTAGTCATCCACCCTGGGAGGTGATTTCTTGCTTTCTGTTTCTCTTTCTCTGTCTTTCTGGCGAGTGCACGCGCCCTATAGCAAAAACTTTTTCCAAAAAAAAAAAAAAAAATGAATGGTAAAAATGACATGAAGTGGTGAGCCAGGTGGCATGATAGTTAATGCAGTTGAATCCCACATGACTGACTATGCAGTTAGAGTCCTGAACACAACAGCTTAAAGAACGCACTGGGTACATGTGCATGTATATCCAAAACCCAAGGGGAGAATAGAGGAGATCACTGCATGGTCATCTCACATGGGATGTGCTTTTACACTTTTCCTGGGTCTTTCTCTCTGCCTCTCTCTAGTGAGTGCACACACCCTCCTAAAAGAGAGAGAGGGAGAGAGAAAAAAAGAAAGAGAGAGAGAGAAAGAACGAACAAATAAAATGACATGGAAGAAATAAAATGACATGGAAGTTGACATTCACTTTTTTGACTTTCTGAAGGCCAAGGATGAAGCTAAAGACAAATTAAAAGATTTTGGCCAACTTTAAAGACTGAAGGAGAGTTCTGGTATGTCCTTACATATAGTTCACCTTTAAGAATTATTTCTTGTTTTCTTCTCTTTTTTTATTTTGTCTTATTCATTTTTGTGGACATGATTATCTTTTCAAAACTCTCTGAGGATATTCAGTTAGATTTATTCAAGTTTGCTTTTATAGCTAGGCACTAGACCCCACGTTCAGAAAGCTTCTCTCGGTAATATAGGCTTTGCTGTGGTCATCTTGAAAGGCTTAATAATTTTAAAAGAGATTCTTATTATTGTCTTCACTGGATTCCTCAGACTTGTGTGCCTATTCTTGACCCTGAGTTCACTTATACTTCTTGAGCAATTATTTTATTATTCTCATAGTTTAACTTGTTCTCTGAGTTTGATCTTGTTTCTGGCTTGCAACTCTAGCAATCTTCGGTTGCCTATTCACTTTCAAAGAGTAAGTAGTAAAAACTACTGTTGATATACTTGTGAATACAGACAAGCTTTTTTTTTTCTTAAAGTGCTCAATCAGAAAGCCTTCCCCTCCCTGCAGGGATTAGAAGCTTGCTCTTGGGACATTCAAATTCTCCACAGAAGAAATTTCTAATTAAGTATAATACTGATATAATCGCCTTTCAAGTTAGGGTCACTTTGAGGTACAAATGAAAACAGACCCCTTTTATACCTCTTGTATGTAGCCAAATGCATCTACAAAAAAACTTGCCCAGAAAATCAATTTTAGGGGTTATTTCCCCTTTATTGTATTATTAAATAACTAACAAATGATTCAAGAATTAAGCAATATAAACATGTTAAAACTGTGTGGGAGAAACAGTGCTTCAAACCTCTAAGGTGGCTGAGGCGCAGACAATACTGAGGAGTCTTTAAGATCAGATACCGCAGCTTTGATTGTGGACGTGAAAAAATGTTCGCTCCTATGTGTACTCACTCTTCCTTCTGCATATTTTTAATGTAGAGTAGATACATTGGAAAGAGTTGAGGATAGACAGAGAAGGCTAGGGATACTGAAAAAAGTCAGTACTAGGGTTTGAATGTGTGGAATAAGATTAGAATGAAGGCAATCAGGGTGGAGCCCTATGCTTAACTCCTGTTTTGTTTATAGAAAGAGGAAATGAGATTAAAAGAGAGATACATGGACATAGACCTTTCTCACTCTTGCCCTGTGCTGTTTATCCACCAGCAAGAAGACTGCTCCAGAGGCAGTCCCTGGACCTTGGACCTCCAAACCATGAGGTAAACAAACCTTTATTCTATATAATTTACCCAGATTCTGTATATTCTGTTATTAGCAATGGAATAGACTAGAAAAAAAGTTTCATTTCATTCAACTATTAGTATTTAAAAACTTTAAACTACCTCATAATATACTTTTCCAGTATTCAGTAATTCCTTTCCCATATAGGATCCAAGATATTAAAAACCCATCATTACTGCTCAATCTATGCAAGAGAGATACAATTTTAAATTGTAGCAAAATAGTATATTAGCAATTATAGTATTATAGATATCATTGCATGTAAAGAAAGTCCATATTTATACATTTAATCTTTTGGTATTCATTTCCATAAACAAATTCTCTAATTAAAATTACTAAGTTAAATTGAGAGATCCTACCAGAAAACCATTGTCATTTGAATGTCTTCGATGATCAGTGAACCCCCAAAATTATTTATAAACTTGGTGTAAGGTTCGTATGTGCAGAATATATATATATATATATATATATATATATATATATATATATACACACACACACATACATATATATGTAAATATCTCAAAATTACATATTTATACATATCATGATTGTATATTTATATACACACCTCACAATTATATATCTACATCTCACAATTATATATACATGCATTTTTTTCTGAGAAGAGGGAAGACTCAGAATTATTATCAAATGCTAATTCATGTTCCATGAATCTATACCTCAATGGATATTTTAGAAATTTTCTTTTTATAAAACTAAGAATAAAGGGGTCAGCCAGTGACATGATGATGAAGGCCCTGGACTCCCACATGGCTCACCATGGTTCTATTGTAGGGTGCCACTGAATGAATGACCACCAACGCCAGATTAAGGTTAGAGAGAGTCTTTATTAGCTGGCCAGCAACTACAACCTGAGGCTCGGGGCCGAGAGTCAGAACTGTAACCCCAGCCAAATTTTAGGGTAGTCACTAATAGGGGCTGGTTGCCAGGTGTACAGAGTTCCTATGTGAAAACAGTTACAGAAGCTGAATCAAGCAGGTTAATTATTTCTGAGGGGAGTAGGGTTTTCATGCAAGCAGTTACATTGTTAAACAAAAGGGTTTCGGGCTAGTTAGCAAAGACAGTAGCAGGTACAGGATGTTGTCCCGGATATGGCTAGCCCAAGCTATTTTCTACTGGGAAGAGCAAACAGGTTTACAGAAGCAGACAGCCATGTTAGGGTAAGGGAACAAAATGGACAGTTGCTCATGTGCAAGATCTAATATGTGGCCTTCCACATCCCCCCTTTCTGATTTGGAGAATCAAATCATTGATTCAGAGAAGGGGAATGGTGCATAGCAGGAGTGGAGAAACAGGAGTCTGATAGACTGGAGTCTGTCCTGAACAAAGGTAATGAGAAAATGGAGGATGCAAGGGCCAAGGAGAAGAGCAAGGAGGAGAAGTAGGACAGGGCACATGGCACAGTCTTAGTTTGAGAGGATCTTGGGAATCTTGGATTTGTCATGTCGATTTTTTTGTCTTTATTTGAGAGTGGTGTAGTCAGACTCGGATGTTGTTGATTCTGACAGTATTTGAAGTGATGAGGGTGACAGTGTAGGGTCTCTTTTAGAATGGATTTAGTCTCTGGGTTGTAAATTTTTTTTTCTTTTTTTTTTGCTGTAAGGCTTGTGCACTTGCCAGCCAGACAGAGAGAGGCAGAGAGACAGAAAGCGAGAAATCACCCTCCAGGGGGGATGGCCACGCCACAATCCCTTCTCTGTTCTTCTCTCAGGATCTTGGGCACGCACGCACACGCACCCGGTGTGAGTTTTAAGCCACCGAGTACAGGACGCGAACCACGGTCGACTACGTGGGAGTCCAGCGACATAGCCATTACGCTAACTGCTGTTCCCTGGGTTGTAAATATTTTGAGCCACACATAGTCTCTCGGTTGAAATGGATGGACAGGGTCCAAGGTGAGGAGTGTCTCGAACATGCTGATGAATGCCTTTTGGGTTGAGTCAAGCATCTGTAAAAGTTTGAGTAAAATATAGTTATGGATTTTATTTTATTTTTTTTTAATTTTAGGAGAGGTTAAGGTCTTTTAAACATAGTTTTATAAGGGGAAATTTTTTTTTAGTATGGAATGTATAAGGCTATTTAGATTAGGCATAAAGTATTTTTTTTAACTAGTTTAGTAATCTTTGTTTTTTAGTTGGGTAACCTGGTGTATTTGATTTATGAGGACTTGTCCAAGGGCCTTGTGGACTATTAGCCGGCCATCTAGTAACAGTAGTCATTTTTTGGGTCTTTGTGTAGTCTATTGTTTATGGGCCTTTTTTTTTTTTTTTTTTTTTTTTTTTTGAGTGTAGGAGGGCAAGGATGGGAGAACAGAGTCCAGGGTGGTTATACAAATTTTTAGTTGTTGCTATAGATGTTTCTTTTTTAGTTAGGTCTTTTCATTTTTTTTGTTATATAGGCAACTTTTTATTATTTTTAAAATTTTTTATGGCTGTATTTTTAGAAATAATCTTAATCTTTGATTTAGGCAGAAATTAATTTTAGTCACTTTAAGAGTTATTTGAGGCTTGTCTAAGTGAGATTGTCAGATGTCTAAAGGAAGCTGGAGGGGTCTTGGGCCCCATCAATTTTTAGTTTTAAAGGCCAGTGTGGACTTAGAAGTCTTCGGCTCCCTTTAGAGCTCAGTGTTTTTTGTCTTTAGTGACAAGTTCTCAATGGCAAACATGAGGATGTCAGTCATGGGCATTGTTTACTGTCTGGGCTGTCTACATTGGAAACAGTTTTTTTTTTTTTTTTTTTTTTTTTTTTTGAGACAGAGGCTCTTATCTGGGCTGTGTCCAGATCCTGTTCTTGCAGAAGCTCTCAGCCTTTAGGATTATTATGAGTGACTATTGGGTGTTGTTTAAGTGAGAGTTAAACCAATGATTAAGGTATCTTGTCAATTTGTTGTAACATTTTTTTGAGTTAGCTGAGAACTTTTTTTTTTTTTTTGGGAGAGGATTTTGCTATAGGGCACCTGCACTCACCAGAAACACAGAGAGACGGAAAGCGAGAAATCACCCACCAGGGGGGATGGCCACACCACAGTCCCTTCTTCTCCATTCTCTTCTTGGGATCTTGGGCAGGCACGCATGTACACCTGCCTGGCCTGAGTTTAAGCCACCAGGTCCAGGACTCGAACCGCGGTTGACTACATGGGAGTTCAGTGATATAGCCATCATGCCAACTGCTGGCCCCCCTGAGAACTTTTTTTTGAAAAAAAAATCTGTTTTGAATTGTAAGAGCTGTTATACTGAGAAGTAAAACTAAATTTTAATAGATCTTGTAAGGAGTGGCTGAGTACTGTCAAGAGGGTGGAGCCCAGTTTATAGGTTTTACAAGGCATTGCCTTATTGACTATATAAAGTCCTGGTGGAGAATGCAGTCTTAATCTAAATTTTTGTTTTTTTAGTTAGACTTTTTGATCATTTAATTATGGGGAGAGTCTAGTGGGGAGAGGCCTAACTAAAGAGATACAGGAGTACAAGAAGACAGGGAGGGAGGAGGCAGGCTGGAGCCTGTCTTAACTTGTCTTATCTCATTTTCTGATATTTTTATTTTATTAAGTTTATGGACAGGAGTTTTAATTTTTGTCTTTGATATATAGGCCCAATTTTTATTAACTGTCTATGTTTTTTTAAATTTTGGGCAGTTTGATATTAAGTTTGTAAAAATAGAATGATATACTTCTATATATATTGGCAGTTTATGAACATGTACCAAAAAAAACATTAGTAACAAAATTTGTTTAACAACTTTTTTTTTCATGTAAAATTGAATAATCTTATTAACAGACCTTTTTAATTTTTATAAAGTTTAAAGACTGGTAATAGAAATAACTAAAGAATGTTATCTTAATAGCAAGAATTATAAGGAGGATTTAGAGAGAAATAGGTGGCATTATTTTTATGAGTCTATATTTAACTTTGGATTTATATTTTTTATAGCAATTTTATCCTTAAGTGTATTGAATTGACTACTTAACATGTAATTTTGTTAAATGTATATTTTTACTTAATTTTGGCTTAACAGTTTAGAAAACTGTTAAACCAATGGTTAAGTGAGAGTTAAACCAATGGTTAAGGTATCTTGTCAATCAGTTTATACAAAAAAATGAAATTTTTATTCAGTTAAATGATTAGACTTTTAGAAACAGACACTTGAAAGAGTACTTTTTTACTCCCTCTGTGAATTTTTTAAGGACATAACATTAGGATGATAGTCATAGTTAATGTTTTGACAAAAATTTATAACTGACAAAGAAATTTGGCAAGATACTAGTTTAACATAACAACGTACAACATGACTGATAAATAGATCATCATGAATTTTTGGGAATCTTAAGTTATTTTGGAACACTATATATTATACACATATAAATGTATAACATATTTTTACATATAACTCAAATATAATGTCAAGAAAATTAGCATTATTTAATTTGACAATTTTAAAATTTTTATTTAACTTATAAAGAATAAGTTTGATCAGTTTATCATCTCTCTTTTGGATGTTTCAGGGGCTCTTTGTAAACATCCGAGAGTTGTTGTGAGGTCAAAGTTTTTTTGTTAGTACTAAAACTAAAGACATAAAACATTAGTTATGAATTTGTTTTCTGTTAAATATTTACCATGTAAAATGTAACACACAACACACAAATACTAGTTGTTTTATTAAACCAACTATATCAAGATAAATTTGATGTTGTTTGATTTATAAAAGCCTGGAAAAATATATGTTGGAAATTGTGAAGGCTTTTGCTTATTAATCTTTTTTAAAATTATATTTGAAACCAGATTATTTATTAAAGGTGTTTGAACTTGAAAAGTATTCAAACCAATTTTTATGAGTGTTTGTTTTATAAACCAAATTGAATAGAATTTTTAAAGCCTTTTTTATACAGACATGTGTAACATGACATATTATATATATGGATGTACACACACATTAGGACTATAAGAGTCCATTTTTCCGGGATTACTTTGACACTAATACTCTTCTGAGTAACCCCCTTTTTTAAAAAAATTTTTAATGATTTTTTTTTTGTCTACACTGTTGAAGTTTTTACAACACAAATATTTGTGATATTTTTACTCCTTTTAAGTGAGATGTTTTTAAGAGGCCCTCTCAGTTTGGAGATGGATAGTTAAGTATGTATTTCAAGGGAGTTTTAAAGGAGCTGTTCTAGTTTGCTATGATTTTTAAAAAGGCAAATATGTTCTTTGGTCAGGATGTACCCTGGGGCACTCTGGGACCTCCGCCAGTACCTCTTCTGGTCGCAAGGCAATTCTCAGAGATAGTGTTGTGTCTGTAGGGATCACCAGTTCTCAAATGTCTTGATTTTCTAGCTAGCCCAGGTTATAACAGGAATAGCAAGGCTAGCAAGACTCATATGAAAGAGAGTCAGAGATAATTTGCGTATGGGGAACTTCCGCCTCTCTTAGAGCACAGGTAAAATGCCAGAGGGCTGAAGTAACAGAAAAGTCTCTAGAGCAGGGAAACCATAACCCTTGGCCTGGTGTCGAGAGTCCTGAATGTGATCTAGAAAACAGTTAAGGGGGTTACATGTAGACCAACAGACTGGCGACTGTCCCTGACCCATTTTGACAAATGCAAGACTGACAAAGATGAGACAAATCAAGACAGTGCACCCAAAGACCACTGTCACCAAGGACCCGAAGTGTCATTGCACTTGGGCCCAGGGACTTGGAAGTTCTGCTGCATCCAGTCCTCCTAAAGTCCCACCAAGAGAGCTCTCAAACCAAGATAACTAGAATCTTACCAGATTGAGGCGCCAGAAGTGACTCCAATTTTTTATCTACATTTGTAAGTTTTTAAAAATCCCTCTTGAGACCCGGGACAGGGTGTAAGGAACGTCGTTGTTTGGTCGTTATTCAGCCACTCTAAGGTTCCCAGATCTTGCTGGGGCTTCCAAATGTAGAGTGCCACCGAATGAGCAACCACCAAAGCCAGATTAAGGTCAAAGGGAGTCTTTATTAGCTGTCCAGTGACTATAGCTTGAGGCTCCGGGGCCTAGAGTCAGAACTATAGCCCCAGCCAAAGTTTGGGGTACCCTCTTATAGGGGTGGGTTGCCAGGTGTACAGGGTTCCTGTGTGAAAGCAATTACAGAACCTGAATCAAGCAGGTTAATTATTTCTGAGGGGCGTGGGGTTTTCATACAAACAATTATGTTGTTAAACAAGAGTTTCAGACTAGTTAACAAAGACAGTAATAGATACAAGACGTCCTCCCGAATACAGTTTTTTGTATGACTAACAGAAACTATTTTCTTATGGGGAAAAAAAAAAAAAAAAAAAAAAAACAGGTTCACAAAAACAGACAGCCATGTTAGAATAAGAAAACAAAATAGACAAACAGTTACTCATGTACAAGATCTACTATGCGGCCTTCCACAGTTCACGTTCCAGACCTGGAGGCTTGAAAATCACAGCAGGAGCATGTGCATGTGTGCCACTCAAAATCCCAGGGGGAGAATGGAGGAAAAGGAATTGGAATTGTGTATGACTCTCCCCCCCACCAAGAAAGGGTGATTTCTCACTTTCCCTCTCATTGTCTCTGCCTCTCTCTGGAGAACGCACATGTCCTATGGCAAAAACTTAAGGACCAGCTGATGGCATAATGGCTATATTGCTGGACTCCCATGTAGTCGACCGTGGTTTGAGTCCAGGACCCAGTGGCTTAAACTCATGCCAGGCGCGTGTGCATGTATGCCCAAGATCCCGAGAGGAGAATGGAGGAGAAGGGATTGTGGCATGGCCATCCCCCCGGGGGGTGATTTCTCACTTTCTGTCTCTCTGTCTCTCTCTGTCTTTCTGGAGAGTGCACGCGCCCTATAGCAAAAACGTCTCAAAAAAAAAAAAAAAAAAAACGAACAAACCTTAAAACAACCAAACAAAAAAATTAAGAATTAAAAGCACAAACAGAAACTGGGATAGAGTACTATATTTCTTTAATTTTATGTTTTGTCATATATATATATATATATATATATATATATATATAAATATTTTATATATATTTTAAGGTTTTTGCCATAGAGTGTGTGCACTTGCTTGAGAGAGAAACAGAGACACAGAGAGAGGGAAAGTGAGAAGTCATTTCTCAGCCTCCCATGTGTTTTTATCATCATTGTCATAAAGAAAAAATAGAAGAGATTTTAAGATTTAGAAATATGAAAGTTCAATTCATTGACTTGAACTATATTATTGTTATTAGGCTATAATTTTGAATTAGAAATTTCCAATCAACAGCAAAGAGTCATCTGTTTTGTTATTGTTTTTGAAATATACACATAGTTAAAAGTGATAAATTAAACTACCCTATGTACATCAGAAAAATAATTATAGAAATTTCCATAAAAAGTGACTTCAAACTCTCTTTAAAAACTTTATTTTTTCTGGGGAACCAGCAGTTAGCGTAATGGCTATGTCGCTGGACTCCCACGTAGTCGACCGCGGTTCGCGTCTCGGACCCGGTGGCTTACAACTCACGCCGGGCGCGTGTGCGTGCGTGCCCAAGATCCCGAGAGGAGAATGGAGGAGAAGGGATTGCGGCGTGACCATCCCCCCTGGGGGGTGATTTCTCGCTTTCTGTCTCTATGTCTCTCTCTGTCTGTCTGGCGAGTGCACGCACCCTATAGCGGAAAAAAAAAAAAAAAAAAAAAAAAAAAACCTCTCCAAAAAAAAAAACTTTATTTTTTCTGGGAACCAGCAGTTAGCATAATGGCTATGTCGCTGGACTCCCACGTAGTCGACCGCGGTTCAAGTCCCGGACCCGGTGGCTTAAAACTCACGCCAGGCGCATGTGCGTGCGTGCCCAAGATCCCGAGAGGAGAATGGAGGAGAAGGGATTGCGGCGTGACCATCCCCCCTGGGGGGTGATTTCTCACTTTCTGTCTCTATGTCTCTCTCTGTCAGTCTGGCGAGCGCACGCGCCCTATAGCGAAAACTTCTCCAAAAAAAGAAAATAAATAAATAAAAATAAAAACTTTATTTTTTCTAAAAAATATTACTTTTCATCTACAGCCTCATTTATTTATATTTTTCTATATGAACTTGATGCTGGAGATCTTTTGTTGATAGTATATTTAATGTATATATATTCTCAAGATATGTTTGGCAATATATTGAGTGTTCAGAGAGCTCTGATTTTACACTTATTTCTATGAGAAACAGCTGTATGAAGAGATTTTCTTCATTTACTTTGAAACAGCTAGTGAAGGTATCTGTAAGAATTAAGAACATGAACCCTAAAGACAGGTTTGAATCCTGGTTCTATCACCGACCATCTGGTGACCTTGCTAACAGGTTTATCAAAAATCATAACTCAGTGCACTGTCTTCATAGGAGGTTGTGAGGATTAACAAATGCCAGGCCCTTGCAGCAGTGGCGCTGGTAAATTTCAGGATGCTGCTCTTATTGCAGATGCACCTGTTTTGGATATTGATCCTACTGGATTAATTGCTCAGCAATCTATTACCTCCCCTTTCAGAGCACACCTAATTCCTTTTGTGGGAGGAAAAAGCATTGGTAGGACTGTAAATTCAGATACCTGCTTTTCTGCGAGGAAGTCAGTGTAATTCCTAGGGGTGCCCTACATCAGCGCCTTCTTCTCACTGTTCCAGCAGGTGGTGTGGTGGTTAAGGCCCTAGACTTCCACATGGCCAGCTGCAGTCTGAGTCCTGAACCTGGCGCTTGCTTTCTCGCTTTCCTTTCTCTCTCTCTCTCTCTCTCTCTCTCTCTCTCTCTCTCTCTCTGTGTGTGTGTGTGTGTGTGTGTGTGTGTGTCTTTCTCCCTCTGATCAAATTTCAAAAAATAATAATAACTTAAAAATAAAATTAAACAAATAATTCTTTAAAAAAAAGAAACAAAGAAACAAAGAGGGATGTCTGTCCCCTAAGCTTGGCCTATTCCTCTCTCCCAGGACTCTAAATCTTGAGCATCATACAGAAGTTGAGCCGTTTTTAAAAAATCCTGGTGTGCTTTTGGTTTCTTAGGAGTGGCTCTTTAAGTCTCCTCTTTCGCTGAAAGGGCTCATCCCTTTCTCCTCCTCCTTCCTTCTGCAGTCAGGCCTGGAGGTAAAAGAGAGAAGGCCGGAAGACTAAGATCCCAAGTGAAAGTGTTTCATTTTCTTTTAAAAAATTCTATCTGGTGCAGTGACATGTTCTCTTATCGGATTATTAAATTTCACTCATTTCAGTTCAATATTCCTTCTCCCCTTGGCATAGTTAATTTGTGTAACTATCTTTGAGGTCTATGTGGACCTAGCCATTGACCTGGTAGGAAGGGGCAGGAGTAGACAATAAAGGCAGACAAGCGAGCAGTTGGATATGTCAAGTGACTGCCACGCAAGTCAGTATTTGTGACAGACACAAGGACATCGGAAAAGTCAGACTTCTTTATTAGTATGCTAGTGCCTGGGAGAATCCGTCAAACTCATGCTGCTATTGAGGCACATGTCATCTTGTTACAGACACAATGACAACAGAAGAGTGTGACTGACTGAAATGTTACCTAGCTTCTGAGACGCTCAAGCAGCCTGTCTCTTCCTGGACCCAAGCCGATTCTTCAACCTATCCTTTGATTCTGTGAGTTCCTTCATACATTTCCAGTATGTTAGCTCACACTGTATAGAGGTTTCACGTTGTTTGAAACTGATGACTAATTGAAACACAGCTTTACAGTATCACTTTGGAGATAAACTACTCTTGAAAATGAGTGCTAAGACATTTGTTTTCCTGGCTAACTCGCTTTTTCTGAAATAATTCATTTTATTCATCTGTTTATTTTAGCTGGTTGAAATTTAGATCCAAGATTAGTCCGTGACTGTGAAAACTATCTTTTTTTCTGTTTATTTATTTATTTTGAGAGAGAAAAAGGAGCACCCCTAATAGAGTTCTCAGTCCACAATCCAGTCTCATTCTCTACCATCATGGCTCATGGGCACATGCCACTTCCATGTTCAAGGCGATCATTAGGACCGTCCCCAACAAAACCACTTCTGTAACTCCTTGGCCACCATCTGGGCCCTTCAGTAGCTGTCTTTAAGCTGGTATTTGAGGAGGAGGGGAAGATACTTTCTGTTTTCTCCTATTAGTATATTTTTAGCATTATTTTAATTTTTAATTATATATTTGCCTTTTATTGCAAGTCAATTCCTTTATGCTAAAATGAGTGAATAAATAAAAACAACTTTAGGGTCAACCAAGTGGTGAGGTGGTTGAGGAGGCTGGATTCCACATGGCCAGCTGTGCAGTTCAAGTCCTGGACCTGGTGGCTTGGAAACATGTGTGTGTGTGTGTGAGTGTGTGTGTGTGTGTGTGTGTGTGTGTCCAGAATCCTGGGAGGAGAAAGAAGGGGAAGCGAATGCAGTATAGACATCTCCTTTAGGGAGGTGCTTTTCACTTTCTCTCTCTCCCTCTGTCTTGCTCTAGCAAGCATTCATGCCCTGTAACAAAACTAAAAATCTAAAAGTAAAGAACTACCTAACTAAAAGTAACTTTTTAAAAAATAAGCACATTGATTATAAAAATGACATATTTTTAATTTCAGGCTATTAGAGCATGATGCAATATTCATTCACTCTGCTATTTTCCTACCCATACATCCAAAAGAATTATTTGTGAAACAGATTTTTATTGGATGTCATAAATTAGACTTTAACTTATTTTTATCAGATTTCTTTCAAACCTGGTATTTGCATATATGATAGATATGAAACTTTAGTGTCAATAAGTCAGATTATCATGAAAATTTACACATTTCTTTCCCCCCCCCCGATATTTAATGTCATTGGACCCTTTCTTTATATTTAAACTCTTCAGTGACACTCACTAATGATTAATGGCCCACTGACTCATGCTGCCTTATAACATGAAAGTCACCGAAATGCCTTTTCCCTGGAGAGCAATTATTCTATGGAACAATATCCCTTACCTGGTGCATTGAAGTCCCAAAGGTTGGCTGTTAAACTTGCAGTTGTAATTCGTGAAAAAGTCCAGAATGCCAAGTTTTGAACTGCTGGAGATTTTATGCACAGTTTCATTTTACTGGGAACAACTTGATTCTTTTCTGCCTTTGCTTGCAAAGATTTTGAGTAAGTAGAAGAAATGACACAAACTTAAGCTAGATATTTTCCAATATCTGTCTATTTAAAGTCAAAGATTTCTAAATAGAAGATAGATATCCTCCATCTTTGTAGGTTGTGAAATTATTGATAAACTGATAATACAAAAATATACAAAAGATTAAAGTTTGTATATGTATTTAAAATTGATCTATTTTGATATTTCAGTGGGATAAGACAATTAGAAAGAAGATACAGTACAGGCCTCAGAGTTACAGTTAAATAGTAGCTAAATCTCTGGTCACTGAAGTAAGGGATGCTTCCCATAATGACACCTTATTAGTCTGCAAAATATTTATTCAGGATAAATATAAACATAAGTTCAAAATTGTTAGTATGTAAATTTTGAAGAAGTCACTAGTTACATTGAGTTATTTGATACTGAGGGATATCTTGCTTCCCTTGTTTTCTTATAAAAGTAATAATACCTGTTTAGCAAATCAGTCCAATAAAATATAAACCAAAATATTTTTTGTGTCTTCAATTGTTTTTATGCTATAAAAGGTACAAATATTATTAATCTTACACAGGAAGTATTTATAGTCTTTGGGTAAGAGAAAGCACAATGAATATAGGACCAGAGTAAAAGATGCTGATACAAACTGTATGGATTCAGAAAATGGAGACATCATTACGAAATTGCTTAGTCAGAGAGCATAGGGAACAATGATTTTGAACTGGGTCTCCGGTTAGGGTTGCAGTTTAAATAAAAAGAAAGTCAGAAGGAAGGAAGACAAAGTCTTGATGCACAAATAAAATGGCTTGTACAGGAGAGCAGATAGAAAATAGCCCCCCTCCAGCTTCAGTAAATGTTGGATTATGTTCGAAAGTAGACTTAGATTGGAGAGACCCAGACAGCCCAGAAGTGTTTGGACGAGCTAGTGGCCCTGAATATCGACAAGCCACTGATCTGAGGGCAGAGTGGTGGATGATGGAGTATAGGCAAGGGAGTCATCCTGAAGGGTCTTTCAGTAATTTATGTCTAAGGTGATGAAAACCCAGAGTAGTGAGGTAGCTCCGGGAATGAAGCAGGGGAGGCGGAGATGAAGGAATGATAACTCTTGGGGAAAGATCATAATTAGACGATGAGGGAGTGGAAAGAGAAAAGGCGACTTCAAATTTTCTAGTCTCCTCTAGAAGACGAGAAGAATAATGGCATCTGTGACAGACATGATGCAGTTAGGACTTGATAAATTTAATGTGGTAGAAAGTTCAGTGGCAAGTAGGCAAGTAGGGGGAAATAGGACTGTGTGTGTGTGTGAGTGTGTGTGTGAGAGTGTGTGTGTGTGTGTGTGTGTGTGTGTGTGTGAATTTCACAGAGTAATGTCATAGAAATAATCAGAAAACCAGGAGGCTTAAACTAATTTTGATGTCAGTAAAATTCCAATGCCATGTAGAGAAATCTGGTTTAGTCAAATTTAGCATCTGGGCAGCTCCAGAGGAGTACCTCAGCCACTTTGCACATCACTCTCATTATCTGAAGCTGGACTCCATAACCTTGGCCTTTCCCAACTCAAAGGAAAGTATTTTAATTTTTAAATCATAAATGTGTTTTATATTTATAAAAAGTCGTACTTAGAGTATCAGTCAAGAACTAAAAAATCTTTTTGAGGTGTTTGCATTTTGTCATATCTCCTAGTGATATACAGATAAGTATGTAATATACGAATTATGCGTGGTAGTTTCTGACTAATACGCACATTACACTTCTTACTTATTGCTAGCTACTCATCTAGCCAGCTACGGGGCCTCCTTTCAGGGCAATTGTGGAGTGTATCACTTACTTTACCCTCTCTCTCGGCCCTCTGCCATCTGAGATGTGTATTGCAATTCACTACCATTCTCTTAGGCTTGTCTCATGCTGGAGGCTTGTGGTGACGAGTGGAACACAGCACTGGGCACTGTGTGAGCAGGGGAAGGACTGAGAGAAGAGTGCAGTGGTCCCCAGATGTGGTCAAGCCACTAGCAACCACAGTATCCCTCAATTCTCCTGCTGCAATAGAGAAGAAGTGGAATGGAGAGAGAAGGAGGAGTCAGAAAGGAAAATTGAGAAGGAGCATATATTGACACTATGGGGAAGAAGAGAGCAAGGAAAACAAACTTTCAATCCTCAGGGAATTTTTTTTGGAGTTGCTTTTTAATCAGTTTAACACTTCTTCTATTTCTTTTATTTTTCTTCTGTTTCTCAGCCCCTAAGTGCTGATACTCTTCTCCAAAGTCTAGAGTTGAGAACAGTCCGTTGTTATCATAACCTATCACCATCTAGCAGGACAACCAAGAAATGGAACAGTGAGAAATAGGAAAGAGATTTGACTTTCTTCCTCACACTCCTGTGAACTAAGTCACTATTATAAAAGAAAATGATGTCACTGAAAAGATGATTTTATTTCCTACTTCTCATTTCTCCATGTATAATGCATTTTCAAAGATTTCTCAGTACTTAAATATTGGGAATTCAATTTTATGTAGTTCTGTTTATAATGTGTTCATTGACTGATTTACTTTTATGATTATATTATTTCAAGCCAAATGAAGTTATTGATTTTCTTTTTGTTTTCTTGATTTTTTAAAAATTAAACATTTAAAATCTCTCTAAAGTTCTATGTGAGAAAAAAGCACTGAGTCAAATTGTCTGAAAAAATGTATTCTCATCCAATTTGACCACAGTGAACTTAGTTAAATCACATTTATTTTGGTCTTTTTAAGTCTATGTCCTCTCTCTAATTTAGTTCCCTCAATGTAAACTGGGCATAATACTCATCTTCCTGGGCTCTCGTGATCTTTAAATTAGGTATATACTTAGAATATTTGGTATCTATTATTAGATGATAGTTTTAGAATTCTATCTTCTATCAGTTTTTAATGAGAGAATCATATATTTTGGGATATAGACTGACTTCCAAAATAAATGGATCGGACCAGGAAATTAAGCTCTACTATCAATTAAGATTCTTCAAGTTAGAAATTCTTGACTTTATAAGGATTTATATAAAAAGTTTTTGAATAGAGAAAAAAGTATTTTAAAAAAATTAGTGTGGGACAGAAATAGAGTAAACAGATGTAAAAAGCAGAGTAAACAGAACTAGAACCAAATGGATAGACACCACCATGTCCCAAAAGATGAGGCAGTAGAGTTATTGTTGCCCCTGATCCACTGTCCAGTTGCCAAAGGCAGACCTCTTCTCCAGAGCCACTTGGGTATCTGACTAATATGCACATTTGTAACTTACTACTAGCTATTCAACTAGTTAACCAGCCTTGGGACCTCCCCTTTGGATATTTTTTGAGTATAAATAAATTATTTATTTGGGTTAGCAGGTTACAGTATGTTGGTTAAGGCACTGGACTCCCACATGGCCAACTGCCGCTCTCACGTAGTTTGAGTCCTAGACCTGGTAGCTTGCTTTTTCACTTTCCCTATCTCTCTCTGTCTCTCTTTGGAAAAATTAAAGAATAATAATAATAGATAAAATAGTTCTAAAAATCAATTAAAATAAAATTTATTTATCTAAATATAAATAAATTAAAAAAGAAAGTTTTACTTCAATTTTGTTAAACATATGACTATTTTTATACTTAATAAACCAGATAGATAATTATATGTTTTTTTACCTGAAAGTTAGTAATACCATTTTCTTCTATTCATTCCTATCCCAAAAGAAACAAAAATATCTTTGGTGCTATAATTTCTATCACAAAATATATTCACAAATAATCCACAGACATCCTACACTATCCTCTACCAATAAGCTTGAAGCAGAATGAATGGATTTTCTCTGCTCCAGAGTTTGCACATAGAATACCCTTTATAAAATATTAAGTACACAGAGAGTAAATAAACACTAGCGTAAGGCAGAATTAGTCAAATATCAACTTAGCTTCCAAGGTAAGTCATTTTAGTTTCCCTTTGCCTTACCTCTGACTAGGGTTACTAATAGCTACCACACTGGGTTATTAGGAGCAATTAAAAAAGCAGCTCATGTGGGGAACCAGCAGTTAGTGTAATGGCTATGTCGCTGAACTCCCACGTAGTTGACCGCGGTTCACGTCCCGGACCCGGTGGCTTAAAACTCACGCCGGGCGCATGTGCGTGCGTGCCCAAGATCCCAAGAGGAGAATGGAGGAGAAGGGATTGAGGCGTGACCATCCCCCCTGGGAGGTGATTTCTCGCTTTCTGTCTCTCTGTCTCTCTCTGTCTGTCTGGTGAGCGCACGCGCCGTATAGCAAAAACCTCTCCAGAAAAAAAAAAAAGCAGCTCATGTGAATACCAGACACATGACCTCCTGAAACCAGCTAAGCTCCCCTACAGTCCTGACACTTCCCTGGACACTGGGAGTTGAAAGCATTAATACATGTGCACAGAAACACCCACCCACACACTTACAAAGTATGCCACCATTGCCACCATCCCCTTTCCTTCTTGGTGCTTAGAAAAGCCTTCATCTGTTTTCTTCTCATGAAACCACAGTTTATACATACAAACATGATGCATAATAACATAAAAAAGAATAGAGGTGAACTGTTGTTCTCCTTGGATCTCCCAGAGCTTATCCCACCATGCACTATTCAAACTATAGGACGGTGAGGTTAGGACAAAGTTCACACTACACTTGACGACAGCTTAGGGAAGAGGCAATCTCTCCCCTTCCTATCAGCTGTTGTATAACAACCTCAACTCAGCTCTCACCTAGAAGACAGCATGGATCCAAGGGAAAGTAATTCTGTTCAGTACACATCCCAAAACATATTAAACTGAACACTGGAAAACATTTTAAAGGGAAAAGAAATTGTAGAAACCTAGTTTGAATGTCGCTCTGCTATGCTGCTTTGAAATTATTGGCAGCCTGCCAGAAGGTACCCTACACGTTCATGAGAGAGGCCTTCTTAGACTTAGAAAAAAAGTTTCATCTAAAATTGGAATAAAGCACTGCAGGGTGGAGACATGACTCCCTCAGAGATAAGCACTGCGAGTGGGGAAGTGTTGCTTCATATTTGTCACGCCAGAAATATTGAAGTTAATTTGGGGAACTTAGCAAGGGTTGATGACAAAAATATATCTACAACAGTACATTCTTTACAGTTTGATACTTTCTGGAGTTGATTTTGCTACACTGAGTAGAGTTTGGTTTTAACAAAAAAGAGAGTGATGGTCCTTTCCCGGTGACAAGACCAGAAGCGATATCATCCTAATTAGAACTCCAGTCCCAGGACTCAGAAGTGAAGAAATGCTGGGAGACATGTTCACCAGGATACAAGACTCTCAGCTGCCCTGTCAGTCTATACAGATCATGTGGCTCACCGAAGGCCTTGCGCTGACATGGGGATTGCTTGCTGATGCAGCGGGATTATTTTTAAGTATTATTTAATGGTCTGGAGTCTCTCATTGGAAAAAAAAAAATAGCAAGTGAGATGGAGAATTCTTCTTTTATCCTAAGGCAAGACATATCAGGAGGCTCTAACCAGATCACTAAGACCTGCTGCAGTAAAGCTAATCCTTGGAATAACGTGCCGCTTAGCTGTGGCACTACCTAAGGGCTGGCCACAGAGTAGCAGCAAATTCTGTGATAGCCATCCAAAAGCCTGCATTTCTGAAATTTCCTCAAAATACTCTGTGAAAGAAATCAGTCAAAACTGAGTGAGTCAGCTCTGTATACCCTAATATTCAGAGTGCCAATAAATAAAAGTGCAAAACAAGGGGACATCTGAAAGCTTGGCGAAAAATAGAATTAAAGCACATGTCTATTTTTGTGCCCAATTAAAATCCATGCCGTTTTTTCATAATGCACATTTTTGCATGAACTTTTTGAAGCTCGTGTGTGTGTGTACATAAACATACATATGGGACATAGACTCATTATGACCCACACCAGTGAAAGGAAAGCAACTCTAGTGAGACTAGGTTCTGCCAGTCACCTCTGACTTCTAAAAGAGGTGTCGAACTTGATGGGTCCCTTAGGGAGCTATCTGATCTTCACAGTGGAGAAGTGCAGACACTGTTTTAGGTCAACACAAGCAGTGGTCATAGCAGATACATTATTCTATCTCACTGCAAACTCTGGATAGGCACGGTGACAAGCAATGAATTTACAACTATAGCAACATGCAGTTGTATTGGAGACAGCACATCCTCCACTCATCAGCTCATTTTCTTCCTGTTGGGGACTGCTGTGGGGATTCAAACCAAAGGTCCAAACCATACCTTGAAGAGATAACACAACTTGGAATGGAGAGAAGGACCCCTATTATCTAAACAAGGGTGCATTTCTCAATCACAAGAGAGCTTACTAAAAATATGGACTAACCACAACCTGACAATTCTGACAATTCTGAGTGGGGCGTGGGCATTGTACTTTTTATTTTATTTCTTTTAGATTTATGCCATAAGGTGTGCATGCTCATCAGAGAGAGACGGGGTGGGGGGAGTGAAAATTCACTCCCTAGGAGGGGTGGCCACACTAAAATCACTTCTGTTCTCTTCTCTGAGTTTTAAACACTCAAGCACACACCCTTGGGCTGTTTTTCAAGTTGCTGGGTCTGGAACTCAAACCTCTGAGTCAGCCATGTGGAATCTGATGCCTTAATTATGATGCCAGCTGACCCATTAAAAGCCTACTAGACAAATCGATGTTGACATCAGTTTACACTTAGGAATGACTGAAAGATCTTCCAATGCCTATGTAGCACTTTAAGACAATCAAATGTGCTCCTCTGTGCACTAAGATACACCAGTCTCAGGCCCAGCTGTGGTGCCACGAGGGGGAAGTTACCTCAGTATGGCTGTTGACACTGCGTTGGTGCCCAGAATTGGTTCCCAGCCCAGTCTGAGCAGTCCAAGTGCAGTGGTGCATGCCTGTGCTCCTGGTTGGCTGAGAGATGAGGGCAGGAGCCTGAAAACATGGAGAGACACTATCAAAAATACCTATCTCACTTTTTCTTTTTCTCCCTTCTACGCCCTGTCTCTCATAAAAAATAAAGAACATGGAATCAACCCAAATGTCCAAAAATAGACAAGATTGAAAAAATGTGACATGTACTCTAAGGAATACTACTCATCCATAAAAACCAATAAAACCCTAATATTTTATACAAAGTGAATGAATACAGAAGACTTAATGCTAAGCAAAACACGTCAGAGTATGAAAGACAGACTTTGTATGTCCCCACTCAATATATACCAAATGTCTGCGCTCTATACTAGAAACTGAAAGTTTGGAAGGTATAGTAGTAGGGAGGGCAACCATAGACACTAGAGACAGTAAGGATAGAGGTAATATGGGGGGGTAATTGAGGGAGGGAAGAATGGGAATGGGGAAACAAAAACACATTTAATTGACAGAGAAATGAAAAATTATTTGCTGATGATAATGCATATGGTAATGTCTTTGTCTTGACCAATAGGCACCATATTCATGCTGGAAAAAAGCAGTGTTGTACACTGTAAAGATATATAGTGATAAAATGTAAATTAAATAAACAAATAAATGATAGGGTATACCAGCCTCCTGGCTAAAAAGTTCATATCCTAATCTCCTGTGCTATCCTGGACCTAGGTGAATGAACACTCTCAAGGAAGTTCTTTCTTGAAATATCTATGGCAGTCACTTTTTTCTAATCAATGCTTTCTTTATTTACATGGCTTCATTCACTTGATTTTGCTGTCTCCCAAGATCTAGTATGCTTCTTTAAAAGTGGATTTTTCAGACAATAGGACTATTTATGGAGCACCTATTCATTTATTATTATAAAATCTGATATGGGGGCTGACAGGTGGTATGGTGATTAAGGGTGCTAGACACCCACATGGCTGACCACAGTTCAGGTCCTGGACCTGACAACTTGCTTTCTCTCTCTCTAGCTCTCTCACTCTTTCTTGCTCTGTCCCTCTGGTCAAATTTAAATAAATAAATAAAGTAAAATAAAATAATTCTTTTTTAAAAAAAAAAGATCTGACGTGATGTAACTTACCTACACGGTCTTATTTAATCTTCGCAACTTCTCTTAAAATTTATCCTTAATTTATCAGTTAATTTCAGTGAAGTTAAGTGATTTTCTCAAACTAACATTGGTTTAATATATGTTAGAAATAAAATATATTTAAAATTAGCACACACCCCAATGCCTCAATCACCAAACACATTGCCTTATACATTGGTTTCATACTTTGGCTTGCAAAGGCCATTGATAATATCAAACACTTTTGTAACCTTTTGTTGTTTTTCTTTGTCTTCATGTATTATGCACCCAGAGATTTGAAATATCTGATTGTCTTACAGTCCAAACAAAAAATTTGGGAAGTTTACTTATTTGTATTGTTATCTATTTCCTTTTTCTACTCATAAGCACGTAAGGACATGTTTCAGTTATATTAAGGAGTGTACATTGATTTTAAAAGGGTATTGAAAATGGCTAGATATCAGAAGAGAGCTTTTATTTTTTGGAGAGGTTTTCGCTATAGGGCACGTGCGCTTGCCAGACAGACAGAGAGACAGAGAGACAGAAAGCAAGAAATCACCCCCCAGGGGGGATGGCCACGCCGCAATCCCTTCTCCTCCATTCTCCTCTCCGTATCTTGGGCACACATGCACACACGCCCGGCGTGAGTTTTAAGCCACCAGGTCCAGGACACGAACCGCGGTTGACTACATGGGAGTCCAGTGACATAGCCATTACGCTAACTGCTGGTTCCCCCAGAAGAGAGCTTTTTAAGTAAGTAGTTGTATTTTGTATTTTCATCTTCCAGAGGGCATGGCACTTGCCAGAGAGAGAGAGATAGAGAGAAAAGGAGAGGGAGAAAGTATTCCCCAGAGGCATATGGTCACAGCACGCTCCTTTTACATCCATTTCTCCTTGCTGTCAGGATTTTGCTCATGAATGCACACATACTCCGGATGTTTTTCAACTCACCAGGGCTGGGATTCAAACTATCCAGTCCACAATGTGGGATCTGGCTCTCTTAACCGCTAGGCCACGGGGCTGGCCCTAAGTAAGCTATTTTAGAAGTGAATATTAAATAATACATGGTAGGGTCAGCTAGGTGTTGTAGTGGTTAATGTAGTTGGATCCCACATGGCCAACTATGCAGTTCAAGTTCTGGACCCAGCAAACTGATAATACGCTGGGTGTGCCCAAAATCCTGAAAGGAAAATGGAGGAGAAAATGTTTTTACTAGGAGAATACACGCATGTATGTTGGAATAGAAAAAGACTAATAAATACTGAAGAAAATATGCTCTAAACTTAACATAGAGATCTTAGGAGGCATGTACATTTCTATTTTGTTTAAGTTTATTCATTTTTTTTTCTGTAGGAGAGAGAGAAGCATCTTTAATGGGATTTTTTTTGTCATGATCTGTTCCCCCTACCCCCACAAATTTGCTCAGATTTCCAGGATCACAGGTACATGTATGCACACCCAGTGTGATCAGGTCAACCCAGGAATCAAACCCCAAAGTTGTATCAGCATTGGATAGCATTGTGCTATTGATATGCCACCATGACTGGCTCAACATTTGTATATGCATTTGTTTGTTTGTTTGGTATAGGGTGTATGCACTTAATGGAGAGAGACAGAGAAGGAGAGGAAATGAGAAATCACCCACTGACGCATGGCCATGCTGCAATTCCTTCTTCTCCATTGTCCTCTTGAGACTGGGGGTATACACACACAAACACCCAGTACATTTTTCAGAGTTTCCAGTCTAGAACTTGAATCACGGAGTCAGCCATGTGGGATCAAGCCACCTTAACCTCTACACCACCTGCTGGCCCATTATTTCTATTTCTTATTCTGAAATGCAGGAAATCAAGATTTCTCCTTTCCGTACATATGATGGAAAGGTAGAATTAGAGAAATGTGTGTTTCGTAAGAGGGGGGCAATACTATCAAAGGCAAAGTTTATTTAGCTTTTGTGGTACTCCAGTTGGAAACCTATGAAATCTAAAATTTCCTCCAGCAACATAAAGTAACATAGGGCTACGTACCTATGAGGAGCATTGCCTTGAGTTTCATATTGCAGGGAGGGGTATTTCCCCTAAGAGCTAAGTCACAAACTAAGGGATTTCACAGAGAATTAGAAAAAGTTAAAGATCTTATCATGGGAAGAACAAAGACAATAGTAGACTATAAAAAAAAAGACTTCAGAACACAGAAAGGTATTCTAATTGGGCTACACATTAATTTCAATAGGAAAAGGAAATAAATGTTATCATTCCATAGCCTCTAGACTTCATTAGCATTCTTTGTATGAAAGAAAAAAGATTTTCTTTCAAATAGAAGACTATACCTAATTTGTCCTGCCACTTACTGAATATATAATTAAGAGATTAAGCTTACATGATTCACATTTTCTTCTAGCAACTGGTCCAGCAATGAAAATAGTATCACTGGGACCAGCAGGTGGCATGGCGGTTAAGGCACTGGACACTCCGACATGGCCAACCATGGTTCGAGTTATGGACCTAGAGGCTTGCTTTCTCACTTCCCCTTTCTGTGTGCGTGTGTGTGTGTGTCTGGTCAAATTTTTTAAAAAGTGAAAATAATTCTTTAAAAAATAAAAGGAAATAGTATTACTAATACTTGAATTTTGTTAAGTACTTACCTCTTAATTTCACAAAAAACATGGATAGTACTTGGCAAATGCCCAGAAGGAAAAAAAAAATCATTCAATCTCCTATTTGTACACTTAACTTTTCTTCCCAATTCAATATGGAAATTACTCAACAATTTTTTTATTGAATACCTACCATGGTTAGATACTAATCCACCTGTCTACTAATTAAAGCTTTACCACGTGATTAGTTTCTAACAAAATATTTTAATGTCTGTTTAATGACTTTATATAGATTTCTGGTACTTTCATGTTTTTGTCCAAAAATTAAATATTTACTTTATATGTTTAAATTTAGGCCAAATTTGACCTGCTCTTTTAAGCCTTTCCACCTGTCTAGAATTCAAATCAACTATTTTGTACTCTGATTAAGATCATCTGTATTTCTATAGTACCTGTGTTGCATAAGTATAACTTTTAAAATACTCACAATGGATATTTTAGTTAATTTTCCTAGCTAATTTTTGGAGGATTTTCCCGTTTTAGTACCTCTGGTTCAGATGGGACTAACTTCACCTTACAGCTTGTAAGATCAAAGCCAATCATAACACTAAATGTCTCTGGCCACAGTGATTAACTGTGCTAGGACAATGATCAAAGTAGTAAAATCAGAGCCACTTAGATATTGATACGAACACTTGGAAACAAAAGATATCCTTTGTAAGATCTTAATTAGTGGGCATCATGTAAATGTGTAGGTCATAGTTGCCACCATTTACTGGAAGCATACCTGAGAATGAAGTCATTTAAGAGTAAAGAGCAACCAACAGATGGCATAATGGTTATGTCACTAGACTCCCATGTTCGAGTTCCGGATCTGGCAGCTTGAAACTCACGCTGGATGCATGTGCGTGCATGCTCAAGATTCTGAGACGAAAATGGAGAAAAATGGTGTGGCCATCCTCTTTGGGGGATGATTTCTCGCTTTCTGTCTCTCTGTTTCTCTGGTGAGCACACGCTCCCTATGGCAGAAACCTTTCTAAATAAATAGAAAGAAGAAAGAAAGAAAGAAAGAGGAAGAAAGAAAGAACAACCAAGAATAGGAAGAGAATGAGGCCTCCAACATTATGTGAGCCCCTGGATCTAGCTGTGACTGAAGTCATTTCTCTCCTTAGATATTTCAGTTATTCCCGCTCATGAACATTAAACTATTAATAGTTGACCTGTTCCAAAACAAAGAAGCAAAAATCTCTCATGAAAAAACAATGATTTCTAAAATACTGTACTAGAAAGTGGACAGTACTAATCATAGGGGGCTGTGGTCACAAGGTCAAAAAACCCTTAAGGTGGCTAACTTAGTTTGAATGGATTTAGCAAACATCTCAGCCTAATCGAGTCCTTTATTTACTTAACACCAAATGATATCCTCCAGGTCCTAAACTTATTTCAAATGGCATTGAGATGGCGGCTCCTTCTGTTCCCCTGGGATCAAGTTTCATGGTCTAATCAGACTCACCATTAACAATCTTCCCCTGGACAGGAACAAAGCTAATATAGTGTGATGAGAGAGTGTTGGCTGGTGGCTCAAGCCGCTCTGCAAGTCTGCACATGTGGATTCTATTTTCGTACCTATGATGGATTTACTTTCTGACTATGGCGAACTCTCCATTCTTCCATAGGATGCTTATCAACAAATGGTGTCTGCTTTACTCGTTTATTGAGAACATGTAACTGCAGTTCAGAAATTTAACATTATTTCCTATAAACACCATTTTGCTTTTCTTACCGCAATGCAGTTCTGCAAGTGTGATAGACTATCTGATCAAAATAAATATTTACACTGAGACCGTTATTTAACATTTTGAAAACTCAATATTTCCTCTTAATAAAGACATTGACCTCTTTTAGTAATTTGACACTTATCTCAGTTTCTGTTATTTATAATATCTGCCATAAAAAAAAACCCTTTTGAAGATGCCTTATTTTTAAGCATTCTTCCTTCGATTGGTTTCCTATGGAATGTAAACTGCTCAGAGTGGAAGAAGTGAGTATTTAGTAAATATTTGTTGATTTGGCTTATGGACACTTGAACTTGATAAAAAAATCATCAGTTTCACATATTCATATAGGGATATATATACACACATATATAATCTATATATTTGTGTTTAATCTTTAAATACAAACTATTAGAAAATTCTAGTATTCATTTGGGATTCATTTTTGTTGTTGTTGTTGGTCTATAAATTAGTTTGTGTTGGGAAGAAATGCTATGGCTGTGAAAAACGGGTAGAACTTCTGAATTGTTTTTATACCTTAAAGGCAAGAAGTAGGACAGATGACCTTAAGAAATAGTTTAGCAGTGACCTTATTGTTTGAAAAATGCTATTAGAGGGACCAGCAGTTAGCATAATGGCTATGTCGCTGGACTCCCATGTAGTTGACCATGATTTGAGTCCCGGACCCGGTGGCTTAAACTGACACTGGGAGCATGTGCGTGCATGCCCAAGATCCAGAGAGGAGAATGGAGGAGAAGGGATTGCAGCGTGGCCATCCCCACTGGGGGGTGATTTCTTGTTTCTGTCTCTCTGTCTCTGTCTTTCTGGAGAGCGTACGAACCCTGTAGCAAAAAACCTCTAAAAAAAATGCTATTAGATAACATGAGAAATTCTGTAAGACAAACTCATCCATACATTTCCTTTTGAATAATAAAAAAAACTTACCTCTTAGTATGCATGTGTCATTATAGTTATACAGTCTGACTTATCTCTGTCCTCTGGAAACAGGAGATAGCATCAGTATTGTCTCTCCTTCAAGAACTGGAAAAGGAAAGTTATCTGGAGGGTTGTTTAGGTCTGACACTATGGGAAGGGTATTGATTCAATGAACAGGTGGCCAAATGTTTCAATGGTACATGGTTTGTTCAGTGTTTCTCTAGTTCTAGGATTATTTTTATTGCTTTGTCTTCTTGATGATTTAATTATTTTGTTTTTTGTTGTTTAATGTCTTCTAGGTTTTTGCAATTATACACATATTTTTGCAAAAACATGCTAAAAAGTGTTTATATTACTTCTGTGTTTATACCTTTTAACTATTTGTCTTTTGTAATTGTGTGTAATTCTGTTTTCTCATTTAACATTTTTACTTTTTGTTATGCATCTTAAGTTTGATTCATAATTTATTTATTAATATTTTTTTCATTTATTTCTGTTTCTAACTCTATTTGTACTTGGCATTCCTTTTTTTTGTAAATCATCTAGCTTTATTTTGTGATCTACGTCTATCTTTTATGAAATGTTTGGTAATCTTTTACGTTATTTTGCATCAAATAAGTTAAGTAACATTAAAATATAATACTATGAATTTTATCTGAGCCCAAGTTTAGCTTTATCCCATGTTTTCTATATGCAATGGCTTCCTTTTGAGGAAAAAGGAAAAAAAATACATACACACATAGATAGTGGCTGGATACTTTTTAATTTAATTGGTGTTATTCTCTCTATGACATATTTGGAACGTTGCCTAAAAATGCTATTTTCAAAAAATATTGTAAAATACATTGAGAAGAAGAATTACTGTAATGAATGATATTTATTCATATGTTAATTTGAATTAACCTTATTAATTACTATAGGCATATATATCCTTTTGTTTGTCTACATGATTTGTCTTAAAATATAAGATTTCTTGAATTAGTCTCCTGTTTGAACTGGTTTTCTGTAGCAGTCTCTGTGAGAATCTTCTACCTACTTTTCCCGGCAGCACTGCACCTCCTCTCTTAGCGGTTCTTGCCTTACATATTTGTTTGCTAGTTGCTTCATAATAATTCACCCTCTAATTCAGGAACATTAGTTTTCTATAAGTTTGGTGTTAATTCTGTACCCAGTATAAACCATATTTTCTTTCACTAACGACATTATCTTCTCTCTGTCACACTTATAGTTTTTAGATATGTATTTAAATTTTTTTCCTAATATTTATTTTTAATTCTGAAATGGTATGATTTTTATCCTCAATTTGTTTCCTTGCATCCAGTCTCTAATTTCTATCACTTTGTTTCCCTTTAGGCTTGTCTTAGTTTTTGTTTGCTTCATTGATTTTATGTTTCATCACATTTTCACTTCGGAATGTGAAAGTATTTTTGAAGGAACCATTTTTTTAGTATCACATGTACATTCTATACAAAATTGTTTCAAGCCTATATTATGTTTCATGTTCTTAAAATGGTAGTATTTTTTTCATCATGGTCAAGGTTTATCTTTTCATCTTATTTAATGTGGATAGTTATATCTGGATAATATCCCTCAGATATAGTTTATATGAATGCCCCATAATTATTTTACTTTTTTGCCTGAGACCTGTTGATATCCACCTCAGAGGATCATAAAGTTTGAGGGTCAATTATTGATAGTTTGTGATTCCGTATTTTGGTGATCTCATATTGGGTGGGGAGCATGGTTTCCTCAGTAGAGCTTGTATGTTGACATGATTAGCGGGTTTGGTCTTTGATTTGTTTCTTAAGCTAAGGATTTTATAACTATCAAGTTAGAAGTAGCTCTTAATCCAATAGGAAATCGATTTGAATGTAATATAAAAAGTAAATCGCGAAGGCTTCACCTACCATGAGTTCAGTCAGGAAGGCTGAGTTCCACACTTCCGCCCACTTTTCCCAGCAGCGCTCCACCTCCTCTCTTAGCCCAAGGAGAGAACAGTAGGCAAACTCCATAGAGTTCAAACATAGCTTTCTTTGCGACGCTTCCTTTGGGTGCTTGGACAACCACAGAGATTCTTGTGTAACTCATTTTCTCTTTTGTGTTTCTAACTGGCAATTCCATCCTTAGTGTTGTTGACCATTATTATTTTATGTTGCCTTGGCTGCCTTTCTGCCTAGAGAAAGACAAACTCATTCATCTTTAATGAAGAATTCTTATGGTGATGATGACATTTACCGTTTCCCTTTAGCTATCTGTCGGCAAATAGAATTAATTACTCTAAAAATGAGGTTTGCCGACTATTTAACCTGGAATAATCTCATTTTCCACAGCTCAATCAAAATTCTGGGAGGTAAAATTTTCAAAACAAATGATTTCCACAATGATCAATCCATCAGAATACTTGCTTTATTTTGAAAGTATTCTTTGGCTAGTTTTTCATCCCGTAATGATGATGAAATATTGAAATCATAACAAAAAATTATTTTAAAATGTCTATAGACTCTGATTTCTGCAGTTAAAGGAAGGCAAGACTATTTCTTTAGCTTTTGGCACACTAATTTGTTCTGGTCAAGCCAAAATATCATTTTAGTTCATGTGGTATTTAATTGTGAACAGCAATGGCTGGAAGATTTTAAGGGTCACTAGGTCCAGATGTTTGGTCATTAGTCACCACCATATAACCCACCTTCAATATAATAAATATGGATAAAATAAGGAAACACTTCACCCGTCAACAAGATTAGTGTTCAAGACTAATAGGAGTCTGATTTCTGCTTTTTAACTTTGTTAACATTTAACCCTTTGAGGGCAGAGGATTTCACTTGAAGTAAATCTCTCTTCACACACTCTGCTCTTATTTTCTGAAGTTTATATACCTTCATTAATGGCATGTCCACTCACCAAAGAAGTGCAGGCATGCTTTTAAGTATTTTAATACTTTACATCACACTTCATATCTTTTTCTTAACAACATATTGGAATGCTTAAGAAGGTGGTTTGGTGGACAGTCAGGCAATTGTCTGATAAAGTGACCTCTGTCTGTGGCCGTGGAATAGCCTATTTAAAAGAATTTATTGAACACGTTGGGCTGATCTGTTTGCACCAAACAATAAAACAATTATTTCTAAATTTTTTATGTATTTGCTTTTTATATACATACCATATAGAGAATGAAGCATAAATATCTTAAAATACTAATCATTTCTCTCTCATGTAATATTTCTCACCTGGTACCATGGAAATGAAACCTGCAACCATACTGATGCAGGCTTTGAAATCTAGCTACACTACAAACCATTTCTATGACCTCTGTAGGTTCCTTTGTAGTAACTGAGGATAATTATATTAACCACGGAAAATTATTTTCAAAATTTAATGAGACTACGTGTGCATTGGATTAATACTAGTTTTCTTTTTCTTGTTTGTGTAGATGTTGGACAATATTTTTGCCAATAAAATATCTACTTGAAAAAGCAAGTGAGATTGTAGGTTACCAGTACAAAGTACTAGTCTAGTTCTGTTTTTCTAATATGTTGGCATGACATAATATCCATAATGACTATCATTTTAAATATTATTTTTATTAAAGTTTTTATTTTTAACTATCACCATGATTCCATATTTAGGGAACATTATTTATCTTATCAAAAGAGTTCTCATCTGTATTTTTATTATTATGTTATTTGAATTGAGGCCAGCAAGTGGCATAGTAGTTAAGGCACTGGACTCCCATGTGGTTGGCCATGGTTCAAATACCAGGGTCAGCTACTTGAAACTCATGCTGGCGGCATATGTGTGCATACCCAAAATCTTGAGAGGAGAATGGAAGAGAAGGGATTGTGGTGTAGCCTTTCCCCGGGAGGATGATTTCTAGCTTTTTATTTCTCTGTCTCTCTGTATCTTTGGCAAGTATGTGCTCCCTATAGTAAAAATATCTTTTAAAAAATTAAAAAGTTACTTGAATTGTAGGTCTATCTTCAAAATAAAAAGTACAAATTGAAAAAAAAAAACAAAAACAAAGAAAATTCTTTCTTTGGCTAGTTGGTTCAGTTTATTAGAAAAAATACATTATATATTATATTGTTACACAACTGGCATTCTTCTAAGAATCTTTTTTATGTCTTTTTTATTCTAATTTTATTTCAGTAAAATTGACAAAAATGGTATATATTCAGGGTGTATAACATGATGACGTAGTATTCAGACACAATATGTAGTGAATGCCACAATAGAATGAATCAACACGTACACTATTCCTCATAGCTACTCTTTGTGTATGTGTATGGGTAGGGGTGTGAGGACACTTAGATCTACTCCCAGCAAACAGGTAAACATTACAGTATTACTATCATCACTAAGCTGTCCATTAGACCTATAGAACTTATTCATTTTATAACTAAAGGTGTTTTCCCACTATCAGTGTCTTCCATTTTTCAATATGGTCCCTAAGAATTTATCCTTTAGGATAACAGTTTTGTAAAGATATAATGGTAAGTGTGACCCCTATGAGTGTGAATTATTTCTGCATTCCTCCATTACTCAAGAACCGTAAGCGTGACCTTGAGAAAGTCATGGCTTGTGTATTCCAGACCTTTGAGTCCCACTTGTCATGTGTGCTAAGTAACAATGATCCAGATAAAAATAATTGTTGAACTAAAAGAAAGTGGTGAGAGCATAAAGGATAATTCAGTTCAACCAAAAAGTGTGTATATCTGTATGGGAGGAGTGGTGTCTACTAACTAAATCTCAAAGCAGCCTCAGAATATTTCCTCTCATTAGGATTTGTGTGGTTTTCTTCTGTTTTTTCTTTTCCCTGCTACTGCTATATTGTCATGGCATTTATATGATGAGATAAAGAGAGTAATTCATTTTTCTCAATTTCATGATTCTTAAATCAAATTTTATAAGTATTTAATTAACTGCATTGTTTATTTTCTATTGATATATTTTCTTATTTTGAAAACTATAAGCTTTCATTTTTATTTATGCACAGAACTCAATTATTCATATTTGCTTACTTATCTATAACCTTTATTTTCAATACTATTTCTCAATTAAGATATACAAAATGGGGGGCTGGCAGGTGGTGTGGTGGTTAAGGGTGCTGGACTCCCACATGGTTGACCGTGGTTCGAGTCCTGGATCTGGTGGCTTGCTTTCTCACTTTCCCTCTCTCTCTCACACACACACTCTATCCCTCTCTGGTCTAAATAAATAAAGTTTAATAAAATAATTTTAAAAAGATATATAAAATGGTTATGTTTGGTATGTGTGTAAGATACACATGTATAATTTTCTACTATCCATATCAGTGTGTGTGTATATTTATAAAGATATATACTTTAATTTCCCAACTAATATTCATTCATATTCATTTTTCTTAAAAATTTAGAAAAAGTTTTTACTTTTTCTTTTCTTTTTTCTTTCTTTTTCTTGAAAGAGGTTTTTGCTATCAGGCACAAGTGCTTGCCCAAGAGACAGAAGGACAGAAAGACATCACTCCCCAAGGCAGATGGCCACATTGCAATCCCTTCTCCTCCATTCTCTTCTTGGGATCTCGGTTACGCACACACATGGGCCCAGTGTAAGTTTTAAGCTGCCGGGTTTGGGACTCGAACCTCAGTCAACTTTGTGTGAATCCAGAGATATAACCACTATGCCATCTACTGGTTCCTAGATTAAATGTTCTAATTTCTACTCTACCTCCGTTTAGTCTAAGAGTAGTTTTAATTTATGTAGTGCACTACTAGGGTAAGAAGACTATATCCAATTTGTTTTTTTTAAAATGTTGATCAACACTATAGATTTTTATTTCCTCCATCTCTCCTGTAACTCTCTTGGTTAAATTATTAGGACCTCTGTTCAAAGGCTCAGATTCAAAGTCTTCCAATGTTTCCTTGGTCATAGAATAGATGCCTCTGGAGATATTCCACTAGAAAGATATATTAGATTAACTGCCTGCTCTTCTCCTACATTCTTTAAACACAACTGACAGCCACAAAATGAGGACACTTTAATGTTAGGATGTTATGGAACTTAAATATAGAATATATGTTTTTACCTTACCAGTATGAAGGAGACCACAAGAGGTTGTCAGAAATAATTTTATACCATTTCAAAGAGCAAGAGGATATTAGATTAAATACTTAAATGTGGCAGACTTCTATCAAATGGAATGGATGCTTATAAAGTGCAAAGTGAAGTTTAATGTAAAAGAAATTAGTGTAATCAGCTTACTAGAAGTATCAATCCAAGTATAATTCTATTCTAAGGATATTTAATTTATGATAGTAATCTTTTGTACACATACCATGATTTGGCTTTATAAGAACTCACATATCAGTAGAAGTCATGTTTATTGATGAGGTAGCAGTGACACATTGTGAGGACTGAGACAGAATTTACAACGCCTCAAAATAAGAATGGGTTAAGCAAAGAATGGTGCACCTGCTGCTCTCTACCAAGTGAGATTTAAGGGATTTATTTTTTCTTTTAACTCGGAACTGACCAAAGTATGACTATAATCTCTCAGAACTGGGAAATTCAGCTTTAAAATGAGAGAGACAAGTGTGCCACAGGTTGGAGAGGGCTAAGAGTAACTCATGACAAATGAATAGGAAATATAAACCAAATATGAAGAATTGTATTGCATATCTTTGTGTGAGGAAGAAAATTTATCAGAATTCAAACTTGTGTTGTGGGCTGCAAAGATCTTCCTATTCGGCAAAGGAATTTCCTGTCATGGAAAGAGTTTTTAGAGACTGAATTCTAGTTCCTGACTTACTTAGTTTATGCAGTCATTAATTGATTAATAATGTTATTTAAATAATAAGACACTTTCCATGCAGTGAAAATCAAGAAGCCCAACACAACCTATACACCAATGCATTTTCTCTTCATGAGTTTGATCATAAAATATACATCTTAATACCTGGCAGACAAAAAAAGGTATTTGACTTGTTAAGCATATCTAAAGTTTACTTTTTTTACAAAACTATACCACATTTGAAGAATTATCTTGGGAACCAGCAGTTAGCGTAATGGCTATGTCGCTGGACTCCCACGTAGTCGACCGCGGTTCGCGTCTCGGACCCGGTGGCTTACAACTCACGCCGGGCGCGTGTGCGTGCGTGCCCAAGATCCCGAGAGGAGAATGGAGGAGAAGGGATTGCGGCGTGACCATCCCCCCTGGGGGGTGATTTCTCGCTTTCTGTCTCTATGTCTCTCTCTGTCTGGCGAGCGCACGCGCCCTATAGCAAAAAACCTCTCCAAAAAAAAAAAAAAAAAAAGAATTATCTTTAAAGAAACAAATAGCTAAAATAACAACACTTATTTGTATATAAGCATATATGTGCACATATATGCAGAGCAACACAATATTTCACAATATTTATTGTTTAATATGGGCCATTTCACTTCTGATTTCTAGTCTAACATGTAGAGAGCTTGGAAGTCATTACTTTCTTTTAGATTTGAAATATCAAACTGAACATCCGCGAATCTGCCATCAATCAGAGAATTGAGATCACAAGTAAAACTGTTGCCTTGGAAACTGTAAAAACAGACATGCAGATTCAGAGAGTCACAGATAATTTGGTGCAGAAGTCCAAGATCATACAACTAGAGCCAGTATCAGTAGGAATACTAGTCTTCATTGTAAACTATAAATGCAGTTTTGGAAGTACAATGTAGACAAGCTGGAGAGTTAATAACTCTGAGGTAGCCCAGTCTTAGAGAAGACACTTACATTTTTGTGTTTTAGCTCCAGGTACCTAAGCAGATGCACACTACAAAGATTTGAGAAAAGACCACCTATTTCCTGTTGGGGAGGGGAAAATCAGCATGTTGAAATAAGCCCACAATACCCTGTTTTCTTTAAAAAGATGAAGCACCAAGGAAAGTATTTTATTAGAGACTAACTGATTTTATTAGTGACTGACTGCTTTACCAGATTCTAACCAACCTAGGAGAAGGCAAATCGTCAACTCACAGAAAACTCTCTAAAGGACTCGCTAAAATTCTGAGACCTAATCATAGTACTGTAGAACACTTCTCCTCCATCCTCCCTTACAACCACATCAACAGCACTCCTAAATAGTAACAGGAATATAGGTGAAAGAGCTGCAAAACTTAGATGTTATTAAAGACCTCTCTAGGAAAATCTAAAAACCACACGGGAAGCAAAAACATGAATGCTAAAGGAAATTTTAGCCTCTGACACCTCAGCTGCAGTAGAAATAAACACACCCCAAACCCTAGACAGAGAAACATAAACCTCACACTAAAGGCATATCTACATCAGTTCTTTATACCTGATAATCATGTCTGATTTTCAGAAAAAAAAATGGCAAAGCATGCTATAAGGCAAAAATTATATTCTGAGAAAAAAAAGCAAATATTAGAACCAAATCAGATATATAGCAAAGATTTTGGAACTATCACACTGTGAATATAAGATAACTATGATTAATATGCTAAATGTTCTAATGCTAAAACTGGACAACATACAAGAATAAATGAGTACTATAAGCAGAGAAATGAACATTCTAAGATTCGAAAGGAAGTGCTAGAAATCAAATCTATCACAGAAATGAGAAATAACTCTAATGGATTTCAGTAGACTGAACACAGCTCTAGAAAGAATCAATGAGTGTGAATATATGCCATTAAAAAACTTCTAAAACTGAAAGGCAGAGAGAGTAGAGAATATAAAAGATGAAACAGAATATTAAAAAAAAACTAAGATAATTATAAGAACTGTAACATTATAAAGGAATTCCAGGAGAGAAGGAGAAAAAGAAATAGGAGGAATTTTTTGAAGTAATAATGACTGAGAATTTTCCAAAATTAATGATAGACATCAAACTACAAATCTAGGAAGATAAGACAACACAAATAAGGGTAAATATTAAAATCTCTTTTTTATTTTTTTAGATTTTTTTTTCCTGTAGGGAACATGTGCTCCATGAAAGACAAAGAGAGAGACAGAGATAGTGAGAGGGAAAATGAGAAATCATCTCTCAGGGAGGAGGTGGCTGTAATCCCTTCTCCTTCATTCTCCTCCCAGGATCTTGGGCATGTGCGCATAAACACACACACACACACACACACACACACACTCTCCGTGTTACCTGGTCTGAGACCTGAACTTCAGTCAGCCAGGTGGAAGTCCAGCAATGTAACCACTACACCATCTGTGGCCCCAAAATTTCTATCCTAGATGTGTCATATTCCAACCATAAAAAAACTAAGACAAAGAGAAAATTTTAACATACATCAGAGGATAAAGCTAGCTTACCTACAGAGGAATAGAGATATGTATTATATTACATTCAAAAACCGTCTACTATGGTTTGAGTGTCCCACCAAAATTTATGATGAACCATGGTACGCACTGGGCTTAGAACTAATGAAAGATGATTGAGACATGGGGGCAGATCTCTCATGAAAAGATTAATGTTGTCCTATGGGAGGGAGCAAGTTCTTCCAAATTTGATCCTGTTAATTAGGATTGTTATAATGCGAGTTGGTTGCTTGCAGGTTTCTGTGTGCCAATGGCTTTTCCACTTTTCCTTCACAGGATGAAGAAGCATGTGGCCCTCACCAGAGCTGAGCAGGTGCGGGCACCATTCTTTCAGACTTTCCAGCAAATAGAATTGTAAGTTAAATTTACCTCTTTTCTTTATAAATCACCCAGTTACAGGTAAACTTATAGTAATACTTACAGACTAAGACTAAAGAAGGAGAAAATGGAATGATATTAAGGTACTTAAAAAACTTTCAACCTGGGACCAGCAGTTAGCATAATGGCTATGTTGCTGGACTTCCATGTAGTTGACCACGGTTCGTGTCCAGGACCCGGTGGCTTAAAACTCAAGCCGGGTGTGTGTGCATGCGTGCCCAAGATCCTGAGAGGGGAATAGAGGAAAAGGGATTGCGCTGTGGCCATCCCCCCGGGGGGTGATTTCTCGCTTTCTGTCTCTCTGTCTCTCTCTGTCTGTCTGGTGAGCGCATGCACCCTAAAGCAAAAACCTCTCAAAAAAAAAAAAAAAAAGCTTTAAAAAAAATTTCAACCTAAGAGTATGCATCCAGCAAAATTATGCTTCAAAAATAAAGGAAAAATAAAGACTTTCTTAAATTAGAAAAAAATTTATGAAATTCATCATGGTAGATCTGCCTTGAAGGAAATACTAAACAGTTTTGGGAAAGAAAGTAAATAGGACAGAAACTCAAACCTGTATTTCAGAAAAAAAGAGGAGCATTAGAGAAGGAGTAAATGAACATAAAATAAAATCTTTTATTTTTCTTATTCTTAATTGATCTAACACATAACAGTTTGTTCAAAAGAATAACAATGTGTTTGGTGACGATAGCTTATCATAAATTAAACCACAGGGAGATTACAAGAGATGGGAAGGAAGAACTAAGAATATTCTGTTATAAGCCACTTGCATTACCCATGAAGCAATATAATGGTATTTTAAAAGTGAATTTGCATTAATCATAAATATATATTACAAACTCTAAGGAAAATATGGGCCAGTCATTTTACATGGTTTAACTCACATAATTTTTTCAACTCTATGTGCTATGTAGTAGATATTTGTATTTTATTATAGTTGTGAAACTAAGCGTAGTGTAGAAAACCAACCTAAATATTTTTATATAAGAAAACTGAGATACACATAAATTAGTTAATTCACACAACAAACAGTTGTATAAATTAGTATAATTCATAATTTTAACCCATCTCTGTCAGTTTCAAATCCTGGAATTTCTACATCAGGTTCATAATGTTTCCCATTTGTACATATTCTTTAAAGATAAATCTAGCAGTAACTTCATAATTGAAGGATCAGGAAAATCAATGTTAAAGAAAAAGGATAGTAGATATTTTTATTAAAGATGATATCAATATAATAAATAGGTATGATAGTGGCAAATATTCTTAGCACATCAGTATTACATAAAGGGTAGTGATGGAGAATACATATCTGAATACACTAACTCTTTACATTTCAGGAGTGGTACTGTTATCAACCACTGGAAGGTACAAATCATCAAAAGTTGGGAAACTGATGTCCTCCAATATCCTAGAGAGGCAATCTTTATTCACTCTTCAATAAATGTTTGCCCACCAGGTACAGCAAGGCCCTGAACAACAAGACTCTCTGGTATTTCTATACTCTGTTTTTATATGGCTTTTGAATGTTCTTTTTATTTTTTAATTTGAATAGTTATTTTTTCTTATTTTTTTTATAGGGTGTGTACACTTGCCAGACAGAGACAGAGAGACATAGAGGAGATGGGGGGAAGGGAGAGGGAGAGAGAAAGTGAGAAATCACCACCCTGGGGTGATGGCCACACCAAAATCCCTTTTTCTCCCTTCTCCTCCCTTCTCCTCTCAGGATTCTGGGCTTGCACATGCACCTGCACCTAGTGTAATTGTTAAGCTGCCAGGTTCAGGACTCGAACTGTTCCACCAGTGATGTGGGATCCAGAGCCTTAACATCTATGCCAACTGCTGATCCATTCCCTTCATTTTTAAATAGTTAAAATGTTAAAAATTTTATATTACATGGTTTTGTTTCTGTATTTATTTCTTAGAGGGCTCATGTGCTCACCAAAGAAAGACAGACAGAAAGAAAGCAACCCCTCCTCCAACAAGGTGTGGTCACGCTGCAATCCCTTTTCCTCCCTCTCCATACTGTTGGGATTTGGGGCACACTCGCACATATGCTCTGTATGTTTCCCAAGCCACAGATGTGGGGATTTGAACCATGTGGGATCCAACTCCCTCAACCATAAACCATGGGTCAAGCTTCTCTTATATTGTTTTTAAAACTGTCCTTTGGGACCAGCAGATGCATAATGGTTACATCGCTGGGCTCCCACATGATCTACTGTGGTTCAAGTCCTGGACCTGGAGGCTTGAAACATGCTAGGCATGTGTGAATGCATGCTCAAAACCCCGAGAGGAGAATGTAGGAGACAGGACTGCTGCATGGCCATCCGCTCTGGGGAGTGATTGCTCGCTTTCTGTCTCTCTGTCTCTCTCTGTGTCTCTGGCTAGTGCACACATCCTATAGCAAAAATTCTCTCTCGCTAAACAAAAGAAAAAACTGCCCACAGGTCAGCTGGTGGTGTGGTGGTGGTGGTGGCTGGATCCTACAAGGCTGACTGCGATGTTTGCTGGTCACATGTGTGTGCATGCCAAATATCTTTAAAGGATGGAGGGAGAAAAGGGATTGTGGCATGGCTATTCCCTCTGCGGGGTGCTTTCTCACTTTCCTTTCCTCTCTCTCTGTCTTTCTCTGTTCAGTGCAAGTAACTTAGAGCAAATTAAAAACAACAGCAGCCAAAAAGCAGAACAAAACAAAACTGCCATCATTAGTCCTAATCTTCCTTTTGATTAAAAAAAACAGTATCTTTGCCACATGATAGTCCTGGAAATAGTTGAATATGTCTCATTTCTTGTCTGGGCTAAGTATTTTCTATGGTTTTTCTTCTGTGTGGAAAGTTATGACCTGCATTTTTGTTTTTTATTTTTTATTTATTTATTTTTTTAGAGGTTTTGGCTATAGGGCGTGAGCGCTCGCCAGAAAGACAGAGACAGACAGAGAGACAGAAAGTGAGAAATCACCCCCCAGGGGAGATGGCCACGCCACAATGCCTTCTCCATTCTCTTCTCAGGATCTTGGGCACGCACGTACACACGCCTGGCGTGAGTTTAAGCCATGGGGTCCAGGACTCTAACTGTGGTTGACTGCGTGGGAGTTCAGCAACACAGCCATTAAACTAACTGCTGGTCCCTGACCTGCATTTTTTTAAAACTTTTCACTCTCTGAGGAATAGCTCCAGATTGGTGATCCATACTCACAGGATATTTTTCTTGCTTCACTTAGTTAAAAAAAAAGTTTTTGAAATTAAATGTCAGATTTTACCACTTAAGAATATATACATCCCAAATTTTGGAGAATATCTAAAAGTCCCAAGAACAAAGGGCCTAAGCATATTGGAGTAGTCACTCCTTAACCAGGGCACTACCGTTTCATGTAAGCCTCCGTCAGTTCTTACTGCCTTTCAGCACTCAGTCAAGAGGCAGTTATGCAGTTACCCCTTAGCTTCTTGCTGTTTGTCTCTTTCCTATCTCTCTCCCTCTCTCTTTCTAATTCTGGGCCTGCCTCACTCCTTTTTCTCTTTTTTTCCTTTTTTTTTTTTTAACCCCAGAAGATGTGTGCAGTCGTTGGAGAGAGACAGAGAGTAGGAAAGTGAGAAAGAGCACCCTCCATGGTCCCCTCCATCTCTCTTTGCTTTCAGGATTTGGGGCATACACATACATGCACCTGGCACGTTTCTCAAGCTGCTGGGTCCAGAACTTGAACTGTGCAGTCAGGCGTGTAGGATGCAGCCACCTGAACCACCACACCACCAGTTGCCCTTGCTTCACTTCTTTACATTGTAAGCCTGACATCTTAGGCAACCAAGTTTGCTCCAAAACTGTGTATCACTATGCCTCATAAAACTTTATATTCAGAACTAAGCACAATACAGAAATTTTAGGCCACCCTCTTTGATTTTGATGCTATATCCCTATATGAAGATGACAACTGTATTACATTTTTGGCATCCAGATTAAGCTTATATTGAATTCACAGTCAAGCAAAATTCTCAAGGCTGCAACTTTGCTCTCCACACAGCTGGAATTCCTTAAAAACCACCTGCAGACTCAACATTTCCCCACATCCTAGTGGGATACATGGAGCTCTAGCTAACTGTGAGACTAAACATAAGTCACCCCTGCAGTGACCCATAGCTATGTTCTAATAACTCAGCTTTTACCTTATTCTCACTTGAATCTTGATTCTAATGTCTGGGTTCCTGCCTACTTACCTACGCAGAAGGTCCTACTTGACACTTTGCTATTCCAGATTTATGTATCTGACCCCTAAAACTTAGCAGAGTAACTGATGCTGTTACTGGCTTCAGACAGCAAACTTGCCGGTATTTCAGAATGAATCTGGTTAACCTGACATTGCTGTTTGCCATTGTTTCTGTTCCACCTGTTGGGTTGGATATGCCAGCCTTTGCCTAGGTTCTGTTCTTCCAGTATCTAACAGGCAGGGCCAAATCTATGTCCCAGGCACTGTTAGTGGTTTGCAATGGTGCTTCTGTTAAATACAAAAGGTCTTCAAAATATTTGTGAAAAAGGGGAATTAAAATATGAGTTTATTTTGGTGCAAAACATTTTTGAAATCATGCATACTTTTCTCATATTATGTATTTTTCCATGAGCTTTTGGTAAAAAGATTTAAATTCTGGGTCCAGTAGATGGTATAATTGTTACATTGCTGGACTTCCACATAGTCAACTATGGTTCTAGTCCTGGACCCAGTGACTTAAACCTCACACCGGGCATGTGTACATGCGTGCTCAAAATCCTGAGAGGAAAATGGAGAAGAAAGGATTATGGCATAGCCATCCTCCTGGTGGGAGGAGTGATTTCTTGCTTTCTGTCTCTGTTACTCTGGTGAGTGCACACGCCCGATAGCGAAATTCTGAAAAAAAAAATTCTAAGTGCACAACAATTTATACTCAGCAAATTTACTTCTAGGAATAAGAGTAAACAGTGTGACAAATACAAAAAAGTGTATATGCTTTTTTAAAAAACATATAGGTAGTAATTTGGAAGCAACTGGACTAACCATAAGTGATGGATTATCCATGAACCAACACAACCATACAGGAAATGTAATACAGATCTTAAAAAGTTTAAATGATAACTACAGCTAATGATTATATGTTCACATCTAAGTAAAGTAAATAAAGTAAAATAAAGCAGGTTGCTATGATCAGTACAAATGCCTTATGCTATGGAATATAATTGCAGATTATTGAAACAAAATCTGGAATGACATACAGCAAATAATTAGAATGATCACTGGGGGATAGAAAATTAGAACTTTTCATTTGCTTTTTTACCTCACACAGTTTTGTACTGCTCATATTTCTCATGCAGATTAAATACTATTTTTGTAATTGTAGCATACATCATAATCAGTTTAATTTTGAAAGAAAAGTCAGATCAGAAATACTAAATCATCACATACTTAGCATCACAAATCTCACTTATTATAGTTGATCTAAAGAAATATACAAGGAAATTTTCTAAAAAAAATTAAAATAAGAAAAATCTACAAAACTATTTTCTTGGATCATAATTTCATAATTTAAAATTGCAAAATATTAAAACCAGCATCTATATCCAATAACAAGGGAATATGCGATTTGATCTATTATTATGAAAACATTAAAATGCAGTTATGAAGTTTTATATGACTTCGACATGACGTATTTAACAAAAATAATAAAATAAAATAAGTAAAAAAGCAAGCTACACATTTTTTGTGCATAAATAATATAACTCTGCATATGCAATAGATTTAAATTGGCATGTTAAGGTTGAAAGGATTCTAGTCAGTGTGAATGTGCATTTAATTTTTAAACTCTTAGTAATACAATTTACTTTATTTCATGAAAATACTTTTTAAATTGAGTCATACTTTCTTTCCATTGTCTCCTTGGCTGGTCAGTTTACTGAGAGAAAATCAGTTTGTTCTACCAATGAATTGCCATTTCATATCATTTATCACAGTTTATATTTGCTTAATTGTATTTATTGGTTTACAATCCTAGAAAACTTAACCATATATTTCTAAATTCTGTTTTTATCCTTCCTCACTCAATAGATTCTAAGCAGTAAGCAGGCAACTACTACAACTGTTTACTTAACACCCTTTCTAATAAAACTGTTATTATAATATTTCCACGTGTACTCCCAAACAATAGTATCTCATAAATAATACTTTGCAGGGGGTCAGCTGCTGGAGTAGGGGTTAAGGCAGCTGGGTCCCACATGGTCAACTGTGTGATTCAAGTTCTGGACCCAGTGGCTTGGAAAACACACTGGGCATGTGTGTTCAAAATCCTGACAGGAGAACAGAGAAGACAGGATTGCTGTGTAATCATTCCGTGGAGAGCGCTTTCTCAATTTCTCACTCTTTCTCTTTTTTGTCTTGCTCGTGAGCTCATGTGCTCTATAACAAAATTTCAAAAGAGAAAAAAATTGCCCAGACAGAAAAAATACATTTATAAAGAACAGAAGGAAAACAATATAATAAAATAAACAAATAACAACACAGTTAACACACCATGCTGTTTTTTGTTGGCTACCAGGCACTGTCTTCAGTCAATTTTCATGCATAAATTCCTTTCACCTCATAACAACTACACAAAATAAGTACTATTGATAAACTATATTTTTCAGAGTTAAAAAAATGGAATAAAAATGTTAAGACCTAAGTAAACTCTGCATATAAATCCAGGCAGTCTGGGGCATTCTGGCTCTGGAATCTGGACCCTTTAGCTACTGGTTTTCCCTCAATGTGGTCCTTTGCTGTCATTACTATACAAAATTTTAGTTAATGTCATGTGACATAGACATTGACTAATTCATATCAAGAAAACTCTTGACATTTTGTGTGTCTGTGTGTCTGTGTGTGTGTGCACACACGTGTGCATATATCACAGTATTGAAACTGTGCGATTTATAAATCTTTTGAGGATTTCATAAAATACAGGAGTGGATCTCAGAGAATTTATGATTTATCTAAACTGTAGTGTAGGTTTAATTACTGAAGAGTTTTCTCAAGTCAGCCAGTGAGGTAGTAATTAAGGTGACTGGAACCCGCATGGTCTACTGTGTGGTTAAAGTCCTCCACCTGTGGTTTGAAAATACACAGGGCATGTATGCATGAGTGTCTAAAATCATGGAAGGAGGGAGAAAAGGGGCAGAAGGGACTGTAGTGGAGCCATTCCTCCTGGGGGATCCTTTTTCACTATCTTCCTCTCTGAATCTGTCTCTCTGCAGCAAGTGCATGTACCCTCTGGCAAATTACAGACACACACACACATTAGCAAATAAAAATTAAAGTTTTCTCTATTATTATTCTCAGATAATAATTAGTTCTCTAATTCCAAAGTGTCCTTTATAATTAAGACATGAAATTGCATATATTCAACTTACATTGAATTTAGACTATTAGAGAGTTCATCTGTCTTTATTTTTTTTAATTATTTTTTTTTGGACACTGCCCAAGAAAATAAGACTCACAATTATAAAATATGGTTGGTCAAATTTTTCCTGAATCATCATAATGGATTATTGGCAGTGTATCAGTTAATTCATTATATAAAGAAGGGAAAATATAAAGAAGGGAAGTCACTAATTCTACTTAAAGCCAATCAACTGAAAAATTTTGGTCAACAAATGGAGAGTCATTTGCAATGCAGTGCCTGAAGTGTATGTATTTTCTTTTTCTTTTTTTTTTTTTAATTTTTTTTGGAGACAGACAGAGAGAGACATAGAGACAGAAAGTGAGAAATCACCCCCCAGGGGGGATGGTCACGCCGCAATCCCTTCTCCTCCATTCTCCTCTCAGGATCTTGGGCACACACACACACGTGCCTGGCGTGAGTTTTAAGCCACCGGGTCCGGGACGCGAACCGCAGTCGACTATGTGGGAGTCCAGAGACATAGCCATTACGCTAACTGCTGGTTCCCAGTGTATGTATTTTCAAAGAGATAAAATTATTATTTTTATTAGGTTGGTTCTTTGACACCTTGAAAATGTGTTCCTCACTTGTACTTCTCACAATCCTGTTAAGTCATGAACTTTACTAATTAAGCCTTTCACCTACTGTCAGTGGAATACAAAGTCAAACAATTAAGCCATTGAGCAGTAAAAAAATGATTACATTGTACAGCATGGTGAAAAAAATAAATCCTTTAAAAATCTAATAATAAATTCATAAATTCTTTTTAATGCATTTTTCAATGGTTTGAGGCAATTGTATCACTATTAGAAAATTATTCTGGGCCAGCAGGTGGCATGGTGGTTAAGGCACTGGACTCCCACATGCCTGACCATGGTTCAAGTCCCAAACCTGGCAGCTTCCTTTCTCAGTTTCCCACTCTCTCGCTCTCTTTCTCTGGTGCGTGTACATTCCCTATAGCAAATTTTTTTTTTTTTGAGAGGTTTTTCACTATAGGGGGCGTGCGCTAGCCAGACAGACAGAGAGAGACATAGAGACAGAAAGCGAGAAATCACCCCCCAGGGGGGATGGTCATGCCACAATCCCTTCTCCTCCATTCTCCTCTCGGGATCTTGGGCACGCACGCACACACGCCCGGCGTGAGTTGTAAGCCACCGGGTCTGGGACGCGAACCGCGGTCGACTATGTGGGAGTCCAGCAACATAGCCATTACGCTAACTGCTGGTTCCCTTCCCTATAGCAAATTTAAAAAATAATAATAAAAACAAGTAATTCTGAAAAAACAGTCTATTCTGACATTATTTCATTTTGGGAGTACATTAGACAAGAAAGAACATAACTATCTTTTTGGTTTTTTTGTTGTTGTTGCTAATGACTGGTTCTCACCCTCCTGGGTCAGTCTCACTTAGTTGGGACTACAGGTGTGTTCCAACATGCCTGATTCTTCCTTTTTTCACCAAACAAGGTCTATGTTGCCCAGGGCAATTTTGAGCTTGTGATCCTTCTGCCTCAGCCTTCTCCAGCACCTGGAATTACAGGCACATGATACCTGACCTATAGCTTGGGCAAGGAATTGACCTGGACTCAGGCTTCCTATAGGGTCCCAGCCCGCAGACCACAGCATCTTAATGGTGTGCTCTCAGGAGCATAATTATGTTGTCAACAAACTAAGTGTTGGTAGTTTGTTAATGAGATATTAACAAACTGAAAAACATGTATAGTTGAATACATCTTTCAGGTTAGTCAAAAGAGCAATAATGTTGTATTAAATGGCAATTTTTGTTTTTCCTTTCCACACAGTCATATGCCTTCTACAGAGAGAGGATCTTATTACTCAGAAAGACTGTAAGTATAGGACAAGATAATATTCATAAAGAAACTATGAAAAGTATAAATTAAGCAAGATATTAATCATTCTTATGTCTTTTTATTTATCTATTTAAAAAATTTTAGGTTATTTTTTTCCTTTTAGAGCATGTAGGTTCCCAAGAGAGAGACACAAAGAGGGAACGTGAGAATTCACCCTCTAGGGGGAATGGCTACACTGAAATCTCTTCATCATTCTCCTGTTGGGACTTTGGGTATGCACGCCCACACACCCAGCATGTTTTTCAAGCTGCCAGGTCTGGGACTCAGAGAAATCAGCCATGTGGGATTCAGCTGCCTTAATCATCATGCCTCTGCTGGCCCTGTCTTTCCATTTTTTTAGAGAGATTTTTATTTATTTATTTTTTATTTATTTTTTATTTTTAAATTTTTGTCTTTTATTTTTCTTTCTCAGATCAATTAAATTCACATTTTACATAAAGTCCTCATTATGATGTATACAATATACATATATATATATATATATATATATATATATATAGTTTTCAACAGAGAACTCTACATTTTTTTGGTGTTAAATGTTTCTTCCCTTTGCCCCTCACGCCCACTCTCACCCACTCCCCTCCCTTGCAGCCTCTGGTATCTACATTTATCCTTTCCACTATCATATCTTCAGATCTTTCTCTTTTTGCCAGAGTGTTGATATTTTTTTTTTCATTTTTTTAGAGAGATTTTTGCTGTAGTAGGTCATGTGCACTCTATGGAGAGAGAGAGAGAGAGAGTCAGAAGGTGAGAAATCACCCCCCTTCTCCCCCACCCCCCGTGGGGATGGCCATGCGACAATCCTTTCTCTTCAATTCTCTTCTCAAGATCTTGGGCACACATGCACACACACCCAGCATGAGATTTAAACTGTCAGGTCTGGGACTCAGATCATGGTCGACTATGTGGGAGTCCAGTGACATAACCGTTACGCCAACTGCTGGTCCCTGGCCCTGTCTTTTTAATTGTCTTACATTTTCCTCTCCTCTTTTTCCATTTATTTATTTATTTATTTATTTATTTATTTATGAGATTTCTACTATAAGGTGTGTGCATTTGACAGAATTTGCTGGAGAGACAGAGAGAAACAGATAAGTGAGAAATCACCCCCCCCCCCCCATGGGTAATGGCTGCACTATAATTTCATCTCCTCCATTCTCCTCTCAGGATTTTGAGCACACACACACATGCACCTGGTTTGAGTTTAAGCCACTGGGTCTAGTACTTGAACCATGGTCAACTATGTGGGAGTCCAGACACGTAACCATTATGCCATCTGCTGCTTCCTCTCTCTCCTTTTCATTTAGTCTAAGTATCAAACTTCCTTCTCTTCATCCCATATGAGTTGGAGTCCCCACTAATTATTTATCAATGTAGGCATTCCATCAGTCTACTTGGGTTAGGATGAAGAAACTTACTGCATACTTCAAAATAAGAATATTTTGGCGTATGTTTAAACAGTGGAAAAAATGGAACTATCAATATGCTCTATTGTCATTTAGAAAAACAACATATCTACTTGAAGCATTTGGGATTTGATACTTGCTTCTTTGGTTTTTAAATTTCTATTCTCCATGGAGCCAGTAGATGGCATAATGGTTATGTCGCTGGACTCCCACATAATCAACCATGATTTGAGTCTCAGACCTGGCGACTTAAAACTCAGGTGGGCATGTGTACATGTGTGTCTAAGATCCTGAGTGGAGACTGGAGGAGAAAGGCTTGTGGCCCTCCCCCCCTGGGGGGGGTAATTTCTCACTTTCTATCTCTGTCTCTCTCTTTCTGGTGAGCATGAGCACCCTCTAGCAAAAATCTCTGTCTCAAAAAAATTTCTGTTCTCCACACTGCCCCTCAGGGAAGCCCAGTTATATTCATAGCAGGAAACATCAGTTTTATATAAAACCCCCCTTGGAGTCAGACAACACTGGGTTCCAATCTTTATTGTAACGTTTTGTATCTGTGTGATCACCACTGGACTGCTTAACCTCTCTAAACATCAGTTTCCTTTCACTCTCAAGTGGACATGTAATAAAACCTCCTATGTTGTTATGACACTTAATATACAATATACAACAATTAGAAAACTGTTTATGTGTGATATATGGTTTTGTTTTGTTTTTTCATTTTTGTAACAACTAAGTTTAATTTTTTTTAGATAGCTTTTGTTGTTGTTTTGTTTGTTTGTTTATTCCAGGAGAGAGAGACAGAGTCACTCTCAACAGGTTTTACACCATGATTCACTTCCGGTCTCAGCCAGCCTGGGTTTGGGGTACACATGCAACAACGTGTGTGTTTACTGAGGTCCTGGGACACAAATGCAGGACCTGTCCCATGTGCATCCAGTTGTGTTATCACTGTACCACTACTTGGCCCCTGAACAGCTCTTTTTAAAGTCTTAAATAATCTTATTTAATGATACCTATATAATAGGAGTTATACCTCTACCCTTCTGTCGTAACAAGAACAACCAAATCGTATGTAAAACAAACATTTGAAAAAGTTCAAAATGACATGGTGTTTGTTTGAGGTTTAGATGAATCTTATGGACTAATTTAGATTCTTGGTGTTCAGTTTCCTCTCTCACTCTTCTTACAACCAAGATGATAACTAAAAAGAGATATAAGAAATGTTTACAGTTTAGTTTATCCTATCATGTTCTTCATTAACTTACTGTGGGTGTTGTTCTTTCTAAAGGCCAAGGTTCATGGTTCTGTTTTTTAATTGCAATTTGGTCTTTCCTACTTCTTCCAGGAGCATCGACTTTATCATTGCTTGTGAGATTTACAGTGTTTCTTTCCATCGTCAGCTTGCTAATAGGCAGTTGTTGAACTCTCCAGAGTCTAAACTAGGAAATATGAGCAGTATGTAATTGCTACAGCTGGAATCGCATTCCACTTCAGAAGCTTCTTAACAGCATTCTCAGATGTGTGAATATCCATTAGTGACCCAAGGGGATTACTCCCTGGCACCAAGTTTACCTTTATGAGGGGCCTGGATGATGAGACTTCCCCCTTCCCATAAGCAGAGAGTGAGGTGAGGCAAGGGGCCTGGAGGTTGGTGAATTCAGAGGGCAAATGTGTGGGAACAGAACGTTGTTTCAAAAGAGAAGAATTTAAAAGGAAAATTATAAAATTTGGCCTTGCGGTACACAAGTTGAATATTTATATTGAGTAAATAGCTGACATATTTATCAAAACATCCAAGGGCACTAAGGCTAAGTAATGCGACTTGATCTTCCTGTGTCTGTTTATGTGGATGGTAATTGGCAGTAAGCAACACTGAACTTTCACTTCCTGTTCACTGCATCGAGGACAGACAATACTGGGAGGATGACTCAGTTACTCCTACAGCAACTGCCCTTTGAGGAAAAAGCTTCCTGATTTCACCATGTCTCTTTTTAAATGTTTCTACTCTTCCTGCACACCCCCGATAGCTCCTCAGCTTCTCTTTTTCAGCACCATCTCTAACTACTCTCTTCTAGATGTTATTCCAATCTTCAGAATAAGGGAGGACAAATTTTTGAGTGGATGGCTTACTTTACAGAAAAGACACATGAGGTTTTTTTTTTTTTTTGCATAAGCCATGCTGTGTTATTACATTTGCACGATCCATGGAAAAGACTGTTCAAGTGATATGTACACTGAGAGGATAAGCAACAGAAAATTCTAGGGGTTGAGTTTATGATTAAACTCATGTCGGTTAGGTGAAGAAGGAGTTTAAATCAGAATCTGAAAGTATCTGGCTATACTGTATGTCATTCACACCTCCTACAAGAGATTTTTGCTTCTGCTAATAGTATATGCTACTTAATATTAGTGTAATGAACATGAAATGTTATAATAATTTTAAATGACTATTTTAAGTTTTGAATGAATATATAAATGAACAAATTAATGAATAAGGACCATTTCATTAGAGTTAGAAATGTCCTAGGCCAAGAGTAATGGTTTGTGTGGTTCATGAACAGATGGGTATTCAGATTTCATCCATTAGAGCATGCTTCACAACCCTGGTTGCACATTAGAATCACCTAGGGAGCTTTTAAAAAAATGTTGCCTGAGCCCCACCTCCAGAAGTACTGATTTAATTGGTCTGTGGTGGGCCAGGTATGGATATTTATTAATAGCTCCCCAGACGATTCCGATATGCAGCCAGGGTTAAGAATCACCACTGCAGCATCTTGTAGGTAGGTTCTTAGAATGACTTGCAGATTTTAGGAAGGAACATCTCTTATTGATCTATTAGGAGAAGGAAACTAACAAGAGAAAAAGAAGAAATTTACCAGAGTAAATTTCTATGTAATAATACATGAACAATTGGTATGAATTGTGTAGTGAATTCGTAGTATCACATGTTCTGTTTAAGTATTGATGCTATACAGAATGAGCATAAACAGACTACAAGTGAAGCTTATAGTCGATTGAGAGGAAACAGACATTAATCAAATAAAACAGAAATGCCTTTGAAATGATAACTCTGACAAAAGCCATGAAACCAAAAGCAGTATAGGAAAAGGTTTTTCTATGTTCCTCGGGAGGCATGGGTTTCCCCATGAAGTGATATTTGAACTGAGATCCTAATTACAAGCAAAGATCAGGTGTAAAGTGATATAAGACACGAGAGAACTGTATGTGCAAAGGCCCTGAACCTCCAAGGACTATTTGCTTAAAGAAAGCCAGTGGGATTGTCATATAGAGATCAAGGGAAAGGTTATTTTGGCGTGTGCCTGGAGAAAGAGACAGGAGTCTTGATTGTTTGACCATGTAACATGGTTTGTGGGCTATATTAAGGCTTTAGATTATTATCCTAAAACAATCAATAAAACATTTTAAGAAGAATGGAAGTTATTATTACACTTGGACTTGTAATTACCCTCTAAAGACAAGGATGGACTGGGAGGAGAGTGGATAAAGGGAGACTAATTAGCTAACTAGCCCAACTAAGACAGGATAGAAGCTAGGCTTAAGGAAATGGCAGTTCAAATGTAAATAAGCAAAAGGACTTCAAAGAGTACTTTAAACATAAAATGTAATGGGGGATGTAAAAAAAGTTCAAGAGGACCATATTTAGGGAGAAGATAATAAGTGGGGTTTTTTGTACATATCTACTTAGAATTACTTTTATATTATCCAAATGGAATATCAAGCAAGTCATAGAATTTGTGTGTTTGGAGCTCCATGCAGTTTCTTTAAATAAGAAATAAAAATGTGGGAGTCATTTTAATACAAAGTTAATGGGTGTCATTGGATGAAAATTCCTTAGGAGAAAGTATAGAATTTGAAAAAAAAAGAAAGTCTAAGGCTTAATCTTTAAACTCATCCAAAATTTTGACCAGAATAAAACTAGGAAAGCATAATCTGCATTTATGTATCTATTGATAAGATAGCATGGAATAAGACAATTTCAATAGAAAGTTATATAGAGTAATGAAAATATGCTAAGTAGTACCCATATGACAAATTTACTGAGACTCTTATAAAAGTAAACTATTTTCTAATTTTTTTTGCAAATAGATCCTGTGGAAATGCTTTCTAATGAACAAAATATGCAGTTTTGAAATCAAAATGAAAACACTCTCTTACTCTACAAAATTCTGTATGATTGGTATAAGAAAAAATTTAAAATTATCCTAAAATAAATATATCCAAGATAAAAAATTACATATATAAGATATGTTGCATTTTAGACCTAATTTTTACAATCTTTCTTACTAGTTAGGTTTCCATTACATTTATCAGCATAAGATTGTTTCTGATCTTAGTGCTTCATGTAATTCATTGTTAAATCATTGTTGTGGGGAAGAATATGTGAATTCCAAAAAATTTTTATGATAAAAAGGTATTATTTCAAAGTCACTTTTAAAAGTGCCTTTCCTTTTAATTAGACCTACTCTTACAAATGTCCTAAAGTGGCTTAAAATTTTTGGCTTTATCTTTAACAAATATATGACTTTCTGACAACCAGATACTGGTAATTAAATATAAGTCCAGTATAAACATGAGAAGCCATAAATCATAGTATCTTTCTTAAACTAACTTAATGTATTGTGTATGTATTTCAGAAAACCTGGAGCATATTAAGGTTGCCCAAAATGAAACAAACAAAATCTTCACTGGACTTGAGGTATCTTATTATTAGTATTATTACTGTGATGGTTGTTTAATTTAGTGATTAAGTGATTAAGAAAAGGAACAAGATTAATTTCTAATTTATAACAGCTTAAATTTTTAGAAAAAGTGTGTCTAACCACAGAAGAATTTAAATCATCTAATCCTGATAATCAGCCTATACAAAACAGTCATTGTCTTTAAAAAAGGAAAAAGGTTAAATTGAATAGTATTTGTTTTTGTGAGTAATATTATACAAGCATGTCCTCCAAGCTGAATTCACCAATACCTGTGGACAGAGTTTATGTCATTCTTCTTAAATGACTATTTACGTACAGCTTGATTTATTTGCAGAGACCACATCAAGAAATCACAGAGGTTTATCATTTTCTCTTTAACCTTAGATTCTTAGTCTATGGCAAAGAATTTAACTTCCATAGGTATTTCCCTGTGATGTTAAGTGATACTAATGATTTATGAAATGAAATAAAAGATGTCTAGATTAGGTCTACATAAAAGAATGCTTGGAGTTTTTCGATTTTGGGGTGCATTTTCTTTTTTCTAACATACAAGCATTGCTCCTGAGCTCACATGGAATTGTTATAGGATGTTACTCATCATGAGTGATAACCCTTGACTTTTGTCGTGCTGTCAAGTGGTAGGCTAAAAAAACAAGTAGACTTAGATTGTCACAGGATTACATACCCTTTTCAGCTGGATTTAGACAGTATTAGTGTTAAGTTACATCCCATTCATCATGATGACATGGATATGAATGATATAGTGTAGGACCCAAACTTCTGAAATCAAAGTCGCTCTCCTTTGCACGAATGCTTCTTCATCTGCACTCCGAATTACAGAACAACTTTCAGTTTGGCTGACAGGCAAACAAATGTTAGTATACTATAAATTGATCAGATGTCTCAGCCTAGCCTTCAAATTTTTATTTATTTGTTTTTTAATATTTTTTATTGCCAGAAGCTAAGTACTGTCCCCAGAGAGAAAGCAACCTCAAGCGTAATGTGGTCATGCTGTAATCCCCTTCCCTCAGTTTATACACCCTGTGTCTCAGGATTTGGGGCATGCTCACACACATGCCCTGTGAGATTTTTCAAGATGCTAAGGCTAGGCTTAAACCACAGCAGGCCATGTGGGATCTGGTTCCCATCACACTGAGCTTAATCACTGCATTTTGGGACCAGATGGAGAATGACTCTTTAGATGATGACTTTTTAAAATATTACACATTTATTATTATTATTATTATAGAGGTTGTGTGCACTGACCACAGAGGAAAAAAAGAGATACAGAGAGAGGGAGAAGAGAAAGCACTGCTCTCCCCATGGTTCATGGTCTCCCTGCTAATCCTTTTCCTCCAACCTCTTCTCCTTCCAGGTTTTGAGAAGGCATGCATGTGCACCTATAATGTTTCTCAAGCTGCTGGACCTGGGACTTGAACTACATGGTCAGCCATGTGAAATCTGGCTACCTTAACCACCATGTCACAAAGCCAGCCCCAGATGATTTGTTTTGTTTTTGCTATTGGGCACATGTACTCTAGAGAGAGAGAGACAGAGACAGAGAAAGAGAGAGAGAAAGTGAGAAATCACCCTCCAGGGAAGGATGGCCACACTACTACCCTTTTTCCTCCACTCTCCTCTATAAACACTGCAAAACTATGAACGTCATATATATTTTTTTTTCATACCATACCTAAACTGTAAAAAATAGACTTGAAGTTCTATTTTGTTCTGGATATTAAAAGGAAATGTAAAGACAAAATGGAACACCCACTATTTCTTATTTTGGGCAGAAAATTTATAGACCCTGGCATCTAGGAAGTTGGAGTTTCAACAGCAAGAGAAAACATGGTGTTGGATCTGAATTTGTGTAGAGTTGGAAATGAGACTTCTAGATAAAGTTGGGATATAACAAGTTTTGTCCATTAAGACAAAAGAAGAATCTAAAAATTATCTCTGTGAGTCCCAGTGTAATGAAACTTCCCTATGCCCGGATTTTGGTGGTAAAACAAATCTTACATTAAAAAGTAAAATAACCAAGTTTTCACACAATTTTTTGCCTGCAGCATTCTGGGTAGGTGAGGAGGGTGGTGGTGAGAGAAGGATCTTATAAATAAGTTTAGACAATTACACTGAGAAAAAAAAGTCTAGCATGAAAAAGAACCAGTAAACAAGGGATCTATCTACATGGCCTTGTTAGATTCTTCAAGACAATTTGTCATAGCAGATGGGCATGACAATAACCATTCAGTCATAAGCATGAGAAAAAGACTTCGCTAATGGTGAAAGACATTCATCTTAAAATACCTAAATAATGATCAACCTTGTTTTTTCTTTTTGTTCTTTCTTTTTTTCTGAGGAGATTATATGAAAGGACATGTCAGGAGACTCACAGAAAATGCATACTATAGCAAATGATGCATGATTTCAAATATTTTTGCACCAGAATAACTCATACTTTTTTTTTCTTTTTCTTTTTTGGAAAGGTTTTTGCTATAGGGCGTGTGCACTCACCCCATAGGGGGGATGGCTTTGCAGCAATCCCTTCTCCTCCACTCTCATCTCGGGATCTTGAGTTTACATACCGCGCCTGGCATGAGTTTAAGCCACCAGGTCCGGGACTCGAACTGTGAAAGTCCAGTGACATAGCCATTATGCCAACTGCTGGTCCCAACTCATACTTTTAATTCCATTTTTTCTCCCACAAACTTTCCTAAGTCCTTTTATATTAATCCTAAAGCTACTGTCCCTACTGCAGGTGGGATGGCCACACTGCAGTTCCTTCTCTTCCATTCTCCTCTAGGGATCTTGAGCACGCACGCACACGCACCCAGTGTGAGTTTAAGCCATCGGGTCTGGGACTCAAACCGCGGTCGACTACATGGGAGTTCAGCAACATAGCCATTATGCTAACTGCTGGTCCCAGCACAAAACCCCCTTTGCCTCTTTTAGCTTCTGGTGGCTCCCAGCAATCCTCAGCATTCCTTGTGGCATCATTATAGTCGTCTCTGTCTCTGTCTTTACAGGGCCTGTTCCCTGTTTTCTCTGTGTCTCTGTATGTCTCCAAAGCTCCTTCTCCTTATAAGACTCCAGTACTGGATTTAAAGCCTACAACTTCAGCTAAACTTATTTTAATTGATTATAATTGCAAAGATCCTATTTCTAAACAAGGACACATTCACAGATACCTGGGTATAGGACATTAACCTATTTTTTGAGGGGAGACATAGTTCAACCCATGTCACATATAAATGCTTGTGATGATTCCAGAAAATAAACATTCTCATAATTTCCTGTCAAAGGTTTGGCAGCTTTTCTGAGTGAAAGTTAGCAGTGATGATCAAGAGATGTAAAATATTCATATTTTGGCACAATGATTTAATTTCAAGTTTTATATCCTCAGGAAATAATTGAAAATAAGTTAAAAATTAGGTACAAAGCTATAGAATACAGTTAATGTAAAATAAAAAAATATAGAGAATGTATATTATTTCCATAGCATTAAGATAACTATTAAGTACATTTTAATATACAATAAAATGCTAAAGAAATTCTTTAAAAAGTAATGATATATCAATTTTGGGAGGTGGGAAATTCATATGTTGAAGGAACTTTTTTTAAATAGCATAGTTTTTATCTTTCGTACGGGTATGATTTTCAGATTTTTCCAATGGACAAACGCATGTGTGACTCTTATAAATTAAGAAAAAAAATAAATGAAGGTGTTATTTAAAAGCCCACCTGTTCTTGTTATTATAACAGAAGACCTCTCAGTCTTCTGTTATAATAAATTATATCTGTTCATCTGCTCTTTTGTCTGTTGTTTTCCTGAATTGTAATCATGTCTTTCCTCAGGCTCTTTCACTGTTATTGTTTTTCATGTTGTACTGAAATAATAATGTACTGTGTGTGATTACAGACCAGCTGAAGTAAATAGAAAATGATTCTGAAAAAATAGCTACCATTTAAAAAAATTCAAGTTCTACAAAAACATAACATACTCCAAAAACATGCAGCAAAATGATATTCTCACCGATGTGGCAAAGAACCTTTGATGAAGAAGCAGCAGTGCAGTCAAATCCAGAAATAAATGAAGCACAGAACATCATCTGCAAATCAGAAACTGGGGAAAGAAGTAGCTAAAATACAGCCAAAATTTGAGGAGTATTTCAGTATAGCAGAAGATTTCCAACCTGTTTGTATTTTACTTGTTTCAATAAGCGGCAGGGCCTGCCAAGCAGTCTTTCCATAGACCTTACGTGAGTACAAGTCTTTAATTTCTTAATGTCCTAGTGTGTGGTGCATCTTAACCTATACAGACAATTCTCTCTATTGGTTTGTAATGTAGCAGTTTACACTCTTCTCAAGAATAGCAGCCTAACATCTAAAACAATATGAAGAAAAAAAATAGGTTAAATTGGAAAAAGAAGTTAGCAGACTATTAGAGTAACACAGAACGATGAATTCAACAGAGATAAATTAGACTCCCGCGGGGAATGAACACTCTGCAATCCCTTCTCTTTTGTTCCTCTCTAGGGACTTTGGACACACATGCACATGTGCCCAGGTTGTTTTTCAAGCTGTCAGTTCTGAGACTTGAACTGTAAAGTTGGCTATGTGGAATCCAGCTGCTTTAATCACTGTGCCACCAGCTGACCCGAGTGCATGTATTTTATTTGAATATTGGGAACAACAAGAGAAAAACAAAAATAAAAAACAAAACTCAGGAGGTGGGGAAAGCTTGAGGGGAAGAATGAGTTATGGCTCTTCACCGATTTTAATAATGTAGCGGTTGCAAATGTCCTCCTTAATGGTTTCTTTTTAAAATTTTTTTTCCCTTGATGGTTTCTGAAGAGATGACACTTGGTTATTAATGAATTTGGCATATCAGTTATAATTTATTTTAAAGAATTATTTTTATTTAATTTTATTTATTCATTTATTTATTTATTTTCATTTGACCAGAGAGGAATAGTATGTATGTGTGTGTGTGTGTGTGTGTGTGTGTGTGTGTATGAGAGAGAGAGAGAGAAAGAAAGCCACCAGGTCTGGGACTCGAATAGTGGTCAGTCATGTTGGAGTCCAGCACCTTTAACCACCACATCACCTGGTGACCCCTAGTTATAATTTAATATCTTTGATTTTATTTGACTTTCAGCCTCCCTCTTAAAAACTCATGGATGACCAAAGTCTTCCAATGTGTACCAAATTTTAATGAGCTAAAGTTGTATTTAAATGTTTCAGTGATGTTATTGCATCAGTATGCCACTTCTAAATCTGTCACACATTTATTTGAACAGGTTTTTTCGTAACTACAGGTAATTATCAGTAAGATGTTTATGTAGAATAATAAATACTGTTATGATATCTTCTTTTATCACATCGTAAAACTTTTTAAAAAAAATGATTATGCCAGATGTTGGATCAGAATACGAAGAAATAGGAATTTTCCTGGTTTTTGTTGAGCATGTCAATTGGAAAACAATTTCTAGAGGGAAACTTCTATCTCTGTGAACAGGACCGCTTTGACGGAAGGAAAATTGCTTCTGAAAATTCATCCCCCCAAAATATAAAGATATTATACAGAAAAAGAGGATCAAATATGTCCATTCTAGTTTTATTTATAACAGTTTTAATTAAGGAAAATATCCTCAAATCCATAAATAGGTGCTTCATTAAAATTATATGTAAAGTAATAATTTAAAAGAAATATCTATAAATAGAACATCTTATTGTAATCAAGATGTCATTTTAGATTTAATGACACGAGGAAGTATCTTAGCTACAATATTTACTGAAACAAAAATTAAAAGTAGATTGTTAAGGATTTATGTAGGGGCCAGCCCATGCTGTGGTGGTGAAGGCAGTTAGATTCCACATAACTGACCACACAATTGGCGTTCTGGATGCAGCAGCTTGGAAAACAGGCCAGGTGCACGTGTGTACACATGGAAAATCCCTAAAAGAGAAATGGAGGAAAAGGGATTGCAGTGTGAACATCACATGGGGGGGCTTTCTCATTTTCCTTCTCCCTTTCTCACTCTCCAGCAAGTGCATGTACCCTCTAGCAAATTAAAAAAAAATAAAAGTGAAGAGTATATATAGTGTGGCCCTGTTTTTATGTAAAGTATGTCAGATGATGAGTAATCAGTCTAATGTGTGAATGGTTTTTACTTTCTGCTTCCTTATATTCTCTAAGGTTACACAACAGCCTTGTAACAAAGGGTAACAGCAAAATGGAAAGAAGGAAGTATATTCAACTCTTTCAGTCATCTGAACTCTTGAGTTAGATTGTCCTATATGGTCACCAGCCTTTTAAATTTCTTAAAATACTAGCTTTTTAGTAAGTCTTAAAACTTATTTAAATATTATCAAAAAGCTCTAGGGAACCAGCAGTTAGCGTAATGGCTATGTCGCTGGACTCCCACATAGTCGACCACGGTTCGCGTCCCGGACCCGGTGGCTTAAAACTCATGCCGGGCGCATGTGCGTGTGTGCCCAAGATCCCGAGAGGAGAATGGAGGAGAAGGGATTGCGGCGTGACCATCCCCCCTGGGGGGTGATTTCTCGCTTTCTGTCTCTATGTCTCTCTCTGTCTGTCTGGCGAGCGCATGCGCCCTATAGCGAAAACCTCTCAAAAAAAAAAAAAAAGCTATGACAGTATATACATTATTGTTATAAACTAATTTGATATACTGTGAAAACATATTTCTTTTTCTTTTTCTTTTTTTTTTTTTTTTTTTTTTTTTGAGTAGTTTTTGCTATAGGCACGTGCGCTAGCCAGGAAGACAGAGAAAGACAGAGACAGAAAGTGAGAAATCACCCCCCTGAGGGGATGGCTATGCCTCAGTCCCTTCTCCTCCATTCTCCTCTCCGGATCTTGGGCACACACACACACACACCCAGCATGAGTTTCATCTACTGGGTCTGGGACTCAAACTATGGTCGGCTTCATGGGAGTCCAGCAACATAGCCATTACGCCAACTGCTGGTCCCACATGTGTTGTTTAATATTAATTTGTAAATGGTAGGTATAGCAAAGCGTGTGTGTGGAGTCTTCTTTAAGCTTTTGGATAGATTGTGAGTACTTAAATTTGAGCAATGTTAGTTTTGCCTGAAATAGAGTTTTATTCAACAACTATTTAAGGAGTGCCTAATGACATGCCAGGCACTACTCAGGCACTAGGAATAGAGCAACAAGCAGAGCAGGGAAATTCTTGTTCATGAAGTTCTTATTCTAGTGGAGAGACAGATAACAAAATAAATAAATAAATAACAGTGTATTAAAGCAGGGTAGCCTAAATAAGCAGTACTAGAGAAAGATGACTGCAGTTTTCAATATGGAGGCAAGGATCAAAGAAGGGTGTTGGTAATATAATATCCCATTTGCTTACTCAGATCTAGTCACACTTCTCTGTGCTCCACAAAAGGAATTCTTTTGTTTTTCATCAACTGGGCTCTCTTGTCCCCTGCATTCCAGTTGAGTTTGGTGGAAATTACCAACGGGACATCAGAAGTGAGAGCAGTTTCTAATATTTCTTTCTCTCAACTGTCATCGCGGGTCATGGTTTGACAGTATCTACAGTTCTAGCTACAGTTACTACAGAGCTCTTGCAAAATCCTCTTAATATATCGTTATCCTCGCCTATTTGTCAAACTTAAAGGGCTTAAGAGCTTCCCTTCAGATGTTTTTCCATCCCCTATAGCTTCCTTTTACTCTAGTCACACTTATGTAGTCAAGATAAATATCATAGAAAAGTCAAGTCCATTTCAACAACTCCTAAAAGAAAAAACTGCCTCTTCCCTATCTCCCTACCCCCACTGAAAATAAGCCTCCCTGTGGGACAAAACAAAACAAAACAAAACTAAAACCTTTGAATAACTTTCCTTACCAATTACAAAGAGTTACAGATTCTCTTAGTTGTCACGCTAACTCCAATTGCCTCCAAACCTATAAAGCGATTTTTGTCTCTATATAACTCATTTGTAAAAGTATAAAATTTGGTTCATGCCTATTTCTATTGCCAATTATTTAGGCAACATAGGTGACAATTTTTACAAGTATATTAAACCAAAGAGGATAAATAAGATTTAATTTTAGCTGAATTTAAGGAAACTTACCTGGGATGAGTTTAATATATAAGCTCAATCACTTGGGAGTCTAATTCATAGTTTGCTAGGTCCATTAGCCCAATGAAAGCTGAACTCGGTGGCAAGATACTATCGACGAAGTGGAAAGGACAACACTGTTTGAGGTGCTGGAGAAAGGAGTGTCAAGGCCTGTGGAATGTTGATGGGGTCTACTTTGTGCAAGTTGCTAAGCTTTTTTACTATCTTATGGTAACTCTTCTGTGAGCCAGAGATAATGATAGGAGATAATGAATGAAACCGAAATCTTTAATTTTTATAATAAATTCCTTGACCCTTGTAAGTATAAGAAGTAAGACTAGCCTATCAGAGACAATGTGACCACAATTATTTAAGAAATGACTTCAGTGTGGCACAATTAACTATAAATCTTTCTCTAAGTCTTCCCCAATTACAGCGGTGAGTGATAGAACTCTAGAGATGGAAATATACAGAACTCTTTTGGAAGTTTAATTAGATATTTTCTCTTCAACGAGGCTAACCCCTAGAAATCCAAAGTACCCACTAGTATCCACTAATTATTACTATAAAAGTGGAGGCTTATTGAAATGCAATGACAGATGAAGTCTTGACTTTTCTGCCTCAGTGGATCCAGCAGCCCATCCTGTGGTTATTTATCTAATCCCAGCATGCAGAGAAAGAATGGATATACTTAGTAACTGGCAGAATTTCCTACATTAGCTGCTCAACCAGAGAAAGGGTAGTATGGTAGGAAAATTCTAGTAGAGACCTATATGTGCAGCTTTCCATCTGAAACAGTACATCAAGGCAACACTGCTTCTTTAAAATTACAGAGATTAACACAATCATTAGTGTTGAAAATGCGGGGCTTGTCACTCCTCTTACATCCCTACTTAACTTGTCTCTTTAGGCCTTACAAAATGAGATGGATCCTGGATAATAATTGTGGGTTTTCTTAAAGATAATCAGAAGCTAGAGCTAATTCCAGTTGCTCAGCTTGATATGACTGGAACAAATCAGCCCTTGCTACCTGATATGTATCTACTGAACAATAATCCACTGTGTGTTCCATTTTAATTGAGGAAGGTCACAAGAAATTGTTGATCTGTACCTGGAAAGGTAGAAGAGCTTTGTTTGCTGCATGGGACATATGAAAATAAGCAAGGATATTAGATACATTGTAATAGTATGGCCTTGTAATGGCCATGATGTCCTTATAATGGACCAACAAAACAATCATGGTTTCCTTGGGCCATAATATGACTGAAGAATTGATTGACAGCTCTGAAGTAAGGCAGCAAACATGTACAGCTGATGTTTCCAGGTACAGATCAATTTTGTCTATTTATCTCTGGTGGTGAAAATCAGTCTTTAAAATGGTCAGTTTGTGACATACACATTATATTTCACTGTAACTATAATTTACCAAAGAATAGACTCTGGATTAGGGACAGAATGGGAAATTTTGATTATTCTCCATTTTATACTCCATGTCTTTTCTTTCCTTTTCTCCAGCTATATGTTCCTAGAGGTGTCATCTGCCATCTTATGTCCTGGCCTCCTTTATGGTCTGGTTTCTGGTGATGTGCATCCTTGGTAAACCTCCATCATGCAACATATATGAAAGGATTTTAGAGATACCAGGGTATTTATTCCACTCTCTCTCTCTCTCTCTCTCTCTCTGCTAAATTATAGACTTTGTTTAGTGCTTTTGTTCCTCTTTCTGTGGTCCAGTTCTTGCCAGGTAACTTCTCTCTCATTCTGATAACAGCTTTCCAACTCCTTGGTTTTACTCTAGGGATGATTATGGATTCCAGCTATTGTTAATCTTTAGGCATTTAAACCTTCCCATATTTTGTAAAAATCTCTAATTCTCATTTAAATTGCCTGTGAGCTACCAACTATTATAATTACTGCCAGAACACCAGCAGCCAGCAGACCTGGAAGGACTGAGAAGGAAAGATTTGCAACAATATGATAACAAGAAGAGGAATGATGTGGATGTATTCATGAGATAGGAGTAGAACCCTAAGAAACAGGTAGTCAGGACATATGGCCCAAAGACGAAGGCACAATCGTCAAGATTGCGCTAGGAACTGCCTGCTCACAAGAAAAAGCTTGCAGCAGTGACTCAATGATTAACCTAGGGACAGCATGACCTAAAACAAGTACAGTAATTAAGACTTTTTCCACGTCCTACCATATCCTGAGAATAAAATAGTGGCCTTTGGCCCAAAGCTTTTAGATAAAAAGGGTCTCATGACCTATGTACTCACTCTAAAATTAGGAGACTAGTCTGACCCATCTATTAAAAGCAAGTGACCCACCACCAGGGGAACTCACACAGAAGTTCCACTGGTGAGGATAACAGTTCCTTATGTGGATCAGTAGATGGTGTAAGAGTTATGCCACTGGACTCTCATATGGCCAACCCTGGTTTGGGTTCCAAACCCAGAGGCTTGAAACTCACACCTGGAACTTGTACATGAATGCCCAAAATCCTAAGAGAAAGGAGGAAAAGGGATTGCGGCATGGCCATGCCCGCTGGAGGGGGGGGGGGGGGGGTGATTTCTCACTTTCTGTCTCTCTGAGTGCATGTGCCCATAGCAAAAATCTCTTTCTAAAAAGCAAACAAACAAACAAAAAATCCCTGATTAGAGTCCTGAACCAGCAGCCCACTTTCCCAGACCCTTCCCTGCTGCCTGGGAACTTTCTTCTTTTTCAGTAAACTCTGCTTTGCTATCCCCGTTGTTCATCCTCATTCTAATTCTTTGTCAGTGTGAGACAACGAATCAGCTTCACTGTTGTTTGGATTTAAGAGTATTTAGTGCATGCACCCCAGTATTCTGCGTCACTGGACAGAGTAGAGAGAGAAGGGCAAATGCTAAGGCCTGAGGCGAGAATGCAAACAGCTAGTTTGTTTTAAAAAGCAGTAAAGAAGTATATTTGACTGAAATAAAATAAGAAAGTTCAAAAGTTGTAAAAAATGAGGTTAGAAAATATATAGGCTGAATAAGACCATGTAGTAACCTAGAGGTCACCATAGGAATTTTGAGTTTTACTCTGTAAAATGGGAAAGTATAAATGGGAAGCCACTGGGAGGCTTTAAATGCAAAAGTGAAATGATTTAAAAAGATCACTCTGGTTGCTGTTCTGAATAGACCCTAAGGGCAAGTGTGGAAGAGATAATTGCTATAATCTTGATGTAATTCAGGCTAAAGAGATGGGAGCTTGGATCAAAGTGGTAACTATGGAGATCATGAAAAGGAGTCAAAATCTCAATATATTTTGAAAGTAAAGCCAACAATATTTGGTATGGACTAGACAAAGAGTGTGAGAGTAACAGGAACTAAAATTACTCCATATTTTGGTCCAAATAATGGGAAAATGGATTCACCATTAATTGAGATAAACTTTGAATTGTTTCAAAGAGAAATATAGTATTCTTTTTATAATCAGTACACACTTTAATTCTTCAGAAGAAACACAGTATTTTTTTCTATCATCTTTCTTGTAAGGTGTACAAATATATTACTTATTATTCTATTATTTAACGAAGACTCTCTAAATAGCAAACAATTGAATAGTAGACATTTTTACAATTTTATTTATTTTAAAAGTACACAGTTTTATACCTAAATACGATGTAAGAAGTGCATAAACCAAAAAGAATTATTTGCTGATGTGTATTCATTCTTGCAAATAATTCATCAAAAGAAAATGATAGTGTTTCCCAAGGATGGCTTCGACTCTGAACATCATAAAACATACTATTGAGGGTATTGTTTTAAAAATCCAAGAAAGATAGAGTATGTGTGGTTAGGTTACTGACGTCAAAGCAATGCTGTGTCTCAGAAGAACAGATGTAAGTTTTCAAGTATTTCATAATTTAAACACATTGTTTCCTTAGAAATGTTTTAGTTTACAGTAATTAGAATCTGATGTCTATTTTTTAAGAATCTGAAACTGTTGCTATATATAGTTCTACAATTTGCATAAGGTAACAATGAACACTATTAATGAGTTGTTAAGATATTGTTTAAGTCTATGTTCTTAAAAAAGTTCTATGCATTTACAAAGAAAACTTTATTTAGTATTTATGTAGAGGTAATTCATGTAAGCTAAATGTGATTACTCTTGCTCCTCACGTGGGAGTTTATAAAGGTAACATCACGAAGTGAGACTACTGCTTTGACACCTCTATAATGCATGCTCTATTCCACCCCTTTCCCTCCAGATATCATTCCTACACAGAAATATTTAGTGACAGGACTTACCTTTTTTTCATAAGTATTTAAAATTTTAAATGTTAGAGTGACAAGAACAGAGAACACAGACACCTATTGGAGTGCCTGAAATAACAGTGAAAGTCACCACGCCAGAGATCATAATACTGCAGTATATTATCAGGCCTTTAGAATTTCAGTGAATTTTCATTTCAAATGTATTAATTTATGTAATTCTTACAATGACTCCATGGTGGTTCACCTAATTAATTTGTATGTGTAATACACCATGACTCTGATTATGGAAACGTATCTGTAAAAGAATTGGTCCTCTAATTTTCTCTCTAGGTATAAAGCAGAAAGATTATATTTAGATGAATACCCTAAACTATTCTACCTCACCTATATACTGAATATCAAATGGTAATTGCTTATTACTCATTAACCAATACCTATTTATAAATAAAATGCTATTATTAATATTTCTTATGAGAGTATCTGCACATATTGTCTGAATAATAGAATTGAATAGACAATGAGGTTTTGTTAACCCAGAAAAATGCAGAATGCATATATAAATAAATAAACTACTTAAATTTGCCATCCCAATATAATTGTATTAGTTTCAGTAAGTAACATTTAAAAAGCTACATTAATGGGTTTTATCATTAGATAATCATTAGATTTTATACTTTATCATTGGTTTTGCATGAAAGGAGCGCTTCTTGTTTTTACACTTTCCTGCCCCATTTTGCTGACACCATTAGTTTCTATTGAGAGTACTTTAAAGCCTATCAAACATCAGTCTAAATTCGGCTACTGATCAAATTTTCACAGAATAAATTGGCAGAATCTAAATTAATGCCAGAAACTGATTTTTCTCCATAATTCTTCCCAACTCCACTCCTATTACTGAGTCCTGCTCATAATATCTTTTAAATTTGTCTTCAATGTATTAATTTTTGTTCATATTAATCATTCATACTACAACAGCTCTTACCCTAGGCTTTTTATTTTTATTTTTTTTCTTTAAATTTTCCAGAGGGCATGTTCATTCACTGGAGAGAGGAAGGGAGAGAGTATGTGTGAGAGAGAGTAAGAGAAAGTGAGAAAGCATCCCACTGGAGAATGGTCATGCCACAATCTCTTCTACTTTTCTTCTTCCTTTTGGGACTTTAGGCATGCAGGTACACGCGCCTGGCATGCCTCTTAGGCTGCAGGGACTGGGACTGAAACTGCACAGCCAGTCACGTCGGATCTGGAACCTTCACCACCACACTACTGGCTGCCCCATCCTAGGCATTTTAACATTCAGTTTTGAATTACTCTGAGTAATTTGAATTACTGCAAGAAATATTTCTGAAACACAAATATGACTCATTCATTTGTTTAATCTCCCTTGGGACTTTCCATTGCTCCAAAAATGATATCCAATATCCTTAGCAGGGCTACATGGCCCTTTGTCTTCTGATCTCTGCTTATATTTGCTCCTCACCTCCCCAAACCTTTCTAACTTTCCTAGACTCTTAAGTTCAACAAACCAAAACCAAAATAAATTTCTCTGCCCTTTGCCTCAGCCATACTGACTTCCTTGAACATTTCCTGAATTGACAACACATCCCCTTGCCTCCAGTCTTTGCACTTTCTTTCCACAAATTTTTAGTTTACATAAGCCTTCTTAAACCTCCCACCTACTCAAGAATTCTTTAAGTGCTCCTTCTGTCACATCAGAGCATTTCAATATATTAATCATTTTATTTGTTAATTTCCTGCAACTAATTAGAAGTTTCTAAGTGTCATCTTTATCATTTTATTCCCAGCAATTATGGGGATCCCCATGAAAAAAAGGTTCCAGACAACAAAATTTAAGTTTTTACAAAATATTTACTTTTCTTGAAGTCACACAAAAAAAGCGGCTAAGACCATAGAGTATGGGCTACAATAAATATTAATGATTACAATGCTATAAGTTTCTCTACTCTGTAGACCAGATTTTCCAACACAATAGTTTCAATGCAAAAGCCATAGAGATGATTTAAAGCAAGAATCGTATTTTTTCCTTCTTATATGATCCAACCTTCGTCACTTTCTGTAACCCTCTCTTCCTGCTCCAGGCCAATTCAAACCTCCTTAGATATCTTAGGTTTTGGAGTATTTGATCACTCCTAGGGGCCTTATACATGTAATTCTCTTGGCCCTCAATTGTTTGCATATCTGCTTTCTTTATTTAGATTTCGCACAAACAAGACTCAAAAAGAGCTAGTAGAGCAGCCTGTCTAATATATTAGCTTCTTGAACTGTCTCTAGGGCTCAGTGTTTAAGGAACTTAATCCTTCATGGCTGACCACACAGGTAAAGTCCTAGCCCCAGAAAAACAATGGCATGTGTGCCTGCATGCCCCAAATCCCAAAAGGATGGAGGTATCTGTGTTTTCTTAATAATACTCTTCAGAACTTACATTTATTTACATATTTGTGTATTTAATGACTCCCCTAATTAGAATATAAGCTCAATGACAGCAGAGATTTGTCTCATAAATAACTATGTTTCCAGTACCAGAGCATCATTCTTAATAGATACTCAGTAGATATGTCTGGAAGGACAGAAGGATGGAGAGAAGGAAGGAAGAAGAGAGAAGGAAAGAAGCAAAGAAAAAAAGGAAGAAACATGAAAAGGGATAAAAATTTAAACTTAATTTTTTTTAACAAAAAGTTTATTGGATGCCTCAAAGCAGTTGAATAACTGACTTCAATTGTCATGCGCTCAGTAGAATTGGGTGTACCATTATCAGTCTTTAGTCTCAAATAAGAGCTGGATTAAACGTACCGCTAGGTACGTTCTTTTTGCGTCTTTCCTTCCCTCCCTCCTTCCTTCTATTTGCTCTTTTCCTACTCTCCCTATTCCCAGTACTGAAAATTCAGTTGTTTATGAGAGAAATTTCTGCTGTCATTGAGCAGAGACTTGCTGTTAAATACACAAATATGTAAATGACTATAAGTAGGTTTGGTTATTACCTGTAAATAATCTTGTCAGAATTACATTTTAATATAATGTGAATATACACTATTTATACATTTTAAAAATTATCATGATAGTAGTTACAAATTACAGCCATAGACTGATTTTTAGTAGTTGGACATTTTCCCTGATGTTTATAATTTAATAAAGTTGTCTTTGCGATATTTATTCCATGAATATTTGTTGAGAGTTGACCATGGTCAGCACTGGGAATATAACAGACTCCAGCTGGGAAAATAATGACATTTCATTCTCCCAGTCTTGGTAGTTGCAGTGTTAGTAAGTACCCTTATTTGGCGTAGGAAGTATCTTTTGAAAGGATTTTTTAAACAGAAGAAGTAACCCTTTTCTCCTTAGCTTCAGAGGTGGGAGTTTTTAAGTACAGAGAAGCAAATAGCTATTTCATCCACCATGTGGAGAAGCCCATCTGTAATCAAAGATATTAAATATCTCTCAGGAACCAGAAGATGGTGTAATAGTTACATCACTGGACTCCCATGTAGTCAACTGTGGTTCAAGTCTTGGACCCAGTAGCTGAAACTCCTGCCAAGGCATGGAGGAGAATGGATTTCTGAGAGAAGAATGGAAGAGAAAGGATTGTGGTATGCCTATCCCCTCTGGGGGGCAGTTTCTTACTTTCTTTCTCTCTGTCTCTCCAGCTAGTGCACACACCCTATAGCAAAAATCTCTCTAAATAAATAAATAAATACCTCTCAAAGGGAAATAGAAATCCGTGATAGACAAAGTTCTCCAGGTGTTTTTGGGGGGCCTTGAGTCTGACTTCAGGTCCGCCCTTGTAGTTTGGACACTCCACTCTTTTTGCTGTTCTCCGTACTACCACAATATATGTCGAATACATTGTTTGTTATTGATTAACTCTTGCAAATTGAATTTCTGACTTTTTTTAATGGTAGAAATGTGGAACTACATAAAGTTAAGAAAAAAAGTGAAGTAAACAATGAAGAATCTTTATACTAATTTAAAACAATTTATTTTAGACTGAGAAGACAAAGGCAGTGTCTGGACTAGAGAACCAGGTATGTGTATATTTTAGCAAACATTTTGTCTCCAAACTTGGAATGTGATGACCATCTCATTTTGACCCTTTTCAGATTATTTCAAGCTTCCATTCCTAATAAGGCAAACCTCACAGAGGTAAGATATGTCTCTAACATCAAGCATAATCCTTCCTCACATTGTTTTATATTTAACTATACAGTAGAAATTTAACAATGTGAAACAGGGGCATATTGTCAGAAGAAAAAGAAAAGAAATTTCTTTCTATAAACAGTTAAGAGAAGAAACACAGAGCAAGGTTACAGTTGGATTATTTTGTGTATAGATAAACATTGCTCCACTATCCTCGAAACTACATTATCATAGGCAGCGAGTAAGGCTCTGAGCTCCGGGACTCACCTGCTCCGTGGTTTCACAGTAGCTGATGCATATACAGGAATCGAGCTGAGCGTCTCATGGATGTATGATGTGAGTTTCTGGTTGTTACAATGAAGTAACTTTAAGAATGAGATAACTTAATTGATAAGACAATATGAAAAAAAAGTTTCTTGGAGATTCAGAAAATTGTACCTCAGCTCAATCTCCTATATTTGCTATCATGTCATCCTAATTACATGAGTCATGTGTAGTTTTCAACAAGTTTCAACATTTTCTGCATTTGTATAGACAGGGAGTCTACTGAAGTACTATTTCTATGAAGATCAAGGTGTGATGTCAGTTTTGTGATCATTGTTTCCAGAAGCCAAAAATCAGATCACAAGCCAATCACCAGAAAATAAGCAGGTCAAGGAGAGGTTCTAGCCCTTTGTTGGATCAGGCTCACAGCCCATGTTTGGTCTTTCAACTTAAATATTTCAGTAAATCTTGTCTTTATTATTTCTAAGCTTTTAAAGAATATTAATGGTGATCTGTAAAACATCTTAAGAGAGATTCAGATCTAGAAATTTTGCATAGTTCTATTAATTAAAACTTCTAATGATATTTATTCCATTCTGTATTATGTCTTAACATCCTCTGATAGATTTCCCAAAGTCAACTTGTTTTTCTTCCTTGCATAAATAGAGAGGAAGGTTTGTATAAGATATTTAAAAAAAAATTTTTAATTTTATTTCTTTCATGAGAGAGAAAAATAGACAGAGGACATGAACCTCGAGAAGGTTTTTATGCTATGACCCACCTCCAGGCTTAGCCAGCCCAGAAAACAGCAACACGTGCACATGCCCAGTGTGCTACGGGGAGGTCCCACGACACAAGCCCAGGACATTTACCCTGAGGGTCCAGTCACATTACCATGTCTCCCTCCACTACCTCTAAAGGGTATTTTAAAATACTATATCAAAACAACAACAACAACAAATACATAGACACTAATTACCAATCAGAATTCTCTTTTTTTTTGGTTTGTTTTAGAGAGATTTTTGCTATAAAGTACATGTGCTTACCAGAAAGACAGAGAGACACCTAAGAAATCACCTCCCCAGGAGGGATGGCCGTGCTGCAATCCCTTCTCCTCCAGTCTCCTCTAGGGCTTTTGGGCATGCACACTCATGTGCCTGGCGTGAATTTTAAGCCTCCTGGTCCATGACTTGAACTGCAGTTGACTATAAGAGAGTCCAGCAATGTAACCATTACACCATTTGCTGGTCCCCTACAGTTCTAATTTACATTGAGATATTTTTGCTATCGGGTGTGTGTGCTTGCCAGAAAGACAGAGAGACAGAAAGCAAGAAATCACTCTCCAGGAGGGATGACCACACTGCAGTCCTTTCTCAATAGGAGTCCAGTGTCTTAACCGCTACGCCACCTGCTAGTCCCAAATTTGAATAGTTTTAGGCTATAATACATTAATAACTTACTTAATAATAATTTCATGTGATAATTTAGAAAAATGTAAGGTTGAGAATGTCACTTTATTCCAAAAAATAAAAACAAAACAATAGCAAAACCAAAATCTAAATTTGTTTAGAATTTGAGCATAAAAAAAGCAATTCTTTAAAAACTGCAAGACAATACAGTTAAAGCAAATCCCCATGATAGCTGTTAACTCAAAAAAAAAAAAAAAAAAAAGTGCCAAATTTCTTAGAAATGATTCTAGCTTTGGATCTTGCAAAATTATTTCTAAGATTTTATTCTAAGTAAGTTCTTAACAATGCCAATCCTTATGTATGTATATGTGTTACATAGAGATATAATAGTTTATGTACGAAGACATTTCTTATAGAATAGTTTTATATTAGCAAAAAAAGAATGAAATCTGGAATTCAATTCTACATCTAACTACAGAGGAAAGACTAAATGTAATTTGTTAGAGAAATGAAATGGATACTGCATTTTCAAAAAACTTATAGGAGATGGAAATTGCAAATGATAAAATAATAAGTGAAACTGACACTATATATAGTTCCATTGATTAAAAAATAAGATGTTAATAAATATTTTAGGATGGTGAAATTAGGATAAAAATTATTCTATTCTACATATTTTTTAATAATTTCGATCTTTAAAAGGTCACATTAGCTTATTTTTTAAATCAAAATAAGCATTATTAAACTAAGTAATAAATACATTGTGTATGTCATAGAAATGTAAGACTTCATATCTAGTTTTTATATATGAGCGTCTGCATTTTAATTTATTTATTGTGAGAGTTTTTTTTACTATCGGGCATATGCATTCCCCTGAGACACAGAGAGAAAGCGAAAAATCACCCCTAGGGAGAAGGCCAAGCTGAAATCCCTTCTCTTCTATTCTTCTGAGACGTTGGGCATGCACGCATATGGACTTAGCATGAATTCAAAACCCTGGGTCCAGGACTCAAACCATGGTCAGCCATGTGGGAGTCCAGCACTTTAACCACTACACCACCCACTGGCCCTGAGAGACTGCTTTTTTGTATTTTCCTTTTGGTTCACATTAGCTTGTATCCAGCAAAGAACATATTCAAATAAAACAACTAAGAAAATGTATAAATGCTTGTTAAACGGGTCAGACAGTTGTGCGACAGTAACCAAAGTTCTGGCTGGCTGATCCACAAGGGAAGGCTCTTGGTTCACATTTGGAGACTTTCCTACACAAGCCAGGTATGACCATGATCTGCGACTGGCTGAGGCTGGAGGCACATCACAGCCAGGGGAACCTGCTGGGTGCCGTTCGTCTATGTGTGTCTCTCTCATAGAAGAAAGACAGAAACTTCTTTTTAAAAGTCATTAAATGAGCAATATTAAAATTAATGGAACTTGGTCATTACAGGTTCCACTGAGAGAACCGAGATACATCGCATGTATTTTTCTTTTGATCATCACATATGAATATATGATTATTATCTTAAAGAGGTGAACACTATGTTGTTAATGGTAAAGAATATGGGATAGTTTTTAAATTTTTAAAAATACATATTGGTACCTTACATAGGGAAATAGGCCCAGTAATGGTAATAGCACAGAGGGATTTACAGGCTATATTCCTTAAAAGTATTCAATAGCCCTCCAAGCAAAATTTATGCTTGTCTTCTAATTTGACACAAATTAGTATGATAACAGTTGGCAGTACAAAATTATGAGAACAGAGTTTAAAATTACTTTTTTGGGGGCCTGCAGGTGTTGTGCTGTTTGAGGGTGCTGAACTCCCACATGGCAGATGGCCATTCGAGTCCCAGACCTGGTGGCTTGCTTTCTCGCTTTCCTTCTCTCTCACTCTTGTTCTGTCTCTCTCTGGTCAAATTAAAATAAATAAATAAATAAAGAGAACACTTTAAAAAAATTACTTTTATCTGTTCAACATGTCCTCTCATGTTCAGAAACTTTATTCCGCCAGTTGCACACATACTCACCAGCTCCCTTCCATTCCTAGTGTAAAAATGGATTTGTTTTTATCCACTTAGCCACACATTCCCCTGGTAGTATGATGGGCCTGCACAAAGTTTTACAAAAATGCAATTCAAACACTAATTCATTTCGGTTCAAAAAAATGTTTTAAATCCACACATAGGTTTTTTTTTTTTTTTAATATGTATTTTCCATGAACATTTTGAAGACTCCTCTTGTATATTATGAACCATGTTTAAAAGGAAGACCAATACTATCTTTTTTTTTTTTTTTTTTCTTTTTTTGGAGAGGTTTTCTCTATAGGGCGCGTGCGCTCGCCAGACAGACAGAGAGAGACATAGAGACAGAAAGCGAGAAATCACCCCCCGGGGGGATGGTCACGCCGCAGTCCCTTCTCCTCCATTCTCCTCTCGGGATCTTGGGCACGCACGCACACCGCGGTCGGGACGCCACCGGGTCCGGGACGCGAACCGCGGTCGACTACGTGGGAGTCCAGCGACATAGCCATTACGCTAACTGCTGGTTCCCACCAATGCTATATTTTGAGGGTATAAAATATGCATACCTGGGGCCCAGCAGTTAACGTAATGACTATGTCGCTGGACTCCCATGTAGTCGACCACGGTTCAAGTCCCGGACCCAGTGGGTTAAACTCATGCCAGGTGTGTGTGCATGCATGTCCAAGATCCCGTGAGGAGAATGGAGGACAAGGGATAGCAGTTTGGCCATCCCCCCGGGGGGGGGGGGGTGATTTCTCGCTTTCTGTCTCTCTGTCTCTCTCTGTTTTCCTGGTGAGTGCACACACCCTATAGCAAAAAAAAACTCTCCAAAAAAAGAAAAAAAAAATACGCATACCTGAGGGGTCAGCAAATAGTGTAATGGCTACGTCGCTGGACTCCCATGTAGTCCACTGCAGTCCAAGTCATGGACTCGGAGACTTAAAACTCATGCCAGGCACATGTGCGTGCATGCCCAAGATCCCAAGAGGAAGATGGAGAAGAAGGGATTACAGTGTGATCACTCTCCTGGGGGGTGATTTCTTGCTTTCTGTCTCTTTGTCTCAGTCTGTCTGGCAAGCACAGAGTGCCCTATAGCAAAAATCTCTCCCCCCCCCAAAAAAAAAGCCATACTCGATATAATAGACATTATAGATATGATAAAAAAGCCTACATTAAAGGTTTTTTAAAAAGAGACAATAAGCTATTTCTAGAGAAATACATGTGTATGTCCTGACTCCCTGAATACCCATGAATTTCTGATATTTTAATTTTCCTTAATCAGTTATGAGTTAATAATTAAAGCAATGATGTCTATAAACGTGGGTTTCAAAATTTGAAAAAGTAACAAATTATTGGGAGGATTATAATCACATGGAAAACTGGAAAAATGATTTAGAATCAAGGATGGGGAAAAACTAAAGGGAAAAAGTGATTAATCCATCAGAAGAATATGAATATAATTCAATTGGCTTTTAGATTTCTCTTTAAGTGTTTGCTATAAGGCACATATGCTTGCTAGAGAAAGAGGAAGAAAGTGAAAAATCACCCCGTAGGGGGGATGGGCACACTGCAATTCTTCCTCCTCCATTTTCATCTTGGAATTTGCATGCCCACGTCCCTGGTGTGATTTTCAAGCTGCAGAGTCCAGGACTAGAACTGGGGTGGTCTATGGGGTATCCAGCACCTTAACCACCATGCTACCTGCTGGCCCCACCTTTTACAAATGTAAACATAGCAGTAAGAAGATGAGCACAAGTTTGGTTCTAGCTCATACTCTCTGCTTCCTAACTGTGCATGTAGGAAAACTACCACGACTGACATTCATTGAATAGTTACATTCTCAGGTGCCTTAAACATAGTATTCTTGATTATTGAAAACAGTTGAAAGCAATTTTCAGCACCTGACTTATAGTGGGTACTTAATAAGTCCTTATTACTGTTCTTATTCATTTTAAATATTTATGCAGGTTAGAAAAGAAAGTCTCATGTGACACATAATGATATCAACCTCACAAGCCAAGTCAAACACGAATAAACGTGTTTTAAACAAGTGTGTTTAAAATAGACACTAATGTTGTAAATGTTCTCGTCAGCTCTAAAAATTGTCTTTCTTGTGGAATTTTTAGGTCTTGAACAGTTTTAGTAACATTATTACGGCCTGTCTTCATTTCACTTTCTCCCCAGTTCAGAGGAAATTATTCTTCTCCCATCCCAACCACAGATATTTCCTTTGCCTTTGGCCATTTTCTGAATTCTCCATTTTCACAACCCTCACAACAGCTCGTTTTGACAATCTAGGTCTAACCCCACAGCCTGAAAATGAGGAAACATAATCAAGTACATGTTGACCACTGCAATTATTTTCGTTATTGCATACTCTAGATTTATTAAGGTGGAAGACGTCAGTGTTCAAAGACAGTCGCAGAGATGATGCTTATGCTAGCTGCAGCACATGGAAAGACTTTTCTTGAGTTCTTCAGATTTTCTCATGTATGTAGTCAGTAAAAGCAGAAGACTCCTGTTTGTATTTTCCTATTTTATCTATAGTTCTGTAGACAGGTGTTTCTGTTTTGATGCCGCCATCCGTTCCATGTGGTCACCGCTGTCAACAGGAGCGTTTCTACGCTAATACTTGTTTCTTAGTGCTGGCTTATTCAGAGACATCAGCTCGCTATTCTTTTTTTTTTTTTTTTTTTTTTTTTTTGAGAGATTTTTTCCTATAGGGCGCGTGCACTCGTCAGACAGACAGAGAGAGACAGAGAGACAGAAAGCGAGAAATCACCCCCCAGGGGGGATGGTCACGCCACAATCCCTTCTCCTCCGTTCTCCTCTCGGGATCTTGGGCACGCACGCACATGCGTCCCGGCGTGAGTTTTAAGCCACCGGGTCCAGGACGCGAACCGCGGTCGACTACATGGGAGTCCAGCAACATAGCCATTACGCTAACTGCTGGTTCCCACCAGCATGCTATTCTTACAGGAATATTGTTTATCCAGCACAAATACAGTCCCCCATTCTGTAATAGTGTTGACATGACTATGATTCTCCAATTGCTGTTGAGGAAATCCCTAGAGTCGGCTTTTATTATACAGGTTTTTAGATTTCTTATATAATAATTTAAGCCATAGATTATCTTTATGAATTTTCCCTTTCTTGTATCATAAGTAATTCATAACTGAAATTAAATATGCTTGTCCATGCAGGATTTGCAGTCGAGTATAGTGAAATTCTTCAGGTTTTCTTCCATGTGACTTTTCTTCAGTTTTCTCCCCTGATTTGGTATTCTTAGCAATACTAAAATTGCCAGACTGCCTTGAATATCCTCACTATCACGGTCAAAGGCCACCAAAGCCAGCGTGGAGAGCTCAGCTAGTATGAAACACAGCAATATTGCTTCTGAAAGTAAATTAGTACTCTAGAGAAAGCTCTGGTTAAATCAATAAATGTTTTTCCAACTGATTATTTTTTTTACCTATGAGAAAATCAAGGTAGAGGGAACCAGCAGTTGGCGTAATGACTATGTCACTGGACTCAGTTTGAGTCCCAGACCCAGCAGCTTTAACTCACACCCGGCACACGTTCGTGCGTGCCCAAGATTTGAGAGGAGAATGGAGGAGAAGGGATTGCAGAGTGGCCATTCCCCTGGGGGGGGTGATTTCTCGCTTTCCGTCTCTCTGTCTCTCTCTGTCTTTCTGGCAAGCACACGTGCCCTATAGCAAAAACCTCTCAAAAATAAATAAATAAAAAGAGACAGAAAATCAAGGTATAGAATCGTTAAGAGGTAAGTCTAAACTTATTCAAAAAAGAAGAGTACCATGATCTATTTATTGGTTGGGCTGACTGACTTAAAATGTCATGCTTGGATCAGGCAGTGGTGTGCTGAAGAGGGCTGGATCCCACGTTGCTGACCTTGTGGCTCAAGTTCAGGACCCAGCAGGTTGAGAGACACCAGGCACGGGCCCCGCATTCTGACAGGAGGGAGAGATGGAGAAAGGATGGTGGCGTGGCCTTTCCCAATGGGGAATACTTGATCGCTCTCTCTTCTCTCTCAGTCTCACTCTCTCATACCAGCACACACACCCTCTGTCAAATTAAAAAGGAGGAAAAAAAAAGCTTTGCTCTTCCCAGTTACCAACTGCCATCAACAACCACAGTCTTGCTTCCTCATGCCGAATCCCTTTCTTTGGTAAATGTTAAGTGAACATGGCATCCTTTACAACTTAATGTGAGCTTGACTTCTCGATCTTTCTGAACAGAAATTGGTATATTGGCACCAGTAATCAGATAGAGTTGGCACTCAAACAGAAAGCTCCTTTCTATCACAAAATTAGAATGTACTCCCTCCCTGAAATAATTTTACATCTTTGTTTCCTTACCTGCAGCATAAGCACTGGATTAGAATCTCCAACATCTCTGTCACCCTAAATTTTTACAAAGACCACTAATCTATATATTACCATAGAATACACAATTTAGGAATTCCTGCGTATTTTTCATAGAGACTATACAGTATTTGAATTATAGTATGCTTACAATATGAAAGTTGTGTTACTCATGAACTTACATTCATTTTGTAACCTTCAAATACTTTTCCTCAGGGTGGAAATTTCTCATGCTTGATCACAGCTCAAAGATAATTTTATCCTGGAAAATACACACACCATATCTTTATTCATCTAGAAGTCCAATCCTGTGTGTGAAGAAATAGGGGGAAAAGTTATGAAGAAGAGCCACACGCAGTTGAAATAGTCCATGTGTCTGGTCTTTACTGAGGCAGACTATCCTGAGAATAACCATTTGAAATATGTTTTACAAATTGCATTTTTAATGGAATATATGTAGTATGAGGTCAGAAGAAATTCTTTGGTTGTTTCTTTGAAGTCTGATGTTTTAACAATAATGACAATACTGATTTAGGAATCTTTCAAAATTACATAACTGTGGTTTAGTTTTGTTTTTTAACCTAGAGGTATAAGCTTTTTTATCTTTTGAAAGATACCAGCAAAGCACTGCTCTGAGATTTCTCATCCCCTTGCCTTTTGGCCAAAGTATATTCACATCTGTCTAGAACTGAGAAACTCCCGGCCACCTTGTACAGTCTGCGTGCCCTAGGCCTGCAGCCCAGGAGACTGCTACCTGTGTGGGCAGATCCTCAGTGCATAACTGTTAGGTTCTGCAAAACTCAAAACTCAGGGGGAAAAAGGAAAAGAAAGGAAAAAAAGCATTCTATTTGTTTCACTTAAATACCCACCACCTTTGTGGTTTCAGAGCTAGGATTATAAGGAGCAGTAAAACTGGCCAGGTCAATTCCATACAAATGAGAAAACACACACACACACATGCACGCACACACACACACACACACACAAAACTATAGGCTATCCCTACTGACACTTCAGAATATTTCAAAATAATAAAAATAATGATCTATTCACTGAGTGAAAACTGTGTCAGGGTTCACTCATTTAATCATTTCATCAGTCCTATTTGTTACAAATTATTATCTCCACTTCTTAGTGGAAGATATTGAGGCCAAGAAAAGTTGGATAAATTGTTTGAAGTTGCAGGGATTAAGTGGTGATGCTGGGGTTTGAATCATGGCCTCTGACACTGATTCACAGACTGCATTGTTCCATTGCTTAAGTAGATCCGTGCAATTTTTGCAGAGTCCTCACAGCCCCACAGAGATTAAACTGCTGTAATTACCTTTTAGTTCCTTGTAGGGAGAAAGTATGAGAACTCGCCTGCTGTTTTGAGAGTCTCTTATGTCCACACAATCTCTCACTCTAAACAAATGATATTTTAGGATTTCCTTATATCATTCTTCTCTCTGAAATAGCATGAGACTCTCCCTTTTATAATCCAATTTTGTGACATATGATTAAGTGTGTCTCTTGCATTCTGGCACTCTTTGGTCCTAATCAGATGATATAATAGGAGGCAAGCCAGTGACATAAAGTCTGAAAATTCTATGTGTTCAGTGCCTGCAGTGCCTGCCATTGTACAGTGCATTGGATGTTTATATTCCAGGAGAATGAGATGTTCATATTCCAGGCTGTTCACTGGATGTTCATATTCCAGGAGAATGAGAGCTGCAGACATTCAGATGCCACTTAATCTCTACGTGTTATCGTGAGTGGCCTCCAGAAAACATTCTCTCCTTTTTATATTCTAAGGGCTTTTTACATTTTTTTTTCCATGAAAGAATGACAGAAACAGAGGCAGAAAGTCACGCCAACAGGGTCCTCACACCACAATCCAGTCTTAGTGCCCAAATCATGGGGATCCATGTGCCTACTGTGCACAGAAAGCCCTTGGAATGTGAACCCAGGACCGTCCCAATGTCAGGTACGCTATGTTCCTGCCGTACCACTGTGACTGGCTCCGTTCCCACTTAATATTCCCACTTAATATTCTGTCAGACATGACCATAATGCTCTGAGGAATGTAAAAGCAACATCATTTGGTAATCCAAATTGACATTTATATATGACCAATTAAGAAGGCAGGATGTACAGACTTGAAGTTTTCCCATTTTTCAAGTGCAGCACTTAATAATATAATTCTAGTGTAAATATCTGAACCATCACCAGGAAAAACTAACCTCAGAAGTGTTTAAAAATGAATGTCTCCAACCCATCTGTCTCAGTAATCTCAGAATTCCTTTTCATGGAGCCAGCAGTTGGCATGGTGGTTAAGTCTCTGGAGTCCTACATGGATGACTACAGTTCAAGCCCTGGATCTGGCAGCTTGCTTTCTCACTTTCCCTTTCTCTCTGCCCCTCGCTGGTCAACTTAAAAAATAAAATAAAATAAAATAATGATAATCAAATTAAATGAAATAATTCTTTTTTTAAAAAAAGATTCCTTCCGAACATGAGCTATTCTAGCAGAGGATGGTGGCTCATCTTCCATAGCAGTAATATAATACATTAGTATGGAATTTGGATGAGACAGATTGAAAACCTATGCTGTTATTAGCCTTTATGAGTCTGAGCTATTATATAGTATTAGTACATTAGGAGTAAAGAAGGAGCATATAAATCTTAATTATAGGTTTTAAATTATTTGGAATATAATTTAAACCTAAACCAATTTCCATGTGAGCAGTGGTAAATTTTTTTTTTTTAATCTTCTGGCTAGATTCCCTGCAGCTAATCTATATGGTTATGCCATGTGGTTGGGGACAGGAAACACCTGTCTCTCTGCTTGCTAACACTCACTTAACATGATCCCTGGCAAAACAGTTTTTCAGCTCCAGTCCAATTCACCAGAGGTCATTTCAATATGGACTATTTCAACTTGTATTACAAACCATCAGTGTTTAACAATTTTCAAGCACTTTCTGGATATGAATCATTACATAGTCACCAGAGGTTTTAAAACTATTGTCCTGAGGTCCTCTGAAAGAGATCATTTGCAAACTTCAAATTCATTGGGATTTCAATACATAAAAATACCTTATTTATACGTTTTATTGCCATGGAGAGAATAGATCTCACCTTGCAAAATGGAATGTGCATTTCTAGTTCTTTGTTTTTAAAAAGCATAATAAATAAAATCGATTGTAAGAGTTTCAAATGTCAGCACAATATATTTGCCTTAGGGCTTTAGTTTCTCTCTTTTTTACTTTTTACAGTGCTTGAAAATAGAATCCTCATATTTAATACCCCTCTCAAGTTCTGGTTTTGAATTTTGCCATACAAACTTTGACAGTTATCACCAATAAGAATGTTTCGGGTATGCTTCAGCTTTGGGAATAAATATTCAGATTTTTAAAAATATTGCCATGATTTCATAATTGATAGTCTGCCGAGTTGACCAAGAAATCAATGAAGCTGGTTAATTCCTTCCTTTTGAGTATACTCATTTATGAAAGAATACAGTTGAATATACTACTTTTTCCCTGACTTGAAAGGGTTAAGAGGCAAATAATGATTTTAAATAGCAAGTTGCAGAATATCTGCTATAAATAATCAGGAATTATTACACCATTCATTCAGTCACCCTGTGGCAGCTTGGCAAAGCTGTTTTACCTTTGATTTCACTACACTCGTCTACTCAGAAAGAACTGAGCACATTTCTAATCAATTGCTTTTCTAGAAAGGAGGCAAGAGCATACAGTGTGGAAAGAATTTCATTCAGTGAATAGTGTTGGGACAACTGGATATCCAGACTCAGAATAATGACGTTAGACCCTCATTTCATCACATGCAAAAGTAGATTAAAGACTTAAACATAACAGCTGAAACTATAAAACTAGAAGAAAACAAGAGGAAACTCTTATAGTAATGATCTGAGCAGTAAGTTTCTGGTTTTGACACCAAAAACATAGGCAACAAAAGTAAAAATAGACAAACGGGATTATATAAAACTAAAAAGCTTCTGTATAGCCAAGGAAACAAGCAAAAGAATGAAGAGACAGTCTACAAAATGTGAAAATGTATTTGCAAACTATGGATCAGACAAGGGTTAATATCCAGAATGTATAAGACATTCAAATAACTAAATAGACAACTAATAATTCGGGTTTTAAAAAGGGACAAAAGATATGAACAGACATTTTTCAAAAGATATACAAATGACCAACAGGTATATGAGGAAATGCCCAGCATTACCAATCATTAGGTAAATGCAGGTCAAAACCACAATAACATTTCACCTCAGCCTGATTAGAATGGCTATTATCAAAAAAGCAAATGCTGGCGAGGCTGTGGAAAATAAGGAATGCTACGTATTGGTGGTAGCAATGTAAATTAGTGCAGCCATTATGGAAAACAGTATGGAAGTTCCTCAAAACATTAAGAATAAATCCAGCAATCCCATAACTGGGTTTATATCCCAAGGAAATGAAATCAGTACCTGAAAAAATATGTCTGAATCCCATGTCCTTTACAGCATTGCAGCATTATTCACAACAGCCAAGATACAGAATCAGAATAAGTGTCCATCAACAGATGAATGGATAAAGAAAGTGTGATATACACGTGCAGTGGACTACTGCTCAGTCTTTAGAGGGAAAACATGCCGTTTGCAGGTTGAATGAACCTGAGGACACTCTTTTAATTGAAGTAAACCAAGAACGAAAGACACAAACCAGATAATGTCTTTTATATGTGGAATCTAAAAAAAGTTGAACTTGTGGCTAGCAGGTGGAATGGTGGTTAAGGTGCTGAACTCCCACATGGCCAACTGTGTTTCAAGTCCCAGACCTGGTAGCTTGCTTTCTCACTCTCTCTGTCTCAATCTTTCTCTGGTGAGTGCACATGTACTATAGCAAATTAAAAAATAATATTAAATTAAATTTAAAAATAATTCTTTTTAAAAAGTTGAGCTCATAGAAGTAGAGAGTAGAACAGTGATTACCAGTGGATAGGGTTGGAGTGGATAGGATAGGGTAGGGTTTGGAACATGTTGGTCAAAGGATACAAAATTTCAGCTAGATTGGAGCAATAAGTTTAAGAGAGACATTGTGTAAGAGGTCCATGATACATGATAATTATAGTTAATAACAAAGTATTATTTTCTTAGAAAATTGCTAAGAAAGTAGATTTTAAGTGTTGTTACCACAAGAAATTTTATATATATATGGTAATGCATATCTAATTAGCTCTATTTAGATACTCCACAATGTATACATATTTTAAAAGATATTATACACAATAAATTAATTTTTTTTCTTTTTTTGGAGAGGATTTTTTTTTTTTTTTTTTTTTTTCTTTAAGGTGCGTGTGCTCACCAGACAGACAGAGAGAGATAGAGAGATAGAAAGCGAGAAATCACCCTCCAGAGGGGATGGCCACGCTGCAATCTCTTCTCCTCCATTCTCCTCTTGGGATCTTGGGCATGCACGCACACGTGCCCGGCGTGAGTTTAAGCCACCGGGTCCGGGACTCAAACTGCAGTCGACTATGTGGGAGTCCAGCTAGATAGCCATTATGCTAACTGCTGGTCCCCACAGTAAATTAATTTTATAAAACAAGATATAAATACAATGAAAACGTAGTCTTACAGGCAATATTATAGACTCTTCTAAAACATTTAGAAGTTCATTTCTGTAAGCTGTCATGCTACAGGAGTCTGTGAATGATAGACAGTGGGTGAGCAAACTTCTCAATGCTGGAAATATTTCTGTAGAATTAATCAAGAGTATACACACCAGATTGACTACAGGCAGGAATCTAAAGACACCTGATGCCCTCTTGCAAAGATTACTCTCAGAGAACTTTATAATTGAACTGTGAATTTCTTATTGTTTCTTTTCTAACTTAGATATCAATAGGTTTACCTTGCCAAAGATGATGTCAGCCCTGAAAATCAAATACAAGATTTGACATGATTTCGAAGAAATGTCTTAGAGAAAACTGAGTTTCTTTGACATAAGCCAGTCTTATCTGCAGAAGTGGATATGAGAATTTACCGTTACTGTTTGTTAATGTATACTTTTGTGAATGTGAATTTTCTGCAGCCTGCAGTCAAACAGAAAATGATGAAAATTAATTACTTGTCAATAATATTGTGTATGTAGATATTGTCATATGAAAGCCCACTCACCAATTCAAATCACTGTTTGTGTGTACAATAGAAGTCTTCATGTTGAAAGTTACTTGGGGCAGAATTATACTTTAATTTGAACAAATTAAATTTAGTTCATTGTTAAAGTAAAATGGCTGTAATTTTAATTAAAATTAGTAATGAAACACAGCTAAGTTTTTTTAAGTTTATTCATTTATTTCTTTCATGAGAGAAGCAGACAGGAACCTCAGCAGAGTCTTCCTATTGTGATCCTCCCCTAGTCTTAGCCAGTCTGGATCATGATTTTTCCCATGTGGGACCAGTTGCATTGGCTCTGTCAACACTTGGCCCCATTAAGAATTTTTTAAAATGTATTTATTTTGCATTCCATCACTGTGTATCATTACAGTATACCAAATGAGTTTACCCAATGCAAATACACTGTATATAGGTTAAGTCAAAAATATTACCACACATATTATCATCAACAGATCGTTTTTTATTTTTTGTGTCCCTTAGAAGTATTGTTTCTTTCTTTTTCCCTTCCTCAATTCTTCCCAATTTTTCACCCTCCTCCCACACACACTCTCTCTCTCTTCCACAGTTGCTCTTCCTGGCTTCATACCTTCCACTCTTTCAGTTTCTGAAATAAAGTGCAGACATTTGGTATATATTGAGTGGGGACATACAGTGCCTGTATTTCATAGTCTGACTTGCTTCATTTAGTAGTAAATCTTCCATATTCATCCATTTTTTTAAATCAAATACAAGGATCTCATTGTGTGTGTGTGTGTGTGTGTGTGTGTGTGTGTGTTTTATTTTTTTTTTTTTTTTTTTTTATGGCTCGGTAGTATTCTGTAGTGTATATGCACCACACATTTTCAATCCATTAATCTGTTCATGGACATTTGGGTTGGTTCTAACTTTTAATGAATTTTAGAATTTTCACTGTGTGGAGAAAATAAATTTCTAATACACGGCAGTGAATTTTTATAAGGATTCCATTCAACCTATAGATTACATTGGGTAAGGTGGGCTTTATTCATTTATTTTTTAGAGAGATTTTTGCCATAGGGCGTGTGTGCTCGCCAGAGAGACAGAGAGCTCCAGAGAGACAGAAAGCAAGAAATCACAACCCCAGGAGAAACGGCCATGCCACAATTCCTTCTCCTCCACTCTCCTCTTGTGATTTTGGGCATGCACGCACTGCACCTGCCATGAGTTTCAAGTTGCTGGGTCCAAGACTTGAACTGCAGTCGGCCATGTGGGAGTCCTGTGATATAACCATTACATCATATGCTGGACCCAAGGTGAACATTTTAACACCCCTGAATTCTTATAGTACATGAAGATTGAATATCTGCCAATTTATTTGTGTTGTCTCCTTATGCCTTCATCAGCGGCTTGTAGGTTTTATTGTCTCTACAGATTTTTAATTTCCTTGGTTAAATTTATTTCTAAATATTTTATTTTTGATCTACTATAAATAAAATTATTTTATTTATTTATTTTCAGATAGTTTGGTGTTAGTATTGTGTTGTTTTTATATATTTTATATGACTTCTTAAATATGTTTTACAAAGGTCATTTATTTATATGAAGAATAAAGATCAATCAATGATATATTGCCCATTTTGTTCCATAACCTTTTGCTATCTATCAGTGGGTTTCATAATTCCTCATTCATAGAAGGACCTGTCTTTATCAGTGAAAAACCAAACAAGGTGCCCATTTGCAGCTTCATCTGAATTGAACATTAATCACTGAAGGAGTTTCGAAGAGAGTGAAACAAGTGAAAGTCTGATGGTGCAAGGTCAGGTGAATGTGGTGGGTGTGACAACACATCCCATCCAAGCTCTAATGATTTTTGACGGGTCATCAAACATATGTGTGGTCTTGCGTTGTCACGATGGAACACAACTCCTATATGATTAACTAGTTCTGGATGTTTCTGAATGATGAATTTGTTCAAACTGTCCAATTGCTGACAGGACACATTCAAATTGATTGTTTAGTTCTTTGGTAGAAGCTTAAAAAACATGACACCTTTAAAATCCCACCAAACTGAGAGCATAACCTTCCAATGATGAATGTCTGTTTTCGATGTCGTTTGAGATGAATTATCCCATTGAACCAAGACTGTTGGTGCCCCACATTGTGTAAACAATCCATTTCTCATCACCAGTTAATAGCTTCTAAAAAGGATTTTCCTCACGTCAGTAAGCATATCGCAGATGTTTGTATGTGCCATCAAGTTAAATTAGTTGAGTTCATAAGGGACCCAAACACCGAGCTTGCTTACATATCCCAGCTTCTTCATGTGGTCATGAACACTTGAATGATGGATATTTAAATGCTTCTGTAATCTCTCGTTGTTGTGAGTTTGACTTGATCAATACCTTTATTTCGTTATCATCAACCTCAGTGGGCCTCCCTGACTGAGGAGCTTGGTTGAGATCAAAATCACCAGCATGGAATTTTGAGACTCATCATCATCCCTGATGTTGTTGTAGAGCATTGTCGCCATAAGCTTTACGCAACTTTTCACAAGCCTGGTGCACATTCTTCCCTTCACAGATATAAAACAGTAAAATACAGCAAAAATGCAGTTTGGTCTTCCATCTTCAACTTGTAAAATATGCGAAACTCAATCAAATCACTCAAATTTTTTCCTTGAATGAAGCTAGAACTGTCAGCTGTCAAATGACATAGCAATAACATAGCTTTGAATGACTCTAGTACTTCCAAAAATGAACTAGAGCCATCTGTTGCAAAATGAGCCGTGACTTTTCTAACAACCCAGTACATAGATAGATAACTGATTTTTGTATCTTAAGTTTGTATCTTTCAACTTTATTAAATTTGTTTATTATTTCTAACAGGTTTGTTGTGTGAAGATTTTAGGGTTTTCTATATATAAGATTATGTCATCTATAAACAGAGAATTCAATTTTATTTTTTCCAATTTGATGTTTTTATTTCTTTCTATTACCTACTTGCTCTAGTTAGGAATTTTTGAGCCATGTGGAATACCAGTGTGAAGTAGGTATCCTTGTCTTATTTTTGATCTCAGAGAAAAGATTTTCAATTTTTTTCCATTGGGTATGATGTTATTGAGTTTGTCATACATGGCCTTGCCTTTACACGTTAAGCAACATTTTTTTAATATCTAATTTGTTAAAAGTTTTGTTTTGCCAGAGGGCATGGACATTCACCAGAGACAAAGAGGGAATGAGGGGCAGAGAGGAAGAAAGCACCCCTCAGTGGGGCCTGTTCATGCCACAGTTCCTTCTCCATTTTCTCTTTCTGTTTGAATTTCAGTCATGCAAGCACATGGGCCTGCACTATTTTTCAAGCCATTGTCCATGATCAGAATTTAAACCACATGATCAACCACGTGGGATTCAGCTCCCTTAATCACCGGGACATGGGGCTATCCCAAGAGGTTTAAAAAAAAAAAAATTATAAAATGCTGAATTTTGTCAGCCACTTCTTCTTTATCCTATAAGTTAATCATGTGATTTTTATATTCTATTATATTACTATGATGTATCACAGTTATTGATTTTCATATGCTGAACCAGGCTTGCATTCCAGTGATAAATCTCACTGAATCATGGTATATAATCCTTTTAATATGCTGCTGAATTTGGTTTGTAGGATTTTTGCATCATGTTCATGAGGGTAATTCAACTATAATTTTCTTTTTCTTTTTCTTCTTTTTGACAGAATCTATGTAGGTTTCCTAGATTGGCAACAACCTTCTGATAACTCCTATCTCAGCTTCCACTGGCCTATAATTCTGTTAAAGTGTTCTTATGCGGCTTTGTTATGAAGGTATCGGTACACTCATGAGATTATTATACTTTAGCATATTTTATCCTATGAAATTTTTTTGAAGCATTTGAGAAGACTTAGTATTAATTCTTCTTTAAATACTTGGTAGAATTCACCTGTGAAGTTACGTGATCCTGGGCTTTTCTTTGTTGGGAGATTTTTTTTCTCATTCTCCTTACTTGTTATTGGTCTTTTCAAATTTACTATGACCTCATGATTCAGACTTAGTAGTTTGTGTATCTAGGAATTTATTCATATCTTCTAGCTTACACAATTTGTTGGTCAATAGCTGCTCATAGAAATCTCTTATTATCCTTGGTGTTTTTGTGGTATCAGTTATGTTTTCTCTTTCATTTTAAATTTTATTTATTTGAGTACTTTCTTTTTTTTTTTTAGTCTAATCAAAAGTTTGTCCACTCTGGGGACCAGCAGTTGGCATAACGGCTATGTCGCTGGCCTCCCACGTAATCGACTGCGGTTTGAGTCCCAGAACAGGGAACCGGTGGCTTAAACTCACGCCAGGCATATGTGCGTGTGTGCCCAAGATCCTGAGAGGAGAATAAAGGAGAAGGGATTACAACGTGGCCATCCCCCCTGGGGGGTGATTTCTTGCTTCCTGTCTCTCTGTCTCTCTGTCTTTCTGGCAAGCACATGCGTCCTATAGCAATAAAAAAAAAAACCTCTCCAAAAAAAAAAAACAAAGTTTGCCCATTTTATTTATCTTTTCAAAAAACTGTTAATTTTGTTGATATGTTCTATAGTTTAAAAAATCTTTCCTCTGACTATATAATTTCTTTCCTTACAATAAATTTGGGCTTAATTTGTTCTTTTATTTATTTATTTATTTATTTATTTTTTTTTTTTTTTTGGAGAGGTTTTTGCTGTAGGGCGCATGCGCTCACCAGAAAGACAGAGAATGTTTTTCTCTTCTTCACTGCTGAGTGAGATTTGTTGGGACTAATATTCTTGGTTAGCTTTTTTTTTCTTTTTAGCACTTTGAATATATCATTTCACTGTCTCCTACCTTGCAAGTTTTCGCTTGCAAAGTATTCCTATAGCCTTAGAGAAATTCCCTTGAATGTGAGGACTAAAGTTGGTGGGCCTATAATTTCAAGACAATAGCATGTTTGACTTCTCCTGAGTTCTTTGGTAGATAGTTCTGGCTGCAGGACAAGACCAAATGAGATTATAGCCAACTCACAGTAGTGATGAAGGGAGACTGTTTCGGAGTCTAAAGTTCATAGCACAGTTGGTGAGCCTGTAACCTGAGAGCAAATCTCTCTTCTCCAAATGGCCATCCTAGGTTTTTTGGCTCCACCAAAATTTCACAGCTTCCTACTTAAATCCCAGTTCACTGCAAAGGCATTTTTGTCCATGGATAATTATAAAACTAATGTTGTTGTTAATCATGTGTGTGTGTTTACACACACACATATATATAAATTTTAGACTTATATATATAATTTATATATATATATAAATTGCTAAACTGAGTTTGTATTGATATGTCTGATTTTCATCAAGTACCAATGGGGTTTACGGTAGTTTTTTTTTTTTTTTTTGAATTAATTTTAACCTCCCGCTCCAACGTGGATATCACCATCCATCATTCATTTTATGTATTTAGTCATAAGCTCTTTTTATCTTTAGCCCTACAGATTCCAAGAAAGCATTTTTTTCCTAAGGTTAATTGAGTTGTTTCTTCTCACCTTCCCTCCAATGTGGCTATGTCATATATTTGTAAGACAGTTATTCATCACAATCTGCAGCCCAACCTCGGGTATCCCAACATCCTGGTTGATCAGTTTTACTTTTATTAAGTTTGTGTAATTTATATTTAACTTTCTAAAAGTTTATTAATTTTTTTTTCATGAGAGCACATGTATGTGCATACAAGAGAGTGAAAGAAAGAGAGGGGGGCATCCTTAGCAGGATCTCAGCACGCTGGGATCCCCTTTACCCAGCACTTCAGCACCTCAGGATCTTGGGCATGCACACATTCAGCATGGTTTTGTTTGCTTGGTATCCAAACTTGTGGTCAGCTCTGTATTTTCCAGCTCTGCAGCTGAATATGCTAACATCAGTGGCAGTGACACTGAGCCTATTAAATTTAGCTCTTTGGAATGTGTAATTCTATGCATTTTGAAAAATGAAGAACCATGTGTCTACAACCCTACTACCATATACAACAATTTTCCCGTGTGTCCTCTTAGTAGTCAGTCCCCACCACCATCACCACAGTCAACTAACCACCATCAATATTGATCTGTTTTTCATTTTAATTGTATTGCCTCTTGTAAAAGGCATTTTAATGGAATCATATGAGAGGTAGTGTTTTCTGTCTGTTTTTTCATTTTTCACTTAGCAAGATGCATTTGAGATTTATTCATATTGCATAAAATAATAGCTCATTTTTGTTACTAATAATATTGGATTAGTTATTTCTCCATCCCATCTTGGAGGACATCTTGGTTGCTTCCAGTTTTACTGATTATGAATAAAACTCTTAAAAATGGTTTTGTGTGTAAAAACAAATTTTCAGATCACCTGGATGAATACCTTTAAAAAAGTGTGATTGCTGGGCCACATGGTAAGTTCATATTTAACTTTATATAAAAAAAATAAAACAACTACCAAACTATCTTCCAAAGTGCCTAAAACACTTTAAATTCCCATAAGCAACAGATGCTCCTTATTCTTACCTGCATTGGGTATTTTCATTTATTTGGATTTTAGTTATTTTAATGAATATGTTGTGATATCTCATTATTTCTAAATGTGCATTTCTTTAACTATGAATAATATTAAACATCATGCATTTATCTTTCATGTTTATATCTTTAAAGCTCTTTTGTATACTTTTTATCAGATTGTTTCTTTTGGTTTTTAAGTTTGCTTATTTATTACTTCCACAAGAAAGAGAGAGATAGCATTCCCTACATGGTCTTCATGCAGGAGTCCATCCCCAGGCTCAAGTAGCCTCAGGTCATGGGTACACATGAACCCTCCTTACTCAGCGAAGGCTGTAGGTCCCAACTTAGAACCTTCCCATGTAGGTCAGTTGTGCAGAACATTGTGCTACCATCTGACCCTGAGGTGTTTTGTTTACCTAGAGATGAGTTTTTAACTTTTTTTTTTTTTTAAATTTGCTAGAGTGCATGCACTTACCAGAGAAGAAGAAAGAAAGAGGAGGAAAGTGAGAAAACACTACCAATAGGGAACAGTCACAATGAAATTCCTTCCACTCTATTTTTCCTTTTGGGATTTTGGGCATGCATGCACACATGCTCAATGTGTTGTTCAAGCCTTTGGGTCCAGGACTTGAACTATGCAGTCTGCAATGTTCCTTAACCACCTCCCCAACAGCTGCACTGAGTTTAAAGAGTTTTAAAAAATATATTCTAAATCATCCTTATTATGAGATGCATGATTTGTAAATATTTTCTTCCAGTCTGATTTGTCTTTTCATTGTCATAACACAATGTTTTTTGAAGATTAATATTTAAAAAATTTGTTAATGTCCTCCTTATTGTTTCCTTTCATAGATATTGCTATTGGTACATTCATGAAAAACTTAATGTCAAAGCCAAAGTCATAAAGATTTCTCCTACAGATAATATACAAGAAATCATATGATCACATTCACTGACTGATGTTTCAGTATTGAACCAACCTTGCATTCTGTGGATAAATGACATTAGGTTTTTTCTGTGTCATCCTTTCTATATGTTGCTGGATTAAATTTGCTAATATTTTCTTAGGAATTTTTGTGTATTTATAAAACATATTTTTAATGGAAGTTTTTGCTATAGTGTGCGTGCACTTGCTGGAGAGACAGAGAGTGACAGAGAGACAGTAAGTGAGAAATCATCCCCCGGGGGGGATGGCTTTGCCACACTCCCTTCTCCTCCATTATCCTCTCAGGATGTTGATCATGCATGCACACACACACAACGTGAGTTTCAAGCCTTTGGGTCCAGGACTTGAACCATCGTCAACTACATGGGAGTCCAATGATCTAACCATTATGCCATCTGCTGGTCCCTTGGTCTATTTCTTTTATTTGTCTGCTTTTGGTAATACATTGAAGGCATAAAATATGAGAAGTGCTCCCTCTGATTCTATTTTTTGAAAGTAATTATCTAGGACAGGTGTTATTGATTTTGATATGTCTGATAGAATTTATCACTGAAATAACTTGGTCTTGGAGTTGTTTTTGTTTTTTACAAATATCTAATTACAATTAAAATGATTAAATAGATATAAAATTATTCAGTTTACCTACTTTATTTTTGGTGAGTTTTGGTAATTTATGTCTTTCAAGGAAATGGCTCATTTTATTATTAATTTTATCTGTTAATTTATAAGCATAGACTTTTTTGGTAGTATTTTTTCATTATGCTGTTAATGTTGGTGGGATCAATAGCAATATCTTCATTTGATTTCTAATATTGATCAGTTGTGTTTCTAAAGCACAGACCAGCTAATAATGCAATGTAATTCATAAGGGTGGAAGGAGAAATGAAAATGAAAATAGAGAATCTTAATTTATATCTCTCATTTTATAACATGCAAGAGGACAATTTAAGAGGGAAATAGGATACCAAAATAATTTAATAAGGTAACTCTAACCAATGTATGTCAAACTAAAAAAATTAAGAAATTATCTTTTTTATCATGGCTTATGAAATAGTCACAAAAAATAACCATCTATTAGTTTGCAAGGATGTTTCTGAAAAACCAAACTATTAATAGTAATATTACCATGTACAATATTCTAATGAAAAGTGATTTTTTTCCATTGAGTTACTGACTTACTATAAAAGGTTACAAAATGTCAATAGGCCTGTAATTTTATGAGGAATATCTGCTGGAAGCAAAGATATTTGAATAATCTGTGATTACAAATAAATAATACAGACATTTTCCATTATAATATTGGGGTGTTTGGGTCCAATAACAGTTCTGGATTCAGGACGACAAGGTGACCAGGTTCTTGTCTCATGCTTGTGAAGAAATATAAACATGAACAAAGCAGCAGCAAAGCAGAATTTATTGAAAGAAAGGGAAGATACTTGAGCAGGGAGAGAGTCTGGAAAGAGGGTTGCAGGTAAAGGTCTTTGGCTGGGTTTGATATCTTTCAGTAAGGGTAATAGGCTGGCCCTCTGAGGAAGTCGGCTTCAGAAAATAGTTACGTTAAGGTATCCTGGGTGGTTTATTACCCATTCTTTTCTTTTCTTTTTTTTTTTTTTTTTTTTTTTTTTGGAGAGGTCTTTTTTGGTATAGGGCGCGTGTGCTCGCCAGACAGACAGAGACAGAAAGCGAGAAATCACCCCCCAGGGGGGATGACCACGCCACAATCAACTACCCATTCTTTGTGGGGTCGGCAGACCATAGCAATCTGTACTTCTTATTAGAATGTAGTTAGCAAATACAAACCGTTGCCCTTAGCTATAGCCCTTTTGAGCCCTAATGCAGCCAGCTCTGTTTATTAAAACTTAGCCATTGTGGGGACCAGCAGTTAGCGTAATGGCTATGTCGCCATGTAGTCGACTGCAGTTCACGTCCCGGACCCAGTGGCTTAAAACTCATGCAGGCCCGGAGTGCGTGCGTGCCCAAGATCCCGCGAGGAGAATGGAGGAGAAGGGATTGGGGCGTGGCCATTCCCCCTGGGGGGTGATTTCTTGCTTTCTATCTCGCTCTGTCTGGCGAGCGCACTCGCCCTATAGCAAAAAAAACTCTCAAAAAAAAAAACAAAACAAAACAAAACAAAAAAACAACTTAGCCATTGTGGGACCAGCAGATGGCATAATGGCTATGTCGCTGGACTCCCATGTAGTCGACCGAAGTTGGAGTCCCGAACCCCGGTGGATTAAACTTAAACTGGGCGTGTGTGCGTGCGTGCCCAAGATCCAGAGAGTAGAATGGAGAAGAAAGGATTACTGTGTGGCCATGCCCCCTGGGGGGTGATTTTTCACTTTCTGTCTCTCTGTCTCTCTCTGTCTTTCTGACGAGTACACTGGAACATAGCCATTGTGACTCCATCTTTGGTAAAGCTTTTTGTGTCTCTATCTTGAGCCTTTACCCTATCTGTATTGTTAATATCCCTATCTCCTGCCTTATTAAGACTGCTAAGATTGGGGGGGAAAAAAGGCAATCTACAAAATAGAAAATGGAAAGGCTTATGTCCATTTCATCCACAAATTAATAGTAAAGGTTTTCTTTTTTTTCAGACAATTTGCAGGCCATTTTAATAATGCAAACGTGTTAGTTCTGTTTCATATGCAAATTTGTCAATGTCGAAATTTATATTTATTTAAAAAAATAAAAGCCCTACTTTCTCCTAAACTTCCTCTTTCCACTTTTATTGACTGTAAAACACATTAGCTAAAATAGCAGCATACTTTGAATGTCTCTTATATCAATAACAGCTTAATTCATCAAGGGTGGTTTCTGTCTCTAACACTTCATTGCAATCACATTCATTAAGATCAGTGGTTTACTGTTTTATATTCACTTTACTCTCACCAGCCCCTTTAACCTAATAGATCACTGTTTTATTTTTCTTCTCTCCCATTCCCCTTCCCCTCCCTAATCCCTTCTTTCTACCTCCTCCTTCCCTTCTTCCTCCTCCCACACTTCCCTGAATGAAATTCCCTCCTCTTACACATTCCAGATACTGGGCATGAAATAAATTTGCAATTAAAAGGTTACAATGATAAATATTCAATCTTCAGACAAACTATAAATGTAATGTGGTAGAAATATTCCAGAGTGTGTGAAAAACAAAACAAAACAAACTTGTCATATGGCTTGAATGCCATTTCTATAATTGCATTGAAACAGTATGTCTTTCCTAAAATATAACATAAAATGAACTTTAGTGATAAGTTAACCATATTGCTAAAAGGGTATAAAATAAATGACTTCTTCTGAAACAAAAATGAATACATACAGTACAGTCGTGTTGTTAATTTAACATTTTAGAGGTAATTTTTCAAACTGTTTCCATGGCCTAGAGCCAAATTCTATGCTTCAGGTGAATAAAAATCTATCCTTTCTAAATGAACAGTATGGACTGGTAGTTTACTTAGAGGAGAAAAATGTTTAATGTATTTTTGTTGCTATAACTATCAATAATGATATAGATAAGCTATAAAATATAAAAAGAACCCCATTGTGAAGAATGAGCTTTGCTTCAACCCATGTTAGAATAAATGCAATTTGTATTCTCTGAAAAACAAAAATTTAAACTAAAATGTTGTGTCATGTCACATCAGTATTGAGAGGCTTACTTATGTCTCAACCATATGGATGAATATCAGAAAAAAAATAATGTCAACTAGATATATGTTTTCAGCAAAAGAAAAAAATGTGTTTTCATTTTCTGGCTTAAAATATTGCTGTTCTAAATGCCCCCCCCCCCCAAGTTCATGAATATACCATACATCTAAAATAATGCCAGTAAATTATGAAACTGTATACTATTCAGTGTTTAAACAAATTAATAATAAATCTTGAAGTATGGATTATAGCCACATAGCATGTAGCATACTCTTAACTCCTCGTAGGCTAAGTTTTTACGACTATGAAATTGGATTATTTTTCAATAAAACATAATAATTTCTTTATATTGCTATAGGGAAATTAAGATCTATTATAATAAAAAGTAGTCATCAACGTGTATTGAGAATTAGTATTTAGGTTTAGGCGCAGAAGACCTGTATTTCTATACCTTTATAGTAGCAAATACAAACATACTTAGCAATTTCAATTGCAGTTAAATAGAATGGATTCTATCAATATTGTTTGTGTTGGAATCTGCAAGAAGGAAATGAATTATTTGAAAAATCAATGGATGAAAGAAATTAGGTCAGGGCAGAACAGACTTTGGACAGTTTAAGGAAAGCTTCTAGAAAGAGTAAAAAATAGAACCTGTTAGGCCAGATCAGAACAATGCAAGTGTTATGTGGTATTATAAAAAAGTATAATGCTGTGTCAGGGTAAGTAAGGGGGACCAAGTTGGTGGACAACGTAAACACATATTTCAGATTATCTTTACAAACCTAGTTTTATGTGAACTCTTAAAAGAAGGTTAAAAAAAAAAAAATTAAGAGTAGCCCAGACTAGGGGCCATATTGTGATGTGGCACTGGAACAGGACATTCTGTAAGGCTGGCCCACCCAGGAGGGCTTCCAGTTGGGTTCTGGAGACCATCCTGAGTGTGTGGGTCACACCTGTGTCCGTGCTCCCATGCTGGCTGAAGGCTGGGGTAGATCACAGCATAAGGCCTCTGCGGAGGATACTCTCTCTCTTTCTCTCTCTTTTACTCATAGAAGAAATAGGTAAGTAACTTAAGAGACAGAGAGAGAGTAGCCTACACTTCTGTTTAAGATCACTGCTATTGAATACCTCCATCCAGAAAATGTTTCAACCTAGACAAAAATCTCATCTTTTTATTTATTTTTTTTTTTTGAGAGGTTTTTTGCTATAGGGCACGTGCGCTCGCCAGACAGACAGAGAGAGACAGAGAGACAGAAAGCCAGAAATTACCCGCCAGGGGGGTGGCCACGCCGCAGTCCCTTCTCCTCCATTCTCCTCTCGGGATCTTGGGCATGCACACACACGTGCCCGGCGTGAGTTTTAAGCCACCAGGTCCGGGTCGTGAACCGCGGTCGACTACGTGGGAGTCCAGCGACATAGCCATTACGCTAACTGCTGGTCCCAAAATCCCATCTTTTTATAGTCCCTTTTTTTTGCCTAGTATTTTCTTTTATACAACTAAATATTACTGTGGAAGTTGTAATTAATTCTCACTTTATGAAAAAATAATATTGTTACATGATATTTTTCCTTAAACTTTAAACTTAAAAAGTTTTGTTTAAAGAATAGATTCTTGGGCCAGTAGGTGTCATGGTAGTTAGGGTGCTGGACTCCCACTTGGCCAACTATGGTTTGAATCTCAGACCTGGTGGCTTGCAAATCATGCCGGGTGTGAGTGCAGGAGTACCCAAAGCCCCAGAAGGAGAGTGAAAGAGAAAGGATTATGATGTGGCCATCCCCTCTGGAGGTGATTTCTCATTTTCCCTTTCATTTTCTCTCTCTCTCTTTGTCTCTCTGGTACACACATTCACACTATGGCAAAAACTTTTTTTTTTTTTTTTTTTTTTTCTTTTTTTTGGAGAGGTTTTTGCTATAGGGCGCGTGCGCTCGCCAGACAGACAGAGAGAGACAGAGAGATAGAAAGCAGGAAATCACCCCCCAGGAGGGATGGCCACGCCGCAATCCCTTCTCCTCCATTCTCCTCTCGGGATCTTGGGCACGCACGCACACGCGCCCGGCGTGAGTTTAAGCCGCCGGGTCCGGGACTCGAACCGCGGTCGACTACGTGGGAGTCCAGCGACATAGCCATTACGCTAACTGCTGGTCCCGGCAAAAACTTTTTTTAAAAAAAGAATAAATTCATATTGTATTTCTTTTATTAACTTTTTAAATTAATTTAGCAGTAACTCAAATATTTAGTATACTAATTTTCTATTTAGTTAAGTTCTTAGTAGCATTTAAAAATTCTCTTTTCACATCGTATTAGATTTTTTTTAGATATTTAATCTTTTTATTTGTTTTCTTAATTGCTGTTGTACATACGACTCCTAAAATGTATGTAATGTCCTCCAGAATTTAGCTGATATCATATCATCAACAAATGATCATTTTACCTTCTCCTTTCTAATATTTTTACTTATTTCTTTCTATATTTATTCTTTCCTGGTTGAACTAGCTTTTATATAGTACCATTCAAAACCATACTGAACTGAAGAGTCATAATAGCCCTGTAGGATCATTTAGGAATTCTTTATCAAAGATGTATACGTTAGAATGCTGTGAAATGCTGACGAACAGGATAAACGAAGGCATACCTATGAGGGAATGGATGATGAGAGGGTTCTGACGTACCACAGGTGACTTAGGTGGCATTGAGATTTCCAAGAAATTATTTGTTAATCTCAGTTTACTGATTAAATGACCAGGGTAGAAGAAGTATCAGCCTTTCATTTTTCACTCATTTTATCCAGCATTGTTAAATTTGCTGTTCTTTCTCCTAATCAATTTCCTGGTGCTGACTGAGGTACCGAGGCTGCTCTAGGCCTCCACTTGTCCAGCTCTATGGTCTTCCTTCAGTACTAAGCTCTGTGTTCCTCCTCTCAAATGTGCTCTCAGTTAGATGTGGGGTCCATTGTGCACTTGACTCCACTGGTCTCCCCTGCTGGTCCTGGAGTGATTGTGTTCTCTATTCCACGTGTTTTATTCCCAGTACAGGAGCTCAGCTTCCCTGTGAGATGGAGTCCCTGGCCAGTGTCTTGTGACCTGCCATCTCAAGTGCACAACTTTCAAATGACCACACAACCCATTTGTTCCAAATCTGACTACATCTTAAAGTATCTGGGGAGCTATTTAGGAATTATGCACAGCTAGGTCTCAACCTTGGTTGTCTGGTTTCACGAGTCTGTGGGAGGTTCCACACACCTGTGCAGTCAGTCTGAGAACCACTGGCCTTGTTTGACTCTAAAATATATCTGTCCTTCTTCTTTACCTTTCTAGTGGACATTCTACCACCAAATGGACACTCCTGGGTGTCTATGGCCCAGGTTAGGCTGAGCCTATCAATTTCCTTTGCCAGTATTTTCTGTTGCTCACCTGATAGACGCCATGGAAACACTGGCCCACCTATCAACCTATTCAAGTCTGGTAAATTGTTTACCTGGAGTGTAAGAATCAAGTATAATTCACACTTTAATCACTCACATGGTTAGTGACAAACCCAGGGCCAGAAACCAGGTGTGCTGACTTCTAAACAGCTGTTCTTTGTATTTAGCCTGAATGCCTTTTAATTTAGCTCATTATTTACTTTGCTATGTTCTAGATTCTCTCTTTCTCCACATTTGTGCCTAGTATCCTCACTAAAGATAGATCTGAGATTATTTTTTTAATACATTTTCTCTCTTTGTACACATATCTCATTTTACAGAATGCTGAAAAGGTTATAATTCATTATTCTACATAGTACCTAACATCTGGAGTCAATTAAAATGAGCCTAACTCATATGCCACATGGTACAGAAGCTGGATAAAGTTTTTATTGAAGCTAGACATTGGTAACGTAATATGTACCATATATATAGTCTTTATCACATTTCATTCCACATGTCTTTGGACTTAGGTGTTGTAAGACAGCATAATCAGATGATGAAAAAATTATGTCTTCAGGGTTTTTTTTTTTTTTTCCCAAAGAAATAACTATTTGCTTTCATCTAAGTCCCCATAATTACTCTTCATAATGAATTACAAAATACAAATTACTTTTCATGCTCCATGAATTAAAATATATTACAATAAGATAGCAAAAAATGTGACTTAAAGCATGACTTCATGATATTTCTCAAAAGAAGTCATAGCTTCCTTATACATTTGGGTTGAATATCTCTTATCCCAAATGCTTGGGGCCCGAATATTTCAGGTTTTTTTCATATATGTGATATCTTAGGAATGGGACCCAAGACTAAGCATGAAATTAATTTTTATTTCATATACATCCAAGTAGTCTGAAGGTTGCTTTAGAGAATATTTTTGTATTGTAGCATTATCACTTGCAACCCATCACATGAAGTCAGGTGTGGCATTTTCCATTTATGACTATGTGTTGGCTCTTAAAAAGTTTTTGATTTTGGGCCTGGTTCGATTTTCGATTGTTGGATTAAAGGTGTTAGTTTGTGTATTTTTCTGTCTTTTTAAATCATCAAGGAAAAAGCAAGAGACTTTTTTAAAAACCTATACAGTGGTAGATAATCAGTACTTTTATTTTAGAAATAACCTACCTAATTAGAAAGAAAATCCAATCAATTCAAATACAATGATCATGGACCATAAAATAAAGTGTCAAACTAGGTAAGCACATGACATTTTATAGTTTAACACTTGATCAATAATAAACTTAAAGAGGTTTCATATATTTGCCCTACAACAAATAGAAACAAATGTGGTATCATTCAGTGTTATATTATTAGATATATTTGCACTAAAATACAGTCAATAAATATTAAACTATTTATGTCTTAATTGTAGGAATCCATATGCTAATGGCATTTTATGTGAGACTCAGAGACATTCTTAGACTTTAAAGCTACAAATGGAGCCTTAGATCAGTTTTTAGGTATCAGATTACATTGTTATTTTTAATTTTTTTCCTTTAATTTTTGCGTAGGGAGCATGCATTCACCAGAGACAGAAAGAGAGAGATAAAAAGTGAGAAAGCACCCCAAATGGAGGATGGTTGCATCACACCCCCTTTTCCATTTTTACCTTCTTTCAATATTTTGGACATGTATACACATGCGCTCAGTGTGTGTTTCTCAAGCTGCCAGGTCTGAATTCATTATCCTGCAGTCGGCTATGTGGGATCCAGCCACTTTAACCATGCAACTGATTAACCCAGAATTCATATTTTCATTCATTCACTGATTAAAACAGTTGTCTAAATAATGGGGAATAAAATTTTACACACCGCATATAATTAAGCAATGAGTAGAGATTGATAGGAAAGGGTGAATCTAAAATGAGGTTTTTTTTCTTCCTCCTTAGAAGAACTTTTAAAATATAGATTACTCTAATTTTTTTTGAGAGGTTTTTGCTATAGGGCACGTGCGCTTGCCAGAGAGACAGAGAGAGACAGAGAGACAGAAAGCGAGAAATCACCCCCTGGGGGGATGGCCACAGAGCAATCCCTTCTCCTCCATTCTCATCTCGGGATCTTGGGCATGCACGCACATGTGCCCGGCGTGAGTTTAAGCCACTGGGTCCGGGACGCGAACCGCGGTCGACTACGTGGGAGTCCAGTGACATAGCCATTACACTAACTGCTGGTCCCAGATTACTCTAATTTTAATTTAGGATTTTTTTCTTTTATAAAAATTTTATTATTTTTGCATTTCCTCTGGTAACTCTGTGATAGCATATTCTAATTTCTTTCATATCTAAAACTAGTTTATGTCTTTGCACTCAAATAATTTATTTACACACATTATAATATGTCATATATATGTAAAAGCACAGTTACAACCTAGTATAAACAGAGATCAACATGGAGAGGATCAGGACATTTCTGAATGGAATGTAACGTGTGGTTGAGATTACAATGCCAGCCTGTGTGCTGAGAGTTCACACTGAAATGGGACAAAGAGCTCCTTTAGTGAGATGACAGCCCAAGTAGTATTGGAGACAACTGAGTTTCAGAGCATTAGATACATGTAACAAATACTAATGTAGAATCTAAATTGATGGGGATAATCGCCAAGATCCATTCCAGATAAATACTGTCTATTTCTTATACTAAAGGTAGAGGCCATGTTCCCATCTGGAACATCATTATTGTAATGGAAACAGTGACCAATATTGAGTCAGATATGGGAGATTATCAAGGCAGATGTGGGTAGTTAGAGTAGACATGGGAACTGTACTCTGAAGTCCATCCCATTGCCACTCATTCCTTTTTATCAATGAGAGAAGTGAAGATGATATCATAGGATGGATTGCAGCATCAAGACCCTGTTGGGAAGCCCTTTCCATGATGCAGTAGCAATGTGCTACTCAGGAGAAGCCAGATCCCATATGACCAAAGCAGTTCAAATACCCAGCTCTGTCTGCCTGAAACATGCTGGGCACGTGCACAAGTGCCCAAGATTTGATGGGCTAGAGAGGAAAGGAGATCATGCCATGCCCAGGCTCTGTGGAGAGGGCTCAGCTCTCTCTGTTTTGTGCATGCTCACTCTATCATGAACAAAGGAAAAGGAAGACTCTGTTGAGAATGCATATGCTCTCTTGCTTTCAAGAAATAAATCAACTTCAAAAAAAGAGTAATATGAGCCCAGAAGGTGGCATGGTGGTTAAGGTTCTAGATTTCCTTATGGACGACTACAGTTTGAGTCCTGGACCTGGCGACTTGAAAACTCACTCCAGGCCTGTGTGTGTGTGTGCCCCAAACCCCAAGAGGTGAATGGAGAAGGATAGTGTTGGGTCCTTCCTCCCAACCATGTTATTGGTATGTGCAATGGGTTGAATTACAACTGAAAATGATATGCCCAATTTCAATACCAATCCCTGAAAACTGCGAATATGGTTTTATTTGGATCAAGGGTCTTTTCAGATATAATCAAGTTAAAGATATCAAGATGGGATTATCCTGGATTTAGGGTGAACCGTAAATCCAGTAATACGTGGCCTATGAGAGACAGAGGAGGGGAGGAAAAGAGAACAACAAAAAACAACAGGGTTTAATTTCAAACTTCAAAACTTCAAAACTGCAAGAAATTAATTTCTGTTAGTAAGCCACCCACTTGGTGGTATTTTATGACAGCATTGGACAACTAATATCATGTGTAATCAACTCCTTATCTCTGAGGGATAAAATGGTACTAGGAGGCTAATGTCCTATAAGGATAATAACAAAGATTTTATTTATTTGTTTGTTTGTTTATTTATTTATAGAGATTTTTGCTATCAGACGCATGCACTTGCTGAAGAGACGGAAAGTGAGAAACCACCCCCCAGGGGAGATGGTCGCACTGCAATCCACTCTCCTCTCTGGATCTTGGGCACACACGCAGAAGTGCCCAGTGTGACTTTCAAGTTTCTGAGTCCAGGATTTAAACCATGGTTGATCATGTAGGAATACAGCACCTCGATCACTACATGTCCTGCTGGCCCTAATAACAAAGATTTATGCATCACTGATGGAATTATAGGAAGAAATTAGCTACTGTTGTTAGTCATGAGATATATAGGTTAAACTCCATTATATATTTTTCTTCATCTTTAGAAAATGTAGTCAAAGCATTAGTAAAGACTTTGAATAACTTATTTTTATATACATATTGATCCTTTCACCTAAAAGTAACACTAAACCTATATAATGTCTATTTAGGACTAGTCTAGAAGAGAAATACACAAAATAAATGACCACTTGAGTCCTTGAGGCTTTTCAAACACTAGGAATAACTCTTGGCAATTTAGAAGAAATAGAATAGGATCCAGAAGAGTTGATGGAATTTGTTCTATGAAGACCAGTACTCTTTTGTTGAAATGAATGGAAATGCAAGAAAAACTTGATTAGAAAGTAATAACTGAGTATTCATTTGTATAAGCACAGTGGCATAAATACTCCCACATTATAGAACTGAGGCTTCCATGCGCTTACCACCACCAGGACAATAGACTTACCAGTGGCTCTACATTCATACGTATTCAATACCACCTCAAGTTCTCAGTATCTCATGAGACAAATACAGAGGAATTTAAGACACTTGAGGGTTATATTCCTTCTTTAGGATTAAAGGGAATGACTTAGATATGATTTACTTAGCAAAAATCTAGCTAATGAGGCCCCATTCTAGTGTTAATAATGAAGTAAAACATTTTATAGCCTAAAGTTAATCCTTAGGGTGGAGTAACCATAAGACATCACTTTTAGATAGAAAGATTATTAATTAAAGTATGCATTTGACTATCCCATGACTCACACTGTAGTATTCAAGGCACAATTTTAAATTTTGGCTCTCAACTTAAAGTCCTGTGCTTTTAGTATTAGCTTAATTATTTGCCTGAGATTTTTATTCATGATTTCCTGATATGTGCTTGCCAGAAAGACAGAGAGAGACAGAGGGATAGAAAGTGAGAAATCACCCCCAGGGGGGATGGCCATGCTGCAATCCCTTCTCCTTCATTCTTCTCTCGGGATCTTGGGCACACATGCATATGCGCCCTGTGTGAGTATAAGCCACTGGGTCTGGGACTTGAACCGTGGCCAACCACATGGGAGTCCAGCGACATAGCCATTGTGCTAACTGCTGGTCCCCGCAACATTCTTACTTATAATAATGATCAAGGAATGCAACAAAAAATGTATGCAGAAATCATTTACACATTACATAGCTAATTATTCAATTTAGGGCTGTCATTTTGTTATTTTTGTATAATTTAACAATAAACATACACACAAATATGGGAGCCATTGTATAACTTATCTATAATCAGTAATATAAATTTGCTGAAATTTTAGAATTTGCTGTTTTATTCAGTTCAGTCCTGTTTGGGTGCAATGACATTTCACCACAAAAAGTTTGAGATATTAAGGAAGTGAAAAAATTATTTTTTAAAAGACACATTTCTCACAATTTTTCCTAGAGATATATGAAATAAAAACAAGCGGATTTGGATTTTGTTGTTTTGCCTGTATTGATTATCCTAGTCTTTTAAAAATTAAAACACGTTGCTCCTTTCCACCCAGTTCTCCACATCTAGTGGCTAAGTAGTCTTATTTCTCATTAGTTGAGAGCCACTTAATGCTTTTCTTGAGGCTCTCCTGACTCTAGAATTTAGGATAAGTCCTTCATCAGTAACTTAATGGCTCAGTATTAAATCAGACTTTTTCCTGAATCCTAATTTTGCATGCCACTTTTATTTATTCTTTGAATAATTATACTTTCTTATTTAAAAAATGACCCATCTAACCTGACAGTTTCCCATAACTTTGGTCTGGCTCATTTTTGCTAAACTCAGATTTCTGATTCTTAATTTGGGTTCAGCATCTGTGACTGGACCCCTTCTTCATATTAACAAACTCCAGGTTTTTAAACGACAATTTAGGAGTATACTTTTTAAAGAATTATTTATTTAATTATTATTATTATTTTTAAAATTTGTTCACGAAAGAGAGAGAGAGAGAGGGCAAGTGAGAAAGCAATCTGCCATGTCTAGGTTTCTAATAGTGCTTGGCCATCTGAGAGTCCAGCACCTTAACCACCATGCCACTTGCTGGTCTCAGGAGTAGATTCTTGAATTAGGAATGCATTAGTCCAAAATGTAGGTTGACAGGTCCTATTGGATTTTCCTGATTTGACATGGGAGGTTGTATTAGGTGGAATGAGGTTCAGTGAGAAAGACAAGTGTAAGAAGCCCTATAGAAGACATAATAGTTTAACCATTAGTTAAACTTAGATGAAAGTACTAATAAAAATTACATGTAGTTATGAGGCTAGCAAGTGGCCTTGTGGTTAATGCACTGGACTCCCACATAATCTACTGCAGTGTGAGCCCTGGACCTGAGGGCTTAAAAATCATGCCAGGTGTGTGTGTGCCTGCCCAAAATCCTGAGAGGAGAATGGAGGAGAAGAGGTATGGCAATCTCCTCTGAGAGGGTGATTTTTCACTCTCTCTCTCTCTCTCTTTCTCTCTGCAATAAGCACATGCATGCTATGGCAAAAAGCTTAAAAAAAAAATTGGGACCAGCAAATGGCATAGTGGTTACATTGCTGAACTTCCATTTAGCACACCGTGGTTCGAGTTCCTGACCTGGCATCTTAAAACTCATGCTGGACACATGTGAATGCATGCCCTAGATCTTGAGAGGAGAATGGCGAAGAAGGGATTGTGCTGTGGCCATCTCCCCGAGGGGGTAATTTCTTGCTTTCTGTCTGTCTGTCTGTCTCTCTCTGGTGAGCGCACATAACCTATAGCAAAAATCTCTCAAAAAAATTAATCAAATGTTTGACTACCAGAATCATTCTTGTCATTCTGGTAGTAGCAGAGTGAATATAGCAATAGAAGATTAGGTACTTACTTTACTAAAAGTTGGTATTAAACCTCTATTTTATACCTGTCCCATATCCATATCATTAATGATTACTTTAAAGATATCATGAAAGAAATGTTGTGACAATTTCCAGGTGAAGATGCTGATACATTAGGGGTTAAGTAAATCACTCGGGTCACACTAATAAAAATGAAAGCTACAGTTAAAACCAGGTTTTAAAATTCTAAAGTTTATGTTTCAAAAAATAGCACATAATATTTTCATAGATTGTATCAAAGATTTGTTCCCAATGTAATGGCTTGTTCTTAAAGGAGGTATAATCGTGCTTTAGAACATCAGAGAATGTTCCAGAGAAGTAGTAACATTTGAAATGCAAATTGAACTGCAAATAATGTTAATAGGCAAATTTAAGAGAAAGCATTGTGGAAATCATATATTCAGGCCCCAAAACATGAAAAATATGTTGTATTTAAAGAGTTTTAGGTAATTTTGTAAGGTTTGAATTAAAATTGTACTTTTTGATGGTTGGAATGGGAATGATGGGAATGTGAAGTCATATTTAGGTGGAGGCCTGCTTCTAATTGGTATCATATGTTCTCCTAAGGCACTTTTCTTTTCTTTTATTGGCAATGAGGAGTCAATAAATATTTCTGAGCTGGGGAAAAATGTGAACAGAGGTAAATTTCAGAAAAATAAATAGCATGGAGTAAGGAGTGAACTGGAGTAAAAAGAAACCCTAAAGTAGGGATATGTGTTGGGAACCATTTAAATCACACAGGAGGTGATGAAAGTCTTAAGGAATAAGTACTGGACTCAGGAGAAAGGGAGAAGTAGAAGGTATGGAAGGGACAGATTTGTTAGAATTTGGGACCAGCAGTTAGCGTAACTCCCACGTAGTTGACTGCGGTTTGCGTCCCGGACCCGGTGGCTTAAACTCACACCGGACATGTGTGTGTGCATGCCCAAGATCCTGAGAGGAGAATAGAGGAGAAGGAATTGATTGCGGTGTGGCCATCCCCCCTGGGGGAGTGATTTCTCGCTTTCTGTCTCTCTGTCTCTCTCTGTCTGGCGAGCGCACGTGCCCTATAGCAAAAACCTCTAAAAATAAAAAAACAGATTTGTTAGAATTTGTTAACTTAATGACACTAAATTTTGTAGTTTAGGTGACATTGTACAGTTCCTGAGATGCAGAATACAAAGGAAGTGGCACATATTGAGACAAAGATGATATTTTCTTGGCATGCTAAATTTGACAAATGTTTAAGATGCTTCCGTATGTGCTTGTCATGTCAATTGGGTATTTGACTAGTTTAAAAATCATAGCATTTAATAAAACATGTAAAGAGTTTAATGTGAAATAGAGAACTAAAAGAGAAACTCTATAATATTTAGGGAACAGGTGAGTTGGAAGGTCTTCAGTCAAAAGAGAGAGAGTGACTGAGAAAACATTGAAGCATTAAAGTCCAAGTTTTAAGAAGATGGAAGTTGAGATTGAAACAACTATTGAGAGAGCATTAAAAACATTTTTAGAGGACAGGTAGAGATAAATTTTCAGGAAATTGAGAACTAATGGTAGGGACCAAGTAGCAACTGGGCACTGAAAATTTTCCAGAAGATTCGTAATTAAAAAAAATGAGAAAATTGATGAGATAATGTATGCTTGTTGAGAGAAATTTAAGTATAGCCCATCAGTGAGATAAAATTCCTTTTATACCCCAAACTATTAGCTGAAATCAGTTACTCTCCCAGAGCTGACATCACTATCTTCTTCATTACTTCACCTGTATCTGCTGCCCTTCAGCTGTCTACTTGCTTCTGAGATTTGAATGAAGACACAGAACAGTTTGGATTTTCCATCTACTTTCTCCCCAGTTCAGTCATTAATCACGTCAGTCTCCTACAGTCCCTTTCTTCCATCTGCTATCAGCTCCTTGTTACCAAGATCTTTTTATCTTTTTACAAATTAGTAATATTATACTTATGAAATTTTGTGGATGAATATCCTACCTATTTTCTCTTATTGCTAATGGTGTGTGTGAGTTTTTCCTTGCTGCCCAGCTAAGTGAAAATTTTGAAGTTCTGGCAATCTTCCAGTGGCTATTATTTTTTTATTTTTTTAAAAGATTTATTTAACTTTATTTATTCATTAATTTATTTTAATTTGACCAGACACACACACACACACACACACACACACACACACACAGAGAGAGAGAGAGAGAGAGGGAAAGTGAGAAAGCAAGCCACCAAGTCCAAGACTTGAACTGTGGTCTGCCATGTGGGAGTGTCCAGCACCTTAACCACTACGCCACCTGCTGGTCCCCTCCAGTGGCTATTATGATGGTTATTATATACAAATATTTATTTGGTGAATAGAATACATTAGACAAGAAACAGAAAGTTAGAGATAATATAGAGTGTGCCCAAGTTGGGGAGTTGGTATGTGGAACCAAGCAGTCCAACAGTAACGCCCGGGATTTCTACCATGTACTACATGGTCTCACTCAAATAAATCAAAGTTTCAATTAACTTCTTAAAAATATGTATTTAGTAATAGCTATTATTATTATTTTTAATTGTCATAGGGCATGTGTCCTCACTGGAGAGAGAGAGAGAGAGAGAGAGAGAGAGAAATCACCCGTAAGGGGGATGGCCATGTCACAGTCCCTTCTTTTCTCCTCTTGGAATTTTGGACATGCACTTACACATGTCTGGCATGTTTCTCAAGCCACTGGGTCCAGCATTTGAACTGTGGAGTTGGCCATGTGGGATCTAGCACCTTAATCACCATGTCATGTGCTGGTTCCAGTAAAAGCCATAACTTAATTTAATGATATACTAAGAAACCAGACTGTCAAGCAATGTCACTTTCCAATGTTATTCTGATTTTCAGTATCATTTACCATTAAGAATGAACCTGATGGGGACCAGCAGTTAGCGTAATGGCTGGACTCCCACGTAGTTGACCACAGTTCACGTCCCGGACCCAGTGGTTTAAAACTCACAGCGGGCGCGTGTGTGTGCGTGCCCAAGATCCCGAGAGGAGAATGGAGGAGAAGGGACTGCGGCGTGACCATCCCCCCTGGGGGGTGATTTCTTGCTTTCTGTCTCTCTCTGTCTGTCTGGCGAGCGCATGCACCCTGTAGCAAAAATCTCTTCAAAAAAAAAAAAAAAAAAGAATGAACCTGATGGACAATATTCTCTGATAATATTTATAGAAATGTGTGGTTTAACTGTAGGAGACATTTCATATTAACATGACTTAAGTAGAAACAGAATATCTTACAAAGGGACTTATCATAATCACTATCTTGATTATCAGTCACAAGTAATGAGAATTTCATCATCATCTATGTACAGTTATATAATCTATATCCAAATAGAAAAAAAGAAACAATAGAAAAAAAACCCAAACAACAAAAAGATTGAAATTGAATTGAAATCATAGCATGTGTTAAAAAATATATATTCATAAAATGCATTCATTTAAAATTGAACCAATAACCAGTAAAACCTAAATGGGATTTTGTAAACAGCAGTTAGCGTAATGGCTATGTTGCTGGACTCCCATGTAGTCGACCGCGGTTCGAGTCCCACACTGGGTGGCTTAAAACTGCATGCGTGCCCAGGATCCCAAGAGGAGAATGGAGGAGAAGGGATTACAGCTTGGCCATCCTCCCTGAGGGGTGATTTCTCGCTTTCTCTCTTTCTCTGGTGAGCGCACATGCCCTATGGCAAAAACCTCTCCAAAAAAAAAAAAAAAAAAGACCTGCATCAGAGTGCTCATATCTGTTGTTTAACATGGCTCTAGGTAATAACCCTGGCTGCATGAAACACCCAAGATTTTGAATTAATAAGAGACCTAGGTATCAGTATTTAAAACCAGACAATGATATAAAAAGCTCAACTAAACCATCAATATGAGTTTCTACTATGCAGTTGGTATTGAGAATCATTTTACTGGACAATGCTGGACAATGTATTCTTTTTATTCTTTTTTTTTTTTTTTTTTTTTTTTTTTTTTTTTGAGAGGTATTTTTTTGCTATAGAGTGTGTGTGCCCACCAGAAAGACAGAGAGAGATGGAGAGACAGAAAGTGAGAAGTCACCCCCTTGGGGGGATGGCCACGCAGCAATCCCTTCTCCTCCATTCTCCTCTTGAGATTTTGGGCGCACACGCACACAGGCCTGGCATGAGTTTTGAGCCATTGGGTCTGGGGCTTGAACTGTGGTCAACTACATGGGAGTCCAGTGACATAAACACTGTGCCATCTGCATGTCTCTTGGTTATGGTTTCTTAACTGGTCTCATTTTCTGTATTCTTCTACCAACAACCTTTACTCCGTGGTTGTCCTGAAAAATAAATATCATAATGCCGTTCTCTGCTTTAAAATCTTCAGTGGTTTTCAGCTGCCTAAATACCTCATGTGATCCAGAGTTCTCCAGCTCTGGGCTCTTTCTTCCACCCGTCTTTCACTTCATCTCCTCTCTTCACTTCTCCAGCCATACTGAACTCTTAGCTGCTTCCAGTTCCTTGAGGCATCTCTTTCACATGTCCTCTACTATTTTAACAGTACTGCCACCTTCTTCCTTTACGGCAGCCTTCTTTGGCTGGTTTACTTTTGCTAGGTTACATTTCTGAAAGCTTCTTTAATACCATTTATCTCCTACATTATAGCACTTGGCTTCACACTATTGTAAATACTCATTAAATTTTCCATATTTCCAGCCAGTAGTTTCATAAGGGAAAGGACTACTTTTTCTGTGTATAAAACTCTACTCCTATCACTTCAGTTGAATAAAAAAATTAATGAATGTTGTAAATGAAAAACTGATGGTGTATGTGATTAAGATTCATAGCGCTCCAGCCTATAAATGATGATTATGATGACAATTGGTAATACTAACAGATGGCATTGTTGAGTGCTTAACTAGTGCTAGGCTCCTTGCTAAATGCTTCACATTAGTTATATCATTTAATCATCATGACATCTCACAAGGTAGTTACCATTGTTATTTCTATTTTACAAATGAGATAACTGGGCTTGGAGACATTCTGTAACTTGTCTATGGTTTCAGAACTAATAAGTGGAAAAGTTAGGATCCAAATCTAAGCCAGGAGTTCCAGTTACCACTTGGCTATACTGCTTTCACATTGAGGACTAGGGTAGTATTAGATCATCAGGAAGTCATGTGTTTTTCTACATTTTTCTATGCAAAAATGTGTCATGACTTTCCCGACAACCCAATAGTCTCTAAATTGAGGAATTTTATAGTTCAGCATATGAATAGAAAATTAAAAAGATGGTAGGGGAGCAGAGGTAATGATAACTGACCTTAGTTTTCTATCTCTTATTTTACAGCTTACAATAGTTTATCCTCAATGATGTTATACTTTCACAAAAGAGAGGCCATTGTTTTTTTTGTTTGTTTGTTTTGTTTTGTTTTGTTTTGTTTTGTTTTTCCCCTCAGGGAAAAGAGACTATCTGGAAAAGAGAAGTCCTTTCCAATGCAAGAAATTGGCAATTTTGCTCCAATTTTCTCCAACCTATACATTATCTTTTTATAAATGTATTGGACAGTTGGTCTCGGGAACTACTGTCATATGGGAAGTTATGAAAGGTGAGCCAACTCGGATGCCTAGTTCTGTTCTGAAGACAATTGCTGGTGGGGACCAGCAGTTAGCATAATGGCTATGTCGCTGGACTCCCATGTAGTGACCGTGGTTTGCGTCCCAGACCCGGTGGCTTAAAACTCACGGCGGGTGCGTGTGCGTGCGTGCCCAGGATCCCAAGAGGAGAACGGAGTAGAAGGGATTGCGGCGTGGCCATCCTCCCTGGGGAGTGATTTCTTTTTCTGTCTCTCTCTGGTGGGTGCACGGCCCTATAGCAAAAACCTCTCCAAAAAAAAAAAAAAAAAAAAAAATGCTGGTGGTCTTGGACAAAACTTAATTCCTCTGGCTCATGTGAAAAGTTAACACTTTGAACTGCATGGGTTCTAGGTCTTGTAATCTGTTACTTTTTTTCTTGCAAAGGAACAAAGAATGCTAGCTTCATGGACAATTTTAGCTGTTTGTTGAAGCCTACTTCCTTATCAGAGAGCCAGCTCCTTGCTCAGACTGCTAGATAAAAATAAAAATCTCTTGTGAGGGGCCAGCAGGTGGCATGGTGGTTAAGACAGTGGACTCCCACATGGCTAACCACAGTTTGAGTCCTGGACCTGGCACTTTGCTTGCTTTCTCTCTCTTCTCTCTCTCAGGTGAGTGCATGTGCCCTATAGCAAATTTAAAAATAATAATAAATAAAATTGAATAATTCTTTAAAAAAATTAAAAACCTTAATGAAAGCCCTGCACTGGCAACCTCTTTTGGGACCCCTTCCATTTGGAAGCTTCTCTTGCAATAAAACTCTGCTTTACTACCCCCTCATTCTTCTTGATGGTGAGGCACAAATCAGGTCAATGCAGAATCCTGTCACAGTAATAGCGTAAGGCACAGAGGTGGATGTTCGGTTTTCAACTGATGTGTTCTGAGTGCATTTGTAGGCAGAGAGAAGCCTATGGAGAAGGGAGAATGAGAAAGGAGACTTGAGAAAGGAGAATTGATGAAGCAAGGTCGCAAGGGAAAGGTGGGGATGGGATCAAGATGATTTATAGAGGACATGAGGGATCTGGGGAGTTAGAGGATTGGTTGAGGAGATAAATTGGTATAGAATGAAGCCAGATGTTCAAAAAAACAAATGTTATACACTTTATACTTCCAAGTAGGGTTTTCTTGTTAAAATTCCTTAATCAGACATGGGATGATATTTTCCAATAATCTCCATCATTGGTTCCCACACACTCGTATATTCCATTCACATGTAAGTATTTTCGTTCTCTCTTGTGGTATTACCTAGAAATAGGAAAAGTAGGCTGGACCAGCAGGTGCCATAATGGCGACATTGCTGGACTCCCATGTAGTCAGCCCCAGTTTGAGTCTTGGATCCAGCAGCTTAAAACTTACACCAGGTATGTGTGCCTGTGTGCCCAAAATCCTGAGAGCATGGAGAAGGGATTGCGGCATAGCCATCCCCCCAAGGGGTGATTTCTTGTTTTCTCTCTGTCTCTGGTGAGCAAATGCACCCTATAGCAAAAATCTCTCTTAACAAAAAAAAAGAATAAGAAAAGTAGGCTAGTTTATACTAGATAACACAGAATTTAAGGCTTAGTAATCAGGTGAGCATAGAAACACAGGTGGTAACCTGGTATAAATGTAAAAAAAAGAAAAAAAAACCCTCACATAGCTTTTTTTGACATGCCTTCATTACCTTAGCTGCTGTGTGCCATGAAATAGCTAGGAGAAATATTTAAACGTTAGATATATAAAAAATATATACATTTCCGATATCTAACTTGTTTTTCAAGCTATCTTCTCAAAATGAAACCATTTTTGTCCAAGTAATTTTTCAACGATAGAAGTCCAAGGTCTGATTTAGTAAGTTTCTAAATGCCTTGAACAGAGATAGCCCCTGTGCGGAGGGCCAGAGCGATGTAGAGAAGTCACGAGCACATTTCTTTGTAAATTGAGGTATGCAACTGTAAAATCACATTTGTTATCCCAAATCTTATTTCCAGAATTCTCCCCACCAGAAGGCCAACTTTCTTGACGTATATTTATGGCCTCGCCCTCTGTCTCTTTCAACTGGATTTTTAAAACAGCAAATAATCCAAACTGTATGGTGACTTTAAATGATAAACTTTTATTCTGAATATACTGTTTTTGCACAAGATTTAACACAACATTTTCTGGGATTATAAATATTTTTATAACAGTATTATACAAATTTTTACAAAATGTTTTTATCAGGCTAGTTAGTTTCCACAAAAGTGTCAAGATAACATAATAAAGGGGAGAAAAGATCTATTGTTCACAAAAGCCACTTGGTCTTTTGCATGGATGCACACTGAGCATTTCAATAAAAGTATCCCTAAAAGCATGATCCAACAATCATACAGCACAACAGAAAAAGACAGCTTTGCCAGGTCATGATGTCAACTCAATTGGCATCTATACAAGACAGTATCCCATTAGTCTCAGCGGAGTTTCTTTGAGATTAATTATGTGAACTAGAAAAAAGGTAGATGAAACTATTGGTAAGGGTTGTCTGATTCTTTGAAATTCTGGAATTTTTCAACACTTGATACTTTTGTTTCATTAATTTACTCTTTACAGAAATGTACAATGAATATTAACAATATTAACATTCGGCTATGGGAAACAATACAAGTTCCAGATAATAATAAAATATTCCAAATTTTGGGCAAGTGAGATAGTCATACTATACACACATAAAAGTCAGAACATCCATTTTGTTTCACTATATCAGACCCTACAGCTTTACACACTTCAATGTCAACTAACATGATAAATGTAATAGCTTAAGAGTTTTAAATTAAGACAAGAATGTAAGCTTTGGTGGAGACAAGACAAAGATTTAAATGAGATGTAAAATACAAGAGAGCATCAAATAAGCAAGTAACACTTGGGTTGCAAAGGTCACTTAAAAGGGATACTGCCTATTTGAACCCCGTAAGGCCAGTTTTAAAGTTAATAAAAGGAATATTATAGGAAAACTTACAAATGGCAGCAACACTGTTTTGTTTTCTCCAAGTTAAGCAATAATGCTTCAAGCATTAGAAACATGAAAAAAGATCATACTAAAATCTTATAGGCCCAGGACCTAGAAATCTCTTCAATCGAACTTGCTAACTATGTCATGTTAAAAACCGGTTACAAATATGGACCACGATTGGTGCTTGGCAGTAATGCTGGTTGTTCAGATGGAGAAAATATAAAGAAACCATTAATGTAAAATTCTTTCTTGTTAACACCAATGCAAGAATTTTTTCCTGTGTTTGAGTGACAAACTACATTTAGCTACAAGTATAGCAAAAATCAAATATGTAAAAGCATTTTTAAAGCTTTTTTTACTGATCTCTTGTATCTCCAGTCTTTGAGTATTAATAAGGGACTGTAATTTAAGTTCTTGTCAACAGTTAGAACTCACAGAAATCTATTAAATTTAATAAAACAATTTGATGGGATGTGCAATATTGTCTCAGAAAAAGAAGTTTGCTAAAAGTATGATGACTAGTATCAGTCATGAGGACAATATTTTGAGTCAGGGACGTGTTTTTACACAATTTATTACCATGCATATTGTCAAAATATTTGACTTTATTCTATAACAAAAAATAAAGGTTCGTAGCAAGACCTGTGTGTGTAAATATATTCTGATGACAATAGAAATCAAATAGGACCCTGCCAAGAGATGCCAAGTTTAACTGCAAATAATACAACAATAATGTAGTTAATGAAAACATACTATATAACTGACATTAGCCATGAAAATATATTAAATAGATTTTAAACATAATTTTAAGGTAGTCTGTTGTATGCTGGAAGCAATTCAATCGTTTTAATGAGCTTCATTTATATACACAAACTAACAATTTATATTTGATTTCCCCTTCCCAACACTTTCATGATTTAAAATAGTCTAGCAAAAGTTAACAGTAAGTTTAAAATATTTAATTAATAAACAACATGATTTAGACATATCTTTACTGAAATGAGAGGTTCCGTTTTTTTTAAATCACTTTGGTGTTTTCTAAAATGTCAATACCAGTTATGGATGGGACTACAAAAATCACAATGCATTAGAAATGATAACTGATGTCAACTCTTAGAACAATAGTTGGCAAAGTGATTCCATATCTCCCTCCCCACCTAATTTAAAAAAATCTTAAGTAAGGAAATGTACACAAATGGAATCTAGGATATATTGGTGATGGGAGGGAATTACAAATATATGCAAAGCTAAAAATCAAACAAATATAGCTCTTAAACTATGCTAAAGAATTGGCTATATCTTTGATATGTGGAACGTACTAAAGCATGCTGGACATTTCTAATAACTTTGACGTAAAAATAATATATAATAAAATTTCCAGCATATATACACACACCAATATTTGGCATGTTCAAAAAAAGGAAAAATGCTTTTTCATAAAAAATATCTTCATACTTTCAGGCTTCAGTGAAATTATTCACTATTTCTAGCGAATACATTCATTGTTCTTATCCTTTCTGCAAATACTGTTATCTCCTGAAAATAATTTTTAAAAGCATAAATAATATTTTGCTACCATATTAACCTATAATGAAATATCTGATTTACTACACTAACCATTTTCACCAATGAGGTTGTATAAAAACAATTTTTATTATTCACAATCAAGTATTCATGTGCATACATATAGAGATTCAAGGTTTCCTATTTGTTCAGATTATTGTAAAACCCTCCTAAAAATTGCATGGAAATCTGGTTTAATGATGATGCCATTTGAATGAAGGGACAAAAGCAGCAGCAGCAGCCATTTTTGGATTGTCCGTGCTACTGTTCCAACGAACAAAGAGGAAACCTAGGATGAATCTTCATCGAGAACGTATATGTACTTTTCAAAAAATAAATGTGTCAAATCTGATTTATGTACTTAAAATATCTGTACATAGGTTTTCAGGCAAAAGCACGAATCTGTATAAAATCCATTAATTCTCATTTTACCATTTACCTAACCCAGTCATTCAGCATTTACATTGCACAGTATATTCAGAGTAGTTTAACAACAGTTTTAAAGATGACCTAAGTGCATTTATACTGCAAGATTCAGATTCTTACATAACAATAATGTCACTCAGTTAACTTTTCAATGGACTACACTCTACAGTAAGAGAAAAACAAACCAAAAAGTTAAAATAGCAGCAGCATCATGCAAAATACCCTTGGTAACCAAAGTTCAGTTATCACAAGTAAAACATTTTCCCCTCCCCCCAACAAGCTTTTCTTAGAGCATTTTTAAATACTTGGCTAGCACTACAGAACTGTACTGTGAACATAAGGGACATTACATCAAAGCATTTATTAAGGGCTTACATTTATGAGGAAATATGTCACATATTCAAAGTTCCCCCTCAAGCACCTTTAGTTTAATGAATTCTTAGTTATTATTTTCAAACTCACAATGCATTATTCCACCAAAATTGAATTGGTCTTCAATTGTATTTGATTTTTTGGCAAAAAAGCCATTCTTTGTAAGGCATTTTTTTCATGGCAAATTTTTTTTGTAGAAAATGAGCCATTGTTTATAATTCAACAATTCAGACCAATATTAATTCTCTCTCTCCACAAATATGTATATGTATTTCAATAATAACTACTCAAAGCAGAAATTAACTTTTAACAGAAGAATAAATAAAGGTAAAAAATAACTTTTTCTTCCCCTATAGATTTCTTGGTAAAATTGCAACAAGTCAAAATTCCATGTCAAAATCATGACATTTTCTTATGGTTCATAAACAATTATATGGGGAGCCCTTTTACATGAAATCACCAACAATACAACAATAAACTCTCCACTTTTCCAATAGGGCATGTATAGGTTTTGCTTTGATGTTATACATAGATTATGCAGCATTCACACAAGTTGAAGGATCTGACACCCTGACATGCAGCCAGTGGGTGCCTCATGAGTCTGTGCCTTAGTATGACGCCATGATACAGGCCCAGCTAATGTTCTGTTGATTCGACAGTTGACCCTATCTTAATATAATTGAGGGCTCATGTTTGGCAGGGTCTGGAGTTTAATTATGGAGATTCGGTTTTGGAAGGTCATAACAGGCAGTGTCTGCTTCCAGATACCAGCCAAAGTAGTACACACTGGATTCCAAAGATAGACCACAGGGAGGGATTTAACCCAGAAACACCACCACAGTCGGTATAATCCTCCTGTTGGGAAAAAAGAGAAAATGAAAATCCTAAACTATACAATACCTCTTTCAGAATAACCCAAATTTAGTCCACTTCTGAACTCACCTTATAAAATTGCTTTAATTGGAAAAAACAATAAATTACATTCTTTCGGATTTTACTTTGTGCAATTTGAGATAAAGTGATTTCCCTAGCACCATATGACAAATGTCTTAAAATTTTGGCTGTAGATCTGATAATCAAGAATGAGATATTTTGATAATAAATTGGTTGGACTGACATACCAATTTTTAAATTAAAACCTTACTTTTACAGCATCAAAAATTACAATATATTTATAAATGCAAGAGCTAGAAGTGAAATTTAATATTAAGTTTTATAATTCTCCCAAATTACAATTGTAGCAACTACATATGGTCCATAAGGAAAAGTTTGGGACTGTAAAATAGCACCAAAAAAAGCACCCATTTTACATATCACTCACATCCAACTTCTCAGGTGGAACTACAGTATATGTGTAGCTAGATCTTCATCAAGAATTCAGGAAAAATGAAGAATAATGTATTTGAACCATAAACAATGAAAGGACACTCTGACAATATATATATATTAAAAATAAACAGCTACGTTAGAAATAGAGGTTTGCCTTATTTAGAGAACCATAAAATATTAGCAATTCATATACTCATGTTCCTCACAGTCTAGCTGTGGACTGTTTGTTTACCTAATAATGCAAAATTATGCTTTACTCTTTTTCCTAGGGTCTATCTTTTATAACATTTTCTATACCCTTTCATTTATTTTAATACAGTGAATTTCATTTTTAAAAACCTCACATAAAATTATTCTCCTAAACACTTTTTACCACTTCATTAGTCCAAAGTTCACCTTTCAAGAATCTATATAGTAGGTTATATAAGTAATTTCTTTTCTTCAGAATATTTTTACAAAGACTGTAAAGCCCCTAAGAATGAGAATTTTGGTTCTTTTTGTTCACCATGGTTTAATGCAGTGCCTGCCACCATAATTAAATAAATAAATAATCTTTCTTGAATTTTATTTCAAGGCAGAACTCTTTTTCAAAAACAAACTCATTAAAGAGATGGGAGAAAGGTATCCATAATCTATCTCCTAAATTTAAACAGAATTATAAAATAAATTCTTGGTCCTCATTCTACTAAGCCTTTCAGGAACATGTGACAATGTTTGACATATTTGACAAATCCTTGGCTAACGTGCTCTTTTGGTTTTCCTCGAAACTTGTTTGGGGCTGATCGTAACCTCTTTGGCTTGACCTCTTTTTCTTGTCCTCTAAATATTAAGATTTTTCCAGGGATTAGTTCTCTCTCTTTTCTTCTTTATTTTGTTCCTAGGGGATCTAATTCAATACAACATTTATTTGCTAAAACTCAACTTTTACATCTTCAGCCTTTAATACTTCTCTGACATAAGCGTTACCTCTACACTAGCACTCTGTACATCTCAAGATTTCAAATTTACCCCAAAGGATTTTCTTCTGAATAACAATTAAAGGGAATTCTTCAGGAACAGACTACAAGTCATTGCGATTTTTCTTCTCAAATCCTATCCATCAGAATGTCCTCTTAATACTAGCTTCAAGATAGACCCTCAATCCTACTACGTCTCACTATCTCAGATCCAGGTCACCATTAGTTCTTACTGATTTTTAGTTGCCAGAGTGCATGTGCACTCTCCAATAAAGACAGAGAGAGAGAGAGAGAGAGAGAGAGAGAGAGAGAGGGAGAGAGAGAGGTAGAAAGCAGTCCCGGTGGGGTGCAGTCATGCTGCAATCACTTCTACATTTCTCCATCCTGTTGGGATGCTGGGCATGCACAGCCACTGGGACTCGAATTGTGATCGGCCATGTGGAATCAAGCTCCTTTCTTGAAAGCTGACTCACTGCTTCGACTCTACCCTTCAACAGTTTCTTCTCCAAAAAGCAATTCTTTCTCTAAGTCTTCAAAGTCTTATGCAGTGTAGCTGCCATTTGATCTCCTCACACCCCTCTGCTCCAGTAACACAGCAAGCTGTTTACTATATCAGGACCTTTGCACTTGTTCTCTTCTCTGTTCAAATAATTTTTCTCCAGATAGGGCAACCATATAAAAATCAAGTTACCCAGGTATATTTGAAATTAAGATTTAAAAAAACAAATATTTTAGTGTAAATATATCTCAAGTATCTTATACTCAAAAGGCCTAATAATAGGTGTGCAGTAAGTATTTGATAAATGAATAGCAGGTACTCAATAAAGCAACTTATTTATTGACTAGTGAAATACTAATTTAAAGGCCTAATTGTTACTTATCCAGGAATACTCCCCAGTTCTTGTTAAGTAGTAACTTGGTGGAAGAGAAATTAGCATATGCTTCAGATCCGTTTTTTGTGGACACATGGACATAGTTTGTGTTGGAAATTTTTACTAATGTAAAACATATCTTTACATTCTAGAAATGTGTTATGGAAAGAAAAATATTCTCTCTGGATCATACTTCACTGTTTTTGTTTTTACATATTTTTTTTTCCCTTTCATTTCCTTTGTTGTGATTATGAGATATGTCTGTTTCAGTTGGGAGGTGGTAGTTTAGATAAGTTATTTGGAATTCCTGTAGCCTACATGTTGACTCACATTGAAAAGTCTGCCTTTTTAGTTTCCTGATCATATTTTCTCATGCATTTTGCCTTGTGGAGTCACATATACTAAGACTTGAAACTATTCTATAAAATAAATTATGAGAAACATTCTAAATCACAGAAGCACAGTATTTTCCCTATCTAATGAAGACTGAAATTCTACTCACATCATGACCATACAAATCATTTTAATTTTGAAAGATCAATTGTAGTAAAAAATAACAGATTGGTACCTTGTTTTAGATTGATGCATTAACATAGAAAAAGGATGCAATGCCAATATAATGTATATTTATTTTAGACTAATTTTACTAGAATAGGGGACCTCAAAATCTGAGACAACTAATTATTAATAGAACTAGAACTTACAAATTTTTTTTTTTTTTTTTTTTTTTTTTTTTTTTGCTATAGGGCGCGTGCGCTCGCCAGCCAGCCAGAGAGAGAAATAGAGACAGAAAGGAGAAATCACCCCCCAGGGGGGATGGTCACGCCGCAATCCCTTCTCCTCCATTCTCCTCTCGGGATCTTGGGCACGCACGCACACGTGAGTTGTAAGCCACCGGGTCCGAGACGCGAACCGCGGTCGACTACGTGGGAGTCCAGCAACATAGCCATTACGCTAACTGCTGGTTCCCTAGAACTTACAAATTTTTAATTTACTTAAAAAGATTTAGAAAAAATTTTCTTGAAAAAAGTGCTCTAGTCATTTGTCTTAAGTATCTGATCTTTCTTTTCTGAATGCTAGTCATCATTTCATTTCCTTCAATGGGCAAATCACTGGTGAAGGTATCCACCTAATAACTTTTGAATTTAGTTTAGTTTGTAGTAAAGTCACCCTTAGTAACTTCAAAAGAAGTGTTTATTTATTGCCAGAGGGTACATGTACTCACTAGAGAAAGAGAGAGAGCTGTCCCACAATGGAATGTGATCATGTTGTTATCCCTTCTCCTCCATTTTTCCATCCTGTCAGGATTTGGGGCATGCGTATACACACATCCAGCATGTTTTTTTTTTTTTTTTTTCTTTTTTTTGGAGAGGTTTTTGCTATAGGGCCCGTGCGCTCGCCAGACAGACAGAGAGAGACAGAGAGATAGAAAGCAGGAAATCACCCCCCAGGGGGGATGGCCACGCCGCAATCCCTTCTCCTCCATTCGCCTCTCGGGATCTTGGGCACGCACGCACACGCACCCGGCGTGAGTTTAAGCCGCCGGGTCCGGGACCCAAACCGCGGTCGACTACGTGGGAGTCCAGCGACATAGCCATTACGCTAACTGCTGGTCCCCCATCCAGCATGTTTTTTGAACCGTGGCCAGCCAAGTGGGATTTGGTTTCTTTAACCACGAGGCAACAGGGCCAGGTCAAAACTTTATATTTCAGTTCTGTAGTTAGGTGGATACTGAGGAGTACCTGTTGGCTTGTTTGTTTTAAAGATGCTATGTCATGATCCTTCTGCCTCTGAGTAGCTGGGCCTACAAGTGTGTACCACTGCACCTGGCTTCTTGGGATGCCTGGGATTTGAACCTAGGCCTCCTGTGTGGCCTCAGCTTGGTGATTAGGCAGTGTCTACCAGGTGTGCTACTGCATCGGGCCAAGATAACTATAATGTACATGACACCTTAATATCCTTACCAAATTACCACGAGATAGGTAGTATGTCTGTTCAACTTTTTAAATGTAGAGAGATTAATAAGTATATACATACACATTTACTTATGCACTCAATGTATGCTTTAAAAATTTGCATGAAATAATAAACTTTCTTAAGGGATAGAGTATTGGGTTGCTTCACTTTCTTCTTTGATTAATAAACAAGCTAGTTTTTTCATTTGTTCTTCTTTACTGCCCAAGTCTTTGTGAAGACCTTGTCAAAAGGTTCCATTTGAACACCGTGTTTTATGGAAGTCCTTAAGGTATGAAGTTTCCTAATTGTATATATCTATATATATATATAATGTGTAAATATATATGCTCTATATTTCATTTGAACTCCACAGAAGGCAAAGGCCCTAACTTTAGACTGAACAAAATTTTAAGTCCACTAGAGATATATTACACTTTTTTTTTTTTTTTTTTAAGTTTTTGCCCTAAAGTGCAGATGCTTCCCAAAGACAGTAAAAGGGAAAGTTAGAAATCACCCCCCCACCCGGGGGCGGGGGTATGGCCATGCTGTAATCCCTTCTCTATTCTCCTTGGGATCTTGGGCATGCACACACATGAAACTGGCATGATTTTCAAGCCACCGGGTTTGGGACTCGAAAAGCAGTAGATCATGTGGGAATCCAGCACGTTAATCACCATGCCACCTGCTGGCTCAAAATATATTACTTTGTAGAAGACTTCAAAGATGATACTACTATTTCACCTTTCCTCTGAGCATATAACTTCATCCATTATAAATTGTTGGTTAGAACCAAACTAACACTGAAGCCTGGGCCTTGATCTTTAAGCTTTTGAATCAATGGTGAAAAATGTAATACATTTTTTACTATTTTACATATAGGATATAAAATAATATTTTGATACCCTTATGTTCTAGTTTGCTTATTTCTATTATGACTACAAATGGGGATAACTGGAGAAATATAATTTCATTATACTTTTCTTATGTAAGTGACGGATTATTTATATTTTAAGAAACCAATGTATTGGGCCAGCTGGTGGTGTGGTGGTCATGGCAACGGGATCCCACATGGCGGACTGTGCAGTTCGATTCCTGGACTTGGGCTTGAAAAACATGCTGGACGTGTTTGCCCAATATCCCAAAAGGAGAAATGGAAAAGGGATTATGGCACAACTATCCCCCATGGAAGTGTTTTCTCACCTTCCCTCTCTCTCTTTCTTCAGTTAGCATATACATTCTCCAGTAACATTTAAAAAAAAATCAATATTATATTTCAAATAGATACTTATGTATCAATTTTTAAAATGTGCACATGGATAGGGACTATTTCATTTTAGTTTTTTAGTTGTCAAAATCAGCCAGGACTCCTTGGATCTTTTGCCATGGAAACCATTATTGTCTTATTCCAGAACAAATTTGGTTATTTTCTGAAACCCCCTCTGTCCCCCACCTTTTCAACCCCCCCTGAAGAATTCATTCCTTTCACAGTAATGGCTACATCTCCACCTAGTGGTTTTTTAATCTGTGAAAACCTGTAGACCAATGAAGAAAAGCCACAACAAAAATTGTTCTAGTAATGCAATCATGATGATTCCAGAGCATCAGAAAAGAAATTGCAAAACAGTAAATGAAGCACTGAACACAAATGCAGGCCCCACATGTCTATTTAGTAGTATGATTATATAATTCAAATTTCTCCAAAGGTTAATAATACATAATAATTTTGACTTAGACAATGTAAATAATATTAAGTAGATTTACTAAAATATTTCAATGAAATTATCACTATTTGGGGAGTAAAAATAAAATTAGTTATTTAAACTAGATTCATTTAAAGAAAAGAAAAATGAGAATTGATTGATTGAGAAGGACTTAGACAATGCTTCATAAAATGGAAATGTAGTTTAGTCCATTTAGTCATTGGGTATTAGTCTTTAGTACAAGTAAGATATCGTGAAGGATATAATTTTAATCTGTATTTATTTAGTCTAACAAAAACCTTACGAGAAAATAATGACTTTTAAATAAATACAGGAAACTGACATGTTCTGTTCAGGATTAGAACCTTATGCATCATTTGAAATGGGTTATTTACAAAACAACATTAGTACTCGGAATTTAATTAACCTGGTTTCAGAACATCTATCATTGTGGATTTAGGCATACGGGTTATTTTCTAAAATTTCAAGCCCAAAACAAAAACAAAGAAAAATGAGAGAAAGTGACTGACCATCCACACCACATGAAAACTTGCAGTAAAATGAAGAGAGGAGCTGACATCATGGTACAGGCACGACTCGCTGTGCATATAAGTTGATCCTATTAATAACGGGCAAAGTAGCAAGTACAGGAAAAGGAAAGAAAACACAGAAAAGAAGACACACAAGATGAGATTTCATGCAATTTGCTGGCAGTGAGCAGTTCATGTGAGCGTCCATCCAGAGCAGATTCACAGTGACCATTGCAAATAAGCGTTACCAGAATACTCCACCGCTAAAGAAACACACATTATTAGCACACCAAGCTACTGAGCAAGAGTTGTACTTTCACACACAACCCAAAACATAGTGATAGAAACTTGAATTGGTGGAAATTTTTATATTATTCAAATCATTGTTATGCTTTGACAGAAGATGCAGTCTCTTAGGATGAGATTATTTGGGCTAATAATAACAGTGTTTTTACAATATCTTTTAAATTCATCGGAAGGAATCTAATTTCAGTCTTGATACTGCTGAAAATTAGCAATGGATAATCAGTGAAATTTCTCTAGCGAGGGACACTACCCTTGGGCCCTTTATGCAACATTCTTTGGGTAATAATTTGACATGGGCAAACCTCATTAGAGAATAATTTAACATGAGTGGACCTCAAGGTGTGGTAGATAGAATTATAGGTATTCTCATATCTAGATGTTATGTAAGTCTTACTAGGTAACAATGAAAAATAACAGCTTCATTTTATTCCCCTTTTAGAGAATTTTACTGTAAGGTGCATGCGCTTGCTGGAGAGACAGAGAAACAGAAAGGGAGAAATTACCCTATGGGGGTATGGCCACACCACAATCTCTTCTCCATTTTCCTCTCAGGATTTTGGGCATGCACACACATGTGCCTGGCATGAGTTTGAAGCTGCTGGGTCTGGGACTCAAACCTTGGTTGGCCACGTGGGAGTCCAGTGCTCTAACCACTATACCATCTGCTGACCCCATCAGCTTCAACTTTAAATCATGTTCCTTATTCTGAGGAATGGTCAGTTGTCCTCACAGAGTTAACTGGAATTTATTGGGTAACACATCACATATTTTAACCCTGTGTCCTACTATTGATGTTACTTCTTTGCTCCAATTCTAATATGTATTATCCAATTATATAATATGTACTGCTAAAATGCTTTATCCTTTCTGGGGCATTTGAGTAAGTAAACTTATTCTAGATAAATAAATAAGTAAAAAAAAAATCCTCAAAAATGCATATAATCAATAGACATTCTGACAATTCATGAGATGATAATACTCTTATGTTTTAGGGTCATTGATATGTGCAAGCCACTTAATGGGAAGAAATACTTTGAAGAATCAGAGAACTAAGGGGCCAGCTGATGGCATGGTGGTTAAGGTGCTGGTCTCCATGGCCGACTGCAGTTTGAATTCCAGACCTGGTGACTTATTATGGTGGGCATGTGTGCGTGTGGTCCCAGAATCCCAAGGGGGGAAATGGAGGAAAAGGTATTGAGGCCTGGTTATCCCCCCACCCCCCCGCCCGGGGTGTAATTTGTTACTTTCCCCTTTCACTGTCTCTCTTTCTCTCTTCAGCAAGCACACATGCCCATGGCAAAAACCTAAAATATTTCTAAAGATGGATGGGCCAGCCAGTGGTATGGTGGTTACATGTCCGACTTTGTGGTTGAGTCCCCAACTTGGTGGCTGGAGAAACATGCCGGGTGAGTGTGCGTGTGTCCCCAAACTCCTGAGAGAAGAATGGAAGAGAAAGGATTGACATCTGGCTATCCTGCTGAGAGGTGCTTTCTCACTCCCCCGCCTCACTTTCTCTCTCTCTTAGTGTGAATTTATGCACTTTATCACCAAAAAAAAAAAAAAAAAGAAAAGAAAAAGAAAAAAGGACTTTTAAGTGGCCTTCATCTTTGCAAACAAATTTAAATTCCATAATAATTTAAAAAAATTAAAAGCATAAAGCTTTTTACATATACATACAGTAAATTAGAATTCTATTTATTAGAGAAAGACAGCTGGACTATAGGAAAAGTAGTAGTCATGTTTAGATAACAAACACTAAATATACTTTACAATATTTTATCAAATTAACATTGCATAATTGATCTGGTCTCATTTCAAACAATAGAAAAGAATTTTAATCAATCAAGGGAAATAATGCAAATTAATAGAAGTAAAACCATAAACCATGTAAAATAAATAGAACTATAATAGGATAATAGTTATAAGATAGGTTATAAAATATACTAAATAAAGATTAAACAAATCAATAAAAATAACTTTTATATCTTTATTATTGGAAATATAAATGATGGCAGCCAACACATATATCATAAATGACATTTACTCTTAGTTCTTATATACTAGAAATTCTTTAAAATCATCAGATTTGTGACGTTGGATTATTAGTAAATTGATAGGAATTGTAGGAATTGTGTTTGAAAGTACAATTTCTGTGGAAAGGACAGATAGAAGAAGCAACTGTTAAGTTTATGCTAACCATGAAAACTATCAAAATAAAAATTTTACCTACCAGCAAGTAAGTCATGTTAATGAGAAAAAACTATGAGTAAGACACTATGTTTGAGTAAAAATTTCAATTTGTCTCCTTAAAATCTTGTGGACAATGACCATTAATTTATAATATTTCCATCAAATCAAAGCATCATCTTACCAAAACATTATTATCAAAGCAGACATCAGGCCCTTTTCGGTATCTGGGTTGCTTAACCATATCACAGGGATCGGGACCATCAGCTGAAGAGACTTGTTAAGAAATAGTTACTTTATTTTTCACAAGACAAAATAAAATTACAATGCAACACATTCGCTTTCCAGAGTAAGCAAGAGATACCCACATCATTACTTTCTTCCGACAACATAAACCCGAGTACTTAGGGATTTGAAGAACTGAAACCTGAATGCTCTTTCTCTTGGTGCATATGTAGCAGAATCAGTTCTGACATTCAAACCACATTCAGGGGATGGATTCTGCTTCTGTGGAGGTGATCATAGCACGCCAATATTTTTCTCTTTACAAGCATAAACAACGAGACAAGGTTAAAAATGCACTTTTAAAAATGGCTTTCCATTTCAAACATCTCTGATGTCAAAGGATACAAGTCTGCTCTGCTTGTATGAGCAGTCGCGTGTCACAGGGACATGTCCCTTTGCTCTCAACCATTATGAATATTAAGTTGGTGTTCATAAGCTTTTCTCCATGAAAGATTCTGCAAAATGAATATTAAAAGGTCGCAGAAAACCAAAGAATATCTTTTGGGAAAAAGTGGAAAACTTTCAAGGAATTTAAATGTTAAAATGAAAGACAAAAATATAACATATTGAAACACAGGCATCACCATCAGAAACAGAATAAGTATGACTCTAGAAGAGAAAGTTTCCATGTTTTTGCTTATTATTAATAGCATGAATATATTTCTTCTCTCAGGTGACTACTAAAAAGTTGTAATAGAATGGTTTAAGGGTGACTTTTTTTTTTAAGTATTAACCCTCATTGCAAAATATGCACTATTTAGTTATTGGGGGAACTCATTTAAGAGGTTGTATTTTCTATATTTAAATAATTGGATATTTATCACTGACAATGGGCCAAGATTGTCCTATTTTACAGATAAGAAAACTAGGAGCACAAAATCAGCTAAGCATCTTGCCCAAGCTACTGACAGAGTAAAATTTAGGTCAATGTTGTTTAACAAATGTTCTGTGAAGGCTTGAAATGTGACAAGTATGACTAAGTCAAAATTTTTAATTAACATGACTTATCTAAATTGAAATTTAAACAGGTACCTATGGCTGGTAACTACTCCACTAGACAACACAGATGTAGACAGGATCTAGAGGTTTAAATTACACCCTTTGTTTGTCTACAGCATCAAAGACTTCTGTCTCCTTTAGCAACCGACATAAAAATGCAAGTATATCACATAAAAATAGTTACTTTATGATTATATATATATTTAAAGAAATAGAATTTTATTTCTTTTTCCTTGCTCGATTTGGAACACAAGCATAGAGAACATCAAAGGGAACAGTGATTCAACTTAATATCCCAGTTACACTAATATTTGCCTTACAGATTCACCAGATTTGTTAAGCACATGTTACTATTACTGAACATCAATTTATGAAAGGCCAAAGGACTGTGAACCTCTTTCTGATGAATCTATCAATACTGAACATGCTACAGCCCCATCTCCTGGAGTTGTAGCCTGGTATGTAGGTCTCAACAGGATGGTGTGTTTTCTCTAAGCTCATGCTCGACTATTCTTTCCTCCCCTCTTTATACACTCTCCTTTTCCTTGGACACTGAGGTTTGCTAGAGAAAGTCATAAAACATATCGACCATGTTGATGAAAAATTTATGATTATTTTGCTTAACCCCTACATGAAAATGACATTTTTAACTGTCAACTTTCCTGAATTTCCTAGCAATTAACTGTTCCAGCACTTTCAAAATCTCAGATTACCTCCTCCTCATATTTCTTCTTCATTATGTGAACATTTCTTCTAGAAGAGCCTGCCCTCCTTCTCTAAAAGCAAAGTATCCCAACTCTTGCTTCGTAAGCTAACTTGCTGCTCTGATCTCAGCAATCCTGTGACATGGATTGTCACTTTCCTCTCAAACGTTACAAATTCTCATGTTGCTTTTCTCTTCTATCTCATTACAATATAATTAGATTCTCTATTTCTTTTATAAAAGTTTAAAGACTTTTTATGGCTATCAACTAATATTAACTATGACCTTAATAATTTCTCTCAGTTCCTTCAGTTTTAAATCAAAGATAACAGTTAATTCTTCATGCCAGAGATGACTACAGAATAAGGTAAAAAAAAAAAAAAAAAAAAAAAAAGAACAAAACCGTAAGAACCCAGAATATCTTTTTCTGAACCTGTTGAGTTTATTTTTGTATATGAAAATAAATCATACTTGTCTTATAATGACTTAGAATAAATATAATTCTACAACTTTATATTAGAAAGTTTTTCGTATGGGTTCTTTTAGGAAAAAGAGACATTTAACATAACTAAATGTCTGTGTTCTACCTAAGAGGAAATTATAATATTTTATAATGATCATATAATTATTATTATAGATGAAAGAATTATAACTTATCAAAATCAGAATTAACTTTAAAAATCATAAAAATTTAAAGGCCTACAAAGAATCTGAAGATCTCTGACACTTTCAGCTTGAAACAGTCATTCATATCTCTGTCTACAGGAACAATCTATTATTTTCTATAATGATTATGAAAGTGAACACAATTTCTAAATGAAATAGGACTACTCTAGAAATAAAGAAACAAATTACCTGGAACAGTTTCCACAGTCCAGTACACCACCAAAAGATTTACTGTCGTTATCGAAGAAATACTGAGTTTGTTCAGTAATGCAGCTTTGCTTTGAAAGGGAGGCCGTAAAGTCATCATCCTCCATCTCAACTGTGGGGAGTCAAACATCAACATCATGAGGGGACACTGTAGACAGTCCCCCAAAGTCCTCACTTCTCATGGAACAAGATAAATTAGAGGGCCAAATGCTTTCATTGACTTGTCTATTGCTGTGTGCTATCATGGCAGCCCCTACTGTGTGCTTGTTAAATAGCAATAAAATAAATCAATTCAAGGACATAACAGCTACTAAAAAAAGACTAATGTGTTTTACGAAAGTTTCTAATATATTAAAAAAGTCTGACAATAAATTCAGCCTACTAGTGTCAGATGGATGATCTCTCTTTCTGTCTCTCACTACACACACACATACACATACACACACACACACATACACACACACAAACTTGCTCTCTCCTACTCTGTATTTGTTGGACTGAACACATCTAAAAGAAAATTTTAATTTTTATGACAATTATGATACCTGAACATTTACATACCTGCCTCAAGGAGTCGAGGAAACGTCAAACTCAAAAGAAATTGCTGTAGAATGGACCTGAATTTTTAAAACGAATAATGGTTAAAAATTATAAAAATTTTCCTCTATAAACTTTATAGTAAAAGCCTAAGTGCTTTTTGCATGTACAGACACACACACACAAACACACATATGTATGTAAGTTAAAGAAATATATATATCTTTTTCATTTTTTAGGAACAATTTGAGTTTATAGAAAGCTTAGTATTTTTTATATAAATATGAGGGGACTTCAAAAAGTTCATAGAAAATGCATATTATGAAATAACTATGCATGAACTTAAAAGTTTTTACTCCAAAATAAAATTCTGCTTTATTTCCATTTTTCCATAAACTTTTGGAAGTCCTCTTATACTTGTGTGAATAGGCCTAAGATGTAATATTCTCATGCATATGGCATAGTGGTTACATTAGGTAGCTGGACTCCCATGTAGTCCACCACAGTTTGAGTTCCAGATTGGCGGCTTAAAACTACCATGGGAGCGTGTCCATGTGTGCCCAAAATCCTGAGAGGAGAATGAAGGAGAAGGGACTGTGGCATGGCTATCCCTTTTGGGGGCTGATTTTTCACTTTCTGTCTCTCTGCCTGTCTCTCCAGCAAGCACATGCACCCTACAGTAAAAATTTCTCTTTAAAAAAAAAGAGTTCAGTACATACATTTTTACATTCAATATTTGTCATTTTAGTGGTTAAAACTCTGTGGTATAAAACAAACAAAAAATCCATGACCTTGTTTGTGCAAAAATTTTGATTTCTGAACTGTTTATTTTAAAATATAGGATATATTTGTGACTTCAATAAGCAAAATACACATATTACTTATTGAGCAAATGGCACATTTCACTTTTATAATAAATGACAAATCAATTATTAGTACAGAATAATCTAGAATAAAATTTACCTTATAGAAAAGAAATTTTGGACAGAAAAATACAACAAAGATAATCATGTATTTTAGGATCACTATGAAATTTAGAAAGTCTGCTTTAATTAATACATAAATATCACTGCAAAACAGAAAATACTATTTTTAAGTTAACAATAGAAGTTCTAATTTAAAATCTTCTTTGCAACTTTAAGAAGATGATATAATCACTTAATTTTAGGTAGGAAAACCTTAATATCAAGTAGAAGTTATAGATAATTTATATGGAACAGTTCTGGGACAATATAGTAAGGTGATGCTACAGAAAAGAAAGATAGGAAAAAAGGGTGAGGAGGAGGAAGGAGAAAAATAATGAATCCCAGACACAACAAGAGGTTTAGTTACTTGACTGACCAGAACTTAGAAATGAAAAATGTGATTTTCCAGACTTGACAAAGGGCCTCAGTAAACTGAGTTTAAGTTAAATGTCTTATGTTCATAGCTGGTAGGGCATAGGTGGTGGGAAAGAGAGGTAGGGAGGGCAGAATCCATGAAAAGAAAGAATTGGATCTATTTCAGCAACATGATGCCTCTAAAACTATGTCAGGTAGAAAGTCATCATGTCATGAATTTGATCACTGTAGACATTAATTTGGTAACTAAGGAAAAGAAGTAGTAACTTTGTATAAACACCTGAAATTTAAGAAAACATATCTAAATTTTAAGAAATCATCAAAGAAAAAGGAAATGAGTATTATCTAAAGCAAAGGAAGAGAGTTTCCATAGAAAAAAGAACCTCTAAAGAGGCTGCAGTGTGACGCATGTTTACATAGAAAGACATAGAAAAATAGGTCATGACTTTTCTGATGAGCCAGTCGTTGTAAGTTCTAGGGTGATCATTGAACAAACAAACCTATGTATAGCATGTACTATAGGAAATGAAACAAAGTAAGTTCATGCCACAAAATCCATTATTTTCATCAAATGCTTTATTATTTCATAATACCTTTCTCCCATTATCAATAAAACTGAAACTTTGACTTACCAGGCAGCAGCGGTAGCCCACCAGCCAATCTGTAATATATCTGCTATTGATGGCTACAAAATATAAGAAAGTCATTCCATTAGTCTATGCTTGAGTGTCCCCTTGAGAGGAAGTGGTTCAGACACGGATATTACTGACCACATATGCTGACCGATGCCCTGCTCCTTGCTTTGGTGCGGCACCAGGCTCACACACAGACTGATAGTCGTAAGATTTGTTAAAAGCATAAACTGATATATTAACCAGGTGTCTCATCAAACTTGGATCAATCTCTCCAAAAAATCTTCCAATCTAATGAAAAAAAAATAATAAAGTTATAAATGTGAAAATGTGAACCAATACAGTGAAAATAAATAATAGGAAGAGACTATGAACTAAAAGAATTTAGGAACTTACAAACAAAAGTAAAGGGAACACCTGCATATGATACATGAAAGTACTATAATGACATAAGGTATTCTCATTACTCAATGGTTCTGGGTAATATTTGATTTATGGAAGTAACAGACACAGGAGACTAAGCTTTAAGGTCACAATTAAATGCCTCTTATGTGATTAGAACTCAGTTGAAGGTTGAGCATAAGGAGATGTAAGTCAAAACGTACAAATGTGCAGTTACGTTTGATGAATCCGCCTTATGACTTATCTAACATGTGATCTGATGTGTGACAGAGGACTACAGTTCACAATACGGTATTGTGGAGTAGAAAAGTGCTCAGAAAGTAGATTTTACATCCCTTTATTATACACAAAAAACAATAACTATGTGAGATGATGGATATGTTAATTGGTTTAACAGTAGTAAGCACTTAACTATGTATATAAAACATCTTGTGTACCTTAAATATAATCAAAATGAAAACAAAACAAACAAACAACAAATGCCTCCTGGAGAAGGGGAAAGTAGCGTAAAAGAGAGAAGGGGTTAAACTACGAAAAGAAAACTCAGGGACTGTGATTGAACTGATGTGAATCCCATCTGAAGGGGCAATCACTGATCTGCTCCAGACCATAAGCACTGTTACTCCAGAAAACAGTTCAATATAGAGAGACCTTTTGTTTTTATAAGAGGCCAGAAATGTAAATTTAGAAATGAAATTGGCTATTAACTAATTCAAATTTGTTTAAAATCCTACATGAGCCAAATAGCTTTTGTGCTGTCAATTTGCAAATTTGGGTTTAGAAACATCAGTTTCAATCAGCCATATACTACTTAAATACTTATTAAATATTTATATTTGAAAATTGTAAATATCAAAAACTATAGTTAACTTTAGTTAACTTGGGACCAGCAGTTAGCGTAATGGCTATGTCGCAGGACTCCCATGTAGTCGACCGCGGTTCGCGTCCCGGACCCGGCAGCTTAAAATTCATGCCGGGCGCATGTGCTTGCGTACCCAAGATCCCGAGAGGAGAATGGGGGAGAAGGGGTTGCGGCGTGGCCATACCCACTGGGGGGTGATTTCTCGCTTTCTGTCTGTCTGTCTCTCTCTGTCTGTCTGGCGAGCGCACGTGCCCTATGGCAAAAACCTCTCCAAAAAAAAAAAAAAAAAAAAACTATAGTTAACTTAAAAATAGCTTTAGTATGTACTTTTAAAAATATTTTACTTTGTTTTATTTATTATTATTTTAAAATTTTGCTAAAGGGCACATGAACTTAGAGAGAGAGAGAGAAAGAGAGAGAGAGAAAGAGAGAGAAAGTGAAAAAGCACCAGTTCTGGGACTCAAGCCATGGTTGGCCACGTGGGAGCGTGGGAGTTCAGAATCTTAACCAGTATACTGCCAGCATGTACTTCTTAATGGTTTAACATTAGATTAAGCATTTTTAAAGTTTATTTTATGGCAGAAATAAAACAACTCGTCAATTTCTACAATGCTTGAAGAAGGTTTATATTGCTGATCAGGAAAACATACTTTGGAAGCCCTGCTTCTCTTCTACTTCAGGTACATACCTGGTTAGTATAATCGTCATGATTTGCCATCAAGAGAAACCCACCATCATCTAGAATCACACAATCCATTACCTATTAAAATGAAAGTAACACATTATAGGATTAGAAAGTTTCATTATATTACTCCATTTATATATAGATGATTAGAACAACAAAATAGGAGAAAAAATTCAAATCATTTTATCTTCTCTTGAACACGTGTTCAAGAGATTCTGATGAAATAAATTAAAGGCATGCATCGATTCATATCAAACTGCCAGGGTTTGATAATCAGCCACCAACGATCCAGTTTAGGCTGTCAGCTCGCTCTGAACTAAGTATAGGAACAAATCAGAAATAATCTTGTTACCCTTTTCAAGGTCATCTAAGTGATCCAGGAAATAGGATAGAATGAAATATTTAATGATGTAAAATTATTTTATTTTAAATACATGCCAAAGATTTCTGGCAAGAAGACATTTTAAAAAATATCAGGTCAGTTATCACACTTCACACACTTAAAAAAAGGCAAAGAAATATGAGACTATAACTACTACTTTGTATTTTTATATTAGAAATACTTGGTTGATTAAAAAGAGAGAGAGAGAGATTTACAAGCTAAAAACAAATATGCTTGTGCTGAGATATTTCATTTACCCTGAAATACAAATTTCACTTAGTTTAAGTCATGTTTAAATGCATGAAAATTGACTTAATAACTTTTAATGAATAAAATAGCAATTAAAAACTATTTCATAATTAGAGATAAACATATTTATATTGCTAATGTGGAAGCAGCCTGATAAACCTTGATTTTAAAAATAACTACTCCATAGTCTATGTAAAATGGATAAGTCATTAACATTATTGTTTTATCAGCATATAGGATAGAGATGACATGATAATTCCCTCTACTTCCCTTGGAATTATACAGCCACACAAAAGAGGATGAGCAGAAAATATTGTAATTCTTGAAGTAATTTCTGCAATTCTTGAAATAATTTATATTTTTTTTTTTAAAGAGTTTCCCATAGGGTGTGTGCACTGGCCATGGAAAGACAAGAGAGGGAGGGAAACGTGAGAGAGCACCACCCTACCCAGTGGGGATGTCCATGCTACAATCCCTTCTCTTATATCCCCCTCTCTGGATTTTAGGCATGCACACACATGCATCTGGTGTGTTTTCAAACCTCAGGGTCTGGGACTTGAACTGCACAGTTGATCGTGTGGGATCCAGCCACCCTAACCACCACATTCCCAGCTATCCTCCTAGTATCATTTTTAAAGCATCTTTAACTTTCGAACAAAGAAAGTTCATATTCCTTTTTTAAATTTTTTTTTTTTTTTTTTTTGGAGAGGTTTTTGCTATAGGGCGCGTGCGCTAGCCAGACAGACAGAGAGAGACATAGAGACAGAAAGCGAGAAATCATCCCCCAGGGGGAATGGTCACGCCGCAATCCCTTCTTCTCCATTCTCCTCTCGGAATCTTGGGCATGCACGCACACGCGCGCGGTGTGTTTTAAGCCACCAGGTCCAGGACGCGAACCGTGGTCGACTACGTGGGAGTCCAGCGACATAGCCATTACGCTAACTGCTGGTTTCCCCCCTTTTTTAAATTCTTAAAAGGTAATAGGAGTAATACAGGGTAAAGTAAAACCCAATTTAAGTAAGTAACCCAATTTAACCCAATTTAATTAAGAATTCATAATAAATTACCTAACTGCAGCATTAGTTCACATTTTTCCACCACTATTAAATGCAGTAATAACCAATAAGGATGCTTTGACTAGAAACTTCCCATTCAGAAATAGTGCTAAAGATAAGTGTACAAAAGAATCTAACACTATTGGACTAGGGAGAACAGCATCCATCTTGCCATGACTTTTTTAAAAAAAGTCTTCCCATAATATTAATATATGAATGTTTTAAAAAATGAAAGCATTTTAAGTTAGGAATTATAAACATGTAAACTCAAATTCATATTAACTAATTAGTTCTTTAACCACAGAATTACTCTTTTAAGTTTTGATTTAACATTTCTGCATCTTTTTCTTATCATCCCAATCTAAGCTAGAGACACACAAGAAAATATCATAGTTAAAATAAGTTTAAAGAGTTTCCTTACATCACTGTTCCTTTTACAGTCACAAACTGGACCAGCACACTGAAAGAGAGAAATATAATGATCAGCTCACTTTTTTAAAAAGTTTAATTTTAATTTTATCATATTAATTATTATCATTTTATACCTGAACATTTAAAAATAATTTATCTAGTATAAAATAATATTACATACTACTCTAGCCCATAATAAAAAAGTTTATCTTTAAAATTACAAAATAATCAGCAGATTTTAGCATTTCAAAGTTATAACATTGAAATATTTCCCTTTTATTAGTTAACTAATTAAAATTTTAAAGATGTAAAATAGGTAGTCATAATTTTGATTCAATATGGTGGCACTGCAAATTAATTTTGCCACTGTATAAGGACTTTACTTTTTTTTATTTGAAACTTAGGAATACTAAGTGTAGCATAAGATTTTCAAAAAAATTAACTTACCGGATCCCTGATAGACGTTTTGGTGAAATTCTCTATCCAGGAATTCACATCAATTTTAATTCCAACAACTGAAAAAATTACTTTGAATAAGTTAAAAGCATAACTAGCTATAATACAATCTTTACAATATGACAGTTTAGGCAATTCTTATGATAACAAGTAAGTGTTGAATTAAATATAATGTTTATTATGGAGAGATATTTCTTGGGGTCTTTATTTAGTAATGTTAATAGCTTTTAAACTATTATATAAACTGTAAATTATATTTCACCAAACAATTTATTCATGAATCACACCTGGGTAATTAACTAAGATGGTAAGCTAACAAAAGCAACAATGTCAGGAAAAGCTTTATAAACATGAGGTCATTCAGGTGGTGTGTTTTAAGACACATCCCGAACCCCACTAATGCATGCAGTAGGTGTTTAAGAAACACTTGTTGTAAGAGTGGATAGGTGAGTGGATGAATAAGTAGGTAGGTGAGTGAGTGAATGAATGAATAGCCAAGAGAATAACAAATTAGGTAAATGTGCAATTAAGTGAATGAAGAATGAGTGAATGAGTTAGTGGAATGATGGGGCAAATCTTGCCTGCAGGAAGGCAATCTCATTTTACTTATTTATTTTTTGAGTCTTTGCTATGTCCTAGTCCTCTCACTTCATATAGCTGTGGTTCTGGGTGTACCACTGGGCCAGAAATCAATCTGGGCCCCCCATCTGGCCTAGGAAATGTGTCAAGAAGCTTATACTATTACACTGGACCTGCCCCCATGTGTTCTTTATAACCTCAACCAATCCTGAATGATATAATTAAAAACAAAACAAAACAAAACAGAACAAAACCAAAAACATTAGTTTTACTTGATGTGATTCACCAACCGTAATCCACTTCTAATTTGCACTGATACTTGAGTTTTACTATTTTTTTTTTTTGCTTGCTAGATTTATTTTGCAAAAATGTCACTTTTCTATATATTTGATTTACTAGATCTGTACATCTTTTTAGCAGGCATATAAAAACTTATAGATATGCCATAATTTAGCTTTTCCTCCAGTGGTGGAAACTTAATTTTTCATATATAAATCGTTCCAAACGTGTACATGTATTTTTGTATGTTTGAAAGTAGTAGGAGACACTTTTAGAGTGGGATTGCTAGATCAAGGAAACATTTAAAATTTTGCACTTAACATTGATATATCACACTATATTGATTGCATAAATTATTGCTAATAGCATAAAAACATACCCAGTTTTTAAAAGAATCTTTTTAAAAAGAATTATTTATTGAATTTTATTTATAGTTATTATTATTTTAAATTTTCTACAGGACATGCACACTCACCAGAGAGAGTCAGAGAGAGAGAGAGAGAGAGAGAGAGAGAGAGAGAGAGAGAGAAGTGAGAAAGTAAGCTGCCCCGGTCTGGGACTTGAACCATGATCGGTCATGTGGGAGTCCAGTGCCTTAACCACATGCCACCTCTGGACCCCCAAATTTCTACCCTAGGTAGTATAACTGGGGTTATATCCTCAATTTTATAGGTAACTAATTTTTTTTAAGTTCCCTATTTTTTACTTCCTTTGCTTGAAGCTTTCTAATGATCTTCCAGGTAAACATTGCCAGGTTATAAGTGTCAGGTCACATTTAATTCTGGTCATGTTTAAATGTATTATATGCTTACCTGCAGGTTTAAGAAGTTTTCCTTGGATGTATATTTCTACAGCTTTGCTTACCATAATGCCTGATTCATAGGCACCAGGTCCACTTTCTACCAAAAAAAAAAAAGGGAAAGAAAATAGAAAACAGAACTATTTACATAAATCAAATATATATACAAATACCCATCCTGTAAAGAGATGTGTGATCTCGTCTTCATTCCTTCTACCTTTATATATCAGACTAATTGGAATGTCCGAGAATTGGTTCATATGAATTTATGTGGGGACATGAATTCTTCAACTTGGTTGCATCTATCTCCACAACATAACCAAGGCATACTGAATCCTTCCTTTATAGCATTTGCTAAAATATTGGAGAAATTGCTGAAGTGAAATGGAAAGACTGATCTTAGGTGCATACAACCGTCTTTTGTGCTTTACAAGATCATATCTCTTGACAAGACTAAAATTCTGTGAACTTCAGTTTCCACATTTGTGAAAATAGGGGGTAAATAATTACCTATGCCCCCAAATGGTGACAGATTCAATTCAAAATTTTTGGAAAGAAACCAATAACATCTTTTAAAAGATGAACTATTTTTAATTTTTATAAACATTATATTATTTCATTAATACTGATAAAATATAATTAATCAATTTGCCCTATTTAGTAAGCATTCATCAATATATTTTCATTTGTGAGATGAGGGATTATCTACATCTGGTTTTATTTATTGTGCATGTATGCTAGACAGGCTGTCCTGACATTATTGGATGGTCATTTGATGGTCATACATTTTACCTCTTCAACTAAATGGATGTTTCTTTTTATTTTTTCGAAGGCCTTGCTCATTCTGTATGGTTAATAATGACTATTCTGAGTAGTCTACATGAAACATACTGATTTGGAGGAAAGCAAGTAGTAGCAATACTTCCCTTAAAAAAAGGAATTGAGAAAGTTGAATTTCAAAACAGTACTTACTGTTAAAGTAGGGAGCAGTGAAAACATAGTTATCATTATCTAGGCTCCGTTTATAGAAGCTGTCCTCATATGTCTCTGGGTTTTCTTGCCAATTTTCTCCAGCCCTAAGGAGGAAATGGCTCATCATTTGTATTGCTTAATCTCCACCGAGCTTTACAGATACGCCTACCTCTCAGGTATGTCCAAGTTAGTTAATCATAATGGTGGTGGAACTGATAGTCATTACTAAGCAATATATCAGAATAGCCTTTTATTAAGAATCAGAAAAGGCTGACTTAGTTTTACTCTGCTGTTGTCTGGTCAGATAATTGTGAACAAGTCAATTCATATAGTAAGTCTTGGTGTCTGATTTGCTAACCTCACAGACTGTTCTGAAGAGGCGATTAAAGAACAGTGAAAACTAGAAAGTGCTACACAAACATCGCTAGCAGGCTACAATCTTCATACTCATTTCCTTGAGAAAAATCTCTTAAGTTATGTAATAAAGACATATGACCGACAACGATATCATCGAAAAACCCTCTAATATCATTTTTTAGAGAAATGAAATATTTTTAATAATACGAATACTTCAAAAATGACTCCCATGTAATCTACTAACAGTGATCAGTTTCTCTGAAGAAGAGCTTCCTTATAGTAATGTATAGGTCCTTGACCCAGTCTTTTACAACGTATTTATTTTTACAGATGGTATTTGAACTTACTCTTTAGGATACACTCTGGTAATCCCACCATCAGTCACAACAAACCGTGCTTTCACTCCCTTGCTGGAAAAAAAAAAAAAAAAAAAAAAAGAGGGAACTTTGTATTAAACTTACTTTTAAGAGACAAGGTAAAGTGGTGATGATACAAAGAGGAATAAAACAAGTTCATAAAATAAAGGAAGTCAAGGTAAATACATCAATAGAGGTACCATTACATTTTACTAATTAATGGACCTATAAAATTGGAACGTGAAGGATGCTGAAGGAAGACATCTCATAGGAGATAATATGGGAATGCATTTTGAAGATGGAATGGGAGTTAACAGAAATGACACAGAAAGCAGCGCAACTACATGTAGAGCAAAACGTGGGTCCAAGGGGAAGCTCATGAGGAGTGCTGGTGTTTGGTTTAATGAAAACACTAACACAAAAGGAGAGAAGGAGTAGAAAATAGTTTCAAGTACAAACTTTTGTTGTTGTTTTGCTATAGGGCACATGTGCTTGCCAGAGAAAGAGAGAGAGAGAGAGAGAGAAAGAGAGAGAGATGGAAAGTGAGAAATCACCCCCTCCCTCCCCAGGGGATGGCCACATGCATTCCATTCTCCTCCATTCTGCTCTTGGGATTTTGGGCATGCACACACATGCACCAGGTGTCATTTTTCAAGCTGCCAGATTTGGGAATGGTAGTGTTGCCTATGTGGGATCAAGCCACCTTAACCTCTATCTCACCTGGTGGCCCCTCAAGTACAAACTTCTTTTTTATTATTATTTTTTTTTTTGGGGGGGGAGAGGTTTTTGCTATAGGGCGCATGCGCTCGCCAGACAAGACAGAGAGAGACAGAGAGATAGAAAGCAAGAAATCACCCCCCAGGGGGGTTGGCCATACTGCAATCCCTTCTCCTCCATTCTCCTCTTGGGATCTTGGGCACGCACGCACACGCGCCCGGCGTGAGTTTTAAGCTACTGGGTCCAGGACGCGAACCGTGGTCGATTACGTGGGAGTCCAGTGACATAGCCATTACACTAACTGCTGGTCCAAGTACAAACTTCTTAAGGAGGATCAGCACCAGAATGATTTTGAAGCCTACACTAGAGAATTTCACCTTATCTTGACATTAAAATTACATTTTAGAAGTAAGATTCTACAAGGAGGGGTCATATGGAGAGCAGGCTGGGAGCTGGGGCTAGAGGAAGGTGCAGAAAAATCAGGATCTATAATTGCCTAGAAATGGGAATTAGGACCGTAATTATGAAAAATAGAGAAAAATACTGTTGAGGGGAATCTTTTAACATTTAGTGATTGAACGGAAAAAGGGTGAAGAGATCGTAAATGAGAATCATACTTGATTTTACAATATCTTGACAAACTCTACGGTAGTGCTATTACAAAGCAAATGAAATTCACTAGAAATCCTATTTTACACTAACACAGAAACACACAAGCATTCTTCTTTACTCACATAGAAGTGTATACATGTATAAAGCTGAGTAATGGCAGCTATTAGCACAGAAACACACCCAAAACTGAAAATGCAAGGCACCAAACAGTGTAAAATGATTATCCTCAGAAATTACTATCAAAGATAAATGAAACTTTACATTTATGAGACTCATTATCTAAGTTTCCTGGGGAGAAGCTAAACTGAACTTCAGAATATGTATTTTCTGTTAACAAGAACAAATACTTACATATTTCTCTGCTTACTCCAGTAATTTTGAACAAGTTCATTTGTAAAGCCAGCATCTAGCAAGACTCTATTTATCAAATCTGTATTACCTACCACAGAAAAAAGAGAGCCTCAGTTAGATCCACACACTCTTCAAATTAGTATAATAATAAAGAAAATATATTTTCTATTTACAAATGCAGTTTAGAATGGATGACGCTCCTACTAATTTAATACTGATTTTCCCTGCATTTCCTATATTGTTCATCCTGCTCATATTTGTCAGGAGACAGGTGAGATTAGCAGTAGAAAACCTAATTCTAAATGAGATAAAGGTACATAAAATATGCTATATTGAGAAACAATGAGGAAAGAGTGTTCTATTTTGTTTTCTTGTTACTTTAAGTTAGTATGGTGATTCCAAACCATCATGGATTTCTACATGTAGTCCTACTGCTTTCTCTGTCATTTCTGTGATAGTTTCATCATTTCATAGATAATTTTAGGTAGGTTATACCTATATATATATATATGATTTTATATATATGTTTATATATAATTATGTGCATATAAATATGCAACTATATAATACAAATAAATATATACACATATAAACATATATATATTCTCCCACAGGATTGTTAATGCTGAAATTGTCCTGTAAAAAAAAAAAGTTACTCTCTACTTTTACCTTCATTATTTATAACAAAATGTGAATTGTGATTTTCGTCCATCCCAATTATCAGAACTAAAATATTTTGAAACAAATTTGACTTTATGAAAAATATAATATGATGTCCTTTTTTGGAGAGACAGGCCAGGGATATAATTACAGATCAGCACTATTCTATGACTGGCTTTTGGAATGTACTGGAAGTAAAGAGCACAGGCTGTATGTAGGCTGTCATTTCTGGGTAACCAAAGACCATGCTTGTCCAAATTTGAAGGAACAGATGATGAAGACCAAAGGTCAATTAATACACTCTTTTTTTTTTTTTTGGAGAGATTTTTGCCATAGGATGCGTGCATTCGCAGGAGAGAGAGAGAGACAGAGACATTGAAAGAGAAAGTGAGAAATCACCTCCCCTCCAGGGGGGATGGCCATACCAACCCCTTCTCCCCCATTCTCCTTTCAGGATCTTGGGCACGCACATGCACATGCCCAGCATGATTTTCAGGCTTTCAGGTGCGGGATCTGAACAAGGATTGCCCATGGGAAGTTGTGCGACATAACCACTACGCCATCCACTGGCCCCCAATTAACACACATTTTAAAACAGAAACTCCTTCTTCTCTTGTTCTTGGTTCCACTGCTCTAAGCCCATGAAACTGAAATAACCTACAGATAACTTACAAAACGTCCGATTTATGATCAAGTCTCATTTTATTCAGGTAAGAAGTATGTGCTCTTAGTCTCCTGCTAGAAGAGGTGGGAATGGGATAAGCTGAAAACTTTTTAATTGGTTTTGTTTATTTTAATTTAACATATCTTTCACCCAGAAATAAAGGATCAATTTAATCCATATTTTAAACTGCATTTCGATTCATTTTAGTAGCTCTCTTTTTTATTACATTATTTTAAGAAATATATCCATTAAAAATGGGCCATTCGTGTAGATGATATATTTTGTTTCTAATTGTTTCATGTAAAACAAATTGGACAATTGCTCTAATTAGTCATATAAACCAAGGTTGCAAGTAATATTGTAATTTCATTCTTACTTTCATTATGTTTCACGTCTAAAATATCTAAATATGTTGCCTAGAGTTAGTTATGTATGATATATAACAGAATGTTAGTATTAGCCATTACAATTTCATATGCAACACACATCACCAACATTTAGGAATTGGGGAGCTATAGAGAAGACAACTACTTTATATCATAAATATTTAGGTAAGTTAAAAAATTAATTTAAACATTTGGTGAGAATTATAAATTTGCTAATGGATGAAGTACTCTTCCAAAGCAAAATCAAATTTCATTGTACTCTTTTGGAAAAAAAACAAATAGATCACAGATTTTTCAGTAGGGTTTTTGTTTTGTTCTGTTCTTGTTTTTTGCTAAAGGGCATGTGTTCCTTGAGAGAGAGAAAGGAAGAGGAGGAAGCACCCCATGGAGTGTGGTAACACCACAAGCCCTTCTCCCCCATCTCTCACTGCCCTAGGGATTTTGGGTACACACATATCTGGCATGTTTCTCAAGCTGTAAGGTCCAAGTTCAAACCACATGTTGGCCATATAAGATCTGTCTGCCTTAACCACTAGGCCTTGCAGCTGGCCCTAGATCACAGATTTTAATCACTAATACTGACCTTTAAAGTTAATTCTAATTTTATTTGACAGCATAAGATAAATGTCTGAGAAAAATGTATAATACATAATATTGTCACAGGAAAATAATAATGGTTTTATAGGATCTTTTTCTATGGTTATATAATATCATGCTTATGTAAACACCTCAAATATTTCCTGTTAGATTATGGGCAAAGAAGGTACATTAAATGTTGAGATAAAATGAATTAAGAGATTGAAGTACAGATAACAATAAGACTATATTGCAAGGCTTTTATTCGAACATATTTATAACTTCCTAGGAAATAGAGATGGTAAAAAAAAAAAAGAATTCCAATTTCTTTTTTAAAATAATATTTATTTTATTTTATTCATCAATATTATCATTATTTTTAAGTTTGCTATAGGGAACATAGGGAACATGTGTTCACCAGATATATATATATATATATATATATATATATATTTAGAGAGAGAGAGAGAGAGATCGCATGTGCGCAAGACACCAGGTCCATGATTCGAACCATGGTTGGCCATATGGGAGTCAAGCGCCCTAACCATTCATGCTATCTGCTGGCCCCATGATCCCAATTTCTATGGTGTTCTGAAGATTACATATTAATCTAAGGCAAATATCTATGATAAATTCATCTTTGCAAAAATTATGACATTTGGTATCTAATTAAAAAATATTTGACAATCTTATCACCTATTGTGTAGAATTAAGAAATAAACAGTGACCTGAAAGCACATTTAGATCGCTTTGGCTCAGCGTGAGCTTGATGGAAAAGTGTGGAATCATCACGCTCAACCATGACTAACGCAGCACTAAGGAAGCCATCACAGGTGTTCAGAGAGCTCTTGGAAGCCACTTGCTAATTTTGCTGAAGTGAAGGCCTTAGAAAAGGATTTCTTATAGGCAATACATTTAAATTTAAGAGATACTTTTTAAGAAAAAGAGTTGTTCAATTCTGATAACTGTACTTTGGTTAACCCTTCCTGATGGAGTTTTATTTTGCTTTGTTTTGTTTTTTTTTTGCTATTAGGGCATGTGCACTTGCCAGAGAGACAGAGAGAGACAGAGAACAAGAAATCACCCCCAACTGGGAGATGGCCATGCCACAATCTCTTCTCCTCCACTCTCCCCTCAGGACTTGGGGCATGCGTGCACATATGCCCAGTGTAATTTTCAAGCCTCAGATCTGGAACTTGAACTGCTTTTGGCCATGTAGGAGTCAGCAGCATAACCATTATGCAATCTGCTGTTCTCAAAAAATGTTTAAAAAAAAAAAAAAAACAGAGAGGAGAAAGAGGAAACAGAAACAAAGTGAAAGAAAGGAAAAAGAAGAGGAGAAAGAACAAATTAGTCAATTATCTGTGCTTGTTCTGTTTATTAAATTTACTAAGGTATGGCCACCAGGTGGCATAGTGGTTAAGGGTGCTGGACTCCCACATGACCAATCATGGTTTGAGTTCCGGACCTGGTTGCTTGCTTTCTCACTTTCTCTCTCTCTCTCTCTCTCTCTCTCTCTCTCTCTCTCTCTCTCTCTCTCTCTCTCTCTCCCTCCCTCCCTCCCTCTCTCATTCTGTCCCTCTCTAGTCAAATTAAAATAAGTAAATAAATAAAGTTAAATAAAATAATTCTTAAAATTTACTAAGGTAAATTTTGCCATTCATTTGGCTTTCCTCTCTTTCCAATTTTCATTTTATGTGTTCCTATCAAAGTTTTTTTTTTTTTTTTTTTAAATGAAAGAGAGAAGAAACAGAGAGGCAGTGATCAGTATTTTCGACAGGGTCTTGCCATGTGCGATCTCCTGCCCTAGCTGCCCTGAGCTAGGATCATAGATACATTCAACAATGTCTAGCCTGTTTGGTTGGGCCAGGAACCAGATCCAGGCCTCCCATGTAGCTCCAGTGTTTCAAGTGGTGGTAATATCAGTGCACCCCATAGCTGGGCCCTCATAGCAATTTTATAATACATACCTGTTTTTTTAAGTTTAGATTTTTAAATATTTAAAAAAAATCAAGGATTGATAATTTCTATGAAATCTTGGTACACATGATGCAAATTTATCTGAAAGATGAATATAATGGCTAAAAGCTAATTACTAAAATTGCCATCTATTCCAACTTGTTTTACTTCATAAAATGGGAAATTACCACAGCATGTTATAAGAAATAAAGTTAGGGGCCATCAGATGGCGTGGTGGTTATATTGCTGGACTCCCACATGGCTGACTTTGGTTCAAGTCCCGGACCCAATGGCTTGAAAATCACACCAAGTGTGTGTGCATACATGCCCAAGGTCCCGAGAGGAGAATGAGGGAGAAGCGATCGCTGGTTGGCCATCCCCTGTAGGAGGTGATTTCTCACTTTCCCTTTCACCATCTATGTCTCTCTCTCTCTGCCCTCCTCACCAATTCAAACCAAGATCTGTCCACTTTAGATATAACCACACTGAAGCAATTTGGGGAAATGAATGTATATTTTACAGGATGGGTTGTTTGGAGTTTTTCTATCAACAAACTCATTGAAAGTTAAAAGAAATTCCCACCACAGCTCTCAGCAAGCACATGTGCCCTAAGGCAAAAACCCCTCTCTCTCTCACACACATACACACAAAAAAAAGATATAAAGTTAACTGTGATGAAATGGAATGTCAAGAAGAAAGAAAGTCATTAACTAATATCTAAATTTATACTTTGTTTTTTATTCTATCCATTTAAAAACACATTATGTGGGAGCCAGCAGTTAGCGTAATGGCTATGTCGCTGGACTCCCACATAGTCGACCGTGGTTCGCGTCCCAGACCCGTTGGCTTAAAACTCATGCCAGGCACGGGTGCGTGCGTGCCCAAGGTCCCGAGAGGAGAATGGAGGAGAAGGGATTGCGGCGTGACCATCCCCCCGGGGGGTGATTTCTCGCTTTCTGTCTCTATGTCTCTCTCTGTCTGTCTGGCGAGCGCACGCGCCCTATAACAAAAAACCTCTAAAAAAAAATTAAAAAAATAAAAACACATTATGTAATTAGTGGATATAAATTAATTCATTAAAATGTGTTGTGTGTTTCCCTCTATTTAGCAGCAGTAATATAAAAAAATTTTGAAAAGGTCATTTAATATTAAATTTTCTAAATTTGAGGTGTGTAAAGGTGTATGTACTCTGTTTACATTTAACCATTTGTAAGTATTTATCATGGGTTGAAAATGTATTTAATAATAAATGGCATTTTTAATATATATAATTAAGGATCACATTTTCCGTTATAACCCCTATGGTTAAATAAATAAATCAGCATACCAACATACTGATAGAATTATCATATCACATAATAATTCAAACCAAGAGCTGTCCACTTTAGATATAACCACACTGAAGCAATTTGGGAAATTAATTATACTTACATGATGGGTTGTTTGGAGTTTTTCTATCAATAAACTCATTGAAATTTAAAAGAAATTCAGTGTTATTATCCGATATTTTAAGGTCATTGCAGTAATCTCTGGGAAAAAAAAAATAGGATATTAGGACTAAAAAAAACTTTACAGGGTAGTCAAATATAGTAAAAACTTTTTTTTAAGTAGGTGGATGACTTTGTACACTATTGAACTTCTTGTCACTTTCATTTCCATCATAGAAGAGTATTTTGCCAGTAAGTGGTGAGGATTACACATGATGTACATTAAACACTACTCCCTAGACAGTACTTGCTCAAATATTTAGTTTTGTCATACTTATTACACTATTGTTCTTATATATTGAAGAGCTGCAATTTGCATATAGAAATTAAAACAAATTTTAACATATTTATTTGTCAAAATATCAATAACTCCATTACATTTTATAAGAAATTACTATAGTAAATATATTAGTGAAAAAAGTGGCATTATTTTAAATATTTGCATGTATCTTTAATTCTTAATATTAGGTTGTCAGGAGAGTCATTTTTTTTGTACTTCTATGTAAAAATGTGCCATGACTTTCTCAACAACCCAATATATGACAAATATGCATCCTCATTGAATAAGTTGCAAGATGTTCTTTTGGTACTTGAAGAAAATATTTTCTCATAGGGATAGGCAGCTGAAAAGATAATTGTTTTAATAGTCTGTCAGATATCATAACTATTTTTAAAAATAATTATTTATTTAATTTTATTTATTCATTTTCATTTATTTTAATGTGACCGGAGACACACACACACAGAGAGAGAGAGAGAGAGAGAGAGAGAGAGAGAAAGTGAGAAAGTAGGCCACCAGATCCAGGATTCAAACCATGGTCAGTCATGTGGGAGTATCCAGCGCCTTAATCACCACGCCACCTGCTGGTCCCCTATCATGGCTATTTTTTAATAACATGCCCCAGACTCAATTATTTGTAACTTGGAATTGGTTATTTGTAATATGGAATTTTAAATAATATCAATAAACTTTTATATTCTTTTACATGAAAACCACAATGCTCTATTTTGTAATTTGAGTGAATCTTTTAGGATTCCATGATTTTGTAACATCATACATTTGTTATTTATAAAATATGAATAGTGCAGAACTTCTGAATGATAATACATTTCATTCCACAATGTTGGAAAATTCCATGTGCTGATATCACCACTGACATCACAGCTGAGTCTGTAAGTATCGGGAAGCTGTCATGCTCATGGTAATGTATATCACTTCCCAATTTTCTCATTTTTGTTTGAAAGTCCAGATTTAGTCAGTGGCAACAAGTACCATTAGTTGTTTTCTTCAAAGAAAGGGCTCATTTGATTCATTTGAGAAAATGTCCACCAAAACCCAAATCTGAATAGCCATAGCTCATCTGTCATTAATTCTTTTAAATAAAATATTTTATGAAAAAAAAATGCCTATTTCAGTAATGCAAATAATCACACAGTGCCCTTCATTTTCTTTTCTTTTCAAATATTTTATTTTTATTCATTTATTTATTTTTAGATTTTTGCCTTAGGGCATGTGCACTCCTTGAAGAGGGACAGAGAGACAGGGAAAGTGAGAAATCACTCTCCACCCAGGGGGGTTGGCCATGCCACAATCTGCCTTTATAGTTTTCTCCTAGGAACTTAGCCATGCATACACAAGCTCTGCATTTTGCTCAAGCTACCAGGTCCAGGGCTTGAATCTCAGAGCTAGCCATGTGGGATCCAGCACCTTAACCATCACACCACCTGCTGGCTCCCCCTTTTTTTTTTTTTTCCCAAAGAGGCAGGCTGTCTTCTCCTCTAACTCTACATCCTAAGGCCTCAGCCTCCAGAGTAGTTGGGATTCTGGGCATGTGGCACCACGCCTGACTCGTGCTTTTCTTTGATAACCAAGTTAGTCTAGGATGCAATAGCACTTCCCGTTTTATCACACAGAATATTACAAGACATGTATTCAAGGGGAGAGCTTTAATAAAATGACTAATTCTTACTGCTTCAATCAGGTACCATAAAGTGTAACTGGCTTTGGACCAGCAGGTGCTATAGAGGTTAATATGCTGGATTCCCATGTAGCTTACTGTGGTTCGAGTCCTGGACCTGGCAGCTTGAAGATTACACCAGGTGCATGTGGGTGTGTGACCAAAATACTGGGAGGGGTATGGAGGTGAAAGGACTGCAGTGTGGCCATCATTCCTGGGGATAGGAGACGAGTTCTTACTTTCCCTGCCTCTGTCTTTCTCTTATGAGTTCACATGCCCTATGCCCTAAAAAGAAAGAAAGAAAAAAAAATAAGGCACCTGTCTTTCTTTTCTCCTCATGTGGGTGCCGACCAGTGAAGACCAGTAAACCTTAGTGCCACTGCCTTCATTCATGCTAAGGGACCAGCCTGCTCACCATTGTTTGTGCACTGTTAGCACAAATGTCAACACAAAGAAAAATACAAACAACATTTAATATTGTTAAGAAAATAGCTTTGATGGTCTGGTGGTGGTATGGTAGTTTAGCACAACACACATGGAAAAGTTGCCTATTCATATCTAGGGACCGCTCTGAGCACAATGTGCATGCGTGTGCCTTTGACCTGGGGCTGGCTGAGGCTGGGGGTGGATTGCCCTGTTAGTACCCCGTTGGGTGCTATGTCTCCCTTTCTCTCTTACACATGTAATAAATAAATAAACTGTGACACAAACAAAAAGAAAATATCTTTAACCATGTTGATCATCTGAAAGGGGTTCTGCAAACCTTAGTTTAAGAACTGCAGTCATAAATGTTTGGAAATTCAGAATATCAACAGGCAACATAAATACAAGAAGCTTGCAATTGAAATAACTAGGTTAACAGAAACAAAAGATTGAACAATCAACAATTCAAGACAAAACACAATTAAATAGTAAGTATTTTCAGGTGCAAAGATATAACCTAAACACAAAGCTCCAGCGTACTGAGGAATAAATGCCAAACTTTGAAAACAAAATAAAACCTGCTTGGTTCATTAAAAAATCTAACTTAGTGGCAAAGTTTAGAAGGTTAGCATGATTTATGGTCATTTAGTTGTTGACAGAGTTAAATTTGACTTCTTCCCACAATGCAATGATATTTTAGAAGTAAGACTAGCCTGGCAGTCAAAAGATAAATATATAAATTATGATCTAGAACTAGAAGCTGACAGCAAAGTTTAAAAGGACTAAAAAGATTGCAAATAACTAATAAAAAAACTACTTCTTAGAATACCATTTAAAAAGTATTTCAAAAATCATCTGCTTGTTTAATCGAAAAATAATTCTATTTAATTTTTTTCTCTCTCTCTTATTATTTTATTTTTTTTAGGTTTTTGTCATAGGGCTCATATGCTTGCCAGAGACAGACAGGGAGAGACAGAGAGAGGCAAAGTAAGCAATCATCCTCAGGGAGAATGGCCATGCTGCAATCCCTTCTCCATTCTTCTCCTGGGATTTTTGGGTACATATACACATGCACTTGGCATGATTTTCAAGCTGCTGGGCCCAGTACTCAAACCACAGCTGGTCAAGTAGGAGTTCAGTTCCTTAACCACCACACCACCTGCTGGCCCCAGGTATTTAACATGTTAAAGGCTGAGATTCAAAGATATAGAAAGATTTTCCTAAAATTATCTAACTAGCAAGCAAATGGTCAAGCCCTAAGGAGAAGCCAAGTCATCAGATCCCTAATTACCGTATTTTAACCACACAAAGTGCTTTGACTTTCACTTTGGAAACTTTAATTGCACAACATTCCAAGCCAAAACAACTTTGATCTCTACCAATAAGAGACTTTGAGTGTTGTGACCAATCAGTTTAGATGTCATGTTGTTTGTTATTCTTGCTGGCTGGGTTGTGTTTGATTTTTAAAGGAGTCTAAAGATATTATTTCCCTTCTGATGTTTAGTAATGGCAAAAGTTATGAAAATGTCAAAGTAACCAGTAGAAGAGTTGTTGACTAAGGATAGGAAAAGAAGTAAAACTAATTTAAACAATGAAAGTGTGAGAAAATGCCAAATGCTGTATGAATGGTATTTCTCCAATAATAAGAATGATTCAGAGAGGGACCAGCTGATGGCTGGTAATGGTTATGTCACTGGACTCCTGCATGGCCAACCATAGTTTGAGTCCCAGATACGGTGGCCTGAAACTCACTCTGGGCCTATGTGCTTATTGCCCAAAATCCTAGGAGGAGAATGGAGGAGATGGGATTGTGGTGTGGCCATCCCCCCTGGGGGGTAATTTCTCACTTTCTGTATCTCTGTCTCTCTCTGTCTCTCTGGTGAGCACATGTACCCTATAGCAAAAATCTCTCTCTCCCTCTAAAAAACAGAATGATTCAGAGATAACAACAGAAACTCACACACCATGTAGAGCCTGACTAAAGTGTATGAGACATGCATCTGTAGCTAGACAAACAATATCAATGTTGTTTACTAGGTAGTCTAAGGACTTTTCACCACCAGTCTGGGACTTGAAAATTTAAGATAATTGGGCCAGCAGGTAGTGTGGTGGTTAAGGCTCTGGATCCTACATAGCCAACTATGCATTTTGAGTCCTGGACTCAGCAGCTTGAAAAACATGTCGGGTGTTTATGTGTGCATGTCCAAAATCCTGAGAAGAGAATGAAGCAGAGGGGATTGCAGTGTGGCCATCTGGCCATCTACCCTGGGGGATAATCCCTCACTTTCCTTCTCTCTCTGTTTCTCTTCAGTGAGCACATGAATCTTATGGTAAAAACCTAGAGAGAGAGAAAGAAAGAAAGAAAGAAAGAAAGAAAGAAAGAAAGAAAGAAAGAAAGAAAGAAAGAAAGAAAGAAAGGAAGAAAGAAAGAAAAAATAAAGAAGATCAACCACCATTTCTTACGGGGATGTCTAAAGACACCTTCTCATGGCAGCAGGTGGCAAGGCAGTAACTGGTGTTACCAAAACTGCTAAGTTCTTCCAGAATAATGAGAAGACCTTGCTGATACACTTTCTGTACGGCATGGTTTCTTTAACAAAGATAGTTTTATACAAGTTGATGATTAGCTTATTTATTTTTAGGAAAAGAATTCCTTAGAGAAAGCGAGGAAGCAAGGTAGAGAAATGTCTGATGACTTTGGATGAACAAAAAGGAATCTCGGTCTGCTGAAAACAAAATTTGCTGAAAAATAGAGGTAGGAATAAAAGATGTACATTAGGGATATATATTATATATACTGGGGAGTATATGACAGATAAATAAAATTTGATAGGAGAAAATATAATATTCTAAAAAATTATCTGAGACAAGCTCACTATAAATGCTGTATTAGAAAGTTGTATGAGAGTATTAAAATAAACAGTTATAAAATTAAAACATACTTGCTGTGTATATAAAAGTACACATAAATGCTTCTACTGCTCTATGCATATTTAAATTAGGTTTTCTGGAAAGTCAGGATGTTTTTTTTAGTATTCTGTGCAAAAAAGTGTTATGACCTTTTCTACAACTCAGTATGTATGCACGCATATGATATATATACACATATATAGAATATTTTTGTGCATGTGTATTTGTACTCACAAGAAAAAATACGTAATTCTCTCATACTGATAAAAGTACTATTAGTTCCACAAAAGCCAAACCTATGCCTATCTCATTCACCACCGTATCCCCAAGTCAGCACATTGTTTAGCACATAGTAATTGCTTAGTAAATATCTGAAATAAATAAGATTTTATTTCAGTGTGTGTGTGTGTGTGTGTGTGTGTGTGTGTGTGTTTAACTATTTGCCAGAGGGTGTATGAGCTCAACAGAGAGAGCCAGGAAGACAGAGAGTGAGAGGAGTTTTGAGAAAGTACCCCACAAAGGGGCATGGTAATGCTGCAATCCCTTCTGCATTTCTCCATCCTGCTGGGATTGAGCACATCTGCCCAGTGTGTTTCCAAGCCATGGAGGCTGGGATTTGAACTGTGGTCAGTCATGTGAAATCCAGCTCCCTTAACTACTAGGTTACGAGGCAGGCTCTTATTTTAAAGTAATTGTTCCCTTTGACTTCATATTCGGCATAGAATTAAGCCAAAGCAGTCTTAACTTCAGTGCAGAACTGTTGTTGAAAGCCTGCTCATCCATACAAGTTATAAAAGAAGAAAAAAAAAACAAAAAAAAAAAACCAACCTTGGAGCTAGGAATGTATAACCAGATTCTTCAAAATTCTCTGGCTTCAGGGTTTCTGAATCTGCAAATGTAATATTACAGTATTAGATAAGCTATTCAGAGTATACACCTTGAGATTCTATGAGAATAAGAAGAGAATTAGAAAGATTACCCAATAAGAAAAATTAAAAATACACTACTTACATCCTAAAATTGAAATACATCAATAAAGGTCTTCAATGCTTTCCAATATAATAATTATCATAACATGGATTAACTTCATAATATGAATTGCAACAGTTATATCAGAGAAAATGCTATGTCTACAATTTTCTCATTTATTAATCCTACCATAACAAAGTATCTCTAAAAATGAGATTAATGTTAATGTTATCTCAGAGGTATTTTATTTAAAATAGCAATATAAAAAGTTTGCCAATGGTATGAAAGAAAGTGATTTTAACAAGCTCATTAATGCCTTTAGTGAATTAATAACATTCCCATATTAGATACAAATTAGTAAGTGGAAGGATAAAAAAATAAAAAAAAAACAAGATTTTAAGTCTCAGAAAAAATAAAACTTGACTGTGAAACAGGTTGCATATAAAAATACATGCATATTCTTTCCCCATTTTTTTGCTGCTAAGGTTTGAGTGATAATGAAGGAGAATCTAGCAAATGAGAAGCACAGAGGATAATATCCAATAGGAATGGAAATATCAGTGGAAATGTCAAATGTTCTAAACAGAAAGAAATTGAGCAACAAGAAAATACTTGCCCTTCAGTTTGCCCTTTTTTGCTGTGAAAATCCATCAGAAAGAGAAAGCAGGGAAACAAAAAAAAAGAGGGTAAAGCAAAAGGGGTCACAAACAATATTTTATTCAATGACTTTGTTGAATAAAAATATTGTGCATAGATCAAAGGTTCATTTATGTACAGCTGTAGTCTGGAAAAAAAGACACATATTTTTGAAGAATGGAAAGCATGTCCTGTCCATTATTATTAGATTACCCTCTCTGTACTGTGGTTATTTCAAGGGTCTGTTTTGCAAAGTGATTAATGCAGGTGCAATACCAATGACGTCAGCCTCTAAACAAAAGCATTTACCTGTCATCAGACTCACTAGTTACACCCTTACCTATCAAGTGAAGAACTAGCTCATGCAGAATTGCTGGTTGTTAAAAGACCATCATATCTATCTATCGAGTAAAAGTGGAAATATAAATATATATCAGAATGCACTTTGAGCACCAGGCATGCAGAGAGCAAAAATGAAGTGACAGAGAAATGAAAGACGCTATAGTTGACTTTATGGTCGATGTAAAAGATACATATTTTTGTTTTTTAATTCCTCCTAACAGGATACTTTTAGGTTGTTAATAATTGACTGATATCAAAGGATATGATGGTCATTTACTTTACTACATCTACTCACCCAAAACAAAATAAAGATTAACAATGACTTGAAATATGCACTAATATTAATAATGACTTCACATTCCAAATGATGCTTTAAAAAATAAACTAATCCATGTGTGTTATTGAGACATTAATTTGGGTTATGAGAAGAGAGTTAATTGCCAAACCAAAGCCAAAGACCATTTGCAACGTGATTTATTCAAACAAAGGAGAAGATGTTGATGTAAAGCACAGTAGTATTCTGGCCAAATGCACGAAAAGAAAAGAAGAAAGGAAAGGTAAGAAGAGGAAAAGCTTTACTAGCACAGCGCCATGAGTAGAGACTATGTTGATAACTAGCATATGCAACATTTCCTCCCAGCTAGCAGACCCTTCAAACGACAGCAACAGAGGACATAGCACTGCAATGATTCTAGGAGCGCACATAGCAAGGCAGGGGAGGGGGTGGGGACTGCCAGTGAGACTGGAGTACCTGCTCATATTCTAGCCATGTAGAATATTTCTTGTTCCTTGCATGTTTGGAATGGGTTAGAATCATTGCTGTAGATTTGGTAAGAACACCTTCTAAAATGTAAAGCCTTAGGCATTCCAAAATCTAGACGTATTTAAATATCTGATCCTAGATGATAACAAATAGACCCTGAAGTAGCTTTTTCACAGTACTTACATCTGGCCTGAGTTATTGTCTCTTCTATTTTGGCTTTTATATAGTAAAAACTGTAGGTTGGTAATACCAAGGCCAAACTGCAATAGAAACAAGAGAAGCATAAACACAAACAAACAAAAATGAAACATAACTTAAAAAAAAAAAAAGACACATTAAGTTCATGGGAAAATCCACAGATCTTCCTTATGGGTAGGAGAAGACATATTACTTTGACAAGAAAATCTATCCAGCAATTAGAGTATTTGTTTCATTCTCGCTGTCCATTGTCACACAGTCATCCATAGTGTAAGGAATCAGAACATAAGGAAAATGACCTCCTAAAATGTACTCATAAATTAGCTGAGGAAGGAATGTCATAGGTCCCTCCTATATTTCAAAAGTGACATTGAAGTACTCAGAATTTTTACAAAAATAGAACACTAGAGGTCTGTTTAAATAAAGTAAATATATGATGCCAATTGGATATTCCCCATTTAATCTACTATACATATTAGTGCTTTCCATCACACAAACACTATTAAAAATACAAATAGAAGAATTATCCTTGCTACTTTGCAATATCTAAAGTCATCTATATACTTTTTTTTAGATGTTAAATATCTACTCTGTTTTAAAACTCTAGACCTTGGGCACATTCCCCACTGTCTGCTGGTGAGCAAAGTTAGATTTTACTATGGCACTAATAGAGATCATCTACTCATTTCACTGGTTCTTACCCAATAGCATAACTAAGGCACAATGTTTATTTCAAGTTCGTTTATTGTGGATAAGCCATATCACTTGGTAGATTGTTACAGATACGACATAATATAGGTCTTGAGTTCAGTAGTTTACAGGAACCATGGGGCTATACTACTCTTACGGCAGCTGTCCAAGCTGAAAGAGAGCTCCAGAGAAAACATTAGAATATTTTAATTCAGAATATTTTAAGACGTAAAGAGTGTCAGACAAGGTGGTCATCAAAACGTGTCTTAATAATTGTTCAAAATAAAGAGCTGCCAGGCAGGTGACCTACTGATTTTGAAATTGCCAATTAATAAACACATGATGTTTAAGAGCTGTTAAAAGATGTCAGAATATTACACAGATTGTAATAACCCAATCACATCTGTGTAATTCTTCTACTCTCACACTAATGCATATGTATAGGACATAACTATCCCAAATCCACATCTACAGTTGTGAATAATCTTTACTATACTTTGAATCTAAAAGGAAACTTGTGAGGTATGGGTGCCAAAAAAGGGAAGAAAAAAAAAGAAAAAAAGAAAAAGAGGGTATCTCTAAGATGCCTAATGCAACTACTTTCAGAAAGAAATGCTTGATTATTATGACCAACTGAGTCATTCACATTCATGTTTAACAGTTATCCCAAATATTAGTAATATACAAGAAAAGGCATATGTTTCTAGGCTTTTGAGTAAGTCTAGGCATTTGCACATCTTTAAGTCATTCAAGCTTTATACCTCCCCATCTTTGGAGATAAATTTCCAAACTATAATCTCATTATATATTGTTTATGGATAATACAGGATAGGATAAAATATAAAATTTCAGATTTTTATATGAACATAAATGTTAAAAACTCACTCTATGAAAAAGATAAAAATCTAGGATTTATTTGCTACAATTTAATGATGCAGTAAAGACAGCAAAATGAGCGGATGCTTGTTGCCTCCAATTCCCAAATCTTTCTCCATCATTAAGTAATTCACAGACTTTCCTTATGGGAAAGGTCAAGGAAATAAAATGTTATATAGATTTTGAAAATTTCTACATTCATTTTTATAGGTAACTTCTTTTAAGTGGAAGCAGAAATTAAAATTAAAATAAGCAATGTAATCAGTCTGAAAGCAAGATGACCTTTCATGATTCACTTGCCATTTATAAAATGTAGCACAGAATTACAGAGCATTTGAAGATTGTCTCCTACCAATTCCTCTCAAGGGAAATCAAGACACTTTTACTGCGCCATCAGCATTTATTGCTAAGAGAAACTTCTAATTAAAACCGATAACATTATATCATGCAACTGCTATGGTGTCACTCTATAAGCCTGGGCTGCATCTCATCTATCTAGCATAAAAAAATAGTGTGGAAGCCCATGAGAAACACATCAGACATTTTTCAACTGGCATATCAAGTATATATTTTATTGGCCTGCAAGTCTTAGGTTGTTCTTAATAGCTAGAATGCATTCTATAGAAAAATACAGTTATTCTTAATTTAATTATTTCCATCGCGAGCAGTTATTTCTCCAACAGATAAGCCACATAAGATCTTAAGCAACCTTCTGAGTGAATGGTGCTATCCTACACGATGCTCGTGGTCTCTCTCCATATAAAACCAATAGACCAAGACTGCTTTATTTCCTCTTATAGATTAAACTTTAATAAAGCAAGTGCTCACCAGATGGATGGTAGAGATCATGCCATGTTTTTGTGACTCGCATAAACACCATGAAATGGACTATAACACAATCATTTATCGTCGTAAAACTAAACTCTTCATTACAAAAAGAGAAAGCATTTAAATGGATAATTGATTACTATATTTCAAAATATAGTATTAGGTTAGATCAAGACTTAAGGAAATATACATTAGGAGGTAATACTTGATAATTCATTTATTAAAATGAAACATATTTTTTGCTTCCAAATTAGAAGAGATTTTTGTTCTAAAATGCTATTTGTGAGTTTATTTGTACAGAGATGCAGAAAAGTATTTATAATGGAGGTAGGTTTTTGTTTTGTCTTTTTTTTTTTTTGGGAGAGGTTTTTGCTATAGGGCGCATGCACTCGCCAGACAGACAGAAACAGAGACAGAGAGATAGAAAGCGAGAAATCACCCCCCAGGGGGGATGGCCACGCCGCAATCTCTTCTCCTCCATTCTCCTCTCAGGATCTTGGGCACGCACGCACACGCTCCCGGTGTGAGTTTAAACCACCGGATCCGGGACGCAAACCGCTGTCAACTACGTGGGAGTCCAGCGACATAGCCATTTCGCTAACTGCTGGTTCCCTTGACTTTTGCTTTTAAATACAGGTTTCACCATGTCTGATCCTCGGTCTTGCAGCTGGAGATACAGGAGTGCACCAACATGCCCAGCTCTTGGGAGTAGGTTTAATCTGGTCAGAAGTTAGAGACTGGGAAGGGAATATGTGAGGAAAATATGCAAAAAAAGGGAATTGGAGGGTTTTTTTTGGAAAACACTGATATAGCAATGGGAACAGTAGATATGACAGGGCAGACATGCCGGGTTGAAAATGTATGATACGTGTATCTGGCTTGGAAATCCAAAACTTAACTTGTATGAAAATAGGAAGAGACTAAGATTTTGTGAATAAGGAGTTACATCAAACTAGAAACTTGAGAGAAGAATATCAATCTGCTCATACTGTATACTATCAGAAGATGTCTGAGGAAATGAGGTTGCGTGTGAAGGCCGTTTGTGAGAGAATTACGAGCACATTCAAGTAGAGAGCATAATGAGTCTGTAAAATACCTCACAGTATCCTTATAATTCTGGTAGGACAAACCATCATTGCTAACTTATTGTCTGGGCCAAAATGATCCAGTGTTTCTAACTTAGAATTTGTTCAGGTAAGCAATAAAGGCATAGAACACATTCCCACATGTAGTGCACTCAATACTTTTATCATGAAGTTATCTTTAAAAATAGGGCTGTCAGATTCTTCTCTCTTCATCCCTTTTAATAGACTTATCCAGAAGTTGAAAGATGGCAATAACAAAGGAAAAGAGAGGAAGAAGAATAGCTTCTGCATGTACCTGAAGAGCATGTCTGTATAGAAATGCCTATATAGAAAGTAGAGGTAGGAATCAATAGATGAAAATAAGTAAAATAATAGAGTCATTCTAGTGGGTTTTATTAAGTCTAAAATTGTGTCAGAAACTGAAGAAAGACTAGCATGTAGTGTATAATGACATTAATATATATGTTATCTCTATTTAGTCTATATGCTATTTCAGGAACACAAACAAAGATGGTTGCTGTGATGAAAACACTGGAGCTCTAGAGAACTCTTCTGTACACGAGGCTCCTTCAAAAGGTGATGTGTATATTCTGGGGAGTTGGTTTGGTTTTATTGAGGAGGAAAGAGTTGAATCCACCATAGCCTATTAATTAGGTTACATATTAATATCTCATTACAGAGACCTCCATATTTGAATGTTACAATAAAACTTTTGGACACTATTATATGAATTTGACAAGATGAGACAGAGTGAAAATTCTTCCATTCTGAAAACGTCTGTATAGTGCTTACTATGTTCCCCTGTCCTACGAGCTGACAATTCAAATGTAAATGAAGCAGCAATAGTTCTGTCCTCCTAAAACTTACTAGTGAGAGAAGACAAATGGTATCCAGTATAAATGAAATTTCTGTATATATGCTTTATATATCTGTTTGTGCATATAGCATCAAATGGCTATGTGTGTGGAATATAAATTGTGGAGATGATGAAGTTGAGGAAGGATACAGGAAGTATGATGGGGCACTTTATATTTTAAATAGGATTGTTAGAGAAGGCCTTTTTGAGGAGACAAAAAGTAAGTGAATATGTGAAGAACATGAGAGAATAAGCATACGGATATCTGGGAGAAGTTATCCCCAAAAAAGCAATTTCAGATATGGCCCTGGGGCAGAGGGTACCAGTGTGTATAATGATTAGCAATGAAGATAGTGTGAAATACCTAGAGGCTGTTCAGTAGAGAATCTGGGAGATAAATTCAATGAGCTGCTGATGAGGGAGGTCAGGCAATTTAGGCCGCTTATGGCCATGACAGACTTTGGCTTCTACATTAAATAAGAGCAAATTATTGAAGGGTTGTGAGTAGAGAAATGAAATGCTCTAACTTAAGTGTTAAGATTATTCCTGTTATGGGACCAGCAGTTAGCGTAATGGCTATGTTGCTGGACTCCCACATAGTTGACCGTGGTTCGCGTCCAGGACCCGGTGGCTTAAAACTCACACGGGGCGTATGTGCGTGCGTGCCCAAGATCCCGAGAGGAGAACAGAGGAGAAGGGATTGCGGCATGGCCATCCCCCCTGGGGGGTGATTTCTCGCTTTCTGTCTCTCTGTCTCTCTCTGTCTGTCTGATGAGTGCACGCACCCTATAGTAAAAGCCTCTTAAAAAAAAGGATTATTCCTGTTATTATGTTGGGACTAGAGATAGAAAATGGAAATACAGATGCAAAGAGTTATATACTATGACAGTAGGAGTTCTCTCTGAACACTTCTACTTTTTCTGTGAAATGCAAAATAAAGATATCCTAAAAGTAAATGGATGAGAAAGTGTTACAAGAGAAATGATCAAAAGCCATATATGAGCATTCTAAATTTACTCATTTATTGAGCTCTCCAGGCACCATGAAGGCCTGCTTGAGATTAGCAGCCACGAATTTTAGGTAATATATTCGTAGGTGAGTACTTTACTTTAGCCACCTTTACTACCAGGAATACAGTGTGATGTTAATAATCATTTGACTTTAATTGGGATTGGCATTTTGCCAAACTGGTGTTTGCTAAACTCGAGTATGATGAAGGGAGTGGATGGTATGTGCAAGAAAGCAAAGAGAAAATACAAGGAATCTGCATTAAATAAGGAAGGGCTAAGGGCATGAAAATGACGTGGCAGAGAAGGATACAAAAAAATCAATGGATTTTTTGTCTCGGTTGAGTCAAAGGATTGTTGGGATTGGGCTACTAACAGGAAGAAATGACAAGTTAGAAGGTGGTAGTCTTGAGTACTGGATGAACACATCTCAAATTAAAATGATGAAGGAGCTGCAGACCTGGCATTGTAAGAGTTAATGAATATGACTTTGAGAGTTGGCTCAGGTAGGGGATGTCAGGAAAATTAGAGAAGAGGAAGCTAAATACCAGGTATTAGAGAAGTTCATCCAGGTCAATGGTCTGACAAAGATCATTTGCAAACTATTACCAGTCCATGACCAGTAAAATACAGACATTGATAAAGCATTAAAAAAAAATACAGTTTGACAGACTAATTTTATGTCTATGGGGTATAGTAATAAAAAATTTAAACTTGAGTTTTTATCACCTTCCAAATTTATTTTAGTAAATAATTTTTATATTACTTTACACCAGTGTACAATGTCACAATTATTTGAGGGACGATGATCTACGTAAATGTAGGACAGTGAACAATGAGTCAGAAGCTGAAATCTTACAGGAATGAGAAAGTGACTATTCCGAAGAAGTAAGGAGGACAGTGGTCTGCTCAATGAGAATCAAAATCATAGTGCTCTGTGAAGGAAGAAGGGAGAATGAGTAGCATTATCTCAGAACTGGTATCATGATGATGTGGGAAGTAGGACCACAAAGAAAGCATGAGCTCAGAGGAGAGTTAGGACAGGAAAACAAAAGAAGTGTTCAAAAAGGGGTGATGAATAAAGGATTTCTAAGAGATTATAGGATACCAGACTGTCCGATTTTTCAAGGCCCAGCCAATGGAAAGGGTCAGGATATTACAGAATGGCCACTGTGTAGGTGTGAACTGTATCAACTTAGCATTTTATATTCATACTACAATGATGAATACGTTTAATTTTTAGGTTAACTTGCAACCAAAATATAGCCATAAATAATATAAATTAAATGACAAAGGAGAAATAGAAGAAGCAATTACTACGAATTAGTACAGAGGTTTTCTCAACATTTATTATTCCATATGAAAATATACAAAATACCACATATATTCATAACACATAGGTTTTCATTTCTAAATTTGATATTGTTAACTTCTTTCTACCTTTATCATTATGAAAATCAGATTCCATAATGTTAATACATTTTAATGTGGGAACAGTAACTTTTCCATTGAAAAATATATTGAAGACAGCTTTTTAAAATACAAAGACTTAATATTCACCTGCTGGATAAAATGCTTACTGAAAACTGGAGAAAGACACTGAAATGAACACTCTTTTACATAGTATAACCATGAAGATAATTAATTACCTGTAATCTGTGCCATTGACAGGAGTCCATGTGTATGTCCTGTTTCCTTTGTCAATATATCTCTAGAAAATAGTTTGACATGATTATCATTACCTTATATTTTGTATGAATTTATATGAAGAATTTAAGGGTTTATCAGTACAATACAAAATCTTAATAATATATGTCAAATTATTATTCTGAAAATGTTGAAAAACTATTTCCTGAAAACAATTTTAAATGAAACAGGACTATGAACTATTACATAAGGCTCATATATTTTCATACTAGAATATGTCTAAGAGTAATTGGTAATATGAAGTTGATACAGTCAGTATGTCTAGATACAACTCTACAATCAGCACATAACTGTTGTTATTAAGCCATATTATAGTATTAATATAGAATCACAAGAGGCTAACTAAGTGCCACTGAAAGTTTGGGACCAGCAGTTAGCAAAATGGCTATATCACTGGACTCCCAAGTAGCCGACCACAGTTTGAATCCTGAAGCCGGTGGCTTAAACTCAAGCAGGGCCCTTGTGTGTGCGTGCCCAAGATCCTGAGAGGAGAAGGGATTGCGGCGTGGCCATCCCCCTGGGAGGAGATTTCTCGCTTTCTGTCTCTCTGACTCTCTCTGTCCTTGTGGCGAGTACACGTGCCCTATAGCAAAAACCTCTCCCCACTCCAAAAAAAAAAAAAAAAGAAAGTTAAGGAAACACCTAAATCCACTAGAGAAAGTACAGAACTATATAACTACATAGATAGGTAATTTTCCATAAGTAGCTATTGAACAATAGGCAAGACATACTCATTTTTTTTCATTAAGTATAGCAATAACATGCATATAACTTTTAATTTTTTAAGTTATCTACAGCTTCATCATCCTTGCCAAAATATAACATTTACTGAAGTATTGTTTGTTGTTAGGCACCTTACTGTCTTTATCTCATTTAATCAAACCCCTGAGTAATTACTTTTATTTCCCACAATTTATTGATGAAGCAATAAATCTTAATGATGAGGTAAGGTACAGAAATTAGCAAGATGAAGCAGAATGTATGATACCAATCCATTTTTATAACACCTACACAATGTTGCTTCTATACCACGAACATCCCTATCATTGTGTGTGTCTGTGTATGTGTGTGTGTGTGGGGGGGGTTGGGAGTTCTTAGCAGATGGATGGGGAGAATGAACAAGAATGATGAGGTTTTTGGATTGATAAAATTCTTAGAAGAATAGAGAAAATAATGTTCATATATTTTACTATGTGTAAAAATCTACGGTAAACTGATGATGTTCAGCAAGTAATGAAAAATAGTATCAAAAATTGTACCACATTGGGCCAGAAAGTGGCATAATGGTTAAGGTGCTGACCATAGCTGACCACAGTTTGAATCCTGGATCTGGTGGCTTGAAAATCTGGTGGCATGTATGTGCATGACCAAAATCAAAAAGAGGAGAATGGAGGAGAAGGAATTGCAGCATGGCCATCCCTCTTACAGCATGATTTTTCATATTCCCTCTCACTATCTTTCTTTCTGTCTGTTGGTCTCTCTCTCTCTGGTGAGCACACTTGCCCTTTTGCAAAAACCTAAAAAAAAAGTTAAAAGGGGCCAGCAGGTGGTATGGTAGTTAAGGGCACTGGACTCCCACACGGCCAACTGTGGTTTTAGTCTCAGACTTAGTGGCTTGCTTTCTCACTTTCCCTCTCTCTCTCTGTCTCTTTCTCTTTCTGGTCAAATTAAAAAATAAGAATAATAATAAAAGTGGTTTTTTTTTGAGAGGTTTTTGCTATAGAGCGCATGTGCTCACCAGACAGACAGACAGAGACAGAAAGCGAGAAATCACCCCCCGGGGGAGATGGCCATGCCGCAATCCCTTCTCTTCCATGCTCCTCTTGGGATCTTGGGCACGCGCACACACACGCGCCCGGCGTGAGTTTAAGCCACCGGGTCTGGGACTCGAACCGCGGTTGACTATGTGGGAGTCCAGCGACATAGCCATTACGCTAACTGCTGGTCCCAATAATAAAAGTTTTTAAAAAGATGGTCAGATTAGGGAAATAAAATACAAAATGTTGTTCTCTGTCAGCAGCAGAAATGATCATAATCTTGTTCAGTATTCAATTTACAGTAAAACAATTCAATAGACAAAGTCAAGCATAGTTAGTATTTATTTTTTAGTCAATAATTTTTTTTCCAACTGCTTATTCAGTTTGAAAATATTCTCAAATTAGGTTTTTTAAAAAATTGTTATAGGAGTATATACATTCAGTTTGAGCATTTTCAGCAAATTCCTGCATAAAATAGTGTAAATGCATTCTGGTTTTAGCCCAAGCAAATAGTTATAAACAAAGAACTATTGATGGGGTATGTGTAATAAACTATTTTCAAATTCCTACAAATCATATTCAGTTGGTCATAAATTTAAGCAGATGGGCTTCTTTAATGATATTTTAAACTTAATTCAATACTAACATTAATATCCATAAAACTGACAGTATAATAAATGAAGATTTGCATCTGTGCATAAATATGATTATGTATTAATTTCTTATTTATTTTATATAATCACTTTTGCAGATACCTGGATACTTGAAAGACATGACTATGAAGAAAATGCTTATAAACAAATTTGAGACAGGTTTTGCTAAACAAATAATCAATAGTCAGATGTGAAGACAGCTCTGTGCAACATTTGATATGTGGGGAATTTATAATTCCTTGTAGGTCATTGGGCCAAACACACTGTGAGATGTGCTAACATTGAAGTTTTCTAAATCCTAGACATGAAAAACATTATAAAGAAAGATTGTATGATTATCTACAACAAAAATCATACACATCACAATAAATAACTGACCTCACCCTATAGAAGTCAGCTAGTTTGGGTAAAGTAAGCCAAATAACACTGTAGTTTGAAAGTTAGTATCGTGGGAACAGCAGTTAATCTAGTGGCTATGTTGCTGGACTTCCATATAGTCAAACTGCAGTTTGAGTCCCCCGGACCTGGTGACTTAAACTCACGTTGGGCGTGTATGTGTGTGTGTGTGTGTGTGCCCAAGATCCCGAGAGAAGGGATTGCGGTGTGGCCATCCCCCCCGGGGGGTGATTTCTTGCTTTCTGTCTCTCTCTCTCTCTCTGTCTTTCTGGTGAGCGCATGCACCTTATAGCAAAAACCTCTCTTAAAAAACAAAAAAATGAAAGTTAATATCATATTTTAAATATTCCTGCCATGCCCCATACATAGAGCTAAATAGATGTGTATTTTACCTATCTTAAAATTGAAATATGTATGGACAGTGTTGTCATTTGATCTTTCTATGAAATAAGCAGTGAGTATTGATAAAAAAATTGAATCCATTCAGAATAAATTATAAGCTTTTTTGACATGAAAACACTAACATCCACAGAAATCTCTAGGGGAGAGCAACATAGTAATCAAATTTTAGTGGCTATATCCATTTAAAATGGCATGCTCAAGAGAAAATAAAAACCAAAAATTTTAAAATAGAAAACCAGTCTATGCATTTAAAAACATTTACTGGCCAAAAATTTACAGTAAAATTAAGAAGAAAAAATATCATAACATGCAAGTTGATAGAAAAAATTTTCTTCGTAAGCAGAGAAAAGAATGTGCAGGTCAAAGAGTTTTGTGAGAGTAACAGAAACTGGCAGAAGTTGTAGAATGGTTTAAGTTGAAAAAGTTGGTAGACCTTTTAAATGGTTTACATCTTTTCTCTAGGAAGTAAGGGCTGAAAAACATAGTTAAAGTCTAAGTAGAGTTAAAATTCAACAACGATTGAAATTTAGATGTTCCTCCCCTTGTGTCCTCCTAATAGGGATTTATAATAATATTAAAATGAGAAAAGATGTGAGCTAAGGAAGGGTCATATTTAGATCCTACGTCCATCTTCGAGAAAGATCTGCTGAGGAATTTAGAGAGAGGATAAAACTATGAGGGAAAGGATATGTTATATATATAAAAGCTTAAATTAAATTTCCAGGCTCAAAATATTTCCATCTTACACAGTTTTCAAATAATCAAATATATAAATGTATTTACTCCACATGAGACTGAAGATGGGATGACATATGCCTCATACATAAAAAGGTCATACATGTCAGCATTTAAGTTTATTTTATAAATCAGTGTTTTACAGTGTAGATACATGGTTTAATTTCAGATTTAAATGTAGAGCAAATATACAGTGTATCAATAGTAAAAAGAAAATGAATGAAGCAGAAACAAATAACTAAAAATATTTCTTTTTATTAAAGACAAAATTAATATATGGAAATCAGTAATTAAAACATCTGTATGTTCAATAATATAAAATACATAGCTATTAAATATTAACTCAAATTTGACATAGTCTAAAGCAATTTGGCACAAAATTATATCCTGTGTTCTATTTCTATAAGGAATAAAACATACAAACATAAAAAAACTATTTTTAATTTTAATTTTTATTATTCTTCAATTTGATGAGAGAGAGAGAGAATGAGAATGTAAGCCGCCAGGTCTGGGGCTTGAACCTTGGTGCCATGTGGAAATCCAACACCTTAACCACCACACTACCTGCTGGCCCCTCAATTTCTCTTAATACACATTTTTATTTAAGAATAAGTCTGAGATCATTCTTACCTCATCTTGAGATTTAACCAGAGTTCTGAATGTTTTTTCTCCACTTTCTCCATCTATCATTTTATTTCGAATCTAAGGGAAAAATGAAACAAGACTTATTCCAGGAACCAAACTTACCTACCAAAGTGTGATTTTTAAAATATTAGTTCTTCAAGGTTTTTATCTTATTTAGAACACATTAAATAAAAATAGTAAGCTCTTTTTACCACTAGTTATAATTGTTCTCTGGAAATTTTTTGAAAAAGTTATCACATTATAGCCATTTTATTTCAAAATAATAAAAACACATTGTTCATTAGTTTTTGAAACACAATTAATAAGAAAGCAGTCAATTACCTTATATACTGGCCATATTTAAGTAAAAAAGTTATTGAGAAATAGAAATGTATACGTATGTGCAGAATTAGTATACAGTATGAAATATTTCAAATTATCAGTTTTGTGAGAAAAAGATTTTTTAAGAACACTTTACACTTTACACTTTTTAATTTTTATCTGTCATAGCTGGCAGCACAAAAATATCTAAATAAGGGATAAAGGAAATTATAAAAATCTACTTAGATTTAATGTAACACAGTTTAGTCACTTTAGGGAGACTTTTCCTAATCCTTTTAAAGGATTATTTTAAATAAGCAAGTTCATATTTATTCTCAAAATACTGTCCACTGAAATTCTGAGAATTTTAAGTTATTTTTAATTTTATATAACTTAACTAGAAATTTACATTAGGTATTTGGTAACTTTAGATGGACTAGTAAATGAGCTTCATATGATAAAAGAAATAATTTGAATTTGATGACTATGTGACTATTCTAATTTAATTAAAATATTTGTGATCTGAAGTGAGAAATACATAACAGGCCTTAATGAAAGTTTTGTTTCCATTTTTAGGATCTCAAAAGAAGGCCATGAATCAGGCCCTTTGCTAACCTCTTTTTGTAAAGTATTTTATTCGATCACTATACTAATTGATTTAGGGGGAAACTGAGGCTTAGAAGGTTCAGATCTGTGGAGAGTTAAGACACCAACCTCGTCGCTATTACTTTACCCTAATTTATGTTGTCAACCACGAATTACCTAAAACACTCCAGCAGTATGCCATAGTCTAAAGCAATTAGAATAAAGAATTAAATGCTATTATTTAAAAATGAAGTCAATGTATAAAATGTGTAAATCAAGTACAAAAAAAATGCACTGTAACAAGTTATTCAAGAAATGGTAACCTTTTAATAAATAATAGAAGGAGTTAATCTATCTAGTAGAAATCTGAAAAATCTGTGCTCAGAGTTCAAGAGACTGGTTCAGCCACTTATTAGCTCAGTAACTAGACAAACAATTTGACCTTTCAGTATTTAAATGCATCGTTAGTACAACAGACATTAGAACATCACACCAGGGAAACCTGCTTTAAAGGCTCTTGGGAATCCATGACTGACACATACCATGCAAATGTTATTGGTATATTCATTATTAGTATGGTTATTGTTATTATTATGAAAGACCCCTCTTAGAGGAAGTTACCCGTAATTTGGTTTTGAGATAAAACAGAAATTTGCTGAGTAAAATGTACTATGAGAAATATGGCAGTCTCTCTCACACTTCTCACTGTGTGGTTGGGTGGTTGGATTCCGCCAACTATTCCTTCAACTCTAGAGCAACATTGTCCATCTCTATATATTTTACAAAACTTTGAAAATTACATTTGTATTGAAATAATTGAAAGAACTAGCATTGGAAGGACAAGAGAAAAAGTAAGGTCACATATAACCTAAAATATGTAGTCCTTTTAATAGGATATTTTGGTTCAAAGAGCCCAGGACCTAGACATTCTTAAAGCCAAAGAACATTCATTTCTGCATGTATGGTACCTAATAAACCGTCTAACACAAACTGCAGTATGGATGAATCTCAGTGTCCTACCTCGGGGTATTGTTTAGTTCTGTTGTTCATACTCACCTCCACTTTAATATCATTCTCTAACTCTGCATCAAGAAAATCCAATGTTACTGGCTCCTGAGATTTAGGGTTCTACATAGAAAACAATAATAGTTAAATACATACAACATTTAAAAATGGTGCTGTATATAGAATAATTCAATGAATATTTACTTATAAAATTCTACAAAAACTACTTACATAAGATACATTAAAAATTGTATAAAGTACCTCTTCTTTGTATAGTGTATGTGCATGTGTGTGTGTATATATAACTAAATGTGTGTTTGTGTGTATATATATAAAACTAAATGACCAGAGCTAGAGATTGTTTTAAGCATAGCAGGCAAACTTTAAATGAACTACCAACTGAAGATTCATTTGAGTTCTATATTAAATATTATGGTTACATCACAAATTCTATGGAAATATGACTTTTGAAGGAAATATGACTCAGAACTTTCTTTAATTAGCATGGGAAAGGGAGAAAACATAGTAATTTGGATAATTTGGCAATTAAACAAAGGTAGCATATATGTATACTTATTTTTTCTGCCATAGGGCTCCTGCTCTGGCCAGAGAGAGACAGAGAGGGAAGTAAGAAGTCACCCCCTAAGGGGGATGGCCATGCTGCCATCTCTTTCCTCCATTCTCCTCTCAAGATTTTGGGCATATGTGCACACGCACCCGGCAAAATTTTCAAGTTGCTGGGTCCAGAACTCAAACTGTGGTCATCTATGTGAGAGTCCAGCCTTGACCACCATGCTACCCGCTGGCTCCCATATACACTTTTAAAATGTATTCTATAAACAAATAATTGTATAAAGTAAAATGTTTTAAAACTATGTTTGGGTTTAGTAATTAAAACAGACCTTATTAGACCTATTCTTCCCTATGAAAAATATAAGGGAAAGATGCAAGTTTGCTTCATATATTTGAATCTCAGAAAATTTATAGTATATTTTAATAATTCAGCTGAATCCATGATTTTATAAGAGATAATGTGTTGTTGAGTCATAGGACTTTAATAAACATTAGTAAAAGTCTAACTAAAATACTAACCTCTGCGTTCACTAAATATTATTTTCTGTTTTAACATCATCTACTACTTTTTCTTGCTGGTGTGTACTAATAAAGTTCATTGAAGAACAAAACATATTATTTATTTATTTATGTAAGTATACCAAATGATACTGTTAGTTCAGCAAGTGTACTGCAAATGACATTATTTTAATATCTCAACCATAAGATGAAGACTCATCAAACTATTGTATAAACAAACAAAATATATTGATTTCCTTGTAACACTTATGATGTAACAGCATATTAAGATTTCAAAGTACACTAGAATAATAAAATCATGATGCTATATACATAAATTTATTATTGATAATTTTTATGAACTATATTTTTAGTGTTTTAAAATAGTTATTACCCAAACTTACTAATTTACTAGATACCTATAACAAATGCTGGATTTATGCAACAGTCACGAGACATTTTTTTGCTATAGGGTATGAACCTCCCAAGACAATAACAATGATTAAAAATGCATCAAAATTAAGCATATCAAATTTAAATGCTGAGTGACATAGTATATCTATCATTTATGTGTTTAATAATTATTGCAAAAATGCCTTATTTCAAAGAGTAACTATATTTAAATAATGAAAGTTTTTGATTCCCATAGTTTTAACGAATGAAAGAGGGGTATATATGCTCATCGGACAGAAAAGAATGATGGGAGAAAGCACCTCTGTATGGTCAGGCCACAATCCCTTCTTAGCCGCTTCTCTGTCCTGCTGGGATTTGGGACATGCATGTTCACACACCTGGCCTGTTTATAGCTGTCAGGGCTGGGATTCACACCATGACTGGCCACACAGAATCCTGCTCCTTTAATCACTAGGCCATGGGGCTGGCCCAATGAATGAAAGTTCTTAAAGGCAAATTAGAAAAAAAAAAAAAAAAATCCCAACTGTGTTTGACACTTCAATTACAAAAATATTCACTGCTTAAGAACTCTATATAACTGGAGGTTGCATAATTTTCAAAATTAATATTACATTTTTCATAGGTGAAATTACTGACCATGCTTTGAATGGCATCTTATTTACTGTCTCAGAAACAAATATTCATTTGAAAAACAGCACATTTCATAAAGAGAAAATAAAAGCCAATATTTGAAATCCTTCTAATCCTTTTTAAAAAGTGAAACCTATAGTGTCCCTTAAAAAAGAACACACTAAATGTATAATATTATTTAGAATTATTTAAAAATAAATCGTCTACACAAAAACATATCTGTATTAAAATTTTACTGAACTCACTGTAAAACAAAGCCAAAGAAATTAAAATGACAAAACGTAAACAGAAATAAGAATATTTATCTTACATGCAATGGATAATGCATAGCATGACCAGACCCACACAGCATGCATGGAGGAGGCATTATCAGGAAGAATTGGCAATATGAAGATCATGTCCCATTCAAACATATAAAGACACAGAGAAGAAAATGAAATCACAAAAGAAAAATGTCAGTGCATAATTTGTCATTTTTAAATGGCAACCTGGCTCCCCATTTTGTAAAAAACCCATCACAGGCATGGTGACTGAAAAATTTAAAAGCACAATCCAATAAAAAACACCAAAAGACACTAAAGACATGAAATCTAGTCCCTTGTGCCCCTTCCTTTTCTTTTTGGTATTTTAAATATCCAATATTCGTTATTTGTAAAATTTGAACATCAGTTAACATAATTACCCCATCATTTGTGGAAATAAAACAAAATATAATATGCAATTTTGTTTACGAATTTTATATCAAGATAATTGTAACTGGCATTACTACAGACACTATAGTTTAAAAAATATTTTCCAAATTGAGAAGTCTTGTGTTGCTCAGTTTGCCATTTAGATTTTTCTTAGAATGAAAGCAAAAATAAAACAAACCATCTTTCAGGTTGTTTATTTTTTAATTATATAATCTTTACATGCAGTATTTAATGTTGCTGCCAAAATAAAATTCAATAAAATGCTCATGATTGCAGAAAGTATAATTTAAAATAATACATGAAAAAGAAACGTGCAATGAGAGTCCAAAACAATTTAATGCATATATCAAGAAAGGCATAAACAAAAATTTAATCTCTATGGAAACTGTAAAAGGTATGAAGACTTTCATATGCAACAACATGAAATTCAGACTGTCAAAGAATTCTAGAGCTCAAGCTGAAAAGGAACTACAGCGTCTGCTAGCCCAGTGACTACTTTAGAACAACCTAGAAGCTTTAAAAACTATTCAGAGGCTAGGTCTCATCCCTGGCCAAATTAAATCAGAATTTCCAAGAGATGGGACAGGGATCAATTATGTATACATATCGTAAATATATATGTATATTATATATTACATATATAATATATATTCACATATATTATATATACACACATATTGCACATATAATATGTAATATATATGTTTTTAAATTTCCTAGGTGAATAAGCTATCTAAAGTAAAAGAGCAATAATTAAATCAATTCTCCTGTTTTTCAGATAAAGAAACTAAAGTACTATAAGGTTTGATGAATTGCTTAAGGATACAGTTTGGCCAAATCAGAACTCAGTGCTACTAAATTGTAGTCTCATCTTTTCTTCTTACTATTTCTCCCTATAAGGTTGTAAAATAAATAATAGGATTAAATTCTAAAAATTATAAATAAGATTGAAATTCTGAATTTCTCTTACTAAGCTGTAGAAGTATCCTTGTATGCTGATTATCTTTACTGTACATATAGAAATATGCATGCGTATGATAATTTTTAAAGTTTGTTGCAAACAGAGAAAACATTTTGCAATGAGTTCCCTGGATAATAAACATTTAATTATTTGTTTATAATTTTGGATAGCTTTAACTAGACAAGGGGAAATTTCTCTAATAATTCAAAATTATACTTTTAGAAATTCAAAGACATTTTGGGTTAAAATTGGTGGTTTATGGAAACTTTCACATAGGGATTGTATTTTTTTATTTCCATTTAGAAATCAATTATAAAAGCAGACTGACATTAATTTCACAATACTTAAAACCAAATTAAATTTTTTAAAGCCATCTCATTATAATTATTCTGATTGTTAATATATAATTCACTTTGCAATCTTTAGTTAGCCAATGCATAACCCTCTACCATCATTAATAACATTTTTGCTACAGTTTATTGAGAAATGATGCTTATCTCTCTCTCATGCTCCGGAAGCTTGGAATCAGGAAAGGCAGCTTTAATCATAAGCTTTACGAACAGAAGCTTAATCTCAACTCTGATTTAGCAAATTTGAAAGCGCTGCTAGATCTACTTTCAGTCACAGTTACCTGAACATTGGGTCTCCTTTTTCTTAAATTAATTGTTGGTATACCTACACCAATAGGCTGAAGCAACAGAAAAATGGTAATTTATCATACTACATGATCAACATAGGTAAGGATTCTAGTCTATCATCATTTTGGTCACATATAACCTTGATTGGAAGCAGGTCTAAGTGATAGAATTAAAAATATTTGGCAGTTATCATAGAGTTCATACTATGTCAACAACTAACATAAAAGTTTAAAAATATGTTTAGTGAATTAAAATTGTTATGTTAGTAAAAATCATGTTTAAAGCAAAAATGACTGTTGATGCTTTCTTTTGTTTTCCTAGAGAAGTGGAAGAGGAAAAAATGGTCTGTAGCAGGTAACTTTTATACTGACTCAAAAAAAAGGAAAGTAGGAATTGTTAGAGTGTACATGATTCAAATATGTAACATATAAATATTATCAATGTTTTCCCAAATTTGTGTATTAAACTCATCATGATCAAAGGTGATGGTATTAGGAGGTGGGGCCTTTGGAAGGTGATGAGATCAAGGAGCGGGACCCTTTTGAGATATTAAAAGCCTGAAGAGACCCCTTCCTCCATACTGAGGTAAGAGTGAGAGGGATGGTTGTCTATGATTATAAGGGCCTCACCAGGCAACAAATCTTGTACTTCCCAGCCTGTAGAACTATGAAAAATAAGTATTTATTGTCTTCAACAACTCTGTGTATTATATTTTGTTATGGTAGCCAAAAAAGACTGAGTCAAATAACTATAGACTAGTGAAAAGACAAACATTTGAAACTTCTGCCTTTGTTTTTCTGAAGTAATAGCAAATGTTGTATCTAAGGAACTAATGGGGTATTCGACCATATGACTGTAGATATATCTTCAATACTGATTTCCAAAACAGACTGTGTATAATTTCCTATACAACAAAATGAGAAACTAATAAATAGACCTAATCTGATTATTTCAATAAAACAAAATGGAAGAAATGTCAATTTGGAATAAAGCAGGATACATAATTCAACATTTGTCAAAATGTGGTCATAGTTGTGATATGATTTGAGAAATAAATAATGAAGCCCTCGAAAATTGCATATGTGAAAAATTCATGACTACTTTATTTCCTGGTACTCTGGGTTTCTTATAAAGAACTCATTCTACATTCTACAAACTACAAAACTGTGCTGAAATAATTTCAGTTAAGATTTTATTATCAGGAAAAAAGCATAGGCCTTGAGCAAGAGAAACTTGGTAATATAAGACTATCATGTCATTAAACAATAATGGTACCAAAAATGTGGCTTTATTTTCCTTTGGTTGTATTGATAAATATCTAATAAAATAATTAGGATTAACTACGTTAGTTTACTAGCTGTTGCCTTATTTGTCCTTCATATCTATCAATTTCTAAAACAATTGTCTATATTGTATCATCCTTTTATGAAGTTCTCGTATCAATCTGTATAGCACGTACAGATTAAGAGATAACACAACATTTAACCTGTTAATGATAATTCACAGGCATACATCATTTAAAAGCATAAATTTGAAAAAAAATGCATTGATTGTTCATATATTTCTTTTTCATGGCTTTCTGAAACAGTATTTTTGAAATGTCTTTCTGTCAGATTCTTGCTTTAATAAGATCTAATATTAAAACTATAAAGGGAACCAGCAGTTAGCGTAATGGCTATGTCGCTGGACTCCCACGTAGTCGACTGCGGTTCGCGTCCCGGACCTGGTGGCTTAAAAGTCACGCCGGGCGCGTGTGCGTGCGTGCCCAAGATCCCAAGAGGAGAATGGAGGAGAAGGGATTGCAGCATGACCATCCCCCCTGGGGGGTGATTTCTCGCTTTCTGTCTCTATGTCTCTCTCTGTCTGTCTGGCGAGTGCACGCGCCCTATAGCAAAAACCTCTCAAAAAAAAAAAATAAACTATAAAGAGCTAACTTATAATCAGGTAATCAGGGAGAAAAAATCATCCGTGCTTTAATAAGAATTTCTATAAAATTCATATTTTCTTTGTAATATTATGAATTTTAGTGAATTGGTTATTCCAGTTATGAGCCAAATATATGTTAATAGCATTCAAATAGTAATAAAATATTTTCTACATAAGTATTGATTCAGAAAAATTAAAAAAGGAGGAGCACCTTTTTTGAAATGATTACCCTCCTCTCAATACAAAAACAACCTGATTGTTATTATTGCTAGATAGCAGATATATATATCCTCATCATACAGGCATTATTCTCATTATTCTTTTCCTTTTTTGTGTATGATATATTTTAGTTTCTTGGCGGGGAGAGTTATGGTCTATAATCATAAAGCAGAGATCCTGACCCATCTGGGGTAGCACGTGCTGGTAGACACTGCTACTCTGGAAGCTGAGGCAAGAGGATCACAACATAGTAAGATCTGATCTAAAAATTAAAAATCAAAATCAAAAATGTATTTTAAAAATAGAATATAAAATAAAAATTATATTTTTTGAGGGGGTTTGCTATATGATATGTGCTCTTGCCAGAAAAAGAGAGAAATCACAGCCTAGGGAGGAAGGCTATGCCCAGTCCCCTTGTCCATTCTCCATTTGGGATTTTAGGCATGCCCACACATACGCCCAGCATGTTTTTCAAGCTGCTGGTTCGGGACTCAAACCACAAAGGCCATGTGGGATCTAGCCACTTTAATCATCACGCTATCAGCTAGCTCAAATTGGAGATCTTTTGCAACCTCAACACATTACATTTCTATTGCTTTCAAATGACTTTAGTTAGGGGAATGTAATTTAAAATACACTGGATACATCAAGGCAAAACAATAATATTTTTTAAATGAAAAAATAAGATTTAAAAAGATACATATTTTCAGCTATGGCAAAATCACAGGATGATTAGCCAATAATAAGCAACTTTCCTAGGCTGAATTTAACATGATGTGCTTTTAAAGAAATGTGATAGTTATAATAATAAGGCTACAAAGTACCTGTAAAATGTTTATATTTTAATAATTAATCTAAACATAATGTAATGTGATCAGCAGCTGTATTTGCTTTACACATATCATAATGGATTTTATATTGAATTAAGTTCTAATATGGGAGGAATAAAAATAGAGACATTAATTATAATGTGTAAAATTAGTTAATACATTAAAATGAATTACAATTAATTCATTACATTTAATGATTTTTGCATTCACTATCAATGTTAATTGAATAATATGTAAATGTCACAACTTTGTGTGTTTATGTGTGTGTGTATACACACTTGTGTATTTGCTAACATATGACTAGCATTAAATATCTATGACCGAGAAGGAGGAAGTATCTATAACACGACGTGGTTTAAAGTACCTTCAGTATTAACTTTTAGGTTAAACAGTGACTTAAAGATGCTTATAAATGTGTAATTATATAATAAGATTTTGCTCAATTTTACTTCTAGATAAATAAGTTTTGCTGTCAATGCCTTGTGAAGAATTAATGAAAAGTGAAGTGAGTTAAATGAAATAATAAGTATTTACTATTTTGGGAAAATAGGTGTCAAGATAATGATAAACTGGTTCATCTCTGGAAGTTTATCATTTCCAGAAGAACTCACTGATTAATAAGCACTTCCAATTTCTGAAACTCATCACATGGATTTCACTTATTGAACTTCCCACATATAAACCTAATCTAAAGTAAAGAGATCCATACTCTGGGAGATGGAAAGCAGAGATAATTACCAGAAGAGAGGGCTGGTAAGAAAGCAGTGTGGGTGGGACCAGCAGTTGGCGTAACGGCTATGTCGCTCAAGTCCCAGACTCGGTGGCTTAGACTCATGCCGGGCACATGTGCGTGCATACCAAAGATCTCGAGAGGAGAGTGGAGAAGAAGGGATAGCGGCGTGGCCATCCCCCCTGGGGGGGTGATTTCTCTTTCTGTCTCTCTGTCTCTTTCTGTCCTTTTGGCAAGTGCATGCGCCCTATGGCGAAAACCTCTCCAAAAAAAAAAAAAAAATGAAAGCAGTGTGGGCATGGAACATTACTAATGTTTATGAGGCTTTTTCCCTCAGCCATAGCAATATCCTTTTGTATCTTACAGCCTTAATCGAAGTTGCAAGTATGGTGTATGAAACTGAAGTCAGAAAGTGATAAAGGTTGTATTAGAGATAGTAACATTAGTTCAGCTAAATTGGGAAGAGAAAATGAAAACAGCTTTCACACAATCTGTGTCTTGTCATTTAAGAAGGGAGCCACATTACTTTCATTTTGTATTTAGTACTATATAGTGATTTAAAAAATTACAGTCTTATTAAGAGCATAAACCATTAATTTTACAAAGGACCAATCACTGTGAGAAATTACATACATACCTTTGGCTGAAGATTTGGATGTAATAAAACATAACCATTAGGATCGATTGCAAAGTAATAGCCATTGGGGCACAACTGAAAAATAACAAAATAAACTTAAATATCCCTGAGTCGCAATCAGAAATTTGTATTTTAAAAAATATTTTATGTATTAAATGCACATTTTATAGTATGTTGATAGATAACCTGGTATCTCTACATTTTACGGATGCTTTTTAACATTCTGTTCTCTTGCTAAGAGAACTACACATAATTTTTGAGAACTACTTAAGTGCTTTATGGGCAAGCTCAATTAGAAAAGATGCCAAAGGAGTAAATTGCTTCTTACTGTAAAACGTGGTGTCAGTCTTTTAATATCTTCCAAAGACACATCGACTCCCATCACACCAAGAATCAGCTGGTTCTATAATAAGATGGCAAAAATGAATGGTGAATTGGTGAATTGATTTTTATACCAAAAATGCATACATTTCTACATAATGATATACATATTTTCATCATTTTGCTTTGACAATGGTTGTATTTAATGTAACAACTAAACATGACTATAAAAATATAAATATAAATATGTATACTTTTAGGATGAGACACTTTTGGGGTCAATTTATTAGAATTCTCAATTCTCAGCTTTGATTATCTTCCAAAACTTTATCATCATCATCATGAAATTTAACAGAATCTTGATGATCAAGATTAAAATATAAAAGATATATGAAAATTTCAATTAGATAATTCTTGTACTTTTTTTCTCCTCAGATGTCTTTGTATTGCTGTTCTCCAGTCAGGAGTTCTAGCTGTGTGTGCATATGTGTCTCTGTGTGTGACTACAGATTGACTCCTTGGTGCACTGTGACTAAGAAAACAAGCATGCCCAGCTTAAAGACTGGACAATACCAAGTAAGAACACATTGGACTTTCACTGTTGATAGTACCGATGCTTGTGTGACAATCCTGAGACCTTACTCAAAATAGTGTTGTGAGGATTTTAGCAATAAAATCCTCCAAAATCATTATTACCCAAATCCTCAAACAGTGTTCCAAATTGCTACTAAAGCTTCTAACACCAAAAAAAATAGGCATCATAGTTCCAGTTGCAAGTTGGAGCTTATGAGACAAAGAGCTATCATAATTATCTATGGAATATAAAAATGGAAATTGTATTCGAATTGTATCATAAATTCTTGGCCTAAATATAATGACATAAATTACAAAATAATATATTGAAATGTTTACAGAGAAAATTATAAAATATAGACAAGAGTTGCAACACTTTTAACTTTCTGTTGATGCAGAGACTGAGTTATGTCAATAAATATGCTCTTTTCCTGTGAATCAACTCTAGACTAAGAAAAACTCCAGAATTTTACAGCAGTCTTGTAGACAGTTCATAGTGACATTTATAAACACGTATGAGAAAGAGTTATAGAATTATTCCTTTATGAGTTACAATATTTAGAACCCAGAAATATTTAAGAGCAGTAATAGGCCCCCATAGGGAAATAACTAATGTTTTCTATGGCCACATTATAACAATAAAAAGTTTAACTGAGATTTATAACTGAAAAGCAAGTACAACAAACCTCATTAAACCATAAATTGAAAATAAACAGCCCATCAAGTCATGAATATCTCCTATGTTTCAAATAAGCATTTATCACTATATTTCAAAAAAATATTAAGGGCAGGCCTCATAACACAGTGGTTAAATACAATACATAGGGAGCCAGATCCCACATGGCTGACTACAGTTTGAGTCCTGATCCCAACAGTTTGAAAAACAAACTAGGCACTTATATGGAAAAATGAGGAAAAAAGAAAGACTGCAGCCTCCATTGGGGGTCCTTTCTCTCTCTCTCTCTCTCTCTCTCTCTCTCTCTCTCTCTCTCTCTCTCTCTCTCACACACACACACACACACACACATGCCTTTGTCTCACTCTGATAAGTGTACATGGCCGCTGGCTGGCTGGCTGGCTATCTATCTATGTAAATAAATAAATTGCTTAAAAAACAAAACAAAACAAAAACCCTTAACCTCTGAAATCTTACACTCCTACTCCATCAAGCTAAGAAATAAGAATACAATCCTATATTTAAATAGAAGCATTTACCAAATAAGAAATAAGTACATGATACATATTTTCTATTTTAAGTAAGTATGATTTTAGTACACTGACAATATTAACAGTCCAATAGAAAGCAAACATTTTTATGGAATTTATTAGGTATTTTAATCTTGAATCTTAAAAAATAGGAAACATTTAAATTTAAAAAATAAAAAATAAATTTAAATCAGATCCTCAGGATGTAAGATAACTAAAAACCATTATTTGGAAGTGGGAGGAGGAACAATTCAGGATACCTATCTGCATTGACACAAACATCATTGGAACATTGGTCCTTGGAACTTTTTATTCCGAAAGCCACGAATTTCTCAGACGCCTTTTAAAACTGTGCACGCAAAATTATTGTCCATTTATCGTGTAATTACTCCCAGAGTCTGACTTCGTGTTCTCATCAGGTCATAGTTAAATACAGTTAAGTTCAATTTTGGCTCTGGGGCAACAGCAAGCTTGACCTGTATTTCCTTTTTCCCAGGTGGTTATCGCAAAGGCAGCTGTTGCCTTTGACCTCTGGCCTCACAAGACGGTTACATTGCATGCATTTTCTTATAGAACTATCTGATTCCCATTGAGTTTTGACATCACAGCTTATCATTTATTATTATTTGTTTTTATAAATTAACTTCTAACCTTTAAGTTTGTCTTATTTTCAAATTGGCCAGTAATATTGAAGACCGGAAGAGTTCCAGTAATGACAAGTCCCAGCTCCTAAAAATAGAATCAGAGAGAAAAGGCAAATAAAAATTACAATTTAAACTTTTGTCATCCTACCATTAGTTTTTGATATTTGAGATTATATTTTGTAGCAACTTTATAAAGAGTCACAAAAAAACTAGTAACTAATTTAAAATATCTACCAAAGTTTGTTTAAAAAAAAAATTGAATGAAAATGTCTGGGAAATAATCAGGACCTATCAGGAAGGTATTTAAGTATGCGACATGTAAAATAATATTCTAAGAGAACATTGAAAATAACTTTAAAATTTTTAAAGGCTAACTTATACAAATGATCAATAGCCCCTTAGATCTTCTGTAGCCCCGTCTCGTCTCCCCTTTCTTTTTCACAGTGATAATTCATCTAGTATCAGGGTACTCTATAAGTAGAGTGATATTAAAGTTTTTTTTTAAATGATTAATTTACTTCCATTTTTGTAACTTCATTATTGATTATTTTATGCCTTAAAGTGTTTATGCTAAATCCCAAATGTAGAGGTTAAGAACATGAAACATACAAAAAATATGCTCTTGGTACTACATTTCTTGGCTATTCCTGGAAAATACTATGCTATTTTAAAAAAAGTTATGTTGCTTCTAAAAAGCATCCAAAATAAAAGTATTTCTTGACACAGTAAAATGATGAATCAATAGATAGAATAGCCATAAGCATGAAGCATGAAAGTGTAGTCACGGAGCAAATTAGCACAACAAAAATAACACCAAACTATTAAGCAGCTCATGGATAATGTCATATATTAAATGAATCCAAGGAGATTAGCTTAAATATGATTTTCAAGTCAGGGGCTGCTTTTTAAAAATCAGTAACATCTGGGACCATATATATATGTATATATATAAATGTATATATAAAAATGTATATTTTTAAACCATTGTTATATATGAAAATGACATTTTCAAAAACACATTAAAATAATTTTTAAAGTATTGTTGGATATTTTGCACTTGCTAGGATGAGAACATATAAGTAACCTTTGGGTGCATAATGACTCTAAATCTAAATTTCATGCATTCCGTTCTGGTTCCAAAAATAGTATGGTCATGGAGAAAATATCTTAGGCTAGCGTTTGCTATTGTGCATGTAGAAAGCCCCGAATCAACAGAAGCCTAATTAAGGAGGAGCCTGTAGAGAGGCTTCCAGTAGAACAGTTGCCAAATTTAGGACACATCAAATTTTGGAAACTACTACACAGAGGGGGTGCACAGGGATATTCACACTGGTTCTCTCTTTACAAGCAAGAATATTTGACAATAAAACATCTTTAGTTATATAAGTTAATATTCCTGATGAAAACTCTCGACATTAAAGTCTGACTTATAATTTATATATACAGCTTTTAAAAATGCAACCTTGATAACAGACGAGAAATGTACAGATGCATTCCTTCTGTCATCATTTTATGTACGTATACAGACTACCATCATTCACTCCTAAAATGATAATATGTAGCCTAAAATGAGAAGTAGATTACTAACATATTAGATATAAGATATTCATGAATGCATTCACTGGTACCCTGCCTCAATTTTTTCCCATTTATTAAGTAGACAAAAACAACCAAACAAATAAAAACTATGCTATTTCTGGGCATTGTACACATCTCTGGAGAATAAAACTAAATAAAACAAGATTTTTGATACCTGGATTTAATCTGATATTTATTTTATAGAGACACACTTTTTTCATATCTCTCCTTTAATATAGAGTCTCAGTTTAACCCCCAAGTAAAATGAACCTCCACAATATTGGTTCAGTTTTGCTTCTGTCCTTCATTCCCATTATCTCCAAAAGTGACTAAGGTATCATTCCTTTAGTAAACACAGAAATGTCCAAACTTTTACACTATATCCACATGGTGTGGTTTCACTCCTCACTACCTTACCTGTACTGATGTGTTCAGCTAAAATATCATCATTATATTTAAGCACATCCTCATTCTATTCTAAAATATAACTTCTTGACTTTGAAGTTCCAGAATTCTCTGAATTTTGTTTAGTCTTTCAATATTTAATTCTTCCCTTCTTACTAGAAGAAGGAAATATTTATAATATATTTGACCAACATGTATCTTGACTATCTTATGTACAGAGGCTATAAACAAAGTGGAAATACACAATGGGTCATTTATAATTCTTAACCAGTAAAAAGAATGCTCTATGTGTCCAATGAATAGCCAATTCATGTCTCTTTTCTTATCTTTTTCTTTTTCTTCTTCTTCTTCTTTTTTTTTACATTAGTTTTAGCTTGTAGAACAGCACATTTAGAACCAGCATTTCCTCTGGCGTCATTTGTGCTATCAGTAAGGCCTTTCCCAGTAACGCAGACATGTTTCTTAATGAACTTCTGGTCATAGGAAATACAACAGGGCAAATTATTGACTCCTCCTATCATATACTGTCCTGTGTTGGATTTGAAAAAGCAAAACATTTGGACCATTGCTTTAGATGACCATGTGACCTTAAGTAAACATGTGATGTCAAGGAAGAACACTGGACAGAAGTTTGAGCTAGCTTTGAGGTAAGCAAGCTCCACTTTATCTTCCTTAGCATGCAAAGCTGCCGCTAATTGTGCCTATTTTTTTCTGTAACTTCCTGTATGTGTTTATTTTGCAAGAACCAAATGATAAGTAATTGTAAACGGATTGCATTTTGCCCTTTGGGTTCATCACTGCATTTAGAAAAGTAGTAACAGCATATTTGAACTCCCAAGTAGGGAACAGTATTATTGAATCAGCATTTACTTTTCAGGACTTGTTGTTTTGAGTCTCTCCAATACATTAGTTTAGTGAAATCATTAATAAAATCATCACATTAAGATTATGTATATGAATAAATATTAAGTGTGATAATTATTATTTAAAACTTTCATGTCAGAAAAGTAAATACTGCATAAAAGTAAGATATTTTTAACTTTGGTGCTACTGACATCGTGGGCTGGATAATTCTTTGTGGTGTTTGTATGGAAGAGGGCTGTGCTGTGCACCCCAGGGTGGTTATCACATCTCTGGGCTCTACCCACCAGACACCAGGAGCAACATCTCCCATCAGTCATGTTAATCAAAAAGGTCTACAGACATTTCAAAAAGACCTGTGAGAGGCAAAAAAAACTCACAGTTGAGAATTACTACTTTAAAATATGATGAAATATCTTTTCTAAAACATCAATTATGCAAGGGACATTTTAACATATGTTTGCAATTTCACACCAGATTTGATCGTCTCAATGGAATACTTCCATGCAAATGCCTGAGGCTGAATCTAATAACAGATATTAAGTATGAGAAGTGATAAGGTCTGTGATAATTTCATTGTAAGATAAAATTATTTTCCTAGCTAACAAGGTGTTTCTGAATTTTGGCGGATCTAGCTACAGTCATGGAGGCTATACATGCTTCCACCAGGGGATGTCCTACTTTTAAAATACTTCCTCTTAAAGAAAGATTTCTGGGTCAGCCAGTGGGATGGTGGTTAAAGCAGCTAGATGTCACATAGCTGACTGTGTGGTTGCAGTGCTGGAAAAATCAGCTTCAAAAACACGCCGGGTTCATGTTTGTGGATGCCGAAACTCCCAAAAGGCAAATGGAGGAAAGGGGACTGTTGTGTAGCCGTCCTCCCCAAGGAGTGCTTTCTCATTTTCCCTGTCTCTTTTTGTTTCCCTCTCCCCCTCCCTTCTTCCAGCCTACTTATGAATCCTATTGCAAAAACTAAAAGAATCCACCTATTTCTGTAGATTTGGAACAAGAATAACCTTTTTTTTTTTTTTTTTTACCTGAAAAGTACAAAAAGCTATTGCAATTCCCAGAAATTCAGTGTTCTTCTAAGATGGAAATTCTCAGTGGATTAACTGAACAATTAAATTATTTATGGTGCTCTACTACATTCAAGCCTAGGTTTTTTTGAAAATTCTTTAAATTCTAGCAAAGAGTCATGATGGAAGGAATTTTAGAAAGGATTTAATGAAGTGGAAAAGAGAAACGTCACCTAGAAAGAAGCAGAAGTCAACTGTGAGCTTCTGTAACGCCTGTGTTTGATTAAACAGCCCAACCTCTTACCAGCGCATCCAGATACACATTAGTCCATTGGACTTGTTTAGCTTTGTCTCCTGCTAAAACCATTGGTCTTCCCAGAACATCCAAATATTCCTATTTATATAAAGAAAGAGGTTTTGGTTGAAATCCAGGAATGCGTTGATACAAAAAATAAAAAATAAAAACTCCAGAGAGAAAAAATAATCTAGAGTTAAAAAAAGAATATGGAATAAAAGTTGTTAAGAGAAAGAGTATATAATCATTTAATTCCCACTTTGGGTACCCCGAAATGGTATGCCTATATGCTTTGAATAAACAGTATTTGACTTACAATACTTATATGATATATCTATCTTGTTTTTCTTTCCCTAGTAATAATCAGAATATTGTTTTTCTGAGTTATTGCCAATGATAAGTAAAATAACGTTCCTTGTAAATTATTTCATGGTAATCTAAACTATTTAAGGCTCTGTGATTTACTGTGTGGAACTGCACAAATTTGAAATAATAAAGCAGCTACATAGTTGCTTTCATATCGCAGATTGTTTGGCTGAAATTCAAAACTACATTTAAATATATCAAAAAATAAATGAAATACTGTGCCAAATCTAGACATCAGACTCAAATACATCTGTTGTTTTATTTCAACATTCAATGAATTCAGTATTCATTTCTACCAATGCCTTGCATATTATTTATGCTAAATTTTGACTTAGTCTATTTTGTATATCCTCAGCTATGCTTCAAATTGAGAAATGATTTATATAGTAATTTGTGAATATTTTAAAAATAATAAATATTTAAATTAGCCTATTAGTTCATTCTACAAAATGTTACATAACATGCATGTTTTCAAATGGATGGTGTAAGAAAATACTTTCTGTTGTAACTTTATTTTTAAGCAGATAAATAGATCAGGCTGCCCTGGATGTTAGTAGTTAAAGAATTTTGGTTACTCTTGGCTGACCATGGCTTGAATCCTGGCCCTCGTGACTTGAAGAACATTTGGGAACATGTGCATGTGCACCGAAATCCAACAGGATAGAGAAATGGAGAAGGGATTTCAGTGTGACCATGTCCCATGGCAGGGTGAGGGAGGTGCTTTCTCTCTCTTTCTCTCTCTTTGGATAGCACAACTGTCTTCTAACAATTAGAAATAAATAAATAAAATGAACAAGTAAAGCAGGTAACTAGAGCTCAGTGGTTATTGGGGAGATGTATTAATTCTAACTAGGAACCTCTGCGATTTGTCCAGAATAATTACTGTCTAAATTTGTGTGTAGTATTTACAACTTGAAGAAGCTCATTTAAATGATTTGAAAAAGAACCAATTAAAAGTACAGGAGATACATGTTTTAGTAAATTTGATTTAATTCATGTTCTATGTTTTTAATATCCAAGAATAACAATACACTTATATTTACATGCATATTTTTAAGTTGAGTTTTGGATGCCTAAAAACACTTGTACCTTAATAAAGTAAAAACCAATACATTACTATGAGTCTCGGCATTTTGATACAAATGAATTATTATAGTTTTTTTCATTTTCACCTATTTTTCCATAATAAGCATTTTAAACCAAAAAAGAAATATCTTACACTTGAAAAAAAAATTTTAACCAGTCTTTAAATAAATAATCATACCTGAGTATTGATTCTTATTGCTCCAATAGAAGGAATTTCATAATAATAACCTGAAATATAAATGTCCTTTTATATATATCTTATAATAAAGAACCACTAATTATTTTGTCCTAGTAGAGTGCAAAGGTATTTTCTTTACCTTTAAAATGAGCAAAGTAAATTATTGATACCAATATATTAAGAAAATGTTTGATTAATGAATAGTCACAATATATGCACAGGCTTTATGAGTTATTTCCCTAAATCTCTCCAACATATACAATAAATGTTATTTTTCTATAAAGCAGTATAAAATCTGGCACCATAAAAATATATTGGGTTGTGGGAAAAGTCATGACATATTTTTTCTAAGTTTTTTATGTAAAAGTGCATCACGACTTCTACAACTCAGTATTTTTCATTTAAGAAATTATTAAAGATACATGATGCATAGATACCCAATACTTATTATATTTACTTAAATTTTTCCATAAACATAATTTCAGACAAATTCAAGTTCTTTTTGTTGCTCTGGTATCACAGTTAGTATTCAAATAAAATCTCTCCTTTTAACACCATTTTTTCTGAGTATGAAGAAAATATGGACGCTCTGAATAAAATCTGAATTATCTAAGAATGTATAATACATTCTCCAAAACAATAATTTAATTACTCAGGGAAAAATATATATAGCTTTAGGCCACATTCTAATATATACATTTTATCTAAATTTTATATGATTTTATAAAATCTAAATTAAAAATTTTAAAATGAATAAAATTTAGATATTATTTTCCTAATTTTTCATGTAAGATTATATTTTATATATATCACTATCATTGAAAACAATATAACCTTATATGAATGTACAATAAAATCAAATGACTCATTTTCTCTATAATATAATGCTAATGTTAAAATCCAAAAAATTTTTAAAAAATAACATACAGCTACAACTTTAAGTGATAATAAGTAGAATGAATAATTACTAAAGTGTTTTTTTTTTCTTATAATAAAGAAAACAGATCTGTTACCTTTATTTTCGCAGGCCATCCACTGAATAGGACCTCTGTCATAATTATGTTGACCAACTGAAAACGTGAATACACGCACCTGGATGAATTAAAAAATAAGTATCTTTTAGGCTGTATAAAATTTAATTCAAAGGCAAAACAAAAATTGATAAATAAAAATAATAACAATAAAATAATATTTTTCAGTTAATTAATATATTAATAAAAATTGAGGCCATTAAGAGAATCAGGGAGACATCAGAGGAAAATTATATAACTTACTCTAAACATAGATTCCAGTAACTAAATTGAAATGAGTGTTTGGTTGCCCTGTGCCATATCCCAGTCCTCAGGTAGAAGCATAACTAAAGTTTTATTAGTAGAAAATGTATCTCTCAGGCCCAGTTCAACTTCACTTGTCTCCCCTGGTTAAAAGAGATTGCCTACATATCCAATCACTATACAAAATATTTCCCTATTTTGCAGGTATGTAGTGATGAAAATGTATACAAGAAGGTCACTATACTTTTAGTTGATTAAGATAAACTTAGTCATGAGTTTGCTACTTTTATACCATGGAAATATCTAGGATGCAATCATAATGATTATGTTAGTATATTATTTTCTATAAAAAAAATGGCTGGCATATACAGATAGATAAATATTTTAAGCTCTCAGAAATTTTTTTTATGCTATAGAGAGTGTATACTCACTGGAGAAAAAGAGAGAGAAAGTGAGAACTCACCCCCCCCCCCCTCACCATCCAGGGGGAATGGTCATGCTCCAGTCCCTTCTTTCTCAGTCTCAGTCTCTCTCAGGAGTTTGGGAACACGCACATATGTGTCTGGTGTAATTTCCAAGTCACCAGTCCAAGACTCCAACCACAGAGTCGTTTATGTGGGATCCTGCCGCCTTAACCTCCAAGCTGCTAGAATTTTTTAAAAGAATCAAAATATCAGGGCCAGCAGGTGGCTTGGAGGTTAAGGCAGCTGGATCTCACATAAATCACCGCCACCTGCTGGCCCCACTTGGTATTCATTCTAGCTCTCCTCCATTTTGTCCTCCAACTCCATGTCTCTCCCCCACCCACATTCCTCTTGCTCTCTCTCTCTCTGTCTCCAGGAATTCCCCCTGAAAATGGAATGGTTTCATTTTAATTCTTCAGCTGGGTCATTTTTAGGGCAATCTAGATATTTAAAAGTAGTGTTACTACCGATATTTAAATACTTGAGTTTATCCCAAAATGAAAATATTTTTATAAACAGGTAGACCACCCTAACTGATAATTTAATTTAACTGCCATACCTTAACCTCACATGAATTCAGGACAGTGGATGTTCAGATGTTTCAGACATGCAGTTGGAGATCTACTTTGTAATTCACATTTGAACATATAGCTCATATTTCAAAGCAAAGCTTTATCTAGTAGTTACTGTTACCACAACAGTGTGCTAGTAAAATATTTTCCATAAAATACTCTTCAAAAAGAAACAAATATGACTAAATGAATTATATATCTATGTCTCTGGAAGACAAATATTTCTAATAAAACAGAGGATACACTTAGTCCCATATCATATCATTTTGATTGCTGTTACCATTCAAATAGTCTAAATAAACAAAGCATAAAAAAAAGCAAAAAAAAAAGTATTGCTTTTACTACAAAATTTTCATCTAACCCTCATGTTTGCCCATATGAAGCTCTCAGAGGTTGTCAAAATAAGGAATTTGGAGGTAGGGCTAAGTGTGGAAGCATACATTCATCACAATTATAATTTGTTAAACATGCTAAACTCCCTTTTCTCCCTTTTTTTTTATTTTTTATTTTTTTTTTTAGGATTTGGCCATAGGTAATGTGTACTCTCCAGAGAGAGAGAGAGAGAGAGAGAGATCACCCCCTTGGGAGGATGGCCACACTGCAATCCCTTCTCCATTCTACTGGGGATTGTAGGCATGCACGCACATTCGCCCGCTGTGATTTTCAAGCCCCCAGGTCCAGGACTCAAACTGCAGTTGGCCATGAGAGAATTCATCACCTTAACCATCATGCCACTTACTGGGCCACTAAAGGTCTTAATTTTTGGCCTCCCTTTGTCTTTTTCTCAACTAGGTCCTTGGCTATTTAAAAGTAAGTTACCCCATGGCAAAATCAAACAACAACAACAACAACAAAAGTAAGTTGTATTAACTAACAGAATCATTTCCATACTATAAATCTATATTTTGTAATTCTTTTCTCAATTTTTCTTTTTTTTTTTTTGTAGAGGTTTTTGCCTTAGGGTGTGTGTGCTCACCAAAGAGAGACCGACACAGGGACAGTGATGGCCACACTGCAAGCTCTTCTCCTCCCTTCGTTTCCTGGGACCTTGGGCATACACACACATACACACACACATGCACCCAGTGTGATTATTTTTTTCCAAGCTACCAGGTCTGGGACTTAAACTGCAGTCAACCATGTGGGAGTCCAGCAATGTAACCACTATGTCATCTGCTGGCCTCTCTCTTTTCTCAATTTTAATTTGCCTTATTATTAAAGACAATAATTCTCTGAAATTTTCCTTCTAGTACTTATTAAAATTAAATATGACGTTCTTTAATTTATCAACTACCTTACTGTGACAATATTTGCAAAATTTAATATATTTAAGATGCTTAGTTTCCTCTTGTGACTATAATATATATATATAAAATATATAAATATATATATATGTTTCTGGAACATATATATATATATATCTCTTTGTGTGTATGTGTGTATATATATATATATAATATATACACACACATATAAATTTAATGATTTTATGAATTATATAGACTTAAAACTTTTTTTTTTGAGAGGTTTTTTTTTTTTTTTTCTATAGGGCACGTGCGCTCGCCAGACAGACAGAGAGAGACAGAGAGACAGAAAGCGAGAAATCACCCCCCAGGGGGATGGCTACGCCACAATCCCTTCTCCTCCATTCTCCTCTCGGGATTTGGGCACGCACGCACACGTGGCTGGCGTGAGTTTTAAGCCACCGGGTCCGGGACGTGAACAGCGGTTGACTACGTGGGAGTCCAGCGACATAGCCATTACGCTAACTGCTTGCTGGTCCCCTAGACTTAGAACTTTTTGAAATGATTTCATAAATATCTAATTGGTTGAGGCAAATTTTAGTATGTCATTCAAAACTTAGCAATGATTGTAGTGCCTTGTGTGTATTCTTTACAGGATAAAAAAATCAACAGAAAATCACTTTATTCTCAGCCATGGCTGAAGTTGTCTTTGTTGTATACATTTTATCAAATTATAAATTTGTAATAAAACATTTGACTTAATAGAGTTCACAAACAATTGAATTATGCATTTTGTAGTGTATATACATAATGAATGGGGGAATGTAAAAGAATCTTTGTGTATACTAGCTTTTCTCTTGCAGTTGTAGATGGTTTCATTCCTCCTATTCCATACTATATTACTGCCACCCAGTGGAAGACTCAGTGAACTAACTAAACTCCAGATGCCAATGTCCATAGAGATTGTAGCTTATCCCCATTCACTTCTGAGTTTTCCATTTCTTCAAACATGCAATTCTTGTTTACACATAATTTTGGAGGAAAAAATGAACTGATTCTTTCAAAAAGGTATAATTTATAATTTAAGAGATATGTATTTCAAAGATGTGTATTTATACAGTTCTTTTCTTAGTGTATTTGTACAGTTTATACAAAAACAAATAACATACAAAATAAGTTGAAGTACTTAATAGGTAGCCATGCAAGCTAAATATTTCATCTAAAATCTAAATTAGTCAAATTACTTTTGAGAATACTTCAAACATTTCTGGCAAAATTGAATTAAGGTATTTGATTTATTTGGGCTTCAAAATATTTTTATATTCATGCAGGTTTTTCATAGTATGACTTTTCCATGAACTTTTTGAAGACTTCCTCCACCCCTGTATTGCAGATCAAAACAAATTCAATATTTATGGAGGCAAAAATTTCTTTACCCATGCCTAGCAGCATGTTTATATGTCACAAATGCACACTGGAAATGTTCTGTTCTGAGTGAAATGTTCCTAGAAAATTAGCTCAATCTTCCTTAACTGACGTGTGTGGTTTTCAACATAAATAACATTCAATAAACACTGGATTGGGTTAAAACAATTCCAAGATTTCACAACTTGGCATCTATTACAGTACCTTAAGATGAAATAAAAATTAATATTTACTAAGCAAAAAAATGTGAATGTAAATAAATATTTACTAAGTGAAAAATGTTCTTTTACCACCAGAGGGATCTGAGGCACACTTTGGTGTCATCTAACATATAATAGGTTCATAAAAGTTGTGACAGACAGAACTGTGGGAGTAGCCATCTTGAATTTTGTGAGTTGGATTACTTTATTATACTTCTATTATGGTAAAGTCCTTTTTCAATTTTAAGTTTTTTTTTTTTTTTAATTTGCTATAGGGTGCATGTGCTCGCCAAATAGATGAGAAAGAGTGGTAAAATAAGAAAGTACCCTCTGGGGGAGGGGACAGTCATGCCACAATCCCTTCTCCATTCTCCTCTCAAGATTCTCAGGCATGTAAATGCATGTCTTTTAAACATTTCTGGCAAAACTGAATTAAGGTATTAATTTATTTTGGTTTCAAAATATTTTTATATCCATGCAGGTTTTTCATAGTGTGACTTCTCCATTAACTTTTTGAAGACCTCTTCCACCCCTTGTACTTTAGATTAAAACAAATTCAATATTTATGGAGGCAAAGGCCATGCTGAGATCCAGCCTCCTTAAGGGATGGCCACTGGTTGTTGTTCATGGTAAATTCTTCATTTTATTTATATTACACAGAAATGCTTACTGCAGTTAAACAATTTTTCAGACCAAATAAAAATATACTTAGTACATTATACCCTTTATGTACTGTATTATTTTTTCAGAAAAAAATTTAATTTCTTTTTAAAATTTTTTTAAGAATTATTTTTATTTAATTTTATTTATTCATTCATTTTATTTTAATTTGACCAGAGAGAGAGAGGACAAGTGAAAGCAAGCCGCCAGGTCCGGGACTCGAACTGTGGTTAGACATGTGGGAGTGTCCAGCACCTTAACCACCGTGCCACCTGCTGGTCCCCAGAAAGCAAGAAACCACTCTCTGGGGAGGATGGCCAAGCCACCAATCCCTTCTCCTCCATTCTCCTCATGGGATCCTGGACATGAACACACTTGTGCCAGGCGGAGTTTAAGTCATCGGGCCCAGGACTGAAACTGTGGTCGACTACATGGGAGTCCAGCGATATAGCCATTATGCCAATGCTGCTCCCTCTTTTAATTCTTGACTCATATTTAGTTATATAGACATAACTCATAAAACAAATAGTAATTTAGGGGGAACCAGCAGTTAATGTAATGGCTATGTCGCTGGACTCCCACATAGTCGGCCGTGGTTCACGTCCTGGACCCGGTGGCTTAAAACTCACGCCAGGCGCGTGTGCGTGCATGCCCAAGATCCCGAGAGGAGAACGGAGGAGAAGGGATTGTGGCGTGGCCATCCCCCCTGGGGGGTGATTTCTTGCTTTCTGTCTCTATGTCTCTCTCTGTCTGTCTGGCGAGCTCACGCACCCTATAGTGAAAACCTCTCAAAAAAAAAAAAAAAAAAAAAAAAAACAACAAATAGTAATTTAGGGAACAGCATTAATAAAATTAGAATTTAAATGAAAAACTAGTTACTATTAGTTGCGAATTTAAATAATTTTTTCAGTTCTCAAAAATAATTTTTCCTCTGAACAGAATATTATAATTCCAATAACTCAAAGTTAATAAGTCTGGCCTACTCGATTTGAGAAAACTTTTAATTAATACCAAATCTGGTTATTTCAAATGTATTGCTAATTTATTCCTTATAATATACCACTTATAACTTTATTCTACAGTTCTGACTTCTGTTAATCTGCTTTTTCTTTTGTTGTTGTTGTTGAAGACTAAAATACTTGTCTTCCACTAAGAGTCTTCCAAAGCCTTAGGGTCAACTTATTTTAAAAAGCCATAGGAATTTCTTGTTTCCCAGCAGAATCCAGTTACTGGAAACTGTCACCTCAACAATTATCAGTTATCCAGAGTTCAAGTTTAATTTACAATAGGCAAATCTCCAAAGAATAATGGAAATGAGTCTACAAAGAAAAGAAGCCAATAAAACTAAAATAAAAACTTCAGCTATAGAAACATATTAGAAAAATGATGTCAGAGATGGGTTTTATTAATCTACTCTGTGTACTAAAGATTTTGGCATAGGGCCTAGGAAAATATTAGATTGGACTGAATATTTTAGGAGAAAATTGTACTTGTACAGCGGTTTCCATAATTCACAAATATACCAGAATCCGAAACAATTGAAGAGCCACATCTCCAATTTTATAACCTTGTGCAATAAAGAAAAGCGCCCAAGTTCACCTTTCACACTTAATTTATTTTATAAAACCTTATGATCTGAAAGATACTCCCAGCCAACAAAGTTTTGACAATCCATCTTGGCCAGTTTAAGCTGTGAGGATCATGTCCTTTAGAGATAAACTCTTGATGTTTGACTAGAAGAAAGTCTGCTGGATCGGCCACAGGGCTGTCCAGAAGGAAGAGACAAAGAGATGACCTGCCAGGAGCATTCCATCTGAGGTGATGAAATTTAGACTGTAGGTAACTTACTGGGTCCTTTAGTAGCTATATGACTTTCAACAAGTTATTTTACTTCTCTAATCTTGGTTTTGTTTTCTAAATGAGGACAGAGGGAATGATGAGGATATTTTCATTATATGATTATTCCAGTTGTAAATGAAATAACAAATGTAAAGCATTTATATTATATAGGAAATGTTAAGCTCAATATAAGCTATGGTAATGATGATATTGCCTTCTGCATAGTAAACTACCAGAATCCAATGAGGTAACATTTTCCTTCAGTGGGACATTTCATGCCTCAAATATAACTCAAAATAACCGCTTTCTGGAGGAGCAAATTTGGCTCACTTTATATATAGCAAGAAATTCTAATGAAAAGGGGCCAATAATGTCTAAATGCTACTGTGTCCATTTAAGATATGTCTCTATGACAGAGGCAAGAAGCTAATCAGTGGCTGTTAAATTTGTTCAAGTAAATACGATAAACAATTGTTTAAAAAGGGAAACAAAATGCGATAGTCAGGAAAACCGCATACACTATTTTTTTCATTTCTTTTTTTTATAGAATTATTTTATTTAGCTTTATTTATTCATTTAATTTGACCAGAGAGGGACAGAGCAAGAGAGTGAGAGCAAAGTGAGAAAGCAAGCCACCAGGTCTGGTACTCTAACCGTGGTCAGCCATGTGAGAGTTCAGTGCCCTTACACACCACACCACCTGCCGGCCCCTGCATTCACTGTCTTAAAGGGCCATATTGAAACAGCTTCCATGTGAGTATATCTCACAGATAAATACATGGGGATTATAGTGATATTTTAATAGATTAACAACTATAATAAATCATCCTCACATGATCTCATTTTGAGAAAATCATTTTAGGTTCTCTCTTTCTCTGCATGCACTTATAGTACTTGATAAAGAAAGATTAAGTTTGGCCACAATTCATTTGCAAGCAATTTGTAATTCTGCAAACAGTATCATCAGCTAAGTAGTCAGAATTTAAGCTACACAGTGATTTATTTCAGATGTGCTTTGGTAATGCCCAGTACTACACTGACAACAAGAACGCTTGTGAAAAACTATGTGTCGGACTGATTAGGGTGGATGGCAAGGTGCCATCAATGTAATTGTCTGTTACATAAACCTAAGCCCTCCCTATTCAAAAGATGACATGTGTACAATAGGACACCTTTATGATTTTTACTCCACATTTCATTTATAAGAAAAAATATATTGGTTTTAATGATTTTCTTTTTTAAAAAGAATTTAGTTGTAGAATTTTCCCTAACATTTGTGAATTTCTTCCAGCTGACCTTAGGAGCATATTTATTGCCACTACTTTGCATCAAGCACCGTGATATCTCCTAAGAACTGCCTGGTACACTTACAACTTATATAACTACTTGATGGAGCTTATAATGGACAGAGAGTTTCAACATAAAAAGTAAAAACAAAAAAGTGATTAAAATAATTAGAAATGGTGGGACCAGCAGTTGGCACAATGGCAATGTCGCTGGACTCCCATGTAGTCGACCGGGGTTCAAGTCCTAGACCCGGTGGCTTAAACTCATGCCAGGCACGTGGGCGCACGTGCCCAAGATCTCAAGAGGAGAATTAAGGAGAAGGGACTGTGGCGTGGCCATCCCCCTGGGGGGGTGATTTCTCGTTTTCTGTCTCTGTCTCTATCTTTCTGGAGAGTGCACGTGCCCTATAGCAAAAACCTCTCCTAAATAAATAAATAGATAGATAGATGGATAGATATAGATAGATAGAAATGATAGCTGAAGAGAAAGAAAAGCCAAAGAAAAGAGGGTGCTGCAATAGAAAATGATAATGGAGGTTCTAGGGAGAGATTTTAGCAGCAGTGTATCTGTTAAATAATATTAAATAGTTTACAAGTTAAATTCACTCCATTATTAGGTATTTCCACATTCCTATCAAAAAGACTTCATTCTTTTATTATTTGTTTGTTTTATTTTTATGTTATATTTTTAAAAATTATGCCCATTATTCCCTAATGAAAAAAGCCAGATACAAAGACAGTAGAGAATGTAATAAATTAACCCCCATGAATTATTTTCCCCACCATTTTTTGAAAAACAATTGACCATGCTAACTCTAACTATATAAAACACATGTGCATATTCAACCATTGTGACTTGGTTTAGACTTTTATAGACTAGAGATTATTTCTCTACACTTTGGATTTGAAAACAAGATAGGAAAGACTTTCTCAATTGAGTTTTAAGATAAATTACTAAAAAAATGAAATAAATTACAATAATGCATTTGTCAAGTCATTATAACATTGTAAATTCCTAATTTTGAAAATTATTCCATATCTATTATGTGCTTTCCTCCACATTTGTTCTCATTTAATTCACTAGATATTTTGAAATTTTCATGATATTAATTTTTAATGCCTTTTATTTATTTTTTTTTTTACACTAATTCTCGGAATTAAGCTAAGAATCAAAGAACTATTTCCTATCTGGCTAGGAAACCTTAAGTGTGTATCATTAAGCATTCCCTTGGCTATTCTACAGGGAAAACAAAAATCAAATATTTTTAATTTGCTAGACCTGGCAATTATCTTTCAACTCTGTGTCTGGTTTTACTTTCCTTTATTCATTTGTTTGGACTCTGTGATAGAGTTCATTTTAGTTTTGGCACCATTTTTAAGGAGGTCTCCATACACATGGGTGAGCCCTAAGGAATGGCACTGCTGCAGGTAAAGATTAGAAAGTGAATGCATTTTAATCTGAAACAGCTGTGTGAGTAGATTAACATGCATTCGGTTTTAAAACTGTACCTAACTATAATCAGATTAATTCCCAAGGGTAGTACCTTTCAAAAAAGAACCTAAACATTTTGTTCTAATGTTCAAACCTTTTGGCCTCATTAACCTGTGCTGTGCATCTCCACAGACTCATTCATCAGTTCTCAGATGTACCTCATAACACCTATCTGTGTTGTTTTCAATGATTTCTGAGTTGTCTGGATAAAAAATGAGTGTAAATGAAGCATTCAGAAATCACATTAATGCAAAACAAGAGGCCTGGTGAAAAAGTAGGATGTAAAGAGGAAATTCCAGAGATTTTTTTAAAAGCGAATTCGTAATTTTGTAATTTTTATAAATTTCATTTTCTTGTGGGAAGTACAGTTAACATAAGATCTACTTTAAGACTTTCTATAGTGTACAATACATTGTTGTTGACTATATGTTGTACACCAGATTTATAGATCTTATTCAGCTTGTTACTAAAACTTCATTCATTGATTAGTAACTCTCCATCTTCTCCTTGCTTTACCATTCTAATCTATGACTCTATGAATTTGACTATTTAATTGGGTCATCGGAAAAGTCATGACATATTTTTCAATGTTTTTCTATGCAAAAATACATCATAACTTTTCTGATGACCTAGTAGGTATTTCTTGTAAGTGGAAATATGTGATATTTGTCTTTCTGTGAATGGATAAAATCATTTAGCATGTCTTTAAGGTTCATCCATGTAGTATATTCCAGAATTTCTCTTTTTTTCCAAGGCTGAGTAGTATTTCATTGTATGTATATGCCACATTTTATTAATTCATCTGTCAATTAGACATGTAGGTTGTTTCCACACCTAGGATATTTGGACTAATACTTTAATGAACATGTAAGTGTTCTTCTAGATTCTGATTATAATTCTTTTCAATAAATATACAGAAGTGGAATTGCTGGATCCTATGATTAGTTATAATTCTTGGCGGAGCTTCCATATTGTTTCCCACAGTGGCCACACTGATATGCTTTCTAATCAGCGGTGTGCATTTGTTCCAGTTTCTCTACATCCTTGCCAACACTTGTCTGTTGTTTCTTTGACAGTAGCCATTCCGATGGGGTGAGGCCATACGGTGGTTTTAATTTGTGTTTCCCTGATAATATTGAACATTTTATCATATATCGGTTGGTCTTTCGTGTGTCTTCTTTTGAGAGAAGTTTATTGGAGTCCTTAATTTGTTTTTCAATTGGGTTATTAGCTTTTTTTTTTAGAGGTTTTTGCTATAGGGCGCGTGCGCTCGCCAGACAGACAGAGAGAGACAGAGAGACAGAAAGTGAGAAATCACCCCCCAGGGGGGATGTCCACGCCGCAATCCCTTCTCCTCCATTCTCCTCTCGGGATCTTGGGCACGCACGCACATGCGCCCTGTGTGAGTTTTAAGCCACCGGGTCTGGGAAGCAAACTGCAGTCGACTACGTGGGAGTCCAGCGACATAGCCATTACGCTAACTGCTGGTCCCATTAGAGTTTTTATTTTGTTGTTGTTCTTTGCTACTGAGTTGTAGGCAGACTTCATACATTTTGTGTATTAACCCCTTATCAGACACATGGTTTGTAAATATTTTCTCATTCCATGGGAACTTCTCACTCTTCTAGTTTGACATAGCCATGCATGCTTAGTTTTGTTTTTGTGTGTCCGTGTAATATCCATGAGACCATCACATTACATTTAAGACTTTAATCTATTTTTAAAATAATTATTTTATTTAACTTTATTTATTTACTTATTTTAGTTTGACCAGAAAGGGACAGAGTGACAGGGCAAGAGCAAGAGAGAGGAAGTGAGAAAGCAAGCCGCCAGGTCTGGGACTCGAACCACAGTCACCCATGTAAGAGTCCAGCACTTTTAACTAACCATCACACCACCTGCCAGCCTCAAGACTTTAATCTATTTTGCCTTGATATTTGTGTATGGTATCAGATAAGAGGCCAATTTCATTAATTTACAATGTGGGTATCAGTTTCCCCAACATCCTTTCCTTATTGTGTGTTCTTGACACTCTCATCAAAGATCAATCGACCAAACTCATGGACTTATTTCTGGGCTCTCTTTCACATTCAATTGGTCTAAATGTCTGTCTTTATGTGAGTACATTGTTTTGATTACTGCTGCTTTATAATATATCAGGAAATATGCCGCTAGTTTTGTTCTTTTGTTCAAGATTAATTTTGCTATCCATGGTCTTTTGTGGTTCTATGTGAATTTTAGAATTTTTTCCCTATTTTTGCAAAAACATACCATTAGAATCCTACTGGAAATTATATTAATCTCTAGATCGCTTTAGGCATTATGAACATTATAACAAATATTGTCTTCCAGTCTATAGACTTGGGAGGTCTTTCAATTTGTTTGCATCTTTAGTTTCTTTCATTAATGCTTTAAAATGTTCAGCATATAAGTCTTTCACCTCATTAGGTACGTTTATTTTTATTTTATTCTTTTTGATGCTATTATAAATGAGATTGTCTTCCTAATTTTCTTTTCAGACATTGATAATTTACTATTAGTAAATAGAAACACAACTTATTTGTGTATGTTGATTTTGTATCTTGTAACTTTACTAAATATGCTTATTCAGTTCTAACAGTTTTTTGAGAATCATTAGGGTTTCCTATAAATAAAATGTTGTCTGCAAAGGGACAATTTCCTTCTGTTATTGAATTCTACGGGGTCATCATAAAAGTTATGATGCATTTTTGCAGAAAATAAAAACACAGAAAAATATGTCATGACTTTTCTGATGAACCAAAAGTTTTACTCCATTGTGTACCAGTAAATATACTTGGTATGATTTTAGCCACCTTAAATATTTTAAGATTTGTTTTGATCTAACATGTGATCTATCCTAAATAGCACTAACATGTGATCTATCCTAAATAGCACTGCATATGTACTTGAGAAGAAAGTATATCTTGCTTTTCTTGAGTTAAATTTTCTGTATATGTCTGCTAAGTCCATTTGGTCTACAGTGTCATTCAAGCCCTCTGTTTATTGATTGTCTGTTTGGATATACTATCCATAATTGAAGTGAGGTATTGAAGTTTCATGTTATTATTATATATTGCTATCTATTTCTCCCTTTAGTTGTGTCAATATTTGCTTTATACATTTAGGTGCTCTGATATTGGGTGCCTATAGTTTTATCATTGTTATAAAACTGATGGATCAATCCTTTACAATTACGTAATATCCTTCTTTGTCTCTTGTGACAGTTTTATGACTTAAAGTGTATTTTGTTTGCTATCATTATAGCTACTCCTGACTCTCTTGGTTGCTATTTGTATGAAATTTCTGTATCCATACTGTCACTTTTTTTTTTTTTTTTTTTGGAGAGGTTTTTCGCTATAGGGCGCGTGCGCTCGCCAGACAGACAGAGAGAGACATAGAGACAGAAAGCGAGAAATCACCCCCCAGGGGGGATGGTCACGCCGCAATCCCTTCTCCTCCATTCTCCTCTCGGGATCTTGGGCACGCACGCACACGCGCCCGGCGTGAGTTGTAAGCCACCGGGTCCGAGACGCGAACCGCGGTCGACTACGTGGGAGTCCAGCGACATAGCCATTACGCTAACTGCTGGTTCCCATACTGTCACTTTTAATCTACATGTGTACTTAAAACTAGAGTGAATTTCCAATTAACAGCATATAGCTGGGTTCTGTTTGTTTGGTTCCAGTCACTGTATATCTTGGTTGGTGAGTTTAATCCACTTACACTTAAAATATTAGGTCATCAGAAAAGTCCTAATGTATTTTTCTGTTTTCCTGTACAAAAATGGTCATGTCTTTTCTGATGACCCATTCTTGTGTCTATTAACTATTTTTTCCTGAGCCCTTCCTACCCACACCCTACCAATCACCACCTTCCTATATAGTCTTGTATCTCCAGTTGTCCTCCTTATTACTATACTTTCAAATCTCCTATTTTTTTTCAAAATTACATTTAATCACTTTACATCTTCACAGAGTAAAAAGTGTTTTTTCCCAGCATGAATGCAGTGCATACTAGTAAGTCAAAGATATTACCACAGGGGGCCAGCAGATGGCATAAGTTATGTCACTGGACTCATGTGGTCACATGGTTGACCACAGTTTGAGTCTCAGACCTGGTGGCTTGAAAATAGTGCTGGCACATGTGCATGCATAGCTAAGATCTTAGGAGGAGAATGGAGGAAAAGGGATTGCAGCATGACCATCCCCCCAAGGGGGTGATTTCTCACATTCCTTCTCACTGTCTCTGTCTCTCACTGGTAAGCACACGTGCCCTAAGGTAAAAGCCTCTTTAAAAAAAAAGATATTACGATATAGTTAATCTTTTCAAAAATGTAATTTCTGGTTGTCCAATTCAGAAATCTGTGATCTATGTTTTGCTCATTCCCTCTTCTGCAGAGACTCTCCATCAATTAGCCTTTCCCTGTTTTATATCTACAGCCTTTTCTCATTATGTAGCCTTTCACTCACCTTCATATATAATAATGGATCAGCTCTTCTGACTGAAGACAAAATTTTGTGTGTACTTTTATGTGTGTACAACTTGACTAGAAAACGACTTTTGTTGTTGTTGTTTCTTAGCCTGTTTGCCAAGATTAAAACAACAACAACAACTTTATATACAGGTTTATACTACCTCATCCTTCATTTACCTCTCTTCCATCTATTGGCTTTTATTTATAAATGTATAAAAAAGAGTTCATACCAAAGTCTCACACACAGCCCCTAGGTCCTGGAGATACCATCAAAGAGGTATCAACTTAAAATAGACATAAGCATGTGTGGATAGATATACATATGCAAATTTGTTTAGTATAGAACTTTTCTATACCCACTGAAATTAAAATCACAGACACAATATAGTATCTAGTTCCAAGAGCATATAACTTTGTATGTTAGATAAAAATAAAACATTACAGAAATTAAATACATAACATTCACAGTTGCCCTGGAATTTAATAAAGGGTGTGTATTCTTACGTAACATGTGTGTCCTGAAAACCCAGCAGTTAATGGTTGATATGTTGCTAGACAAACAGTGGGATTGTTGAAGTTGTATGTGACTTGATCCATTAATTTTATGAAATTGCATGTGATATGAATAAATTATCATGTGGTTTATTTTATAATAAAACACCATCTTTGTTTAAAAAGTTGAGAGCCTGTGAAGTGTAACTGGGATGAGAACCCATGCATCAGATAAGGAACTGATAACCAGAATATGCACGGAACTCATGCAGCTTACCTGGAAAAAAAAAGAATCAACTCAATTGAAAGGTGGGAAAATGAGCTGAACAGACAATTCTCTAAGGAAGACATATGAACAGCTAAAAAGTATATGAAAAAATGTTCAACATCACTTATCATAAGGGAGATGCAAATCAAAATCGAAATGAGATATCACCTCATCCCAGTCAGATTAGCTAAGATTAAAAAGATAAAGAATGATAAGTGCTGGTGAGGCCATGGAGAAAAGAACTCTCCCTAAGCTGTTGGTGGAAATGTAAATTAGTACAGCCACTGAGGAGAACAATATTGAGGTTCCTCAAAGACCTACAAATAGAACTACCATATGATTTAGCAGTTCCACCCTTTGGTATCTACCCAAAGGATAGAAATACACTCAGTCAGAAAAACACTTGCAGATACATGTTTATTGCAGCATTATTCACAATTGCTAAGACACAAAATCAACTCAAATGTCTTAGAACAGATGAATGGATAGAAAGTGTGGGGCACATATACACGATGGAATACTATTCAACTATAAAAAACAATGAGCCCCTGGCATTTGATAGACAGTGGATGAATATGGAAGATACACTGTTAAGTGAAACAAACCAGACTATGAAAGAGAGGCATTATATATCTCCACTCAATATATACCGAATTGTATGTACTCTATGGCAGGAACTGAAAGATTGGAAGGTTTAAGACAGGGAGAGCAACTGTGGATACCAGAGACTGAGGAGAGTGGGAAATGGAGGAGAATGAGAGGGAAGAAATTGAGGGGAAAAGAAGGAAGCAAAACATTTAAGAAGCAACAAAAAAGGGAAATTATCTGTTGATAATAATGTGTATGGTAATATCTTTGACGGGACCAATATACAGGGTATTCATGAAGGGAAAACTCATTTGGTACACTGTAATTGTACACAGTGATTGAATGTAAATAAAATAAAAAGATAACAATATTTATACTGAACAGTTTTAAAATATGTACATAAAAGCTTTAAATCAGAAATTTTTTTTCTTTTTTTATTTCATTTTCTTTTATACATTCAACCACATTATTTGGCTTACAAAATGGATATTTCAACAGGTGAACATTTCTCCCTAGTACAGTTGATAAAACTATAAATTATCTTCAACAGATAATACCACATTTCTTTGTGCCATTAATGCTTTGCCTCCCTATTTTTCTTCTAAATGTTCTTCCTCAGACCCTCCTCTTTCACACACACTATATCTGGTATGTACATCTATATACTGTGCTTCTATATCCTTTAGTCAATTAGTTTCAGTTATAGAGTGTGGACACTCAGTATATATTAAGTGAGGACATACAATGCCTCTCCTTCATAGCTTGGCTTGCTTCACTCAGTAGTAAGTCTTCCATATTCACCCACTTCCTGTCAAAAGCTAGGGTTTTGTTGTTGTTTTTTTTTTCTTTTTAAGGCTGAATAGTATTCCATAGAGTATATGTGCCAAAGTTTTTCTATCCATTCATCTGTTCGTGGGCATTTGGGTTGTTTTCATGACTTAGCAATTGTGAATAGTGCCACAATAAACATCGATATGCAAGCATTTTTCTGATTAAGTATTCTTCTGTCCTTTGGGTAGATACCAAGGAGTGGGATTGCTGGATCATATGGTAGTTCTATTTGTAGATTTTTGAGGAATCTCCAAATTGTTCTCCACAGTGGCTGGACCAACTTACATTCCCACAAGGAGTGTAAGAGAGTTCCCCTTTCACCACACCACACCAGTACTTATCTTTTTTTTTTTTTTAATCTTAGTCATTCTGACTGGGGTTAGGTGGTATCTCATTGTTGAATTATTTTTGTAAACTATGCATCAGATAAGGGACTGATAACCCTAATTCACAAGGAACTCAAGCAGCTGTTCCTAAAAAAGATGATTAATCCTATTAAAAGATGGGGGGGATGAGTTGGAAAAAACACTCTCTAAAGATGACATATGAATAGCTAAAAGGCATATAAAAAATGCTCAACATCCCTTATTGTAAGGGAAATGCAGATAAATCAGAAATTCTTAACTGAGTCAATCAGTTGACAAATTTATGGAAAGAGAAAGTAGGATACAATTACTTTCCTTATAATATAAAACCTCTTACAATAAAAAAAAAAAAAAAAAAAAAAAAACTAATTATATGCCCTTAAGACAGCTATTGTGTTAATCATGGACACATACAGAACTTTATTTTTCTTTCTCTCTCCACTTTCTTTCTTCTCTCCTTTCCTATCCCTTTTCCCCCTCTTCTTCTTTCCCTTATTTTCTTCCTTCCTTATTTATTTTTTGCATATAGAGTTTTTAAAACAGAAAAGAAAATACATTTACAGTTTAGAGGGAAACTATTTCTATTTTTATACACTTTTACTATTTTACTTAAATTTGTTTTAAAAATGTGTAATTTAAAAATAAAGATTTAAATTAGGCATAAGTTCTGATATACATATAACTTTATGTGTAGTCTCCAATTCTTTGATCAATTTCAAATATGAGGGGATCTTCAAAAAGTCCATGGAAATGCACATTATGAAAAAGAGTTATTCATGGATTTAAAAAATATCTACATAAGAGGCTGGCAGGTGGGGGTGGTGGTTAAGGGCGCTGAACTCTCACATGGCTGACCATTTGAGTCCCAGATCGGGCGGCTTGCTTTCTCACTTTCCCTCTCTCTCTCTCTCATTTGTTCTGTCACTCTCTGGTCAAATTAAAATAAGTAAATAAATAAAGTTAAATAAAATAATTCTAAAAAATTATTGGCATCAAAATAAACCTATACTTTTTCTATTTAAGACTTTTTTAAAATTACAGTTATTGCTATAGGGCACACGTGTTCACCAGACAGAGACAGAGACAGGGAGAAAGGGAAGGTGAGAAATCACTCCCCACCAGGGATGGCTATGTCACAAGCCCTTCTCTTCCATTCTTCTTTTGAGATTTTGGGCATGTACACACACACACACACACACACACCAGATATGACTTTCAAACCACCAGGTCCAGGGCTTGAACTGCAGAATGGCCTTATGGGATACAGTCACTTTGACCTCCATGTGGCCTGCTGGCCCTAAATTCATACTTTAATTCCACTTTCCTTTTGAAGTCTCTTCATACATATAGGCTAAAAAGTTGCAATGTGTTACAAAAGTCTTTATCAAAACTATACTCCATTATTAAAATACGTTGTCTGCTAAACTATTTGGTTATATCAATATTTTCTCTTTAGGATTCTTCAAATACATACAAAACAATACATTAGAGCTAGTGCTGAGCCACAGCTCTCTAAATGAGGAAAATTTCAATTGAAAGCAAAGTGAATTAGCATTTTATTTTGTCTTCTTGGGGATAAATGTATTCAACAGTAAATTCCACTGGAATTTTTGAAATAGAAGAAATAGCATATAATTCCTCATTACCTTTTTTTTTTTTCCCTTAGCATGTTAAAAATCCAGGCTGAGAATCACTGTCCTCCTATAAACTATGAAAGTTAGTCACAAAGTTGGAATAAGCTGGTATCAGGACTGCTAGGAAAAAGAATTACTGTTTTTATGGAAGATGATATTTTTCACAATATTGGTAGGTCCAGTTACACGGATGAACTTTCAAAATAGTTAGGTCCCACTGAAATGCCTGCAGTGAAATAAACACTAAATAAATACATTCCCATTACAAAACTCTGATTTTTCACAATTCTTATTATTTGTTGAAATATTCTACTTCTTCTAAAATGTAAACGAATGTTTTAAATCTTTTAACAGTTTTCACATATGGATGCAGTTCTTGCTACTGTAATCATCATCTTTGAAAATCTACAAAGTAATATCTAGAGATATTTTTCAGTCTTTAGGAAATTTGTGTATTACTATAATCTTTAATAGTTGATATATTTATCTCAGAAAAGCTATTGTTCTCACTTTTCTATGCTTTCCTTATCTTTCTGTTCTTATACCATTTTCTTATTTAGACTCTATGTATGAGAATCAAATAAATGCTGCAGGTGGCATGAAGGTTAAGGCACTGGGTCCCACATGGCCGTCTTTTCCTTTTGAACCCAGACCCAGGGACTTGATGGTCATACTGGGCATGTGTGTGTGCTGAAAATCCAGATGGAGAAGAGGTTGTGGCATGGCCATCTTCCCTGAGGGGGTGATTTCTCACTTTTCCTTTCTCTCTCTGTCTCTGGCAAGTGCATAAGCCCTATAGCAAAAATGAAAGAAAAATAATCAAATAATATCAATAGGTTAAAGTTAACTTATTAATCTATCAGTCACAAGTTATTTGTAAATCTCATATAAGAATTGTATTTAACAATTCTCTAGGGACCAGCAGATGACGTAGTGTTTACATTGCTGGACTCCCAGATGGCCAACTGGGATGCTATTGTCCTGGGAGGAGAATGGAGGAGAAGGGATTGTGGCCATCCCGCGGGGACTGGGGGGTGATTTCTCACTTTCCTTCTCACCATGTCTGTCTGTCTTCTCTTTTCCCATACCCACATCCTTGCACCACCACTACTAACACCACAAGCACAGGTGCCCTAAGGCAAAAATCTCTAAAAAAAAAAAAAGGGAAAAAAAATTCTCTAATTCAGCTAATATCTAACCCACATGACTTTATAATTGGCATGCTAGTATTTTTAACCAAAAATTCTCCCCATTCTCATTTCTCACTGTATCGTGAAAGATCACATAGATCATTATTAAAATATTATTAAAATTGCACTCACTTTTTTGTCTTTATTGTACTTGGCAAATATCTCCTGTGCTCTCTCTTCTCCTCCATCAGTGAACAGCATAATAATCTTATTACAATTGGCTCTGGAAACATTATACTATTAAAACAAAACAAAACAAAATAAATTGATATGCATATCATTCATAATAAAAGATAGATCCTATAAAGCAATATGGAAAGAACCTGAACAAGTTGCAAATAACAAGTGGAATATCTGCTCACTGAGTGTACTTGAAGAACTGGTTTGTGGACCAGGCCAGGCCAAGGCCTGCACAGCACTTCCCCATCACCGCCTAGATAGCCACAGTTCTCTCTCACTTCCTTCAGGTCCTTTGATCCAATGACACCTTATTGGTGAGGTCTTTCCTGACAACTATTTTAAACTGCAATCTCCCTCCTGTACTATATTTGTCTTCATAGCATTGTACATTCTTTTATATGTATGTTATTTGTTTGTTCCTTGTCCCCATCCCTCGATGGAATATAAGTTCCCTAAGGGCAGGAAGTTTTGGCTTTTTTGTTCTTTCCCACTTAGAAAAGTACCTGACCCATGATAATTGCTTAGTGGTTGATTAATAAATGGGCTTTATATTAATAAGCAGTGATGTCAATATTATGCCTGTATCATTATATAGGAGAAAAAAGAAATTGTATTAGTTAAAAATATGCATACACTTTCATAAATATTTTCAGACAGTTCTTCTCTCTTCCCGCCTTCATTCCTTTTTACTTCCCATTTCTGAAATGACAACCTCCTAGCTGCCACCCTAACACAAAATGTTCTTTTGTACCTTTGTAAATGTTGATACTCACAGAGTATCCTCCTATCCTCCCTCAACCTGCCCCATTTTAAATATTCTAACCATGAAAGATTTAATGCCAGAGGTAATTTCTCTTAACATTTAAGGTCTCCAAAAGAGGTGGATGTAAGAGAAAGATGAATTGTCACTAAAGTCACAAAAATAAACAATTTAGAAAGGTGGACTTCTTGGGACCAGCAGTTAGCGTAATGGCTATGTCGCTGGACTCCCATGTAGCCGACTGCGGTTCGAGTCCCGGACCCGGTGACTTAAACTCACGCCGGGCGTGTGTGCGTGCGTGCCCAAGATCCCAAGAGGAGAATGGAGGAGAAGGGATTGTGGTGTGGCCATCCCCCCTGGGGCGATTTCTTGCTTTCTGTTTGTCTCTCTCTGTCTGTCTGGTGAGCGCAAGTGCCTTATAGCAAAAACCTCTCCAAAAAAAAAAGAAAGGTGGCCTTCTTTGAGGTCTAAAATTATAATTTTACCTTTTCTACTGTTATGAAATATATTTTCTTAAGTTATGAGAATAAAATATTATACTAATTATGAATGCTCAATTTCTCTAAAAATGTCAACTCTCTAGTTCAATCCTGTCTGGCTGAAATATCATATGAGCCTGGGGTTAGCAGGTGATGTTGTTATTGGGACACTGGACTCCCACATGGTTGACCCTAGTTCAAACCCCAGACCTGGTGGCTTGCTTTCTTGCTTTCTCTCTCTCTGTCTGTCTCTCTCTGGTGAATGAAAATAATACTAATAAATAAAATTAAATAAATAATTCTTTAAAAAAATAAAGAACTATCCTATGAGCCTAATTTTAAATTTACTAATCACCACATTGAGGAACATAAAAATATCTGAAATTAATTCTAACATATTTAAATCAGGCATCCATCCAAAATATCAATTCAGAATAAAGTCAACATTGAAATTATTGAGATAATATAAATTTTATTCTTTCACAGTTTTTTAAAGTTGAGGCATATTATATATCTGCAACATAGTTCAGACCAGTCACAATTTGAATACTCAACAACCAAATGTGATTGTGGTTACCATATTGGACAGTACAGTTATGGCCTTAAGTGACTAATATTTAAACAACCTTTAATTCTCTCTTAGTATTTAAGCTAATCAAAGGTTCAAACTCTACCTTCGTTTTCAAAGAAAGTTAGCCCCATTTCCTATGGTAGAAATGAATGAAAACAATGTTTTGCTTGGTTGATGAAAAGATCCTGTTTTGTATAAATTTCATCCCATCAACTAGGTCATCAGAACATTGGCAGTAAAAGCTCTTAATTAAGCATCCTGAAAACACAATTTTTTTGTGTGCTTTTTGTTTCTTATTTTTGTTTGGTTTTAAAACACAAGTATTGGGATCAATACATGGCATAATAGTTATGTTGTTGAACTCCCACGTATACGGCCGTGGTTCAAGTCCTGGACCTAGAAGCTTAAACTTCACCTGGGTGCATGTGCATGTGTGCCCAAAATACCAAGAGGATAATGGAGGAAAAGTGATTTGTGGTATGGCCACCCCCCCAGAGGGGTGATTTCTCACTTTCCATCTCTCTGTCAAGTGCATGTGCCCTATAGCAAAAATCTCTCTAAAAAAGAAAAGGAAAAAATAAAAAAAATAGAAGTCCCCCCCACAAATATTGACTAATACAATTTGTCACATTCAAATGTGGTTCTTATCTTTTTTTTTTTTTTAAGAGGTTTTTGCTATAGGGTGCGTGTGCTTGCCAGAAAGACAGAGAGAGACAGATATAGAATGCGAGAAATCACCCCCCAGGGTAGACGGCCATGTCGCAATCCCTTCTCCTCCATTTTCCACTTGGGATCTTGGGCACGCATGCACACGTGCCCAGCGTGAGTTTAAGCCCCTGGGTCCGGGACTCGAACCACGGTTGACTACATGGGAGTTCAGCGATATAGCCATTACACTAACTGCTGGTCCTGAGAAGGTCTTTTTTTAATATTGGAGATATTATTATTAGTAGTATATACAAATATCACTGTGTGTTAGCATGCTAGATCTTGTTAATCATTTATATATTAGTGTAAATCAAATTATAATATCCTTTCTCAGGAAAGACAGATGCTAGGGCACACAGAAAAGGCAGATTATGGAAAAAATAAATAATCATTTGCTTTCAACATGGTTTTTCCTTGAAGCAGTCTTCTCAGGACTTGGGTATAGAAAGATAAGACCTAAGAGAAAAAGAAAAATACCTACATTTTGTATACTTTTTGAAGTTTTGATTTGAAAATAGTTCAAAGATTTCTATTATGTGGATACATCTGCTTTATAAATAAATTAAGAACAGCGCTGTTATCTTATGCTAGAGAATAGTAATGATTAGGATATTAATGTTTAGACACTACAATTTCATAATAAAATAAAAAGGAATAGTATCAATACTTACATTAAGCAGTTGTTCAAAAGCAAAACTAAAACCCTTCTTATAATCTGTGATTCCTTTTGCTGTGATATTATTCACTGCATCTTTCAACACTTTCTTATTCCTTACATTGGCTTGGACAAGGTGCTGAAAACAGCTTACATCCTGAGCATTGCTGTTAAACTACAAGAGAAAAAAATTAATTAATTAATTAATATTAAAATCACCCACACAGTTGTTATTGAATTTGTGTTTCAGACTTCTTGACTCTACTGCCTTGTTTTCTCTTTCTTTCTTTTACTTTCTTTCTTTCTTTCTTTCTTTCTTTCTTTCTTTCTTTTTTTTCTTTCTTTCTTTCTTTCTTTCTTGTCTTTTTCGAGAGGTTTTTGCTATAGGGTGCATGCGTTCGCCAGAAAGACAGAGAGACAGAGAGACAAAAAGCAAGAAATCATCCCCCAGGGGGGATGGCCACGCCACAATCCCTTCTTCTCCAATCTCCTCTCAGGATCTTGGGCATGCACGCGCATGCACCGGGCGTAAGTTTAAACCACCGGGTGCGGTACTTGAACTGTGGTCAACGACATGGGTGTCCAGCGACATAGCCATTACTCCAACTGCTGGTGCCCTCGGTTTCTCTTTCAAAGGAAAAGTAAATAGACTGATAAAGAAAGTGCACTAAGGACCCCATGGCTACTTTCATCTAGGCCTCCAACTCAACCCTGAGCCTGTTACTTACCTTCCTACATGGCTTCCCTGTTTATAAATTTGAAATTTTAGTGATGTGAGTTCCTTTCTAGTTCTCACACTGATGTGACTACACATAAAAAAAATCCCCAAACAATAAAATACAAAATATATTCCAAAAATGATGTGAGTCGTCTGCCTATGACACAGGAAGTAAAGCATTTTAACTGCCTTTCATCAGGAAAGACTGGTTACAACAACAGTGCACTGAATGACAAGAACAGAAGTTTTATAATTCTGAAATCTGATGGCAGCATCTTTCTATGGGAAAGCAATGTGAACGAGTCAAGAACAACTGGTGAATTTTTAGAAATCTCATTCTAGGAGTTCTATCAATAATACTTGGGGGGGGGGGGGTTATGAGGACAAGGCAAAGGGCAAGCAGGTAATTCCAGGTTGCTAATGTTGTCAGTAAGGAACAACAAGGGGCCTAGGGAGGAGAGTGACAGCTGCCTAAAATTAAAAATTTAGGAATGATCACCAAAGTAATTTCAGCAATACTGTGTTTCTATAAAGATAAGAACACTGGAAGAACTGCTGTAAGGTGCAGATCTAAGCTGAGTGGAATTATCCCATCATATATTAACTGTGTAATTTGTGTAAATTCCTCGGGTTCCTGGGCCATAGATTGGCACATCTGCAAAATGGGAATACTACTACTAATAATAAACATGCTTGCTAAGATGCAGGAGATTGGCCAGATATTAATGATATTCTCAGATCAAAACCTAAAATTAAATTATTTTAATGGGTAGGCCACAAAGATTTCTTATGCTAGTAAGTATAATATATCATGCCTTTTTTCTCTGAAGATCATTCAGCCAACTTATAAGGTCCATTGCACGATTGATTAATCAATTGGTAGACACCTGTTGCATGCCAAGAGTCACGGTAGTTAAGAGTTTTGTGCTTTTAGTAGGAAAATTATGTAAGTTACTCCCACATACACACACGTCTCACTCACATATACTACCTAAGTAAGCAAATATGTACATGATGTTACTAAGTGCTACATTTTCTATGGACTGTACAAATATTAATCTTTTCCTGCTTGCAAATGCCCTACAAGATAAATATTATCATTATCCCCATTTTATCCACAAGAAAACTTAGGCATAGAGAAGTTAAATAACTTACCCTTAATTACATAGCTAATGATGATAGTGAGTCAGGATTCAAACTAGCACTTTAGCAAAGGGTGTGCACTTTTATTTCCATATCATCTCTCAGCATGGGATAATACATTAGGATTAGTTCTAGAAGGAATATGATATTATGCTCTAGGAGACATATCATGGGAAGGGGTTCTAGTTTGAACTGAACAAATGAGGAAACCTTCCCCTAAGAGATGTCATTACTGTGATTCCAGAGAAATGACCCAGTGAAGAACATTCCAGAAGAACAGAACAGCCTGTGCAAAGGCTGTGATGTAGGGAGACTAAAAGAAAATCTTCTAAGCCAACATGAGGCAGTCTAGCTTAGTCACATATAAGGACAAATGGTACACAATGAGTTTGAGAACGAGGTGGAGCTGGATCACGTGGGGTCTAATGCAAATGCTGAATAAGTGGGATTTTATTCTGGGTCAAACATGAAATTGCCCAAAGATTTTAAGCCTAATCAAAAACAACAAAATCTAGAATTTCAGGAGAACACCCTAGCGACTATGAGGGAAATGAATTTGTGAACAAAACTGAAATGATGCAGAATAAAGTTTAATTTAGGATGTGATTTCAAAGTATGCGAGATATGTAAGTACAGACATCAAAAAATGACAGCATTTGAAGCACAAGGTTCAAAGGAAGTCCAGGTTAAAGATTAAAAAGAAGGAGGCCTCAGCAGACAGTTTTGTTTTTAAAGCGAGATGAATAAAAGCAGAGTAGGAGTAGAAGTGCCTGAGAAAATGGGAGGAAAAGCAAGTTCCACGGAGGCAGAAGGGACATCAGGAAATGAGGCTGGTCTTTGATGATGAGATAAAAATGTCTCAAGAGGAAGATCCTGTAGTTTAGAGACAGAGAAGACAAAGACTTCAAACTGCCCCTTGAACTCATCCACATTACATGGGCAGATTCTGCCTAGGCAGAACCCAAGTGGAATGCATTAAAGGACAAATGAAGGGCAGAGGGTCAGACATAGGGGTAAATATACATATATATACACACACACATATATATATGTGAAACTAGAAATGGAAAATTATTGATGATAACATGCATGATTAAGCCATTATGCAGTATATTCTGGATGGGAAATCACTTTTTGTATGCTGTGATGATGATTAGGAGATGAATGTACATTAATAAATTAAAAAAAAAGTTTCAGGAAAAAAATGCATACTTGATGACTACAGTAAGCTATATAGCCCCAGCTAGGTGCTACTTTATAGTATGTTCATTCTATTCACTGAGATTTATGCCTAAAGTCAGACTTGTGTTCATAGATATGTATGTATCAGCTGCGCTTGCTATTGGAAATATTTAGATTAATTAAGTTCATTAGCAAATCAATAAAATGGGGGGAAAAGGCATAGAAAGCAACCATGGATACCAGAGACAGTGTGGGAGGAGGGTGGGACACAGCAGAGGGTGAGAGATAGGGAATCAAGGATGGCAAAAAAAAGCAAAATATACAGGAAACAAGAATTGGAAAATTATTTGTTGACGATAACACGTATGTTGATGTGCTTGATTGAGCCAATATACAGTGTATTCTGAATGAGAAATCTCATTTTGTATGCTGTAATGATGTATAGTGAATGAATGTAAATAAATACATTTAAATAAAAAAAGAAAGAAAAAAATGAATGAATGAAGGGAACAGCAAGTGCTGTGGAAATCCTTGAAGTGTCATGTGGCTGGGAAGCAAGGCAGAAGACTAGGTGGTCGCTGTAGCGTGAAGTTGGGATGAACACAAGGCTGCCTTAAAGCTAGGCGTCTGGGGACCAGCAGTTAGATAATGGCTATGTTGCTGGACTTCCACCTAGTCAACCATGGTTCGAGTCCCGGATCCGGTGGCTTAAACTCACGCCAGGCGTGTGTGCGTGCGTGCCCAAGATTCCGAGAGGAGAATGGAGGAGAAGGGATTGCAGCATGGCCATCCCCCCAGGAAGTGATTTCTCACTTTCTGTCTCTCTGTCTCTCTCCGTCTGTCTGGTGAGCGCACGTGCCCTATAGCAAAAAAACTTTCCAAAAAAAAAAAAAAAAAAGCTAGGTGTCTCTAGAGAGGGTTGGTGCTGAAGAGGGAAGGCAGGAAATATGCTGAGAATAGAAAAGAAGGGAAAACAAAGTTCTTGGGAAGGAGATAGGATGGGATCCAAATGGCATATTAAGTAACAGTTTTTAGAAAAATGCATTCATTATTCCAAGGAAAAAGTGTGGAAGTTAAGTGCAGATGTGGGTGGCATGTAGACTGGAGTGGACAGGATGACAGGGTGACTGTGAGTTTTGTCTCCTTTGGTGAACATCGAGGCAAGGTGGTCAGAATACTGTGAGGGAGGAGATGGAAGAGGGGAGGGAATGGAGCTAAAAAGGAAAGTAAAATGTCGTGTACAGGTGAGGAATGGAGTCCCTTTTCAGTTTTATTTTGTACACTACTTTCATGTACATCATATATATATATGAGAATAAAGTTCCAACATATTTTATGAACTTTTTTCTATAAATTCAAATGCTGAAAACTTGATATTCTCAGGTTCAAATGACCAGTTCCACTGCCCCTTCCAACACTCATTCTATGATAATTTGAAGCAATTTTATCCTACATGCTCCATTTTGAAAACAAAACAATGTGAGGATTTCCCCATATTAGTAAATCTAAAAATTTTCTGAAAAAGTTTACCAATACATTAATAGTAAGGTATCTGGGACCAGCAGATGGTTTAATGGTTATGTTGCTGGACTCACACATGGCCAACTGTGGTTTGAGTCCTGGACGCAGTGGCTTCAAACTCACGCCAGGCGCATGTGCGTGTGTGCCCAAGATCCCGAGGAGAATGGTGGAGAAAGGATTGTGGCGTGGCCATCCCCCGGGGGGGGAAGGGGTGATTTCTCACTTTCTGTTTCTCTCTCTCTGTCTCTCTGGCAAGTGCACATGCCCTATAGCAATAATCTCTCTTAAACAAATAGTAAAGTGTCTAACCTTAGAGAATTATTAGGTCGTCGGAAAAGTCATGATGAATTTTTCCATGTTTTTCTACACAAAAATGCATCATGACTTATCAGAAAATCTAATAGAAATAGTTATAGGAGATATTATTAACTGATTTTGCCAAACCATGAATCATCATAAGGTTACAAGTTATGCAAAAAATAATTAGCATTAAATAATGCATTGCCCCCAAGTTTTTCGGTTGACCCTGACCTGCTTTTAATACAGAAAAATGAAGCATCTCATCAAGTCACTTTAACACAAATTGATTAAACATAAATTCGATTCATTAAACACAAATTCAGGGGCATATCACAGAAATACTACAACTGTACTCAAAATCCATAAATAATAAAAAGAAGGGAATGATCTACAGTCAGAAAATCTTAACTCTCCTAGGAAAGTATGAGAAAATTTTAAAGTTCTAAATTAAATAAAACTATTTTTCACAGACATCTTAGACCCACCTGCTTTTAGACTGCGTGTGTGTGTGTGTGTGTATGTGTGTGTGTGTGTGTATATACATATATATATGTTTGTGTGTATGTATAAATATAAATAAATATCTATTTACATAGATATTTATATTAAAAATTATTTTTATGATCTGAAACAGCAATCTTTAGTGACATGTCCCTAGATATTAATTTAAAACTATATTAAAACACTTTGAGCAAAAGTGTAATAATATAGTATTATGAAGCTTTGAAATTGAGTATGACAAATGAAATAGATTTGGGAAGTCCTGCTTTTTTAAACTATTAAAAAATACTTCTTTTGAAAGTATGTATGTCAGGGCCAGATGGTGGCACAGCAGTAAAATGGATGCTTAGTAAGGCTGACTCACATGGGTGGTTTCAAGATCACACGGGAGACCTCCCTGAGCATGTTGGACATGCCATGTGCATGACCCAGAGCTAGCTGAGGGTGGACTGTTGCAAGCCTCTGTAGGGGGTAACTGTCTCTCTCTGTGTGTCTCTCTTGCTTATGGAAGAAACAGAATTTTCAAAAACATTTATGTTTAACACTGCAGAGTCTGAAACTCGAACTGACATCCCATTGATTCCTATCCAGAAAATTCGACCACGTAGGTGCCGGATTGGGACTGCTGAGAAAGACTGCGGCTAGCATACAGAGATGGGAAGACACGCGGGTGAACACGAGCATCTGGGGCAGAAATCAGAGGGCCCTGGATTGTTGCTACAGTATTGGATACCCTTCCTTTTCCCTTCCACATTTCTTAGGTTTTCTGCCTATGACATTTTTCTTCTCTTTGCTCGGTTAAACAACTCAACTTGCTTTCCTCATGAAAGGCTCCCTAACTAGATCAAAGTGCCCCATGATAAGCTCTCCTAAACCTCTCTCTTTTTTACAGAATACATCACAGTTATAATCTCGCATTGCTTTGTATGCTATTTTGGTAAGTAGACTCCTTCTCTGGATTATGAGCCACCAAGGCCCAAGAACACGTCCATTCCCTCACTGTGTATCTTCAGTAGTTGGCCTGTAATAGGTATGCTGCAAATATTGGGTCATTAGAAAAGTCATGATGCATTTTTGCATAGAAAAACAGAAAAATAGATCCTGACTTTTCCAACACCCCAATATTTAGTAAATGAATGCATAAAATGTCCACTTATTTAACCCCTTGGATGCAGAGTTTAAGAAAATTAGAAGTCAGTGCACTATGTTGATCAATAATCAAGTTATACACTGTAAGTGGATGAACTGTGCTTCAGCTCTGCAAATACTATTAAAATTGCACATAAAATAAATTTAAATATTTTGCCAAATATTTTTGCCCAGTATTAAAACAGTCAACGGACTATTAGCATAGCATCTTACACATAGATGTTAAACAAACTGCAACTCTACTGCTTCTAAAATCATTCAAGCAAAATCCATTAATATACTCAATACTGAGATCAGAACAGATTCCAAATTCATGAGAAAGATTCAGATAGATATTATCAGCCTAGTGAGCTTTAAACATAGTTCACTAACAAGGTGAAGCAGGTCTCTCAAACATTACTTTTATGTTTGAAACAGTTTCTGAGAAAACTATGACCAGTATACTTCAATACTACAAAAAGAACCCTCCTATGAAATTCCACAGTCGAAAGTATAAACATCAAATTAAAAGACACATTGGGCCAAACCAAGTGTTAATTTGTCAAATAAAATAAGCTAAACTCTTGGTTTGGGAAGGCAGTTACCTATGTGCACCCTGATGTCCTCTGCTAAATAATCATTCCACAGAAATGATTAAACAAAGTCATGAACAACAATGAAGGTCGGCACTCCACTGGTCACCACATCATCTCCGAGGCCAACGGTGAAACGTTGCCACCGCCTTAATACACACCCCAAGTCTAAAAAATCTCCAAGGTCCCAGTAGTGTCCTTTGTCTAGGAGTGGAGACTGTAATCTACTTCAGTGAAGGGTCCACGGTTCCTTAGAAAGAGTTAGTGGGATGCATGTTTTTGTCCTAAACATTACACATTAAGAATAAAAGAAATTTGAACAATGAGAGAGTCCTCTTGAACACAGAGAGAAAGAAAAATGCCATACTTCTTCTTTGCCCAAACAGCCTGACTTTTGATTTCCATTTCTTCACCTCACAAAGGCTGTTTGTTTTCCTCCCGGTTTTATGTATCATGTGAGTGCGCACTCGAGAGAAAGTAAGAGAGGAATAGCAGGGACACCCTCATGTAGAATGGTCGTGCCACAATCCCTTGTCCTCCGTGTCTACCTCCTTTCGGACTTGTTTATCAAGCCACTAGATCTGGGCCTCAAACCACGTGGGCATTTGTGCAGGACTGGAGAGCCTCAGCCACCACGCCATGAAGCTGTTCTCTTTATCTATGGATCGTAAACTTTTATAGAGGAAAACTTACTGTGGAGGGCTTCGTACATAGTTTAGTCCTAAAATACTTTTAATGGTCAAAATGGAACGCAATTTATAATTCCTTAGTCTTTGAAAAATTGGGCAATACCTAAATTGCTTACTAGAAGATGTCTTCATTTTGTTTCCTTTCTTCTTGCCATGTAAATGAAACATGAGGCACAACAGTGGGTTTGAGATGTGCACATAGCAGCAAAAACAAGAATTCAAATCCACATCGGCCTGCTTTAGAATGCAGGTATTTTTTAAATTAAAAATATTCGTCAACTTTTCTTTTTATTTAACTATAAAATGTCTCTGAAAAGTGTGTATTATACAAAATTAAATTAAAGATCTGGGACCAGCAGTTAGTGTAATGGCTATGTCGCTGGACTCCCACGTAGTCGACCGCGGTTCAAGTCCCGGACCCGGTGGGTTAAAACTCATGCTGGGCGCGTGTGCGTGTGTGCCCAAGATCCCGAGAGGAGAATGGAGGAGAAGGGATTGCGGCGTGGACATCCCCCCTGGGGAGTGATTTCTCGATTTCTGTCTCTGTCTCTCTCTCTCTCTCTGGCGAGCGCACATGCCCTTTGGCAAATACCTCTCCAAAAGAAAAAAAAAAAAATTAAACTTCACAAAATTTTGCATATCAATCAATACAAATTATACTTCAGATGCTATGCATAATTTCGCCACCAGATGGCGATGGAAGAAAGTAAAAGGAAAGTGTACTCTTCACAATTTTGGTTATGCTTAGAATTTATGCACATAATCCTATTTAAACACTTTTAAATCTTTTCCCTGTAGATATAATAATTGTATGTTTCTGTGGGGTACTATGTGATTTCTGAGTACAAGATTACAATGTGAATTAGGGAAATGAGTGTACCATCCTGTTCAGGTATTTGTCACTATGTTGGAAACATTCCAAATTCTCTCTTTCAGTTTTGCTGAGATTTATACAGTAAATTGCTAACTCTATGTGCAATACTGTATTTTATAACACTGGACATTATTTCTTTTATCTGCAATTTTGTTTTTACTAATCAAAATTCCTCTATACCCTTCACTTTCTCCTTATTTCTAGACCCTACTTGTCATCATTCAACTTTCTTTCAGGTCATTTCTTTGGCTTCTACACATGAGGAAGAATATGTGTTATTTCTTTCTATGCCTATCTTATTTCATTTAACATGATGTCCTCCCGGCTTGCTCATTTTACCTCAGATGACAAGATCTCGTTCTTCTTAACGACTGAATAGCATTCCACCGTGTGCAAGGTTGCGTATGCACGTGTGTGCATGTGTGTGTGCGCACAGCATATTTTCCTTACTCATTTGCTTATGGAAACTTGGGGTGATTCCCTATGTTGGCTACTGTGGGCACTATTGCAATGAACAATGGCATGCATATATCTTTATAACATAGTGATTTCCTGTCTTTTAGAGACACGATCATCAAAATCTTGATTATGCTTAAATTTTATGCACATATTCCTATTAAAATGCTTCTAAAATTGTTTGGCTTTTCACATTTTTCATAGGATATTTGAAAACTAGAAAAAAAATATAGGAGAACAAAATGACTTTTACAAAACCTAGAGAAAATAACCTGATACCATTTACCCATATAGATATGGACATAATCCCAGTTAAGAATGACTTTGAACTCTATCTGTTATCACTTTCCAGAAATTTTGTGCCAATTTAATATGTGTGGTCTCACCACACTTTCATAAACACTTAATATTTTTATTTGCTAAATTATAAGTAAATAGGATATGTCAACGTTTTAATTACTCAAATTTCCTTGATTGCTAGTGAAGTAAAACTTTTCCTCATCTATTAATTTTTATACAGTTCTGTAAACTATAAAAGTCCTATTTTTCCAGTTTGTTGCTTATCTTCTAATTGGAATCTATGGACCTATTTTTTTAATGATTTCTTAACATAGTCTTATGCTTAGAAAAAATAATTTATTAATCAAATAAATATTCATTTATAATCTCTACTAACGTTTTTTGCTTGTTTTACACCTTGGTGTTTAGTTATGGTGGAATTTACTTTATGAGGTAACAAGAAATTTGTTTCAAAAGTAGCTGATTTATTTATAGCCACTTACTTATAATCAATTTATAACCCCTTTTATTAAATAATCATGGCTCACGATTCATTCTTTATAATAAAATAGGATTTTGGATATATTTTCAGAATTCTTTTTATATATTTTTTTAATTCATGAGAGTGAGAGAAGCACACTTTTCCCAGGATCTGGCCATACTCCAATCCCTTCCTCCAGTCCTCCAGCCCTGTCACATCTTAGGCACTTGTTCCAGGTGACTTATGTATTTTATGCTTACTGGGCTTGGGATTTGAACCGCAGTCATCATTTGGGATCTGGCTTCTCTTGAGTAGCATATTGGAGCTGTATCACAGCTGGCCCTATATTTCAAGAATTTTTAATTCCTTCATTCTTTCTATTATTTCACAAACTTATTACTTTTTAATATTAGTAATAAAAGCACAAATCATCATGTAGTGAGAATCACCTGAGTGTCAGGCTAAACACTATTCCATGAAGTCATTAAGCTTTCAAGTTATGGTTTTAGGTTTTTTATTTTTTATAAGAGATTGTTTTTTGCTCTAGGGAGCATGTGCTCATCAGAGAGTCAGAGAAACAGAAAGCAAGAAATCACCTTCCAGGGGGAATGGCCACGTCGCAATCCCTTCTCTTTCATTCTCCTGTCAGGATTTTGGGCATGTATGCACACACTTGAGTTTCCAGTCACTGGGTCTGGGGCTCGAACTGTGTTCAACCATGTGGAAGTCTAGCACCTTAACCACCACGTCACCTACTGGCTCCTGTGGTTTTAGTTCTAATGTGGTTCCTATTATGTAACTGAGGAACTGAGTCCTACAGTGCTAAGCAAAGGCCCCAGAGTTACACAACAACCAAGAATCAGAGCTCAACCTCAGACCTTCAAACTACCTGTACTTTATTTCCCTAAGGTCTTTAATCACTTTTGACTTGTATTTTAAAAGCAGAAGCAGAAGCCACTATGCTTTGTTATGCAACTATTTTCACAACTGTCTTCCTACTGAACTTTTGAAATATTTTACTGAATTATAATTACTTTTATCAATAAGTTAGAAACTTAACATCTGCTATTAATCCCAGAAAGAAATATTAACTAATTCCACATTGCAACTCTTCTACATATAGCTCATTTGCTCATATGTTCTTCTCTCTAATTTTTATACAGGTCCTAAATGTATTATTAAAAGGACTTCCAGGCAATTTATAATTTTTGGTAATATTGTGAATGTGTTTTTAAGTTCTCACCCTGTACAGGGAAAATCAGAAGATGTGGCCTCCCTCCCACAGGTAGGGAAGCCACAGGTGTCTTTAATAATGCTGCTCTTGGATTTGATCACTCCCGTCCTGACATTAATGGTGCTGTTTTCAAAAGTGGTGGCTGGCTTATGGTTTACTTTGTATAAAAACAGAAAGACATTGATCAAGAATTTCCACACTTTAATGCAATTTAGGAAAGCCAGGTCTAGTCCAGTTCCTGCACCTCTAATAAGCATCATGGCCACAACTGATTCAATTATCTCCTCTAAGCTTCAGGCTCCCTCCTTCATGAAATAAAGGGCTTTACTAGCTCACTTGAAAAGCCCTTCAGGTTCTAAAATCATATAATTGAGATCTGAGAGTGGAACTATTAAAGGAAATTACATGAGGAATAAGGGGTTCTTTATGTGTCACAAAGGAAATGGTAAACATAACTAATGTGTCCGCCAAGAGGAGCTAGAGCTACTGCAATACTGATCATATGAGTGAGGATGACTCCGGTCATCTAAGAATGCAAAGTTAATGTACCATTGATTGAATTTTGTTGTAAAATCCTGATACCACATAGCCCAACTTTTTCCAGCACTGCTGTGTTGACGAAGTAGTAGAGTCAATTCAAGAATAACCGCTATTCTATAAATGAACCAGTCTATATACTGCAACATTTGTGCAAAATGATGTCCCTACATTCAGAGAAGCACACATTCTGATGAAAGAGGGCATAGGAAGATATAGAAAAAAGGCAAGAAACAAACATACATAAAATATCAGGAGAAGAGAAACGTTATAAAGAAAAATGAAGTGAAATAAGAGTTAAGGGGATAACAGAGTGACAGTATAAATGAAACTGGAATGTTACCTGAGACACAGCAGTCAAAGAGGGCCTCTCTGATGAGGTGGCATTTGAGCAAATAAAAGCTAAGAAGGCAGCTATCTAGACTCAGAAGCATCGAGACCTCATGTAATGTGAAGCAGTGGTTTTAACTATGTACATATTAATAAAACATGCACCCGGAAGAGCAGATATGTTTTGTTTGGTGAGGGGAGAGGCGATAGGGAGAGAACGAGAGAGAGAGAGACAGAGAGGGATTTTTGACAGGGTCTTGCCATCTTGCTATCCTTCCTGCCCTGCCGCCCAGGGAGCCAGGTACACAGCCACCAAACCCAGGTCACCCAAGTGGCCTCAGCCATTGTGCAGCAGGGTCCTCTTGCAGGCAACACCATGGCTGGGCTCAGATAAGCTTGTTAAGCAGGATATTAGCATCACCAATGAGTTCTTTTAAACATGAAATGGCACCTGTCATCAACGAAAACAGTTCATAAAAGTTACCAGCTTGGATTGAAGGGTTTATAGTCAATCAACTCAATTCAAAAATATACATTTCAACTGAGATCAAATATATACAGTTGAAAAACTTAGATAGTGATTATGGTAAAATAAATGAGAAATGATGAAAAAATAAGATGCTACCAATAAAGAATAAGAGTTAATCAGGTAAGGTTTCACAAGAAGTGAGAAGGTATTTCTTAATAAATACATTTTAAAGGGCACAACTGCTAACTACCTAACATATCATTACAAAGGTGAATTAATTATGGGAAAAGTAAATGCCAATATTTGTAGCTCTAGTTTACCACACAAACTGTCAGTTTATGATAAAAACCCTTATTTAGTAACATTTTAAAAAAAGATTTTCATGTTTTAGCATATATTTTTTAAGCTACAATGCATAAATCAATATTCTCAAAAATGTTTTTTCAATCACTTCAGAATTCACTGAAGTGCGATTGTGTTTAACAGTTAATATTAAAATATATGCATTCTACTACAAAATACATAGATTATCAATTTGTTTGTATTTTAACTTCTCTTGAATTTTAAGCCTACTAAGTAATTAAGAGAAAGATAATAATTTAAGAAACTCTAAATAAATCTGCTGTGCTTAATAACTCAGTTCAGCCCACGTCACTCTCTTTACTTGTTCTCAAGAGTAAATGGATAAACACATTTAAAAAAATTCTATTCACTAAATTCTGGCACACGTAGAATATTGTTTTTCTAGTCCATGTCCTGGTCAACAAGGTGATAACATTTATATTTTTAAAAGCAATATCTCAGTCTAAAATAAAAGTATTCCTCCTTCCTCACCTTGAATATTACACTTTGCTATTTCTAAAACTACACATAGAATTTATTTCTAATTCCCAAAACTTAGTGCACCATGTGATTAATGGAAAAGAATTACATCCTTGTCAACACTTTCTTATAAACTTTCCTAATATTTGCAAAGCAATTACGTTATCCTCTGGAATCTTTCTCGCTCTCTCTTTAAACTAAAAAACTTGATTACTTTGCCATGTTATTATAGCCCTCAAATACTTTCTTTAGCCATTCTTTAGGGCCTATAATATCTTTATGTATCTCTTAAATAAAAAATTTTTAAAAGCACTCATATTTACCAAAATAAAGTATATAAGAAGAGAAAATTTAACTTATTTTGATGACTTTTTTTTTTTTTTTTTTTTTTTTTTTTTTGTGTTATAAGGTGCATGCACTCATCAGAAAGACAGAGAGAGACAGAGAGACAGGAATTGAGAAATCACCCCCCCGGGGGGATGACCACCCTGCAATCCCTTCTCCTCCATTCTCCTCTTGGGGTCCTGGGCATGCACAAACACGCGCCCGGTGTGAGTTTAACCCACTGGGTTTGGGACTCGAACCTCGGTTGACTACATGGGAATCCAGCAACATGGCCATTATGCCAATGTCTGGTCCCTTTGATGACTTTGATTCTATTCCTTCTTCTTATTTTTTTAACCTCTCCAAAGCAAAAAGCTACAAAATAAAAACATTCATAAACATCCATGGTATTAAGAATTCTATGGATGCCAGCAAGTGGTGCAGTGGTTAAGGGGCTTGACTCCCACATGGCTGAGTCCTGTTTGAATCCAGACCAGACAGCTTATTTGTTTTTGACTTTTCCTTTTTATCTCTCTCTCTCTGGTATAATTTAAAACAATTATATTATTAAGAAGTAAATAAAATAAATAATTCTTTAAAAAAAAGATTTCCAGGGACCAGCAGTTAGCGTAATGGCTATGTCGCTGGACTCCCACGTAGTCGACCAGGATTCGCGTCCCGGACCCGGTGGCTTAAAACTCACGCCGGGCGCGTGTGTGTGTGTGCCCAAGATCCCGAGAGGAGAACGGAGGAGAAGGGATTGCGGCGTGACCATCCCCCCTGGGGGGTGATTTCTCACTTTCTGTCTTTCTGTCTGTCTCTGTCTGTCTGGCGAGCGCACACACCCCATGGCACAAATCTCTCCCCCCCCCAAAAAAAAAAAGTAAAGGGAACCAGCAGTTAGTGTAATGGCTATGTCGCTGGACTCCCACGTAGTCGACCGCGGTTCGCGTCCCGGACCCGGTGGCTTAAAACTCACGCCGGGCGCGTGTGCGTGCGTGCCCAAGATCCCAAGAGGAGAATGGAGGAGAAGGGATTGCGGCGTGACCATCCCCCCTGGGGGGTGATTTCTCGCTTTCTGTCTCTATGTCTCTCTCTCTCTCTGTCTGGCGAGCGCATGCACTCTATAGCGAAAAATCTCTCCAAAAGAAAAAAAAGTAAAAAAAAGATTTCTATGAATTACCAAGATCTTAAAAATCTAAGTCAATGAAAAACACAGTTGTAATAATAAACTCCAAACAGATGCCTGCTGCACTTGCTAAATGTATCTGATGAACATAACCTAATTTTCTGATTTCCTCTTTCATAATGATATCAAACCTGCCTGTTGTGCACACAATTATCAGTGATGTGATCAAAATGCGTGTGTAGGACCCACTTATGTAGGAACCACTTGCAGACTCACTAACTGTAGATTCTTTTGGGTTGTTGGGAAAGTCATGACATATTTTTTTCTGTATTTCTATGCAAAAAATGTGTCATGATATTTCTTATGTCCTAATAGCTTTTCAGGTCTAGGGTAGATCTTGAGATTCTGCATCTCTATTACCTAAAAAGCTTTCCAGATAATGCTGATGTTGCCTGGCCACAGGCCCCATGTAGAGCAGCAAAGGCATAAACTACAATTTTCTTGTTCTTGGACATAAATGAGCTATGAATCAACATAGAGTTTTCCCGAAATCTAGATGGGTGATTATTTTATAAGACATAAAGTGAAATTATTCTTTTATATTTCATTTGTCATAAAACTGCATTGACAGGCCAAATTCGTTCATCTTGTAAAGCTCTGGCAAAAAGAAGGCCTGGCTCAGTAAGGTATTTTGTTTTGGGGAGTGTAGAGATTGCTTTTAAGTTCAAATTGTGCAGCACTTTGCAAATGTGGTGGTCATCATATGCTGACGAGGCAAGTTCTTGATCTTAAGAAGAACAAGTTCTTGTCTAGGGACACATCGAGCATATTTTAAAAGGTAAACTGGAATTTCAGTACATTGGAAATAGAACAACTGAAATCTTGTCTTACTTGCCTATATAATGCAACTCTGTATTTAAAAACACCCTCATTCTCATATAAGTTGTTGCAAAGTCAGGAATAGTGAAGAGTCTGGGATTTGACCACTCTTGCAAGCTGACAACTTAGCCTCTGACAGTTTGATAGGTAACAAGCAGTAGAAACACAAGCCGTCTGGGTCAGAGACAACAGTAGTTTATTACTTACCGCAATGGCAGTAGCCAGAGTAACATCTCAGCATGGGCTACCCAGACCCCAATTACCACAAGGCCAGGGGTCACTGCACAGCCACTGAGGGGTGTTTCAGGCAAGGAGTCCCAAGAGGAAGAAGTCTTTCATTTTACATTGGGTAGGGCTTCCAGTAGCCTTCCCATCCTCCCATCAGAGAGAGACAATTATTTTAATTACCCTAAAACATAAATCTCCTTTGGGAAAGGAGACACCTCTCAGATATCACTATCCTCAAGTAAACATAAATCTGAGCAGACTTGAAGATGTGTAACAGATTTGCAAAGAATTATCTCCCAATAGTTGGTAAAAACACAAATGCTGGAACATGATAATAAGAATAATAACCATAACCAAGTGATTATGAAATTTAAGAATATTACATATGACATTTTATTCGGTGCTGAACAACATTCTGTCCAGTTAAATATGACTCTGTCCATTTTTAAGGGGAAGAAACAGATGATGGATTTGTACGTAACTTTTTTTTGGAAAGGTTATTGCTATCGATGTGTGTGCTCACCAGAAAGACAGAGACAGAGTCAGAAAGCGAGAAATCACCCCACACCCCCTCCCCTGCCCCAGGGGGGATGGCCACACTGCAATCCCTTCTCCTTCATTCTCCTCTCAGGATCTTGTGCATGCATACACATGTGCCCGGTGTAAGTTTAAACCACTGAGTCCGAGACTTGAATTGCGGTTGACTACATGGGAGTCCAGCGACATAGTCATTACGCCAACTGCTGGCCCCAATTCTTAGGTAACTTATAAGGGGTCACATAACTAGTAGTTCCAAAAGTTGTGCATTATCCCTATGCAATTCAACCTGTGCACCTAAGAGGCAGGTGTTTGAGAAGAGTAGGAAGCAGGCCTTTAGAGGGCAGATGGCATGATGGTTGGTCGGGGCCCAGTACTCCCACATGGCCTACTGGAATTCAAGCCCTGGACCTGGCAGCTTGCTTTATTACTCTTCATCCCTCTCTCTTTGGTCAAATTGAATAATAATAATAAATAAAATTAAATACTTAATTCTTAACAAACAAACAAGCGAACACTAGAGGTGAATCTTAACTAATCTTGTCGGTGCAGGTATAATGTGCCCATGGGATCATTCCATCGTGCTGCTCCTTACTTGATATAGAACAACAAAACTCAGTTCCCTGATCCATATACCACGGAAAGCAAAGACGTTCATAATCTTTAGCATACCATATACAGAGTTATTTCTCCTTTATTTGGCTAGAAATCCACTGACATATACCTGTCATGCACAGAGATTTGTAGCTAGGAAATCTTTAGGCCTCTTTCAGAAGCTGCATTAAGGAGAAAGATTCTTGCTGGAGTAAGACTCACCTGCACTTTCCAGCAAGGAAAAATTATAAATTCTCATTCCTCATGTTGTACTTGCATCTTTTTGGACTGCCACTTTCAAAGTTTATGTTTATTGATAATAATCTGGGCAAAAGGCAAGGAGGTTAAAGCACTGGATTCTACATGACTGATGGTGTGGTTCAAGTTCCAGACTCAGTGGCTTGAAAAACACACTAGGAATGTTTGCATGTGTGCCCAAAATTGTGAAAGGAGAATTAAGAAAGAACTGTGGTGTAGCTATCACTGCAGGTGGGTGATTTCTTACTTTCCCTCTCTCTCTGTTTCTCTGTCTCTCTCTGGCAAGTGCACATGCCCTACAATAAGTTAAACAGAAAAAAAAAAAAAGGTAGAACTTGGGGCCAGCAAATGCTATAGCACTTACATTGCTGAAATCCCACACGGTCAATTACAGTTCATGTCCCAAACCCGGTGGCTTGAAACTCAGGCCGAGCACATATGTGTCTGTGCCCAATATGCCAGGAGGAGAATGGAGGAAAACAGGTTGTGGTGTGGCCATCCCCTCTGGGAAGTGATTTTTCACTTTCTCATTGTCTCTTTCTCTCTCTGTCATGTGCACATGCCCTATGGGGGCAGGGGAAAGGGTAGATCTTAACCAAAAAAAGTCCTCTTGACAAACAAGAGTAAAGAACATGTTATAAGAAATTATATTTTGATGATCTTGTCTTCTCGTGAGAAATCAAAGATAGCATTTTATAATGGCCACAAATATGAAAAGCTTCCAGGAAGAAAACTCACCAAAGAGCTTTAATATAATCATAGCCTTTGTATCTAACGCTTAAGTCATGGTACGCTTTTATTGAAATACATGAAGATCTTCAGTTGTTAACTTTTAACATGCACACAATCTGAGTACGCTTTTCTCTCATCCTCCACTGGCTTGAAATATTTCACTCTTAAACCATCAAACTCCCTCACATTCATAAACAGATTCTATTCCCTATGTCAACATTTGAAATTTTATCTGTAAATCAGAACACGCTGTGACCGAATTGCTGCTCCTATCATCTACCACTTTCTTCTATCAAAGCATGTAACTGGATTAGTGGGAGAACAGCTACATTAGCCTTGCATTTCAGCTTTGCTAACAGCGGGCTTCCTTTCTGCAACAAAGAACAGCCCTGGAGACAGCGGACACACTGGGAAATGCTGCAGCATTACTTCTGACATCTTACACATGACTTAAGGCATATGAACTGGTCTTTCTTTCTTTCCTTCTTTCTTTTTTTTTTTAATGAAAGAAACAGACATATAACTCTAAAACTGAGAGGCTGTTTGGTAATTATTATTTTTACTTGTTTATTTATTTCTTGGTCCAGTGATTCTAGGCAACTTTGGAAAAGAGTTAATATGGGTTCCTCTGGAAGTCTCTGGATGGCTGACATGTTTTTAGGTATGAGACTGAAGAGAAATTAACGAGAGTTCTGTAAGAAAATTGCTGTCAGAGTTAACTAAAGAACCACTCCCTGGGTTCCTCTTATTACTATGCATCCCTGCAGTTACAAAAGCCAGAAGTCATATTGTTGCTTTTGTAAATGTTTGGCTTTAAAATGAAAAATAGGGAAAAAATATACACAGGCACATATGTGAACACACACACATATTATATGATGTTATATTTTGAAGAAATTTTGTTGAGAGTTTTCATACCATTAAATTGTTACATTTGTATTTAATGAGAAGGGCCAATCTGTTAAAGACAAAAAATAGTTTTACTTTTCTGTTATAAAAATGTTCCAGAAGAATTATCTTTAAATATACAACTTTGGGCAGCATATAGTCAAAACAAAGCATAGTAACTAGAAAATCTGAAAATTCTTTTTTACGTTATGGAGTTAATGTTGTTGACACTGTGCATTATATGAATGTAAGTAAGCATATTTAATGTTTAATAGGAGCAGAAGATACATGGAAAAGGAAGTAAATAATTACAGACAAAGGAGCTACATGACCAAATCATATAATCCACAGATAGTCATTGATATTTATTTACTTGCAAGTATAAGAATAATCCAATTCATAGACTTTTTTTTCAAACTAACATATACCAAATTCCTTAAAGAAATTCTCCACCAGAATACAAATAGCAATCTTCTTTGCAAAAGAATAATTTTATATTGAAAAATAAGCATTTCTTTGCTTTTACAACTTAATCATCATCTTTTATTTCACTTCATAATTTCTTTATTTCAGAATATCAGTTATACCTATGGAATTAGAAAACTTGTTATGTTTTTCTTGGAGAGGCTTTTCGCTATAGGGCGTGTGCGCTCGCCAGACAGACAGAGAGAGACATAGAGACAGAAAGCGAGAAATCACCCCCCAGGGGGGATGGTCACGCCACAATCCCTTCTCCTCCATTCTTCTCTCGGGATCTTGGGCACGCACGCACACGCGCCTGGCATGAGTTTTAAGCCACCGGGTCCGGGACGCAAACCGCGGTCGACTACGTGGGAGTCCAGCGACATAGCCATTACGCTAACTGCTGGTTCCCTTGTTATGTTTTTCTTGACAATTCAGCCTCACAACTTTTTGATGAAATCTCCACTATAAACAAAGATGGCTGTGCTCCAATCCTGTCTCTTCCTTTGGAAAGACTGCTAGAACTCTACCTGTTTTTTTAACTGCAAAATTAAGGATAGTAATACCTACTCACAAGATTGCTGTGAAGACTAAATGTGGTACCATAAACATATTTAAAACAGAGTCGGCAGATGGTGTGATGGGTAAGGACGCTGGACTCCCACATGGCTGACCACAGTTTCAGTCCCGGACCTGGTGTTGGTCTCTCATTTTCCCTTTCCCTCTCTTTCTTGCTCACTCTGTCCCTCTATGGTCAAATTAAAATAAATAAATAAATAAATAAATAAATAAATAAAATATTTAAAACAGTTTCTTCCATGTGAGCATTGCTAAATATATATATATATATATATATATATATATATATACACACATATATATATATATATACACACACACACATATATATATTAACTCTACTAATTACCTATCACTTAGGATTAAATTGATTAAAATTAAAATTAAATTAATTAAAAAAACAGTGAATACATATCTACCTTGGGACTTATTTGTTATTTGTATGGATTTTCTGATGGGAAAATATATGCATGAAATACTATGGCCACACAGTCATCTGGTGAGTGTTCAATCACTAAACAGTATTCTGGAATAATAAAATTAAACAAAAGGGCATGCTTAACAAAGCAATTTAGATGATATAGGAGACAACGCTTTCTTGAATTTCTTTTCATCTAAAAAGTCTTGCACATCTGCAGTGGTAACTTTCTTCAGTTGTCATGAGTGCTTAATGGTAGTTTAAAATCAAATACCGTACGCAGAGATATCCTACATGAAAAAGAACTCTTCACAAAGCAGGATATGTCAACCTCTTAACTACAATAAAGAGGAACCAGAATTGAAAAGTTGTCTTCCTATTTTACTTTGCTATTCTTAACTCTGAGATTGTAAAGATCTTGTCTCTCGTGTTTTTTGTGCAGGGGGAAAAGGTATATAAGAGCCATACATGACTGAAGTAAAAACAACCAAAACTAAGCAAAGCCAGGGTGAGCTAGGAGCTAAAACCAGTAATCAGTTCCACTAGGAGCAGGATAGGGGATCACTGTGACTTCATCTTTCAAATGCTATTCTATAATACCTTCTAGTTCCTGAGTTGCAAAACATTTACTATCATTCTTCTTCTCCATTTTTGAATATGTAACTAAGATATATTCATAATTCCTAACTTGAGGTAGTGAGATGCTTTCTTTCAAATGCATGCCCATTTACTTTTACAGAAATATGTTCAATTTGCTTACATGCTTTTAGCTCACATATTCCAGTGACTCCAAGTGAGGGCACCCAAGTTAGGATTTACAAAGAGCTTTCAGTGTATTAGCAAAGTCTATTTAACCAGGTTCATAGAAACTACAAGGAAATATCTTGTAATCATTTTCTTTTTTAGAGTACATATTTAATAACCATAAGCTCTTTAGAGAATGCAATGACCTTTTTTTTGGGAGAGGTTTTTGTAATAGGACACGTGTGCTGGCCAGAAAGAGACAGAGGTACAGAAAGCGGCTCAGGGGGTATGGCCACCCTGCAATCTCTTCTCCTCCTTTCTCCTCTTGGGATCTTGGGCACACATGCACATGTGCCCAGTGTGAGTTTAACCTACCGGGTCCAGGACTCGAACCATGGGCAACTACATGGAAATCCAGCGACATAGCCATTACGCTAACTGCTGGTCCCGTGAGAATGCAATGACTTTTAAAATTTGTCAGACCTGGGCCAGCCTGTGGCATGGTTATTCAGGTGGTTTGGTCCCATAAGGCTGACTGTGTGGCTGAAGTCTCCAGCTAAGTGGCTTGAAAAGCACACTGGACGTGTTTGCACGCATACCCAAAAACCCCAAAAGAAGGGAAGAATGCAGGAGAAGAGACCATAGCATAACTATGATCCATGGGAGTTTCTGTCTCACTTTTCCTATCTCTCTGTCTCTCAACAGAGAGCACCTGTGTCCTCTGCAAATTGGGAGAGAGGGGAGTCAAACATTATGTGTCCCAATGTTAATACTGAGTTCTTTAATTAAAAAAAATATATATTAGTAGCTGCCTAAGTGCTGAAAATATATAGTTAATTAAAAGCCTGTTTAATCAGAAATTCTTTTAAAACATATTAGTAGCATTGGTCAATTTCTAACAGACGCTATTGGTGCTGCACTCACATTTCCATCAGCCTAAGTTTTAACTGCCTGAGATTTCAGAGAATCCCCTGCCATTGCATATGGTGGTCTGGAAACCCCAGGGAATAAACATGCCTTGGGAGCAGTCATCCACTTTCTGTACTCCAGAACCCTTTCCTCTTGGAAGGGGCAACAGGTTCATGCAATTTCCACTTGTCCTAGAATTTCCCAGAAGAATAAGCCACGCTCACTTAGAGTGCTAACTTGTTTGTTAATGTGTCGCTTATTAGTTTCCTTCTTTGTTTCAATCCCCATATTTTTCTAATAGTCATTCCTAGAGTAACTTTCCAAATAAACATTTAAATTTGAATTCCCTAATAGTCTTTCCTAGAGCTACTTTCCAAATAAACAATTTAAACTTGAATCCTTGTCTCAATGACTATTTTGGGGGAAACCTAATCTAAGCAGATACCAATGGTATTCTTAGTAAGCAGATCCTTAGACTGGGATTCTAGAATTGAACGATTCACCAATCACATGGCAACAAATAGGTATGCTGCTCATAATTATCTTCGAAAAAACTCTGCAGATGCTATAGCATCATAACTACTGAGATCTTCTTCTGTGGTGATTGAAACATAATATACAGTGTCTTGAGGATATAGGGACAATAGTTCTTATAAAGCTAAGAGTTGGTTAGTTGTTAAGTTTTCATTGAAGAAAAAGATGGCCTCGGATCAGTCAACCATTAACTGAGTGAAGGAGGAAAGCCAAAAGTCTTCTATGGCAGTAATAAATGGATTCTCACTTCTTGTGTGGAAAGGTCAATATGTAATAGAATTTGCTTTTGAGAATCAGAGGATTATAAAGGAGGCTGCATTCACAAACCTGGCAGGTTTCCAGCCAAAAGTCAGGGCACTTATGGGCAAAGAGTGGAACCTGAAGATTAGGATATAGGACAATGCACAATGATTATATGTAAACAACTAAAAGAGAAAATGAAGACAGTCACCCTTTAATCTGCAACTAAAGCTTTAGTTTAGAGATGATAATCTCACTTGGGATGCGTGCTTTCAAGATGCACTATGTGTGTGTGTGTATGCACTATGTGCTGGAGCCAGTGTGTACCTGATCAGGAAGAACAATGGTTACTTTTTAGTAATCTGTAAAGCCAGTCGATCATACCTTTGGAGTGTGAAACTGGCCATGATAGGAGTATTTACAACATACAAATTGGCAAATGCTACAGATTAAGTTTCTTCTATACCCCACTGGCTCTGACCACAAAAGGTATAATTTGTGAATGTGGGAAATAGAGGGAAGATGAGGAATGGTACCTGTCACCATAACTCAAAGTGATCCAATTGGGAAACTATACTCCCATTCTTACTATAGGCTCTGCCGAAATAACTATTTGGCTCTCCAGCTGTGGGGTAGATGGGGAGTGGAGAGAAGGCAGTTCTCCGACCAGGGTTATGTAAAAATGCAACTAGGCCTAAATCTATAGCTACTAACTGGGTGTGTTTTCTTCTCAGGTTGGTAGATCAACATGTAAAATACAAATAAAAATAAAGACAGTTATTCTACTGCTGGGGTCCAATTCACATGGAGCTTGTCATCAGGGTTGTTGCAACATAGTGTGGAAAGGGAACACTATGCATGAAACTCAGAATAATCATTCAAGTTCTTCCATGCATGGTGATTAACTGTGAAAAGATGACTGAAGAATCCACTTGTGAATGGACACTGACACCATGGATTCACTGGCCTCTGGGGTAAAAATCTAGGTAATCCCACCCCAGCACACAAGCGGGTCAAAGATGCAGAGAAATTAGGAAGGGTTTTAGGTCACAAAAAAAGATGAATATATATTCTGACCTTGGTTCTAACTCTAGTGGTCCACATTCCTAATGTACTGCACTTATTTATTTATTTACTTGTTTGTTTGCTTATTTATAAATAGTGACCAGTCTCCATATTTAAGAATCATTGACTAGATCAAGTGGACACTGGTTAGCCTTCCATGAATATCTGTAACTTCTTGTTTCAGTGCTCCCTCTTGTGACCAGTCTGTTCTGCCCACCCACAGGGAAGGACCGGTTCCTAACAACTCAGATGGCTTTGCGCAGGGTAACTCTGAAGTGAATATTCTATAATAATATATGGCTTCAAGAATTCATGATTAGGGACCGGAAGTTGGCGTAATGGCTATGTTGCTGAACTCCCATAGAGTAGACCGTGTTTCAAGTCCTGGACCCAGTGGCTTAAACTCACACCGCGTGCGTGTGCCTGCGTGGGTGCCCAAGATCCCAAGAGGAGAATGGAAGAGAAGAGATAGCATTGTGGCCATCCCCCCTGGGGGGTGATTTCTTGCTTTCTGTCTCTCTCTGTCTTTCTGGCAAGTGTGCGCGCCCTACAGCAAAAACCTCTCAAAAAAAAAAAAAAATTGAATTCATGATCAGAATTAAGTATCTTTAAATTAAGTTCTTTTTAATTGGCTACCTTCCCTCCCCTGACTCTGTTCTCATTCCTGTAACTAGTCATATTTTCTGTGATCACTTCCCAAATAAACTATGCATGCTTGAACATATGTATGCTGGAAGAAGCCAGACTAAGACATTGGCCCTTTTTAATATCTTCCGATTTTAAGTCAATTTCACTGGGTATGCCAAATTTGCACTGAATCTAATATTTTGAGACGTTCTCTTTTGCTATGCCAAGGATAATATTTCAATAACCATTGCAATGCCATTGCAATGAATAATGTTTACACACAAATAAAGTTAAATGAGTATCCTTTTTGATTATCTCGTTTGAGAAATAAAGCATTACATTTTGTTTGCATTTTCTAGAAATAATTGGTGACACAGGTTAGTTTGTAAAATCTGACTGACATGAATCAACTATCTGAGGCAGTATCAAGCTGTATGAAATAGTCAAGAATGCACACAAACTAAAGGATTTCTAGAGGATGAGATGAAGCAAATAGAGGAGTAGACATGAGAGCTCCCCACTCCTTCTTTCCTGAGTTGGACATAATTCTCTGACCCACCTGAAAGAAACTCTCAAGAAAAGTTTCAGAGGCTAGTCACCTGGCATATTGGTTAAGTCAGCCCACATGGCTGACCGAATGGTTCAAGTCCTAGGCCTCATGGCTTGAAAAACACCCCAAATGTGTATGCATGTATGCCTGAAATCCTAAGAGGAGAGTGAAGGAGAAGGAATTATGGTATGTTTATCCCCTCGGGGAGGTGTTTCCTCTCTCTTTCTCCCTCCCCCCCCCACCATGGTGAGTGCACACAACCTATAGCAAATCAAAAAAAAAAAAAAAAAAAAAAATTAAAAGAGAAAAGTTTCATAGACTTTGTTGTGAATTCATTTAAACTATGACATATCTTCAGTTTGCACCCCAGAGAATTATACCACCTGTGAAACATTTTTCAGGAAATCTTGTCTCATTGGGTCCTACTGGGTTGTCAGTAATGTCATGACACATTTTTGCACAGAAGTCATAACGTTGCCTACCACCTAGTATTTACCCTAGCTACCCTTAGCCAGGGATAACATACTAAAGCATTTTGGGGACAAGGTCTCTTTCTCTTAGTAGGTATAATCTAGTTACCTGGAACTTTGCTGAAAAAAGTTCTATCAGGTTTCTTGCCTTTTTCTTTTTTTTCATGGCGCCTTTCAGATGAAGGGAGTGTTAAACTAAACTATTAACCATTCTGGCCTAAAATAGCTGCGGTGCTCCCACACTTTCATTCCTATGGATGAGCCAAAATCATGCATGTTAGGCTGTTTTTCTGAGCTGCTTACTAAGTTACAGCCAATCACACTAGCCACACTTCAGTCAATCCCAGAAAGCCCACCTTTCAGGCTGTTCGTGCCACCCACCATCCAGCTGTAACCGATGATTTCTCTACCTCGCTCCCTCACTTAGGTATTTTTTTTACGACACTTCCGCTTTTACTGAACACGTAACTGTCCCATTCTGCCCACATATGTTCCTTGTAAACCACATGGCTAGCCATAGTCTCTCAAAAGCCATCTTCTGAGAGGTGCCTGATATAACTTGTCCGCCCTTTGTTTAAATAAACTCTGTTAAATTTTGGGTTGCCTAAATTTGTTTTCAACAGGAGTAAAGCAATTGCTGGCCAGCTGCTTTAATGTTTCCTATTCAAGTGATTTCAGAGACAGATCTATTTTTATACTTTGTAAAACAAACTATCCTCACTACTATTCCTCCTCTTCCTCCATCTACATCTTTATGAATACATCCACTTTAAATGTAAAATTATATCCTCCAGAATATGGCCACAAACGATTTCATCTAAATTCTATGAATTAAAATGAGACATGGTAACCTACGATGGTTTAGTAAGATAGTCTTGTAACATCAGAAATATCTCAGCCTATTTAAGATTAAACTACAAAGTACCTAAAGTCAAGGGGAGATAGAAATTGCAGATTTAATTCAGGGAAAAGCAGTTATTTGATACTTACTGAAGCTACATTTACAAAATCATCATCTGAGAGGGTTTCTAACATTTCGGAGACAGACGTTCGGATCAGTTTAAGTGTCAGTCCACTAACACTTCCACTCCTGTAAACAGACAAACAGGCTATCATGTTATTCATCATTTATTTAATCGGTAACATCACAAGGAAAAATAATGTCTGTATCAATGCAAGATCATTACATAATATTTAGATAATAATTTTGTCTTTAAAAATCAGCAGAAGAAATAATTTTTTGATAGGGTGGAAATGATACGAAATCTTGCCTTTCTTCTCTACCAATACCAATATCAATATGTATTCTTAACTGAAAATATCATAATTACAAAATTAAAAATAAAATGTGATACTGATGGCATATTCATCCTTCAGGAAATACGTATCACAATACCAGCTCTGAGGACAGGAGGTGGCACAGCACTAATGTAATCAGACTCACATGGAAAGGTCTTGGATTTACATCTCTGAACCTCTCTGAGAACACAAGGAACTTGTGTGTTTTAAGCCACCGGGTCCGGGACACGAACTGTGGTCGACTACATGGGAGTCCAGCAACATAGCCATTACACTAACTGCTGGTTCCCAGGAACACAAGGCACTTGTGTGCATGTCTGTGACCCAGGCTTGCTGAGACTGGGGTGGATCACGGCACAAAGATCCTGTTGCTAGTACCTGTCAGAGTCTCTCTCTCTTCCTCTCTTTGAAGAAAGAAATGAACTTTAAAAACAAGCAAACCCTAGTTCTGTTAGCCAAGTTATATGTCAGAGTTAAAGGGTCAGCAGGTAGCATGGTGGTTAGGGCACTGGATGCCCACATGGATAACCATGGTTTGAGTCCCAGATCTGATGGCTTGTTTTCTCACTTTCTCTTTTACTCTTTCTCTCCCTCTCTCTGTCTCTCTCTGGTGAATGCACAGACCCTAAAGCAAATATATGTGTGTGTGTGTGTGTGTGTGTATGTATATAAATATATATATATATATAAATTATATATATTTATATAAATATATATAATTTATATAAATTTTATATATATATATACACATATAATTTATATATGTGTGTATATAATAATACTTTAAAAAGGGAGGGGGAGTTAAAGATGATAATAGACCTAGCCATTGCTCTAATTATATATATATATATATATATATATATATATATATATATATATATAATTTATATGTGTGTGTATATAATAATTTATATATATATATATAATTTATATGTGTGTGTATATAATAATTCTTTAAAAAGGGAGGGGGAGTTAAAGATGATAATAGACCTAGCCATTGCTCTAAGGATCCTCTTAGTTGATTCAATTAATACAATGCTTATAACAATGGTGATAATAAATCTGTGGGGGAAAAAAAAAAACTGATTTAGTTTCATACTCCAAAACAGATATCTTTCCAAGACTTAGTCTTGGTTTTTCTTTCTCTATATAATCTATTACCTTCCATGACCCCACTTACTTATTGGCTCTTTTCTAGACAAGGAATTCTCACTCTTACATCTCTAGCTCCCAATGCTTCTTTTTCCTTCCTCCAGTTTCTCTATAGAGTTCCTCCAGATGTTCTCATCTATGCTACTTTGCTTCTGTCAATTCTTCCACTTGAAATTCCACTCTTTCCTCTTCCTTCCCATGCCTGCCTCATAAAATCTTAGCCATAAGAATTCATCGAAATTTAGTTTTTTTTTTTTTTTTTTTTTTTCCAAAAGAGATTTTTGCCATGGAATACCTGTACTTACTGGAGAGACAGAGAGACAGAAAGCAAGACATCATCCCTGCCCCCCACCAGGGAGGATGACCATGCCACAGTCCCTTCCCTTCCACTTGCCTCTCGGGATTTTGGGCATGCATGCACATACGCCTGGTTTCAAGCTGCCAGGGCCAGGACTTGAACTGTGGTTGGCCATGTGGATCCAGCAATGCAATCTTTATGCCATTTGATGATCCCAAATTTATCTTCTTAATGCTTTGCTATACCTTAAATCACTGTGGTCTCTCTTCTATGGACTCCCTTTATATCTATTACTTCCTATAATTGTTTTATTTATTTGCAAATGTGATTTAGTTTCCATAACACATTTAAATTTTCTTTGAGGTTAGGGACGATGGCCTCATCTTTGTCATTATGCTATCATATTGTATATAGGAGAACCTCAATATATTTCTGTTGAAGTGATTTTTTAAAGGTATTTCCATGTCATACACATTTTCGATCTGAGGATATGTATTTGGCTTCCACACATTTGAATATTAAAATTATTTCTGGAAATTATTAAACATCCAACAATACTATATACTGCATTACCATTTAGATACATAATTAGGATTAATATCAAAGATATTTATATCCCAAAAATTCATGACAAATTTTAAAAATATGTGCCTTAATGCATCTTAATAAGTAAAAAGAAAATTAACATTTAAGTTACATTTGCCAAATTCTATTATCTTTTCTTTTTCAGGTTGGGTTATAATATTTTGGACAATTAAACTGAGCCAGGCTATAAGACTTTGGACAACCCAATTAGTTTACTTAAGGTCAAAAGAAGAAAATCCAGGGATTGGCAGTTAGCATAATGGCTATGTCGCTGGACTCCCATGTAGTCGACTGAGGTTCGAGTCTTGGACCCAATGGCTTAAACTCATGCCGGGCGCGCGTGTGTGTGTGTGTGTGCCCAAGATCCCGAGAGAAGAAGGAATTGCGGCGTGGCCATCCCCCCTGGGGGGTGATTTCTCGCTTTCTGTCTTTCTGTCTTTCTGGAGAGCACAAGTGCCCTATAGGAAAAAACCTCTCCAAAAAAGAAAAGAAAAAGAAAATTCAAATGTTGATACCCGCCTGTGATATAGCTGCATATGAATCAATGAATTCTCTTTCTTCCAGTGATACAAAAGATATATTAAGATATACATATTTTTTCTCTTAGAGAAAAATATTTTATACTTCATGTATTTAATTCCTTGATATTGCCCTTAAAAGTTAAATCTGCATAGCAGGATAGATTCTTTCAAATATTCTATATTTGCATGTTTAACCTTATTAGGAAAGTATATACAGAGTCAGCAGCAGGTGGCATGGTGGTTAAGGTATTGGACTTTCACTCATCTCTCTCTGGTGAGTGTATGCACTTTGTGGCAAAAACCTTAAAAAAGAATGTATACACAAGCATACACACACACATATATTTTAAGTTGGAGCAATAAAACAAATTTTAAAAATTATCAATAAAAATTTCCCCAAATTCTTTCTTGTATAGCAACGTTTCCCTTAAAAAGTGCCAGTATTAATATTTAGTACATTTAATATTTGTCTATATTGTGACCAAATCCATAAAGTTAATTGAATCATTAATGACTAAGTTCCAAATAACTGATTCCTTTTTTTTTTAAAATTTAGAAATTGTTTAGTTTTTGGTTTTGTTTTGTTTGTTTGTTTGAGAGAGGGATTTTTTTGCTATAGGATGCATGTGCTTGCCAGAGAGGCAGAGACAGAGAGGGAGAAAGCAAGAAATCACTGCCTGGAAGGATGGTCATGGCACAATTCCTTCTCCTCCATTCTCCTCTTGGGATTTTGAGCACGCACGCACATGTGCCTGGAGTAAGTTTAAATCACCGGGTCCGGAACTTGAACCTCAGTCAACTACGTGGGAGTCCAGTGACATAAAATTATGCCATCTGCTAGTCCCTAGAATTGCTTAGTTTTAGCAACCTTGCATTAGGATATTGTTCAAAATATAAATCAGAATTCATAGACAATTTTAGTATTATGCCATAATTTTCCATTCCAATATAGGGTCTTCTCATTTTAATGAAAGATTTTTTTTTGTTTTGTTATTACCTCAATATGGAGTTTTTATCTGGAGAGAAAAGTCATCATAATTATTCACTAATATTTTCTAGTCTCAACATATTACTATTATCTACAAATCATCCCATATCCTCTGTAGATAAATATGTAATATTCAATTACTCACACATCGACCAGAATAAGCATATCTTTAGGAGATGCAGCTCCTTGGATATACCTGGAACAAATATCAAGTAAATGATTTTTTATGTTGTTATATATTAAACATTGATAATTAACATATTGACATTTATATCTTTCTGAGAGAAGGTCTTTTCCAAGCAAAAACCTATTTCTATTCTATCTCAGTAGACAATAATCCTTTATACACATTCTATAATGTCAGTTTTAAAGGTTTATTTAACATAATATTAGAGATGCTAGAGGTATAATGTTTAAAGTATACTTTTCAGATATTTATACCAAACATAAAGAGATATATCTTAATACTAGCAGTGAAAGAAATTAAAGGGAAGGACATTTTTCTAAAAATAAAAAATTATCCTGAATTCCAATTGTTGACCCCTGGTTTTAAAAGTCACTCTAATAAAAAACAGATTATTACATTTCTAAATCCAAAAAATAAACACAAAAATAGATAAGTGGTTCAGGAATGTGAAAAAGCAACATCAACACAAAACAAATATATTGTAAGTAATTAAAAGTAGAGTAATACACAATGTCATGATCAATAATTTAAAGTGGTGGTTCTCAAATTTTAGACTGTCTAAGATTATCTGGATAATCAGTTCAAAATGTTGATTCCTGAAGTCAGTCCTACAGAATTACAATCTCTTAATTTTAAAGAGACTCCAGGAGAGTTTCATGCAGATGATTAAGCAATTGTGGGGAGAGAAAAATCTGATTGCAGGTGAACGACTCCAAAATCTCTAGTCCCTGGCCATAGAATGATGGGAACAAGGAGCCTGCCATCCTCAACAGGAAGGATTATACCTGAACTTGTTACTTTTCCCTGAAGCTTCTTCGCAGAAGCCTTCCAGGTAACATTCCAATTAGTTTTCAGACCACATGCAACACAGTTAATATCTAGCCAGCACAATATGTTGACAAAGCAGTTATCATCAGAATTTATAACCCACGCGCACACATATTTCACTGTAAGAAAGTAAAGTGGCAGGGTGGCAGCTGCAGAAAGCAAATAGGGTTCATGCCCAACCTCTTAAACTGGTCCCTGTATGCTTCTCATTGGGAAGATGAGGAGACATATTATCTCCTCTTCTGGTGCACCTACCTTCTAAATTTCCCTTCCCCCAAACAACCAATGTCTGAACCCAAATCATGTGGATACAGTTGTCTGTGCCTCCACTCAACAAATCCAGCACCACACATGCCGGAGAAATATTAACAAGAATAACATGTGCATTAACAATATCTGCTACTACTACATATGGTTGCTGTTCATGTAAGTTGCTATTGGGACATTTAACAGGGCATTTTGATAAAAGCCTTGGCCAGCCACAGGGGGGCAGTGGTAATGCCATGCCCCAGAAAAGAATCCTGGAAGGTCCTAGGCTGGTGTCTTGAGCTCTTCCTCTACACAATGGGCTCATGCGCATATCCTAGGTTGGTGTCTTGAGCTCTTCCTGTACACAATGGGCTCATGTGCATATACTTAAGAGGGTCACCAATTAAATTATTCTGGAATGAAGGTGTTTTGCAACCACTGTGGCACAGCAGGAACACAATCTTGTGGAATGCTGCACCCATACAGGAAGTTCCCAGGTTCACATCCTGAGGTCTCCATGTGCAAGTTGGGTACATGCATGCATGACCACGATGTTGGCTAGCTGAGGCCGGGTGGACTGCAACATTAAGAAGCCATTGGGGGGGGGTGCCTTCTCTTCCCCCCCACCTCTCATTTTTCATTCTTTCTCTTTTTTCAGAAGAAATTTTAAAAAGCCTTACATATATGTCCTTTGAATCAACCATTATGCTTGTTTGAACATCAGCAGAAAGATGGAAATGACCTACATAGTGGTAGGTAATTTCCTATACATGTTCCCATAGTCTTCTTTTAAATACGCTAGGTGTCTCTTCTCATGAACATGTACTCATAAATAGTGATTTAAAAAATGGTAGTGAAGAAAACACTAAGTCGTAGATAATATGAATTCATTAGAAAAAAAAACATGTAGGGAACCAGCAGTTAGTGTAATGGCTATGTCGCTGGACTCCCACGTAGTCGACCGCGGTTTGCGTCCCGGACCCAGTGGCTTAAAACTCATGCCGGGCGCATGTGCGTGTGTGCCCAAGATCCCGAGAGGAGAATGGAGGAGATTGCAGCGTGACCATCCCCCCTGGGGGGTGATTTCTCACTTTCTGTCTCTAATGTCTCTGTCTGTCTGGTGAGCACACGCACCCTATAGCGAAAATCACTCTCAAAAAAAAACAAAAAACAAAAAACATGTATTCCCAAATTAAACACAATTTTTAAAAGCTCAAAAATTACAATTCATAGTTTAAAAAAGGTAATAGTTTCTCAGTAAGTTCAATCATGGGTTATGGACATTTTTCAAGTTTTATGTTAGGAAAATGAATTGCTCTCATAGGGAGAAACAGAACTTCTTTTTGGAAAAAAAATATCACCTAAGCTACATGAATGTAACTCAGGGGGAGCTTCTACCTTGGGGCCATTCCTCATTAGTTCACTGCCAGAGGCAAACTATCTCCCCCTCTTATCTCATCCCCCTGTTAGAGCTCTCTACTCCAGCAAGCCAGAAGCCTTTCAACAGAAACCAACAGCTAAGAGAGATTTAAAGCTGAGAGTGAATATAAAACAAAGTAGTCCCTTTGAAATAAATGGGATAAATCATTTCAAAAATGTTCATCATCATTCTTATTTGAGCTTTACATTTTCTAAGTTCCCCTCAACTACTTTTATTTATTAAAAACAAAATCACCAACAGAGTACTTTAAATAGGTAGACAATTTCATCCTAATCATGATAATATTCCTTCAATTCAAAATGAACAAAAAACCCTTTATTTTTTCTATTCTATTCTTTTATGGCCAGTTAAAACTCTTACCATGGTCTTCTGCGTACATCATAAAGATCAATCTTGTTTGGAGTTCTACTATTATCAACCCATGGAGAAGCTAACAAAAATAGAGAAATTAAATTAAAATACTAGATACACTTTATAAAAATAATTTAGAACTTTATAAAAATCCCAAAGACCTCCATATAAACATAATTCCTCTTATCTACATCAATGTGCAAATCAAATGGGAGACACAATTTGTATGCCGTTAATTTTTTTTTTCTGTACTAAAGTGGAAAACAACATAAGACACAAACAAAAATGATCAACATAAGTCGATTCTCTTTTTTCACATTGTTTCAGAAACAACTTTAAGACCAAGGTGTTTTTTGGGTACTTTCAATTATTTGACCCTCAAATTTTCTTTCAATTCCATAATGTCATGATATATTTCAGATGATTGTTTTTCTTGTGTTGTCATAAAGCATAATATTTAACCTTCATATTCATATTGTTGATAAGGATCAATCATGTTGATTGAAATTAAAATTAAAATTAAAAGATTAAACTATAGGTAAAGTACCTCTATTAAACTGTTACCTTTAAATTCATTGGAATGATATGAGATAATTAACGTGCATATTCAACAATCTTGTGTTAGCTTCACAGCTTTTATCATTTTGATAATCAGAAAAAACTTCCTACTCTAACTGTATAGATTTTTAAATAGAGTTAATTTATATTTACTCCAATAAAATATGCACATGCTTTCATAAAAATGCTTTACAACATTTCATTTGCATGCGTATCTTAGATCTAATGGAGAAAAATAAGTGCTGATGAATTGAGTGATAATTTTATGCTGAAAAAGTATTTTTCCTCGAACATAGTTAAATATATGACTCCTGAGAAAATTTCTAACTCATTTTTTGCCTCACAATCTATTTTTGTCCTTTTCATTGAAAAGCTATGAAAACTATGGCAACCTTGCTGAGACTCAGATTTATTAGGCAACTGAGATGATCTGGTTAAATTAAATTATGTCAATTAATATATACTTAAGCCCCTCTTTGAATATGACATTTCTTTCTTATTAATGGCTATGTTATAAAATGATTCATCATATTTACATAAAACAGTAAGTATAAATATAACACCCATCCAACAACCATTTATTGATATAATGAGACAAAAATAGTAAATTTACTTTAACTCTCTCAATTTGCATTTACAGAAACTGAGAGCCAATGATATAAAATACCACTTTTTGGTTTCTTTTTATGGTAACACCAGATGTAACAAGAATGCTGTTTAAAATGTCAGTTCAATTTCAATGGTTGCTCTATAATATTATGACTCTCCAAAGGTCTCAGTAATAACTAAAAATGTAAAGAAACTATATACTACTTTCTACTTTCAGTACCATATTATGATAGTTATACATTTATTTTTATTTTTAAAATTTTGCTATAAGGCACAAGTGCTCACGGGAGAGAAGGAAAGTGAGAAAGCACCCTTCAGAGGGAATGGCCATACTGCAATCCCTTCTCAATTCTCCTCTAGGGATTTTTGGCACACAAGTACATACACCTGGTGTGTTTTTCAAGGTTCAAGGTCTGGGTCTCAAACCACAGTCAGCCATGTGGATTCCAGTTGCCTTAACCACCAGGCCACCAACTGGTACATCTATTGCCTTTCAACTTCATATGCACCCATTTAACTTGCTCTTCATAAACAGATCTGGACCCTTTAATACTTTTATTTTACCAGCCGGCACAATTTCAAGCTTTGCCAGCAGATGATGCAAGGCAGACACTAATAAAGAAGGGCTTTCACTTCCTGGTTCTGGATTGTCTGCTTACAGGCTCTTGCAACTTTTCACGTGTCCATCTAATACCGTGTATGTGGGACCTCTAGAGTTCATCCACAGTGTTGCCATTTCCACAGTTTACTGATGCCACTGAGTCCTGGGTACCTTCACCAGTCTCAGGCTCTAAAAGTGCATGTAGATTTTCCACAGTTACTGGCTAGCAGTACCCTTTGGACATTTCTATAGTAGAAAGTTTCCAGTAAGATAACTGGAACCCCACAAGGTGAATTTCCAGCTATTTCTTTTTTTTTTTTCTTTTTAAAAATTTTAATTTACATTTAATCACTGTACATCTTTACAATGTACAATGTGATTTTTCTCAGCATGAATACAGAGAATATTAGTAAAGTCAAAGACATTACCATATACGTTATCATCAGCCCATATGTTTTGATTTTTGTGTCTATTTAATGTGCTGTTTACTTTTTACCTGAACCCCACCCTCCCACCTCCTATTACCCGTCCCCATACTATCTCTGGTATCTCTAGTTGTCCTCCCTGCTATTATACCTTTCAATCTTTCAGTTTCTGCTATAGAGCACAGACATTCAATACATATTAAGCAGAGACATACAATGCCTGTCTTTCATAGTCTGGCTTGCTTCTCTTAGCATTAACTTTTCCATGTTCATCTACTTTGTATCAAATGTCAGGGTCTCTTTTTTTTAATTTAAATTTATTTATTTACATTCATTCACTGTACATCATTAAAGCATACAAAATGAGATTTTCCATCCAGAGCACACTGTATATCGTCTCAATCAAGCACATCAACATACATGTTACTGTCAGCAAATAATTTTCTATTTCTTGTTTCCTGTATGTTTTGCTTTTTTTTCCCCCATCCTTGATTCCCTATCTCTTACCCTCTGCCATCTCCCACTCTCCTCCCACACTGTCTCTGGTATCTATGTTTGCTTTCTATACTGTTTTTCCCCGAAATTTTATTGAATTACTAAAGATCTTAATTAATCTAAATATTTTCATAGCAAACACAGGTGATATATACATTTCCATGAACACAAGTCTAACTTTACGCATCCTATAAAGTAGCACCTAGCTGGGGCTATATATCTTCCTGCAGTCATCGAATAGATATTTTTTTTTCTGAAACTTTTTTTTAACTTAATTTACATTCTTTCCTTAAGCATCATCACAGCATACAAAATGTGTTTTCCCATCCAGAATATACTACATAGTGACTTACTCATGCATATTATTATCAAAAATTTTCCATTTCTAGTTTCTAGAATTTTTTTTAATCCCTCTTTCTAACCCTCTGTTCTTTCCCACCCTCTTCTCACACTATCTCTGGTGTCTACAATTGTCTTCCATTCCTTTCCCACCCACATTGTATTGATCACACAATTTCTTAAATAATCTAACTACTCTCAATAGTAAGTTCACTTGGTACTATTAAGAAAACCAGTTTTAACTTAAATCAAAGAAATGCTAAGGAACTTTACTTAAAGCCAGGAAACAGGTTAGGATTCTGTTCAAATTGTAGGTGCATGAACTTATCAGTCTCATGTACTTTATCATCTGTTGTGGTTCAATTTTCTCGATTAAATTCTGGGGTATAATATTCAACTCCAGCTGGAAATTCCAGACTTAATCATAGGGACAAGTCTGAAATTTCCAGCTAATCCTATCCACATGGCATCACAAGGACTTCTCTGCCTTGGTGAGGCGTGACAAACATCCTCTACAAGAAGGTGTGAATCTCGGGGCTGGCAGGTGGCGTGGTGGTTAAGGACACTGGACTCCCACATGGCCAACCACGATTCAAATCCTGGACCTGGAGGCTTGCTCTCTCACTTTCCTACTCTCTCCTTCTCTGTTGCTCTATCCCTCTCTGGTCAAAATAAAAAAATGAAATAAATGAATGAATAAATAAAAAACAAAATAATTCTTTTTAAAAAAAAGAAGGTATGAATCTCAGCCTCAAAGTGCTACAGTATTAAAGGCTCTTTATTGGGCATTCTATCTTAGCCCTACGGGCCGTTACTATTTGGTTATGTCATATTTTATCAGGTATTCACATAATTTTTAGAGTTCTCTATACTTCTGGTCAATCTCTCATTATTCTAGTCTTTGTTGTAGTTAATAATTCTTTATTTTAAAAAAGTGCCTTCCCCTGGGACCAGCAAATGGTGTAATGGTTATGTTGCTGAACTCACACATGGCCAACCATGGTTCAAGTCCTGGACCCAACAGCTTGAAACTCACGCCGAGTGCTTGTACTTGCATGCCCAAAATCCTGAAAGGAGAATGGAGGAGAAGGGATTGCAGCTAGCCACCCTCTCTTGGGGAGAGGGGGATTTTCCTCTTTCTGTCTCTCTCTTTGTCTCTCTGGCGAGCACACAAGCCCTATAGCAAAAATCTCTCAAAAAAAAAAAAAAAAAAAAAAAAAAAGAAAAAAAGTGCCTTCCCCTACTCAAAATACTGTGTTTTTCTTTTTCTTTTTTTTCTCCTAATTGGACCAAGTCTGATACGAATGCTTGGGAGAGATCAGAGAAACGAGTTAGTTACTACTGCTAATACAATATCAGTTACTATGAGTTGAAGTGTTCAACAATGATTTGATAAATGGCTTCATGTAATTGGAATTTTAAAGTTGTGTTTAAATTAAGTTTCTGAATTATTTTCAAATCATAATCATCCAAGATTTCTGTTTTCACTATAATTGCTAATTGAAACTTAACTGATAAGTATTAATGTACTCCATAAAATGTATATCATTCTTTAAGGACAAAAAAAAAATTAAAAGGCTATAAATACAGTATGAGTCAAGACCATTACATTAATTTAGTTTATAGTCTAATACAGTTTATATTTTAAAATGCAAATGATGTTCACTTAGAAATTTTCTGAGATATTTACAATTAGGTAACATGCCTTAATTATACTAAATTAGGATATTTATACTATGGTAAAAATTTAAAAATATAATTTCTCCTGTGACATTAGTAATTAACTTGTTGTAAAATTCCATTGTGGCATTTAAGTGGTATGTTATTTATGTAGGCTCAGAAGACCAAGTAGTAAAAATATAATAACCATACACTGCAATGCTCCCAAATAATCAGTTTTACAATTATGCATAGAGAAAGCTACGTATTTTGAGAGGTAATTAGAACTTCTAAAATACCTGTGGAAAATAAACTGTTGCTCACATTGGATGTTTCTTTTGCTTTCCAGTAAGATTCTGGGGTGATAGGAGATAAGAATGGAAATAGCCCACCATGTGGGCATCACATTTCTGAATGCTTTCAGTAAAGGCAATGATGATCATTTATGAGAATATCTTTATCCTGTACAAAAGTGAACCATAGGCATGTCTTTTATTTAATCTACTAGGTGACTGACTGCTCTGCTTCACATATTTTAGGCTGTGCTATGGCAATAATCAAATCTCTAATTTAAACAGGGGACCACCTGTACATTATCTCAGCATACTGAAATATGTGGTAGAGAAAGAAATATTCTTAAGAAATTATGCAGATTTTAGAACCAGGTACTAGTTAATATGGTCTGAAAATAATGGGAAGTATCAGTTTTTCATTTTGGCTGCTAGGAAACAAAGCAAATAACAATTCAGGGAGGACTGGTACTCTTGGTAGAAACATCATTTCAAATGACAGCTAACTGCATTTCTAATTAACAAGTTAAAATGTATTTTTCTATTTCTAGTAGACTTTATCATTTTAATATCATAAAATAAAAAGAAAATATATTGACAGGGGGCATGTGTACTTGTCAGAGGGAGATGAAGACAGAGAAAGAGAAGAGCACCCCCCAGTGGGGCGTGGTCACGCTACAATCCCTTCTCCACTTCTCCATCCTGTTGAGATTTGAGATTTGGGGGCACATGCGCACATGCACTACACTTGTGTTTCAAGCCACCAGGGCTGGAATTCAAACCACGGTTAGTCATGTGGGATCTGGGTCCTTTAATTACTAGGCTATGGAGCCGGCCTTAAGTCTCCTGAGAATTTTTAAAAAGTAAATTTCATAAATTCAAACATGTCTTTAAATGTCTCTCCTGATCTCTTTGCCTAGTTCAAATTGGTGGAGCATTATTTAAGCCTGTTCAGTTATCTCTTATAGAGAATTAGTTATTGCTGTGAATTGCAAGCCAAGATAATCAAATGGGACTTGTTTTAAGCCAAAATTAATTCAGTTAATGTTGCTGCCCAGCTACTACCAATCCACAGTGGATTTTCCACAGTCCCCATCATCAGCAGTCAGGCATCATTGCTCTCACATCCAGGTCTAGTATAGATAAGACTCACTAAAACAGTGTGGATCACTTATTCCTGATGAGGCACTAAAGAATTCTGAAAAGCAAAGAGCTGACCTCCTCAGGTTTTTGTTTTAGTTTTGTTTTGTGAGAGGTTTTTGATATAGGGCGCGTGCGCTCACCAGAAAGACAGAGAGAGACAGAGAGAGACAGAGAGACAGAAAGTGAGAAATCACCCCCCAGGGGGGATGGCCACGCCGCAATCCCTTCTCCTCCATTCTCCTCTCGGGATCTTGGGCACGCACGTGCATGTGCCCGGCGTGAGTTTAAGCCACCGGGTCCAGGACTTGAAGCGCGGTCAAGTACATGGGAGTTTAGCGACATAGCCATTATGCTAACTGCTGGTCCCTGACCTCCTCAGGTTTTAAATGATCTACTCATCAGTAAAAATTCCAAATAGCAAAATATTCAAAATATGAGAAAAATATTTATTAGTTATGGTGATGCAATATGTCCTTATGAATACTTTCAAACCTTCTGTGTCTTAGCATGAGATTATTTCTCACTCTTGTAACCATAAAAATTAGATATTACTCATCATAGAGATGGGGGTATATTTTGCTGCAAGAAGCTACTTAGAGACTTGGAGCTGGTGGAACTTTGCCATCTTTAACACGTGTTTTCCAAGGTCACCCAGGGCAGTGGCAATGCAGCTGCTACAGGAAGGAAGTGCAGAAAAGGTACATCCAAACCAGAACCATCTCAGGCTTCAAGAGACACCTTTCTTTCTTTCTTTCTTTCTTTCTTTCTTTCTTTCTTTCTTTTTTTTTTTGAGAGGTTTTTGCTATAGGGCGCGTGCGCTCGCCAGACAGACAGAGAGAGACATAGAGACAGAAAGCGAGAAATCACCCCCCAGGGGGGATGGCCACGCCACAATCCCTTCTCCTCCATTCTCCTCTCGGGATCTTGGGCACACACGCACACGTGCCCGGCGTGAGTTTAAGCCATCGGGTCCGGGACTCGAACCGCGGTTGACTACGTGGGAGTCCAGCAACATAGGCATTATGCTAACTGCTGGTCCCAAGACACATTACTTTCATTCATATTGTATTGGTGACAGAGTGACTATGGTCCTACAAAGATACAAAGGAGGTCTGGAAAAAAATAGCCCCAGGCTAGTTAGTCATTTCCAAGAAAAAATTTCACAATGGAAAGGGAAGACAGAACGTTAGTGCACAGCTAGCAAGCTGTGCCACAGGTCAAGATGGACAGTGTAAAAATAAGCAATGTCTACTGCTTAATATAACATCGAATTTTCTGTATACAGCAATGTCTCCAAGCAAGCTACCACTGAGATGAGGGAAATGAGGATGGATGAAGTTCAAAACCTAATAAATAAATAAAAGATTTCAGACTCAAGGAGGCAAATGGTGGTAAAATGCAATACTCTGTGATGTTGATTCACAGGAAGAGGTTCCATATCCATCTGGAGACCTCTCTGAGTACGGTGGCACAGGGGTGCCCATGATCAGGGATTGGCTGAGGCTGGGGTCGGATTGTGGCATCAGAATCCTGTCAGGGGTGCCGCCTATCTGTCTGTCTGTCTCTCTCTTGTTCATGGAAGAAAGAAATAACACAATTTTTTAAAAAGATGTCAGATTTAGGAATTATATATACACTAAAGTTTAGGCCGGAGGTTTCTTTTCATTTTGGAGAGGTTTTTTGCTATAGGACGTGTGCGCTCACCAGAAAGCGAGAAATCACCCCCCAAGGGGGATGGCCACACCGCAATCCTTTCTCCTCCATTCTCCTCTTGGGATCTTGGGCACGCATGCACACACACCCGGCGTGAGTTTAAGCCACTGGGTCCGGGACTCGAACTACGGACAACTACATGGGAGTCCAGAGACATAGCCTTTATGCCAACTTCTGGTCCTAGCCTGAGATTTCTTGTACAAGAAATGCAGTGCAATAAAATAACTTGAAGTTGACTCTTCCTTTTGGGTTCCTTAAATAACCATAAACCTAGTCTGCAGAAAGACTGTAATTATTTGAACCCTAAAGCAACTTTTGGTCTCTAAACTTGCACCAAAAACAGCAAGCTATAAAAGCTCTTTGGGTCCAAGAATCTCCACTCAGATGTGTCAGAGTGCTTTTTAGATAAGTAAATAAATCCCAAAGAATACTACCAGGAGCAGTCAGATGCTTTAAAAAAGACACTTCATACAAGAGTAGGGGGTCTTGGTATTTCTTGTCTACTAGAAGGTGATAAATACCATGACTCAGTATTTCTCACTCTTTTTTCCAAACAGGAGTTTTTAATTATTGTAACCCAGCAGATGCAACTATCTAACTTATTTGGGCAGCAATTGGAATAGGATGAAAAAAAAATTGGTATACTGTTGTATAAGTAGGCAAATTAGGAAAAGTCATACCACTTGATAGAGCAAACTGCATGTGACCCAGACATCCTGGATTTTGAGCTTGTTGGACTTTGGACCCTGTATGGAGAAGATGTTAAGTGTATTCTACATGTGGGACATGAAGAGATCCATGGATATTTAAATAGCCAGAGGAAGAGACATTGACAGGACTTTGATATACATTTACATATTCTTCCTCCTAGTAGTAGAATTTCAAGTATTAGATGGATGATGTAAAGAAAACAATGTCTGCCTACCAGATACTATTCTCAGCCTCTCTTGCCATGAGGGATCGTGATAAAACCGTAGTACTGAACAAAGGATCTGAGTAGAAGTGGCACATGCACAACTTGTTCGACTGCTTGCTTTCCACTAATCCCCATTCCCCTTCTTTTGGCCTCAAGCATGGATATGGCAGTTGTGAGCTAGTTTTGATCCCACAGATAGGATAGCAACCCAAGGAATAGAAGATAGACAGAAACCTCATTGCTCAGCAACCTCATTGACCAGAGTTACCAAAACCAACTGGTTTACCTAAGAGCATTTTTTAATCTCTCTTTTATCCTGGTTATTATTTAAGCAATTGAACCAATATCTCAATATGGGCCAAAACCTATCTCAGTCATACTAACCTGAGTCAAATTTTAAAGCTGAGAGGATGCATAGAAGGCAAAAATCTTATCTTCATAGGGTATTTCAACAACTCTGCTTACTATTTTTTTTCCCTTTCATTTCTATATATTCTTATTGAGTTGCCAGAAAAATCATGATGCATGTGTTTCATAGAAAAATATGTTCTGACTTTTCCAATGACCCAATAGAAAAGTATCATTTTGGCTGCAGGAAATTGCTCATTCCTATGTAATATTTATGCTGCTAAAATCAAGGTAGTTTTAATGCCCCCCCCATCAGTACTGGATTTAGCACTGGACACTTGTATCTGAAAATAATTGGTCCCAAGACATTGCTCCTTCTCAGATCAAGTTTTCAAGGGTTGAGAACTGAAGCTTTATGGTCTAGTAAGATTTATAGGCAGAAGATAAAATTGGAAGGCAATCAATATAACTGAGAAAATAGTAGTAAGAAAGGTCTATGGTCCCTTCTTTAATATTTTCTTTGTTGGTTGGAGCTATCCTAGTGTAAAGCTTAGAGCATGAATTTTAGAGCCAGCCTCCCTAGATAGATTTTTTTCATTTGACGCATGAATTTGTACAAATTACTTAACTTTTTACAGTAAAATGGAACTAAAAATCTCACAATATATAGCTGAGATTTAGTGAGTTATCCACACAAATACTTAGAACCATGGTTGGAACATAATAAGCACTCCATACATGGGTAATTGAAAACAGTATCACTGAGTAACTGGAATTACTTATGTGGAGTTGTTGGGAAAGTCATGATGCATTTTTGCATAGAAATACACACAAGTACATCATGACATTCCTGATGAACAGAAAGTAGATTTCTATAATAACAGATTTTTATAAGACATGCTAACATTTTAACCACTTATAAACATATTCTCATGATTAGGGCTTGAACATCATGTCATTTTCCCATCTTACTCCATCCCCAGCACATAGCCTGCAACACAGCAATTAAAACTTTCTGGGACTCTAAAAACTGACTTCCCCAGAAGACCTCCCTGGAGAATACTGGCTCAGGTGAGAGGATGAGATACTTCAGGTGAGCAGACAAGGACCTAGAAAACAGTAGCTGTTTCTATTATTTCCCATCTGCATTTTTGTTCTTGTTTTTTTTTATTAAGAAACTGAATTCCTGGGCCAATAGGTGATGTGGCGGTTAAGGCGCTGGACTCCCACATGGCTGACTATGGTTCAAATCCTAGACCTGGTGGCTTGAAAAATCACACCAGGTAGATGTGTATGCATGCCAAGAATCCTGAAAGGAAAGTGAAGGAGAAAGGGCTTTAGCACGGCCATCCCCCTGGGGGGTGATTTCTCAGTTTTGCTCTCTCTGTCTCTCTCTGGCAAGTGCATGCACACTATGGCAAAATTAAAAAAAAAATTAAAAACAAACAAATTAAATTGCCTAACATTCTAAGACTTTCTTCACATCTCTAGTTCTTTTAGCTGTAGAATCTGTCACCTTGACTTGTTTATCCAACATCAGTTTATAAATACCTATTATTCAGTATATACAGGACACTGCATAGATGCTATGTGTGATTCAAATATGAAAGCTATTTGCAGTTTCATACATTGCACTGGTTTAAAAAAGGCATATGTGAAATAAATTCAGAAATAAGATCAAATGTGATAGCTGTTGTAATCCAGAATAAAAACAAAATTCTCTGAGAGAAGTAAATAATGATTGCTCCTAGGAGAGTCTTTATATAGAAGATAGTAGTTGCATGCTACCTTGGAAGAGGGATAACGTGCACATGATCGGAGGTAACATAATGTTCTACAAAGCTGGACCCTTAAGAGAAGGTCTGGGTTATGTACGTGAGAACTCGCTGTGCACACCACGTGCCCATCAGAGTTGGCTGGGGGTGGACAGCAATGTGAGGACATTGTTGGAGTCCTTGCCTGTCTGTCTCTCTTTCTGTCTCATGCAAGCAATAAATCAACTTAAAGGAATAAAAAGGATACAAATGACCAATGATGGCCCTAGGAATAAAGCAATATGAAAATAAAATGGAGGTCTGTAGATTATAAAACAAAAATTAAACCAATGAAATGGCAGAAGGGGGCAATGTAGGAGTGTACAATAGAGGTTAAACTGTGTAGTCACACCTAAACTAGATACACAGGTTGAGTGAGTCTCTGAATGGCAGTGTAAGACAGCCAGATGTCACTAAGTAGACAATGCCAGCGTGTAAAAGTTTACTAGAAAATCAATCATCTAAATTTTACTGCAGATCATTTAAAAATAATCTCATTAGATATTCTTTTTGCATTGCATCTTAGTCTTTACTATATTTCCTGACTCACCCAACTATGAGCTCCTTCAGAGCAAATCTCTCTTTTACTGCCCTTAGACTTCTCAGGATACCTCGATTTCTTCAGAAACAGTTTCGGCTTGTTCTTAAGGGTCTTCTCTCAGTCGTCCAGACTTGACTAACTTAGTCAAATGACTTTTGGAATTCTAGTTTTGTTTCTGAGCAATGAGTCTCCATTTTCAGGATGTTTAGATGATGACATTGCATTAGCTAGAGACTGACTTTATCTTCACTGGAATAGAGCCAGGAGTTTTCTCTAACTTCTTGTAGATAAACAAGCAGCAGAGACTGAAATTCAGACACACGGTAGTACCACCAAAGGTTAAGTCACTAATTTTAAAGACAAAAGCCCTATTATAAAGTGGTTTTCTGGCAATTCTGCAGATACCAGATAACACATGTAATATATTTTCACATAACATAAAGAGGTATTTGTCTTTTTGGCAGGAGTAGCAGATAACAAGTTTGTGGCTAGTGGAATATTCAATAAAGTATTGTGTTGTCAGAAAAGTCATGTATTTTTTCCATGCAAACATGTGTCATGACTTTTCTAATGACCCAATAAATGGTACACAAAGATTTAATCAGTTAGACATCTTGTATGTAGTCATTAGGTGACTCAGAAATAAGCATGAACACAAAAAGTCTATAAAATAAGTGATAGAGAAGATGTACTGAAAAATAATACTATATAAGTGCCACATAAAGAAAAATGTGAACTGACGGTTTCCCACTTTTGTAAGCATATAAGTCCAAGTAGATGACAATAAAAATAATCTATTTCTACAAACAAAACAAATTATGATTCTATAGGAACAAGTATCTTAGAAGTCAACATACCTTCTTACATGATGGTGATAACGACATATATAATATACCAATGTAATTTAAGTTTATATTTGATGTACCTGAGAAAGTGCTTAAAATGTTGTCTGAATATTTGCAAAAATATTTTAAAATTTTCTTTGTAAAATTTTAAATAAAGTAAAATAGGCACAGCTGTGCTGGTGCAGGAGGTATGGCACCATGGCAAGACACTGCAGCCTGTTGGGGGACCTACGTTCTACTCCTGACTGGAACTAAACATTCCAGGTGTATCCATGTGTACCTGTGATTCTGGCTTTCTGGCTGGTTGGGAGGTTGGAGGAAGGACAGTGGTGTGATGAGATCTTGTTGAGTGTACCTGGTTCCCTCCTTCCCTCTCCCTCACTTCTTTCTTTCTCTCTCTTATAAAAGAAATAAACAAACATATATATACTGAATATAAAATGAACAGCAAAACAAAGACGGTTCTATGCAGTAAAAAATGAATGGCACAAAGGTATGGAAATTTAGCAATTCATAAAGGAAAAAAGAACAGAATGAGAGAACTAAATTAGAACTTGGCCAGCCATGAAGGTAGAGCAGTAACACAATACTCTGATGCTGAAGCCATATTGGAGGGTCCTGGGTTCCATCCCATGGTATCTCTGCATACACCAGGCAGGAGGCTTATGTGCCCATGATCTTGGCTGGCAGGGGCTTGAGGGAGTCTAGAGTTAAACCATGTTAAACCATTTTTTTTTTAATTAGGCATTTTTAAGATAATTGATCAGTAAGCAGTACTTTTATAAATACTACTGTTGTTGTATTTACTTCTCTTCTACTTGGCTAGAAAGTTATCAAAGTCTTCCTGCTAAACTAAGAGGATTCTTTTAATTATCTTATCATCTTCTAGTTGATGTATAAATTAGTCTTACATTTTTTTTTTAGAGAGAGAGATTTTTGGTATAAGGTTTGTGGGCCTGCTAGAGAGACAAAGAGAGATAGAGAGACAGAAAACAAGAAATTACCCACCCCCCTCCAGGAAGATGGTCATACTGCAATCCTTTCTCCTCCATTCTCTTCTCAGGATTTGGGGCATGCATGTCATACACCCGGCATGAGCTTTAATCCACTGGGTCTGGGACTAGAACTGTGGTCAACTATGTGGGAATCTAGGGACATTACCATTACACCATCTACTTGTCTGTCTTATGTTGTTTTCAAAAATGTTATACAATCTAAGAATAATTGGCTACCCATATGGTTAAAAAAAAAATTACTCCATACAGAGTACTTTGTACAAATTTTATTTTGCATTGTCTTTCAGCAAAGCCCTCGCAGGTATAACAACAAGAAAATGCCTCTCGAAGGTCTGTTTAATACTAAGGTAACACATATTAGATCCCCATTGGAATCCCATTGTTTTGAAATAAACAAATGAAGCAATGTAAAGAAGAATAAATGAATAGTAAGACATTAAGTAAATGTCACATGGAGATGAAGAAAATTTCTTAATTTTTTCTCTTTTTTAATATAAATACAATTAATTACCTAAAAAGAATACATGCTGTCTTGTTGGCATTTCAATGCACCAGCAATTCCTAATTACTACCCCAATTACTGCAGTAATTTTTATAATTTCAGGAGATACTAATAGGTGAAATGAATAATTTGAATCTAGTTTCCATGATGTGTAAGAACTCACAACGCTGATAGCTGCTGATAGCTGTTTTAATAGCGCTAAAGTTAATTTATATAAATTAAGGATTCTAAAAGGAAGAGTTCATAAATTAAACTCATTTTCCAATAAGCACAAATCTAATGAAAATGTCATTAGACATGGATTCCAGCTTTATCTATGCCAAGAACTGGCTGTAGGACTAGGACAACTCACTGTAGTCATCCTACAGAACAGACTGTAAATTTAGCAAATGCTGCAGGCCTAGATACCGAAGCAGAAAGTGCTTGCTGTAAAATCATCTGGTTCAAGCATCCCAAGTGGAGAAATGGGGACAGAGACAGAAAGTGGTTTAGTGAAAGTATAAAATGAGGCTGGTAGTATTTATATCAATCAAGAATTGCTTTCTATAATGTTCTTTCTATTATAATATACAGCCTACCTTCCACATTGGAGTAGAGAAGGGGAGGGTGGAGGAGGAGGAAATAAAAGAGAAGGACGTGGGGAAGAAAAACAGCAGACAATAATGGTTTTCATTCCTTATTTCCATACACATGAACCACCTGACAAAGCAGACTGAGGTTTAGCCCAAGGACAGATGTTAAGGTTCAAATTGCCACAAATGACCATACAAACTACATTTGAGAATCAGCTTTGAAAAGGTGTCTTTATAGTATGTCATCTTTAGAGGCCTCCTGTTTGGAAGTCAATTTTTTGCACGTATTTTAAATAATCTGATAAATAAAAATCATGAGGTAGCTAACTATCTCTGACTACCCCTTACATTTAGAGACTATAGGAAATGCTTTTCATTCTGTTATCTACAATTTAACCACAATTATCCTCCTTGGTTCACAGCTGAGGTCAGCGAGGTCTTTTGAAATGTCACTAAGATATGAAGTCCCAGAGCTGGGATTTTTACCCTGGCTAACTGGTTCCGGAATATAATTGCTTAATCTCTTTTCAGCTGTGGCCCTGCTCTAAGCAACACATTAACATTGAACAATTTATTTTTTAGACTCTATTGTGTATCAGAGGGTTCTAGTGTTCGTAAAATATTTCATTTTTAATAACGCTATGTCAAGAATTCTCTAAGGAAAATTTTTAAAAAGATAGCTTACAGAAATTTAAAAAATAGAAAACTATGAGACCAGCAGATGGCATAGTGGTTACATCACTGGATTCCCACATGGCCACCCATGGTTCAAGTTCCAAATCCAGTGGCTTGAAAATTACTATGGGTACGTGTGCTTGCATGCCCAAGACCCTAGGAGGAGAAAGGAGGAGGAAGGATTGCAGCATGGCCATCTCCCCTTGGGGATGGTTTCTCACTTTCCCTCTCACTGTCTCTGTCTGTCTCTTGCTCTGGCGAGTGCATGTGCTCTAAGGCAAAAACTTCTTTAAAAAAAAAAAAGCAAAATTTTTCTTTCTCAAAAAAAAAGAAAATTATAAAATTCTACATTTGGATAAATGTAGAAGAAAGGTTTTGTTTGATCCTCATAACAATTCTGTAAAGTAACGAGGAAGCTGACTTTCTCATTTTTAACTTAGAGCTGGACAGATAGGGTTGACCCATTAGCAAAAGAAATACAAGATAACTAGGTAAGTTTGAACTTACAAAAAAAATTTTAAAAAAATTTTTTTAGTAAAGGCATGTCCCAAATATTGTAAGTAAGTAGTATACTTACACAAAGATGTTCATTGCTGTTTATCTGAACACTTTTTATTTAACTGGGTATCCTTATTTCATCCGGAACCCCTACAGAGAAGCATCCTACCTAAAGCCTAGGCTAAAATGTACATTTGCTGACCAGAATTATGTGTTGCTACCCCGTAGTAGGGCTTAGTCATGTTTGGAGCTTCTTTCCCATTTCTATTTCAGCTTCTTTGTCACGTGATTATAACCCAAATCATGTTCTTTAGTGTCTCAAATAAAAAGGAAGCGGGGTTAGGCAATATTATTTTGGTTGATAACCACTGTTGTAGAATTGCCTGCTGTTTTATCATTTTAGTTTCTTTGCCATGGAGATGTGCACTCTCCAGAGATAGAATAAGAGGGAAAGTGGGAAATTACCCCTCGGGGAGACCGGCTACACCGCAATCCCTTCTCCATTCAGGATTTGGGGAATGTACATACATGTGCACAGTGTAATTTCCAAGTTGCCAGGTCTGGGAGTTGAACTGTTGTCAGCCATGTGGGAATCCAACATCATAACCATTGTGCCATCTACTGGCCTCCTGTTACATATTTTCAAAACATTTTTCATCATTTGATCTCATTCATCACTGACAGTTATTACTGTTCCTACTTTTCAGATATGACTGCTAGGACTCAGAATGTCTAAGAGACTTAACCAGGTATTCACAGATAGGGTCAAATCTTTCTAAGTGAAAAATCTAATGAAGTAAAAATAACATATATTCTGTTTCCATTCATTGTCAAGATAATTAATGATGGGCTACTTTGAGGCCTCTTGGTTAAGGGAGCCAATCTCATGTAGCTGGCCACAGTTTGACCCCTGGCCCTGGCAGCTAGAAAAACACATCAGGCGTGAGTGTACACATGCCCCACATCCTGACAAGATGGAGAGATAGAAAAGAGATTGTAGCGTGAATATGGCCCCCTGGTGGATACTTCCTCTCTCTCCCTCTCTCTGTCCCTCCATCTTTCTCTGTCTTTCGGTGGCAAGCACACACCCTCTGGCAATTAAAAAGGAAAAAAACAATTGACAATACTTAAAACTATCTTTGATTTTTTTTTAAAACAAAATAAACAGACATGAGTTACTCTATATTATTTTAGCTTATATCAAATCAGTAAAATCAGAGAAGGAAATGTTTTTAAAAACACTTGGTTTTACAAAGGTCTTTAAACTTGGTGAAAGGGTTAAATCTGTTGAAAGTCTTAGTCTACACAGAAATAGAGTGGTCCACTTCTAAAATTATAATATTGTCTTCAAACTTTTGCTAAGGAGCTTGGTTTCATTATATCATTACTGTCACAAAGAGCAACTTGGCAACAGAATCGCTAAACGTGAAATTGCATAGAATGTACACCAGTCAGCCAAGTCCTTTGAAAGATCCTCTGTTAACAGGTACATAAAATCAGCCTTGCAGTCACTCAGCCCATTTGTCTGCCAAACCCCTTACAAGCTTGGTACTGAGGGAGAGCTCAGAGTTGCATCGCGTTAATGATCTGGCCGGGCCACATGGATTCGGCCAAATTAAACATCTAATGAAGTGAAAAAGTGCCAACACGTTTCAGAATATTATGATTAGGGTTACAAAAATTAAAACCATCACCCCTCAATAAACACTTAAAAGAATCAGAATAGAGGACCTATTAGTAACTTTAAAAGTTCACTGCTATTTAAAAAAAAAAAAATCTTTGAAGAGTGCTCATTAGTGCTCAATATTAGAATCCCTATTATTCTTTGTTCGTCTTGACCCTGCACCTCCTCTCCCCTTGCACATACACTTTTCTCTTCCTCGTTCTCTCTTATAACTCTTGTTTGCCTATCTCTGCATCATTAATTTCACTCTGGTACTGCACTCTTGTTTTCTCATTATCTTAACTTTCTCTTACTTATCATTTTCCTCCTTTCCCTCAGCTGCTCATGTATGGATAAGATACTATGAGGGAAACTTCAGAAGTTCATGGAAAATACGGGAACCAGCAGTTAGTGTAATGGCTATGTTGCTGGACTCCCACGTAGTCGACCACGGTTCACTTCCTGGACCCGGTGGCTTAAAACTCACGCCAGGTGCGTGTGCGTGCATGCCCAAGATCCCGAGAGGAGAATGGAGAAGAAAGGACTGCGCTGTGACCATCCCTGCGGGGGGTGATTTCTCGCTTTCTGTCTCTATGTCTCTCTCTGTCTGTCTGGCGAGCACACGCGCCCTATAGCGAAAACCTCTCAAAAAACAAAAAGTTGGGCCTGGCAGTTAGCGTAATGGCTATGTCGCTGGACTCCCATGTAGTCGACCGCGGTTCGAGTCCCGGACCCGGTGGCTTAAACTCACGCCGGGCGCGTGTGCGTGCGTGCCCAAGATCCCGAGAGGAGAATGGAGGAGAAGGGATTGCGGCGTGGCCATCCCCCCGGGGGGTGATTTCTCGCTTTCTATCTCTCTGTCTCTCTCTGTCTGTCTGGCGAGTGCACATGCCCTATAGCAAAAACCTCTCCCCCCCAAAAAAAAAAAAAAAAAGTTCATGGAAAATAGAATTATAGTCTCAGTGAATTCCGGTGTGTGAAATATTTTAAACGTCTATCCCTAGTTTTTTTTTTTTTTTTAATAATGCACATTTTCATGAACTTTTTGAAGATCCCACATATATTTTAAAAGACTTAAAAGCTATATAATGCTATGTTATTGATAAATGTCAGAAGTCATGATGTAGTCTTCTGTTTTGCTACACAAAAAATGCATCATGACTTTTTCGAAAGCCCAATATACTATTGGATAGAATATAAGGTCTCTAATTCCTATATCTTAAAATTGCATTCATAAATGTTTTATTTTTTTATTTACTTTTTTTTGAGGATATTTTTGCTATAGGGCACATGTACTTGCCGGAAAAACAGAGAGACAGAAAGCAAGAAATCCCCCCCCTTCCCAGTGGGGATGGCCACGCTGTAATCCCTTCTTCATTCTTCTCTCAAGATTTTGGGCAAGCATGCACGCATGCCTGGCATGAGTTTTATGCACGGGTCTGGACTTGAACCACATTTGATTACACTGGTGTCTAACGACCTAACCATTATGCCATCTGCTGATCCCATAAATGTTTTATAAGACCTGATATAACTTAAAGATTTATCAGGCCAGCTTCATGGGCTAACTGAAAGATTTACGGGCCACTTATTGGGTGGTATTAAGGCAGGTAGATTCCACATGGACAGTTACGTGGTTGGAGTCTCAGACATGCACCTTGAAAAACACCCGAGGTGCATGAGCCTGCGTACTCAAAATCTTGAAAGGAGGAAGAGGGAGAGGAGAAGGGATTGCTTGTGACCATCCCTCGTGGGATTCTTCCTTCTTCTTTCTTTTTTTTTAAATTTGACAGAAGGCGCATAGACTCACTGGAGGAGAGACAGAGAAAAGGGAAAGCGAGAAAACACCTTCCATGGGGAATAGTCATGGCACAACCAGTTCTCTTCTGCTTCTCCTTTCGGGTATTGGGCACACCTGCCCACACTCTCAGTGTGTTGTCAAGCTGTCAGGTCCAGGGTTCCAACCTCAGTCTGCCACGTGGGATTAGTCACTTTAACCATCGCACTCCTGGCTGGCCGCCAGGATGCTTTCTCACCTTTCCTTTCTCTGTATCCCTCTTGCAGGCACAATGCCCTCTGGCAAATAAAATAACAGACTTATTATATCAGGTTTATGGTATGCATGAGTAGTATTGCTTTTTTTCCTTTATAGTATCTGTGGTATATTAAAACTTTCAATCTCTTGATACGTAATATTTACCACGCTAATACACAAGTTAAGAATATTTTTAGAAAGGCTGTATTATAGTGAACGGTATTTTCACAAAGGGAAAATTCCACTATTATGATAACAGCCTAAGTGATAATATTTTCCCCACATTGAATATAAACATAAATATTTTATTATAACTCATGATTTTTCTTTCAATATTTAATAGAAACTTGGCTTTTAATAGTGTATTGGATTTCTGCAAAAAGTAGTTACTACTGGGCCAGCTGCAGTGGTGCAGGCAGTAACATTGCTGTGTTATCCTGGACCCCCATGGCAAGGCCCAGGGTTTGGATCCCAGGTATATCTGAACACATGACGTAACCGTGAGTGTATCCATGATCCTAGCTGGCTGGAAGCTGAGGGGAAGGACTGAAGCATAGCAGAATCCTGTCAAGGGTGCCTCTCTCTTAGTTTCATACATATAAAGGAAATAAATTAATAAACTTAAATGTAATTATTACTGATCTCACCACCTGGCCTTTACAACCAGGCAAAGTTATGTGGTCTTTACCTAATTTGGGTACTACTCAATCTACTGATGCTCAGATACTTTTCACTGCTTTTGCAATACAAAGCTAGATCTTATATCATTTCTATTTCCCTCCTTTTCACCACTGTGGCTTTTTACTGTGAACAATCCAACTTGTTAAACATGTTTAGAAAACCCAAGTCTTGAAGAATTCTATTTATTGTGGTGGTTTAAAGCCAAATTACCTAGCATGTATCCTGCATCACAAGACATGTCTTTTTTTTGTAATTATTTATTTTATTTTATTTATTTATTCATTTATTTTAATTTGACCAGAGAGAGACAGAGACAGAAAGAGTGAGAAAGCAAGCTGCCAGGTCTGGAACTCGAACTGTGGTCAGCCATGTGGGAGTGTCCAGCACCTTAACCACCACGCCACCTGTTGGTCCCAAGACATATCTTTGAGAAAGAAAAGGCACTGCGTGTTTGTTAGCTTGTTCTAAAATGTGGAGAAGTTAAAAATACCAACAGACATTTCATTTAAATCATTTTCACTTTGCTCTCAAGATAAACTTATAGTTATTTTTAATTTTTTCCTATGAAAATGATTATTTATTATCTTGCTTTATAAAATAAAAGTTATTATGAAGTGGGTTTTTTCCATTTTAATGCATAAAATATATAATCTTCATTGAATATATATGATCCCTGAGATACCTTCAGAATTAATCCAGCCTGACACATAAGAAAGCATTTTCCTTGTGATTTCATTTTATTTCCTGTCATACTCATTGTAACAAATCCACATATACTGATTTAAGAAAAGCATTAATACACTTATTATACATTCCAAGCATACACTTGAAATCCCGAGGGGGAAAAATTACTTACTTTTGAAAAATTCAATTCTCTAATGGGACTCACAGCTTAGTCCTAATCCTTGTCTCAGAGGTTTTTAGGGTTTATGACAACACCTATTCCAGGTACATACCTGGGGGTACCTGCTTAATGATCTCACTGCAGCCTGGGCTGATGCAGACATGAACTATTCCAGCTGCTACTCGGGTATATCACTTTAAAGTAATCTTGATCAGTATACAGTCATTTAAGGAAGAATATTCTTTCCTTATAAAAGTAGTGTGATATAATCTTCTTATTGTGATAATATAGTATTCTTGAGGAATACTGAAGCTAGTAGTTGTGATTTCATTTGATAATTACTGACCTCTAAGCAGCACTTACCTGGATAATATCGGGCCAGGCCAGTGGCACTACCAAACACCTGCCACAACAATGAAGGATCTTCCTCTCGATTTTTTTTGAAAACTTCATCTAAGGCACTTGTCCAGTTGAGTTCATTTAACACAATTGTTGCTAAAAAAAAAAAAAAAAAGAGAGAGAGAGAGAGAAAAAATAATTCAAATTTATAATTAAAGACTGATGTGTCTTTATTTATTTGCAAAATAATATGTATTTTTAATTGCTCCACCTCTAAAAATACTCTAATGCAATAGTTATCAAAAAGTTCTGTATGTGGAATTATTTCTTCCAACAAAATGTTATACGACAGTGGCCTTGTTGACAATTTGGGCTGGATGGTTCTTTGCTGCAGGGGTTGCCCTGTGCACTGTGTAATATCTAGCAGCATTCCTGGCCTCTACCCACTAGGTTCCACACTATCCCCTTCTCTTACCCCCTCCAATATATGACAAGCAAAAATGTCTCCAATGTTGTTAGATGGCCCTGGGGACAAAATCAGTCCTAGTTAAGAACCACTGTGATGCACAGGATGGGAGAGGAGTTGGAAAGTGTTCTTCCTTAAGCTCAGAGGCAGTTCTGAGAAAGCCCACAGGACACCTACGGGCACAGCTTAATGACCACAACCCTCTCTTAGCAATTCTGAAATGTACAATTCTCTGTTATTAACTACATTCACAATGCTGTGCCACGGAACGCAAAAAGAAAATAAAAACTCTTATTTCTTCTGAGATTTTGTAAACTTCGATCAATATCTTTCTATTTTCCCCACCTCCAACCTCTGTAACCACCATTCTCCTCTCTGCTCCTATGAGTTTGATTGTTTTATTTATTTATTAAGAACCATTTACTTGGGACCAGCAGTTAGTGTAATGGCTATGTCGCTGGACTCCCATGTAGTCGACGGCGGTTCAAGTCCCGGACCCGGTGACTTAAAACTCACGCGGGGCGCGTGTGCATGCGTGCCCAAGATCCCGAGAGGAAAATGGAGGAGAAGGGATTGAGGCGTGGCCATCCCCCCTGGGGGGTGATTTCTTGCTTTCTGTCTCTCTGTCTCTCTCTGTCTGTCTGGGGAACGCACGTGCCCTATAGCAAAAACCTCTCCAAGAAAAAGAAAAAGAACTATTTACTTAATTTCACTTATTGTTATCACTAGTGAGAGAAAGAGAAAGTAGTCTACCAGGTCCAGGACTGAAACCATGGTTGACCATGTGGAAGTTCAGTGCCTTAACCGCCATACCATCTGCTGGCCCCTGAGTTTGATTGTTTTAGATTCCTAAGTATTTGAGATGATTGATATGTTAACTAGCTTGATTTAACTATTCCACTTTTATTTTAAGAATGATTTATTCAGTTTTATTATTGTTATTTCTTAATTTGACCAGAGAAAGAGAAGGAAAGTGAGAAAACAAGCCACCAGGTATGGGACTCGAACCATGGTCAGCCATGGAAGAGTCCAGCACCCCAACTATCTTGCCACTTGTCATCCCCACTATTCCACTTTTTATTTTCAGTACTATCACTATTTATTCCATAAGTTTATACAATTAAAAATTGTCAGTTTATAAAAATAGACCATAAGCCTCAATTATTGATGACTCTCTGTAGTATACTAATACAAATTGGACTGTTATCTGTTTGTTTGTTTTTTTTTTTTAATGAAAGCTTGTCATTGAGTATAGCTTATTAGCTTTACTGACATAACAACAAAAGGTATATTCTAATAAAGGAAAAATGCATTTTAATGCTTGACAATATCTTTGTTAAAATAGGAATGAATCGATACCATGTCACTACCTTTGTGAACAATAGTTTTGTTTTCCTGGTTAGTTCTATCAACAGTTGAACTAATAAGGGCCAAGTCATTGATCTTGATATTCATTAATAACTACCAGCTGATCTTATCTAGGTATTACAAACATGTCTTTCACGACAATGGAAGAAAAGCAATTGCAATTTAGGACATGACATGGTTAAAATAGTACATAGTTTATAATTTTAGGTCCCAGGATCTTAATATGTCTAACACATTAAACATTTAATTGGCTTAGAATATAACTCTCCCTTTACACCAAAACATGACAGATACACTCATGTCCTTTTATTTATTTATTTACTGGTTTTTAATATGTAAAATATGTATATAATCCCAACTGATTAGCAGATTGTGCCACCAAGCCTAAACAGCAGACATGTGCTTAGGATCAGGACTGGAAATAATATTTAACTTTCTTATTTTCTGTGGTCACAGCAAATCAAGCCACCAAATGCAATCACGGTTAAATCATACAAACTTTTTTTACTGGTGAAAGAATAAAGAGATTCTGTGAAAAAAAGCTCTAGAGCTCATGTGTTTATATTCCTAAGTTTGTAGCATTTACAAAAAAGGAAAAAAAACAACAACAGCAAGGGGATGTAAAACTGTTCTGGGACCAGCATACTGATGCAGTTCTCATTACTGAAAACTAACAAGATTTTCATCTTTATGGATGTGATTACTTTCAGAAAGACCAGTTGTGGGTGTGTGTGTGTGAATATTCATGAGCTGGGTCAGATCCACAGTGCCTCTGAGATACTAGAGAATTCATATTCAAAAGCATGATCCAATGAACACTAAGTGGCAAGTTATATGAAAATTTATATTCACATAGATAACCTGAACTGATACTCACTATCCATGAATATTTATATTAATATACAAAACAACACAGAAAAAGAGGGACATTGTCTTTCTCTATAGACATTCATGGCTTTTATAGTAACAATTACACAAATAATGATGCTTGTTTATGATCCAAATAGACTTTATTAATCCCCAGTGTATTCTGTTTGTTCAGTATCCTTGACTCTTTAATTCACATTATGCAACAAATGATATCTAATTGTTTTTAATAAAGTTTTATTTGTTTTCAAGGCCACCGATATTTTCTTAGTTTTATTTGATAGCGTAAGAGCTACTGAGTATTAAGCTCTGATAGACTAATTGTGAATTACCCTTTAATATACTGGGGAAAGGAGATGTCTGAATTATCATGATACTATGTCTTAAAGTTTCCATTTCATACACTGGAAAACTCTCAGATAAGCCATTGCTAAAGTAGACTTTAAAATTTTTTTTTTTTTTAAATCTGTTTACCTACCAATGAGAAAACCACATAAAGAATTTGCAGACTAGGCACTTGAACTGATTTTAAATTTCACTCAGCATAAAAAAATGGTATTGTGTACCTATAGGAGCAAAGCGTATAAACCAGACAGTACTCAGTGTGAGCATGGTGAAAGGATGTGAGTATTTCCATTTGTTTGTCTCTACACAGACTTCTGAATGCAGTTAAGTATTTCATTAGTCACAATATTTAATTAAAACTGTCAGAACCAGAAGTCAAAATTGAAAGGATCTTCATGGACATGCAAAATTAGTACAACCTTTTTTGAAGGCTTTGTATCAAGCTATCAAAATACAGCAATTTAATGCTGTATTTAATGCAGCAATTCTACTTCAAGAGATTTATACTATGAAGTATATGAGTCTTCAGTCCTTAATCAGAGCATTTAGCAGTAAAAAATCACTCATTCAATTATACCATTTATATTACTGAAAACACCAAAATTAGAGTAGGAGAAACTGCTGCACTAGGAAAGTTTTTTTTTTCCCTCAAATTACATTGAAAGCAACTAAAAAAATATGTAAGAAAATATGTAAAGCATCAACACAAACAAGCAAGTATAAATATTAATTTGTTTATTACTTTTATTACCAGAGGGCATGCGTGATCACCACGGGGTGGGGGGAGAGAGAGAGAGGGAGAGGGGGAGAGAGAGAGAGAGAGAGAAGAGAGGTTGAGGGAGAAAGCACCACTCAGTAGGGCATGGTTACACTGCAATCCTTTCGCCTCCATTTCTCCATTCTATCAGCATTCTATGCATGCTTGAACACGTGCTCAGCATAGATTTCAAGCTGCCAGGATCAGGACTCTAATTGTGGATGGCCACATGGGATCCAGCTCTTTAACCAGTAGACTGTGGGAAAATTATTTTAATTAATTACTGTTTTTTTTTTTTTTTTAATTTGCTATACTGTGTATGTGCTCACCAGAGAGAGAGAGTGAGACAAAGAAAGGAAAAGTGAGAAAGCACCCCTAAGGGAGAATAACCACACCACAATCCCTACTTCTCCATTCTCCTCTTAGGATTTTGGGTGTGAGCGTGCCTGCGTGCGCGCGTGCGCGCACACACACACATATGTTTTTCAAGGTGCTGAGTCTAGGACTTGAACAATTCAGTTGGCCATGTGGTTAAGCAGCTTTTACCACCATGCCATCTGCTGGCCTCTGGAAACTATTTTAGATCCTCGATTATTTAGCTACATCCTTCTAATCCACATTATGAAGTATATTTTTCATAAGAATTATTTTATTTAACTTTATTTATTTACTTTAATTTGACCAGAGAGGAGCAGAGAGAGAAAGTGAGAAAGCAAGCCACCATGTCCAGGACTTGAACTGTGGTCGGCCGTATGGAAACCCAGCACCCTTAACCACCACACTACTTGCCAGCCCTATGAGGTATATTTGATGAATACATGTATTATTTTGGTACCATGAAAGAAACAGACTTCTCTTAAATCTTATAAAATTACATAGCTCACCCAGAATTATAAAGTTGCCCAACATTTCTCCATGTTTATGCTATTAACTATACTCAGGATAAACAATGCTGAAATTTAATTGGGTAATCTGCAGATGACGGAATAATCAAATTATGGAAAATACTGACTGTGCTAAAACAGCTTTGCCTCATGTCCTAGATCTTATTTCTGCCCCTGCCATGTTCCTTAAATCGATGTCCATGCCATCTCTCTCTTTCTCTGTCTCTGTTTGACTCCTCTAACTTTGTAAGCAGAATTTATGTAGAAAGATTTTTTATTAGCTATTTTATAAAGTTTATTTTATGACTACCTTAAGGGTAAAATTAGTTCTCATTTTTTGTCAACTTGTAAGAAATGAAGATCTTTGTCTCTGTTAGGAAATTAGATTTTGCAAAAATCAAGTCTTTCATAGACATCCAAGGCCAAGCCTATTAAAAGCAGTGAATACTAGGAAAGCAAACCTTGACTTGGGGACCGCTATTCTGAAGAGCATAACAGGATTTCGCCAATAATTGATTCAGAATGCCACGCATACATCTCTACGCCTCTTATAGTTAGTTTTCAAAAGCATGGCCTTGGAAAAAAAAAAAAAAAAAAGCATGGCCTTGGTGTTCAACAATTCTCTCTTTTAGAGTGTCCCATTGTTCAGTCCAGCTTCTCAAGTGAAAGAAAAAAATCTAATTTGTAACAGCACAAAAGAAGCACCTTACATTTGCCGCCGGTTCTAAACTACAGGACTCAGACATATACCTTGTTTATGCCACGGAATACAGGGTTGCTGACAAGGTTCGAGTCTAATTTTCTTCTGCAAACTTCATTGAATAAAATATGGCACCATTGGTCCCTTTTGCATTTGAATTACGTTTGCATTGAGTGTGAATACATTTTGTTAATTTTTTTCAGGGTGCATGGATGGCTCCATCATAAATTGATGGTACTATATGACTAGTTAAAAAACCTTAATGTTATGTATAGTGGCAGCTGTAACTTTCTTTTCTACAAAAGTTTTATTCAGATATGAATATGAATTTGCATATGTTTAAAGTATAAAACTTGTTTTGATATAAATTGTGAAATGATCACCACAATCAAGTTAATTAACTTACTCATTACTTCTACCTAGCTTCTATTTTATGTGAGTTTGTGTGGTGAAGAAGTTTATTTTAAGAACTATCCTTTTACAAAGTTGTAAGTAATGCAGTATTGTTCGCTATTCTTACTCTGATGTACATTAGATCTCTGGAAATTATTTATCTTGAACAACGTAAACTTTGCACCCTTAATTACGGCTTTCTAATGAAGTAAATATATGCTAAAAAAAAAAAGAGGGAAAAAGCCATGATATTAAATAACTGATAAAATCTTTAATAAGAGCTGTATCTCATAAAGTTATATATGGGACTAGATACTAAAAATTATTTTTAACAATGCTATATATATCATACAGTTAAACAAGTAAAATGGGAATTTGTGACACTGTTTACCATACTATTTCCATTTAAGTAATATCATTCTGTTTTTATAGCCTTACATTGATCTAAAAACTAGAATGTTATTTATTTATTTATTTTGAGAGATTTTCGCTATAGGGCATGTGCGCTCGCCAGGAAGACAAAGAGAGAAGAGAGACAGAAAGCAAGAAATCACCCACCAGGATGGATGGCCACTCCTCAATCCCTTCTCCTCCATTCTCCTCTCAGGATCTTGGGCACACACGCACATGTGCCTGGCCTGAGTTTAAGCCACCGGGTCCGGGACTTGAACCACAGTCGACTACATGGAAGTCCAGTGATGTAGCCATTACACTATCTGCTAGTCCCAAACTAGCATGTTATGTAAACTATTGTCACTAATAAAAAATAGTCACATTTATTAAGCACTTACTGTTTGCCAATAAGCACTTACTGTGTGCATTATCTCATTTAACTTTTAGAATGGTATTTTCAGTGGGATACTACTGCTATTATCCCCTGTTTGAAGACAAAAATAAAAGTTATCCAAAAATCACAGTGAGAGTTGTAGAGACCACTCTTCAACAAGTCTATGTTACATTCTGAAAGTCCTATTGTTTATGAGCTATTTATTTCCAAACTTTCATCTTATGTATGGTTCTGATTATCTAGAATTTAAATCTTAAAAGCAAAATTGGCTATTCCTCCATAGCACAATGGTTCTCAGCTGAGAGCGATATTCCTCCCCAGGGGATGTTCCAGGGGATGTTGGACAATGTCTAGACAGTTTTCATGGTCATGACTAGTGGGATGCTATTGGCACTTAGTGGGTAGAGGCCAAAATGATTTAAACATCCTTCAAGGCACCAGAAAGCCTCCACAATAAAGAATTATCCAGTCTAACATGTTACTCTTCCCCAGGTGGAGAAACCCTGCTCAAGTACAGCTATAAACACAAGACAATGAATCCACATTGGGGGGGAAAACACATATTAAAAAAGAAAATAGTATTTCCACTTAACAGTATCAATATAACTCCACAGTAAAACTTCCTTAACATAAAATTCGATATTTTTTAAAATAACATTATTTCATAGTATTAAATTATGTTAATATTTCAGGCTACATTTTGGCTCCCTTTGGGTTGGACAAATTTTCATTTTAGTGACCAAAACCCTAACATGCTCTTCTTTTCCCTAAACAAGCAGATAATTCCAAAGCTAGTTTTTAGTGCTATTAAATGTCACCCTCTCCATTGCTCCTATTTTTGAACAATCACAGAATATGAGAGATTTCTAGTTTGTTTTGTTTTAGATCCAACACTAACTGTGGGATTCTATACGAACTTATACTTTTTATCCTTACAGAAATGTTTTATACCATAATAAGTAAGGTAGTCATTAAAAGAGTTACATTGAACAGATGAGCTGAGCCAGCTGTCACTAATTTTATTCACCAACCCTAATCTCTAAAAAGAAAAAAAAATGTTAATAAGAAGAAACCCACTGATCCAATTAAGGGCACAGACAAAAAGAATCCACTTTAAGGACTAGACATTGTGCATAAATATTAAAATGAATGAATCTTTTCAGTGGATTTGGCTAATGGAATCTCATCTAATCCCAATGTAAATGAAAGATTAATAAGGTACAGGGAGATGGGAAGACCAAATCTAATCTCTCTAATCACATCTCGGGCACCAGAATCCACCTCCCACTGAGGATGGGAGAGCAGAAGGCGCCAAGGCACACAAGGACCTTGATGAGAAGATAAACCTTATTCCTACAGTTAATTTGGTACAAATATTAAAAGGCCCTTGTCCTTGTCAATTCTCTAACCCCGGTATTACTGACATTTTTTTTTTCTGGCCTCACTCCCTATCTCTTTAGTTTCCCGTAGACGGAACACCTGGCCAGTGCCCAGAACACAGCTGTTCTGTTTTAATGAAATCTGCAAATTATAGAGTACCTAGGAGATGCTTGGAGAAAATCCACTTTATTATTAGAGAAAATAAGAATAATGCAAGGGGACAGAAGGCACTAGCTTCTGATAGCATATCAATTAATTGAAGGATTTAATGTCATTTTAAATAAAATGATAATTGTCTGAAAGATTTGCAGGCAAGAGGAAAGGGATTTTTGTGTACGATGTCTCATAAGAATAGGAGGCAAGGCAAATTTTTGTTTTCTCTTCAAGGAGTCTAAGTTTCACTGTTCCTGATATTACTATCAAAACCAAATCAATTATTAGTAACTTTGGTAGCTAAGAATCTTAATTTCCAGCCTAATATGTGACTTAAATCATTAAACCTTTCATGCTTCTGTTCGTTCCATCTTAAAAAAAAAAAGAACATAACTATACGAAAGATCCTAGATAGTCTACAGGACTGGTGTGAAGGTCAAATAAGTCTATGAATGCAAGTTGCATTATTAGACATAATTTCATTACAGTTCTTTCTTAGATGAACTAAAAAAATGTAAGGTATATGTCTCCTTTTAATGTCTTACATTGACAACAGCTCTTTGTTAGATGTCAGCATATTAATTTAATGTTGGCAGTTGTTTTCTTTCCCTTGACCAAAAACATATTCCTTGATATATAGCAATTACAATGTAATGTATAATGTTTTCTTTTGCATGAAGCCATCCCCTAAATTATTTGAAAGCTCTCATATCATAAGATGCTCTTCATTAGAATCAGTTGAAATATCTTTAGTTTAAACTCAAGGACACCATCTAATTTATAAAGAGTAACTACCTGAAAAAGACAATAAAATGTCATTCCATTGATACTATCTTGTAAAGAAAGTCATTTTCATGAGATATTTGATGAATGGCATGAATTTGTTAAATCTTTATTTCAATATATGAGTGGTATTTCAGTAAACAGATAGCACGTGTGGTATTTTATGTGCACCATAAAAAGGCAAATCAAATATGAAAGTTAAAAAATATCAGAAACTGGGACCAGCAGTTAGGGAAATGGCTATGTCGCTGGACTCCCATGTAGTCGACCACGGTTCGAGTCCCGGACCCGGTAGCTTAAATCACGCCGGGCACGTGTGTGTGCGTGCCCAAGATCCCGAGAGGAGAAGGGAGGAGAAGGGATTGTGGCTTGGCCATCCCCCCTGGGGGGTGATTTCTCGCTTTCTGTCTCTCTCTGTCTGGCGAGTGCAGAACCTCTCAAAAAAAAAAAAAAAAAAAAAAAAAAACAAAACCAGAAACTGAAACCAGGATGTGGCACAGTGGTAACACAACTGGACCCACATGTGGAAGGTTCTAAGTTTGCCTTCCAGGACCTTCTCAAGTGCACCAGGTACACGTACACCTGCCGATGATTTGAGTCATCTAGACTGGGGGTGGATTATGGTGGGAAGCTCCAATTAGTGGTGCCTTTCCCCCTCTCTGGCTGCCACTTTCTCTCCCACTTTCTCTCCATGAAAGAAATAAACAACACAACAACAAACTCAAACTAAGAGCATAAAAATGAAATTAGAAGCCATATAAAAAAGATATGCAATTTAGACCAATTTTAAGGATTTCCAATTGAGGTGTAATTTCTTTTTTACATGCAGACTATATAGTCTCTTGCTAGTGATTCTTTTTCCTTTGAGTAAGTGGTTTTGTTTTTGTTTGTTTTAAGAGATTTTTGTTGTGGGCACATGGGCTTGCCAGAGTGACAGAGACAGAGAGATAGAAAGTGAGAAATCACACCCCAGGGGGGTTGGCCATGCCACAGTCCCCTCTCCTCCAATCTCCTTTCAGGATCTTGGGCACACATGCACATGCACCCACAGTGAGTTTTTTTTTTTTTTTTTTTCCTTTTGGAGAGGATTTTTTTTCGCTATAGGGCGCGTGCGCTCCCCAGACAGACAGAGAGAGACAGAGAGACAGAAAGTGAGAAATCACCCCCCGGGGGGGGGTGGTCACACCACAATCCCTTCTCCTCCATTTTACTCTCGGGATCTTGGGCACGCACGCACACGCTCCCGGCATGAGTTTTAAGTCACCGGGTCCGGGACACGAACTGCGGTCGACTACAAGGGAGTCCAGCGACATAGCCATTATGCTAACTGCTGGTTCCCCAGAGTGAGTTTTAAGTTGCCAGGTCTAGGACACGAACCATGGTCGACTCTGTGGGAGTCCAGCAACATAACCATTACGCCTTCTGCTGGTCCCAATAAGTGGTATTTTTTAAATGAACTGTATCTGTATGTCGTCTGAGCAGAGGCTTTTCTCAGTCGAAGTAGCCATTTGACATTGGGAAAGTCTTTTACGTCTAAATCTCAATTTCCTCCCCTACATAGCAGGGAGGAAACAAAAGTACCTGCCCCCACAGACCTGTACTGGTGATTACATGTATTAGAATACTAAACTCCAGTTGGAAAGTGCACAATAAAAGTCACTGGTCTTTTATATTATCACTATTATTTCTCTCCTAACACTCAGCTGGTTAAAATTCTTTTAAATGTGTCTGGCTAAAGAAATACTGACCTAGTTTTGGGACCAGCAGTTAGCGTAATGGCTATGTCACTGGACTCCCATGTAGTCGACCATGGTTCGAGTCCCGGACCTGGTGGCTTAAACTCACGCTAGGCACATGTGCGTGTGTGCCCAAGATCCCAAGAGGAGAATGGAGGAGAAAGGGATTGCGGCGTGGCCATCCCTCCTAGGGGGTGGTTTCTTGCTTTCTGTCTCTCTTTCTCTCTGGTGAGGGCACGCTCCCAGTAGCAAAAACCTCTCAAAAAAAAAAAAAGAAAAAAAAAAAAAAAGAAATATTGATCTAGTTTCTAAAAACTACAATAAGTGATTGAAATTTAGTATTTTCTTCTTTCCTCAAGGAACCTTTTCTCCTTCTTATCTCATAATTAAGGTAATATCCAACAGCCCTCCTTAATTTTCCTGCTATGACTCTCATGGATAAAACAGTGTACTGTCTTAAGACCATTTCGATTATGGTAAGAGAATGGTATACTGAAAAAATTGCTTGTTAATGATAGCATTTTATGTTTTACATAATTTTGGTGAGGAGATCATTTTTCACAACAGAATATTCCCAGTGATCCTGAAATCAAAAATCAAACCATATTTGTGAATGCTGCCTTGAACACAGCAGAGACCTGATAAAATTTTGGTAAAATCAATGTAATTATATAATAGACAGATCTTAAACAACACACACACAGAGAATCTCTCTCTTTCTCTCTCTCTCTCTCACACACACACACACACGGAATCACATACATATCAACTCCTTTTAAAGTTGAGAAGTAACTCCAGCTGTGAAATACCGACCAAATTATAATAGATGTGGGGAATCTCTTGCCTTTGCTACGAGACTGCCCAACTTAATAGGAAATTTAGTGTCTCCATATAAATCTGGACTGCTGATTTAACAAAGAAGGATAAAAAAGTATTGGCGCTAATAAGACACGGTTCAAGAGAATGGATAACAAGGCTCCTAGGGGCAAGGGTGATATTGTCAATGAGGCACACACTGTGTGGTACTTAAGGGTTCCTGTCGACTCTTTTATAACAAGAGTTGCCTGACGATTTGATGGAAAGATCAGACCCACTGAAGTACAGTACATAGGTAATCAAGAACTATGATACCTTGGTTTAAGCACCATGTACTGCTTTATGGTTAAAAACAAAGAAACAAACAAAAAACTAAATAAATCTCAGAAACTGAATTAGAGAACATTAGAGTCTACTACATAAGGGTAAAAATTAATTCGGACAGCATTTATTTTATTTTTTAAGAGTTATTCACTTAATTTTATTTATTTATTTATTTATTTATTATTATTACTATTAATTTGACCAGAGAGAGAGAGAGAGAGAGAGGGAGAGAGAGAGGGAAAGTGAGAAAGCAAGCTGCTAGGTCTAGGACTCGAACTGTAGTTAGCCATGTGAGAGTCAGCACCTTAGCCACCATGGCACCTGGTGGCCCCCCGACACCATTTCTAAGACATCCCTATAGGGGATATAGGTTAACATCGCTATAACTGCAGGTGCACATGTATGAAGAACTACCTGTATACATACGCACATGCAGAGGCCTCATTATGTATTTTGCTATATATGTGTAGATATGAGCAACTATGTACAGAAAGAAACATCAAATGCATCAATACTGTTGTCAGAATGCTTACAACACAGTGAGCATGATTTGTTCATATTTTAATGCACATGTTACAGTTCTTGGTATTAAATTCGTATTTGTAAGTCCTAGCTACTATATTGCTCAGCAAATATCTTAATAATATGGACATAATTCTTTTTCTATTCTAATAAATCATGTATTGTTAATTTCCATTCATAGATTAATATCCCAGAAAACTTGAAATTTATCAAATTGATTGAAGTTCAAATTATTCTGACATAACTTTAAGATACCATATATAATGCATCACCTGGCAAACACATGCACTCTTTTTTTTTTTTTTTTGGAGAGGTTTTTGCTATAGGGCGCGTGCGCTTGCCAGACAGACAGAGACAGACAGAGAGATAGAAAGCGAGAAATCACCCCCCCAGGGGGGATGGCCATGCCGCAATCCCTTCTCCTCCATTCTCCTCTTGGGATCTTGGGCACACACGCACACGCGCCCGGCATGAGTTTTAGCCACTGGGTCTGGGACGCGAACCGCGGTCAACTACGTGGGAGTCCAGCGACATAGCCATTACGCCAACAGCTGGTCCCAACACATGCACTCTTAAGACCACTAAAATGACTTAAAGGTACTGAGCAATATAACAGGATGTAGACTCCATAGCTAAAGCTTCTATATTTTCTGTATCTCTTATTCCAGCTTTCTATATCTTCTGCTTCATAGCCATACTTGCTTAGATCTTTTGCAACAATGTTAGTCTCCCTGCCTCCAGTTTTAGTTCACTTCAATCCATTCTTTCGATTGCTGTCACACTATTCCATTTGGAAAATGCCACTTCTAATTAAAAGTCTTCAGGTGTTCTCCATAAAAGCTGGAATTTTATGACTGACTTTCATCCATCCTTCTAACTTCCTCTCTTATTTTCTTCCATGCAAAGTAAGGAGAGACTTCTGCCATTCTGAGAGGATGCAATGTCTACTCCTGCCTCCATTGTATTAATATTTTCTCTATCTGGACTGTTTTTTCTACTGTGCCTATTGGTTAAAATTCTCCCTTCTTTCATATTTCAGTCAGCATCACTCTCTTTACAGGGTATTATTTTATTTTCCCACTCTACCACCTCCTCATCTAGCAGAGCATAAACTCCACTCCCACTCCTACTCCTTTTTCTACACACTACTATTAAAACACATCCCATATTTCTTTTTTTTTTTTGGAGAAGTTTTCGCTATAGGGCGCGTGTGCTCTCCAGACAGACAGAGAGAGACATAGAGACAGAAAGCGAGAAATCACCCCCCAGAGGGGATGGTCACGCCGCAATCCCTTCTCCTCCATTCTCCTCTCGGGATCTTGGGCACGCACACACACGCGTCCGGCGTGAGTTTTAAGCCACCGGGTCTGGGACATGAACTGCGGTCGACTACATGGGAGTCCAGTGACATAGCCATTACGCTAACTGCTGGTTCCCCATATTTCTTGATATTCTTTTTTTTGTGTCCTTTATTATGTACTGCAAATAGCTTTAGGGTAGGCACTACAGGATATTTATCCACTTCCCCGTGTCTAAAAATACACAGAAGAGGCATGGACTGTGACAAACCTGTGGTTAATGCACCGTAGTACAATCATAGGCAAACTATACAATCGTAGACACAGTTTTTCAGGTGTAAGATGGAGAAAACATTATAATATTGGGTTATCAGAAAAGGCATAATGTATTTTTCTATGCTTTTTTTATGCAAAAATGCATCATGACTTTTCTGATGACTCAATATCTAGAGTGATTATGAAAATTAAAATCTAGTGCTATACATAATAGGCATCTAGGAAGAGTAATGACTAATATGTCTAGGTACTCAATGCATACTAGTTTATGGATGAAAAAGGACATGAAATACAGGAGCTGTAACTCACGTGGTGGGGCATATTTCTAAGTCAGAGGTAATTTTCAGTAAAGGGTAGATGTATTTCAGTTCTTGAATCCACTTTCACTGTGCCACATCCAAGCAAGTACAAACAGTTCAGTATTTCCTTTCTTTCTTCTCAACCCACAGTGACAGTGAGCGGTGAGTATCATCAAAATTGAAGGGAGGGACCAGCAGTTAGCGTAATGGCTATGTCGCTGGACTCCCACGTAGTCGACCGCAGTTCGAGTCCCGGACCCGGCGGCTTAAACTCATGCCAGGCACGTGTGTGTGCGTGCCCAGGATCCCGAGAGGAGAATGGAGGAGAAGGGATTGCGGCGTGGCCATCCCCCCTGGGGGGTGATTTCCTGCTTTCTATCTCTCTGTCTCTCTCTGTCTGTCTGGCGAGCACACGCGCCCTATAGCAAAAACCTCTCCAAAAAAAAAAGAAAAATTGAAGGGGCATAATCATTCTGGTCTGTTTTTTGTTTCAAGTTATATGATAGATTAAACTCCCTTTGCCCTTATAAGGTTTTTGCCATAGGGTATGTGTATTCACTGGAGAGAGATGCAGGAAAGGAAAGCGAGAAATGATCCCCTGAAGGGATGACCATGCAGCAACCCATTCTCCACCATTCTCTTCTTGGGATTTTGGGCAAGTAACCACATGCATCCAGCATGGTTTTCAAGCTGCTGTGTCCAGGACTTGAATGGTGCCTTAACCACTATGTCATCTGCTGGCCCCAGATCCACCCCTTGTAATAAAATTGCTTTGAAGATTCTGGTATCTGTAACTGTGGTTTAATTTTTAGGAAAGGTCTTTAAAGTCAGGTAATCTGTCTAGGAAGATTCCTATTATGTATCTTCCAATCTGTTCACTTCATATCCACATCACCTAATTTCCATTCTTGTGCAGGGCACGCAGGTAACAGCGGACATATGGCATTCTAGAAGCTGGGCATTGTTCAGAGAAGTTCAACGGAAGGGGGAAGTGGGTTACAAAAGTAACCAGCAAGTGAATAAGATTAGACACACTGTCAAAATAATCTAGACGTACTAAACATAAAATAACTGTTTTATGAGAATTAGAGCCATATACTTGAAGTATGAAAATACTATATTTTGCACTTCAGACTTTATTCAAAAATCAGCATGGAATGAGACTGACTGTGGGCTGGAAACAAGATGTGAATAGAAAAGATAAGACAGAAAGCTAGTGAAGTCAGTTGATGTAGAATAACACTGGTCGGAACTAGAACAGCGTGGTGGATATGGGATTAAAAAGGTATCAACAAGACAATCTACAGGCTATTGTGACAACTGGTGGGACAGGGGAAATATGGAACCCAGGTTTTCTGGTTTGGGTGTCTGGATCACACCATTAACAAGGATATTAATATTGGAGAAGGGACATTTTGGGGGGCAACACTGATAAATTCAGTCTTTGAGATACCTATTAAACAGAAAATTAAAATAGTGAATCTGCAACTTAGCTGGAAGTTTATACAGAAATTCAGATTTGGGAATCTTCGCTTCAGTGACAGTCGGGACTACCATTCCCATGAAACTAGAGTTAGATGACATTAATAAGCTCTATGTATCCTCACACACTAAAGAAACTTCACTTATTGGGAAAAGTTGTTAAAGCAATGTGGACCCAACTCTCCTAAACAAGAATAATATTTCCCATTACAAAACAACCACCGAGTGTACACATTAATATTTATTGTTTTCATTTCACAAAAACAGCAAAATATACTTTTCAAATATGATTTTCTACCTCTGCCTTAAAATAAATGTACTGATTATCAATTCCACTTATGTATGCAAAGCTCACTGCCTATCAAGAAGCGGCAATATGAAAATATATTGATACCAATAAAATCCCATTACCTTCTAATGTATTTTTTGAATTTTATCATTTTCAAAAGAGGTATTGACTTAAATCAAGTGCCCAGGGATACAATGGCTGCATCTCTTGTATGTAGAACACTTTGACTAATGCTCGCTGTGCACTTGGAGAATAAGCAGTTTCCTTGCCGCCTCCCTTAGAAGGATGAGGTAATCTATTGTGCCTACACACTCAGAGAGAGCCACCAGAGACCAGGCTCAATGATTACATGGGCTTATAAGACCATAAAGTCCTACCACAGGAGTCGTATATGTATTATAAAGACACTTCAAATTGCCGAACATACTCTCCCCACCATCACTGCATGGCTCTCTTCTGCAATTCACTTCCACCTTACGCTTTCTGAAATGATTTAAACCTGCATCCAAAGCCCTGAATGCATGAATGCCAGCCACCATTACTCATCAGAAGGCAAGACTGACACGACTTAATTACTTAGAAACATGCCAGGTTTTTTATACCTCAAACGGAAACTTCAATGAGCTTTTCAGTGAAAGGTCATACCACAAAGTATATTTCATGAAAAGGAAAATTAGGTACAATGTTAAAAATACACTGAACTTTAAACAGCTATCTTTCTCTGATATAAACACTGGCCAGTATGTTCATGTGGATTTCATCATTCTTCCCAAATGTATTTGCCTTCATATTCATCTTACTCATGTTTTTAAAAGCCTTTACTTTCTTGTCAGATTGTGTTCTGTATTAAACTGATGGAACCCAGGATGTTTTACATCGTCCATCAGTTGCTCTGCTCTTTCCGAATAACTGTACCAAAGCCTTGCATTTATTTTCTGATCCAGTTGAAATTCTTTTATATTTACTCTATTGATGTATCAATCTTCAATTCCCTACCCCTTCTAGTTGCTATTCCTAAGTGTGATACCTCCAAAAATACAGTATGTAAAAATGCAAAGCCTGTGCATTTTATTATTGCTTAACACACTCTTTTGTAGATTTCCCCCGTGTCTTAAATTATACACCTTAGTCAGAAAGGCAGGGGTGTGTGTGACTCACTAAGAGCACCAGATCTGTATTTAAACTGATGTGTACTTACTACATGCTTAATTAATAACTTCATTCATTTTGCAAATACCATTGCAATAATCCTCTGTACATTGGCAAAACTTAGCTTTTTAAAAATTTTTTAAATCAGGATGGAAGAAAAGTGCTTTTGGACATTCCAAACGCAGTAAGATCAAACTCACTATTCTTTCCTAATATTCTCTGAGGCTTCTCCTGAACGCCAGTTTATTCTCTTGATTACAAGGG